>CANTUZ010000008.1:41336816-42569207 GCA_947846985.1 Fratercula arctica | reverse complement strand
CTCATTACAGATAATAGACAGCAATTTTAAACAGCAAGGTTTCAAGTTTTCAAGGAGACATTGTTTTCAGAACACTACTACGTCTTCATTAGCCCCAGAGCGAGGAGAGAAGCCAAGAAAGCTGTCAGTCCAGGTAAGAAAAGTTCCTAACGTGATGCTGCCTTTTTAGCCCTAATAACTTACAGAGTAACTTGTTCTCACTACCACTAAATTCACCCCTTTTTTTACTAAAAGAACACGAGCTGCAGTTGTAGTCATCTGAGATAGCTGGAGTCACCTGAGAGACTTGTTCGTACCTCCTGCTCCCTGCCTCGGTAACTGGAACATTTCTGCCAAAGCATGTTAATGCGTAACGTGCTTCCTGGATGAATTCTGGAATGAACAATCATTTACGCAGAAAATCAGAAAACTTGCAGAATTCATAGGCAGTTTCTGTCTCCTTCCCACTGTAAAACAAATAATCTCACAGAGAAAACGCAACGGAAAGTGGTGCACGTGCTTGCAACATTAAACATGAATCGGGCACCAGTGGGAGGTTGCCAGTGTGTCTCTTAAATACCAGAAATGTCCTGCTGGGACAGACCAGTGGTCCAGCCAGCCCGGTCTGTCTCTCTGCATGGCAAAAGGGCTGGTGCTTAGGGAGAGGAGGTAGCCTGGCCTCTCCTCCAGCATCCCCCACCACCCACAGCCATTGTGTTGGGGATGTCAGGTCCCTGCCTGCCCATGTATGGACCTCTTGTCCATGAGCTTGTCCAAATCCTTTCGAGCCCACTGGCAGTGCCTCGCAGGGCAGTGAGCCCCAGGTGTTCACCACCTCCTGTGCAAAGAAATTCTTTCTTTTATCTCTTACAAGTCAATCCAATCTCCTACTCATTTCACCAAGCGCCCTTTGCTCTAGTACCACAGGATTTGGTGAACAACTATTCTATATCCAACTTATCCGTCACCTTCCAGATTCTGCAAATCATAATCATATTCCCCCCACAGTCTTCAACTCTCCAAACTGAAGTCTCAGACTGTTTAGACACTCCTTATAAAGCAGCTGTTTCATGTACCTAATCATTTTAGTTGCCTTGCTATGTACCTGCTGGAATTCTACAATAGCCTTCTTGAAACGGTAAGACCAGGACCTGCATGTACTATTCTGCTTGTTTGCCAAGTATTGCTTTACATGGCCCAGTTCAAACTAACTTGTCTTTGAAAAAGTATGGCACAAACTGTATCACGGACCATGTCCCACGGGGCAAACAGACACACGTTTCCTGCATTCCTGGTCTCTATCTACTACAGCCAAACCCTCTCCGATCTTTCTGATAAGAGAACCTCATCTCCTGAGTTAAACCCCCAGTTGTTTCCAGCAGGCATTTGGTTTACAGACTCCTAAGCCTATCCTGAATTTATTTGGTTTTTTTTTTTTTCATTTTCTTTCCTACACATCTTGTAGTTGAGTAACTTCCGACATCGTGCTACAAGGGGAGAGGAGAGCTATAGTCCTGAGAGCAGAATGTGTTGGTGGCTGGAGCAAAGTCTGGGACCCAGAAGATCCAGCTGTAATTTTCTTGGTACGCCACAAAAGTTTCTGTGCCCTTGGGCAAGACGTCCCAGTCCTGGTCCCCATCGGTGCAATGGAGACAGCAGCAAGTCTCTGACTACTAAGGATGCTGTAAATCTACAGACTTTAACAACTACGAGATCCTCTGTCAGGAGAAGCCAGTACATAAAAACACCAACAGCTTCTTGATCAGAGAAGCACAGACTACCCTCCTGCCTGGAAGGCTCCCATTTTAAACCCTTTGTCAAAGGTGTAAGACTGCTCCCTGGGGCCAGGAGAACAAAGAACATTATCTTAACCTCAAATCATAAAGTGCTCCTTTACATTCTGGCTGTGGAAAGGCTGTTCCACAGCCTACTGAAGAGCTGGAAGAAGAAATATGCTTCACTCTGTGTGTGATGGGGGGCGGGGAACAAAATTCATCCCCTGTTTTTTATGAAGCACTTCGATATCTATGTAAGAGCCACCTACTAATTATTTATTGTTTCCATTCTGGAAGTGCACATCACAGTGGCTCTGGGGAAGATCTTTCATCTTCTGTGCTGTATATTCCTCTGAGTGTAGGGGCTTTAGTACCGCAGTGTCTCGAGACCCTGCTGCTCCCACAAGTGCAACAGAGGTTCAGCACTAAAACAGAATTATTAAGTGGTCTTATTAACTTGCAAGTGTGCTCATTGGCTAAACAGCTAATGTGCACCTTGGCTCCTTGCCCCGTGAGGGATCTTGCTTTCTTCAGTTCCCTAAGAAACCGGTTTATTCATACCCACATTGTTCTGTAAAGGCAAATGTGATTGCTTTTAATATAGCATTAATCTTATGAAATTTTGATTAAAGCTAACTACCATTACAGGAAAGTCACTGATTTTTTTTTTTTTTTTTAAATAGGTTGATTACTTGTTTGTGTGCACAGAAGAGCATAACAGCGAGATATTTTATGAACTACATGTGTATTTACTCTCAGTAAAGGGTTTATCAAATTTTAAAAATCGAAGGAGAAAAAGCAATCATCACCTTTAAAAAAAAAAGTTGCCATAAAGCAGCATGTGAGATAGCTCTGTCCCAATACCAAAAATGAGAAATAATGCACCTCTTGCACTTTCCCTTAACAAGCAATATCCCCTTTAACTTGCGCTGCCAAATAGGCACCCAGCATTGCGCAGTTTTTCTCAAAAGCTGATTTCCACCTCAAAGCAAGCTGCAATCCGATATATGCATAAACATCAGTTTCTGAAGTTGTTTGTACAAGAAGTGGAGAAATGCAGGATCATTTACTGGAGCAAGAGCTAATGCAATCAAAATACAGAAGAAAATATCCTTTTTATAAAGTTGGACTTAACTTAGGACTATTGTGCTTATAGTAGTCCTTACTCTTTTTTTAGATTTAGCAGGTTTTTTACTTAGTTGAAGGTTTTGAGCTCTTTGTTTGTTTGTTTGTTTGTTTGTTTTTAAGAATGACGACTCTGATACCCCACTTCAATGATTCAGTCCAAAAAATACAGAAACTCCCCTTGGGAATTTCAAACCTTTTTCTTCTTTAATCGAAGACAATAATCTGTAGCTACCCCGGGGGCTAGAGTCTGAAATGAATGCTGTCTTTCTTTCCCCAGTTCTTACAGAAGAAATGAACCAACGCTCCTAACCGTGTAAATCTAAAATGCTTTTATTAGCATTATTTTTGTGCCTATAAAAGAAAAAAAAAGGAAAGAAAAGTATTATATTGGTATAATCTTCAAATAAAAACTGTTAAGCTTTGGAAATATAGGAACCTGTTAAGGTTTGGAAATATAGGAACGACTTTCAGACAGGTACAACGTTTGCCTCAGAAACCAAAGTTGCTCATATATGTATGTTATTTTTAATATCATTGACTTGCCAACCTGTAATTAAATCCTACTAAGTGTTTTGATTGTTTTAACTTTGCTGCTGTATCCATAAAATCCTCCGATGCTTTTTCAGAAAATCAAGAATAATCACAAGCAGAAAAATGAAAAAAAAACCCAAACTAGGTAGAGAAAAACTATCCAAACAAAACAAACAAACAAAAAAAAAAAAAAAAAGAAAAAGGAAAAAAATAGTCTTCTATTTAATACCCAAAAGCTAAACCTCAACAGCCTGTTTGCGGTAGCTCAGTGCAACACCTGCTGCATTAGTAAAAGCTTAGCGTTTCAGGAATCTGTGTGCTACTCTAGTAGCATTCACCATATGTATTAATGCTTTTACATAGTAAGGAGGAATTATGAGATGTAAGGGGAAACAAAGTCCCTTCCAAATGAAAAATCCCACTATTTCTCTTTTCTTCCGATTCCTTACCAGATCGTTACTAGCAGCGTACGTGAAGTATGCCGGACATGCCATAGCAGCATCCCCACATGGAACACCTGCGGCTCCCGCTCCAGCGCTGATAAGCAGGTCTAGATGCTGAGAAGAGCTGGAGGCTGCACAGCCAGAACCTGTGGCTTTCCCCATCTTTAACCACGTCAGCAAGACCCAGAGGGTGCCCCTCAAAAGGGAAAAGCCTCTGCAATTAAGGTAGGCCATCAGATAAACATACTTCAGTGCCACAGTGAGAACCGAGTAAGGCAAGATGGCAAATGCTGTAGGCTCCAGAAGCACTCTGCCAATCCACGAGATGCAGCCCTCCAGCGCGGGTCTCCTACACCACCCCACCCCGCACAGCTCTACAGGTTCAGCAGCAAAAGCTTCACCAGCACTTGGCTAGAAGCAACGCTCACTCTGCTTCCCAAATCGGGGACGTGACGCCGGACTCCTTGAAATTACTGGTCCAAGGATAAAAAAAAATGAATAATCGTGTTCTACGCAAATAAACCACTGTATATGGCAGTGGCACAGCACAGAAACACTTCAGGCAGCAAACACTGGCTAATGGCTGATCTGCATCACTTGCTTTCAGTGTTTTTCAGTGTTCAGCAGCTCCCCAAGCACTTTGTTTCCTTAACCTGCTGTTGACAAAAGACACTTTTCATACCCAGGATTCAATGTTGAGAACAATCCACGGCTCTTGGAAAGGACTGGTATTTTCTTAAGCTACTCTGAGGCTTCCACATGAAAACTGCCCACCTTTCCCCATCTGCTCAGCACAACCTCCGGCATTTAACCTTTGTCCATGCTGGGACAGATTCTGCTCAAAGTCCAACATATTGAGCCGTGCAACTGAATTTATCTATTCAGTGAAACTCAGGAGGGGTGCAGCCGGTGTAAACAGCAATGCAGATGCTTACAGTCTGAAAACGCCACATCACAGGAGGTATCAAAGCATGAAAAGCTACAACTGATAGATTTCAGGAAATACAGTTCTGTGCCAGCAAGGCAAAGGGACGCAGCATACAGACACGTGCCATGAGACTGGAGAACCACAATTCCAACATCATTATTTTTAAGTGTTTGTCAACAGGGATATACTGGAAAAGAACAATGTAAATTTAGAGACCTGCTTCAGACAGCAGAGCACAATGTCCTCCCACCAGTGCTGGAGCCTCATATGATCTAAAGCAGGGAAATAGTTCCCCCCGCAAGGAATTCAGTACTGATAATTATAATTCACCACCAAAGCAAGCCAACTCTCCGCAAAAGTAGGAAATTGACAGACCTAATATTTTCATCTACTCACATTTTCGTCCAATAGTTACAGCCAGATGGTAGAGCAACATTGTACCATACATACCAAAATGGTCCACTTTTCTCACAAGGACTAAATGAAATAACAGCCTGTTTTCCTCTATTTACAAAGCTCGCAGTACCATTTCTAGTGCAGAGCCAGCATCTTGATTTTCTGGTGTATATGCTATGGCCTTGTGAGGTAGGCTAGATTCTCATGTTGTGTTTCTTACCGTGTTTTCAAAAGGTCTTTATGAGAAAAACATTTACGATGGAGAAGAAGCCACCATGTCCCTTGCTGGGAAAAAGATTAGGTGGGTTTATGCTGCCCTGCCTACTGCAATCTGGATCTATGCTAGCAGTGGGAAGAGGTGCCTCAAGGCTCTCAACACAAGCGCTTCGGAAAAGCCTGGTATCCGCTCGACGCGCCCCTACCCATGCAGACGCCCCGTAACACCTGTAGCTTGCCTTTTCATACAGATCCGAGCATGTGCCCATTTTGAGGAGCATTAGGTCTGTCAAATCACGCTTGCCACCTCAATTAGGATTGCTACTCTGCAGGAGATCAGAAGCGCTGATTCCAGACTGGTGCTCTACCAACGCACTTCTTTCTTCAGCCTTGATTAAAGCATTTCTATTCCCTGTAAGTACCTGCGGGAAGAGCTGCTGTGCCTGGAGCACCGTCTCCCGCCAGCCAGCCCGGCAGGAGAGTGCAAAACATCACAGAGGTGCTCACCTCAGGAGCTACTGGCTCACTTCAGAAGGCCAAAACTTTAAAACAACATGAGCATCTTTTTAGAAAATATACATTCTTCTACTTGAGATAGAACATAAGGTTCTCCTGCCTAATATTCTCATAAGCAAACTAGAGAAAGACAGTTTGGGAAAACTTGGAGGTGGGTGAAAGTTGGATGAGTAGCTGCGTGCAGGGAATAGCTACCGCTGCCTTGAGGCCAAAACGGAGCCCTACAGGGAGTGATGCTGAGGAGCCTGGCTGATTCTCTACAGCTACGGCCTGAGTGATGGACGAGAACGTACGCTCATATGCTTTCAGACAATGTCAAGCGGTAAGGGACCTCAAATAAAGGGGGAAATCAAATTAGAATTCAAATGGCAAAATGGCTAAAAAAAAAAAAAATGGTCTGAAAAGAGCAAAATTTAGAGACAAGTTCCGGGGACTATCCTTAGACAGAAATAATCCACTGTACAAGCACTGAACAAGAGAGGAGGAGAGAGAAGTTCTTCAGGAAAACATTTTGATCCACAGCCCTAAGATATTGTCACGAGCCAGCTGTGACACCTTGTCACAAAGAGAGGCGAACGCCATACTGCAGTGCGCAGAGAGGCACAGAGGCTGCAATGCTTATGAGATAATCCTTTCACGCTGCTCATCCCTGGCAAGGTGGCAACTCAAACACTAGCTGAGTTTGAGCACTGCACTTCAAACCAAGGTGGACCCACAGGGAAAATCCAGAGGAAAAAAAGGAGAATTGAGCAGAGACCTACATGTGTAGGTAGAAAGAAAGGGGGTTATTTGGTCTAAGGAAAAGGATTGAGGAGGATGGTGATAAGAGTCAGTGAAGTCATTCCTGTACAGAGGGAGGGAATAGTCTCCTCCCCTGGTCATTGCGAACAGGCACAGAGTAACGAGCTACAGCAAAGGAAAGCAAGGTACAGAAGAAGTGAAGCGCAGCGACCAGCTCCAACTTGTCTTGAGGAGTCATCTGGAATCTAAGAGCTGCTTTCATTTGTAACGCTGACACGGTGATTTCTTTGCGCAACCCTTTTTAAGATCACTTAGCTTGCTGTAAGAGATGCTTCCTCAGCCCACCAGCCACTTCGGCTGTCCCGGGGACTCAATACTCCTTGCTGCAGAGGCGTAGTGCCTGGCTAACTGGTGTGCTCTGCAGCACTTACCTTCCCATCCTCTTAAGCTTAAAACGAAGCAAAACAGTGCTTCCAATGAATGAAACCTCACCCATCAAAAGGTCAAAAATCACTGACTCATGCCATCTATAAATAAAAGAGTACAAATCTGACAGGCAAAATCAGGTGACACGTTCCTTTTTATTCTATCTGGAGTTGTCAGTACTTGCAAATAACAGAATGAACAAGCAAAGGAAACTAATGGATGTACAGCTACGGCAGGTTTTCTTACACGTTGTGTCAAGGCCTTCAAATGACTTTTTGGCAACTGTCAAGTATAACACCATCCAATCCTGACAGTACCTCTGCACAGCCAGGAGACAAGCGGCAGGTTAGAGGAGGCTGTTAATTACAGTATGTAATTCATCTCTCTCACTATTATACACACCATGTGCAACACCTTATTCAGCACAATCAGCACTCGGAAACAGCCTCCAAACAGAAACGGGACTGTTAGCAGCGCGTTACATAAAAGGACTATCCAAAGCAACCAGCAATAATGTCTTTTTCTTCCCTGAACTTTATTCAAATTTAATTTAATTATTATTTGTCTAGTTAATTTGTTTTCCTCAAGCTCTTTTGTGATCAGAAGAGCTTAAGGCAAAAACTTCCCAGTTGTTTAATACCCCTCGTTAGAGCCAAGTTTTCAAAGAATTCTTGTTTAAGCCATTGGGCTGAAATTTTCAAAGTGATAAATGATAACAGAAGGGGGAAAGTTGACATATTGAGAAAGGGACCCGTTGTTAGTGGGAAAATAACAAGTGCTCTTGGAAAAACAAACTACTTTGAGGAATGTCAACTCAGACCTCCAAAAACGGAAGTACCTTATGAAAACAGAAGCCCAAAATAGGTCAGTGTGTTCAGGTATTTGAAAAGACATATTTTCTGTTTCTTGACAGCAGAGGTTTGCTGAACATTTTTGAACAGAATAGCTGTTATTTACATGCCTAAACAAGAAATGAAATCTTCTGCAAATCTGGCATCAGTCCTGAATGATGAACAGCTGATATTCCAGGTGTAACAATTTTGAAAATCACACTTTTGCAACCACTCCTTTCAATAAGCAAGCTCAAGGTAAGTGGGGCCACAGCCCTTGGTATACAGCAATATCACAGGACAATGCAGGCATAGTAATCGAAGCAAATGATACAGGACTTTCTACCCATGCGTAATTGCTTTTCAACACTTTGCAATGAACCCTTTTAGGGGATCAAGGCTGGCTACGGGCTCAGCTCCGAGACCTCCTCTCCCTGTAGCAGGTTTTTATCCTTCCTGTAAACTGAATTACATTTAGGACCAAAATATGCTACTTGTGGTGCTCTTATGAGCATATTTTGTATTGAAGCAAGTTATCATAGAAGCAAAAGGAACCTGCCCATGAGTAAGATGTCTGATTAATCACATCTATGGAAGCAAGAAAGGCTTTAAAAGAGAAAGTAGTTTCCTGTAAAACAGTGACTGGAACTCCTAAAATACTCTGATTCATGGACATTTATTATTTCACAGTAATTAAATGTTCTTCCTTCTTTTCACCCTAACCGTATTAGAATTTGTGACATAAAAAGACATTAAAAGGATAAATGCCACGTTGCCTGCCACAGATGAGAAGGCAGCAAGTTGGAGAAAGGTTGTTTTGCAAAGCTGATGTTCTGAAGATTTCAGACTACATTTGAGGGCAGGCATCAAATCTGCACAGAACTGATAGGCACTGCTACCTTCTCCCTTCCCAGCGAGGCCGTAGCTCCCTTCCCTTTTCCTACAGAGTTTCTCCTCTGGCCTGCTACATTTCCTCCCTTCCTGCTGAACAAGATAAGGCCAGGGAGCAAGAGTACCCATTAACAGGGTTAGCAAGGCCAAGCTTAACTCTTCAGTGTAAAAAGGCCCCCTAATTCCCATGAATGGTTCAAAAATTCAAAGGGTTTGGCTTTGTTCCTTTTTGTCTTCTCGTTGCAGACACATTCTGTTTCTTGTCTTGTTTTTGAACCTTTGAGATATACATTGCTTTGTTCCTTCTGCACCACAAAGCCTGTTCTTTCTTTTAATGCCAAAGTTAAGCACCATCACTTCAGCCCCACAACGGCCACCGGGGCTTCACTGCTACCACCATGCCCCAGCCAGCACTAGATGTGCACAAAATCATAGGGTCCAGGCAACAAGGAGGGGGATTGTTTTCAGAAAGCATTTTGAGACCCAACTTCACAGTTCTCTCACAGCAAACTTTGACGTGAATATGTATCACGCTGTTTAAAAACTGCATTATTTGGGCACCCTTCCCATGCTGTTCCCCCCGACCCTCATGTTTCCATACGAAATTAATAAAGTGCATTCACTGACTTCAGTGATCTGTGACTCCAAATTATACACTGGGTTCACTTGTTTGTTGAACACAAACACCTAATTATATTCAGAAAAAGTTTAACATTAGAACATTAGCCTAGGCAAATCTCAATTTTTAATACATGTCACAGTGCCAAGTGTGCATTCTGAACCTATTAATGACTGTTTCACACAGCATTAATATATGCAGTAGGATCTACAGTATTATTTTGAACAGAAAAATGGTTCAATTCTAACATTTGACCACTATATACTGTGAATTGTTTACTACCAGTAAATCGACACTGAGGGAATCGGCTATTTCAAAAGCAAACCTACCTGACCCATAAGAATTAGGCGGTTAGCTGATTTTGTTTGCTACATGCAACTGCTACAAAGAGAGAGAAGCTGAAGAGCAGGCTGGCTCCTCAGCCCGCGGAAGCAGAGGGGGATCACTAAGCTGGCTTTGCTCTGAGCATGACGATGACAGCTCGGTTCACACATACTTACTTCCCAGCATGGAGCAACACTCTCAGTTATCTCCCATTTCTGCCCTTTCTTTCCCATCACAGCAGAGCAGAGAAGAGGTCAAGAAAGTGCAAAAAGCTTGCTAGAAAATTATTGTCGAAGGACCTCAGTGATTTGCTTTTGTGACTGCCGCTAGCAATGAAGGGTTGGTAGGATTAATGGATTATTTTTCTGGGCAAAAATAATTATGATCCTGTATTTTTTCATCCTTTAGCTCCTATGAATTACATGAGGTCATTTAAATACTTGGGGCTTAAGGATCTTTTTCTTCTAAAAAAAAAAATGATGCTAAGCTCCATCTCCATAAGCGTTATCATCATAAGCAAAGCAATGACAGACACAAGCAAATCCAAATATGAATTATTAGAGCCTAGCAGAGGACTGTGGCTGTCCCCAATTGCATTCTCAATGACTGGTAGAGCTTTGACTTCATACTGCCCTATCTTTGCGTACCGGTCAGCAAAAACCAGGCAGTTTCACCCCTGTGTTGGAAGGAGAACATATAATGAGGGGGGGAAAAAAGTAATGAAAGAAGATACCACTTTTTTTTTTTTTTTCTTTTTCATTTTTTGTTTTAAAAAAACCTTTTCTCCATTTGGTCACAGGAAAGGCCAGTGCAGGAGGCTAGAAGGAGGGCTTGTCCAGGTGCTACCGATGCCTTGATAGCATGGCATTTTTTTTTTCCACTCAAATAACATGAAAAAACATTGGCCTTTGCATGTGAAGCCTAAAGTTTTCTGAGCTGATTACTTACATCCATCAACAACCTCAAAAAAGAAGACCATAAATGTACGCAGAGTGTTGCTGAACTGCATCCCCCTCATACCCAAATGGAGCTGAAAAGGGCCAACCCACAAGGCTTAGATGGCAGAAACGTGACCAGCGAAGATGGCAGCTCTTAGGCCAGGAGCTAACTGCTGTGGATGAGATTGGCAGATCCAGCCAGACCTTTTTATTCCTTTTGTTTGATGCACTGTTTGGTGTGAACAGTTTCAAAGGCATCCACCACTTTCAGCTGTACATAGATAAAAGAACAAATAAAGAATCCAAGTGCCAGCGCACTTTATCAAACAGCAGAGATCTGGTTAGATATAATGGCACCTGAAACACATTCACAGCACAGGCTCAGCTTGGTTGAAGATTGAGAGTACACACAGAAAGCCATTTTAAATTCTTGCACTTAGCTTGGAAAGTCCACAGAAACCAAGACCGTCACACGATTACAGCACTTAACATTCTGGCTACAACCAAAGCAGCCCCTTTTTTATGAGTATATCTGTCTTTCTGCTTTTGCTGCCAGAAAATGACAAACAAGCCCAAACAACATAGCACAGGGATATGAAATTTGCCCAAAGTCAGGTGTATATGGAATGACTACTTTAGATGTTTCAATTATGCACAGGATTCAAATTTCAATCCAACTCTAAACACCTCACAGAATTTTTAAGAAAAAAGGGAGGAACAGACATGAATGTGCAGCTCTGGTTACGGGTTACGCCTAACTTGAACTGTGCAGAAGACTAAAAATGCTTCACTCCAGCTTGGTTCTAAATCAAGCCAGAGGTTTCACACAGGCATCAATTTTCCCCTTGCAACGTTTCTCATGCAGATTTCTACCCCTGCTGCCGTGTCTAAGGCGCTTCTTTGTCCTGAACAAAACCACTTTGGACTTTGCAGTGTTTACCTGACTGTGATGGATTTGAAAAGACTGGTATTTAGAAACATCAGCAATCCTCATCCACCTGCGATGGAGAAAGGAGACTTGGAGAAAAAGCCTCCCCCCAACCCCATGTTGTGTGTCTAATCAAAAGCACTAGATAGAAGAAATTAAAAAGTCCTTTCCCTAGGCATTTTTTCCCAGTGCTGCTTTTGTTGTTCAGCTCTTTAGTTCTGTTCTTCCTGTTAATGATTTGTGAAGCTTTGACTAGCACAGAAATTACGCTTAGCATACTTTAAAGTGGTGCTACCTGTAAAATATTATCTTTGCAATTCTGGAACATCAGAAATAAATATTGTTTGTATTATTTCAGGACAACAAAACAATTACCACTTTATTTTGTTAATCCATTTCAGCCACAACAGCATGTGGCATTCTCTGGCTCACACAGATCAAAACCCACTAGCCAAAAGCCATTCCCCACTAGCACTGCTGAGTCTGCCCTTTGCTTACCCTGTACGCTGATCAGACTGGAAGTCATTTCTTAAGATTTGCTGTGAGGTTTTGTTCAGTTAGGAGAAGATTTTGAGAGGCAGCCTGCATTTGGTAAAACATGCTACAGATTTGGGAGAGCCTTTTAAAACCTGAAAGACTTCCCTTGATTTCACAGCGCTTGGTAGGATTTTTTCTGTCCGTGGGAGATGACGCCTTTGCTTCTGTGTGCAGCCAACTTTAAGAAGTTTACTTACTTCTTTTTTACATACACATACAATGGTCATTTGGACCTAATAATAAACGGCAATTTGCACAAATAGACAATGAGTTTCCAGTCAGCACCAGTCTCACAGCTCCCCATAGCTGTGTGCGTTTATGTAAAAGCAGAGCCACTTGCCCTCTGTTTTGCCTAAAGGCAAACCCTGACCCTAAATGACTTTAATCACTTCCCTTGGCTAAAGGGACTTACTGTCTGTGCTGAACGTGCTTGCTGGAGCCCTGCATCCACTGCTGAAACCCCTTTTGCAAACATAGCTGCTGTCTCCATGTCTCCTGCAGGAACCTTATTTTTAGGAGTTAAAGGCTCCAGCACGTTGCCCATAGTCCTCGCCACTAAGGGAGAACAGAAAGAAGTGACTCTCATGACCCCAGTGTATGCAAGCTACTGCTCACTCTTTCCACCTCATCAGAAAATTGAGAGAAAAAAGGAAAAACCTCATCCTGCCCCATAATAATTTCAGGTAAACTCTTTTTTCAATTACAGCACTGCTTTGCTCCAGCTCTTGCTAATACTCTGCAGTTTGTTCACTGTAGAAGCAGTTGTCCCTTACATCTCTTCTCACTTGTCCCCCTTCCCCTGGGCTATTTTGGCTTAAGACATATTGCTTGCTAGAACAGACAAGATTAATATAGCTTTCCCACCAAATTTAGGCAAGAATATTCAGATGCTTTAGCAGCTGCCTGGGCTTCTTAAGAACTCGGTAATCCTTTAATCTCCAGATACTTTTTTTTTCCCCCATAAAAGATTCACAAGCAAAACAAATGCAATATGGATCAAAAATTCAATCAGAATGCTTAAAATGCAATTACATTCATCAGGGTGTTCTGTTAGGTTGGGTATTAAATCTGGGTTTTATTCAATATCCTCCTTTTATTATAAAGCAATATTTTTCCACTCTGTAAATCATCTGATCCCTAGGCTAAAGTCCTCTTTGCCCAACACATATACAGAAGGGGGGGAGGGGGGGGGGGCAGGGAGGAGGAAAAAAAAAAGAAGAGTTGGTTAGAAATCCTGCACAAGATCGCTCCAGTGGAGACATAAGAAAGAGACAAATAAGACAGCGAGCAAAGACATTTCTACTGAAGCAGGGAGGCTAATTTCAGAATCTGAGATTCTGCAGTTATGGCTTTAATAAGTAGTTGTCAAATGAGTTCCTTCTTTAACTCCATTTTCAAAGCAAATCCAGGTATCTGCTTGCACCTCTCTGTGAGCATTTCCCCCCATCTTGCAGTTTTAAAAGAGTTCTGAAATTTAATCACATTGTTTTGCACCAGAGCTATTTGGAAATTTTCCAACCCAATGGATTTTTCTTGGGGAAATGCCAACCTGTTTAACCCAAAACTTTTTGTGAAAATGCAACTTCAACGAAGTCTTTCAGCACAGACACTTTTCAGACTCGGGAGGGAGCTCCAGGGTGAGACCCACCCTATTCAGCCAACGTCTTCACACGCAGTTCCTGCTCCGGCTTGGCCGCAGGGGGATTTGGCTCTCTCCTCTGGAACAGAGCAAGGAGTGAGGTGGTCCCGTGGACCATCACCCGCGCTACTGAGCTATCAGCTCTTTTGGGGAAGGGGCAGTAACACATCCCCTTCGCTCTCTCTCCTGCCCCCTCTCCTCCCCCGATTCCTCCTACCAGAAAGGCTTTGCTTTTATTGGACTCTACAACCCAACGAAAGCCCAAAACCTCTTTTCTCCTCCCAGCGAGAGGTAAAACTGAAGCACGTACAGATGCCCAGCAGGCTGTCACCATTAGCTTCCCACAGAGCCTCCAGCACAGCCAGCCCCAACCTGCTGCGCGTACAGTTGCTTTCCTGTCCTTCAATCGAGTTCCTCAGCGTTCAAGCACAACAAAAGGTTGCAAGTAAAAGGCTGGTTTTCCTTCATATCAGAGCACACAGGACGCCTTGCACTACCTTTCTGCTGCAAGGAAGGGGCGGTTCTCCATTGCTGGGTGGTGGTTTAAGACGACTGTCTCTACTGCTTCCCAGATGTTAGCTGACAGACCTTCAGCAGCTCTTATCACGCTCAGTGCATTAACAAAGAGGTTCAAGCACTCAAGAGCTTGCTGTGCACAATCAGAGAAGGCCAGGGATGGCACTGGCTTAATGATTTGGATAATCTGCAAATTAGGGCTCAGAAATTAATCTAATTAACATTGTATCAGTCTCTTTAGTGCTTTGAGACAGACAGGGTTAGTGTTTTTATGACTGGCTTGGGACGATGTCAAGCAGAGTGAGTGGGGTCCACCCCACAAATATATTAAGAAGCCCATTATGATTTGAGTCGTGCAGTGGTCCAGAAGCTAGAGGCAATAACTTGCTAAGCCTTGGTAGCTCCACAGGCTGCCCTCCAACTGTTTTCTTACAAAATGAAGCTGTGATGTTAAGATGCCTGAAAATTGCTGTCTTTTATGACAGCTGGGTAAAATTCAGTCCTGCTATATGCAGCAAAGTACAATGGTATTTTACCAACTGACATTCACCTGAGTTTGACGGACAGCTGTCACAATTCAGTGTCTCTAACATCTCAGCTTGGCACCATGGAAGGGAGTGGGATCTCTGCAAAATAGTTGCGTCTGAGCACACTTCACCAAACTGCTTCCATTCCTTCTACATGCCACTGACCAGCAGCGCTCCCACCATCATTTTTAAGGCAGAGTATCAGAGTCCTAAAAAGTCCTTCAGAAAGCTGCAGAGTCATATTTTCAACTTCTCAGATGCACACTGACATACCCTCTTCCAGTGGAGACAACCTGCACTTCTCTTCCTGGGCTGTCTGCTGTAACTCACTACCAACTGGGAATACTGGAGTAGAGACTTCTGAAGAAGATTTGAGAGGTTTCCCAAAAATACAGCATTAACGTAATTAAAGGGTTTTTGCCAATTGGGAGATGAATTTTGAAATAAATTATTTTGAAATAATGATACCAAGTGTTTTGTTAACCTGAATTAACATTATTGTCATTTCCATTTCATCTACTATAAGAATTTAGTCAAATCATTCTGGGTGACGCCCATTTTCTTCATTTAAAATACTTGTTGATAACAATTAAATTTCCTCAATTGAGTGAGGGAAATCCATCAAAATCAACCCCACTCTACAAAAAATTTTGATTTGATCACAGTGACAATTTTGGTGGGACCACCGTGTCACCCTGTTCCGGGCACATTTGTCTGCCGGCTGCAGGGAAGGGACGCAGAGGAGCTCCCAGCGCTGGGAGATCTGGCCTTTCTTGTCAGCTCTTCTGTCGAGAAGGATGAGAGCATTCTGCACAAGGGAATCGTGACTCTCATTTCCAAATGAACAATAAACTATAAAAAGGTGTCAATGTAACCAGATGGAACAATTTGTATGTTGCTTCCAGTTAAAGAAACTACTGCTGTTCTGTAATTCTCTTCTGTTTTTCTTTTTTTTTTTTTTTTCCCTTTTGTTTGTTCCAGAAGATGCAAAGACACAGAATTAGAAAAAGAACTTAGGTCTCCAAGCAAACAGCTCTGCAAGGAGCATGATAAAGACGTTTTTCTCTTTTCATAACTGAAATCATACATAAAGAAGACAGAGAATACTTGCTTTCCAACACAGATGTATTAGTGATCAGTAACAGTGTGAGTGAAATGCAGAAAAAAATAGTATTAAATATATATATTCCTACATGTTTATAAATGTAAAATATAACACATATAAAATCTATTAAATATGGAAAGAGTTCTTTAAGAAACTGGTTCCTAGTAGGCATAAAACTATCTTAGCTAAACTCAACAGCTCAGAGGGTCTGATTTCTTTCCCCTATGATGAAAATTTTAACTTTTTTTTCAGTTGCTAGGTTATTACTGTCACACACGGAAAGGGCTATTCCTGATTTATAGACACAGCAAAGTGCTTACTACTTCTAAAAAAATTGCCTTGCAAAAATAGTTAATTTTTTTAATTAAAAAATTAAAATATTCCATGAATTTAACTGAAGAAGGTTATAGACTGTTGAAAGCCATATGTAAAATAGGCTGTCAGAAACATGAATATCACATTAGGGCTCTTCGATTAGGTTGGTGGATCGCTTATAGAGCAGAACCAATTGCAAATCTTCATTACGTTGTTGGGGGAGATAAGGATTTGCTGGAACAGCGAACGCTTCAAACGCAAGGATTCACATCATGGAAACCCCTGTAGCAGGGGTCTCATAAACCGGAATGACAGGCCAAAAGAACGCATTAGATGTCAGAGCCAACTCAAAGGGAAACGTTCAACTGAGTTCAGTGAAAGGTGATGCACCAGGACCTAATTTGCTATACTGCTTGCCTCACAGAGACAGATAATACTAATGCTTTTAATATGCATGTTTCTTACACTGCAGCTTTAGCTGTTCACCTGCATAACCCCACCAAGATGCAGCAAGTTCCCTTTGCTTCCCTTTACCCTTGCCTGGGCCATTTTCGTCTCTGCTGATTTACAGTAAGATCAATAAGGAGGCAATCAAGGTCCATCACGAGGTCAGCCGCTCCACTTTCCTGACCCCTTAAGTAGGTGTTTCCACAATGACCACAGAGCCAGCAATCGGGCAGCACTTCAGGCCCACTTCACACTTATTTCAGTGCGATCTAAATGTGCAGGAGGTCAGCTTGCGCATACACCACAGCTCTGTTAGTCACTGCCCTCTGCTCCCGTAGTCATCCCCTGGAAACTGGAAAATGTTCTTAAACCCAAAAAGCAGCATCCATGCTAGCCTAATTCCATGCCAGCAAAAATCACTGCACAAGATGCAGGATAGTAGCGGTCCTGACCCAACAAGCTGTTCTTGCCATCGGGTTCAAGCTGGGAGAGCGATTCTGCCATGCTCTTGAAAGCTGATCTCCAACGTTCTCGTTTCCCCAGCAGACAAGTCTACACCACCCAGAGGTATTAAGATAGACAAAATGGGCCATGCAAAATAGCCCCAGTGTTAATGACAGTCACACTTGATATGTATAGAAAGCAGATGAAGAATGAAATCAGATGCCCCCTGGAAAACTAACTTGCTTGGATTTCATCTTCCATGGCATCCAATTTACAAAAACTTACTTTATCCTGTGCTTCATTTTCACATACCTGGCTTTCTCCTGCCTGAGTCTTTCTCTTCATTTCCGTCAGGGTCATTGCTGAATTCCAATTAAATCATAAAAATGAGTGAGAACAAAAAGGAGAGCAACATAACCAACGCAGACCTGAGCAGGTGACAATTGCAGAGTGGAGCTATCACAGAAGGTAGTTTAAAAGTATCATGTCAAACAAGCGAACTAATTACAACATGCCTTCAGTGAACCCAGGATAGTATTTCATGGCAGAAAACCTCCACGTCTAACATAAATCTAAAGGCAGGAAGAATAGCTTGTACCCAAAACATTGCTCCTGCAGCTATCTCTGGAAAACAACCTAGCTTCAGAGTCAAAGGTGCACTCTTAGAAGGTCAAACACAAGTAAATGCAAAAATTTAGTCACAAAGCACGAGAAGTATATGAGCATAGAAGTAGTCAACCCAGCTAAGACTTGGTTTTCTTCTATATCGTTTCTTCTTCTGTTGTTACACAGTGTTTGAAAGAAGTGTCTATTTTTAAGGAAAATGGATTCCTACCAGTGGGGAGCTGTGGCATTTTCATGCTCTGAATAGCACTGTAATGGTGAAAGCTGGTGCTACCTGCACCAACAGCTGCCCCATTACTCAGGCCTGATGCTCTTCTGGCTGCAGCAGCTACTGCAGTGAGTGAGTTCCACAAATGAGCCAGCTGTCTCCAAAGTATTTATTATTCTTTGTTTCACACTTGTAGTTTTAGTCTTTGTCATCTCTTGTGAAAACCGATGAAGAGGAGTTGCAGAGAGCATTAGTTTGTCTACTCACACGTGCCATCACCAAACTGAACAATTGCCCAAGTACTTCCATTGGAAACCTCCCTCGGCACAACCTTCCTGGGGCTGCTACGTTTATAGCACAAAATAGAATTAAATACAAATCATCAGTCTGTGCAAAGATTTGTATGAGGTGCCTGGAACAATGCACACCATTCTAGGGATGAGTGAGCATTTTGGGACAGTACAACTGTTGCACAGCGCTGTGAACAACTTGTTATAAGACCAGCAGCACTTTCTGAACTACTTCAATACACACCTCGATATTCTTGTCTTAGAATAGCTTTGGGTAAAAAAAAACAGATGTCTTCATTGAATTGTTGATCCTTTGATAACAAAGCAAGTGATTTCTGCAACAGCCTCAGGGAAATTCACATTGGCTTTTAAGCAATAAAGCAAATTAGTGCCATAGCCTTAAAGGTTAACAGACAGAATAATCCCATCCAATAGTAGGGGAAGAAGATGAAATTATTAAAAAAAAATCAATTTGTTGCTATGCTGTGATGTTGTTTATTATCAATAATAGCATAAAATCAGCTCCTCTGCACTCCATAAAGACCTGATTCCTGCACATGGAGTTACACAGCCCAGTCTCTGCCCTGAGCAGCTTGCACAGAGGATGGATGAGGCAGGTGAAATGAAGGCATGGAGGTGCAAAAAGGCATCGCACAGTGGGACAGAGTGACAGAGGCAACACCATGGCCAGAGCCACGGTCTTTGGCTGCACGCCACAAGGCCTTATCCTGCAGCCCACTGAGCCTCTCAAAGGCACCCAAGAAACAATAAGTGAAATTCCCTCCAAATGCCTGTCTCATGTATCTCCGCAGAGAAGTGTAGTACAGACCAAATGCTTTTTCTCTTTTGCAGAGCATCAGAAAATATTACATGGTCCTGAAACGTAAACACAGAAACATCCCGCTTCTCCCCAGGGCTGCAGTGAAGGAACCAGATCAGGGATACCGCGAGCTGGCAAGCTGTTGCGCACGCAGGCATTTCAAATGGGGTGATTCACTACGTTGCAAGAGCTCGGCTGTGCTTGGTAGCTAAGCTAGTTCATTTCGAGCTAGTTTAGGTACCTTTTTGAGCAGGTCCTCCTCTGATACAGATAAGCAAGCTTTATCTATGCTCTGAGTCCCCTAAAAGCTACATAGCTGCTTCAATACAGTGCTAGACCAGGGCTAATATATTCTGATGCACAACTCAGCACGGTGTTACGGAAGACAGACAGCTCAGACTCAGCTGCAGGCATGAGCAAAGCAAACTCATACTGACCCACAAAAGACTGCAGACATAACTTCAGCCACCCTGCAGTTAGCAGTGTAAGCAGATCCCCTCCTAAGGAGTCAAGTCTGATTAATTCTCTAGCACTCCTTCACTGAAAGACCAGGCAGAAAATCAGATGGAGCCATTCTCCTCAAAAAAGCATGTAACACCCCCCCACCATTACCCAAAACACCTCCAGAGTATCACCTCCCATCACACACAGACATACTCATCAACACAGCCTCTCAGAAGATACGGCATATGCACAGCAACAAAAAGGACGGAAGAAACACAAATGCTAAGACATCTCCCGTTTTCCCCAGAGTCCAGGAAATACATCCTAGAGCAGACCCCTTCCTTTTTCCCCCACCACAGCTCACAGGGGTTTTCTGACTGTCAAGACAACACCAAGTTCACATCTCTTTAAGGCAACAGGTTGATGTACTTTTTTTTCTTCTAGCCAAACAACGGGTGGTCACAGAATTACTGATTATTTACCAGTCTTCAGGTCAGGGGTTTGAAAAGCTATCTTGTCTGGAACATTTAACAGTCTGGTTTTCCACATGGATGATTTTACCATATCTGAAAACTGCTTGTTCCATCATCCCACAGCAGCTTGCAAGTCACAGGGTAAAAAAAAGTTACTCTCTTCCTTAATGGATAAAATATGCTTGTCCTGAAGAATATGTTTGCATAACACGAAGTACCCAAACATGCTTTCTTTTCCTTTTTTGGGTTTATTTTTTATTTGGAAAGGACTACCAGCATTGCCTTATACGATGGAAAGAGGAAAGAAATAAAAAAGGGAGGCAGAGAGAGCAAAAAACTGTCACAGATGAGAGAAAAGAAAATGTTTCCTTTGGCAAAACCAAGACTAAGTGCAAAGAACAAGGAAAAGATGAACAACAGATCTCGAAATGTAACATGATGGGCACGGTGGCACAGCTTGTAAAAACTGTTAGCTTCAGGAATGGGAAACTGCCAGGAGTCTTGTCCAGCTCCACACCTGTGAATGAGGAGAGTTCAGAGGCAGTTCACTGGTGGTCATGGGGGCTGGACCATCCTCTCTCAGGACCCTTTTCTGCCTATGATGTTAAAAGCTGCACTGTAGAGGTAGGTGAGGAGTCCCAGAAAGTGAGAAAGCCTTGACTGAAACAGCACGGGGACATACAGTTTAACACCGTCTGGCCCTCTCTTCCCCTCTCCGTTTGGGCACTAAGCTGCCTGAATTGGGCAGAAGGGACCAAGAGCAAGTTAGTGGCAGCTGACTGTCATCGAAGGGACTAAGTTGCCTTGAAATGGCTCTTACTTGCACCAGGACTCCTGGCCAGCCCACAGGCTGCTCAGAGCAGTGTCCCAGCCGCACTTCTGTCCCCATTTGTACTGGGGACAATTTGATTGCTCTTCCTTCTTTCTGTACCTTAGGGCTGTCTGCAATGAGACTTGCATATGTGGCGGTCTTTTGTGGTGGGATCCTGCATAAAAACACAGGGTTATGTGACTCCCTGTTCCACCAGCACACCTTCAAAGCCTCCCACATCAAAAGATGTAGGGAAAGCCTTTTTTGAACATGGACTACGAGGCTTCATGCATCACCTTCTACGTTTTCATTTCAGCTGCTATGTAGAGTATGAAGAAACCCAGCAGTAGTTGGGTTCTTCTGGCACACTGAAATCAGTGGAGTTGAGATGTCCTACTTGCATTCACTGTTTGTTCCGGAAAGATAATATTGTGATTTCTAGTATGCAAATGAAGGTAAGGATTCCCCAACTGAGAAACTGTGTATGTGACAAATCTGCAACAAAAAGCCATGCCAAGTATTGGTCTACTGCTTTTTTCTTTTTAATACGTAATGAGAAAAGGTGTTAAAAATTAAAACACAATAGGAATAATGCAACATTGCTAAGCCATCTTTTTGCCATCTGTCAAGTTTGCAATATTTTCAAACTACTCTCAAGCGAATTATTAATTCATTACAACATCTCTCTTCCTGTCATATGATAAAATAGAATACAATTGCTAATGCAGTACATTTAACCTCTGTCAGGAGTTTGTGTACTTGTGCGGAACCATAAACTGGTTGCTAGCGTGTGCCAGAAGGCTTCTGGCAGTCTTCCTAAGGATTTGTCAAAAAACAATTTGGATTCCCATTGCAGCAAATGTGGAGCCACAGACCGATTGTTGCTGTACATCACAATCTTGTCAAAAGCAGCCCTTGCAGATAATAAGAATCTAGGGCTGCTGGATTTATTGCAGTGGACAAAAGCATCATGTCTTTTCCCAGTGTCTCCGTGATTTGATGAATATCACACTTTTTTCCTCAATTACCCAAATTACCTCCTGATCATTTGGCAGGTTGCTGATTGTTTTACAGCCACCAGGTGAGGTCTCACCTCCTGTTTTACATCTACTGAGATGGCCGGGGAATGTTCTGATTTACAGGCAGTCTGAGCAAGACCAGAATCCCATCCATTAAATCTTGAGTGGAAGAATTAAACAGGCATCCTCCTTGGAAGAAACAGCCCAGCTCATCGCTTTTTGTTTTCTATCTTTTACAGGAAACTAATGGAACCAGTTTGTTCATGTCCAATTTTTCGATTAAAAAAAAAGATTGTTCTTTTCAAGTGTTAACAAAGCAAATGCAGAATGAGTCACCCCAATTACTGTTATCTGTGGATTTTACACTGTCCTACCCATCTAAGGTAAATAATTAACTAACCCTTCTATTCTGTAAGCTCTTCACACATCTTAAGTCTGCAATTTTCTGCTTTTCTGCCCCCTTGCTGATACAATTTTATTTTACAAGTTTATTGACAGTAAATATCATAAATTTTTATTTTCTCAGAAGAAACCTCTGGTGCTTTGGACCCTGCTAAAGCTCTGGCTCTTCAGGATGATGTAAACTTTGCATAATGAGTTACTATTGAATATTAACAACTGAAACATTAATAATTAAAAGAACGCCAAGCAATACAGCATTTTCCAGATTATGGGCACCTAAGGATCACCACTGAATAGAAGGGAAGTTTGAGCTTGAATAGAAACTTGAACAGAAGCAAAGCTGTGAAAATAAAAAGGGTGGAGACATTGAGAAGGGAGTGAAAACAGATTCAAGGTAACAAAAGAAAAACCTGGCAGTGTGATTGAAAGAGAAACACAAAAGTTAATTCGATACAAAGCGTGCTTCAGTTTTGCTTTAAACACTGTAAAGCAAAGGGCATGCCTCTTTTTGGTACGCCCCCAAATGCTGTATTTCTCACGGTAAGAGAAACTGCAATATATTGCAGGTTATGGTTTTAACTAAGAAAGCTGCTGGACTGACATATCAAACCCACCTCTGACCACTGGGCTGTCACAGCAACCAAGACTGTTTCATTAGTGAGACCAAGAAAAGAGATGAAAATGAAAGCCCATGTGCCTAACTGACAGGGCAGGAGGTGCTAAAGCCCAAACAGAGCTGAGCTGGAAACTGATGAAGTACCGTCTTTACAGAAAAATTGGCAGAGGGCTAAGATTAGCCAGCTTGAGGAGATGGGCAGGAGGTTGCCGAGGACTGGAGCCAGGACTGATAATTGAAAGAGAATAGAAATGATCAAGCTAGGAACACAAAAACAACGGCTAAAATGGATGTCAAACATTTGTCTGCTGCTTTTAGTAAAGTGTTGCTTTCATCAGTTAAGGGAATGCTTCAGAATTTTAGGGTCCTGAATCAAAATAGCCAAATTTATTCCCACCCTCAGTACTAAAGGGCATCTTCCACGGTAATGTCGTCTTCGCATTTTAAAATATACGCGTGCATGTGTATACCACCACCACACCACCATGTTCTACATCAGCTTTGTGGTCACTGGCGAGCTCAGGTCTCTGCAGCCTCCTCAGCCTGAAGACAAAGAGTTCACCTTGCCTCTGCGTTATCAGGACAGCCACCAGAAGGAAAAGGCCACTTGTTCAAAGAAAACTGCTTTACATCGACTAAGAAAACCTCAGAGCCCAGCATACAAACTTGTACTGCTCCTGAGATCTTCCAAAAGCTTTTTGAACACACTTCAGGGCCCCAGTACATTAAAACCACAATCCATTTTCAAATACCATCCAGCCTGTCACGTCACACACTGAGCGCAACACACAGGGAAGATGTCACTGCACCAGAGGGTTTAAATACAGAAATGCAGAGGCAACATTTAATCCTTCAGCAGCAAAGGGGAGTTCTGCGACTGAATTTCAAGGGATGTGGAACTGACACTTGCAAGAGTAGAGGCTGGAGCTTCACCCCTGAGGCATAAATTAGCAAAAAAAACCAGAAAAACATTTGTTTTTAAAGGGGCTGATAGATTTTGTGTGTGTGAATGTCTGCAGGCTCCTGAGTTTGTTACCAACTCTGACATTATATCACACTACCTGCTTTCTGCTCTTTCACCAACAGAAATTTTTGTATTTAAAAAAAAAACCCTGCCAATTAATAAACAAGAGCAAGTCTGATGTGTAATGGCACTAGCTAAGGTAGTGCTACTCCAGCAAAATGCCTGCAGTACTATTCAATGCCACTTCTTCCCTGTTTTTTAGTGAGCAGCAGGAAGGAATGAGTCCCAGCCAGGATGGAGCACGTGAGACACCAGTCAAGGAGCAGGAAGAAGCATACAGCAGAGGCGTGCCTCCACGTTGCCTCTGCCCCATAGGCAGCACCCCAAGGGGTAACTCATCTGGTTCTTCCAACCAAGATTACCAAAAACGGTGTCGTGTGCGGCAGCAGTCGGCTACCTGTCAGCCTGCAAACAGCCTATCCTCGGCAGCCAGCTTCTTGCAGGACCAAATGCTAATGGGGATTTCAGTTGAATGGGGGGGTAAAGATGCAGAGAGCGCTGACCCTCTGCTCATTGCTGACCTGAGGTGAACCTGGCACAGCTACTGAGAGATAAACACCTCTCTTGCTTTCCCTTTGGTTTCTAAATGCCTTTTGTTAAATTGTGGGCTGCATCCTCAGCATAGCTCCCTTATATATATATACATAAATTTGCATAGCTCCCTTATAATCAGTGAACCATGTCTATTCACACCAGATGAACATCTAGTCCTACGCTTTCAATGGCTTTACAGTTTTAGATGGGCTGGAAAATTAAGATTTCTCAGTTCCAAATGCATTCCTGAACCTCTCTTCTTTCTAATGTGTCTACCCCCCTCTCCTTCTCCCTTCCATTTTAACCTACAATTTTTCAGGTCATTTGGTTCAGAATGCAAACACAGATGAGTTATTAGGAGTTGAACATTGCCAACTGTGCATGTAATGCGACTTTGTTTCACAAGGAGTAATAAGCATATCTGCACTAACAAAAAATAAGGACTCACAGTTCAGGACGTCATGATACAACAGGAGAGGCCTCAGCAATCTAACAAGTAAATACTCGTTTCCTTAAAAACTTATTGGAACTTTTTCAAGTACTTTTGAGCTAAGGGTATAAGCTGAGAGTAGCAGAAAGGACTAGGCCAGTAGAATTAGCTATAATTTTATGTACTGCCACCACTACATCACCAGGATGAAAAAAATGATCATCCAGAGGGGAAAGGGTAATAATGTGTGTTCTTCAACACGTCAAATACAAAATACTGCAGAAATGTTGAAGCCTGGAAAAGGGCTAAGCTAGAAGGAAAAGGGCGATGGTCCACAGGATTGGAGAAAGTAAGAGCTGACCCCTAAAAAAGGTGTCAATTATTTCAGATGAGCTGATCCTCTGGGCTCAGAATTTAACTCATTTTTATTGCTGTTTTATTACTTTTCCCATTTTGCCATGACAAGCTGATGATTTTTGCAAAAATGTACCATGACAAATTTGCCCCTGCAGGTGCTTTTACACACACTACATTCACGAAAGACTTTTATCCCTCTTCTCCTTATAGTTTTTCTCCTTGTGTTGTGTTCTCAGGGTTTTTTTTTTCCTTCCAAAGAAAGATTAAAGGAGAGAAAAACAGACACTGAGGAACTTTTACGTAGGACAAAATACAACACAGTCCCAATAAACCAACAAATACAAGGCTAAAGGAAGGTTTGTAGCTGACTTCCCTCACATCTCCACCTCTTAGCACTGCGGTGGGTCATTGGCAGGCCCACTTGCTGGTTGAGGATATTCAATATGATCCTTTGATGGTCACAAGGCACTGAAGGGAGGAGCTACTCCCTCTGAGGAATCACACTGCTGACATGTCACTACCATTACACTGCAATGCTCCCTGCCCTAGGCCATCTCCTGTGCTGTCAGGAACAGCTGAAGACATTGGCAGGACGACTCTCGTAAATGGAGGTCATTAGGAAATCTTCAGGTAAGCCCTTTTGTTGCGGGAGCCCTGACTGCAAACTCATTTAATGCCCATGTGCATTTCTGATTCCTGTGCTACACACACCACACCATCACTTGAGCTGCAGCACTCCATCTTTGAAGCTCCACATTCTATTGCCATCAGGAGATGGAGTCCAGCTTTCTCCCAAGCCCGGGGCAGCTGAGCACCAACCATGCCAAGTTAACGGGAGCTGCCCACCTCCTCAGAAAACTAGGCTTTATTACGCTGGATCATATTCCCTCATATAACTACTACCTGATACCTGTGAATGGGAATAACAACAGATGTTGCACAGAGGCTGAGAAGAGAAGACGGGGGGCAAGATGGACTTTATAAACACTTATAACTTCTAAAGATTATTCCTTTTGAAGCTAGACATACATTTTAATCAGCTACTTTCATCATTATTCATGAATGAATTATTAATTAGTCCTCTTGACTAAAAATATCATTTCCAGCTTGCTGCAAAAATACACACATACGCACACACAAACATGAAAAAATAATACAAGAAAAGGAAGATATTCCACATCATTAGCACTAGAGTAAAGGCTGGGTATTTGATCTCAGTTTAATTATGAATGCCTAGTTTGAAAGAACATTTCCACATCACCAGTCAATAATGCTGCTGTGTGCACTTGGGTGTAAGACACGTTAAGAGGCAGTATTGGCAATGGCTTATTTTTCAGCAGCTTCACTCACTATGCCAGTGGGCGTGTGCACATAAGTGCCTGCACAAACACATCCCTTGCTAAAATGCCTTTCATCTTGTGACTTCATATTCAAAATTGGGAAAAATCCAACAACTCAACCTTATGGTTATTTCTGATTACATGGCAATCCAAGCCTTCAGCCACTGTAAGAACCCTGAGGATGAGACAGCCTTTATCCCCAAACTCATGTGCCACAAGAAAAAGAAAAGGAAAATCCAAAGAGGAGTACTGCCATTTTACTTTACAGATGGGGAAACAAGGTAAAGACAGTAGAGATAACTTACCCAAGTCAGAAGTAAGGTCTGAGACCAGATCTCACAAGGAAAACCTATTAGGCTGCATGATTCCTTTCACTTTCTTATCTATGTATCTATCTATCTATCGATCTATCGATCGATCTATCTATCTATCTATCCCATTCAGCATAGGAAAACTCTCCAGAACATGCACATTCATTCCCTCTCTGACCTCTCCTTTCCTCAGACTGTCATCTACAGGCATCTGGCTGGCTGGAAGCACAGTTTTTCCATCAGGGAACTCAAGACGGCTCAGTAATGACCAATGTCACGTTTCCTGTTGCATGCGTCCATACAGCAAGGAAGCATCTTTGTGGTGGTGTTGCTCACAGAGCTGCTGGGAAGGGCAGGATGGGAAGGAGAGGGTGGAAGGTGATATCTGGGAGCCAGAGGCTACAGAGGACTCCGATCAGCTTGCAGGGTCTTTTTTTCCCATAACGATAGAGACAACTAACAATTGTGCCTTTTTGTTATCTGAATTGGTTTCCCTGATGAGCACATCCCTTCAGAAGCCGCTGCAATGTTAATTTCCTAAATGATCAAAAAGCTTCTAAACTAAGAAAATGCTGCACACTCAGGGAAAGAGGGGAAGGGTTCAGAGGAATTGGAAATGACTTGTTATTCTTAAAAAATCTGGGCCATCCTCTGAATACTGTTATTTTTAAACAGTTCTTGTTTTATGTACGTGAAGGTACGTAAACACTTGCAGAGCTAATAAGGCTGAATGACTGAAAAATTTTTGTTTTGCCAGAGGCCTAGCAAAAATTTTAACTAACAGGTTTCACGAACCTTGTTTGGGCTATTTTAAGTTACTATATTACACATCTGCGTCAAGCCTACTCCAGTAAAGTAGCAGTTTCTTAACATGTATTTATCACGACCAGGGCAAACAAACTAACGTTACCGAGGGAAAACACATCCAAGACGCAGCTTTCACCTCAACTAAGCTGAAGAGGCCAAAGTCAAAGATGTACCATGATAAACACACCAAGGAGAGGGGGATTTGGCACTTATTATGGAACAGCAACTGTTCACCTGCACTAGCGGATGGATTTTTTAAAAAATCAGGGAAGGTGCTTGAAGAAGAATCTGGTGAACGTGGGTACTTCTGTCCTCTCAGGACCAAGATGGACTTCTCTGGCAGTTCCACCTCGTTGAATCATGTTTACAGCTCTGTCCCTTTTTATTTTTCCTCCAGATTTCCACTGCGATTTTTTTCACTTAGGTTTAATCTTGCCTGGTGTGCTCTTTTAGGTCCATTTTCAGCTCAGCAGGTTTGTAGATCCTGCTCCGCTGCCCACACCTGACTCTGGTTTACCTGTGGATTCCTACTTGCTAACCCAGAAGAGTCCCCCCAGGGACACCGCGCTGAGCACGCTCACGTCAGTTTGGGCACACACACTCTGCGCTGACTGTTCTGCCCACAGAGCACAGTAAGTGCCGAGCACATTCAGGTCAGGCTTTTCCGAAGTGGAATCATGCGCCTCACTTTGGTTGTTATTAATATTTCATTAATTTCACAGCTACAGTAGTCCTCCCTTGAGAGATCATTAATAAAATACCACCCAAATCAGCAAGATAACAGGCAAAGGGACCAAACTACAAAACCAGTTTAATTACCTTGGTGCTATACCTTCACAAGCACCAGTTTTAAATTAAAGAACTGTATAAATTAAAGCTTTGATGATGATGAGGGTCTATTGATTCCTATGTCTTGCCATTTTAATTACTTCTCTGATTTCCCCCCACTTCCTCTATTTTGTTTGGAAGAAGAATGAAAGTGCCTGTGGGCGTTATGGAGGGTAGCTGGGAGGATTTGAGCAAAACTTCCCCGGCACAAATCACCAACTGTGGAGCCACCTCACCAACATACAAACCTCACGGGGAATTCAACGCTCCCCAAAGCGGTAAGTCTTTCAGGGATAAAGAAAAAGATGAGATTGCTCAATTAGCTAAATCCTATTTCTTCTCAGGTTAAAATATAAATTTTGCCAATAGCTAGTATCTGAGATTTAAAAGTAATCCAAACAAGAAAAGAAGCAAACAGCATTTTTGAGGTCTGCTCATAGAAATGACATGGCAATTAACCAATTAACAAGCATGAGCTACACAAAGAACTAGAGCAAGGGGATGAAGTGGCACAAAGAAGAAAGATACTTAATGTTTCCTTAAAAATATGTGTACACGGTGGCAATGCTACACACAATGTCGAATCTGCAGGAGATACATGCTCCTTCTGGCAGGCTTTGGACTATGGCATATAAGAACACGCTTTATGGAACAGCTGTTCACATGAATCCAAATAAGCGTGTACAGAAATGCTTCAACCACCTCCCAATTTCTTTATCTGCAGAGGATTTTCCCAACTTTCCTCCCCAGACTGTTCTCTTCTCCAGTTGTGAACAAGAACTTATTTAATACAAAAGTACTTACCTAATTTGTATTATTTCTATAGCTCTCCTATGGATATTTTCGTGTTTATTTTTTTTGAACACACTCTGCTTTGGAATACCCGAAATTGTATAGGCCTTTGTCCAAAAATAAACTACACACCACCTGTGTTTAAAAATGAATTCAGATGACAATGATTTCAAATCAAATTTACTAATGACTGAAGAAAACATGCTAGCACCATTTTTTCCTTAAGATCCATTAAATCCTCACAATGCAAAATATCATCAGTATAAACAAGATCATCAAAATTTGGCCCATAATGATTCTAGCGCCAGTTCCTTTTGTGAGAGAACAAGCAAGGGAAATAAATGCATTTCACACTGATGACTTTTAAACTTACAGCAGGAGTTTTTGTAAGCATGCATAAAAGTACCTGCCATGTGCATGTGTGTGCACGTACATGCCTGGGTGTATACAAATTTTATTTTATAGAAAGTTCTATTGAAACTACAACAGAAATAAACATGCAATGTTGAGACCAATTCATGCCTGCCTTAATTCTTTTTAAAAAAAAAAAAAAAGAAGAAAAAGGAAAAAAAAGTGCACACACAGACATGTATCTCTTGCTCTTAAAATTTCTTTCCTGTTGAAAGCGTTCTCATTTCCAGCCTGGAATTAATTTACTGCACAGTAGGTCCTACCAAACTGTACCCTTTTTAAGCCTAGCAAAGGAAAAATGAGGTAGATTTGTTACACAGAGAAGAAGCTGAAAGGTAAGCACTTCTTCTGCCAAGACAGAAAGAAAGTCAATAACTGATTCTTTGATGGTTCACTAAAAAAGCTGAATCTTTAGTGACAAAATGGTGAAACCATTTTGAAAATGTGCAGATTTAAAAAGAGGCAGCGAGAAAAAAGGAAAATAAGAGACTGACACATAAAATAAAGAAATAATTGTTGTAATCTTCTCTAACGCTTAGTATGACTTTGATCATCTTCAATAACTCTTGTGATGCACAGCAAAATCAGCTCCAAAACACATTTGCATACAGGAACTTTTTTACAGTGCTCAAGATGCACTTCTTGAGTCTGCCCAAAAGAAAAAACAATTTAAACAAGATGGCAGACAAACAGGGCACTAATCAAGCTCAAAGAGACACCAGCAAGTAATTCTCTTTGCCCTTCTGACAAAGTTCCATTACACTTTGGCCTAACCAAAAGAGAACATTAACTATGGGGCCTCAAAGTGCTGAACGCCACCTGGACAACCAACAGTCGACCACACATTGCAATCTATAAGATGGTTCAGTGAACAACTTTAATAAAGTCAAAGCTGTGAAAGCAGGAAGAAGTGGGGCTCTGTGCACACAGGGGCTGCAGGACGCCGGGCTCTCAATGCAGGAGCCCAAGGCAGGCTCTGTGCCCAGGGCTCTGGCCAAAATGGCTCATGAGTAGGGGCTGTGTTTGGCGTCACCCAGTTCTGGTGACAAAATCAGAATAAAGACGACCTGAATAAGGTTCAGAAATGAGCCATAACGATTAGAAATCACGACTTATAGTGAAAGGCTTCCGAATTGCCATCTATTTGCTGAAATAGAGCTGACCTTACCACAGTCCACACATACCAACACAGGGAACAGACACTGGATAGGAAAAGGCTCTTCATTCTAGCAGACTAATATCCTGGACATGGTAAGTAACGCTATCGGAATTTAGGCAAGAAAAACCGCATGTGCTCTGAATGGGAAAAATTACCAGCCAGCCCAGCAAACAGCCAGAGCTGAGGCAAAGCTCCTTCATGGAAGTCTACCTTCCAAAGGCACAGGGGCCATTGCCAGTACATACAAATCAATGGCACTTTCTGGGCTGTTTCACATAGGAGTTGTAGCTACATAATCACATTACCTTTTCAGGCTTCCTAATGACATGATCTTTGGAAACCATGGGGTCAAATGGGGCTTAGTCCTCTAAGAGCCTAAGCATTTGAAATAAAATATGCAAATAATAACATGGAAGTCTATGAGCCTACTCCTGTAGCCAAACTCTTTGCTAGATTGTGCTCATACCTTGCAGGACTCGCTGGGGCCAGCACCCATACATCCCCACACTACATGGGCAGGGTTTTCAGCAGGGATCTAGTGAGATTTTCACCAAGGACTTCAGTGAAGCAAAATCCCACCAGTACACCACCACCACTGACTGGCTTAGAAAATCCTGCCCTACGTACACGAACATTCATTTGTTTCATCCCACTTTTACTATGAAACATGCCTGAAAGCATTGCCTTGGGGAGCCTGAAAAAATATTAAAGTGATTACACAGTAATTTATGCAAATTGCTATATTAATTTTGAAATTACTTAATTCTATAAAATGCCTGCAGTTTTTAGTGTCCTGCTCTGAGTTGGCTCTTGAAACACTCCTTCAGAGGTGTGAACAAGGAAAGGTGTTGGAACAACCCTGCAGCACAGTGTCTCACACAATGCCAGAAAAGCGCAAAGGGAAAGAAACGCGCATCTTCTAAGAAGCTGAAGCATTTCCAGAGGACGAGAAGCCATAACTGCTCATTAGGGTCCAGTAGTACAAGAGAAATGAAGTGCAAGAGTCAAGGGATGCTGGGAGCAATAGCACATGGGGCTCGCTGTCTCGTCTGCTGTTGTCACACAACAACCACCACGATGAGGTGGCACAGGTGGTCAGCTACTTCTTTAACACGACTTTCTTCTTCTGCACCTCTTCCTATTAACTTCTGAACTCCTCTGGAAAATTCACCGTTTGCTAACTTGGACTGGAAGTCAGTGAATAATAAAAGCTTGTACCTCTACTATCCTCAAACCAGCTCTCACAGCCACCTTCACAACAGGTACCCCAGGAGCAGGTGTGTAGGAAACATGTTAATAGATCCACCTGTACAAAATTTGTTGCTGTTTCTGATACGAAATATTGCCTGTTTACATATCCCAATTTCAGACAGATTTGCTGTTAGCCACCGCTCGTCCAAAGGTGGCCTGCTCTAGGTCAGTGGTGAAGTGGGATGGAAAGAGGATGGGAGCCCTCCCTGCAGCACAGAGGAGCGAGGGAAATGGCACTCAGAGAGGAGGTGTGTCGTGGTTCTGCCCAAATTGGCCAATGGCCGGCGACAGATGCTCCCTCCCAGCCTCTTGTGCACGGAGAGAAGGAGGAGAGATAAAGAGATTTACGAATTTAGAAGAAACTAAACTACTTTAATGAAATATTAATAATAAGATAAAAAGGGAAATAATGGAAGAGATACAGTATATACAAAACTGTATTAAGCTCCCAGGATGACGTCACTGGCAGGCACTGGGGAAGTCCCAGGCTGGACTCAGCAATGGGTGGGAACCGGGTTCCAGAGTTGGAGTCAGGAACACATGGATCGGGATCAAAGGCAGATGGACAGACAGGGTCCTCCTCGGACATCGGCCACTGAAGGAAGAGAGTTGACCCTTTGATCCCTCAGCTTTTACACTGAGCATGGGGCAGATGGGATGCAATACCCTGTTGGTCAGTTTGGGGTCACCTGTCCGGTCCGCTCCTCCCCACAGGTGGGACCCCTCTATGCTTTTCCGCTTCCAACCCTCTAACGGGGCAAATAATGAAATTAGCTGACCTTGGTTGTTATAGCAATAAATATAATCAAGAGCCTCTCTGCGTACCATTCCTTGGCACAAACTGTCTTAAACAACCTGTTTCAGACACAACATGCTGTTAATTTCAGAGAGTTAGAAGAGGCCTAGCTAAGAAATAAAATTACTGAACAGAAAGTTGGTTATGTTTTACCTCAAACCAGGACAAGGTGAAATGTTTGCCTGCTTTTAGTGAAGGAGGAGGAATGACTGAGGATCCCTGACTCTGCGGTAACCCTGTATGGTTGGTCTTAATTGCTGAGAGGCTCCACAACCAACGGCCAGAGACCAGCAGACATAGTGATTCCCTTTGGCCTGAATTTTTATAAAGTCCAAACTCTATCAGTGGCTAAATGATACTCACCCATTTATGATTACTTAGTCATGATTGTCTTGATGGAAAAGACCTCAAAGAACGTAAGAAGTATCCGTATGTTTTGAATGAATCAGTTAAGGATAGAGATTTTATCGAGCAGCACATTAAAGCAGATGGGCACAGTGGAATAAGCTTCCAGCCTTAATTAGTAAGGAAAACAGTGACCTGCTTTCAATTTAAAAAATATACACGGTAATAATTTACAGGACACAGAGCATACTATGGCCTAAGTAAACTCCAGGTCTGGCTGACTGTGAACCACCAGTACAGTATGTCTTGCTAATGCTCAGAGTATGATTTTAATATGCTAAATGTATCCCTAAAAGGATACTAAAAGCCTCACATTAGCATATTCTGAATGGTCTTTGAATATACGATCAGTGCAAGACAGGCTGAGACTCGCTGTCATGGCCTAATTAAAAACGAATAGTGTAGCATATTGACCTAACAAAAGTAATTTCTTCATCTCAATTCACTTCTCCTGTTCTTTTTAGTTCTTTGGCTGGAGCCAGTGAAGAAAGTGGAACTGAACTCCCTTTAACAGCTGGCAGCTTTGGGGTGCTAGTTTTTCATCTCAAACGCTATTCATATTTTGCTAAAAGTTTTTTTGTGTGTAAACAGAATATATTGTGCCTTGCAGTGGGAACAGTACTTAGCTCGCTCATCAGATATCTTCTGGTGCCTGCAGCACTCGGGAACGAGGAGTTCTTCCTCTGCCAAAGATCAATACTTGATCTATCCCAGAAGCAGCATAATAGATCACCTCGAAAGTGTCTATGCGTCATTATAAATGGAAATCGAATTACATATGGCTGTCAAAAGCAATTCACCCCAAGTTATCTAGATGCAGTTTCTCCAGCCAATAAGCAAATAAGAATGTTTAAGTTATGGTGACCAAGCACAACTTACACAACCCCCTCAACGTCAAATCTGGTAAATGCTAGTAGATTTAAACCCCATGAAACTTTAGTGTGCATTCCATTTTTCCATTTCCATTTATGTGTGTAACTACAGCGATGAGAGGAACTGCAGGGAAGCAACATAGAAGAACCAACAGTTTGCCTGCCCATTTCCCCAGATGCGCAAAAGGATGGAGTGAGGACCATCTCTCAAGCTTCAGCTTAGCCTTAGCTCTACCAACGTTGTCCCCAGCCACAGACACATCAGGGAAATCATGTGGGGAAACTACATTACATGGGGAAATATCCCTTTGCAGTGACAAGACAGGTGGTAAAATAGGGTCCCTCATTTGCCATGGTGACATTCCCCTTCTCTCTTCAGCTTTCCCCCCTCCCCAAACTATTATTTTTATTAAATTACAAAACAGGAAAGGTGAGAAAAATAAATCATTACCTAATTTATGGTTTTCTCCTAACATGATTAGAATTCATAACTACTTCCTCTCCATTTCCCTTTTCCTGTACTTTTTCATCATGCAGCCAGCCACTTGCATCTTCATTACACACCTGTGGAGCAAGGGGTTAAATCTCTGCCCTCAAAAGAACAGTGACAGGGTTGTGTGTTTTGTTTTTCTTAAACAGGGCCTTGATGCAGAAGTGTATTAAGTTTCATAGATATCTTATCAGTCCCTGGCACTTTTCGTAACACTGTTTTGAAGTCCAGTTAATTTTAAGTCAGTCTTTCCACTTGTATTAAGTATCTAGTGATTTAAGAAACACTGGAATGAATGCTGACAGGCAACATAAAGGAAAAACATACCATCACAAACTCATTATTAAATTATTATTATATACATGTGCGTTTGGTTAACCAAAAGCAAGCCACTGGTTTTTGCTAAGTGACTCCTTTGCCTTCCTGCTAAGAACAGTGCAGCTAAAAGCTAGCCTGTACCTTGATGCACGTAATTCAGGCCCAGCTGTATCTGCTAAACTGCTCACAAAGTGTTGTAACTTTGGTATTGCAAATTAAGCTTTCAGAGATATTCTAAAACCAGATCCCAGGTTTCTCACATATCAGAGCTGGCTAAGAATGAACTGTTCCCTTCACAGCTCAGAACTATCAGACACAGAAATCGCACCCAGCTATAATCTTCAAACCCTGGCAGAGAAAAACATGTTTTCAATTCCTGCTAAAAGTACTACTTCTTGCCAATAGGCCAGAAATGTCTGTGGCAACTGACAATGTCTTGCATACTCAAGAGTTGTCTTCTATTCTATTTAAAATAAAAAATTGCCAGCTTCCTCTGTCTGAGGAAGATAACACCTTAAAGGCCTCAATCCTGCTCAAGTAAGGCAAAACGTACATTGGATTCAATGAGTCAAGAGAGTGCCTCTAATATTTAGGTTCGTATTCTACCTGGGGACCTTGGTACAGGCACTTGAGCTTTTTGTAGTTTCAAGCCTGAAAACCTACCAGGCTCCCTGCATGCTGAATGTACAAACGTGCCCTTCAGTTCTACTGTGCTGTCTTATGCTCAAGCACCTTCCCGTACTTACATGGTTCCACAAAGGCAGCTGATGCCACTCACAGACTCGACACCATACCTAACCCAGCCTTGCATGCACACATACAGGTCTCTGGCTTGCTTAAAACTAGAGGTCCAGAGCTCGACAGCCTGGACATAATGGGATACTGACACAGAGATACTGAAGATGAGAAGTCTGGCTCTTCCCACAGCGGCACGCAGCTATCACAAGTAATGAGCAGATGCATCTCCCATCACAGGAGCTGACCAAGGGAACCAGGAGTTTGCTGACCTTACGCATTTTGCAGATTCTATTTTTTATTTTTGTACGTAATGTAGCAGCACTCGATATGCAAGAATAACCCAATACATACGATGAGGAATAGGAAAAACAGATGCATTTTCTGCAAACATCGTCAAACCCCCAAAGAATGAACTGCTTTGAAGCAGGTGAGAAAGCTGGGGAAGTCCTTCTAGTTGTGGAGATACTTTCCCCTCTTTCCTGACACAGTAAGTTTGGCTTGGCTGGTTTGAATTTAACGGGACCTGCCCACGAAGTACAAAACTGTTGTTTGCACTCGAATTGCCTGACAAGTGATTGCGTTTAACATGCCACGAGCGATAAGATGCCACACAAACTACAAGCAAGATGCTCACTCCACAGCGGCAGTGATGTCCACGCAGTACAACCACGCCGGCTTCACTTCGTTTGGCCTTGGGGGAACTCCCCCTCACACCCTGATCTCAGCACAGCCCTTTGCTTTTGTGAGAGCAGGTTTTTGTGCACAGTCCCTTCCCCGAGCCGCTGTGGTTCAGCCTGCGCTCCAGAAGGTGCTGCTCTCGCCCACAGCTCCCGCTCCGGCAGGGCCCAGGGTCACCAACCTGACCGCCAGCAGCCACAAGTGTCCTTGGGCTGAAAGTGATCTCGAAAAAGAAACGCCTGTGAAGAGCAGGAATTCCTGAAAAAGACCCTTCTCTTTGCTTAGTGCTCTTGCTAAGTGGTATCTATTTCTGGACAGATTACAAACACCGAAGACAGTTGTTGCCACATTTAAAAATAGCCCTGGAGGAAGGCTTAACCTTTCCCTGACCAGCAGCAAATTGTAATTGCTACTCCCAGATCAAAAAGGCAATTATTTAGCAGATCCTATAAAGGAATGAAGGGATGAGGAACATCTCCACATGAGATTCCTTCAGGAGTTCCTCACCCCACCTAACCCTGAGTCTGCACCCAAATAACTACCCCAGCGTCCAAGTCCTAGAATCAAATCCCCAGTTTATTACAACGCCATAGTGACACTGATTGCAGCCGTCCACCACTCACACCTCAAGTATTTATAAACCTAAAAGAACAGCAGGAAAACATCCTTGTGTTTGAAGCCCACAGGAACTTCCATTCACTGGATACTGTACTTTGCAGCTCATTTAAGCTGTGACTTTAACACCAACCATTTGTTTTGTAATCCCTGTTTACAAGCAAAAGGCTTTATCTGTCTTAAATCTAAGGCTTAGTGGAGCTGCACCACAGCGTATTTAGCAAAGGCGGGGTCCTGACTAAGGGCTTGTATACCCACCTTGTGCCAGCACCATTTAAGGTATGAATTTAAGGTGATACAATCAAACCAGAGGACAGTCTCTGTGGATGGGCCTAAACAGCTATACAAGCAGTTGTCTTTCACTAGATATTTAAGAAATTTGGGGAAGTCTTCACCTGTTAAATAAAGCCCTCGCCTATTGAAATTTAAACGACCATGCAGACTTACGAAACTTTATCTCCAATAATTTAAAAGCTTACCCAAGTTACACTACCTCACTGTCCTGAAAAATGTTACTTCCGAGCTCAGTGTCAAGCATTCGGATCACATTTACAGCCGAGCTGCACACTGTGTACAGTTACACGCACAAGTGCATCCGCGCAAGGTGGGAAACCAAAAGGAAGCATCTCCCAGCCCCACGCGCTCGAAATTCCTGTTAGATTCACATGATGCCGCTTGAACAAACAGTTAAACCCAGCTCCTTTCAGCTTGTTGTGTGAGCAACTCGAGCTTGCGTCTGCAAGCCAGCACTCATCTTCTCTGCTCTTCTGGCTCTTCACATTAAATATAATGGAACTGTACACTGAGGGACTATTTAAAATATCTTTCCAGGAATAGTCTCAAATAAATGCTTCCCTTCCTATGATCAGATTTTAAAGCAGCCTTTTTGAACTGTGGGGTTTAGAAGCTTAGTACTGCCCAATGCTAAGGGAGGGGCAGCTTCATGGCACGTAGGTGGCTGGCAGGGGCATAGTGCGGGTGCCAAACGCATTCCCAGACACATCCCACCCATCAGCTCCCACCCCAGCCCCACACAGCATGCAGAAACCAGAGGAAAGCAGCTTCCTCACAGAAGAAATGATTAATAAGCTAGCAGCAATACTGTCAACAAAAAGCGACAGGGACACCAGCTAGCGGTAGAGCACTTTAGCTTTGGAAACTTCAGGTATACACTCTTCCTGAGCACAACTTTATCTTGCATTAGAACCTTCACATTTCACATACTTTCAGAACCAATATATACAGAAAAGGGGAAATACTGCATTTAATGCATATGTATGCTTTTAATACATACATAGATAAGGTTTTTAATTTAAGTATGATCAGTAAGTCAAAAACTTTAAAGCAGAACCTGTGGCTTTAGGCTGTGTGTGTTTAGGCACATATACACAAACCTTTCTTTTGGGCAAATGTTCATCTTATTTGATTCACACTGTAATAATGTACAATTTTCATAAAGCAAATCACTAAAGGATCTGATGTTGTATAAGGAAATTCCTCATTTTCATTTTAAATCATTCTTTTGTCATGGGAAATGTAAAACAGTTTATGAAATTAAAATATATAACAGACTAATGATGAAAGGTCTGGTCTAAAGTCAATGGAAAAAGTCAATTAATTTCATTTTGGTTTGGATTTCTCTCAGACGTGTCACTCCATTTCAGGACTATCTGCCTTGTCACAAGCAAAGAAACAGAGGACAAGGGGTGTGCAGAGGGCAGGACGGCGGGTGGGACGGCGCTGGTGAAACCAGCCCAGCCCAGGCCTAATGGAAGGAGGTTCTAACTGGATTCAGGCCATTTGTAGGCGAGACTTGCTGGCCAGAAAGCGAGTTCCTGACACAAAACCTGACCCAGTTGAAACTGGTTTCTCTAAAGAAAAGCAACTGTAAGCATAGGAACCTGTAAGGTAATGAGCTCACACATATGCCAGAACACTAACTATGGGACCTCACGGTCCCAAAGACCGTAGGAACATGAGGAATCTATACAAAGCAGGGGGAAGTTTAAGGCAATAGAATCTTTAAAGCAAGAAAGTCCTCTGAACACACAAATGCTGTGGGCAACCAGACCCAGCTTTACAACACTGAACACAGAAACAGTCTAGAAGTGCGTCTGTCTAAAGACAGTATCAGGAAATCACATCTCTGACTACAAAATGCCTGCTCTGTTCTTAATATCCATGCATGCAAGCAGCCCCTTTATACCTATTGAAAGCAAGTTACTTTTAAGTAAGCTCCTCTCAAACATGGATTCTATAATCAATAACAATTATGAAATATTGGTGTGGGGCTCAGTTACCCATTCCCTATCCTGGAAACACCATCAAGGTACTTCCATGCCTTCCTCCCGCTTCCATCCCACTCCAGGAGCTCCCAAGCAGACAGGAGTGAGAAGCTGCCTTTTCAGAGCAGAAGAGAAACGAGAAAAGCATCTCTCTGCAAACAGCAAGGGCAGTGCTACAGGTGCCTGAAACCGCAACACAAGCCAGAGACTTCAATTTCTTCTGTGTAACTCCAGTGCTATTCTGGGACGGAGTGTACTGCTCAGCTCTAGTGCTGGTGACATGCAGCAAATAATTTCCACAGCAGTAATCTGAGCAGACTACTTGAGTAGGGATGCTACTTTTGTCCTTCTTTTGAAGATAAATCCATACTCTGAGATACCAGCATTAAAATACATTAGGCAGGCCATCGGACAGCATTGGATTAAACTAGTTTTGAGCCATTTTTGAATTTGTAATCCCTTTGATAGAGCCGTATTTATCCTTTCTTAACACTGCTTTGGTAACTGAGGAAGATTTTGTATACTGCTGTGTATTTTGGAGAAAACTCTTATAGCTGGGTGCCACTTCATGTGTTTGTAGGAAACCTGTCCCCTACGTATCCCACAGAAAACGTCATTTTAGTAATTTACAGGCTGAATTTACTCTGCTGGCTGAACAAGGATGGACAGCAGAATGAAGAGATGCAACTTGTCAAAGGTATAGGAATGGGATGCTTGTTCCCACAACAGCAACCACGTCTCCGGAGCCTCAAGCCACTGTCTGCTGCCTGGAAGATGCTCCCTGACACATCTGATGGCAACCCGCTGCACAATTTTTGACTGCAGGTGAGATGAATCGTCATAGTACTCTGAAGTGGCTATGAGCATATATGCAGGCTTATTGAGCCATAAATCTGGGAAGCAATGCGTTCAGGTGATTTCCAGGTTCCCCTAAGTTTTATGAAACCTATTTTTTAGCCAAACAACTGCAAATGAGCAGTGCCTGGTGACATTTTATTACATTTTCCTTTATTACGCCTTAGTGGTAAATTGTTCTTGCCAATCAGTGTTGCAGTATTGGAGAGTCCGTTAAAGACAGTTGCCTAAAGAAACTAGAGATAAAAGATTTGACTCTCTGTCTCTGTGAAATGGGCTCCTTTTCATTTTTCAGTGTGGCTTAGAGTCCTGATTAAAATAATAAACCAATGCAACGATCAATTAAGAGAGTAGGGAAGCAGGTATGCCAGTCAAAACTAGCAGCCATACTATAGGAACAAATCAAAGTAACAGCAGCACCAAGAAAGGAGCAGTTTACCCTGAATGTTATACTAAGTATTCTTGAAATCGATGTTTCACAGTGACGCTATTTAGCACATTCACACCATACTAGTGAGGAAGGGAAGACTATTAAGGATTTTTCTTTTCCACTCCACTCAATAACAACATGAGCACATTATTTATTAATTTACAAATATCCCTTTATCACAGAAAAGTATCTGCCCATGGAAACACCCATGTTCTGATGGTGCTATTGATGAACAGCACCTTCATAAAGGTTTCAAAGACTGATGAAGAAAACAGAAGCTTAAAAACAAAGCACGTTTGCATTTCCTTCCCATACATTTTGGTTAATAGTGTTGTAAACATAATTGCCCAAGAGCCAGTCAGTGGAATACACATTTTATTTCTAAGAGACTGACACAGGGTCACCCACTTTGCCACTTGTGACTTCTGCGTGCTCGCTTAATGAATACCAGAAACCTATTGCTGTGTCCTCCTCTCTCATACATTACTTATGAGTTGGCAGGCCCTGTTAACCATTTGGAAAGCAGGCCTATCGTGAGGTTAGCAGCTCATTAAATGCTGTTCCTCAGAGCTAATAAACTCGCATTAGCTGAATTCTACATTGCAAGTGACTGGCAAAGCTCAGACCTCCCTGTTGCATTCCCTGGCCATCGCACAGCACGGTGCACTACAGTAATTAACAGGAAAACGCATGCTAATTCTGTTGATATTTGATATAGAGCAGTGTTGCCTCAAAGTGGTTGTCAAAACCATGTTTGCTGATAATAAATGGTTCCTATGCAAGTGAATGTGGCAGCCTCCAGCCTTGGTGTTTATCATATTACAGTGTTATAGGCTCTCAACTCTGAATATTCATGGTGGGAAATTAAGCTGTAATTTTTGGATGCTAACAGTAGTCGATGTTTAATGTCATTGGGCTTTGGTAGTGCTTTAGGTTGTATAGGAAATAAAAAGCTAGACACACCATCCATTTTTAAAGCAGCATCTGAAAGGCAGCCTCCTAAAAAAGGTCACGTTTAGGCATCAAAATAAGACACATTCAAGCAACTGCATACTGGTAGGGTTTAGAAACAAACAAAATACTCTAGGGCCTAATTCGGCAAACATTTATAGGCATGCTTCTCTAAATATTTGGGAAATTATTATTTTATGCCAGTGCCTCACTTTCAGCACTGTTTTCTAGACCCTAGACCCTAAGCAAATAACAAACCAAAAGAAGAGTTACTAGTTACTCTGGCGATGGGTCTGTGCCCTGCTTACAATTCAAAGGGTCCACCTTCCTCCAGCCTGTGTTTGCTAAATGCTCCAAAAAGATTCACTCGTTTTCAACAAATTGTGAGCAGGATAAACAGATCTGCTGCCTGAAACCTCCATTTGAGACAGAGTCACTGGGAAGAAAGATGGCACAAAGAGCTGCAGTTCTTCACAGTAGTCAGAAGAAGATCAGAGGAGCACTGTTGCCAGAAGAAAACCTTTCCCACCTCTCTAGGACGTTTGACAGATCAAAGTTAGTGAGTGGCTGATAAGTATCCTGACACCCTCTAAACGCACACCGTACATGCACATACAATGAGGTTTGATCTGTTTGACTCGGTGTCAGTCACCAGATGAGAGCAGAAGTGGCACAGCAACAGGAAAGCAGAAGTGAGCATGGATCTTGAAAAGCCTGAAAGAAAATTCATGAAAGGCACAGTCTGCCATCCATTTTATGTGCCTCCACTAGTTCACTGACCTTCTTGTACTAGGCCCTGAAAGGAGCTAAAATGTCATTCCTTACGAACAGTTATTAAAATTAGCAAACAGAAGCTTTTCGTAAAGCAGATTCTCTAGGAAGCCTGTCGTATTCCATCTCATCCTCCATGGTTCTCAATAACTAGTCCTGAACACGAAGTGTTCAGCTTTACAGAGTGTTACCCCAGAGCAATGAGTCTGTGGCTTGCAGTTGCTATGCAATTTTTATTGTAATAAGGGAGTCCTTTCTGGCATTCTTGTGTTGCTAAGGAACGTATGGTTCCTATCCCAGACTGCAGTTTCTCACAGCAATCATATATTCCCTTGGATGAACACGTTAAATAAATGCCATTGTGTCATTTCTTCCTGCCTGAGATGGTGGTTTTGTTTTTAAGAAGAACACAGCAACAAGGTGGGAGAAATGCAAAACTGGGCTACGGGAAGATAAGAGCACTGCGAATTACATCTTCTACCTGCCTGCAATCCTGTGATGCTGCTGAGATGTAAGCACAAGATCCAGCACAAGCAACAGGCTGCAAAAGGAATCCTAGGCACTGACCAGCTCCCCCTGTTCCAGTAGAACCGATCTGGGTGACGTCAAAGTTGTTCATGCCTTTCAGCTCTCCGTGACAAGGCTTGGACAGAAGACAGAGATTGATTTAACGGAGAATGAATGTAATGCTCTGCAAGGAGCTTAGACTGCACCAATTAATCAATTATCCAAGTACATTGCGCTTTAAAACATTCATTACTATTCCAATCTTTAATCAACTGCTTGTTCTACGCACTATGCAGTTCCTACTATTCTGCGCGAAGAACAATATTTGCTTGGCAAAGGAAATGTACCGTTTCCGGTGCCAAACATGAAAAACCAGAGGTGTGTTGACCCCTGTATAATGTGACCTACCTTGTAGCTAATAGCTTACAGACCATGCTGGTGCTTGCTGTGGCTTTGTTTGATACACCCATTAAAAATATTTATTGGAAATTAATAGCAGAAACTGATCTGAAGAACGTTTTTACCTTCATGTTTCAGCTTGGCATGTGCAACAAACTTTTACAACCAGCTACTGAATTTCCTAAAGTCAGAAGTGCTTTCAAGCTGTGATTTATTTTAGTTTTTTGAAAAGGAGGAAGAAAGTTTGAAAACTGTTTGCACCATCTCCAAGCCTTCAGCTGAATCACTGCCCTCTCTCCCCCTCTTCTGACTCCAGCGTAGGAGACAGCATTCCCAGAGGAGACAGCCCACCCCAGCAAGGCCTGATCCATCTAAGGCTGAAGAACCTCTCCCTTGACTTCAATGGGTTGTTAATTTTTTCATCCACTTACTCTATAAAATGTGTGACCTTTATACGACTGCTTCAAGTCTGTCAGTCTCTTTGCCTCTATAGGAATTTCACATATTTGTTCCAGTATAGGAGAGTTTCTGCCAGAAGGTCTCTGAACCCCCAACACCAGCCAGGAGCTGAGTAAGGTCTTTCTGTAAGACAAGCTCTTCATCAGTGTGCCATGGAGGAGTCCTGGTGACAGAAGACCGGGGGTGGGGTGGGAGGAGGAGAAGTGAGCTCTCAGATTGAAGGTAAAAGTGGATCAAAAATTATCTGCAATAGTGAGAAAAATGCATTTGTTGATACCAAGTCCGGTGTTTGATGTGCGTACGTACTTCACTATCTAGCCTTTCATCAAGAGCCAGAGGATTTATCCTTCAGGCATGAGAGATGAAACAGCTTAAAATGGTCAGTGACCACAGAACAGATTACCACATTATTATCTTTTTAATCCACAACACTTACTTTTTCAGGATTTATTGGAGCCAATACAAAAGTGATTAGTGTTCTGGTTTTGCCAAAGTAAGAGGTTGTTTATGACTCCATTCCCACACATGGCCTGTAATAAACAGATAGTGCTGGCTGGAAAGTGGCCAGTAACAGGAAGTTTCATCATCTACAATATATTCACAGAAAAAGAAATGACTTGTGCAATTCCTAGTAAGTACCTGGACCTTCTAAAAGTAAAGCAAAAGTATGTTATATTACCCCACCCTGCAAGCATACAATAAAAAGTGGCACAAAAAGGTTTTTTGCATTTGCTAGACACGTGGTATTTTTACAAATGTGGGATAACCAGCTCACAGCATTCCAGGATCTCAGTCAGCCCCCAAGAAGTCATGACTAAAAAATGCTGAGATGTTAAAAATAATCAATGTTATTTTTTGTACATGCATTCTAGCTTCTGGAATTCAGCATTCATATTTTTCATTTTCACTCCACATATGTGATGGCTGGACACAGAATGGAAGCTGAAATTCTCAGCCCATGACAAAACTCGAGCATTTAAGGTTTTAGGAAGAATTCCCAAATCGACTTTCTCAAACCTGTCTATGCAAGTGAAGATGTTCAATCTCTTTTTCAGATTACCACAGGAACCTGAGACTTCAGGATTGTGTCCCCCACCCTTTCCAAACTGGACTTGTGTTCCTAGAGTGCATACCCTTTTAAATGGTATTTAGATGGCTAACTCCTGTCAATTTGAGTTAGATGCTTCTCTATTTTTAAATATGTGGCCCTCACCACCTTTTGAGAACAGGGCTTATTATTTTAGGTCTTTGGTTTTTGAAAGTTGTACTTATATTATTGTCACATTAGCAAAAAAGTGTGAGAAAACTGGTAAACTGAACGGATGGACAGATGGACACATGTAAAGAAGTAACAAACCAGAAAACTTTCTTCTTCCCATCCTTTTACACTGATTAAATTTGTTTCTATCCGTGTTTGAGCAGACTTGGAGAAGCAGAACTTGTTTCTCCAAACCTCGCTAACACTTAACAGAATCAAACTAAACTCGGTAAGCGTAACAACTGAATGCTGCCCCAGTCTTTTATGTATTAAAAAGTTTTTAGCTTTTCAAAGACAGAGTCATAGGAATGCCCTTTAGTCTTGCAAACGGCATGAAGTTGTACAAGGCAAATAGCACAGCTCACCCTACAAACCCTAGACTGTGATAGCTTTGTCTTGCAGTCAGTCCTCTTCGGTCTGTTACAAAACCAGCAAGCAATTGTGCCCTCACACTCACACAACCCAGTCAGGATTCTTACTGCACTTGGTATTTGAAAACACGTCCCAGGCCTTAGTGTATTTGCAATGAATACCTCTACTAAATCTCTCCAGCATGTAAATGCTTCTTTCTTAAGAAAGATGCTGAAATAGAAGGTGAAGAAACTTAACTGTGGGCTGATGCCTTTAATTCTTCATTCACCTTGAGGCTGAAAGGACAACAAAAGCTCGTGAGAACTGTCCTTTCTTCCCCAGTTTGGACTGCAGATCAAATGTGAATTCCTACAGAACTTTGAAGCAGATTAGGATTTTAAAATGTCTTTTCTCATTTAAAGGTTAGGTCCGTATTGCAATCACAATATCTCAAGTAGATGTGCTGGGCTGGCTTCAGACCACTTCGATCTCATACTGTGAACAGCGTGACTTGGGTAGCATGGAGATCGTTTTTGGCCTGCAGCCCAAATTTGGTATCTGGGGAAGCCTTTGTGGCCTATGCTGGGTTCCCTTGCTCCACTGCCAAGAGCAGCTGAGCCAGGCAGCTAGCTGGGACCTAAATCCCAGGCTTCCGCAGTGCAGACATGCGCTTCAGCACTTGTGCGGATAAGGCAGTGCATACAACCACCTTGCACCGCCACAGAATTGCTAAATTCTTCACACACTGAGGTTGTCACTCTCACCTTTCACCTGGCCTGGTGCTTTGTGAGGCAGCACCGCATTGTGTATGCTACATGTTTCATGTGTTAGCAAACACCTGTGTCAACCACACACACTTGTAAACCCGCCTGGTGCTAGACTAATGCTTGGCCATTATGTGCACCGAAAGTGCGCTGCTGGCTCACACCAACCTTCCCTCTGCCTCCCAGCCTTGGCGCTGGCAGAAAGTGCTTGACCCCAAAGAGAACGCACTCCCTTGTGCTAGGCAGCTGCCAGTTCACCCCACTCTGCAGTGCCAGAGCAGCCCAAAGGGGCCAGGGAAATGCCAGAGCTATCCCTGTACATCCACATGTAACAAAGGTCATAAAGGATTTAAACAATATTTAAACTAGTTGTCACTCTCCTTCCATTCCTTGTCCGCATTTCATACCTGCATCTCAGTTTACGTTCGGATCATTTCTTGTACAGCAAGGCTTTTAAGACAATAGTGCAGAAATCTCTCACAAGTATATTCAGGTAATATACTTCCCAATGACATGGCAGGCAGGTGGAAAACATGAAAGGAAGAGTCAATAGCTGCTAGCTATCTCACCCCCTCTGAACTGCAAAAATTTCTTAGGGAGCTGTGAATTACTCCCCTATTGTTCTTGCTACCTTATTAATTTGAAGTGGCTCATGCCTATGTTATTTGGTTGCCTGCTTTGTTTGCCTTATCAGTTTGCTGGGTGATGTATAATTAAAAAAGCCCTGTTTTACCACCTCACTCACAGATCCCTTTAGATAATACACCAAGTGTGATAGCAAGAAAAACACAATATAAACTTCAACCGCTGCAACTTCTTTGTGTATTTATTGAAACTCTCCCTTCTGGGATACGTGTTTCTCATCAGAAATGGGTCTGTGCTACAAAAGCTAGTATTTGTTTCCTGGTGACATCCGTGAGCATGACAGCTTGTTGACATAAGAAAGCACAGACTTTGATGGTAGGTGAGGCTGGACAATCTTCCCCAACTGCTCATCATCCGCAGTTCCTGACAAAACCTCCCAGGAGGTACTTAGCACGTGGAGATACACCTGGCGATGGTGATCACAGATTAGAGCTAGACAATACATTTCTAAGTGCCAGGCTAGATACTCCACAACCGTGTATGGAAGAGAACAAACTGCGCCTCCTTCCCACACACTCTGCCCTCACTCTTTCAGCCCCAGGCACTGTGGCTGCTGCTGCCGACTGCTCCAGCGATCTGGAGTCCTTTCTCCTTTCACCTCTTCTCCAGAGTCTCAATCCGTGCGACACAGTTGACGCCACCTCTGTTTTCTCTTTGTAACACAGCCTTTTCTGTCTATCATTGAATCGAGAGTTCCTGTCCAGGCTCTTCTCATGTCTTGACAACAGTATCTCTCCCTTAAGAAGCAATTTAGCCCTTCTCTGTTTCCTTCCAAATCCCACTGTGTGACTACTTCTCTAGCTTATCCCTCCAAACATGCTTTTTTCTTCTCCCCCCATTTCATGTCTCCTCATGACAACAAATAAAAGCAAATTTTATTCACTTTCAGGATCTTCCAGAGCCTATCATTCTCTCATACACTATTTATGTCTTCTCCTACCTTCAATAAGCCCGTCATACCACCTTTCATCAAATACAAGATACAAGATTTTCAAACATCTTTTGTTCTTTCTTCTGTGCTGTATCTCAAAGACGTGGACGTCCAGCAAGTTATCTCATTGACCTCTTTCAAATCCTTCCCCTCAGACCTTCTTTGCCTTCATATAGAAGTGAAACTTGTCAGCTTTGGTAGCTGTGGATGTGCAGAACTGATGCTGCCCATAAGAAGCTGCTCTGTCTCCCTGTCTTTGCTTTACCCACCTCTCTGGGTCCACTCGCGGCCTCCTGTCTTAATCACACCGAGCTATTTAGGGCAGGGGCTATTTTCCCCATTCTTCTCCTATGAGTTTCTGAGCCATGACTGGGAAGGGCTGCTTACAGATGAATCCTCTGTAAACTGATGACCCTTGTGTTATAGAAAAAAGTAGCTCAGGTCTACATTTACAAGAGTTTATGCTTGCAGACTCATTACTTAAAACATGAACACAGCCCCTAATTTAGAAAAGCCTACACAGGAACACTTTTGTCAACAGGTAAGAGAAAGTTCAATGTTTATTGAGTAGTAGTCATATTTTCAGGATATTGTGCTGTCACCGTTTAACACTGTCCCACCATCTAAACCTTGGTAATAGGTTTGGTAATTGCATGTAAAAATAAGGCAAAACACATTCCTGTAATCCATGTAGACCACAAAGGACATATACATCACCAGTTATCACAGCTCAACCATCGAGTGATAATTTATGAACAAGCGACTCATGAATCTGTGGTAAATCACACACCTGCAATCATCTTCCACATTCTGTCTTCACAGAGGATTAAAGGGAAACCATGGCCCTCACTGCAGGCCCAGTAGCCAGCTCAGGAAGATGATGGGTTAGGTTTCAATTCCTTTCCACACTGTCAGTGGAGCAGAGATTTGGTCACAAGTGTTAGTTTGGGCACTTAAGATTAGCTCTTGGTGGCTGAGATAAAAAAGGCCTGACAGCTTAATGGTTGAAGGAACACTGGTATGTAGCACAAAGAGACACCAAGCTTAGCCAAAGCTGAAAGACACTGTCTGAAAAGGGAAAGAAACCTTTGCTTAAGGGCTCTTAACTGTTCTTGCTTGGCTCGGGCCAGGGGGGCGGCATTAGGCAGGATGGTAGAGAAGTAGGTCTGTAAGCCTTTTGTTCCTTTCTCCAGATACTAGGTAACAGTGCACCTGGGAGCAAAAGGATTAAATAAATAGTCTTTTTCAAAGAGCACCTTGCAGAAAGAAGATTGTTACTAAGGTATTTAGACAATGCTTGTATCACTTCAAGGTCAAAATTAGGGACAAGGTTAGTAGTGCACCCTAGCATTACAGTCAGAAGGGCAAAAGACACCTTTTCACCTAAGTCGTCATGTCACTCTTGGACAAACCAGTAGCAACAAATAAGAAAGGCCTATTCTTCACACAAGGCTTGCGTTGGTTTAACTAAAATCAGTTTTGAAGTCAAGTCAGTTCAGGTATGAAATCCCAAGTGAATGCACTTAGTGCACAGACATCAATTTAGCTCATCTGAGTTACTAAAGTAGGCTAAATCAATACAAGGCACTTGTAAAAGGATTGAAAAGAACATTCATGTGGGGTTTGTTTCAATTTAACAAGTCATGTTAAGGAGCAATTTTAGTTAAATCCGAGTAAGTTTTCTTTGTTGTCTATCCTTAAACCCTAGATTATGACACTAATTACCCACATAAGAAAGCACAGAGGAAAGCAGCCCTTGTGTCTCTGAGCAGGCTACCCTGAGTCTCTGTATCAAATCCCACAGAAGATGGATGTGAAACCGGACATCAGAACCTTGTATCATACACCTCCCATTGCTGGGTCAGTGAAACCACCGTCACGCGATGCCAAAGCATGTAAACACCAGTCACATGCTAATGCCAAGAGAGAGCCAGCGACCTCCTCCAGTAACCTCTGAGATGCTGCAAACAGCACAGCTTCCGTCTTCGAGGCTGCGTCTGTGCCCAGTCAGAGGCAGCAAGGCAGCTTTCTCATGCTGCTCATGGAAAGACAGACTTGGTTTGGATACCAACAACAGATGGGCACAAAAGAGTTTAGAAATAGCCCCGTAAGGCATAGGCAAACAACCGCTCTACCTGTTTGTAAGCTGCTGTTTGCCAGGAGACACAATCCTGACCAGAACTGCTGCTGTCAGTGTGCCACGCAGCATGCAAACGCACCGTCCCAGTGGAAAGCGGGAAGGAAGCCGCAACTCCATTTGCGCAGCTCCCTCCTCCCCTTCGTAAATCCACGTCTGGCCCTTCAGAACGTTGTAAAAGGACTACATATGCTATAATGCTTATCTGAACTCAACCAGACTGAAGGTAGTCCCTTCCGGCCCCCCTTTCCTCCGTGAAAGGACATTATTTCCATGTTCCATAATTTCTTTCCTAGGACTGGCACGGTAAGGTAGCCTGTCACAACCTGTCTCCATACAGACAAACAACCTCTTCCCAGAAACACCCAGAGAAAAATGAGATGGAGGGCAGCTGTCTCCAGAGAAGGACGCAAGAAAAAAGAAGAGTTATTAAACAGGGATGCTGGAGGATATATGCCCAGGAAACAGGTGCCCCATTTGTCCCTGCTGCTGCGACAAGCACGCAACAATCTGCCCCACCACATACTGTGGGATGGAAAGTGCCCTGAGCACAGAAGCACATGGGCAGCACTGCCACTTCTTCCTCCACTTCTTCCTCAGAAGCAAAGCAGTAGGGATGGATAGGTCCACTGACAAAACAGTGACTGCAATTATATGTTTTTTTCTATTTATACCAGAGGCTAAATTAGCAGATTAATGTTTACTTCCAGCCACTGCTACCAGCCTGAAGGGGAAATGGAGCAGAATGAGGTCAGTAGAGGTCATAGCTCATTCAACCCATCAGTATAGTCAAATTTGCTCAGCAGAGCCTTGATTACTTTTCCAAACTTCAAGGCTGGTTTGTGGTAAGAAATTTTTTTAGAAAGGGAGGAATAGAAGGCTAAAACTAAGGCCATGTTAAGATATTAATAAATCTCTCAACTAGCAAAACTATTATCTTTATTTGGGAAGCTGAATGCTTCTGAATATTAAATCAAAACCACTCAGCTCTGAACATCTAGAAGTCTTGCTCTTGGATGCAACAGGGGCTGTAGTGAGATTTACTGAGCTCGCGCGGGGCTAACTGTACAGCCCATGGGATTAAGCTGTTACGCAGTGACAGCCGTTAAAACATCCCTCTCAGCTCTTCTTCTGACACACACAGAGGAGGCGGCTGCCCTCGCAACCTTACCCTATGCATATTTTAGCTCAGTGCCTCCTTTTAAGACATCAGGTCTCACTTAAAGACCGTCACTCTCTAAAGCAGAAGAGCCTCTCAGTCCAGCTGTTGCTGAAGCGTTTCGTGACTGTCACCTTCACATGACAGCAGCACTACAGCGCACACCTGGAACTGGCCTGTATCAGCACTTAAGTGTGACCGCCAGAAGCATGGCTACCACAGGTAATAGTTAACTCAGCAAGAGTGAAGAAAACCACAGCCATGTGGTCACAACAGCATCATTTCAGAACTCCTACACACCCTGCACAGGCAAAGAAAAAAAAACCAAAAAGAGAGACTTAATTCCTGATCCACCCAGTTCATCTTGTACTTGGAGCATTTCAGAATAATCCCTTCCACCTTCGACCATTTTTGCCACTTCCCCGACACAGCCTCCAAGGGGGAGCTCGGCCAGCTCTGCTGACAGCACTAGTCCAACCTGGCTAGCTGCACCTGCATGATACTGGGAGCAAACACCAGCCGGGGCAACTCTCGGTAGCAGGGCTTTGACATCTAACTGAAGAGTAGCGTATCTCCTGTTAAAGAAATAAATACACAGCACTTTGGTCTTTAAAAGAGCCAGCAGCGTGCTTCCTTTTCAGGGAAGAAAAAAAAAAAAAAAAAAAAAATTAGGGAGCGTAGTATCACCATCTCAGAACAAAATGCAATTCCTGCTCGGTCCCAGTGAGGCTGGCAGAGAGCACCAGTGCTATGGGTACACCAGACTATGGATGCCCTGCCAATGCCAGTCAATGTCTGACTCTCCCAGAACATCGCTTGTAACTATTGATTCAACATGAGGGAAAATCTTTTATCAACCCCTGTGGGCTTCTTCCACCGCCTGTTCTTCTACAGCCTAGGACACATTCAGCTATGTCCATCCCAGCTTCCCCATCGACCACATACGGGATGGGGAGCTTTGCCTTTATCCTCCCTTTATTTGTCTTGCCCTTTTCTGCATTACAACTTTGTTACTATTATCGTTTTCTCTTCTTCCGCATTACATTTTTTATTAGTGTTCACAACACTGTGCGCAGGTAATGTATCTTTAGCTGGCTGAGGCTTGTAAAGAATTCAAATATTAGGGGAAGATAGTCATTATTACTTCATGGAAATGAAACTCAGTTAACTCCAACAGAGATGCGAAACCCATCTCCAGGGCTACACATCCACTTTGCTTCTCATGCAAAGCTAGTAAAGAGTTATTTCAGTAGCATCTGGACTGGGCCCTCAAGCCAGGGAATGAACTCGGTCATGACCTAAAGCTCACTGCAAAGGTCTCCACTAATTCAGGTGCACTTATTTGACATTGCTTTGGCTTAAAAATAAAAGGAACCAGCATGCTTTTATAAAAGAAATTCCAACAGTAAAACTAGGGCACCGCTCCAAGACACAATGTGCTCCTGCATTTAATTCTCCACTCCAGAAAACAGAGACATACTGGGAACCCGGAGTTTGTCATATCACTTAAAAATTAGCAGAGATGCACAGAAGTTAGGGCTATGCATCCAGCGTAACCTCAGAAGTGACTGCCACCTGCTCTAGGGACATCCACAGTAGTCTGAAGCTACTGGGCAAGTTCAAACATGGCAGCAAGCAGCTCCCGAAAAAAACCAATTTACCCTGCCAAGAAGCAGGTAGCTGATGTCAAACCCTGTTGATCGACCTGCACCACAACCAGCAGCTGATTCATTTACAACTTGCTCTGTATATCTATTTTCCATTGGACACACTCTCACAAGAAAGGAAGTATCTCATGACTGATACTGGGATGAAACATGAGAGAAAACAACTTTTCAACCCTTTTTAAGGTTTTTTAAAACCTTTCATTTCCGAGACCAGGTAAACAGCCAACACCAGATACTTCAGTGAGCTGAAATCCAATGGGAAAGAAAACTCAGTCTAAAACAGATTCAATTATTATTGCTCAATTAACACAAATTATTTCAATTTGTTTGGTTGAAAATGTGAGTTAATTTGTAGAAGAAAGGACGAAAAGCTGTTAAATATCATATGCCATACTATTTCATTTTTAAATGAAAGATGGTGCCTGATAATTTCAGCACTTTCCCCCTTGTTTTTAAACTACTCCTTTCTCAAGGAAAGCTTCCCTAACAGACATTTTTCAATTTTAAAAAATTTCTCAAAAAATCTGCTACTAGCTCTAACTGAAGTCTACATACAGGAGGATCGGAGCAGATGAGATTCTTTCACCCTGTGCAATACTCTCGGCAAGAACATCTTGAACCTCTCGACGGAAACTCGGCCTCTGCATCCTGCCCTCAGGTACCCGTGCCCCTGAGCCATTTTCGAAGCTGACTGACTCTACAGCCCCCACACTGTGATGGAACCAGCTCCCAGAGTTTTCACAGCCTTTAGCATCAATCTGAAGGCACGCCCAGCTGACCAGTTAAAAAACTGACCAGTTAAAAAACACCACCACAAAAAAACCCCAAAGCAACACCACGATCTCCTTTCTCCAGCACAGTAGACAGAGCTGTGTTTGATGCTGCCCTTCCTTCTGTGCCCCCGCGTTGGGAGTATCAGCGATTTCAAACCCAAAGCACGTGCTGTGCTATTTCTGATGGGCAGAAGCAGAAGCTGGCTCTCGGGGGAACTCCAGCATGAGCACGACGTTTGTATGATGATTGGCCAGATGGACGCCCTTTTGCTTCTAAGCCTTAAAGAAACGAAAGCACATCTATGAACGCTTCACCAAGAGGAAAAAGAAAAACAAAAAAGGAAAAAAGAAAAAAAAGAGAAGAAAAAAAAGGAAGGCAAAGGGGTTTCAGAGAAGACAGCCCCTTGAGCAATTTCCAAACATCAAAGAAAAAGGCCTCCAGCGTGTTCTCCTCATCTGATACCTTTGTTCCCCCACTCCATGCCTGCAGGCACATTCCTAGCGATGCACAAAAGGTTCCTACAGCCCACATACAGCTCTGCGTCCACACACATTACCTGCCTCCTGCTCTGATTACCTCATGCTGTCACTTCAGACCAATCAAAATTCATTTTATATGGAAAGCGGCTCTTGCGAAGCTGGGTGGGACTGACCGGGCAGTCTCGAGTCCCAGGGAACTAACTCTAGCAGTTCTGTATCAGCAGCACTCCTGCGCAGCCTGTCTGCTCCTTCATCCGTAATGCTGTCACAGTTCAGATGAGTCCTTCTGCTCTGCCATTAGATTGTGGGGCACATACTTGGGTGTTTCCCAGTTTCTTATCTCTATTCACGTGGTGATTTCCCTTCTACAGGTCTGCATTTCTATTTTTATGTTCCACTCAAGGTTACCTTTTCCTGCCCATCTTTGCATTTGCCTCAGTGGCTTTGCAGAGGTGCAGGGCAGGTGGCTGCGTATTTCAATGTTTACAAAGCACAATCGCAGCATGCCCAGCTGCCTAAACTGTTGCCCTTGAACGCATCCCTGTCATCATGTCCATTCCCGTGGGGCAAGGTGCGGGTAGCAAATGAGACAGGCCAGAAAGGGTCTCTGGAGACAGCTGTAATTGTCGGTCCTTTTTACTTCCCCCAGTCACATAAGGAAAGCTCCTGCTGGCAAAGTCCTTGCTCCCCATGAGGAAGTGCTGTTACCTGTGTGCAAATTCATCAGCAGCGCTTATGTGGATAAGCCAACAGAAGAGTTTTCCTCACCCTGGAAATTGCAGGCAGGATGTGTTAGCATATCACTGCAGACAGGTTCAATCTGCTGGAACCTCTTCTTTCATAGACTAACACACAATGCGTCCTCATAACAGCAGCATTTCCCTTTCACGTCCCAACATACAAAGCTTGTGTGACCAAACTCAGCTTCAGGTAAACTCTCCATGAACTGCTGCTCACTCCCGGCCCTGCGCTGCTGAACATCTTGAGGCTGCTGCAGACCCACACAAGTTTGCCCCATGTCGGTTTTGACAAGACTAGTCCCAGTGCGGGCCAGGCTGAGACCTGCGATGAATGCAAGAAACAGGTTTGTGTGTAGGCAAGGAACAAGCAGCCTGGGATGGAGTTGGCCAAGCAGAAGGTGGGAGCACTTGCCTCTGTCAGCCTGCAGGCAGTAAAGGCTACATGACAGTCTTGCCCCTGTGCGGAGGCTTCTCTGCCTCCTCTGCCTGCAAGGACTTCCCTGGAGTCAGATGTAGTAAATAAAACAGGTTTTGGTTCATCGCCTCTCTAGTCCCTCCATATAAAGTTTCTAGGGAATTTCCCTCAGCAGCAAATTACATGAAAATGAACAGGCATGAAAATATCCTAGGAACACCAATTATTTCCACTGTGCAAACCTAGGGGTCTCACCCAACCTTGTTTGAACTCGGTGGGACTTTAGTGTTTGCAATGAATGATGTCCAAACTCCAACTCTAGGTTGGCAAGAAAAGCTAGAAAAGGGAGTTCACTCTCGGATTTAGGTTTAAATCCAGCTCTGTAAGCATATGCTGCCTTGTAGACATATGCTGCAAAGACACTGAAATGCCTTTCTTGAGCTTTGCCGATCTTTAAGCAAAGGCACTACACTTGACACCTGACCCCCAGAGTTTCATGCCATTTGGAGCCCTAAACATCAGCAGCCCCACACTGCTGCCCAGCTGGTCCCTCTGCCCCACCAGTGGCTCACAGCTCACATGCCAGCAGCGGGCTGAGAGAGAGCCTGTCGCCCCATGGCAACTGAACTATCTTGCTCAGTAACCTGCCTTTTGCTAGGGAGTGCTGATAGGTTACATTCCCCTTGTAACACAAGACTTTAATTATTTACAAAAGCACCAAATTCCTTGTCAGCTGTAGCCTGTCAGAAGGAAATAAGAAAATCAATGAATTTGGAAGACTGTAGAGAGAAAGAGGGGGGAAAAAAAAAAGAAAAAAACCCACTGAAATTAACATTTCTTTCATTCGTCTGAACTGAAGAAGATACTTTACTGGAGTAGCAAGGATTTTAATTTCTAAAATATTTAGTCAAGACCAGAACTTGGCCTGGGTTGTGGATTACAATCCAGCTCTTTCTTTCCTTTCCAAGCAGGTGGGGAGCTGGGATATGTATTTTCAGCAGCACTGTCGCTATAAACTGTACAATTTCTTCCCCACTGTAATACTTATTACATTTTACTTCAGTTATAGTGTAGCTCGACATAGATCTGTCTGCCAAAGTTGGATGTTTTGAAATGCCACCCATTCCTGACCCAAGTGATTGAAATGGAGGGATTACTCTGCTCAGATGTTTAACTCCCTGTGAAGCATGTGGCCAGAGAAATCCCTGTGCTGCTAAAGCTCTGGAGTCACTGAAGTCAGGCAAAGCTACTCCATTACTAGAAGGCTTCAGTATTACTGGATTTATCTTGATTGCCCATATTTCTAAAAAGCTAAAGGGTGTTTCATACCTCCAGAACACAGAGAATTTCTTACTTCATAATTGAAAAATGCACAGATAGAGAGAACTACCGCAGAGAGGTGAAAAGGAGAAACTGCCAAGAAAAAGAGAATGAATGGCATTATTATTTTACATGGCATTATCAGGTGACAATGGCAGCATACCTGGATGTTTTTCATAACGACATTTAAACTAACGTTTGTCAGTGTTAAAAGTTGAAGTCCGCACCGTATCAGGTCCTCTCTGAGTAGTATTTTCACACGAAACTATCAAAATTAGACTAATTAAAGCACGCAAGTATTATCGGCTCTGTTGTAGAAGTGGTGATTCACAACAGAAAGCAGCAGAGGTATAGGTTACGACAGGGCTAGGAAGGATTTCTTCTATTTACTCTAGACCCCAATCCTTCCTTCCAGGCCACCACCTTCTCTACCCAGCAGACATACAATTAAGACCCTGAAATCCCAGGACAACATGCTTCTGTGTGCAGAGACCATAGTTAGACAGGAGCAATCTGCTGTGCCCACCTTGCCAGGTTATTTAGCACAAGCACACGACCCAGTAGTGTGGTTAACACTATTTCTAAAGCTAGCTAGGCTCGGTTCTAGCTAAGGGAGCCCTGTACAGAGCTCCGCTGCATGGTGTAGACATGCCTTGAGTCAGCTGTCATTAACTGGTATTAATCCTGACAGAGCACTCTGAACACAACATCCTTAAAAGGGCTTAAGTGGGTGTTAGGCACTAGTTAACTTATAAATTAAAGCATGAATTAAATTATCCACTGAAGAAAGTAAAGGGCAATTTAAATTTCAATTCATTATGAAGTCAAAGCAAGTAAGCCAATTTACACCAGCTAAGGATTTGGCCTAGTTTCTCCTCCCCGTGATTTTAAGCCCCGTTTTGTTGCAGGAGAAGCTGTGCGATGTGAAGTTATCCTGCTGCATGACACTGGAGGCTCACGTCAAACATTCTGCGTATTACTTTCATTAAACTGTTTTAGACCATTTGCAATCCATTATACACGTTTCATAGTTTATGGGAAAGTACTGGGGGGCCGGGGAACACCAGTAAACAGCTTTCTGTGGGATGCTTTGAATTTCCAATTAAAAACATTTACCAATATATCATTACTATGATGAGGTTTTTTGTTTAACTCCTTGCCATAATCATTCCAAACAAGGTTGAGCATTTCTAACACTAGAGACAGAACTGAAAACAGTAAAGTGCTTTGAAAGAAATAAAACTGAGCATAAAGTTGATTAACACGTTGTAAAGAATCACAGACATTAGTTATACCATTTAGCATGACAAAAGCATATCCAAATCCTTCAGAGAGATTATGCAAAATTCTAGCCTTACTGAAATTTTAAAAATATGTCTCACCCTTGTTACTGAACATAATAAACTCATGAGTATACACATCATAGGGCTCAAAATCAGTATTTATTTCTGGCCATATACAATATACCTATTTGCCTTGATAACACCTGTGAGCAATTTTCTGCTAGCTGGAGGCAGTTGCTCCTCAGCCTGCAGGTCCTTTATCTGGGATTCCTCGGGGCCACGTCTGCAGCCGTAAGCCGGGGAGTGCCTGGAAGCATTCCCAGGCACTGATGCCAACTGGCAGGGAGCAGCCTGAACCCGCGCTAGTAACTGCCTTCGTGCTCAGCACAGGGTGGCTGCATAATGGCTGCCAGCGGAGAGCGGTCTGTGGGCTCTCCTGGCTGTCAGATCACGCCTACGATGTTCGAGAAGAGCAGTAGCTGGAATGGGGCAGGTTTTTTTCAAGGAAGAAGCCTAACAGTGTCTTGGGGGAGAGGAGGCGGACATGCAGAAGCAGGCACACTTGCATTTATGACCATGGGGGCAGCCACAAGCCTTCGCCCTTCTTTCCACAGGGTGAGGTGAGCAGGGGGAACCCGTGGCAGGTCCTGCACCGTGCCGATAAGGTCTGTGCCACCACACAGAAGAGCCCTCCTTTCCCAAGAGAAGCACAGCCCTGCTCCAAGTGTTCCTCCTGCTTCTCCTACCTAGTGGCTGGTCAGCAAAGATGTGCTGGGATACAAATGCCTCTGTGGCCTGTGCAGCTGTGAGGATATAAGGAAAGGAGCCCTCCTGGCCAGCCACAGAGCCACTGCAGCTTCTTCTACAGGGCAGATAACTCCTGCAGCAGCTCTGCATGCAGAGGGTACCAAAGGGATTTTTTAAACTAATTCCTCATTCCTCCATGTATCCTAGCAACACCTCTCTGAGGTTAGAGATGCAGTGCCTTGCCCACCTGTTGCATAGGAAGCCTGAGGCAAGTTACATATTGCTGTCTTCCCAGCTTGCCCCACTAGTACGAAGTTGCAGCGATTAAGGAATATGCCACAATCAGCATAGCCCATTCTCGTCCACTGAGGCTGGGTGTCACACACGGGCATTCTCTGAACACCAGGAACTCAGCAGTGGCTCATGCAGTGTGCGTGTGCTCCAAGGAAAGGTCTTGCTGACACAGGCTGAGGGCTTTGCGATCAAGGCAATAAAAAGGGGGTGGCCTTAACTCCTGTTGCAAAAATGCTTTATGTGCAGTCACACAGCACAGGCCCTGAGCGGATATCGAAATAAGATTTCCAAAAACACTGTAAGTCCAAAATGTGCACAGTGAATAAAGCTGAAAGGAAATTCTACTCCTACTATGCCCCTCCCTCCAACCTGATCAAGCTGCAATGTAATTATAGCAAATGTGCAGTCCTTGTTAAAAAAACAGCCAAGAAACTAATTGAAAAGTAATCTTTTTCATAAGAGATATCATTCTTTTTCTCCCTCCTCTAAAGCACCCCTTAGCATTTTCTATTTCTTGTGGGGGAAAAAAAGAAAATGAAAATGTTATAGATACGATCATAGGACTTGAAAATTTTGTTTTATAGAACAATTAAAAATAAATTTAAGCAAATCCTAAAAAACCAAAACCTACTACAAAAATCTGTAGAAGGGGAAATTTACAACAGATCACTTTCTACACGCAGTGAAGATCATCCTTTCCCTATGATTCTCCTGCCCATCAAATCAGATTTCCTTTCTTTGGCTATCACTAACCAAATCCTTTCAGCTACAATATGCATTTGTCACTTGGATCTCAGTTATCTTAATTTTGAATCTACCTGCATTCCTGCAAAACAAGCGGATAAGAAACTACCCATTTTGCTGCTTTTTTGTGTTACTGAACTAATCACTGCTGACCCCATTTTATTCTGATATATTAAAGGAATTCAGTGGTTGCACAGGCACACGCAGGGCAGCCTCTGTCCCCAAGGCTAACAGGGGAGATGAGGTTATCACTGCTCAGTCAAAGATACATCATTTGCTGTAGATCTCTCTTATTCATCTTCACTCAGAGGAAAATATGGGATACTTCATAAGTGGTTTTGGCACTTGTGAGTTATCCCTCTTTCCCCACTCATGAAGATAAATGCTGTAATGAAACGCAGCCATCAGGTATTCTCTATATTTGGAGTACTCAAAGTGTGAACAATGATTATGCCCTTTCATTGGATAAGTTAAGGTTGACTGCCTAGCTACCTGGGGAAGACAGGGATGATTTGCACTAGCTCACAGGCAATGAATGGAAGAAGGTGGCATACCTTCTGCCTCAGCATCGGTTATTCTGCTAATCTGAGGCTGAATAATATGTTCAGTATGTCAAACCTTCCCTTTTACTTTAAGGCCACTTGGCAGCTGAATCTGCAAGCTGAGACGCATCCAGCTGAGAGGCAGCAGCCACTTCATTAGTTCAGCGTCTGTTTGTTTTTGACACTTCTGTGGAACCATTGCCTAAGTTTTTCAAACAAGTGAGAAAAGGGTTTTTATAGGGAAGAGTTTCTGCACGCGTCACATGAATTTTAGGACATGGTCCTGGCCTGAGCTACACAAACAAAACCCCCTTTTGGGTTGACAGACATTATGAGTAAGAACTGGATCATATTTTCTGTGTGAGATAAAACTTACTGCCTTCATAGCTGTCATTTGTTTATAGCATAGGGGAGGTAATTCAAGCATTTAAAGTTACATTTAAATATGAAAATTTGAGAGAAATATCTGGCAATAAAAACACAGCTGTTAACAACACACTGAAAATAACGCAGTGGTACTGTGGAGGCTGAAACCCTGTCTCTGGTTAAGTCTGAGGATAATCTGCAGGTGAAAGCAGCTTCCTTATTTATTTAACACAGGAAGTAGCATTTGTATTTGTATATTGCGCAGTACTGGGCAGAAATACCCTCAGGATCCCATTAGCCAGACACTGCAGAAGTACGAACAGAACTTTCCAAACTTCTGTGAACAAGGCATAAGCTCTGGAAAGACAGTTCTTCACATGAAAGGCAAGAGTTATGTTTACATTTTACGCAAGTGGAAGAGATACACCACTCAAAAGCCGGTCTCTTGAAATCTGCAGTGGACTAGAAGCTTGAAGGATGCAAGCTCAAAGGGGCTGCTTCATCTTTAATTTAATAACAAATCACTGGTTCTTTCTGATGCAAATACAGAGCAGTTAGTAGACACAGGATAGGTTCAGACACAGCTGATCTGTCACAGCCTTGCAACATCACTGGCTCACACATCCACCAGTTATTTTTATGCAGCTACTAATGCTAAAGATGTATCAGGAAAATAAATTATTATGCTCCAGGGAGAGCATTTGCAACATGAATCAGGTTATGGGTTAAAATAGCCAGGTGCATCTTAGCCAGTATACAAAATGGTCAAAGAACAGCTGCTGAAGAGACTCGTGAGGCCCCGGTACACGCTATCTAGAAAATATTAAGAGTATTTTGAAGCACACGCTGGCTCATATTCAGCACCCAGAAGCTATTTTAAGTGCTCAGTGGAGACAAGCTAGTGTTATTAGGGCACTTCTCTTCCAAGAGACAACAATACATTTTGAGCCAAATAATCCCATCAGAGGGCTTTGTAAACACCTAAATCAGATGAAGTGGCTGTGATGATCTCATGTTAGGAAAGACTCAGAGGCTGAGCTAAGGCAGGTTTTCTCATGACACCTGAAAAGAAAGTCTAATTATTTGCAGGGCAGTTTTGGTGCTGTGCCTGTCACATAAAAGCAGCTTCCAGAGAGAATCTCTGGAGTCGGAGGAACTGCCTATTGGCGCAGGGCAGCTGGTTCAAGAAGAAAATCTTGAGATGGGGCCTACAAGATAAGGTTTTTTTACTTTACTGAGCAGCAAAGCCATGGCTAAACAAGCACTGAAAATACAACCCTTGCTTCCTGGCAAAACAGCAGCCTCAGACCCAGGAGGGAAGAGTTCCAGTCCTTCTCTGGCCTTGGCCTCACATCACCTGTCTCTGTCTCAGTTTCAACCCACCTAATGTCTTTTACAAAGCATTTTGAGTCCCACAGACAAGAAAAAGTATATGAAGATACAGATAATACTATTATTACCCAATGCTATGGTTCTGTATTATGTGAAGGCATAGACAGTCACAATGAACACCCTAAATCAGAAAGATGGGAAGAAATGTGGGAACAGAAGAGGAGGAAATTGGATTATGACAGTGATAGAGAGAAGAGTAGTAGATTGCAGGGATTTGGAGACCTTGGGAAGCACTCTGATGGTCGTGTGATGGTCTCAGTAAAGAAAATTGTTAAAAATACGACCAGAAGAAAGAGCCTGATCAGAAAAAGTCAGCCCAAACTGTTTTATTTTGTAAAATATTTCAAGCCTCCTTTTCCCACCTGTTTTTGAAAAGCTCAGCTGTATGGCCTGGTGAGGCTTGCACAACAAGGAACTGTAAGCATTTTTTGCTGCTCTGAATACGCGACATGAAAAAAGCAGAGACTGAAGGGTGCCTAAATATAGTTCAGAAGGCTCCCACCTCTCTGTATTCAGGTTCACACTTCACATCCAGCTCAGGTCAGTGATTTTCAGTCAGCATTTAGCCACTAGCAGAAATAAGGCCATTTCATAATCACTAAAGCTTAGGGCAGAAATGATCATAGCTGATGACAAATCAGGTATAAATAAAATACTTCCAGTGAACTCCCTAAAAAGAGTTTGTCACTGCCTGCACTTAAGTTACAGTCGAGTGATATTTAGCCAATTTTTAATCTCCCACACCACTGACTGTAGATCCTTAGCTGGGAGAAACAAAGTGTTGATCTACCCCACATGACGATCCAGCCCTGAATTTACAAATGAACATAAAACCATGGACTTGGCTTAAATTTTTGTCTCAAGAAAATAAGTGCTTTTCTCACTATATATAATACACTAATTTTGCTTAGAAAAGGGGGTTCTAAAATTAAATACACCGAAAATACAGTGTCCCCGTCCATCCTCTTTCCCTCCTCCCACCCCCAAAGTGCAGCAGCAAGGCTGGTGACACAGCCAGCAGCAAGAGCACAGGTAGAGGGGATGCTAAAGCTGAGCTAACTTGGCAGAAAATACCTAACACCTAAAGCAATACATGTGCAATAACCAAGGATCACAAGAAAACCAACATGCTCATGTTCTTGAAACTAAGAAAAAAGCTCATCTACTCTTTCAACTACTACTTTTGTTTCGAGTGTGCTCTTGGCATGAATTCCATACACAGCCTTTGATCAGTACTGAGAAAAGTACAGTTATGAACCAAAAAAGGAATTAAATGAAGTATCAACGAGCCTCTCAAACAATGTACAACTGCCAGCCTGTCATGGTACCTCTGTTATTTGCAGAATGCAAGTGACTGAGGGCACTGGGGCAAATATTCAACAAGCTCATTTTTTTATTGCAACTAATCCATAACATTTGTGAGTTTCACTTACCTGTCAAGTTCTTCAAGCCAAGTTCCCTGAGTCCAAAGTTACCATCCTTTCTGTAGTTCAGAAATATCGCCAAAGCATATCGCTCTTCATAGAGTTTGGTCCCACGAACGATGCGCAGGTTCTCCAACGGCAGGTATTCAAATTGATTCAAAGCCACCAAAACATAGCCTGTGACTTCTCGGATAGACTGAAAGACAAAAATTAAACAAACGCATTAGAAATGGTCCATTCTTAATTGTTCTGAATTTCTCATACAGTGGATGCTTTAGTATGAGATGCCGGTATCCAAGAAAAAAAAAAACTTTGAAAAAACAAATTTGTTTCAACTTCTTAACCACATTTCTGTTTCAATTTAACAGTTTATTAGAGATACTGGTTGGAAAACTAGAAGATAAAGAGGTAGACATTCTTTTCAGTTTTATTAAACTTGAGAAGAAATTCACAGTAAGTATTAAAGACGCACGCAAGGATGACTTTGCACAACTCAAAGCAGAGACCAGCTCAAAGGCCTCTGCAGGACTTGAGCAGAATCCACTGGGGCAATGCCACAGTTCAGATAAGATTGTCTGCAAGTAACGGCTGTTACAGGATATTCCAGGGTGAGACTGAAGGGACACAACACGCAGTAAGAGAGACACCTATGGAAGAGCTCACTATCAAACAGGAAAGGATGGTTGAAATGAGGGGGGCAGGTTTGGAAGAATAAATAAAGGCAAAGCACAGAGGTATTAACACCCACTTTTGTACTTCTAATGAAATCAATCACTGAACATTTGCAAAGATTCAACTTCAAGTTTCATTTGGAAGTACTGGAACTATACATACTATGTATCCCAGACTCTGATCAAAACTGGTATCAAAACCTTTAGCAAAATGACGGCTACATCTTTGGGTTGGCTGAAATCTGTCTGCTTTAGGTGAGCTACTCAATAACCCTCCTGCTCGTACTCAGAAACTGATTGCCTGGGTTGTAAAGGACAAAAACACCCCAAACCCAGTAACTGGAAACAGTTTTTTGAAGTACAAAAGGTTAACTGAACTAAGATGTTTTTAGAAAGGAAAAAAAGATCTTTTAGAAAACAAATTTCATTCTAAACAATTTAAATAAATGGCCTAGAAATCTGCAAATGCCTTTGAAAAGTGTCATTTCAACACCATCCTCAGCAGGACTTCACACAGGCTGAGGGATACTTCTGCCCAGAGCTGCTCCCAGAAACAGCACCTCCATGTGGAAAGGCTCTCTCCAATACGGTTTTCACATCTCACCTAATTCCATGCCTGCAACAGCCTGCAACCACTGTATATGCGTGTATTTATGTGGGTATGTATATTTAATGGACAAAAATAGATATGACTACTTGTGTGCTTAAGTGAATGCATGCACTTTTTTCTTCCCTTTGGCAAAGTCAATACCTTAAATAACACACAGAAAGAAAAATTCTGCTTAGCGTAACATGCACAGACTATAACTAACATGATGGGGACTCCAGTCAATACCATAATAAAAACAAACAGTCAAACAATAGCAGGCATCGAATTAAATGCGTTGTGTATGTATCATTAATAAAGAAAGGCAACACGGATTTGCAGCACAAAGGACAGGCTTTTGCTTTGCTGGTACAGCGCTGTTGCCGTGATTTCAAATGTAAGCGTGTAAGAGCCTTTTAATTAGGTTTATAAAAGTTCATAAGATTATTAACAAGTGTGGCAGTATACATAAGGAAGGATTTATATGCCACAAACTCTAGGCACTAGCTGTCCTTCTAAAGTCAGATGTCTGTACTCAGCTGAAGCTGCTGAAAAAGCTCTGGAAGTATTTCAAGACTTGCTTGGCATCTAAACAGAGCACAGTGTCATTACAGGACTCTGATGAGAACCCAGTGAGTTGAGCTAGGTTGAGAAGTACGGTTCAGTAGCTCAATATTAAATGTAGAGCTGCATTATACCCTGGGACACTGATTCCATTATAATCAGAAGCTTTCCAGCACTTTCATGATAGCTCTTTGCTTTCAGACATTTCAGCTTAGCCAGTTTGGTCAGGAATTTGTTTTTCATCGTACGCAAGAATTTCCTGAAGCTGGCTTTTTTAGCCTGTCTTCAGAATTTAGGTAATATTAATATTATACTCATGGCTTCAGTTTCTCCACTGATATTCTAGGTATACTATGATTGCTTTAATTAATTTAAAGGGAAGTTTAACTTGGAATGGAGTTGAACAAAATTAAAAACAGTTCCAAAACTGCATCTGAGCAAGTCCTCCCTGCCAATTTTTGTCACTTATAACCATGTTTTCTATTTTTAGAGTATATCTTATTTACTGCCGTACAGCAAGTTCACCTGAAAGGGCCCTAACTCAGCATGGCACTGAAATCACACACACACACACACACACTCACCAGCAAATCTTCATTCCCAAACTAAAATATTAAATTAAAAAAAAAAAAAAAAAAAAAAGAAAAAAAAAGAGGAGAAAAGGACAAAGTTTTGCTGTTGATAATTGTGAACTGCCACCCCTAACCCAGAAGCCTTGGTACTTTCTTTGTTTGGTTTATCCAACTGAAATGACAAATTACAGCAAGTATTTTGAAAGCCAGAAGGTCCTTTCCAGTCCCATGGCTTCCATCACTATTGCAGCACCTATTCTTTGCTAGAGAAACTTTGATGTTAATCCTTGCAAAACAAAATTCTCAAAATAAACCTAAGGGTTTCTAATTTACTAGAACACAGCAACCTGACGGACCAAATCTAGTGGTCTGTTATATTAACTTGGAGTTTTATTATATTTTTTAATTCAAATTTCAATGAAAAAGAGCAATAACATGTTTTGCATCGTGGTGTGTTTTCTGAGTGGTCCAGCTTGAAAAAACGTACTGTGAGTGCAGCAGGCAGCTCAGGCTTTGGCCACTCCTGGCCAATGGTGTCACTTTGCCAGTCACTGCTATTTTTGACATGATTCTTACTGAAAATGGGCGCCTGCCCACTTGGAGCTCACTCCAAGCCCTGTTGGAGTCACTGCAAAGATGCCTGTTGTCTTCCATGCAGACTCACAAATCCTCATGCCAGACGGGATAAGACAGCCTGATCTCCTCCTCTCAACTCATGTCAAGTTTAGACGTGATTTGAACCTCCCATCCTTTGTATAGAAGGCTGAACGCTTTCCTGTTCAGGTATCCTGAACTCAGGTAGAAGCTCAGGTATCCTAATGCTTTATTTGAGTTGCTTTTGCTTCAACATTAATTTGTGTCCCACCAAGAAGGTGGAGTGATTCACAGCAGTTGTAGCTTTGAGTGTCACCTCCTAGTTTGATTCTCCTGCCAGGGCTGGAGGTCCTTGCAAAAACACATTTCTCATGAGTCTGTCCTTCAGGAAACAAAAAAGGAGACAAGGGTGCCAATAACTGCAATTGTTCCCATAACCTAAACTGGAATGGAAAGAAGCAGATTAATCAACAACAGACTTAAAGCTAAAAGTTTCCGATGGGGAAAACCAAATGAACTCTGGCAACCTACAGTCTTGCTTGCTGACTACTGTGATTTTGTGGGACTCCCCCCTAACCCCATTGCAGCATTATTCCGACTGGGAATTTCTGGCCAGTGTGATCTTGCCCTTCCTTGTCACCTTTCCAGCTCCTGAGACATGACCTGTTATGTGAAGAAGCCATCGAGTGAGGCAGCGACAGGCTTAGACTCCCATAGCACTCCTGCTGCTTCTGTAAACACATTTTGGCTCCCCAAAGTTGTCTGGGTACAGCGGTGGGAATGAGTGCATAGATTTGAATGAGGACAAGGCTGAAACTCAGAGACTCTGTTGCGAAGGGACAAGGGACACTGTTCATCAAGCCCTCCAAGCAGACACCTGGCCGTTCAAAAGCAGACGAGGAGACACCTCTGAGGATACAAGAGCCAAAGGTGTCTGCTCCTCTGACTGGGCCTGTTCACTTCAGATCCTGAAATAAGAAAGGGCATGCTTCTAGCAGGAAACAAACCGGGATGGGGGAAAAGAAGTATTAATTCTTGACAAATCTAAAGCCTTGCAAGCTGCTTTAAAGCCACATCAAGCCACAGGATTCAAGTCTCATATATTTACCAGAGAAAAGCTCTTCATCTACGTTTTTGGACAGTAGATGAGCAGCTCTGCTCCACAGCTTGCTGTCCCTACGGCCCAGCACTGCCCTGCACCCGACAACCAGGCATGGTAGGTAGCCTATAGACCAGTCTCCCAACAGCCTCTACTATCCCCAACAGAGCCAATATTTTGTTTTTAAACCTAAAACCACATTACCCTTAGATGAAAAGGGACATAGTCAAGGCTGTATGTCCCAAAACTCCTGGTGCCTCCAGGCAGCGCCCTGCCCCGGGCGGCTGCTGTGCCTCAGGGGCTGCCACAACATGGCGGCCGCCGCTCCCCTCAGCCGTGCTGGGGCAGCCGCTGCCGAGGGGGCGGGCACGGGGCCAACGGACAAACAGGGGGCCAAAATGACACCAAAAATAAGAGGTTGTTTTCAGAGGTTCTTTTTCAGGTGATGAACTGTAAAACCGAGCTCTAGACAACCCCGTTCCCTTAATTACGACTAATATTAGCTGAGCACAGGTAAAGCATTTTAAGCTCCCAACAGCAAAGCCAGAATTATCCTGTCAGCTGGGAGTAAAAGGCAAGATTGTTCCTTGCCATCTTAAATCGTCCTTCGGCTCAAGTCAAACGAATCTGCGTGAAACAGAGCAAAATAACAGCGAAAACTTCATCGTTCTGCCCAGAACAACAGATCAATGAACGATTAGGGAACCTGATGTTTCTCATCAACATTACCATGTCTTCTTAACATCTATCGGGGAAGGTTAGGCTGTGGCGAAGGCACCGAAGAGAGCTATATCATGGGTTTTTATTTCATCTGCAAATGCGTTATTTATCCAGTCGCTGAACCCAATCCAGCAAAGCCCGAGTTGCCTCATCTGACCAGACACGTGTCCCCGGCACGGGAGTCGGAGCGACGGCAACCTGCTGCGGGAGTCAGCCCACGCCTGTGGGACCCCAGACAATTCATTATTATCTTTTAGGTTAATTTTCCCTTTTCCCATAAAAACTAAGTGCATTTCGGGTCTGCTTTGATCTCACGTCGAAAGTGCCAATAAACACAAGCGCAGGAGATGAGGATCACCTGAAGAATGAGTGTGACCACAAACATTAAAAAAAACCCAACAACCCAACAAACAGAACAAAGAATATATATTCATCATAGTCACTTGAGAGACAGACAAAAGGCTTGGCTTTTCCAGCACCCATTTGCAGTGAGACAGACATGCTTTCGTCCCCAGGGGAATCCAGGGTGCCACGTCCAGCAGGAAAATAGGGCAAAGAACTTTAAATTAGATATACACAGGGAATAAGTCAAGTGAACGCTTTTCATCCCATCTGTTGCAAATACAGTAATTTCTATTTTCAGGGGATATCCATTTCACGAGGCGGCAGCAGCAAGGCTCCTCCCGCAGCTCAGCTGCCAGCAGATAACAGACGTCTCCTGACTCCCATCCAAGGAGCTGGGCTGACCCTCCAACGTGACCTGTGTGCTTTGTGGCAGCACACTAAATCCTAAGAAAGCTAGATTCCCAAGTGATACAGAGGGGAAAATATTTCCTAAGTGCACTGTCCTTTTTTCCACCTTAACAAAGGTTAGCATGCCACAGCAAAGTCACGATTAAAATAACAAATGTGAGTAGTCACCACCACGTCATCTCCTTCAGAGGCTTTTCACATCTCAAGTTGACTTGAACAGCGTATTTCACAATTTGCTTTTTGATCAATTAAAAGGTACGCATTTACGTCTGGTTGGAAATGTGCAACATCCAAGTGGCCAAAGTTGTTTCCTATTTTTATTATAAGGAAAAAACACAATACTGCAAAGACAACACTGGCTTAACTTTAAACAAGTTCTCAAGGCAATCACAATATCTACCTTCACAAAATTCAGTCAGACATGTTTGTGAGTGTGGTGCTGACCTAAAACACCATCAATTAATTTTCATTATTTGTTCATACATTTTTTCACCCATGCAATGCAATGTATCTTTCATTGTCATAATTAAGAAATTAATGTTTACTGAATAACCACAAAGGGGCCCCCAAGCAGGTACGGCACTTGCAATGCTAATTCTAAGGCAAACACTAATATCCAAAGTGTGGAAATAGCCAGCCTATTGTAATTTATGGAGCTCAATTAGCTGTTCCATGCATTCCTCATTGATGGTTATGAATTTTTAATGACACAATAAACTGAGATTTTCAAAGGAGTTCAGGAGACACATTCATGGGATTCAGGCACATGGCTGTTGCCAGCTTCTCTCAAAGCCCCATCCATAACCATGAGAAATACGTAGTACATACTGACATTTCTCACGTCTAAGAGGACGCTCGCTTTAGACACAACACAAAGCTAACACAGAGCACCCACGGAAGGAATTTTGTTCCACAACAAGCTCGCGTCTTGTCTCCTTCCACACTGTGCATCCTTCAATTACATCAACACTTGTGAAATTGTGATGTTAAGCCCTTCTGAGCACCATCGCTTTTTCAGATACGCTGTACAAGCTTCAATAAAAACCCCTCAAGTTTGAGCAGGCTGATCAATATGAGAATGTAGATTGTGAAAAACATTTTTCTGGCCTGATCCAGAAGCAAGCCGTGTATTGTAACGAGAGTTGCCTTGGCAGCTGCAGAGAATTTATTGTCCAAAACACTAAAGTTGCAGGTTAGACTCAAACTTGTTACCAAAAACCAGAGGAACTTCTGGGAGTCTCTCAGTTTGCTTTAAGATGTATTAAAGGCAAAGGAATTTGTTAAGAGCCATACCTGAGGAGCCTCGCGCTGCTCTATGGCTGCAGAATCAAACTGTGATGCAGTCATTTAAGACCGCTGGTAGAAACTTTAAATCATACTCTTGTCCTTACGGACATCTGGTCGTCTTTGGTAATATGCTTAAAAAATATTAATGATATCCTGAGCAGCAGATCAATGGATTGAGCATAGCATTTCATTCCCCCAAATTTAAATTAAGAGTCAGGCAGAAGCATCTTTAGTTAAAGCTATTGGAAATTTATAAGTGAAGATTTTGCCACATAATTTGTAGGCAGTTGTTGAACTAAAGCCTTTGTTTTCTGAATGGTTGGGATTTACATTTTGTTATTCCAAGAGTGGAACCTTTCATGCATTAGAATAGGAGAATTAGCTGTGTAGTTACTTATTTACCAAGTTTCTTGTAGGATTCGCACTGTTGCATACAGGAGGCAAGTTAGACTGAGTCTGAACTAACATACATTACAGAGGGGTCTACGGAGGGCTTGGAGCCATAAAAAATACTGGTCTAGAATCCATTAAACTGCACATCAATGCCCAAATCTGGCATTTGGAAAGGAAGCCCTATAAATAACGCATAAGTGATGAACAAAAATATGGGGAGCCTTTGAAATGTGTATTTTGACTCATTTTGCAAAGTAATGCTGGGAAAACAATGTGGGACGTGAAAAATACAATAATAATAAACAAAATAATAACATAATGTGGGAATGGGAACATTAACTAGAAATAATAGATAAGTAACAGGGAAAAAAACCCAAAACAAAACCCAAACCCTTTTGCTTTCAAATTTTGAAGTACAGCTTCTAAAGCCGGGTCCAAGTATTCTTCCTGTTGACTGAGTTAGTCTAAGCTCCGGTGTCTGCACCTGCTTTTCAGTTAAAAATATCATCTGAACAGAGAAACTGATCAGGCTTCCAGCAATATCTGAGAGACTTCCTAATGTTTTCTTGTCTAAAACAGAATTCCTCTGTTTGTGTATCTGCTTAGGAAGTGTCTAACTTTCAGGTACACGGGCTGCCTGAGCGCACACAATAAATCCAAAGCTGTTATGTTTATGTTATCCCAAGCGACGTTATGACCTAGACAAAGACTCCACTCTGTAACAACCCCATCTTCACAGCTAACATCTTTCTGTCCTGAGGAAAGCCATGGATGACTACATATTTAGCAAGTCAGTAAGAATTCTGACATTTTATCTGTAATACCTGATTGGCCTTCAACATATTTGCAGAGTGGTTTCCAGGAAAGTACATTGTATCATCTCCCAAGGGAAAACTTGGTCATAAATTAGATCGGAAAGACTAAAATGAGAGCATTATGCTGTTACAATGCTTTACCATTTGGGCTGTTTAGTAGTAGCTACATTTTGCAGAAACTCAAAGCACATCAGCTTATAGCTGCCCAGTTGCAGAATTTCTAACTGGAGAGATTGATGCTTTTTTTGCTTTCTCTGCTTTTGGGAGCTTCAATCAAGTAAATCATGGTTTCTTTCCAGGCAACATAAAATTGCACAAACTGCTACTTCATAAACCAAATAATAACAAGACTCTGGAAGGATTTTAGGAAAGCAATAACCATGGGAAAACACATCCCCTTTTATCAATTTCCCCCAGACAGCCAAAGCCTACGAGAAGCTGTGAGCACATTCAAGGGGCTCGAGGCGCTCTCCTCAGGAAGACAAAGCAAGACCAAACCCACGCCTGAAACTGCTGTAGAGAGGCAGCGCGGGCCAGCAGCACGAGCACTGCGTTGGGATGTCTGTGTCCACTATCGACTTTGGCGTTTCTGTTTTGTAGTTAGACGGTATAGTCCTCAGAGCAGAGGTGCTTTCCTAACAACACAAGAAGCCTTAACCCCAGTTCTTACCTTCACCGCACAACGCTTCACGGTCATACTTACACAAAGTGCCCACTGTGCTGCAACAGGCATCCTGAGATACCAGTGGACTAAACCAAGTTGGTGTATTTATTTAGGCAAAACAAGATATCATGTACAAAAGAAGAAAAAAGCATTCAGTTCCTTGTTGTTCCTATTTGTGATACTCTAAATCCCCATGACATCTTTGCTTGGGAGCTTTGAACTACACCTTGGGAGGCTGCTTACTTGGTCCTCCGGATCATGAAGCTGGTTGGAGCACGGCAGGGAGCCCATCCATGCCCAAGTTTCCTTCCCATGGAAAGAAAATGGAACAGGAGGAGGAGCAGCAGAACTGGTGCCCACAGTCTCTCACAGCTCAGAAGCACTCCCGGTTTCTCTGGAGTACGTGCAGCCTGAGACAGCAAGTGGATGAAGTTTTATACAGGGGACAAAAAGGAGGTGAAAAAGGATGTCTTTCCCACATGTTTATGAAAGGTCAAGTGTCTGACCAGAAGTCAAATGGAAGAATACGCATGACAAATGCAGCGCAGGCTGTAACAGGGTGCCCAGAATTACACACCGCTGTACATAAGCTGCCTGTGAAGATCCTAGGAACATTTTGTGGGCATTTAACAGCACAAGGAGGTTTTATTTGTTCATTTAAAATATGGTGACAGGCTTTGTACATCAGACATTGTGATTTCTTTTTTCCTAGTATCCAACCAGGTTAGTTGGTGTGAATTACTGGCAAGTGTATAGTTAGCCAGAAAAATTAAATGCATGTCTTAAAATTTCTCCACCATCTATTGGGGAAGCAATGGGTGCCCTCGGTTGGCATGATTCCCACTCCTTGGAGCAATGCAGAATGAATTAAGCATCCCAGAGATCTGGTACAAAGGTGGAGCTGAACAACAGGACTTTTATATTTTTCTATTCAAACTGCAGGCGAAGGTGTCAGGCCACTCCTGAAATCAAAAGGCTGTTTCTATTTCTGAACGCAGGGACTGACTACACATAGTGAAAATGTGTTAACCTTGCCAAATTTCAGCTAAACAACCTCAGTCTGAGCTTTTAGGTTTTTGCAAGAAGCAAATGGCTGGCTGTCGAATCCTGAAAAAGCAGTTAGCTTCTTTTTAGAGAGCTCTGCTTTTCTTTCCCAAGAAAATACTTTCTTAAAAACATACTTTCAGTTTGTTTCGTATGTGCAACAACCACTCCTTAATGAGTATTTTAAATGCATTTCCTGGGAGGAACTGACTTCATTGGCACTCTAGGACATCTTTACACGCACAAATTAGTGAATATTGGAGGAGTGGATGACGGTCGGATTTCATTGAAGAGGAGAACCTGCATCCAAATATTGGATTTTGGCAACTCTTATTTCTAGCTGAGCACATACAAATACATGATCTGAGCTCAACATCACACCTACCTATTGAAGCTATTTCAGCATTTGTAACTCTAATCTCTTCAAGAATAGAAACCCTGGAGAGATTCATTCATCGCGGGCTTTTGATTAGGTTTACTTCCATTAAGATAAAAAGTGAAGAGGCTTCTTCTTGTTTTTAAAGCTGTGTTTTTGTTTTATTTACCTAGAAGCTGGAGAATAGTGCTGTTATTCAGGCTTTAATAGATTGTTAAAGTCTCCTTCAAGGATAGATCCATAATTTGTAAGATGTGAGCAATTAGTAAATGCATCTGATTTTCAAATTCAGAGATATTCTTTAGGAACGACACGTAAACTCCAGATTTTGAGATTATGCAGGGTGCCACCAACCAGGAAAACACCCTCTAATCTGCAGTGACTGAGCAACCATGAGATCAGATTTTTTCTTTGCATTAATTCCACTACTTTTCTTCAAGGGAGCATGTTAAAAACTTCTCCCACTCATTAAATTTTCCATGTGGTTCCTGAATTGAGCAAAATGCACAAACTTACAGGAGACGGGAGCTTTTTTCCATCATGTATAGAATAACCAGACACCTTAAATACACCATTGTTCCTACATGGGATTATTGAAACAATGAACAAAATTGTGGTTCCCTCGAGGTTCACAAACAACATCTTTTTTGTTTAAATTCTAGGTGAGTTTATGGGGGGGGGTGGGGTGGAAAAGTTCTACATAAAATTATTTCTCTTTTCCAGAACAAGAGTAGAAAAAGTGGTTTGGTCTTGATATAAAAATTCTAGAAAGCTTAAGAATTAAGAATCCAGAATAAATGCTAATTTTATGAAAGGAAAAGATGGGGAACAGGGCAGGAGATCAGAGAGGAAAGGGGAACCGCTCATGACTGGGAGCAGAGAAGGACAGAATGTGTCTTTCCTAACACCAGGCAGGTTCAGGCAGCTGTCATTCTGCCGTTACCTCATTTCTGAGTGCTTGAGTTTGCAATCTTACTGCTTTATTTTTATATCACTTTGTTCTTTTTTTAGGGGAAGCATGGCAGGAAAAGTGTAATACTCTGTACAAGATATAATTTCCTTCAATACTTACCACCAGCAAATGATTGGACAAGCAATCTTTTGCCAATGGCTTAATTAGAGGAAACCTCTATATTTAATAATGTTCCTTAATGTACTGAACCACACACAATAGCTTGTTGAAGGAGAAAAAGCAGAGTGGTTATTGTCATAGCTAAGGATGGAAGAAAGGTTCAATCATTAAAGTCATTACAGAAACAATGTTATTAACTGTACAGGAATAATCTCAAAGGAGTTCCCAGCTGATTGACAATGGTACAATAATGCAGCAAGCTAAAAAAGGGCCTCTCACTCACCTGTTTTTATTAATACCCTTATTACCTTTCCCTGAAAGACAGCTTTTCACAAGCTATTACGGTACTTAATATAAAATAAAATTAACTGTGGCAGATTTTGAATTATGTCTTCTGAACCCCTACACAGAGGGTGCTCACCAGTGCATCCCTGCGCTGGGATGTGCCCTCCAGCAGGAGGGCTCCAGTGGCCAGACCCCCAAAACCCCTGAGGCACTGAGCGCTGCACCCGAGTGAGACGGGCTGTGTACAAGAACTACAGAAACAGCAAAGTCTGGGCTGAATGGACTGAACTTGTCCACTGCTACCTCCTTCACCCCACTGCCCGCGGTGGGGACATATCCTCCCTTCCTCAGAAAGAGGGGCCAGGGGGTAGAGTGGTCATCCAAGACCAGGCTTCAGCATACCCAGCAGAGGTTTCTCTGCCAACAAGGGCTGTCTCTGCCCAACGCTGGCAGCCGGCTGTTGGCTTGGTACTGGCCTTGAAAACATGTCCGTCATTCAATATTCGGGGACACGAGGAAAGAAAAGATGGCTCAAGAGAGAGAGAAAAGGGAGTGCTCAAGGACCCAACTACATCAGAAGGCCAGCAGTGGCATTTCATAGATATTAATTACTTTACAGTCTGTAAACTATATAGAAAGTGCCAGCTGCTGTGAGCCAGGACTATCAAAGGTCAGATTATCATGAAATCATTACAGGAGGGGCTGCTTTTACTTAGCACATAATTGCTGAACCTAAGCACACTCCATATAACCAATAGGAAAATTAATTATTTAAATACTCTTCTTTTAACAAATAGTATTACCATTTTAATTATACCAGTATTAATTTGAGTCTAAAAAGTGCCTGAGGATTTTGCAGAATTAGGTTTTGCCACTCTGGCATTTTCAGAAATTTCTTACCTTCTGCACGACATACATGTGTGTGTATATATGTTTATATTTAGCTTTTGTATGTATTTACAAATATGCATATATGCTTAAAAAAAAAAAAAAAGTCGGTATGTTTGTATTCCTGCAGGATTTATTGTCTTTGGGTATTCTGGGTGTCTAAAAATGCAATCTTTAGGTAGTTTCCTCACTCAATTGCATGCTGTTGTGAGACAAGAGAAAAATCCTGGCTAAAATTAGAGTTTTTTCTCATTCTCACAACACCCAGCCTGACTTTAGGGCTCAATCAGCAGGTATGATATCAGGTTAAAGTTGTGGGCATTTCTGGCTCCAGAGGACTTTTAATTTTCTTTTTTACCCTTCCTTTACCTCTTCCATTTGTAGCAACCAGTGCTTTTAGGAGTGAATTGGGAAAACAGAAAATGGCAGGTCAGGGGTATTTCACTCCTGGAGATGGAGCACACAGTCAGTATATGCAGCGCCAGCTCCCTGGATACATACATGCTATTTCCTAAAGTACCACACTTTTCCAAACGTTGCAGCCAGACAGCTACTCTCTCCATACTACTCTACAGCCTCTTTACCTACCAATTTTCCTCCTCTCTCTTTTCTCACATGGCCCGAGACAGAAGAGACACTTTGATTTCTCATAGATCATTATCCCCAACTGCTCTGAACTACAGTGACTTTCTTGCAAGGTGCCACTGGCCCAGGGCTGTGTTTGCCCTTGCTTCCTGACCCAGTCTTCCCGACCTGAGAACTCCACACCAGATGCACCAAAAACACCTTTCAGGCCTCAAAAACATCCTACTGAATGAATAAATCCGTTCAGTTTTATTGCATTAATTCAATAATTTCATTTATTGCATAGAAGTTGGACGGTGTAAGTCCTGATCCTTTGAAGTCAATATACATCGATTCGCAGGCCTTGAATCATGTCCTTAACTGGCCAGGGTGGGCCCAAAACCATCACTTGGTCATGCAACAACCTTACATAGATATTTCCAGGATGTCCCAAACCCAGCCTTTTCTGTCCCTTAAACACATGAGATACGACAGACGTGTTATGTGCAGGCCACACAGCGCACGCTTCAACATTGGGAAGAGTTTGCGTATGCGGCTAAATGCCCAGCACACACTAGCGCCTTTGGTTGCCTGCTCTTGGTTGGCTGCTCATTTGGAATCCTGCGTGTGTGTGAGCTCGCACATGTTGCATTCCGTACTCTGGAAGTCCCACACGCCGGGGGCAGGAGCAGCTCATGTTTAGCTCTCTGACTCACAGACGCAGGGAAGATATTTACACTATTTGTCCTGATGGGTTTCCAGGGATGGCTGACCTTTTGGCTGGATACTTCAGCATCCCACTTTGCCAATGTCTGTTACAGTATTTTCCTATCCCTATTTGACCCTGCCAGTCCATGAATACTTGACACTAAATTAAAGCATTACAAACCAAGGGATAAATTCTGCCCAGGGTGCAACCCTCACAAACCTTAATTATATTTGCCAGTGTGATTGTTAAAGGCCTGTCATTGTTAAGAGCTTTGGGCTTTGCCTTCTGTTGGACCAGAACTTGAGAAAGAAGGGAACTGTCACCTGCCAACACCTTCTCAAAAGCAAAGGGTTTTTATTTTACTTGACATTTGCATGTGTGCTGGCACTGTCCTTCAGTTCAAACTGCTCCCAGGTACTGATAGCAATTAATATGCCATTTGAGGTTTTGTTCTGTTACCACTAAACAAGCTAAACTCAGTTCTTCTACTCTCTTCGTTTAGAGGCTCTCTATTCCCTTCCACCAAGTAGTTCATTTCTCTGTTCTCCATCTACAAGAGAGGATTTAGCAAATTTTCCTCTGCCTTCATAAAGTTGCCACTTTTTTTCCCCCTCTCTTGTCCATTTAGGCTGTAAGCTTTCCAGAAAAGGGAAAGGTCTGTGTCATACCATGTCCTTATGCTCCATAATGGAATTCTTAACTGAAATGAAGTTGCGAAGTCAAGAATAAAACACAAATTATCAGTAGCTACAGAAAAACGGCTGTGATCTTTGCAGGTCAATACCTAGAGTGTAGCGAAAGGAGCTGAAAAGTTGCTATTCCATATAAGCTTCTCTTTCAAACTAATTAAAACAGAGCCGATGATAACATCTGCACACCCTGTCCTACAAATCCCACCAGTCCTTCCATTTCCAGTGAAGGTTCATTGACTTTTCCATCTTGTCTTTCCAACAATTCACGTTGGGCTGACGCGAAGCCCAAAGAGTAAGGTTACTCTGTCTCACCAGCAGCTAAAAATCAGCAGGCACTCCCTATCTAAAGAGACAGTTGCAGCCCTGGCACTCCCACGGCTTTGCCTTGCCACAATATTATCAAAACGGTACAAATAGCTACAGGGGACCCCAGTAACCCAAATGACTAGATTCGCAGCGAACTTCAGGGAACAAAGAACAGACCCCCTGGATCTCAACACAGCATCATGGGCTAAGGGATAACGTCCTCTGGAGAAACTTCACTATGGCAGCCTTTGCCACCCTCACTGCAAATATCAGACTGAAGATACAGATGAGAGACAAGGATCTGGAAGGCACCGGAGGCTCACTCTCATGTAACTTCACATTCTGCTGTTTCCAAAACCAAGGAAAACTACGCTTTCCTTTTCTGCCCGAGTCAAAGTTAACTAACAGGACACTTAGAAATTAACGTGTCCTTTGCTTTGACTGTTCTTGACGAGACTTGTAAGTAAAGCTGAATCAATTAAAACAGATACAGGGGGACATAGAAAGAAGTTTGCCAGCTTGCACGGCCCCTCACAGCACGTATTTTCCTTCTAGGAAAGTGGTGCTGGGATTAATTTCAACTGTACTGACAACACTGAATGTGTATTTCAGTATTAGCAATTATGTGACACGCCAAGTAGAAGGAAGCATTTTCCTTCCAGAGAAGCAAACCAGCTCGGGGCTGATGCAGAGAGCTCCTGAACTGCCCCATAAGACCAGGAACTCCCTTTCATGTCCCCAGAGCTTTGCTGTGCTTACCACAGCCATAGCCAGCTCCCCCACGACCATGTCCGTCCTCCTCGGCTGAGGCTCAGTCTTGGCTCAGGCAGGAGGACAAAGAACCACGTGCTGCGAACCTTGCAACTCATGGGCCTGTCCCTGCTCTGCAAAGTACATAACCACACGCAGCTGCTGCTGTCATAAGGCAGATGGAAATGTCTTCTTTTCTGCCTCAGGATGTCCTCTCTGGGTGATGTTAGCATGTCAAACCCCATCAGCCTTTCCAAGCTAACGGCATTTCGAAGGGAAAATGATGTAGTCAGAAGAGCATCTTTGGGTAAAAAGTGTCTGATGTCTCTCTCTGGAGGTGTGCTTCATGCAAAATTCTGGCTGGCGCATATTTTGGAGGCCAATGTCTCAGACGATTGCCATAGTGCAGACGTTTGGCTTTAGTCCTTTCTTGTCTTGTCACATTTCCTGCTTTGTTAGGAAGAAATTCTTGGTGTAAGCCTTGAATGAGTCTAGATGGCAGCCCTGGCTTAAGGCATGGAACGTCCCTAGTCTCCCACCTCCAGAATCTGATTTACCTAGTGCTGGAAGAGAACTGTTGGCTTATTCCCTGAGAACCAAAAATTAATCCCAGCATAGCACAGTGCATTGTGGTGGGTCATAACCAAACAGGCTCCACCTGAAGCAGATCAGGATGGATGATAAAGTTTTGCTATGGGTCAAGACGTTTGGAAATTATCAGAGCCACAAGCTCTGCCTTGAGGGCTTGTTCAGAGCCGAACTATGACCAGCTCTAGCAATCACTGCACAGCACTCAGCTCACTAAACATCCTAATCACCACGAGGCAGGCAACGCTGGGAGATGGCTGGGGTGCCGAGCTGCTCTCTGCTCCTCGGCTCCCTGCGCTTGCCCTATTCAGCACGTTCACCAGTTTTTGGAGACAAACTACAGAATGTTGAAACTGTCAGAGGAAATGCAGCAAGTGCTAAACACACACTCTAGAAAGATTGTGTAACACCAGGCATGTGTCCTCATCTTTTACAGTTAATGACTGCCTTTCCTAGGTCCTGCTTTTCCAAGCATTAGTAGGAATCTCTGGCAGCTGCTGAAGGGCTGATAGTGCATGGGGCGGCCAAATATTCTTCCTGCTCTTCATGATCTGATTGAACTTTTCTCCTCAAACCACGACACTTGGCTGATCAGCAATATTTACATTTCCATATATATAACACTTGCTATTTCTGAGGCACAGCTAAGACAGTAACTTTTTATTAAAGCTACTTATGAACACAAGAAAACTCGGTGCAAGACAGACAGGGGTAGGATAAGGAGGAAGAGAGCGCTGCCTTCTAGGAGCGCAAAAATGCTGACATGACAAATCTTCCTCCTTAATCAACTTATTTAGTTTCTTGAAAGCTCATGATGACAAACTACCTGAACTGGAGCAGCTTGGGAGCCGATATCCCTCAGCGTCCGCTGCAGTAAATTATTGCCTGGCTCTGCTGATGGAGACAGAGAGAGGTGATAGTGTTCCATAACAAAGGATAAATGGTAATACCCACCATTTCTTTCCACTCTGCAAAGAAGCTGCTAGTACAGAGTGCTTAGATTAGGAAGTCAGTGCTATTAAAATAAAATGGCTTTCTCCCTTTTTTTTATTTTTTCCCTAAGGTGAACAATGGCTATAAAAACGCCATATATTTCCTAATAAATACTAAGTCATGCTAGAATCAGATAACTGAGTTTATGCTAAGTTCTAAAATGCATTTTTTGGCAACAAATAGTCATTCAGATATCAATAAACACTGTGGACTTTATCATCATCCTGCTGGGTTTTCAGCTGGCAAAAGAGCTGTTTATGTTACGTGTCTTCAATTCCCAATTTCTCAGTATCCCGCCGCTGCTATTCCTGCCCTCTCCTCATCTCGGAGGCGACTTCTGAGGTGCACGTGTGTTGCTGCTGAGACAGCTCTGCTCCTTTGTACTTCTGCGTATCACTCGTCAGACGAGCTTCTGCTCACCACGCCACAGACACAGGTTGGGGACAAAGTATGGGAGATTACAAAGAGTTCCTACTGTCCTGAAAACAGCGATGTAACTAGTGGTGACTCCACGGCGTGGTTCCACTTTGGTAGCTATGGATTTAATGACACGCTCCAGAAGGACACAGCCATTAGCATGTGCATGAAATGCAGGGCACAGCCTTTTACTAGACGCCTGGAACTACTGCAAGGCGAGAAACATCGTTCAGGGAGTGGGGCACAAGGGAAGAAGGAGGTCATGCCAATGCAATCGCGAAGCAGCAAACGGAGACAGATCCCTCCAGCGTGCAATGCTGCACTGAGACCTGCACAATAAATAGGATGCTGTGAAAATGTTCATTAGAAGCAGCGCATGGCTTCTATTTCTCAAAAAAGCCCTGATGCGTACTGAGAGTGAGCTGAGAATCTGCTCATTTTGCATAACGCAGGCGATCAGCAGGGGAAAAGTGCTGGAAAACCTATTTCAATCCTCTGCTGTGGCATTGGTGAACGTCCCTTGAAGCCAGCAGCTACCCTGGCACTCACCTTGTGTCACACTGGCGAGAGACTGCCCAGCACGCCTCTCTATTCCCACCACTGGAGCTACAACAACTCCTTTGCTACCACCTTTAAATCTCCTGCATCTCAGCGTGGCAGCTCCTGGCAAACCCAAAAGCGCACTGGCTTCCTCTCGGGGAGCGCTCGGCCCTCTTACTGGAAGGGAGCGGCTGCCGCTCACTGACACAAACCAGCTGCTTTCCACCAGCCCTCCCGAGGCACCGGCGCTGAGCGGGTGCTGCGCCGGAGCTCCTGCCATCCGTGGTTCCCGCACGGGAAATAATTCCCTGAGCAGCCAACACATCGACCGGCTCTCATCCCCGATCCTCCACGAGCTGAAGGGGCCGTGTTTGACACTGGCTGACAGCAGCACAGGTCCTGCACAGCCAGCTAACCAGGACCCCATTAATACCACAGGCTTTTATTGGATTTTTTTCACTTGGCTAGATATTATTAGAACAGCATAAAATGCTGTTACTTCGATCATTTATCATAATAATTTCTTTTACCTGAAAAGCCTCCAGGTCCTAGGCACTTCAGCTATGCCTAGTTTTGTGGCACTGGCCTTTTCTCCTCCTCCTGCAGCCCATGTGTGAGTGAACATTAGTTCACAAGCTGTAGACAGAGCTACGACGTCGGCTCTAACATGGCCCTACCAGCCTGAAGTTCAGATCGGGGCTGCCCACAGCTGGGTTTGCAAGTCGCACCCAACACCCCGCGGTGTGGTAGTGTGTGGCTATAACCCCGAGGACAGGCTGTCTTAGGAGCCAGAAACACAAAATTACTAGCAGCGCTTACCATTTACTTGCTAGGCAGGTACAAAATAACAGGAACCCTCTCCACAGAGCAAAGCAGAGAGCAACACCGAAGCAAATATTACCAGTGATGCTGCCACCACAGACATGGCTACATTCAGCTCCAAAGCGCTCTGAAATTCAGACAACTCTTGGTTAAACTCACAGGTTCCCAATTTCAGCAGATATTATGCCTGTTTATTAGGTACTATGACACAACATACAACTCCTAACCTTCTCTGGGGTTTGTATCATTTAAGCGAGAGAGATTGAAACTGTCCTGCTCGCTTAACTCACCTTGTCCACCACCTCTAGCCTCTTCCATGAGCTGCACGAGGACAAAGACAGACAAAAAGAGCTTGGGAGGCTGCAGGGCTCTGCTAAAGGGTGGGAGGTGAGGGAGAGAAAAAGGTTCATGAGCAGCAGAAAGCACTGCTGCTGGTTTTCCTAATGCTTCGTAGGGGAATTTTCTCAAGACTAAAAGTGCAGTGAAGCTTGACCTGCAGCGAATGCCTGACTTGGGTCCCTGTCGTCTACCCTGTGATCATTTTCCTTGCTGGAACATACTGTCATCAGAAACTATACCTAACAAATTTGTTTGAAACCAAATAATAAACGCTAAAAGGGAAGGTGACTGAGTAACAGGTACACACAACCCTTGCATGTTTCAGAAACCTGTCTGTAAAGGGACTGGGTATGGGCAACCACCCACCTACCTTCTCCCTCCTGGTAGTCGAGCCAGAAGCCATGCACGTCCCAGAGTGAGCTGACTCAAGATCATTTATGATTTTGACCCCCAGCTTGGAATGAAAGTCAAGCAGAGGGCACACCACACTAATGGTACAGGAATATTAAAGCCATAAACAAAATTTCTTTGGACAATGAGGATCAGCAATCCTGGAAAGCTACTGCAAGCACGTGTGGATGAGCCCCGAGTCAGGGCTCTGAACAACTGACAAATTGACAGTGATGAGATTACATGATGGAAGTCATCCGACTCGTTCTCCAGATGCTTCAGACAGCAGAAGGCTGGAGAAATCGGGCAGGACCAGGAGGAGGAAGACTCCAAAGGTGACAAACCCCTGCCTAAAGTATGCTCTGGAGTGGTGAAGGGACGGTGGCTGGACACGCTTTCAGTACCCTGGATCTTGATGAAATACGTGCCAGCCCGCCGCAAAGTAAAGCCTGGGGCAGGACTGGCCCCAGGAACCAAGATGTCCCCAGCCCTACGCTTAACGCTGTGGGCCCAACGGGGAAAGGCAGAACCACTGCGGCTGAAGATGGCACAACACGACAACGCAACATTTTACAGAAGTTGAGGGCAGAGACAGAGGAGGTGCCAACTCTGGAGCCAAAACCTCAGCGTAGAAACAAAAGGATTACTTCCAGCGTACGTCTGGCACTTCCATTCCTCAACTGCTAGATTTACTCAGATACTTTTAAAAAGCATTGACTATAAAAGATGTCAGCGTGATTGACTGACCAGAAAAATGTAAATAAAAGAGCCCTAAATTGCATCATTTGGGTAAATATGTATTTATACAGTTTGGAAAGAAAAGCCTTGTTACTCAACTGTCGGACAGCAGCAGCGACACAGGAGCTGTTCTGGCTTATAATGCAAATCATGTAATTTGGGACATGCATTATGTGTATTAAAAATGCAAAGTAAGATCCATGTGAAATGCTGTTAATTTGCAGTAGCCACTTTTCAAAGTATAATTTCTCAGGCATTTACATATTTTTTCAGTAAAAAAAAATAAATTAAACAGTATTTAGAACATTTGCCATATCTCATTTGTTGGATCAAGATACTTTTGAGCTACAGAAACATGAAAATGGCAATAGAAACTGCTAAATTACTAATTTCCTCCTTTTTTTTTTTTAATCAAATATAAATTAAATATAGGAGTCTCCTATTTCTAATAGGCCAAACATTTTTAATTACAAACAATCTGATCTCAGTTGAATTACATGATCTTCTTTGCCAGCTCCCGGCCCCTGTATTTACGCTGACGAAACAGAGGCACGGAGCTCCCAGCAGCGAGACGCTCCGATTCGCAGCAGAGCTGTGCCCTGGGGGTCAGCCCCACGCAAGCTGGGCCTCGAGCAGAGATCAAGAGGGACGAAGGAGCAGTTTTGACCTCCCTAATAGGAGGCTCCCGCTGGCCCCAGCAGGAGTCTTGCAGCTGTTCCAAACCTTTGCTGTAATTCCGCGTGTTTTGGCTCTGATTCTCCCCCTCCACGTGCCCCACTGAAGGAGCTTCCAAGGACGACGGCTGGGAGGTGTCAACACCCATGACACAGGAGGTGCAAACATCCATGACACACGGTGGTTGCACATTTTTCCTACAGTTACCTCAAGAACCTCTGAGTCTTTCAACAGCAGGGACACCCGCACTGCTGCGTCCCCTGGAGAGGGGGCTGTCTTCTCCCTTCCTACTGAATTGGCAGATTTACTTCCTAAATGTGCAGATCCTTGAAAATATCACAAATATTCTTCTTGGGGACCCGGAGGATCACTCTGCGCTTCTCCTTGCCATGCCAGCTTTGCTAGGTTGCTCTCCCTCGTCTCAGGCGGGAGCCTGAAGTCGGGGTGCGTTGCCCAAGCAGGGCAGCTTGCTGCCCCGAGCCTGGGATGGGGTATCCAGAGAACATGAAGGACAAGTAAGTGAAAATAGCCCGTTTCCACTGCAGTGCCACCACTCCAGGTCACCTTAAATTTAGGAATGTAATTTTGCATCGCCACAAAATGCAAAAACCATTCACTTATATAACATTAGAAACAGAGATTTTTCTTTTCAGGTATTTTTCTTCGCTTTAGTTTTGCTAGGACTGCTCACCACTGCCCAGCTGAACAAGCTGGTGCTGGGTCCTGGGCAGCTCTTGGCCGTCACCATCCTTCTCCTACACCCCTCCACCTCTCCTACAACAACTGAAGGGCTGTGCCTGCCCAGGCCCTCCCTGCAGGCACAAGAAGCCGGAGGCCAGTAGCTCTCTTGCAGGGTACTAATTCCCACAGCCGAGCTAGAGCATGGAAATAGGATCTTTGGGCCCGAGCCCTAATCCCAGCTCTGGCGCAGCAGATTCAGCGCGTAACCCAAGGCAAGCCATTTTGGCCTGTGCCCCAATTGCTCGCTCTCTAATCCAAGCCCCATCGTACACACCGGGGAGCGAGCGAATCCACAGGCTTTAACAGCGTTGGGATCACGCCCGGTAATACTTGGTAGCACTCCTGGAGGTTATCGCATAGAAAGTATTATTTAAACCCAGCTACTTTATTATTTTCCCAGCGGCACGTCAAACAATAACCCTTGAAGTGGGGAAGCCAAGCCATAGTCTTTGTCAGATTAACCTTCCTAGAGGCCTTCTAAAATCCATTGCAAATGTTAGCTCTGAAGGACCGGGCAGATAAAAAGCAGTTTCTATCCCTCCCCCCCAACTTTCATTTCAAGTTGCGAAACCAATCCACAGTCCTATTACAAATCAGATCTGAAAAATGCTGCTTGATTATTTTTTAAAGAGCTCAAACTAGGTCACCAAAAATAGAGTCTCTAATGGGCTAAATGTGGAAAATGACTGCTCAAAATTAACAAGTTCCTGGCTCCAGGACTACACAAAAGCTTTCTGAGTAGATTGCTTGCAACTACACAAACTGTATCCTCTGCCACACGTGGCAGAAACCCAGCCTGCCAGATGCTAAGCGATCATTTGTGCAAAGTGTGAAGTAGTTTTCAAAAAACCATAAAGGAATTTTTATTTTTAGAAAATAACTCTCCGGCTTCTTTGCCCTCCATCAGGAAGCGCTTTATAAACATGGCTCCTGAGGCGGGCTGGCCGAGCCACCGCAAAGCAGAGGCCTGCAACGCCTGTTGCTGCTCTCAGGCTTTTCTCGAGCGCGTGGCAGGGGACAGCGTTCGATCCCTGGACTAACAGACCCACCCGGTTTCCGTAAGAATACACCTTCACAGGCAACAGCGGGCAATGCGGGGCCATTTACTGGGGAGCCCTCATCAGGGTTAGGAAGCCCCACAGGCAGCCCGCTGACCCACCACGCTGAAAGCCAGGTCAGAAGTCAGAACACAGAGGATATTTGCCTTATTTTCAGAAATAGGATACCCCACCCTCAACAGAAATGTCCTCCAGCCAGTGACTGCTAAGAGCCCACGAGCGGACATGGAGACGCTACAGAAACACCAGTGAATGCTGGTGAACGCTAGCACTGCGATCACGTGCTGGATACTTTGGCACCAATACCCACAGCATTCCCGTAAGTCACAGCAAGGCACATGCAAAACCCAGGGTCTGGAGAATAGCAAACATGCTGTTTTTTCTCAGAGCCACCATCTGACCCTCCCACACCAAAACCAGTGGCTAAACCCTAGAGGAACAATCAGGTCCAAAGAGTGACTACCTTGGGCACAACACACTGTCACTCTCCCTCTCCCCAAACCACGGCGTAGCCAGTGCGTCACCCTGACTCCGTGCAGCGCTGCCTGTGGCACCACACTGAAACCCAGCATTATTTTCAAGGGAGAAAAAGCTATGGGAGACGTCCTGCTCTGGGGACAGTCTCTGGCCCCCATTTCACTAGCACCCCCGCAATGATGCGCAGCACCTGTAGCTCTCCTAGGTTGCTCATCTCCATCCTAACTGGATTTAATGCAGAAAACTATGGTAAGGGGTCTTGATGTTGTGGCGTGTAAATAAGGAAAGAAATGTTACGTACCCTGATTGCTTTCTCCCAAGAACCTTCCATCTTTTGAACAAACATTTCCACAGATAAAAGCAAGTTCTACCAGATCCATGGAAACAGATAGAGAAAACATTCTGGGAAGCACGTACAGGCCTCGGTAGTAAACAGATGTGCTCATGTTTTGGACATAAGTCACCCTCTGCACAAAGCTCATGAAAAATCGATCAAAAACACGGACAGTCTTCCATGCAGAAGAGACCAGTTCAGATGTACTTTTTGGAGACTCTTTAGTGCACAAATGTCTGAAAGCCTGGAAGCTGAAGTGGTACTTCCTAGCCCCACCTTCACCAAATGGTTAGTCAACACTTTTCATCTCTGCCTGTTTCCTCTCTGTAACGTGAGGATTTTGCGTGACGCCCAAGACCCTTGGATAAGGGATGCTTCAGTACGTGCCAAGCAGGGTCCCGATTCTTCTGCAGCAGCCCGCTGTCACCCACATCAGAGGTTTTCAAGGCTGGGTTTGTTTGCTTGAGAGCACAAGCAGGGCTGGTTTGGTTTGCTCTGCATTTTATTTTTGCTGTACATGCCTAGTGGATTGCATCTCTCACAGAAATGTCACTTTCCTGCAGACAGACTGACCTTTGAAAAAAGTGAAGCATTTGAAAAAAATACAAAATCTATGATTAAAGCCCAGCCGTATGTTGGGGAGAACTCCATCTCTTTAGATTTTCCACCTACACAGTGAACACCGTACTGCACTTGTCCTCTTACATTATGCTACATGACATGATGGAACAAGACATCGGTAACAACATGATGTGAAGTGTAAAACAAAATGAGAAAGCTCTAAACACATCTTTCTTTGAAAAGGCTTGTTCTTGCAGAAAGTGCAGATCTCAGGGTGCCAAGACACCGAGCGGTTTCCCACTTCTGGGTAGGTGCCACGAAAACAACCCGGGTAAGCAGCGAGTGAAACGTGGTGCTCTCCGATCGCAGCTCAGGGGTGGTAACGAAGATGGTGGTGGTACCAGGGGGTGAGTCCAAACTAACCAGGTTATTGTAACAGCCTTGCAGCTGGTCTCGGGAGGACGGGCAAGGAAGGAGGCATGTACCATCTTCCTCTGCCTACTGCTGGGATCTACACGTGACGTCCCTGCTGACCGCGAGGAAGACTGCGGTACAGCGGCTGCTGCTGGTACTGGCTTTTCCACCTGGCAGTGGAAAAGGGATGGGGATGTGGGCGGGTGAGACTTACTTTGGTCTTTTTATAACAGCTGTGGGATTAGAAAGGCACTGAAAATAACATACTTTTGCTATTGGTTTTAAGGCCCATCACCAAAATTCATGCCTGGTAGCTCACGTTGCAATTTTATTTTTAATAGGTCAATAGAAATACTGTGTTACTAGAATTACATCGGTATGATTTACACTGATATGTTCACACACTTTTTTTAGTCCGATCCCTCCGGCGCAGGCAGCTGTCTGGCACTGCATGGCATGTAGGAGTCCGGATGGACTGTCCGCGCGGCAAACACGCGTGTGGCTCTCCAGCGTGGGCAGCGCCGCAGAGGTCTGCGCGAATGCATCCAGGGTTAGTGTGACACAGTCCCACCAAAAATGTCTGTGGGATCAACATAGTTTAAACTGTAGGCACTAGTGTCGTTTCAGCACACTTGCATGTCTGTGCGAATACTGTTTAGCTGGCATTCATTTTCTCTACGTGGTCGTAGGAGTTTGTACAGGGGGAGATTAATTTTACAGGACCAAAGCTTAACGTCTATTCAGGCAAATCGCCCACTGATTTCAGAGAGAGCATTGCCGGCATTTTAAGATTTTGCTAAAAAACCTCTCTGTCTTTATATGAAGCTGATACCTTTTAACGTAGGCTGGGATATCCTTGTTGTCACATATAGAACTTTTTAAGTTTTATAAGCAACAAGAGTTCATGGACGTGATACAGCAAGTCCAAGAGAAGATGGATAGAGGGGATCAGGTGAGGATTCAAACCCTCATTCATTAGGGCAGGGAGGGAGAGCACAGACACTGAATTACCCCAATCTCAACTCCTTCCCTCCTCTCCTTCCATCTTTCAAACAGCATTTCCCTTCCCTTAAGCAAAAGGATCCCTAATATCTTCCATTTAATGGCTTTGCACAAGAGCTGCAGCTTAAAACCTCGATGCAGACTTATGGCAGAGAACAGCGGAACCACAGATCCTCACTCAAGCTTCAGGAAAACTCATGATTTATACTCTGATTTTACTCTGCAATCTATACAAAGCGTTACTGTGCTCAGGCAACCAGCCTGGTGTAACCAGGTTATGGGCACAGCTCTTGGAGAAGAAGATGGACTTGAATTTAGTCAGCTGGAGCACACATGGTCGCTGGTCAAACTGCTCGTAACGGAAACTCGCAAGGACCTAAACCCAGGAATTATGAATCAAACCGCTCCTAAATTGCACATCAGGAGTGAGACTTCAGATGGGGACCCATAAATATGTAACGCTATCAGAATTGCTTGTGAGACGCAGGGCAGGGTAAATTACAGCAATTATTCTGTCAACTAGATGAAAAATGAGCAAATTTTTTTTTGCCCTTAAGTAGTGGATCAGAGATGCTGCTGGAGAGAGCCGCAGCTGCGGCAGCTTGCAGAGGGCAGGACAAGGGAAGGATGGGGACGGCCAGGACGGGGTCAGTAATCACCAAATGCCTTCCAGCCGTTTCGTCATTCAGTGCTTTGAAACAAGCTATTTCTAGCACTAACGCCTTGAAAAATGCAAGTTTTTACCATATGGCAACACTGACAAGTGCTCACTGAACACTCGTGAGCCCTTCCTTTACAGCCGTGCTGTGAAGTTGCACTTTAAAGTCTCAAAAAAGAGACATGGGGAGAGCGTCAGTGCTTTCATTAGCCGTTTTACTCACAGGAATACTCATCGATAGCTGCACAGTCAGTTTTGAACTTGGGCAAAGCATGTTCTCTCCATAAAAGAGTAAATAAATTAGCTTTTCCATCAATGCCTCTTGTTTTCTTGCTTGACAAAGAGTAGTTTTTCATTACTCGAATTGCTTTGTGCATTAGTCAATGAAGTCCCAAACATTAAATTCTGCTCATGAGTTAGAAAAATTCAGTCCAGATAACTTTTCTTTTGCAGCCCTTTTTTTTTTTTTTTTTTTTTTTTTTTTTTGTCAGAACAGCAACGTTCTTTCGTGTGGTTCTATCAGTCGCAGGCAGTACAGCACTCCCGCAGCTCCCGGCAAAAACCACCCGCGCGCTGGAAGGCCCGTATCCATTTCTCCCGGCTGCTGTCATTAACCAGCGAGCACATCATCCGATAACAAAATACCAGCATCCAAAACACCTGCGTGTTTCTGCCACACACCAGACACCCGCGTCCTTTTCTAGACAGCAGTACAACATCTTCCTTTCTAATGCAAACTTCCACCCACCCGCATGCCACACATAATGACTCAAAAAGCAAAGGCAGCGGATTAATTATGCCTGTGATGTTCTCTCCAGTGTTTTTGTTCTCACCATTACCCAATTCCGAAAGATTGGCATCCCTAAATTCGCAGAAGCCTCTTTCAGCGGATGGCTGCGTCTGCAGGATGGCAGGCAAGGCAGAAGCACCGCGAATGCCAACAGAGCAGCGCTGAGTTGTGCCACCACGAGATCCGGCCCTCGGTTTTTGCATACCATCTCTTCAATCACATTTCTAGTGAAAAAGTTCAAAAAACCTGATTTTTCTTGATTTTCTTTCTTCCCCTTAGAAACCTGATTACCCCAAGATTAGGACCAAAACCACTCTGAGTTTGCTTAAGTAGCAGTGCCGAATACAAAGACAGCATGTTTCTATTTAAGGGGATGATGAAATATTCAAGATTGTGTCCCTTTAAAGCATCCCTTTAAGTACAATAACCTAAACACTGGAAAACAGGGAGTTTGTTTTTTTTTTAATTAAGGTGAAAATCATCTCAGAAATATGCAGATACAAAAAAAAAAAATAAAATCATCGTTACTACTGTCCTTTTCAACTTCATTCATGAACACCAAAAGCCTTCTTCTCCTTTGCAAAGAAGCTTCTGCTTTCGTGTTCTTGCTGCGGGCTGTAATTTTTTAATAAAAATAACTGCTAATTCAATCCCAGTGCTGAACTGTTTGGGGCTTCATTTCTTTTTAGAGACTAATTTTGGAGTTTTGCCATAATTTGCTGTGTCTACAGTTTATCTGATTTTTATCGACTACTTTAATTAAAATGACTTGCAGTACAATACTAATTGATTTTGTGATAAAATAATTAATAGCAATTAATTCATTTTTGACGTAATTAGCATATGTAATTTTTCCTCCAGCTGTCGTTCTCTGCCTCTCAGAAGCCATGCCCGTAGGGCAGGAGAGGTAAAACAGAAACGGGTCTTTATCCAGATGTCCACAGAGGATGCTGATCCCTTCCCCTCATCCCAGTCCTCTGCGGACACTCTCTGGTATTCCGAGCACTCCTCCATCAGCCCCAAATAATACCTGTGTCGCTACCCAGTGCCCACCAGGGAAGGCACCCAGCCTCTCTCTAACAGAAACGGCGAGGTGTTTCGTGGGGGTGTTGCCCAGGGAATGCTACGACACTGCATTTTAACTGACCTCTCTTCAGTTAGAATGCGAGAGCATCATGGGCACGCTATAACATGAAGGAATTTTTTCCTTATCGCCAGCATCTTTCTCTCTCCCGGCCCTTCACAGCGTCAGTCTCAGACCAAGCACGCATCCCCGAAGTACATAAGGATTTTTCCAAAGAGAGACCACACGGTGCAAACTCATGTCAAGCGCTTACTTTTTCCTACGGGCCTAAAATTACACAGGGCCTCGTGTCTTTTTTTTCAGAGTGAACTCCCCAATTACAACTCAAATAACACTTGGCTTCCAAGTGAACTCAAGAGCCGAGCTCCATTTGCAAACAGGAGCTGCGCACCCCGCGGATCCGCACGGGCCGGCGAGCCGGGACGGAGCAGACGTGCTGCGCGACGCCCGACGCAAATAACATTCCAAAAGGCGTGTTGTCGGTGCTCGCAGTGCTGCAGGCTGGGAAGCAGTGACCCCGGGGCAAAGACAGCCTACGAACGCTGGGTAAGAAAATGGCTTCAGAAGCGCACGGCACCTCTTAATACAGTGTCAAACACAGGGACCAGACCCCGGCGCAGCAGGCGCTTGAGGACTGTGAGTTTTCCATTTGAAAATCTTGTTTTGAGGCGGCGGCCGAGGGAGATTTTGCTGCTGGTAGGTGTGAAGTGGAGCAGAACAGATTTTATAGTCTTTGCTACCTGAAACCATGCATCCTAAGAAATCTTCTAGACTACTGAAAAACACCAAGGAACCTCCACCTAGGAACCCCTCCGCATCACACTATAAAAACTTCTAAAACTAGTAAGACGCTGAAGAAGAAAGAAGGTGACCTGAAGGTGCAAAGCAGCCCCCGACCTCTGCAGCTGTCTGTGGCGGGAATGAAATCCATCACCGGGCCGGCAGGAAGGGCCCTACCACCATGGCGCAGGAGAAGACGCTGCCGCGGGGGCTGCGAATGTGAGGGATGGAGAATGCACGCCCCGGGTTCCCTGGCAGCAGACGCTTCTTTAGAGACACCGGTGGCAGAGCTGTGACCCCCTCACTGACAGCATCCAAACCTGACCCCCGACACATCACTGACCGGCAGCGTATGATGAAGCAAGATCAGCTAAAAGGAACACATATTAAACACCAGAGTTAGTTCCTGTGGTCGGGGTATCAGAGAGCTTTATGCACAAATATTTTCCTTTAAACTGTTCTACCTTCCTAACCATTTTTATCACACATTTTCGTATATTCTAAAAATTTGTTTTCAAGCTGCTGTTTCATTTTCAATGCAGGCATATTTCTATCTGTCACCTAGACCTAGAGCTGTCTTTGCCTAATATCGTGAACTTTTGACACCCCAGAGGTGAATTATAATTGCTCTGGGAATCGCTCTTCATGCCAGCTCAGGTCTTTCCGCAGAACTTGCAGATTCCCTTTTCAACTGCTTTTCTCAAGACCTGCTGATGTTTCTGGCCAGTGTTCAGCAGCTGGTGCCAGCTCCCCTGGACCGACAGATGTGTGTAAAAGGCTGTCTCCTCCAGAATGCCACCTGCTATGGCCACAGTCTGCCCTGGAGGACTTCATCAGCGATCCCCGATTCATCACACAACAATTCACAGCCCAAAGGCTTTGCTTGCTGGTTTGGATAGGCATAACCCAGAATTTTGGGCACGTTTGAATTAAGTCACCATGAAAGCAGGCAGTTTCATAGAAAATCCATTGCCTTTTTTTGCACAAGTTTCATATTTTTTTCATTACTTCCATTGACTGTCTTTGGAGGGCGTACAAAAGCCCTGGAGCCTGGCACTGTGCTGTCTCTTGTCATCTTGAAGGTGAACGAACGATGATTTCACCTTCCATTTCTTACTTGTTTCTGCTCAGTTTTGACTCCCCCCAAAATATTCTTCTGAACAATAAAATCTATTCCTGCTTTGTTACAGATTATGTAAATAGCACGAGAGCGATAGGAACCTCACACCCTGAAATTGCAGCAACCACACCACGGCTCTTCAGCCCAGAAATGACAGTCACAGCTTTCCTTGCGGAGGGAAGAGATGGTGGAGATGGATTTCAAGCTTTGAGCCAAAAACGCTCCACTGACCCAAGCCTAACTTCCTGGCAGTACTTCTTTCTCTTCCTTTTATCTTTTTATTTAACTGATATTTATTTTCTGGTTTGTTTGGTTGGTTTTTTTTTTCTTTTGCAGTAGGTTTGGAAATCCTGAAAGAACATAAAGAATGTTTTGGTTGACCTCAGACTGAAATATTTCTGATGAGCTGACTGGAATACCCTGGTTCAGTTCATCGTTAATTTGCCAAAGTGTTGCTTCATGGCACTTATGATTTACAGCTTTGCTGATTTTTAAGCTGAACTTGCAACTCAGACACCAGCGTGGTGCAGCTGGTACCATCACGCCTCACAACACGATTCATTTTGTCATTGCCAATACGTTTCTGTGTGGGTATTTCATTCTGCTGAATTTCTGGACATTTTAACTTGTCATCCCAAATCAGGATTACCATAAATGTTGAAAGAGCAGAATTTTCCCATAAGGCAGGAATACCAAGGCGCCATTTAGCCTTGCAGTTTATATTGCTGCTGTTAATGGAGAAGTCTTCCGCTGCTCTTCAATAGCTCATTATCCAAAATCATTCGGCAATGCATACTTAAAATAGAAAACCCAGAATAATCCTGCCAAGATTGAATGGCCAAAGAATTGAAAGAAAAAAGCCATTTGGTGCTGCTGACCCTGCAGCTAGTAAAAATCAACACCAAGGTGATGGCAGGAGGAATGAGTTGTGACAAGATGAGAAAGTACCTCTACCTTCGTTATAAAAGAAAATCTATGAAATGCTCAAGGAGATAAATAAAATCTGCTTCACGCAAGAATTATCAAGGCCTTATTATGTCAGGAGAAAGAATAATTCCCTTCTCCTTTCCTCCCTTTCTCCACCCTGGCTGCTAAACACACGGAAACACAAGCTACTGATGAACTGACCTGGAGAGCTGCCGGCCAGCTCAACAACCAGAAGTATTTCAACTGGAGTTAGACAGTTAGACCCAGTCTAACTGCCTAAAAAAAAGTAAGTCTTTTTTTTTTTCAGTTTTCCAAATTAGTCTTTAATGAGATTATGAGAAATAAACAGATTTTAGACTCCTTCTACCTAGCAGAAATGGCTTTAAGAAAGGAACCATGACAATTACCCAGATGTTCTGTCCTCCTCCCTTCGCACAGCTCCCTGACCAATGGATTCCTCACCGAAACTTTATATATACCTAGTACAGACGTAACTACCATCACTCGGCCTTAGTTGCCATCCTTCTTCAAGAAGGCTCCTGGCAAAGTCACCAGGCAGCCCTAGACAAGGACCATGTAGATATTCCCAAACCGGTACCCCATGCTGGCAGAGGAATAGCACATCTTGAAAGAGGCGAGTACATGAGGAAGAAAAAATTTTGCACAAGACTAGTCGAAATAGATTGAAATAATTAAAAAGGGCTGGAGGGAGAAAGAAATCGAAAGGAATATAATGAGCCAAGGCACTGGATGTCACTGTTGGTGGAACAAGACAAAGGCAGAACAGCTGTGCAAGACAACGGGATTGCTACCAGCAAGCTGGAAACAACATAAAATTAATGTGTCCATAATTTATTCACCCGCTGAATGTTAAGATTTAGGTTCAATATTACCAGGCAGCAACAAGTGAATGCCAGCCATTTATTTATGCCATCCTTCAATATGGAGCTTACAGACGGATTTACAGAAACAGTTTGGCAGTTTCTTTTAGGGGAAAAATAAGAAGCTTGTAGCCAGCCCCTCTCGGGCTCTGCTTCCCTGCCCGTACAGGACCATTTAAAAGACAGAGTCTGTAATGCAGTAGATGATGCAAGGTATTTAAATCTACATTTACAGGCTCTGGTAAGTCACTGAAATTTTAAGGACTAAAGGAATTCAAAAAGCTACTGAATTTCACATTTGAGACTCAAGATTAATCAACCTGCAGGAGCACTACTAGTGGTGACCATGCCCCTGCCAGGCTAGCCATGCTTCTGCTTCAAAGTGCTCTGCAAGAATAACTCAGTGTATTTACATAGAATCATGGAATTGCCCAGGTTGGGAGGGACCTTTCAGATCATCGAGTCCAACCATCGACCTGACTCTGACAAACCCATCACTAACCCATATCTCTAAGCACTGTGTCTGCCCGGCTTTTAAACACCTCCAGGGATGGTGCCTCAATCACTGCCCTGGGCAGCCTGTCCCAATGCTGGATAACCCTTTCACGGTAAAATTTTTTCCCAATATCCAGTCTAACCCTCCCCTGGTGCAACTCGAGGCTGTTTCCTCTTGTCCCATCGCCTGTTCCTTGGGAGAAGAGACCGACCCCCACCTCTCTACAACCTCCTTTCAGGCAGAAGTGGCAAAGCACAAGAGAAGCTGATCACTTTGGATCACAGCTCTCTGGAAATCAATTTGCAACTCCGCTTTGACTTCTATTCCTAACAGTGGACACGGTTTAAATATATAATGAGAGGTTCACATGCAATTTAATCATACCTGTGAGTTTGATTCACCTTCATTTATTGAGTGAAGTTTTAAGAGCATCTGAATAATGCCAAAAAACCTATTTGTGTGCTTAAGAATTAAATGAGTTTTAGAACACACAAACCTCTATTCAATGATTCATATGATAAACATTATTTCTCTTCAGCAATTCATGAAATTTGTTTTTAAAAATAGTTCCAGTCACCCAGTGAGAGAACAGAAATTATTAAGGACGGCATATGTAGATGGTAGCAAAGATTGGTGTGATTGAACGCACCTTACCAGCAAAAACCAGTGAAATATCCCTCAGCGTAGTTCACTGCCACGTCATGGTACAGGAAATATTTTTCCAAAGTACAGTAGATGGCAAATTCTTGTAAATACCAGTAGTGTGTGGCGAATATGAAATTGGCCATCAGCAATTTGCTAACCACATCAGAAGGAACCTCAGACCATTAGAAAATGATCACTTTAAATAAGCAAGTGCTTAAGTTCATCTTTATTTAGCACAGGGAAGCATGCACTCAAGTCCCACAAGCCAAAGACATTTACCCTCATGCTCTGAGTTAAATAGATGTCAAAAAGCTGTGCTGGATGGGCTGCCATGGGGTCCAGGCTGGAGTCAACGGCTGCTGCCTCTATGAGACAGACTCCGGGTATGATCAGTGATGGGAAATAGTAACACAGTGACAAATACATGAAGAAAAGATAATAACATGCAAAAATGGTATTCAAGAGCCAAATGTGTTGGAGAAGTTCCTGGCGATCTACACAATGATCTACTACTGCATCTCTCCTTTCTAAACTACATCTACTTCATGCAGAACCCTTAGCTCCATCATAATATAACTCTTATGGGGACAGAAAACACTTGGGATCAAATTAATGAACCCTTCTAGGAGTACAGAAGCTCACACCGCAGGAGCTGTACGAGTCCTCTGCTTTACCTGTGGAGTTTGTCCCAGTAACAGGCGGGCGCTGACGGCTGCGCAGCCAGCTGGCATGCTCTAACAGGACAGCTCTTCCCACCTCCAGAAGAACTGCGACCCAGGAAAATCCTCCCTCAGTTCTACTTTTCCAACTTCTGGACAGGTATGGTCAAGCCTATAGAACAACCCGGAGCCTTACAAAGCGTGCAGTCTCCTGGTCCTGTGCCGGGACCTCCTGCAGCATTTCAAGAAGCCTCAAAGGTCAGTAATTTTCAGCAAGAAGGTTAAAGCATCAAGGTTTGTTGCTATAGAGAACATGTTATCTAGTAAAATAAGCATATGAGTAAGAAAGTACTGTATCTTGTCAGAAGTAAAATGTTAATTTTGAATAGTATTAAAAATGCCTATTAAGGCTCCACACAGTACGTTCCCAAAATCTCACGGATAGGGCTCACCTTCAAGTAAGAAAGCAATCCTACCAATTAAAACCAGAAGAGAGTAACATTTAAGTCCACAGCTCTTCATAAATGCCTCAAACTGTCTCTCAACACTATCGTTTCCTTCAGGCACCACAAGGGTCACCAGCACACACCGGGGAAACGTTCGCTGCCTGCAGGTTCTTTGAAATATTTCAAGGCACTACATTTGCTCAATGAATTTCCTTTCTAGCTGTTTTTTAATCTGTGGGAAAAGAAAGCTGTCTTAAATGTTTTGGTACCAAGTATACAAAGACTGTTTATTCCTGTCATTATAGCACAGCTTTAAAGCCTTTGCATTTTTTCTTTATTTTTAACTGGGGCGGGGGGGAACCACCAACAGCCAGATTTATGAGGCTGGCATGGTTTCAAAGCCAAAGCTGATCAGCAAAAAGCTTTAAATATAAGACACAATAACTAAGCCAGTCCTGTGAAACTTTTGATAGATGTGGTCTTCCCTCAAGCCATGAAATCCTACTGGAGAAACTGCAGCTTGTCATACCCTTTTAAAAAATATCTAAAGGCTCCCCGAGCCCAAATATCTTTGCAGTGATTTGAGAGCGTCATCTGTGCTAAGCGTTATCGTCTTCTCCACGCCTCAAGCTCAAGCTACTTGAAGGTTATCTCAGGGCAGCAAGAGAGGTGCTCGGACATGAACGCCAAAGTGGAAGGCAAAAGACTTCCCCAGGACGTACCTTATGAAACTTTGCAGCAGGTCATGTCAGGAGCAGCCAACTCCTCTGTTACAGTCTTAGGGAAAGAGCCTGCTTTCCTAAACAATGGGAGTCACTTCAGTGCTAAATTCCTTCCAAATGCCAAAAATTAGCTCCAGCCAATGAATAACCCAAGAGTAAGAGCTGGATTCATTTGTATTGATTTATCATCACATATAATGAATCCTGACCTAGACCTCCAGCAATCAGCCTAACCGTTGCTGACACCGCACCATATATCTTTTCCCTGGGTCTTGCCTTAAAGTCTAGAGGCACTTTGGAAAGAGCAGAACTTGATTTTGATCACAAACGTCTTTGCATGATTCACTGCCACTTCTCACAGCCTCCTGAATTCTTCATTAGTTTGTAAAACGAACATGGGTAATTGCATTTTATTTTGTTCATAGCCTTGTTAACTTACTACAAGAGTATAAAAATGAACATTGACAGTCAGAGCTATATCCCGAGATCATTCAAAGTCATACACTTTCTCTAGGTCTCAAGTTTTTTCACATGCGTGAAATAAGGGCAGAAAGTCTCCCTTCCCATTTATCTCTGAAGGGCCTGACCTGAAAGCCCGTAGTTGTGCCCATGTCCAAACCCCGACTGAAATACCACAATGACCAGGTGTTTCCTTTTCTCTTTGGTGTATCACTTCCAACTGCCAGAATACAGAGGGGTAAGGGTAAATAACCTCACTTTTCCAGATTCCCCTGAGAGTTTGGCTTCAGTTTAAATTAGGAAGGCCTGGCCTTCCCTTGCCTGCCATTTGTCACGCTTCGGTATGGTCTGGCATGGCTAGAAAATCCCCTGTGGCCTCTCGGAGACTTGCTTACTATTTGCTCTGCTCAGAGCACGAATCCAAAAGGCAGCTCTTGTGCTTCCACAAGCAAACAGGTTCAACCGAGTCCTACAGAGTACATGAAACCTCAGCACAACTTGTGGAGTTTTAGCCCAAATACAAAGCCACCTGCCTGGGCAAAGGGAAATAAAGTCAGTGACACAGAAATCTTTCTGAACCACCATACTGGTCAGCCAAGGGTACTGAAAAGTTGCTGGCCGCTGCTTATGCTGAGCCCAAAGTTGTCACTAAAGCCAACCAGGCAGAGGCCAGTGAAGCTGGGATGTGGCACAGGACAGGCACAAGATGTACCTGCGGGAGCTTCCCCTGCCTACAAATACATCCTCTTCTTTTTGGACTGTGAAACCCAGCAAAAACAGCAGCGATGGTAAAGAGGAAATGAGGCGGCTTTTCAGAGCGCGCGACGCCTGTGCAGCCCACACAGTCACACACCTTCACGCAGAACATGAGAAACAAGAATAAAAACCCCAACAGGTTCCGCGGGGGTTTGCTGCCCCCTCACAACCGGTGGTACCGCTCTCTCTCTATTAAGCCGGCTGCCCCAAAACGCGTGACCAAGCCCGCGGCCAGCGGGGTTGAGCCCGCAGAGAGCCCAGGTTAATGCAGCCCGTGCCCTCTCCAGTAGCCCTGAGGTTTTAAGCCAAGGGCAAGTCCCCACAGCCATCTCAGGACTCATTTTGCCAAATCTGTGGAAAACTAGAAGAAGCAAAGTTGACTGCCCCGGTCTCTGAGGCACGGCTGCTGGCTCCGGCAGCCCAAGCCCATAAAAGACCAGCTGCTCCCGCGGACTCCAGGGAAAAGATCTGTGTCTGAGCTGACATTTGGCTCGGCCCTCGTGAAAAGGGCTGCCTTGATGAGGCCTGCACTGACCAGAGCAGTCTTCTGAGACCAGGCAAGAAATAACATCTAAACCACTTGCACAGGAAAGCACATTGCGCAACTATTTGCTGGCAGCTTGGTAAGCTCTTACTTTTTATTTTTTAATTTTTTTTTCACAGGGATGTAAGCGAGCTCATGCACAAAGGTGTATATAAAAAAAGACTAAGAAGAGATTTAATCTATAGCTCACTTTTTCATAGGCTGATTTATCTCCCTCAGTGGAACGCAGCTTTGCACTGCGAGTGTCCATTGAAATAGGATTTCTGAGTAAGTCCGTAAGCCCATAAATTGTAAGGATGCAAATTGATCAGAGAGTGAATTAACACAGCATTTGGATTTGGCACAAAACCATCACAAAAATTAATATAAATTAGAAGAGTCCCCCCGAAATGGGGTATTTTGAAGGGTATTCCAACTGCCTAACACAATCTAGTCGACTCTTTCCCTGAAGGACCACAACCCCCTGGCCCAGGAACATGGTGCAGGTGTCCCAGTTTGCTACCACCAGTACTCTCTTGGTCTTGGTAAGCGGCAAAAGACGACCTCACAGGACCCTCGCCAACAGAGTCATCGAGTTGATAGAAACGTTGATGCAAGAATTAGAGAACTGCAAACAGACCCAGTTCAAAAAATAAACCCAAGCATCAATTAAAGATTTTTTTCCATAGTTAAACAGCTAAGTATTTTCATTACTGTCTGTGAAAATTCTGCCTGCCTTATGGACTTTGGGTTAAGACACTTCAAAAAGAAAATAAAAATCACTGGACAATCTTTTTTTCCTCTCTTTTTTTTTTCCTTTGGCTTTAAAAATCTGTGGAGATTTGCACAGTCAGTTTTGTGCTTTTCACATTTTTTCAGGGTTTGGGTGTTTTGGGTTTTTTTGAGGGGGGAAGTGGGGACTTAGACTTTGCAGATACCAACCGAGTACCCTGAAATCCCTCCTCTGATCACTACAATTGACACAAGCTCTAATCTTTCCTACTGTTTTATAATTGAGAGATCTCGTCACACCTACAGGGACAGAGACTCCAAAGAAAGACTCTTTGGAGACTTCTTCAGTGCCCCGATCTTCGGCAGACACATTTCCAACCCAGTCCTAAACCCCATAACAGAGAGTTTTCTATGGGCCTGATACAGAGATAACTACACTGTCAGCATCTATAAAGAAACTTTTCTGTATTGAGAAGACTTGCATATGAAAACACAGTGAAGAAAGTGAAAATGAAGTCATACTGTCTATAAAACTAAGTATTAAATCCTCACCCAAATGCTTTTTCATATGTAGAAGGCACGCTTGCGTTCAGGCGGTGTGACTTCGGTAACGGCTGGGATCCCTGTCTCCTGCTAGCCTGCCATCTCTCTCAGGGAGTTACAATTTCTAACGTCGTCATTTCAGAAGGAATCATGGAAAGTCCCACACTCCGTTGTGCGAAAAAATTGCCCCCTGTCTCTCTGCACCGCGGAGGTACACAGCTGGTGACCACGGAAAACATTTTGTATCAAAGAAATAAAATCAGGATTGGGAAATGCTGCCTGCAGTAGGAAACCTTGCAATATTTTCTTCCCAACTGCCCAGCATCAAAGTGCATCCCCTAAAAAAAGAGACCTTGCCCTTGTTTAGTGTGACCACCCCGAGCCTTTCATTGACCCATTTTTGTGATTACTTGCTGTCCTCTCACAGGATCTAAGAAATGATCAAATTTATTGCTTTTGATAAGTATTTCTTACCCACTCTGGCAAAGACAAAAGTGCTTGAAAGAAAAAGAGGATCATCTCCCCATTACATGACACCACTGCAATGTCTTCTCACTGTTTATCTTTCCACAGAGCCTTACTCCCTGCCTTTGGAAAGCACCAGCTTTTAAATTACCCCTACTTTGCAATTACTGGCTTCTTGTTTTATACTGTTTTGTGAGACACAACCCTGACAAAGGAACATTTTATAAAGCAAGAGAAATCCCACTTGTCCCACGTGCCTGTGGGCGCTGGGGTGGCCATTTGGCAAGCGGCTGCTCACAGCCCGCCTCGACCCGCACGCGGAACAGCTCGGATCTCGCTCCCAGCCTTTGCAGAACGAACGGGGATACAGAAGCAGTCAGGGAGGAGAAATACCAGGAGTTATCCAAGATGGAAGCGTTTCAGGTGAAGGGCGATACGATTTACCATTTGTTTGCAATTACTGCCGCACGATTCAGGTAGCTCACAGCTCGGCACTGCTTCTATTGACTGTTTTCCCCAAAAAACATTTGCTGGTGGGGCTTAAAAAATTGCAACAGGCTGGATGCAGGTGTCTGTTTAGCAGCCAGCCCGTCACTGAAGCTAAATGGATTTACACTGGCTCAGTCACAGCCAGAGGCACAGAGAAGGAAAAGATATCTCAAGGCACAATGGGAATTAATGGAGAAAATCCCCCAGATGGCTCCAGCGCTACCCCATTTTCACTGGTGAAAGCAGCCTGGGCTACGGCCACGCACCACATCAGCCCTTATCATGACCATGAAATGGGATGGAGGAAGAGCACATCACCTCGCCCCGCGCTCTCCTTTATTCCGGCACCTCTAAATATTTATTGAAACTGATAGACCCGGCCACTGCGCTTCAGCTGCTCTACGGCCAACTTTATCGTGCTTTTCCACACAGGAGGATGCTAATAATTAGGATCCTTCCAGATTTTGAAAATAATTGCAGATCTCCAGCATACAGGACTAACAATAGCTTTAAAGCAACAGCTGTGAGCTACTGCTCTGATACCAGGGATAACTCTCTACTGAAACCTGGTGTTGGCTGATTCACACGAATAACAGGTAAGCGGCAGAGAGGCTCAAAGTTGAGAGAAACCCCGGTGTTTTAGACGCTTACGTGAATTACCCTGGCCTCTTGTGTCTGATGGGCTGCAGCAGCAGCTCTTCACAAGCAATCTTTGATATATTCCTGGTACTCCAGATACTTTTTACTATACTGGGTATTTTTGACAGGTGCAGATGAGAAAAGCCAACCCTCGGCTTCAGCCTGTTGCTGTGGTTCTCCGGGATGGTACTTATTACCTGCCCTGCAGCAGTGGCTGGGAGCAACATCCACCCCAGGAGAAAGTCCCTCGTCTGGACAATCGATAGCCAAACTCAGGCGTGAGAAAACCATGAGATGCAGCGCACGCTTGTGAGAAGCAGAAGGAAAGCTGAGGGATGAACCCAAGAAGCACCATCAGGTGGGGAGGAAGCACCCACGCTCCCCATGCTGAGGGAGTTTCTCTGCCAGCGGCCTGGAGGAGGCGAGCGTTAAAGGGAGATCGGAATTACGGCCAGATTGCAGCTTTCTTTCATCATGAGCGGCTCTCCCACCAAACGGATGGGAGGCAGCATCCGAAGGATACCTGGATGGAAGGGCTGGCAGGTTACACAGCATAATAAAGTGAAAGTGGGAGGAGTGAGGTTAATTAAACATTTCTGAGCCTTTAAAAAGGCTGGGGTCCCCCCTTCAGCAGAGGCAACGCTTTGGGAATGAGCAGACAGCATCTCTCCCGCTAACAAGCTGGTTTTCAGCCTTATTTAGTGTTCAAGTGAGTTAATTTTCCTAAAGCATTCAGCTATGCAGCAGCACAGGCACCTTCTCCCATGGCATGTTGTTCTAACAGATCAAAACTCTGTTGTTTTTAAAATCTCATTAAATACATATTCAGCTGTCAGACACCGGCGCGCATTACAGAAATGAAACTGATGGTTGAGACTGAAGACTCAGCCTGATGTGCTGTCCCTAATTTACCCCGGCTATTTCAGCAGACTCTTCGGAGTGTGTGATCCGTCAGAGCGCACTCGCTGCAATACTGAAACACAAAACGGATGAGTCAAAGACAGAATGTCAGGTCAAATTTTTCAGGCTTAACTCAGGATTTAATTGCATTTAGAGGTTTAAGTCAGACTATTACAACTGCCTTTAAGGTAATCTCCTCATGTGGGAGGGAGTATCTATGTCCCCAGCAGGTACCAGCTAACCCTCTCTGCTATTAACCATTGCTCAACAGCTGCTGTAAGACCCCTCTTCTCCTCATTTTTTACTGACTGCTGGTGAATATCAGTTTGGGCTGTAAGTCAGGAAGCACAGGCATTGCTTGTGTCAAGACAAGGGACTCCCCTCCAACTCGGCTACAGAAAACCCTGCACCAGGGATTTCACACAGAGAGGGGCTCAGAAATGGCTGAAGTCAGGAGCAAGGCACCACGAGTCTCTGCAGCATTTTGCGCGTCTAGTTGGAAGTCGATGGCTCACGTGAACACGTTTGAGAGCTCAGCCCACATGAAACAAAAGGCACATGGCTTGGATCCTGGCTGCGGGCCTGCCTTCGCTGGAGAGGTATGACCTGCTAGCAGTAAAGGCAGCCGGCATCGCATGTAAGCATTTCCGAGGGGAGATAGTGCACCAGATTTTCATGCTAATACCAACTCAGAGGCTCAGCGCAAAGGCTGCAGAGGGCTGTGCAATCAAAGCCGCCGCGGAAAAGAAGAAAAGGGAGGCAAAGGCACCTGGAAAAGCAGCACCCCCATGACAGGGGACTTAGCTGCTGCTTTGCACATAATTCAGAAACCACAAACATCACCACTTCTGTTGGCTAAAATGTTGACATTTTAAGCCAGGCACCCACCACCGTACCTCGGTGCAGATAAACCTGCCCGCCCTAGCCCTGACGGCGGCTGTGTCCATCACGCTATCCATCTGCAACCATAGTGCTGCCATCCTCACGCTCACCCTACCCATGCAGCATCAGTCGGTCTCTCCCAGCGTCTGCCGACCTTCCCTCCTACCACTCACACACACATGCTCACCTCTAATAAAGATAAACAATGGAATAAAAGAATAAATAAATAAGACCTCTTTTTGCCCCAGTACTGCAAGTTCATGACTCCTAGGCCATTTGGCGTGGCCAGCAGAGCACCAGCCTGGACGTCCCCTGCCAGGTCTTCGGCACCTCTCGGGCCTTTCTCTCGCTGTTCCCCAACCTCTCCAACTCCCTGCACCGTTTGCACTGAAACACCGCAGGGCAGAACGCCCTCTTCCAAAATGACGTTGCCTGTAACGGTACTCAGGTGAGGCTCTTTGGACTGTATCATCATGCAAACAGTGTGCAAATATTTACAGACCCAACATATTACTTTGTGCTTTTTTTTTTTTTTTTCAAAATTAAGAATCCAAATTCTCCCACCCAAAGAGAATTATCTCACTTGTTGTAATAAATAAAAATAAATTTTTAAAAAGAAAAGACTCTGAGCATTCTTTGGCCATTTGGACCAACTAGTCCAGCAAAAAAAAACAAAATTTCTTCCCTCGATCCTGAAATAGCCTTTGAATTAAATCCTTGTTGCAGCAAGAGAAAGTTTGGTTTGTTTTTGTCATCAGATTTGCGATCAAGAAGAGATGAGATGCTCTAGGATGAAAGGCAGAAATGCCAGATGAAAGACTGAAACCCAAAGAAGATTTAAAATAACTACACAAAGGTGCTGGGAGAAAATCGTGGATAATTCCATGGTGCCAGGCTTGGTTCCAGCATATATGCTGTGAGCTGGATGCAAATAAACACCAGAAAGAGCCAGAGGGTGGTTATGCAGTGTTGGCCGGCATGGATCCCTTGGATCCCCCTGCCCCCAGTGTCAGCATCGCCCCTGCCTAACCCTAATCCTAAATTTATGGTTCTCGTGGGGGATTTCTAGCTGCAGCCCTCCCTTGCCCCTTGGCAACTCATCCTGAGCAACACTTTTGAAGGTTTTAGTTTTCTCCTGTTTTGGAAACTTAACCCTAACCGCACCCCAGCCCTGAGGTGGGGCTGAGACCCTGGGCTGTCCCAGCAGACGGCCCCGCTTTGCTTCGGCAGCCCCTTCTCCGGTGCTGTGCCGTGGGGGGGCTCTGCTCAGCGCCCCAGGGAACCGGGGCTCTGCCACACATACTGCTGCGCTACCACAGCCGCCACTACACTGCCAACCAGAGCCACTTGCTCTGGCCCAGCCTTTGCTCCAACGTTGTTTTTTTGGTTGGCTTCAACAGATTCTGTCTGGTTGCAGGGGGGCTGCCGCGCACGCAATTATGCAGAGCCTGAGTACGGCAGTGATAAAACATGACCCGTCTCATTTCCTAAGCCCGAGTTTATAAAGGGAGTACAGCACAAATGTCTTTTAATCACCAAATATTCTTCTCATGGAGAACACTCTCAATTTGGGTGGGGGGGTGGGTTGTTTTAAAGTTCATTTTTCAATTTACAAGCCCCCTACCTACTTTTCATCAGGATCACATCAGGGGCACCCTCGGATAATCAGACAGAAATGGGTTCAGCATATGAAGGGCTCCGACAACCTGTGGGAAGTAGGCTAAAATCCGTAATAACCACAAAAAACAAACTCAAATCAAGGTAAATCAACAAAAATCATAATAGAAAAGGTGCAGATTAGAGATAATCAGCCATTATAGCAGAGAAACAATTTCACGCCAAAGAAAGAGAAGGGAAAGTAAAAAACGACTCCCAACCTTAAAAGAGTCAATTCAGTTCCTGTGGGTTCAGCATCTTCATTGCTGACACAGATCTAAACCCTTCCTCGCTCTGGAATCAAACACTCCGGAATTGCTTGCTAAGGCCTCCAGCCCACCCGAGGCGGCTCCAGCAGCTGACGGGTGCTCACAGAAAGCTGAAGTGGGTGCTCCCGATAAAACTTAGGGCTGGGGACTTCTGGGTCTGAAACACCTTGCCAGTATTTTTTCCATCCTTTGATTTCTATTGTACCATAAACCTGCTGTTCTGGAATAACCACCAAAAAATTACCTTGTAAGACACCCAAATGTTGGTAATTTTTTTTGTGTCTGTGCCTTTTCCTGTGTTTCATTGGCAACGTTGGTAAATTCAGTGGAGGTGCCTAAGGTGCTTTAAAAAAAATTGCAGTTGGGGTGTCAAAAATATCAGCCCATACTCTGTTTCTTGCAAACCCCCATTAGCAGAGAGAACAACATGCCTAAGAACCTACTAATTTGAATTTAACTAAAGTTAAACAAACAGCTTCACGGCACCCAAATACTCTAACTTATCAGCAAACAAACATTATAGAATTAACAAAGAGGTGCCAATCTAATTAAAATCAATCCACAGATATCTCTAAACACCGAGGGAGCCTGATTAGTAGCTGTTTATAGTAGCTGCTTAAGCAAATTGTGGAGGAGTAATAACTCTGATCTTGTCACTTGCCAGGAAGATTTTTCTCACCTCCAAAACATTCCTTCAGCTTCAATTTATTTGAAGTTCACATTTTAAAACAAACCAGCATCTTCTGTGCCGTAATTCCTTCTAAATAGTGGGTTTTAAAAAAATGCGCGTTATGGTAGCGACTGCTTCTCGCGCACCATGACACGCTCGCGAGCATCGTCGCCCGCTGGTGAGGCTGCGGGAAGGGCCTCTCTGGGAGGGCAAGGAGCCAGCGGTGCCCAGAGCTGCCCCGCCAGAGCCGCCCGCCACTGCGGCACCGCCTTGCTCAAATACGCTGCCTGCCTCATTGCAGCAGAACTGACTACAAATAGGCCCCTCCGTTAAATTTTTGATGGAGCGTATTTATCCAGACCTCCCACACCTTCTCCTTTCTCCCATCAGCTTGATTGGCATGTTAATGAATCCCTGTTGCAAAACAGATGGCAACTTTTCAAAAGACTTTTGCAAATATTTGGGGCAGGAATGGGGGAGGTGGGAGAGACTAAAACACAGGAAAATGTTTCATCCCCTCCTGATGTTCGTGGGTCTGCCCCACGTTCCTCACCCAGGAGCTGGCCCCTCTCCTGCACCCTGAACTGCACCGGTCCAAGAGCCTTTCGGGGTGCTCTGCTCCTTCCTCTGTCTTGAGTGTTAGTCGCCACCTGGCAAACAAGCACTGCCAGACACCCATTAACGGGCTATAAGGAACGAAAATCCTGTAGGTGCTCCAGTTGACAACTAATTATTGAGGGGGATAGACTCAGACAAAGAGATATACAAAAAGTGAAAGGGAATACATCTCCTAAGCTGCTCCGAACCATTCCTGTAGACCGGCTATGTATGTAGAAGGTGGTGCCGGTGGCTGAAGAACTACAGCACCCGAGCACATTTGGGTCATTGGAATACAGGTGACACAGCACCCTAAATAAAATGAGGGTTTCTTTCCCCGGGTGCTTTCCGGGGGTTTCAAGAACAGCAGTTGCCAAAGGGAGAGAAGACAAGAGTTCAAAAAACATAGAGATATGAGAGAAGAATGAAATAGCGGCTGAGACATAACACTTTCATAAGGAAAAACAATTTTTCAACTGGACACTCAGTCCAGGCTGGGAGAAAACTGGCTGCTGGGCAGAGATGCTCTGTAAGTCAAGAGGAAAATGATGAGCCCCAGGCAAATTTCTAGAGACCCTGAAGATCAGTAAATCCTGAAAACTCCTAAGAGAAGTGATGAAGCTGAGATTGAGCAGGGGGTGAGGTGTTGCTTCCCTTGCATGACCTGTATTTCATGACTGGTCTGAAGACAGATTATATTAACAACCTCCTTTGGCAAAAAGCACTGAAAGGAACAAAAACTGAAATGGGAGATAGAGGTTGTGCTATACCCTCTTCAGAACCAAGAAATCCTTAGAAAAGATGGGGATCAAAACACAGTAGCCTCAGGACCATCTGCCCTGGACTGTCTGGAGATTTCACATGGACCTTCTGATGCTGATAAACACCGAAACGCGGGAGACCCCTCTGCGCTCAGGTACCCTTCCCGCTCCGCAAGGCAAGACCTTACAGCCCAGAAGGTCTGAGGGAGAGGAGACGGCAGAGCTCCTCCAGCACACGGACCTGCTCTCACCCCTGTAATTATGTGTTTGTGTCTGAACCGCTTTATTTCTTAATACCCAGAGTGTCCCCAGCGAGATGCCCCCGGAGATGCCCGTCTCTGCTCTCCCCACCTCCTCCTCCCCCAGCCAAGCCCAAAGGCAGCAAGAGCAGAATGTGCAAACTCAGGCTGTGCAAGGCCATCTGCAGCCCCAAACAATGCCCAGCCCGACAAACCGCTCACTGTTGCTCTTGCAGGCGCTGAGTGGGAAAGCGAAGTCTAGAGGCTCAATCTGTGGGTGCCGCCCCCCCTTCCCCCCCACAAATGGCACAGCTGCTGCAAAGCATTTCTTTTTAGAAAGAAGGGAGAAAGAGGGTTTTTTCAGTATCCAATTCACAGAGCTTTGCTTTTTCCTTTTTTTTTCCTTCCTAATGTGAAAAGTGCTTTGTGAATGGGCCAGCTAAAATTATTTATAATGAGCTGATTTCCATAAAATTGGGCTAATTAATTTCCATGCTGCCTGATGAAAATTGCTAACATCGGCTTTTTACTGACAATCGAGGTCCTGCAGGCACAGTCTCACACCCATCTGACTAGAAGGAGGTCCAGGCTGGATCCTCAGCTAGTGTAAATCAGCAGATACCTACTATAACAAACAGCAGCATGTGCATTTCCACAGGAAAAAAATAGTTTGGGACACTTTACAGTTTATATGGGGTGACTGTGTGATACCTTCAATTAAGCGTATGTATAAATAGAGAGGCACAATGGCAAGTTTGTTCTTCAAGCTCCTGAAAGCCAAGCAAAGACTCAGCTCAAGTAAAACGCATTTACCCTCCGCTGGATTTAGGGAAAACACCAGGCTGGGTGCAGCAGTCAGCCAGAAAGCAACAGGAGGGGCAGCTCAAGGGGAAGATGGAGAATAACCTCAGGGCAGCGCTTCAGTGCCTTGAGGTGTCGCGAACAGCCAAGGGGTATGTGCGCTCCCAACTGATTTGCAAGTGAAAATTGCCACTAAAGGGATTAATATTACCCTTTTTAAAACCATTTCACACACTATTAGTGGACACAAGTCCAGCTAAGGCTAGTCCTGCTTCTGAGAACAGCTGACTTCGCAAAACAAAACGTTGATGTCCTACATGGATGGGATTTCCCAGGCACAATCACAGGCAAGTCTTTGGCTGGTCTCAGAAGCAAGAAAGTGCTCCTTGTAGTGTCTTTGTGTTGCAGGCTACACTTTGACAATATTTCCTAAATCATGTTAAGCTTTAAGTCCCTAAGACCACACACCACCAAAGGCAGCTCCTGTTGGCATTTAGAAAGGTATTTCTGAGTGGTAACATGGGCTTGAGATTATTCTTGGACTCCTAAGAAATATTCTGTCGATATTCTCGCATTATTCCCATCTGAACTCTTTCCTGTAAACTTAGAGCTGTTAAGTTTGTGATCACAGCTCCTATAATGTCAACATCCACACCTCTGGCCTCCCTGACAACACAAGACCATCATTCCCAGATAGGAGGAAATGCATCTCCATGATTCCCGCAAGTTTGTCATCCCAGACTTATCCCCATCTCTGACAACTGATGGAAACTCTTTCAGAACTCATTCAAAGGCTTCATTTCTACACTGCCTTTATGCTCACTATTAGTTGAACACGGGTACTAGGCACAACTGCAGGACAGATTTATGTGAATATATATAATATAGCCAAAACCTTCACATATGTCAAGCTAATATCTCTTTCTCCTTTTATTTCCACTTTTGGCCTTATAGAGGCACTTTATTCTACTGAAATATTAATTATGATTTTTCTTTCCCTTGATGTGTCTACATTTGTCTTTTGCTTCTGTTTACTGCTTCACGACAGCTCATGAAAAGACAGTCAATAACACTGTTTCCCACTCCCAGGCAATTTGAATGGATGACTTGCCAGAAAAGAAAAGAAATTAAAAACGTGTATGGTGCCGGGGAGGAGGACACGAATATTAGGCCATGCTTGTACTGGATGACATTTTCCAAAGGGGCTTTTCTAATTGCTTTTCAGTTTTTAATTCAGCGAGGCATAGTCTCAGCCTGGCTTTGGTGTCAGTAGCAGAATGAACGCTCTTTTAGAGAGGGAAATAAGGCCCACTGATGTGTGTGTATTTCTGCCTCAATATAAAATCTCCCTGGCTGAACTTTTAAACTCTATGTATGGATCAACAGGAAGGAAAAATGTCTGGAATGCAGCGGTATTGGGAGAAAAAAAAAAACATTTTGATTGCCATTACCTGCAAAGAAAGTCTCTGTGAAAGCAGCCAGGACAGGCAAAACCCCTAATGATTTTCAGTATGACTCCGGGTGAAGTCCTGAAAGTTTGCAGGGTCTCTAACAGCCCGCAGCCCAGGCTGCCTTGCGAGGCGTTCGGCGTGGAGCTGGGACGACGGTACTGCAGGCGAGTGCACACGCAGCACGAGCAGCGAGGTTACGGACAGAGGAGACAGGCACGACTAGTTTTTGGGCTAGGTTTGGCCCAAAACCAGGAAGGCAGAGGTAAAGAAATGAATGATGAACATTTTAAAAATAAACAAGTTGAATCCTCCAGAAAGAATCCACTCAAGTTTTGAGAAACAGCTCCAGGTGGATTAAAAGCAACGCTGGTATCAGCTGAAGCAGCTGCACCGTGGCAGCCGGCTTCATCCCATTAAGATTTTGGGACCCCCAGAGCATCCTCAAGTTGAGATGAGCGGTGGCAGTTCTCAAGGGGCCCCATCCTGATCAGAGATCTGGATTCCCACTCTTGTAAACCTTGTACTGGGTTCATCCAGAGCTATCTGCACAGTGTCAGCCACAGCCCCGCAGAAGACACCCCACGGCCACCCGTCATTGCTGCACGGTCACAGACTAAGCTTTCCTGTTGCACTTAAAGGAACTTTTCTAGAGTGCAATTAATATTACACACTGAAGCCTAAGCCAACAGACTTGTTACAACAACACATCATCTGTGCCTGACAGAGGTGCTCACGGAAATACAATTACATCCTTGCAAGACAAAGGAACACGCTGGTTATCAGGGAACGAACTTCCCAAACTTCTAATTTCTAACAGGAAAGGACCAACCAAAAGAATATGTCATTCTGCTCAGTAAACGTGTTTCTGCAGACTGCAACAATTATATTCTAGAAAATATTTTCTGCAACAAATATATTCTAGAAAATAGTTACAGTGTATTAAAATCCTTTTTTGGACGCAATAGCTTTATTCCATTTGGCCTATAATTTGTTGCGTATAGGATGTGTCATTTTAACTCTATTTTAAGGATAATTTTTTCACAGATATTTAAAAGACGTAGGTGTCTGATTTTCATTCATTTTGAAGAGTAACTGAAGCTCTACTCAGCCCTGCCGAAAGGCTCCGCTAGAAAGCACACTGTGCTGGCTTGGCATATACTCACTGAAACGCAGCATGCTGCTAAGACGTGAATTTAGTATACACTATGTTATTAAACAATAATGAATCAAGGTCCTAAACGCTGGCATTTCAGATGAAGATATCACAGACTTTAAGTACATTTATTTACTTGCCTCCCAAGGCAGAGCAAACCTAACGCCCCCGCACAGCCAGCACGCAGTCACTGCAAGCTGCGAGAGCTCCAGCTCCTCCCTCTTGCCCCACCAAAAAACCCAACATTGTCTGCCGCGAGCCTTCCGCTTGTTCTGGATCAAGGTGGAACAAGGTTGCTTTGAGCACAGGACCTGAAGTGGCCTCCTCTCGCTGGCATTACAGCATGTAATCCCCCTTAGACATTTAACAACCTCCATGCCGAAACGCCACTCACCGCTATGACCCGAAGGCTGCTCCAAAGCCTCTGCCCTCTGACGCTCAGACACCTTTCTTTAACACAAAGTCAGTCCATTCTCCCTTATCTAACTCTGTCCTTTTAGCCATTATACTGCTTTTTCCTCTTCTGAGTTTCTTCCCTCCCCACCAGCAATTTTATTTCCTTTCAGCTGCTTCTTTACTGCACAGAAGTAACTTTAACTCACCCGGAGAGGTTCCCGGCTTGCAGCCAGCACGTGCTGGCCGTCCTTCAGCCAAGCTCCTCGCAGCTCCGCTCATCCAAATCTCTCTGGCTACAGCGAGCCCACCTTTCTGCTTCTGTACAGTATTTATTTCTACATCTTTCACCAGAAGCACAACACCCTCCATTCTGCTGCGTGACATTATTTGCCTTAAAACAGCATTTTAACTTTTCATTCATTTCTTACTGACCAAGCACTCGGCACTTCACCTGGGTGTAATACTGTAACATCACGCCTGTAAAGCCTGCAAAAGCCAGAATGATGCAACACTCAAATAAAATGTAGGAAGGCTTAAAATTGAACCGCAAATCAGCACATCACTAAATGAACTGACCAAACCTGTAGGACAACCACTGTTGTCCTAATTTCATCCAAAATTATGCTGCTGATGATGCCAATCAGTGTGAGGTGGTTTGATTTTCAGTAGAAAACTATCCCGAGGTGAAGGAGGGAAGTTAACCCCCCAAAAAAGAATTAAAAAAATGCCATCAACAATATCATTAGCTCTCCAGGGAGGCGTGCAAATTGCAGTCTTGCAAAAGCCACCAGTGCTGAGGGTGTCCTGACGGTCCAAGGACAGGGAGAAACCTGCCCTGTGCCATCAGCCAGTTCTCCACCTGCCATGGCTTAGGTTTAGACTTGACTGGGAGACACCTTGACAAAAACTACTGGTGCGTCAAAATTTGCACATTGAGGTGGGAATAAAATCTTCCAAGGTTAGTATAGACACATGCGTAAGTATATGTGGTTAAGCTCAGCCACACGTTTATAACATTGGCCTAGTGACTTAAAGCACTGCTTTGGGATGCGGAGACAGGGAGAAACTCCTACTCCCTTGTTTTGTGGGGAGGGAATAGACACAAAGCCGGGTATTTAAAAAGAATGTTTATGTTGCCATAGCTTGCTGGAGTTACCCGAAACACAAGGGCTTCCTTATTAGTTTTGTACAAAGCTGAACCCAAAACTCAGTCTGTTTCACCAGCAACTGAAAAATCAAACCCAGATACATCAACCCCCCTCAAAGCACCGTTCCTTAATCCTGAGCAGTTTTTTACGACAGCGTAAGTCAAATTGCGCGGGCGGGCCAGATCTCACATCCCTCTCCCGGGCACATCAATACGAACCCACCGATTAGTCCTGAAGCTGTGTGGCAGCAGCCCCCAGCCCCAGCCCGTACCCGAGGGTGAGTTATGTTGTCAGCTGCGGTTCACCAGGCGGCACCTCAACATCTTCCCCGCAGGAGACCAGACTGCTGGATTCGATCAAATTGAGCAAAATTGCCAGCCCAGGAGCTCCCTGGAGAGAGCCAGGCTAGCGCCGCTTTTCCCCGGGGCTTTGGGGGCAGCAGGAGCCAGACGCAGGCACAGGAGCAGCAGAAGTGCTGGGCACCGGCTCTGCATCGCCATTTGTGCCCTGGCAGGGATACCCCCAGCACCCCGAACACAGCTGCACGGGCAGCCAGGAAGAACCTGAGTGCACTTTGGGCAGTGGTTTCCCTCCAGGACTTCTCCTGGGCCCCAGCTCTGCCCATGCTCAATAGCTGTCTTTGATGGGAGGTTAATTTGCAGCTGCAGCTGCTGCCCCTTAGTCCCAGGTACTCGTCCAACAAATGGATTGCCTCCGCAGCAAGGAGGACCGGGAGGGTCTTCAGGATAAACGGCTTAAATAACGATTGCCACGCTGCCAGTCTTTCTTGCTGCACGCGACCCAACAACTTTCCCCCACTCAATAGAATATGTACAAGGAAATAAGAAAATAACAGTATCAATAGGGAGTATCACCTTCTGCGGCAAATGCAGAAAGACAGCCCCAGAGCAGGGAAGGCATGTCCTTCAATATTTAACTTCTTCACTCTTTGTTCTCTGTCTCAAGTTGAACAATACGTTAATTACCTGATGAAGCGTTATAATTACTCTAACAGCTCTGCTCTTAGTTATAATTACTGCATCAACACTTTCTTTTTCATATGCTTCAATCTATACCTATTACATTGTCATGATGAAGACACATTAACATTATAATACCGTATAATTAGCTGATGAGCAATTAAATTATTCCACTGCTCTTGTTCCTCTCTGCCAAGAGGTTGCTTTCCAAGTGCTATTATCTTCTTTTTCTCTGGTTTGCTTCAGAGGTTGGGCTTTTTTCCTCCATTTTAAAAAAAAGACCTCATATACTTTATTCAAACAATTTCATTTAAAATTCCAAGAGAGTACCATAGTTAAGGTCCTAGGAGAAGCTAATTTGTTTAAAATATTTTAAACTTCTTTCCTCTCGAGTCCAAACTGGCTTTGTTTTCCAAAAGCTGCCTGGAATAGGAAAGTATCAGAAAATATTTGTGTAAAAAAATAAACGAATCATTAATTGCTCCTTTAAAACACTTTGAGCCACATCATGGAGTTATGGTAATAAGGAAACAGAAAAAAACCAAAAAATTGTTTTTGTTTTTATCCCCATATTTATGCTACTTTATACCTGAAGGAAAAAATCAGACGTATATTTGCACTGTTTTTGTAACACCCTGAAGAAAAACATTGAGAATAAGCTCAGCGTAACCACTTGAGAACCTGACTTGATCTACCAGCAGCACTGGCAAATTCTCGCGGCATATAGGAAACCTCCTCACAGACGCTGCCCCCTGTTAGACTTTTTTACCTCTAGCACTTATCTTGATTATTAGCCTGCCTTGTAGGTCTCATTTGCTTTGTCCTCTCACTTGATTTTTGTGGCTGAAATTGCTCATTTGGTTTTCAATCAGTGCAAGTGATTCGTATGCTACCGGATAGCCTTTCCCCTCTCACCCTCCTGGCCAAAATCATTTTAATATGGTTAGAAAATATCTACAACACCGCATCCGTGGAAATCCCAGATGCGTTGGTTTTACACGGCACTGGGCTGCCTGGTTTCCATTCTGGGATCCTTTCCTTCTTTCAGTCACACTTTTCTGTCGTGGCTGTTACTCTTCAATCAACACTTTGTAATCAAACAGTTGTTCGATGTAATGACACAGAAACACGAGCAAAGCTCCTGTACGACAAGAGGGCAGGCCCTGGTGATGCAGCCCGACCCCAGGCGCCTGGGGAGAAGTCTATCACCAAACAGCACTGACTTTCCCCACCCACCTACCAGGCTTTCCATAGAGGGGTTCTCCACCTCTCCTGGTACCAGAACCCTCCATTCTCATTTGAAGAAGACTGCTTAAAATCACATCCATCGTTTGCTATGTTGATTAAATTCCTCAGTTTCAGATCTACCCACTGAGCCTTCTGCCACCTACCAAAGCAAAGCTGAATTTCTCATCTTCATGCTCAAGCTGTTACTGGGCAAAATTCCTCATTTGCTGTAGGAACCAGCCCTTGAAGTGCTGAAGCCTGTGCCTGCATTCATCTCTACCCAAGAAAACCCTGATGGACCTGACTAAATTTGTCCCAGTGAGGATTACTAAAAATGTATGGCATCTGAATAAACATCCAGAGGATGGAAAGTTGGCGTGAAGGATTTTTTTTTTTTTACTCTTTCCTGAAGGCTGTCTCTGCAACACCTGCATCCACCTCATTACTAATAACGCCCTCAATGGCGTTCAGCATCCATCCCCTTAAGCCTGCCTAGGTCCTGCTCACCCACATCCCTGCAGCTCCGGCTCTTCACCCACCAACGCAGGGACAGGCTTCCACGCGAGCAGTCTGCTCACAGGAAGGGCTGGACTTCGCTCACCTCCTCCCCGTGTTAGTCCTAACGCTTCTGGGTGAGGTGTGAGACTTTGAAGGCTTTGTCAGATGGGAAAGCACCAGGAAAATCAGCATTTATCCTCTCTGATGCTACCGCCGCTTCCTGCAGCGCTCAGGGTAGTTGGTCTGCGTTAATCTCAAACAGAGGGACTGAAAGCTCAGTTCACATGGCCATTCAAACTGGTGATCGGTCTGGGAAGTTTCTTTTCATCTATTGGCAACTCTCCTGCATTTAAGTTCTTTTAAAATCATAGAGATGAAGGATGTGTTATTTGTTTTATCACCCTCTTATTTTCCATGAAAACTCCTATTTATTTTCTACAAAGCTCTTTACAGAGATACTGCAAAAGCACAAGGCAGTGCTGCCTGACAATAAACAGAATCGAAAAGAAGAACACAGGGGCTGCTGCCTTCCCATTCTTTGATCGGTCCCCACCGCCCCATCTCTGCCCAGGCAGGTCACCGCATCGCTCGCGCCACCACCCCGGGGAGCTCCGGGCAAGGAGAGGAGCATCACAAGCGGACAGTGATCAGCACAGCGCTCTTTCTTTCTTGGTATCTCCATTTGCTGGAGGGGGGATAGAAAGTTCAACATCTTGGCAACATTCTGTCGTTTTGGGCTTTTTTTGGCAGCTCTCTTTCCAAAAAAAGCCATTTGGCAGGTGTGGCACGCAAACATAGCCAGTCAGCTCATTTGTGTAGCCTCGACGCTTACTCGTCCTCCAAGGACTTTGCACAAGCAGCATATGCCCCCCGTCAGCCTGCCTTTGTTACCGCAATTTCATTTTTAGCAGAGCTTCCGGAGAGACTGCCCCAGCACACGGAGCTGGCGCAGGGACATCCTGAACACCAACGGACCCAGCCCCTGCACGCAAGGGTCCCCCCCACTGCCTCCAGAAGCGAAGCGCGGCTGTTGGAAGTTCGTAGTCTCCCCCCACAGTGAACATCGCCCCGGCAGCGCTGGGGCCCCGCTCTCCCGAGCGCTCAGGGATGCGGCTTTTCTTCTCGTATTGGCTAAATTCAGAAGAAGATTTAGGGGCTCACCCCGGTGCTGCTGGGGTCACCACCCGTGGCTGAAGAGCTGAACTTTATCCTTAATTTTTTGAAGCAGGGGCAGCATCAGTGTCTGCAGCTACGCTGGACTGACCTGACCTCCCTCTTTCCCCTCCCCAACAACATACTTTTTTTCAGCATTCACAGCTTTTCGGCTTTAAAAAACATCTCATCATTTTTGCCTGTGTTTGCCATTATTTCCCAATGTTGTTTTAAACTGTTTGCACATGGCCCCTGGTATCTCAGCGGGTGAGCACTTTACAAATAAAATGATGAGGAAGGTTAAAAGGATGCGACTTGATAATTCACGCTAGTAGCAGCCAGATGTCTTATTGCCTTGGAAAGAAACAAGAAGGAGAAAACAAATCATCCTCATGTGAGTTTAGCTGTAACATAGAACGCTTTAAAAAGGAAAGCAAAATAATATACCAGATGCAAAAACTGAAAAGCTTAACACAAGTGAGCTGAAAACCAAACATACACAGAAACGGTGGAACATGTACTTCCTCGTGCTACTCTCCATCCTTGGTACCTGCACTCAGTAAGGTTTTGGCAGCCTACACCTCTCTTCACACCAACAGCTTCCACATACTGTTTTGCTAAAACAAGATTTTTCTAGTTGCAAGTGAGAAATGGTGTACGCACACCTCTGCGGCATGGGTTACAGGAACAGAGCGGCAGCACGGGGAGGGCAGATCCCGCCCTTTGGGCACTTCACTGACGCTCCCGCATTACTGTAAAAAGCCGGGTTTATGGCTTGTCTCTGCACCAGCGCAGGGGCTCCAGGCTCCAAGGAGGGAAACCAGAGGGTCACTTCCATTTTTACATGATCCTCTGACAGCGAACTGACCTGGAGCAGCAAAAATCCTCATCTTAAGATCATGCAATTCAGAACCATTTGATAGAACACAAACCAAATGATTTCAAAATATCATTCCCCCTTTCCAATCCCCAGCCGAGCCACCGTTTGGCTCTACCATCTGACGCCTGATATTCCAAACGTCTCAGCCCCCGTTGGCAGCCCGGGAGAACTGCGGCCCCGCCGGACCTTGGAGGACTGGATGAAAAAATCCACCTCTCCAAAGAGCCCAGGGCAAAGTCAGATGCGGCTGCAGAGCTGGCCATCACCGCTCCACGCCGCTCAGACACGCACGCAGGCCCAGGCACTGCCATCTCACACTGCTGGGGGGAAATCTGGGAGGCAAAAGTCCTGCCAAAGGCTTTGCAGAAAGAGATCTTTTCCTTTATAGGAACTGTGAAATGCCATAAAGCATGTCCAGGAGTGCGCATTTGAGAGAGACGGGTTTAGCTGTAAGGCACGGAGGGGGAAAGAGCCATGCACAAATCTTGAGACTGTAAATGTGATCACCTTCTAAAAACCATCTGGAGCCTAGTACTAAGCCTAAATTTAGTCCTGCCTGAGTAGAAATAAAAAAAAATAGTAAAATACTCCATGTAGTGGGCAAGTTCAAACTTGCAGGGAAAATAAAAAAGTGACTTTAGTATCTAAAGATGCTCTTTTTTTGCTTTTTTTTCTTCCCCTCTTTTAATAAAGAAGACAGACATCCACCGAGAAGCTGAGTTAATGCTCCTTGAAGCCAATTTTCCACTGAATTTCACAAAGCTGTGGATTTTGCTCCTGGTGAACTTGGTGGTAGTTTCAACAAGGGTCTCTTCAAATACACGGGCTGCAAGCTTAAGTGTGCCTCTGTATTTACTTAACCCTTTGACATGACACGGGAAAACTCGGGCGCAGACTGTCAGTACTCAGAGATGCACAGGGACCATGGCTCCTCTGAAATCACACCCAAGGTTAGTTTGTGGGGTCTCAGCTCCAAGAAACCAGCTGCTTCGCAGACAAAACCTCGCACAGCGCCACTGGCAGCAGTCAAGCTCAGATAATTTACGCTGGCAGCAGATTTGGCCTTTAGCACCTAAAGGTATTTAATGAAATTCTAGAAATTATTTAGTTTGGATAGAGCTTGTATGTCCAGTATTGATATTAGGATAGGGGTTGTCGTACATCCAAATAAAATCAAGATATGCATTTTTATCATTCTAGAAATTATTTAGACTGGACAGAGTTAATATGCCTAGTATTAGGACCAGGGTTATTACACACCCAAATAAAATTAGGATACACTAAGTTATTGTGATTCATACGAAAAGGATTTTAATAAAATAGTAAGTTTTGGGGGTTTTGTGCATCTCACCCCAGATGCAACACCTGCACCAGACCTGGCTGGGGACCCCATAGCCAGCAAGGCACTACTGATGAATTAAGGCATGTACAGAGCAGGTCACTGAACGATCTCGGGGGGCCATCTCTTGCCCTACAGCTCCAGAAAACCCATACACCCAGAAGACGGGTGTAGCCTGGAGCGCTGCCGGGGCCATCAGCCCACCCAGGAGCGGCACCAGCAGCCCCGTGCATCCCCAAACCACCACATCTGTCCTGCTCTCCGGGGGCTTCCCGCGGCACCAACAGCAACGACCCGCACTCCAGCAACTCCACTACCTGTAATGAAGGTCTCAAGGGGCACAAATGAGCCAAAGCAAGGACAAGAATGGGCTAATAACACTGAGTTTTAATCACCGCTATAATTTTGTGACTCCATTTCGGGTAAGGCAGCAGAAAGCACCCCATGCGGAGAGGTTCAGTGAAGAGCAGGGCAAGCAGCGCTTCAGCTGCACAGCTGGCAATTACGGAGATGCGACAAGCGGCAAAATGAAATCCATCCTTGCACCAGTCCTTCCTCCTTTTACATCCCAGCTACCACTCCTTCCTGACGGAGCAGAAACTGCTTACTGGGTTTCTTGGTCATGGCACCATTTCTTTGACAAGGGCTGTGGTCAAGCAAGAGAGTTGCCATGCCACACTCATTCCAAGAGCAAATAAGTGAATATAGTTTTCAAAGATGACACTCATGTGTCATCAGATTCACACGCTCTGCCCTGAAAAAAACAAAAGCAATGTTGAAATGGCTTCTACCTTTTACTGTAAAGCTGTAATTGAGGAGCAAGAGAAGTGAGCAAAATCATCGACAGGGGCCCTGTTTACTGCTTCATGCATAACTCCTTCCAATAACCGACATGGGAGAAGGGGAATTCCTTAGACCTGACGTGCAAAGGGAATTCTTTTTCCACCAACACATCCCATAGTACTATTAATTTTAAGCAGAAATCTCATCCTTTACATAGCACACAAAAATGCAGGCAAAATCTCAACCGTGCTGACACAGGCACCTATGTCGAGCATTTAGCATGATTTCCACCAGAAGATCAAGGCCTCACCAGTGTGCCAGACATTTTGTTTTCCAAGGCAGAGGAATTCAATGCCCATTCAAGTCTAGGAGGTTGTACAGAGAGCTGGAGAAAGAGGCTGCTGTCCCTGTCAGGCATTTCTTTCCATCTCCACCATTTAATGTATGGCAGCGTGCCTTGGCCAACGCCGTACCTTCCAGCTCCCGCCGCGGGGGAGGCAGGAGGCCTGGAGACAATAAATGCTGAAACCAGTGGGGACAGACGCTGCCCCTCCTTTGGGATAAACGGGAAAAGCAACTGGGGCCGGTGTCCGGAGCGTGGCAGATGCCACTGAAAGAAAAGGCATGTGCATGTCTCGGCTGCGTGGGGGGAAGGTCTGCTGGCGCGGTGAGGGACAGCATGTGTGTGAGAAACCGAAGACCCCAGAGGAACTGAGGAAGAAGCAGAAAAACAAGGCAAGAGCCCCTGTAATTGGAGAAAGCCCGGCCCCATGCAAGGACAGCACGCGCTGGGCTGAGCAGCGACTGCTGGCTGAAGCTTGGAAGAGTAACTAAAGCAATTACCTCCTCTGATTTTTTGAAATTCCTCCTGCGTTCAGAGAGAGAGAGGGCTTTGGGCAGTGACAGATGGCCCCTCCTGAGTCTTGCTGCGTCACTTTGAGGCTTTGGACGTGTCCAGTCAGCCCGTCTGTGCTACAGCCCTGCAGCAGTGGCGTCAGCAGAAGGTGACCAGGGGCCAAGCGCTCAGAACCCAGACACATCCCAGGTGGAGAATGCGGGCTCTTGACTTCAGCTGCCAACGGAGGTGGGCTTTCGCTCAAATGTTGCCCAACCAAGCAGAGTAGCTACACCCTGAGGAGACTTTGCTGGTGGGTCAGGAAGCAGGAGGTGGACACGTCTTAAACTGGTGCACAGCAAGGTGCACCCTAACAGGGCTGTCTAAATGCTCAGCAATTTCCATACATATAAATGTAACTGGAAATAAGCATTAAAAATGCCTGTCTTGAAAATCCGTCACTGGGCTTGGACAAAAATATTGCTAGACAGAAGTTTGGGCAATGGCTTAGATTAGGAAGGGCAGAAACACCAAGGATTCACTCTAATGTGTGCGTTGACGCTGCCGAGGCACAGAGGAAAACAGAAGTCCAGAGAGGAAAAATAACTGTACCGCAAGAATTGCATCACAGCGCAGCAGGGCTTGCATCGTACCGCAGGCAGCGCAGTCAAACCAGAGCCCTGGGGCCCCCTTTTTTGTGGCACCTCCAGACTTGAATTCCTACCTTTACCCGTATCTCCTGGGGCAAGATGCACATCTGCGTGGATGCACAGAGGTGCACACCCACCCCACCGCTTGCTTTAAACCTGGAAGCCTTTGGGCAATGTTATAAGCAAAACATTCTGCTTAATAAAGGTAATAAGCAGGTGCTTAGCACCTATTTGAACCTGCCACCTCACTCCCTAGCCAAACAGCCTGCCCCTAATCAGCATTCTTCTGACAGGTTTATACTGTAATTGATAAAATTAGCCTAAGTACTATTGTGCCAAATGGCAGTATAATTTAAATTCCCTCTATTTAAACAACTGCTGGCTCTTACGCAGAAAGTACTGTACTTGAGGTAAGCATGTTACTTTTAATCCCTACTTTCCTATTGTGTCAAGTATTTTCTTCTGGCTCAGCTGACTCCCAGGTCTATTCTGTTCTGTGACCCTTCTTCCATTCATCATCATCAATCTGAAATGAGGCCCTTGACTATCACGTTACTCAATACAGCGTCTTCCTCTATGCCTGTTTATGCGTAACCCCCGGCAATCTAAAGAACAGCCCTCAAGTAGAATATACCAACACACACCTGTAATTGAAAATGCAACAGTAGAAAACAAAGAGAGAGAACTGGCAGTGCCCGGTATCACAAAGCAATAGGAAATAGTGGAAATAGTAAACTATCTCCATGAGAAGCACGGCAGAAATGTTGCCTCTGCCATCAGTGCTGGGCTCGTGACAAAGACGATGCTTGTGCCTTCCTGGGGACACAGAAGAGCTCTGTGAGTTACACTTTGCTGTGGCCGCCAGCTCAGTGGGAGAACACCAAGTTTGCACAGAAGCAGGGACTAACCAGTAAGAAATACAGGACATCGAGAGACGGCAGTCCAGAAAACATGCTGTCTTAAGGAACAATGTAAAAAAATGTATAGCTGTACACTCTGAACACTCAAATTTCATACAAAGGGATATGTTAAAAACTGCCCCAGGTTTTAGCTTTTCCCTCCTCATTAGCCGTCCACTTTTGAGACTCGCGTACAGCGAGCAATAGGTGTGTTTCACATCGTGCACACTAATAGCAAGGTTAACAAAAGCTCCCCAGCATACCTCACTGAGCTAACTTTTACAGCCTTTTCTTGCATTTTAATATCATTTACCATGACGTTTGTGCTACCACGTTCATATCAGGTTACATGAATAGACCTGGCTGGAAAACAGTGTCTCCACTTTTCAGCCGCTTGGAGATCAAAAAACTCAGTTTGCAGTTTGTACTGACAAAATCCCCAGCCCATATTGACAGGTTTCTGTGAAAAATGCTGATCGGGCAAACCCAGCATTTCCTAACAACAGAAGTTTAAAAAAAATGCTTAATTCACTACTTCATGGGAGGAAACAGAAAAAGTCATCTGGAACGGCAACAGCCTCCTGAGGCAAGAGCTGTGGGCATGGGCTGCTGCAAAGGGACTCTGAGGACGTGGGCTGGATATAGGGAAAAAAACAGGGAAAGAAAGGGATGGCCCTTGGAGCCAAAATGGAGGAGCCCCTTCCTGGGGAGGATCCACACTGACCAGTGGCATCGAACACGCTCGGTGCAGCAGGATGGGAGGGATAAAACTCCCCGAGGTGCAGTTCAGCAGTTCTTAAGCTTCTGGTACGTGACGACTGAAGGAAAGGTTTGCTGAGACGGGTGATCCTACGGGGATGGGAGAGATGAGTCGCTTTCCGGCAGGATTCAGGTGCATACACTGCGCAAGCACATCAGTGTTCTCTCAGTATTACTTTTTCATGCACACAGTTGCTGCACATACCTCAGGCACGCACGGCTGGCGTCACGTATCCGCGGCACCAACCACAGGATGTGTTCTGAACCTTCCAGAAGCCCTACACCACGTTCAGCAGGACAGACTGGCAATTCTCAGAAAATGCACGTTCAGTTTACTCACTGAAACAGCCGTGTCTTTCCTCAAAGGTATAGATAAAAAAGAATTTAAAACTTAGCTCACAAAACTGCAATTAAACACACCGTTGGGCCTCTGTCTTTTACTATGCCTCAGCACCACCTCCTCATTCAATTAAAAAAACAGAACAAAGATTTTTCCTTTTGGACTATACCGTAGATATGAAAACACCCATTTGGCTGAAATAGCTGATTTCCTGTGATTTATTGCTTCTTACATATTCATATCTGGCTGATAATTTATCTAAATGCAATCTCTTTAAGACACTTGGCACTAATGCCAGAAATCATGCATTACCATACATCTTAAAAATATCTGTGAGTATAAAGATTTCAACGTGGGAACGATGTCTGAGTAAGTGCGATGCATCACCAGATTGCAAGTAGAGCTTTTGCCCGTTATCTATCATGCAACAGAGATGATCTAAATTATCATCTTTCATGAACATCTTCCACGAACAGCAGCCGAGGAGCTGCCCCTCCGACTTCACTTGGCAGCTCCCTTGTGTTCGCTACGTTTGAGCAAAGCTTCCACACCTCTGGAAAGCAAACCAGGATTTCAATTTCGAGACGAACCTGTGCCGGCGTTTGAGGGCTACGCTACCAGGTCCCTGGGGGAGGCGCAGAGGAGAAACAGCAAGGCGAAATACAAGGAAGGAGAAATGGATGAACCGCTAGATTTAAAATGAGAATAGCGTAGGAGAGAAGAGAATTATCAATCTTAGCACAAATTGAAGCCAGGAGGACAAAGGTGACCTGGCTTTGGCCACAGCAAAGGCCATCAAACCAGAGTTTTGGAGCCAAGGAAACGCACGATTCTTTTCTGGACTCCCTGATGGCTAACAGCTCCTTTTTTAAGGGCTGTGTATGCTAAGCATGCACTACCTACACACACAGCTTTTCCATCCTACCTCTCTAATTGGTCTAATCACGCATTTCATTATTAAGGCAATTTCTAATGTCACACATTGCATTAACCAAGTCTTTCAATTTATTTTCTTCTCCACTTTTCTCAGCTAATAAAAGGAGAGCAAGGAGGAAGAAGAAAGAAACTGCCCATGGTCAACACTGTTAATATTTAAAGGAGCTCTGCGCAGGCTTTTGAAGTTCAACACCTCCCAGAACTAGGGCAACTTGATTTCATTTTTACAGCAGCTACAGAATGGAAACAATTCTCTAAAGGTGGGTTTACAGGGCGTTGGGACACCGTTTTCCAGCTGGATTGCTGTAAACGGGTGACTCGGAATGCCCACAGCCTCGGTAGCTGCCGGCAGCCCGGTGAGCTGCGCTCCCTCCCTTCCAAAGCCCATCAGAGGCGGATGAGTAACTCGGTCGTCACTCATGAGCAAGGAAGGGTATCCCAAGTCATGGGGCTGACCATTTCCAGCTTGTAAATTCACCACAAATACCTCCCTTCCCCTTCTCACAAACTCCACAGTTTACTTTTTTTATGGATCTGCCTGTTTATTTGCTGTCAACTGCTGCCAGTCTTGCAGAAGGGCCTTAAATGAGCAGAGGACATTGTCCCATTGGCTCAGTTCAGTGAATTTGGGTGGGAAAGCAGCAGCAACTGGCCTTCTAATCCAGACTAAAATAAATCCCTAGGGCAAAGGATCACGGGGTGGGGGGCTATAATCACATCTGTCCCTCTCTGAAATTCTTCAGGAAGCCCTTCTAACTCCTTGGCAAGCACCTCAGGTAGCACAGGGGCAGGACCAAGCGCAGAGCAGCAGCCACTGGCATGCAGAAGAGGAGGAGATAAGCCCTTGAGATGTCCCCAGCCCGAATTCCTGCAGCAGTGTGCTGCCACCTGCACAGACAAAAAGCTTTCAGCATCGCTGCAGGTCTAGATAACCACGCGTTATCCTGACTTTATTGTACGGTGGTGACATACAAGCATGGAAGAAGGCTGAAAAACAGCAGAGTGCTCTTTGGTAATCTCACTGTCTTGCTAAGGACACTTCACTCTAAGTGATAAGACAAGATCAGTGGTGAAGTTATTCATAACTGAAACCAAACATCCATTATCTGGCTTTCTGTGACTTCCTTGGCACGGCTGTTATGTTTTCCTAATACTTTTACAGAGGTCAGAGCAATTTAAACTTAAGATGCTACTTTAAGCAATTCCATGCTAAACATGTTTTTGCCATCAACAGGAGTTTGTCTGACACCTCATGGCAGCTGTTAAAAAGGTTTCTCCCTGTCTACACTGACCGTAAGACATATTGAATAGCAACTTAGTTAATATGACGAAAAACATCCTAATCTTCAACTGCAGATAGAACTTCACTTATTGATCATTAATAGAGCAGGTCGCTTTCCCACTGACTGCTGTCGGAAGGGATCATCAGAGCTGGACAGCCAAAGCCTCGTCTCACCCAGGCCTTTGTGAGCATCAGCAGCCGCACCGCTCGCAGCCAGGCAATAGCCGCAGCTGTGGACCACCGCATCCCTTTTCGTCCCAGCGCCTGGCAGCCGCAGTGTAACGTCCCCCCGCCAGCCCGCGGGGCTTCCCCAGAGTCACACGCCGGGCTCAGTTCCCAGTTAGTGCCCTGCCGCAGACCAAGGTGCGTGCTTAAACAATAATTAACTATATTTTTCTGCACCTCTGGAGAACAGGAGAGAGCCAGAGACGGGGAAAGGTACAGAGCCCAAATGGCTGCCATCACTAAGAGCACCCACACACTCGGTGCCACGGCCGGCAGCGAGGGCCCGGCCGGCGGCGATGCCCCTGCAAGCAGAGAGCCCCCAGGCACTAAAAACTAACCGACAGCCCCAACGCTGAGCTGCCATAAAACTGTGCGTGTGCTGTGAAATACAGCAAATGGTAGCTGGAACTGCATCACCGAATAAACTTACTTAATAAGCAGCTTACTTGGAAGATACGGGTCTCTCAAGACCATCACGCGCGATCCTGCAGTGCGACTCAGGCCACGCACCTCCTCTCAGGCTCTCGGTGCAAAAACCTGCCCAAACGCTACATGTTCCCTGAAGAGGGATAAATTTAGGTGCTCGGATTGACTGCTTTTTGCTACAGAATGACTGACAGCTTACAGAAACCAGCGAGAGAATTAATGCATTTAAAAGTGCCACAATAATCACAATATATTTACATTTTTCTGACACATTAGTCAAACATTTATCATTTCTTAAAATGTAGCTATGATACTTTGTCTAAACTGTCATGAGTCACAATGTAATTACATGGTAATCATATGGCAATTAATTTATATGATATTCATTTGAAACAGAGAAGAATTAGGCTCGTGATAGCATGCAAAATTAACAGGCGCACCAGACAAGGAATGGAAATTAAGCCACTGGAAGAAAAAAAAAAAAGGCAGGAAAATAAATGTTAAAATCAATGTTTAAACAAATTGCTCCAAGCTTTAGGGAAAAGCTGTGAGAATAAACCATCTGATTTTCTGTTTCTGAATTTTTGAGACAACCTCTCAAAAGTTTTCTTTTGAAACTTCAGTTTAACCCCTTCCATCTGTCATAAAGGATCATTTTAATCTGCCTACAACACGTATTTTAAGTTTCCATAATGAGCTACATAAGGAAAACACATAAACACGAGGCCAAAAGGCTAACGCAAAGGACCCCTGTGCTTTTCTGTGCCCGATTTTACGATTTCAGGTCTCTAGATCGCTGCCAGGACTTCTGACAACAGGTCCCGCCATGCAGCGCGCAGCGGGGGTCCTCGCACACCCACAGCGAAGCAGCAGCACTGCCGAGCTCGCCGCGCTCCGCGCCCCTCCAGCCCTGCATCTCTTTTTCTCATTTATTAGATAACTGCAGGTCACAGCTGGCCGCTTGCGCGCTGAGCTCTGGGCGCTGAGCTGAACCCACAGCGACGGGACACGCCGGCAGGGACAAGGCTGGAGGGGCAAAGATGACTTGGGCACAACTATAATATTGTCTCTATCCAAAACCTGGGAGGGAAAACGGATGACGGAAGCAAGAGAGACAAGGCAGAAAACCAGGAGGGACCCACCAAAAAAGAAGTTCTGAGCTTACAAGCGGTTTTTAATGGCAACAGAGAGTAAATAATAATAAATGAAAACCGTTTCACAGTGAAGAATATTAAGATGCCATACGTTGTGAATTATTCCATTTACAGCTTCCTTTTAAAAAGTCATACTAATTAATGACTTCAGCTAATCTCATCCTTATTCACAAGACAGCCTGTATTTATTTTGCAAAGAAAAATGTTTAACTGGAATAGTCTGTTGAGGTCTGCCTAACTGATCGTCGGCAGTTGTCTTGGGAAACAGCACTGTAGTCATATTTAATACATGCACTGTGTACAGCAACTTTGATGAAAAAGGGAATAAGATTATACAATTATTGCATTAATTATACATTATATATTTTTGTTCAGTGGCGTTTAGTGCTTTTCAGAATAGCTGGGTCACCTGGCGAAAAGCCACCCCGCAAAGCTTTCTCACCACCGTTGTGACAGGGACGCCTCAGACCCTGCAAGCAGCTGGTGAGAAGGAAACCCAACGTTTACTTGAAAACAAACCCCATAAAGTAGGTGAGGTGGGGGACACAGGTCATGCAGGCGGCTGCAGCATCATCCTCCCAGCAATCCCCTTAGCCTGCATGGCTCAGCGTCCGGGAAAAGACTCCAAAACCCAAACCCACCCCAGCCCTTCACCTCGGGATGCTCTTGAAGCACCGATGTATTTTTTACAGCAGTTTAAGTCGACCTGATATGGTGCTGCTATAACTTCCCCGTCCACTTCGCCATCACCCGCTCTCATCCGACATCAAGGTCTGGCCCAGGAGCTTCCCTGCACCCAGAAATGGGAAGAACCCCATTTTGGTGGCCCCATTCACTAGGAAGCTCCCTGTGAACCTGAGATAACCTCATCCTGCAGGAACACGTTCTCCCTGCCACTGCAGGTCAGGAAGCAGCAAATCCCAAACTACAGAAACTGTCTGCTGACGTGGGGTGTGAAAGCACGGAGGGGCAGCCACCATGGCAAATGTGGTGTCAGGAGTAGCACCGTCCCCACTGCTCCTGGTCCCCAAGCCTGATGGCCAGCCAGGCCACCCACCGCTGGCTGTCCTTGGCAAAATCACCAAATGAGTCGGTCTGAACAAAAAAACCAAACCCCTTTTAGAGGAAAGAACAGAGGAATGGTGGCTAGTATTGCCACGGGAAGCTCCAACCACAACCACCACCAGATGATGGTGGAGGTGGCACCATGCAGAATGGGACACTAACAAAGACACAGGGGACCCTGCACAACAGGATTAAGCTGGGGGGGGGGTTACAGCTGCTCAGGGCCTTCCATATATGTTGACTTCTAACTTCTTGGTGCCTTACTCACACACCTGTGAAAGGGGGCACGAATCATCTCTGGCCGTCCACCAGCACAGAGCAAAGGCGATCTGGTTCGGGCCACAGACGACAGACGACACTTGACAGCGTTCCGTCGCTTCTTATATATCACAACTTCATTGCTAGCTGTCACACTACGGAGCCACTCCCGCGTTCCTCCTCTGCGCTACAGGCAGGAAAACGGATATTTCAAGCTCCTAATCCCATTTACTAGTGGCTTTTCTGTTTGTGTGGGGTAAACACACCAAGGCTTAGGCAAATAATGAAATAATAATAATTACCTAATGAATTCTCTGATTGATTTGATAAATGCTCTCCAAACAGAGAGGAAAATGGAATAATAAATAATGTACTCTACTGATGGAAACAGTTTTGTATAAACTCGCACACGTCGGGCAGTGTTTGCTGGGATGGCTCCGGTGCGTCCCCAGGTGCTGCACCTGCCAGGGACCAGCGACGCGAGCCTGGAACACTGTTACACCCTCTGATGCAGCGCCTGGTGCTCCAGGAGCAAGAGGGAGGGTGTGTAAAGGACCTGAAGCAAAGGGATCTCCTGGCCCGAAGAGGTGAGCCAGTCGCACCACTGATCTCCGTGGGTACAGCACACACGTGGTAAATTGCACCGAGTCTGTGTTCACGGAAGGGCAGAGAAAGATTTCAAGTGGGTTTGCCTTTTCTAAACCCTGCAGTCCCATCTCGTTCAAGCTCAGAGAGATGCTGCGTCCAGGCACAGGCTGTTACCCCCGCACAGCACCACGCACGTACCTCTGACCCTAAAAGTTCTCCCCGATGCCCGAGGCCTTCTCCAGGCTCTGCAGCAGATCCACCCTCCTCTCCTTGGCACAAGCCCGAGGCAGCTGAGCTCGCAGGAAAGGCTTCAGCTGAACTTTGTGCTTGTTTCTTGCTGCCCTCCCTGTCCGCAAAGCTAACCTCCAGGAAGCACATCTTCAGCTTTCACATCGTACCTGTGTGAGGTGCATATAGAGCAGGCTGGGAAAAGTGTCAGCAAATAAATTATTTATCATATTATTGAGCGGGCTTGGCTTGGATGATCAATGTGAAGAAACCCCCGAATGCTCTGAAATGCTTAACAAGGCAAAATCCTTGGATCCACCAGATCAGTATGCCAGTCTTTGCAAGGACTGGATTCTTCTCCAGCATTTGAGGGATTTCAGGTTGGAAATGAATGACGATGAGCTCTTCCACCTCCCATGCCTTCTGCCACCTCTCCCGCGTGGGTGACTTAACCGCGTCAGTTCAGGCTCGCCAGGCCCAGACTCGCCGCGCGCCCTTGTGCCCGCAGGGTCACCCACCAAAGCAATGCCTCTCTGCGGCGCGCTGCAGCTCCCCGCTCCGCCTCTGCTCTCCCAGAGAAACCATAAAACCTTCTGGAAGCAAAACCAAAAGACTGCATTTCCCAGGTTTTCCGGAGAAGGACTCTCAATGCAAATATATATTTATATGCATGTAAACACCCGCTTAATGTTGCTGACTTCTTTTGCACAACTCTCCGGAGCTCTGCCATGCTGCCTGGCTGCGGGCCACAAGAAAAGTCTTTTCAAGATGTACCAAAGCTACATTTATCTTGCTCCTGCTTTATATGCCCAGAACAGCTTTCACAGATGACACTTGATGGAAAATGCTTTAACAGACTATAAATTCTGCCATCTCTTCTATGCCTGCTCCAGGCTCCAGTTAAATACAGCAAAGAAGAACTATTTGTACGTAAATAAGTTATTCTTCCATGGATAAACCCAGTCAACGTGGGAGATTGGATCCAGTTCAATTAGTGCCTCCATGACAGTAATGAGAAACATACTCTGCCATGACCTACTGTAAATCTGAGAGAAAAGGCTCCAGCAGGGAGCCCAATTCCTGGGCTAATTGTACATAATTAAACAATGTAAAAACACCGTTTACAATAACTTCAATGGAATTCAATGATGTACACATTTACTGATTTTATTACAACATCTGTGATCTCCATCTTGTTTCATTTATTCTATTCCTTACAGAGGCAAGAGCTCTTTTCAGTGCAACAAAAAACTGACCTGCATTTTTATGAATAACTTGTTTCCATCAAATTTTAACCCAGCAAAGAGAAGGCAGATTTGATAAAATGCCATGAAAAAAATCTATCCTTATTAGGTTGGAGAAAGTTTTCAAAGAATAAACATATCAGCATGTGGGAAAAAAAGATCAATTTTTGGTTGACGAAAGTAAATTGAATGTTAATCTTGAATGTGGCAAATAGCTGCAGCTGGGGAGAAGGAAAACACACTTGAAAAAAAATCAAGGTGCTCACTGTTGTGCAGTTTGCCTGAATGTATTATTTAAAACAAATTAAGAACTTCTTTGCTTTGAGCTGAACAACAACAACAAAAAAAAACCAAACCAAAAAACCAAAAAACCAAAATCAGTTGTCACAGAGCAACATTTTCCAGGATGTCTGTTTTGATGAAAGAAAAAAAAGAAAGAAAAGAAGAAAACTTCTCATTTGGGTTGACCCAGAAAGACTTTCCTAATTCTTTCCCAATTCAGACACCAAGCTGAAGTGTCAAATGTTTGCACGGCTCTGGCTTTTACAGGAGTTTGCTTTTCCTGGTCGCAAATTCTCCTTTCCAGCCCTCCTCACCCAGGTGACTGCTGGCTCTGTTGGGTCTCTCACTTACGAAACATCAGCTGTCACCTTTTTTTCCTCATTGCAAAAGCTTTATCATCAACAGCAGGACAAATACTGACGGAACATCCTTTCAATCCAGCAAAACAGCACCCACACCCCAAGCTCTGCCCCAGCTTAACAAGATTAAATCAGGTCACAGAGGTGCCACGAAGCCATGAGCAGAGGTGCTCACGGCCCATCTCTCCAGCATGGTTTTCCCCAAAGGCGCCGGGCTGGGTGTCACCTCAGTTTGCCCCCAGTGACAACTTTCAGCTAACATTCCCGACAGGGCACAGTCCCCCGAGGCTCTGGCGTGTGCATGAAGAGCTCCGTTTTAAAGCTAAAATGGAATAATTCATTTGACTTACCAAGGGAATAGGATTCCCCCATTCACTGTGATACCGTAATACCTGCTTGCTGCAGGGATGTTTCAGCCTGCAGTGGTGCGCGGCGGTGCGAAAGAAAAACAGCCGCCTGGTTGAAATTTGCCATTGCTCCAGCAGAGAAGTTTTAGACATCTCCTGAGGAAGACTTAAAAAAAAATAAAAAAATAAAGAAAAAGGTGGAAACCCCTGAACGAAAACAAGAGGAATTAAATTAGGAATCTTAGAGGTAAGGATGATTATGCACCTTCTTTTATTTCTAGGGGGTGCCCGTTATGCACAGTCAGGTATCAGGTTTGCTGGGATGCCTGGGAGAAAAGTCTCTGCTCCACCATCATCTGATGCGAACGGGGTGACCCAGTAAATGCGCTTCGGCAGGGGGCAAAGGGGTTTCACACCGACAGCCCCAGTATAAGGGACTGTGGTTTGTCCCCCCTTGTATTTAGGGAAAGAGCGTGCCTGCCCTGTCCTACTGCTCCTCCTACCAGCCTTGTTCCAGCTTGCCCAGTTTATTGCCTCTCTTTGAAGGGGACAGACCTCTGGGGAAGTGTATCAAGAGCAAATCGCAATCAGTCTTCAGAAAAAATAACAACAATAAAGCAAAAAAGCAAGACTGCCCACAACAGCTGGCAGCTTTTCCTCCTCCAGTCACCTCTATCGGCTGCACCACCCAGATCTTCCACTCTCCTTATCTTGCCAAGCAAGCCAGAAAAACGAGGAGACTTCCAAGAGGAAAGAGAGACTGAAGCTCGGAAATAACAGGCAATGAATCTGAAATTTGAAGAACAGCCTTTTTTTTTTGCTGGTAGTATTGTTCCAAGCAGCCTGGGCTTGTAGAACTCTAATCACTTCCCATCCAGCTCATCAATCACATGAGGGAACCAGCCCCTCACACAACAAAGTGAGCCTCAAATTGGCTTCCACCAATAATAAAAGGTAGCGGTGAAGGACAATCCCTTCAGAGGATTGTTTAATAAATCTTGTCTGGACAGGGAACACAAGAGAAACGGAAAAGATTTCTTGGAAGACCGTGGCCATTCAGTCCCGTCCCACTTACATTATTGATAACACCCTTGCTGCAACCAGTACTTTAATCTGAATTTTCATATTTTGATTCTTGTTATTCAGCGTCATCCAAAATTAAACAGTAAACTTTAAATATTTAAAAACAAGTGAAAGCAGTAATTGAGGATGATGGCAACTGCACGCTGGCACTATTCCTGCTGCGCGTGCCTGCCTGGCTGCAAAAATGCCAAAGAGACACTGTTGCTACTCCTGTTTTCAGCAGTTGCTGGCATTTTACTGCAATTTATTCTCATTTTCTCCTCTCCTTCTTAAAAATAACACCACCATTACTATTCTAATAATAAACCAAGGGCTCTCACATCCGAAAGACCTTTCAGTAGAGGACTATTTCTGCCTGCAAAGCTCGGCGCGCACGGACGGCTTGCGGAGCATACACTGTATAAAACCCAACCGGCTGCTCATCACGTTACGCTCAGCGCTGCGTTACCCTTCGGTTTCTTAGTCATAATTTTTTCCTTCGGTAGCCTGTCCGTTCCAACGCAGGGGCCCAACTGTCAGCTACCAGCAAAAGTCCCATTCCAGCCTGTATTTGGTGTATTTTTTGATGGCTTCCTCCTCCCCCCTCCTCCACTTTCATCTGTCAGAAGCGCTAAAGACTCCCACAAGCCATAAAGTGTTTCTGACATTCATGGCTTTTAGATCCCGTGTTTCAAAGAACTGCTGAAGGTTATGTTGATTAAGCCCAAAGACGTATTTCTAGAAAGCTGTAGCTTAAATAAAAAAAGGTGTTTTGCTGTCACAGTGATCAGCCAAAACTGTTACTGAACCAGAGCATATGGGAGCCGAAAGCCATCAGAGAAACGTGTGATGTTCCAGGCTGCTAAGATTTGCTCTCTCCAGCAGAGATCAGAGGCAGCGGGAAAGCAGAAGAGGCATTTAGCTCAATTAAAAAATAAACAAATAAAAACAAAGCCTTGCACTGAGCGAGAGGATGGCCGATTACCCGCCAGTTAAGCGAGGGGTAAGAAAAATCATTGCCTCTTAAAAGCGCTATCAGACAAGAGCCCTTTTTGTTTGGTGAGCGCTCCGGAGGGGCACCCCGAGATGCCTCTGGAGGATGGAGCTGAAGACGTTTATTTAAGGAAACAAGAGGAGCCTTTACTGGGAGCTTTCCTGAAACCCCAGATGAAGGCCTCCTTACTTTGTTCCGAGCAGTGCCTGCTAGCCCGGCACACCGCCATTCACCCTTCTGGCAAACGAACAGCCAGCGGATGCTGCCTGCCGCAGACCTGGTAAATATTTGCATCCACTATGAATTGATGGCACGATGCAGCATTAAAATTTCATGGGAGAAGACAAAAAATTCAAAATTGCTTAAGGAGCTGTTGGGTTTGGGCTCCACGCAGTTGCAGGGATAGTTACAGGCAGCAGGCACTGTAAAACCGCTGGTTGCTTCACCTAACGGAATTTCAGCCCTTATTAGACATAAAAAGATACGCAAGTTCCTTCCAGAGGTCAGAGTTAAAACGCAACACTTCACATACAGCAGTTCTGCAAGGGCTTTAATGAAAAACTAAAACTAAAAGGAGCAAAATGAAAAACCAGGACTATGTCCCACAGTCTGAAGGCACGTTTGGAGAAAGGTGACCTTTTATGGGAGGAGCTGAGGTGCAGAAACGCAATCAAAATCATTTCTTTTTAAACTGAAATCTCAAGGAGTGTGTGAACTCTATTCAAAGTCATTTAAATAAATCGGAATTTCATAACTGGCTGCGGGCTTAGCTGGCTCTGTCCGTTTGTGCAAGTGTGCTCAGATTACCTTATCTGAAATGGTTTCCACTCAGTGCCGAACTTTTCACATTCACCTTGTCAGGTGGAGCCCCAGGACTAACGGCTGCCACAAGGTCTCCTGGAAAGAGCCGCTCCGCTCCTCCCACCACCGGGCCATAAGAAACCACCGCGTTCCCCTCTCCTCTGCCTAAGGAGAAACAGAAAACTGCCTAATGCAGGTTGCTCCCAATGCCACCTGAAAAATCTTTTTTCAGAAAATAAACACACCCGTAGGTAGTTTTACTCCTCCCTGGTGCACTACAGTGTGCAGGCATCGGCACTGGATCTGCAGCAGGATCTCTACTGAGCAAATCCGCTATTTCGCACTGCTGTGATGGAAATCCAACAAGAACAAGAAACGGTATCAAAAACATCCATCCAGGTGCAAAATGCTTGGGCGAAGAGGGATTTTTCCTGCCTCGAGCTGTTCCCTCTCCACCCAGCCCTTGGGGCGCGGGTGCCTGCGCTGCAGGACACAGCACGGCCTGCCCGAGGGAAGGCAAACCCCGCGTGCCAGCTCCCAGCGCTCCGCCTTGCTCCCAACGGCACCCCTGGGTCTCCTTAAACACTGTTTTCCTATGCGGCACCTTTCTAACAGAAGCTGGAAAAGGTGACCAAAAGTGCGCGGAACCGAGCACACAGAAAAGCTGCATGAACCACACACACATTAAATCTTTGCGTACTGAAAACATAATATTGAGGTAAATGAGCCATAAGATCAGTATTTCCCATCAACACTGAGTAAGTTTTTCACTCCATCTCAGGAACCCCAGAGAACACAACAAGCATATGGGGTCGAACACTTGTGACAAGAAGAACTGGGGAACTTCCCAATGGAAATCAGCATGAGATACCTGTATCGCTGCAACCCTTTGGGGGAAAAAGCATACTTATTAATTACCACTCCTATTAAATAAAAACAACAGATTTTTGTCAAACACGATGATTACAAAGCCAAAGCAAAATGGTATTTTAACATTTTACCAAAATTTGCATCTTGAATACTTCCAGCCAGCTCTATTTAGCCCCACGCTGCGCAGCCGCACGTCCGCCACCATGCGCGGAGGGGGTCCCGCAGCAGGCAATGGCCGGGCCGCGGTGAAAGGTGCGAATATATTGATGGTGGTATAGACTTAATTGTGCTGGACCTACGCTGCCCAAGGAAAAGCTGGCTTGCCTGCTAGGAACACCTGTAGTGATGCCATTATTTCACAATTTTGGGACTTTGCTGTTTCATCAGCACAGTTTAGCCATGCACCGGCTGAGCACGCAGCACATGGATTTGTGTGAGGGGGTCTCCATTGCAAATGAAGCAAAATTTCTCAATTTCAGTGGCCATAATGGAGAAATTTTTATCAAAAGGCCATAATAACGTCAAGGAAAAGATGGTGTGAAAACACTTGCTTTGAATGACTGATTTCCTTTCACGCAATACACATTGGCTCCCCAACAGGCTCTAACGACACGCATTTGATTTTACATTTGATCAGTTTGAGTGATTTTGGTGTCACCCAACCAGGGACACTTATAGGCAGCGTGAGAAATAAATGCCCTTTTAACCGCATTTTATTCTTACGTATGCATTGTTCTGCTAAAATAATGCATTGTATCCTAACGAAATGAGCACAACTGGCTCCAGGAATGAATGAATACTCACTCCCCGGTGATGGGTATTTATGTGCGGGGACAGAGGGTCTGTAATGGAAGATCTATCGTTAGCGCCTGAACCAGTTTTATCTTCATTTCACACGATAGGAGTGAATTGAGTGTTGTTTTGGGGGTATAATTGATCTATAGCTGAAACAAATCAGCTCTGCAGCTAAGTGAGGAGATGAAGTGGTGGATAATCTGTAGTTTAAAACCAGCTGTTCTGCTGAGATCAAATGATTACTTTGGCACTGAAATGATTAGCTGACAAGGGAGCGTGTTTCAGCATCCGCCATCATTACCGGGCGCCGCTGCCGTAACCTCCGGCCACGCTGATGCCAGGCACCAGCGCTAATTGACAGCACGGCTGGGATCAGCTCGCTGTTTGCTAAACCGACGGACCTCACCTGGCCTCAATTACAAACATCAGCATTTTCAGGAAACAAATAGGCAGAGAGGAGGCAGGGAAGGAGGATACTCGGCCACCGGTCAGGTAACTGTGACTGCAACAAATGCCAGCAAAACATCTACAGTAGTTTTACCACCGTATAAACATTTGCAAATATTTTCCTCTTATTTCTCTCTGCTTGCACATCTCTTGACACTTACCGAGAACTGAAATCCACCCCATCCCTTTCTGCAGTGCCCTTCCACAGGGATTCCTGCAATGTCTGGTTTTAAGAGGTTTCCCCATTTTAGGCAAGGTAAGGCACCACCTGCTCACGCGAATGTCACGCAAACAGGAAAGAAATACAGGGAGGACACAGGTTTGTAGTTTCCTTTCCTTTTTCCCCTAATCATCTTCTCGGTGTCTAACTACAAGAGCCTTTTCCAAATAACCTGAAGACAACGGAGGTTGCAGAGCAGATGAGACATAAACATGTCCACACAAAGGGGCTGCGGGGGCTGGCCACCAGCGCAGGGACGTCCTGTGCACTGAGCTCGCCACTCGGAGAGTGGGAGGGTAACCCGTCCGCAAATTGCACTTTCTTTCTTCTTCCTTTTACCTAAAAATTCACCAGACTCCAAAGAAATTAAAAACGGTATGACAGCAATCTACAAGATCTGTTACATCACATTTTCCACACCTTTATCAAAGCAAGACAGTCCCTTACAACAAATATATTTTCTTCTAGTTGACCACTCAGCGGGTCTGAAAGGAATCCAGTAACGTCTTCTGCTTCCCTAAGAGGTTACTCCACACTTTTGCAGAGACAGCCATTATTCCCTGATATTCATTATGGATTTTCCTTTCCTAGGCCTTCACTCTGCAGCGTGCTTTTGAAGGGTAAGCTGTCATTATCATTCCTGAGCTATGTGCTACACGGGGCTGTTGCTTTTGATTTACAGCAGCAATACGACACGTGCCTCACCATCCCTTTCACTCTCCCTTGCTCTTTGGCCCTTTCTGGAGGGGAAGCCGAAGAGTACAGAGTTGGGGAGTTGTTTTCTGAAACCCCCTTCCAAATTCAAGCTAGGAGGTGTCCTTCTAAGTGTAAATTAGCAACGCTGGTATGAAAAGGGTTTAAAGCAATGATGTTCCACATCTCAGGCTTCCCCATTTGGAAGCAGCAATATACTTGCAGGTAGGCATGGGTTTCCCTGTTTCACGGGTTGTCTCCTGCAGAAAAATGCAAGCACTTCCACCATCACCATGATTATTCAGAATTATAAAGCAATTTATAATGCTTTACAGCTCTTCTGGTGGCACTTAGGGTCTGAATCAATCCCAAACCATCAGAAATGAGAATGAGTGGCACTGTCAGGCTCTGGCCACCGCTCAAGCTCTTGGACCATTTGGCTACATCCCTTCCATCCTATTAAATCTGAACAGCATTTACTTTGAGGGTCTCTGGTCTCCATCTTGGCCTTGTTAAGGTTTATTTTCTCAAAGCATAAGCATAAACTCTCTTATGCAATGTATGTTTTGTATAACCTCTCTCTCCAGTGAGCAACATTAAGCTATCGCTATTATTTTTCCAGCACATAACAGCACAGGTTTGTCAAAATTGGCATGATATTTCTGCCTTGCCTTTTGACATTTTCAAGTTTATTATGTTCAGACAGTACCTCAAAGCACTTCATTCTTCCTCTCTGTCAGGATAATCACCACCAAAGGGGAGAAAAGAAACACTACGTGCTATTCAATACAGCATGCAGATACTCCTACCCTTCTACTTAGCTTCAAACACAAGTACTAGAAGTCCATGAGACCAGTTGTGCTTAACCACCTACAGAACTACTAGGTCCTTGTCACTTTAACCAAAAACCTCTCCATTCCGCCTTTCTGTGATGACGTTTGACACTGGGGCCGTCCCACCTGAGAAGTCAGCATACTTGATTTCATACCCCGTAGGATTCAGCACTTGGAGCCAGCACGTGGCTAACAGCGATGTCCCTGCTGGCTGCTCGTTGGGTTGAGCAAACCCAACCTCAGTCCCAGAAAGACACATTCCGCTGTCACCCCCGGCCATCTCCAGCCTCCCTGGCTCCTCCGACCAGCCCCACGCAACGGAGCGGCCTTTGCTAGGACACGTCCTTGTGAGTGCTCCATTGACATGCTATTTTTGAGGTGGATGCTCAGGAATGCCAACTTCTCCCTCCACCCCAGCTTCCCTGGGTAACTACGCGAGATGCCTGTGTGACACACGTGGGGCCGTAATTAGACGGCCTGGTGCTAGTATCAGGTTTGGGGTGGGAGTGTTGCTGTTGCTGAATGCTGCAATCTGCACGATTGTGCTGACGTTTCTGAACTATAAAAGCCCTCCGGCAGGCATCAACAGAGGAAACCTTTAAAATTGATCCAGTTTAGCACAAAAACTGTTGGCTAAGCCTCCATCTGTCCCTCTGCTCTTCCACCCCTTGACACAGCTTACAGCAAAAGACTTTACTTTCCCTTTCATACGGCTTTTAACAGCAATTCAAGCCCATTGATCCAGGACTCTGAGTCAGTGTATTACAACGTGAGATTATTCAGTTCTCTGACAGCCGGTTTGTTCAATTTCATTTTATTCAACAGTAAAATGGGACTGGAGGGAGGGTGGGCTAGGGGAAAAACTGGCAACGCGTTGCTTAAATGCTTGGGAAAACAAAAAAATGTCCAAGGAAAGTATAAAATACTTCCACTTGGAGCAGGCTGCTATACTGCAATTACATATGTATCTATATGCCTACCTACACCTCCCCTGTGTCTTCTGACTTCAATCTCTGTTCCACAGAAAGATTTGAGGGGGCGGGTGGGCAAAGAGGAGAATAAATAAGCCTTAACGACACCTGAGCAAAGCTTGTCAGTGAACAGCGTGAAACGGCGGACTTTATGCCATCTCCCAGCGAGGGTTAAGACTGAGCTTGAAAACTCATTGCACTCACCATTTACACCAAATAACCTTTCTTTCTATGGCTGGAAGAAAACTACTTATTTGCTTTATAATCTAATAAATCCATTTATAATTTAAAAGCATTTGCAACTATTTTATTTTTTTCTGTTCGTTAGTTTAACTTTACTCCATTGTTTGCTTTAGTCCAGCTTCAATTAGGCCAGCATTTCCAGTGCATCAGTAGGGGAGAAGTTTCCATTTACAGGAGAAAGACCATTAACAGCATAAGGTGGTTGAAAGAGAGGGCATAATTGGTTTCGCTCGCCTAGAGGGAAGATCAGCTTCTAAGAGAAACAACACCTAATTAAGAAGGTTTGCACTGTTTTATTTTTAATAATGTCCTCCCTCCACTACCGGTGTTTTTATAGTACCCATCGCAGCAGCTTCTGAGTTCTGCCTCAGCCACACGCATTTTGCAAACACGCAGGAGCTGACAGCGTCAGACCCCTTCAGGGACAGACAGAAGGAAGAGTCTGATGCGACACTAAACAACAGGAGAAGAAAGAAATTAATAGTCTCTATTTCATTAAAAAAACAAACCCAAAACCAAGCCAGAGCAAACCATGGATCTCAACAGTTGCTTTTGTTTACGTGAAGAATTTGACTCCTGATCCGTATTTTCATCAGGGGCTAAGCTTCTGGGTGCCAGGACCACTTGGAAAGCACAACCAGTTTGTCAGACGCTTGGCTGGCTGTGCCCAGGCACAGGCGGGTGACACAGCAGACAAACAAGGTGACGGTGCTGGCCCAGGCACCACCCTGGGCTGACACGGGGCAGAGCCGGGCAGGAGGTTTACCTGCACCTCAAAGATCTCCAGCAGACGTTGCCCAAGGAGTAATGTGCTTCCACCAGCACGCGTAGATCATGAAGGGAACGGCTGGGGTCAGCATGTACCCCCAGATACAGCCCTATACAGCAGGCTGTTAGGAAGGGAACAAGATCTGTGTTAGAGTGGAGGAGGAGGAGGAGGAGGAGAAAGGTCTTCCTGGCTATTGCTGATGCTGCACAACCAAAGCGCAGGAATGCACCCATTCTGCAGACTGCTCAACAGTTTCAGCAAAGAGCCCCCAGACCTGTCTGTGACATTCCTGGGGTGATGGCAGACTTTGCCAACTCCTCCAGATGTTTCTCCCCTACCATTAACATCCTCCGCGCGCTGCCCAGGCTGAGCTGCTGCCAGCTGGCATCCATCCACCACGTTACCTCTGCCAAACCTAGAAAGCACTCCACCTGGAGCAGCGAACCCTGTGTCCTGGCCATATTTTTGGAACTGGAGCCTCTTGCACCTCATAATCTCCCAGCAATGGGACTGGGAAGGTGGTGGCAATACTGTTGAACAGCAAAAATTACTGGCAGCTGTAGCTGGCACCCCACTGCAAGCGGGAACACTCCCACGCCATGCCTCCCACATCCATCTGGGCTTGTAGGCACCTCTGCAGCACCCAAAAGCTGTCGGAGAGGCTCACGAGGTTCAGCAGGACCAGCAAGAAAGACGTCACAAGCACCACTGCTGCAGCCTTTGGGAATGAGGGAGCTGCCCCCATCACCTCCCCAGAGCTCTGCTCTGCCTAAGAAAGAGCGGCTTCGCTGCAACCACGAAAACAGTATAGCAAGCGAAAAGGATACTGCTGATCTTGAGCATGTGCACGGGTCTGGGTTACTCTGAATAATTTAAGTCAGGCTTCTTTTATCTCTCTCCTGCTCCAGAGTTGCTACCACTGCCACGCACATGAATCAGACAGGCTTCCTGAGCGGCTGGAGGTGGGGTGCCTCCAGTACAATGGGAGCTGAAGGGGAAATGCTAGAAGACAATTTAAAGAGACTCCTTAATCATCCTGGACTTCAAATCTTTACTTCTCATCTCAAGTGTGATACAGACGAAGGATGCTCCCCCCAGCCGAAGGGGACACAGGCAAAGGCTGCGGGAGAGCTAGGGAAGCTCTGGGCCGCTGCCAACACAACAAAGGCGGAAACAAAGCCCCAGGCTGGGCTCCGTCCCCACGTCCTCCCGGAGTCTGGTGGGGGAGCCTCTCCAACTCCCTGTACCTGGGTGCATGTGTGTCGGTGAAGGGCCCATGGACACCACCTGCTAATCGCTCCACACAGACGACAGCACGTGTTTTATACAGCAAATCGATCCCAGGGAAGCGGACACAAGGGGACGTAGCTGCTCCTGCCTCCAGCGGCTTTGGCAGCACTCCCGAGAGCCAGCCCTGCGGCAGGCGGGACGTGAGGAGCAGCCCAGTGATGTCCCCAGCAGGCCCAGGCTCCCCTGGATCCTCCATCACAACCCTCTCAAAAACACACTTCGCTTCCTGGGGGGGCCGCCCAGCACCCGGCACACACAGAGGCAAAGGGCCACTTCACAGGCCATCCCGGCGCCAAAACAGGAGCCTGCATTTCCACAGCACGCGACTCTCCACCTAAACACAAGCCGTTATTTCAAACTGTATCTTTCATAGAAAGCCACCAAAAATAATTGCTGAATTAATGGAGCAATAGCTAATGTTCATATATTTGGTTACAGCTTGGCAGACCCAGCTCTAGGATTAATTGTATATTAATTCTCGTCTATGTTTGTTTTGCAGAAGCTAAAAATTTAATTCAGGCAGAAGAGTGCCAGCTTGCAGAGTCTTGAAGTTTCTCTCAGCCGAAAGCAAAGGCCGAGCTCCATGGCAGAGCTGATCGGGGCTGCCTGCTAGTGTTGTGTTGCCGGTAGGGAAACCACGAGAGGGGAAAGAGAGGTTGCGCAAGTGGGTTTTTAAGTTGTTTTTAGGGACAGGAGATTGGTGTTGTGTATGGAAGAGACAGCAGCCTCCTGGCCCAGTTATTCTGCTTGTTGCAACGCCCTGGACAGCTATAAAAATAAAAGAACAGGGCTGGGAGGAGTATAAAACCCGAGTCAAAATCTGACTGGGGGGAGCTAGCAAAAGCATTAGCTGCTTGGAGAGATGAAGCTGCTGGGTTTGTCAACAACGTTAAAAAAAGGCTGTGCAGGAGCTGGACAGAAATAGCTGTGCGGCAGGCGAGGCCACCACGGCAGCGTAGGGAGGAGGTGGAAGGTGGGGAGAGGGTTTGGGGTCACCCCTCGGTGCTCTGCAGCTCCCCGAGGCCCGGCGGGAGGGAGCAGCCCCGCGGCGCAGCGTGGCTGATAGCCGCCCGGCATTATCTGCGGCCCAGAGCAGGCAAGTGTGGCCAGCTGCAAGGGGGAGATGCTGGGAGAAAGGCGGGGAGGGAGGCAGATGGGAGGCTGGCAGCCATGCAGGCAGCTTTTTGGGGGGAAGGAAGGGGAGGTGCGAGCAGGGTCCCTATTCTGCCATGTTGCACCTAGCGGAGGAGACGCACGAGCAGCAGCTAGAGCCTTACACCAAAGAGGCCTTGGCAGAGCCACGAAGTGAGTGGTACTGTGTCCTGTATGTACCAAAAATGGGTCAAAACCAGCCAGGCTGTTGAAAAGGGGTTTCTGAGCACCCAAGGAAGGGAGGCGCAGAGGCAGATGAGGGCAGTCCGCAGCACAAGGCTGTACCTGCGTTACAGGTGCCCCACTGGGACAGCAAGGAAAGCAGATGCTGCAGAGCCGCGGATGCTGTCTCATCAGCATCTCATGAAGACAGAAAGCACAAAAATAATGTAATACCTCTGAACACATTTAGGCCACAAAGCACTGGAGGCCTTTTACCTACCAGCTGCGGAGGCTCTGGGAGTGGTGGGGTCGGGATGGAGCTGGGTGAGATTACGTTGGGGACTATGTGGCATGTTAATACTCATCTTCAATAGCAGGGACCAGGCACCAGGCACTGTCCCACACACCAAGGGCCAAGGGCAATGCGAACGCTGCTGGTCGGTTACTGGCAAGGGAGACGAGCAGGACGGCACGATGTTTCAAGAGGGGGCGCGCGCTGCTTTGGAAATGCTGATCCTTGCCCCTAGGCTGGTGGAACCACCAATTTGTTATCATCATCTCACCAGTTACTGTAATAGTGTCCATGCCCCTCATGCCACTGCTGGCACACCATTAGGCTCTTTATGCTTCATTTTCTAATGGGTAAGGTCCTGGGAGGGCCGTTACAAATACATGTATTTGATTTCCAGGTTTGTAATTACCTGGAGGCCACTTTGCCTCTTGCCAGCCAAGGACAAAACACGCGCTGGCGAGGCTCTCCTAATGCAAGGCACTGCAGGACAAATGCTACAGGGCAGCTTTGCCCAGCAAACCCCTCCAAAATCCCCACGCTGGTGTAGGGCCAGACTGCAATGTTTTCCCAGCACTTCTGGGGAAAATCCCCCTCCACATAGGCACAGCCAGCCCGTAACCCCGTCTGGGGACACCTGGCAGGCACTCCGCTCCACGTCCCACTCCCTTTCTGCTGAGCTGGGACCTCATTGAAGCCTGTCAGCTGGGAACTGAGATACCCTTTTGCTGCAGAAGAGGATGCAGAGCTGTGCTGCCAGGCTGCGGGAGCCACACGTATCTGCCGAGCAAACTAGAAAAGGCAAATACCCTCCCTGTCTCTGCGCTCCCCTTCCTGACACCTTGTGGAATAATTACTAAATTGGCTAAAAATACAGAAGTACAGCATTGTTCACACATTAAAGTATAAAATCAAGAGGCTTCTGAGGTAGAAAACAGCTGCAGCTGGCATGAAGAATACAACATCCGCGGTTCCCTGATACGGAGCTGGTGAAGCTACATGAGGTACGGGGCGGGATGCAATTATTCCGTGGCTTTACCTTATGATGTATAGCAGATACGGGAATGGGACAATACTATGAAACAGATGAACTGTCAATTAGCTGCCCACTCGATACTCGGAGCCAACATTTTGTCAAATTTTGATGAAATGCTGTCCTTTGTGCGAACTTTGCTCATTATAATGTCATTATACTACCAAAACACACCTCCATCCCAAAGGCTACCCACCTCCAAGGTGCAACCACTCCTTCTTGAGTCTGCGCCCTGAATTTTTTGTAAACTATACCTTTAAATGTGAAGTGAGAGAATTTTACACCAATCATAATTAAAGTATATGACTAAAGTCACTCAAACTCCACCTTGAAGATAAAAAATAGTATAAAAATAGCCCGAGAGAGGGGGAATACCCAGGGAAGACACCATCGTGAACAAGTCGAGGAGAACTCCATCACTGACTTCTGGGACCAGCCGACGGGCTGAGCCTTTCCTCCCCCCCCGTAGGGACGCCTTCGGGTAAGACTTAGATTATACCGAGCGCTCTCTTGGGAAACTTGGAAATTTCTCTAGAGAATCTCTTTCCTACATTTATAGCCAGGCCAGGTATCGGTTATAACTTTGTCGCACGGTTGATAGATGTACTAATACTTTCATTTGCACGTGCTTTGCAGACGGTGTATTTATCGCCGGCAATCCTAAGAACCGATATATCTGTTGTTTAAATAAACCGCACTGTTTAAGTAGCTGGTCGTTTCGGTTCCTCATTGACCACGACCAAAGACTCGAGAGTGGCCGTGCTAGTTCCTGAGCACGACTAGACTGAAGGTGCCGTCCACTATTAGTGTATCCAAACCGTAATAGTTTAATACATATTAAACGTGATTGGACTGAGAGTGCTGAATTGGGCATCGCTCAGAATTTAAACCCAGCCACATCGAGCCTCCCACCTCGGTGAGGAGTGTTAGAACACAAGGGGGTTTATCTTCTGCCAAAACCACTTTGCCCCTTTTCACGCAACACACCTCTGTTCAGACTGCAGGCTCTCTTCCATGCCACCAGAGCTTTCACAAGGGTCTAACCTGTTTTGCTAAAAAAGACCAAAAAACTTTCACAAAATATAGATTTTATTTAAAAAAAAAAAAAAAAAATCAGAAGCAGCTCCGAATGCCTAGGGGCCAGGCAGCACGGTTTGAAACCAGCTCTTCCCATGGCTGCTCTGGCAGTTCTCCCCCCTTGGAGGGAGCCTGTCTGACCCAGTCTTCCTCGAAGGCTATTAACACAACCAGAAGCAAAAAAACATAAAACCCAACCCCCCAAATTCCACCTGCCCCAAAGTCTAAACATGGTAAGGAAAGTGATAAGTATGGGGCTATACACCTTTGCAGTAACTGCAGCGGCTATAAAGCTGCCCACCATGAAACGCCCACTCTGCTAAAGGGCAGGCAGAGAGCTGCCAACGTAGCTGCGGCTCGGGGTGCTACGGAGGCACTATAGAGGTAAAGGAAAAAACAATTTATAAAAGGTGGTATATCATTTTCGAAGGCTGTTGATTGCGGTTAGAAATAAGTTTCATAATCACTGGGGAGAGTTATTGCAGAGAACAGCACAGAACTCTGGTCACGTCTTCAAAAATAAATAATCTGAATTGGTTAAATAAAATCCATGCACGAGAAGACAATTTACTGACTGTGAATTGCTAAAAGCTTGGGGATTAGTCAAAGATAACTCTTGTTTACCAAATGTGTTTAACAGAACAAGAGTGCTTGCAGAAGATTGTTTTGTGGTATACTAATTGTGTATTTTATTTCGAAAATTGAATACGGAGATGCTATTAAGAAATAAGAATCGTCCACAATACAAAATGCCAGCTTTGCCAAGCAAAACTGAAATAGGTTGCTGCTTCTGAAACCAAACAGTCGTTTGCAATAAAAACCGGTATGCATGATCTGAGCTTTTCTCAAGATTTTCTGAAATGCAAACCAGGAAAATAAATCTCAGCTCTAGCCTTGACGAGACTCAAAACACACCCCAGCTCAGCCAGCTTATCTAGTTTCACAGAGCAAGTCCCAGGGCAAAAACCTGGCCTGTGCCATCAGTTGAAGGATGCCAGTGGCTTGGGAAGCACTGGGAGACGGAGCCCGACCTCTTCCCACGCCATCACTGCTGACCTGGTGAGCCTGGACACGCGAAAGGGACACGGGAGCGCCGGGGTCTGTTTTCCACTCACTTTTTTGTCCTGCCCGGTTCAATCACGCTCTTGCCTCAGCCACACAGGGAGGTGCTACCGCAGCAGCAATGCGCTACGTTACCCTTAGCCTCATTGCATGGCTGAGGCTCGTAGTGATGGCTCCAACAACTGAATTACCCTGGTGTACATTTTTTTGTCCGTAGGTTGAGCCTTAGAAGAATAACAAAGAGAGCCAGCTGTCAGCCCACGGTCAGAAGCATGTTGCTTTTCCCACACTCAGGCTTAGACACATTTTCTCCTCCTATCGAGCGCCTCTTCCCTGTGCCAGGACTCCCGTTGCAGCCACGGTGCGGGGAAGCACCACGCAGCAGGAACAGAGCTGATGGAGCTGGAGGGTAGGACACGCAGAGGACAACTTCACACTGCAATTGCTCAACCTTGTTTTGGCCCCCCACAGGCAAGCAATACCACGACCATTTTTGCTTCTGGTTGTGTTATAAAATAAACTAAGCCAGCCGATTTGTACTCCTGTTCTGTACCTGTATGAAAATGATAAGAAAAACCCACTAATGTATACAATAATCCCTTCTTACATGAATGAAGCTCCTCATGACCTTAAAGCCATGCACCGGGCTAGCAGGCCAAGCTGTTTAAGTAGTTGAGGGTTTTGTTCAGGTGACAGGCAGCCCTCTTGAGTCTTAATCAGCAGATATTCAGAGAGCTAACTCACAGACATAAAGCAAATTTACTTAGGGAATAAATGTCTAAATAAGTATGAGAGATGGGATGCTGATCTTTTAATGTTCCTCTGCAGGGTAAACAAAATTATGGTTGGTTTTTTTTTTCCAGTTTAATTCATTTATGGCATTCATCTATTATGGCATGATAAAAAGGCTCAGCATGTCTAGCTCGCTAGGTCTGCCCCCTGTCCTGGAGTGAGCCTGCCCAGCTAAGCTGAGTGCTAACGAGAAGGCAGGCAGGCACACAAAGCCATGGCGCTCATCAGCCAGATGTACAGATAATCCAGACGTACATCAACCGCCTACGTGAAGTCCATTTGGTGGACAAAGAGGGCAACTGCAATAGAGACTATGAAAAAACAGAGCAGATGGAGGCACAACACCTTGCACGATGAGTTCACCATAGAATTATAGAATGCTTTGGGTTGGAAGGGACCTTAAAGATCATCTAGTTCCAAGCCCCCTGCCCTGGGCAGGGACACCTCCCACCAGCCCAGGCTGCTCCAAGCCCCATCCAACCTGGCCTTGAACCCCTCCAGGGATGGGGCAGCCACAGCTTCTCTGGGCAACCTGGGCCAGGGGCTCACCACCCTCACACCAAAGAATGTCTTCCTAATATCTAATCTGAATCTCCCCTCTTTCAGTGTAAAACTGTTACCCCTCATCCTGTCGCTACACTCCCTGATAAAGCGTCCCCCTCACCTTTCCTGTAGACCCCCTTCCAGACACTGGAAGGTCACTAGAAGGTCTCCCCGGAGCCTTCTCTTCCCCAGGCTGAACAACCCCAACTCTCTCAGCCTGTCCTCACAGCAGAGGGGCTCCAGCCCTCTCATCACCTTGGTGGCCCTCTCCTCTGGACTCGCTCCAACAGGTCCATATTCTGATTATATTGGGGGGTCCAGAGCTGGACGCAGTACTCTAGGTGGGGGTCTCACCAGAGCAGAGTACAGAGGGAGAATCCCCTCCCTCACCCTGCTGGCCACGCTTCTTTTGATGCAGCCCAGGATGCAGTTGGCTTTCTGGGTTGCAAGCACACACTGCTGGCTCATGTTGAGCTTCTCATCAAGCAACACCCCCAAATCCTTCTCCCTAGGGCTGCTCTCAATCTGTTCTCCACCCAGACTGGATTTGTGCTTGGGATTGCCCCAACCCAGGTGCAGGACCTTGCTCTTGGCCTTGTTGAACTTCATGAGGTTCACATGGGCCCATCTCTCAAGCCTGTCAAGGTCCCTCTGGATGGCATCCATCCCCTCCAGTGTGTCAACTGCACCACGCAGCTTGGTGTCATCAGCAAACTTGCTGAGGGTGCACTCAATCCCGCTGTTCATGTCTCCAACAAAGATGCTGAACTGCACCGGTCCCAATACCGACCCCCGAGGAACCTCACTCAGACATTGAGCCACTGACCACAACTCTTTGAGTACGGCCATCCAGCCAATTCCTTATCCACCGAGTGGTCCATTGTCAAATCCATGTCCCTCCAATTTAGAGACAAGGATGTTTTGCTGGACAGTGTCAAAATTTATTTAAGTCTGAGAGAGACAAATAGCCTTTCCTTTAGTTATCTCCCATCTGCCACTTTCATTTGGCCATTAAAACCATTTTTAAAATGATAAACCAAGCAATACTGCCTAACTAATGAATGTCAAATTATCGGTGTAAATATGCCAACATTTATTTATTTATTTGCCTCACCAAGAACATGTTCTCCTCTGTTTGGTTTTCTATTTTAATGACTACAATTTATCATATTAACTAGACTTCCAATCTGCTAGGTTTTGTTTCAAGTTCTGCTTTTTACTGAGACATCTGCAAGAGAGCAGTCTCAGGTAAGAGAAGTAATAAAACTAATAAAAAAGCGATAGTAACTGCCACCAAAAAGCACAAGTGACCGAACCACCTTCATTTACTACACACTTCTTTCTTCCTCTCATTTGCTGATTTTACTGCCCACTTTCCACTAATATTTTACTCCGCTTATGGCAACTCTCTGCAAGGAATGTTAATTCCCCAGTTTCCAAATAATTTCCTTTCCCTACCTACCAGCAGGCAGCACAGGAAGGAAGGAAAGCTGAAGCGGGAGAACCGTCCATGATGAATTCAAGCCTCATACAATGGCCCAGTCGGGAGTTTCAGGAGGGATCTGAAACTCCAGCGATGCCTGAATCAGTGCAGGATCCTGCCCGCGCAGGATGTATCTATCTGCTGCCTGTCTAACGTGGTGGGAAACCAGTTAGTCCAGCTGCACCAAGGCTGTATCTATTTCAGAGCACAAGCATATGTGTTTTCCCCACCTGTCACAACTGTGAAATGTATAGATAGCATTCGCTTCCTAGGCATTCGTCGCTCAAATTAACAGGCAACCTGTTAGTCTGAGTGCAATTAGCACCCCAAACTTTACTCCAGACATATCTGGTAGCTGAAATTTGCTTGCAAATCTTTAAGCAGCCTGGTGTATGCTTTGAGTAAATGCAGGCCAACGTAGAGAGTGGAAATCCTGTGAAATTCCCAACAAATTTAACGTGAAGCAAAGCTAAACACGCTGTGAGAATCTGCTGTGCCTTTGTCAGAACCCATAATGGAATGTTCACATTTTTACGAACTGAAATTGAGCACTAGGTTCACCCGAGACCCGGCAAACCAAGTGACAGTGTAACACAACCTGCCAGGGCTGACTCTGCCGCCCTCTTCCTGCTGCCGGATTTAAACCTGCCGCTCCCCCTACATGCTTTTCATGAAAACCCCAGTTACATACAGACACGCATCTTGAAAAGCGACACTAGCATTTTGCAGAAGCATATGCAAGCGATACCATACGATACCAGTGGTGTAAACGCTTATCTGTGTCACAGCGTGACTTCTTCTATTGGAGAGTACGGAGACTACGGCCAGCAGAGCCTGCAACCGCGCTGCCACAGCTGCCTTTTCTGCTGTGGCCCTCACACCTACACACCGGTTTCTTCCATGTTGCAGCCACATTGTCTGCAGCACGCTCAGATGTCCACCTGAGTGCACCGAATCACTCCTTTGCAGGTTATTTCTTCAAACATAACCACTTTTGAAACACCAAATAACGATGGGCTTAAATTCTTTTAATTCAGCATTCACCTTTCCCTCCTTGAGGTCGCTAGCACGTTAACAAGGAATGCACAAACCACACAAACGTTCCTTCACAAACCCAAAGGCCAAAAGCTTGATATTTACTCAAACTTCAAAGTAAGGAGGGCTGAGGGAGTGCACAACCCAGGCTCCATGGTGGCAGGACAGACTTCATCTATCACAGACTTCCTCTGGATGCTGGAGATTCTATTAGGCTCATAACTCGCGTCTGGTACACAAAGATGGTTTGACGTTCATTCAGCAATCACCTTTTTTTTTTTCCTTTTTCTTAAATGCTCTACAAACGTTGCCCAGAGTTCTTCCCTTGCTTAAGTCTACCCATCAGTCCATGTATAGCATTTTATTAGGATTAGCTTCTCAACGCCTCCAGTGCTTATCTGCATCATTCTCTGACCTTCCTAAACCCTGCCTTACCTGCTGGCACCACACAGTGACAGAGTCCTGCAAGGTGTCACCTTTCCGTGTAGTGACATGGTTTTCTCCCCCAAGTCCTGGATAAATCTAAACGACACATACTCAGAGCATCTGTCACAGCAATGACACTGCTCTTGTTCTCTGCACATCTGTGACATTTTATTATCCTCTTCTAATATTGCAGCGGAGCTGGTGGGAAGAGACGTGCCCTTCTCCAGCCCAGTACCCGTAGCTACTCCCCTAAGCACAGAAGATGGAGGGAAGGAAAAAGATTTCTTACCCGTAGGAAGGAGAGGTCTCGGTTGTGCTCAATGCTCGTGATTTCCAGGTTGCCCATAACTACCTCGCAGTTCTCATAGTACTTGCGCAGGGCCCGATACTGCTGCTCCAGGTCCGAGAGGGAGCTCAGCTTGTTCTCAGTGCCGGCACACACTGCAAGAAACCACAGGACAACCAACCATGAGTGTGGAAGAGGGCCACAGGAGCAGAGAAGGAAATAAAGTTTGTATACAGGGACACGGGTCCCTACAGATAGCCCTACTCAGCTGATGCTCAGAACGGTCTGTTGGACAAGCCAAGAGCACCCTGACCAGAAGGCTTATACCCAACATTGTTTTCCCCATCACTTTCCATAAGATCCCAGCTCTTCCCAGCTTTATGCAATTAAATAGGAGAAAGACAAGAGCAAAAACCACAATGTCTTTCCGCAAGTCACCAGACTGAATGTGCAGCGGAGATGTCTCAGATGAGTTAGGAAACACCACCCTAATACTGTTAGTTTTTGGAAGATGCCCTTTAATATTATGCTCTTCTGTTCTAAATTTTGAAGTCAGATTCAAAGCTACTGCAGGGTCACAGCTCGGCTCAGTCTCTCAGCTTGCTGTGCATCAAGCCATGACAAAAATGAACGCAGGAAAGAAACACAGAAGCAGCATTTTCCGACGGCAGTTTTTCCACGCAGCGCTCAGCCTGCCAGGACGGCAGCGCTACTGAAATGGTCAAGTGCAGGGCTGGGCTTTTTTGGGTTTGGGTTTGGTTTTTTTTGCATACGCTTACCTGTCCTCTCTACCAACAGCTTTGTGGGTTGTTCTCATCTGTGAGCAAATTAATCTGAACATATCCAAACTTTTGAAATGAGCATTATATTATGCAAAACATGAGCCAGACCAAAATAGCATTTCTGGAGTTATTCCCACTCCTGGATTAAATCAATACAAACAAAACTCTCCACGACTGGAGGCATAATCAGTAAAATTGGCTAAAATATGCTGTTTTGAATGATGCAGGTCCTTTTTATAAATATCAAAAGTAATTAGGTTTTTGAGTACTACTATTATTGACTGTTTACTTACTACATTCCCCCCTCCCTCCCCCTTTTTTTTTTAATAGAAATGGGAACAATTCTCATCTCAGTTCTCCGCTGCAGAGCAATCTGCTCTCGTGCCAGGGCGATCCGAGCTTCCAGCAGCCTCTTGGCGAAGGCCTTCGGGAGGCGGCCAGAAACCCACAAACTGCCCAAAGTTTTCTCCCAAGGAAACTCCCTCTGCCCTAAAAATGGCAGCAGAACTCTGTTCCCTCCCGAACCGTAACTGCCCGGTGGGGAGGGGCAGCAGTGGCTGGTTTCGCGGGGAGCCGTGCACAGGACGAAGGCTTTATCGCATCCTTTTCGGGTTTTACGTTTCCCGCAGCTAAAGAGCACGGACCAGCGCTGAACAGGCACTACGTAGGGCTGATTTTCCAAACACACATCTGGTCTAGATACCAAAGGAAATAATCTAAGGGATGTAATTTTTTTTTTTATTTCTTTCTATGACCTGGTAGAAGTAAAATTTTAAAGTCCTCACTAAGTTTTAAAACTTGAAATATCTGACATATATTCATTATACTGTGGCAGAAAAACAAAACTGGTTGGTTTGCTCAGGTTTTAAAAGAAAAACTACCACCTCAACTCAAAGCTTAATTTAAAGCACAAACATTCCCATTTTGAAAGTTTTCTTGTAAAACCTTACCACTTAAAACACATCTAAACAAAATTTTGTTTATAATATTCTAATAGCTATTTTGGGACATTCCCAAGATGGAAAGACGTGGTCCCGCTGGGCTTGCCACAGCTCTGCTGGACTGGGAACACCTGGAAGGATTCACCAGCGCTGCTAGGGGATGGCATGTCTTTCTTTTTGAAACACAAAGCTGTGTCCTAGCTTGTATTGAAAGTTTTATTCAGAACAACCTCGAGATCTGCCGTACCAGCATCTCCACCCTGCAGGGAGAGACATGCCTGTCCCTGCCAGTGGACTTCAAAAATGTTTGCTCCCAATTACAAAATTAGTTTGTTTGTTTTTTTCCTTGAAAGCAGCAGCATCAGCATCTATAACAAGACTGACTGTGTTTCCAGCTGAACAAGTATTATTCTGTCTTAAGGCACCCAAGGACTAATATATAATTTCTGTTCCGTTTTGCAATCGGAGCTAAGGATCACCATAGCTCAGAAAACAATTCCAGCAGCTCAGCTAATAAAGCTATACCCTGCAACACTGGTATTCCGTGTTGCACACCCATTAAACATTTCCCGAAAGCTCATTTAGCCATTTGTTGCTGTAAGGAGGCAGAACACCTGGAGCCTGCTCTTGCAAGAGGATTCAACGGGGGTGAAGCCAGCCCAGACGTGAGCTGGGGCTGCAGATTTTATTCGTGTAAGATTAATTTTGTACAACCAAACCATTGCAAGTAACTGCTCCCAGCTTTTGACAATGCTACGGAAATCAATTCTCTCAGATGAATAAAATCTTAAAAGCAAATTTAGAAGAAATCAACTTGATCTTTTAAATTTATCCTAGAGCAATTCCAAGCATTTGATTTCTGTCTTAGAAACAGAAATCCCCTCTGGTCCTCTGTTAGACAACACACCTCTGTGTCCCAGCTCACAGCTGGGCCTCTGCTGCCTGCAAGGTACGCGGCAAAAGGTCCCTGCAACCCAGCTCCTCGCAGCCTGCTCCCGCTGAAAAATCTGGGAAGCCAGGGAAGCCACTGCCCAGCGTCCATCCTTCCAACCACGGCTTGGCTTTTACAGCGCTGCTCTGTACTGACAGGAGGGGAGAGGGAGAGGAACAGGGAGAGGGGAGAAACTGGTTACAGATTGCCTCAAACCAAGTAGTACACCGAAAGAGGGATTTATCCTCCATCAATCGGCGGGGGATGCAGCAGTGCACATTTTCTGCCATGGGCACCCGAGCCGCAGTGCTGCTGGAGCAGAACCCATCCCCGGAGCGGGAGAGAGCCCCAGTCTGGGGAATGAGTTGAAATCCCAAAGCCAACGTGGGTATAACTATGGATCACTAATAATCCGTTACTATAATAAGCCATTACTCTCTCTCTGCCTCAGCTTTACAGCACAAGTTTTGTACATATACTTTTGATGCACCTAATAATTGCACCAGATTCAAAATACAAAAGAGAAAACGATACAAATATTCAAGAAAAGCAGATTAGATCAGTTCTCACTCGCCGGGGGATAGAGCTGGGACAGTACCCTCCGCCCTTCACAGAGTCCTTTAAAACAGAGCGATTAGATATGCTGTTGGGTTTTTTAAGGAAAAATACAATTAACAGGGTAAAAAGTCATTCCGGCCATAAGGGAGAAATGCTGCTGCCATATACAATTCCAGCGGAGCTCCTGCTTGCCTGCATGTGCCAGGGAGCCAAGCCTGGGAGGGACACGGGGCAGAAAGCAGGCTGCGAACTAGTAGTTAACAGTTTTACCTCCCATTTTGATCCACAGGAGGCAAGTTCCAGCTGCTCCAGAGCAAATACAGTCATTTTGGGTCTGAATTGCCAAAATGGTCAAGAAGCACTAAAGCATGTGAGGTGGAAGCTGAGCAAGGGTCGCAGAGGATCCCCAGTCCCTCTGCCCCCGAGCACGAACACATCCCTCTCACCCTCCTGCTCATCTCTTGGAACAGCAACAGGCATCTGTGTGTTGTAGCAGCTCTTTAAAATTAAGTGCCAAAATAATACGTGTTTTCAGGGATGCTCCACCCATATAAAGGCATAAAAATGAGCACAACAAAATGTATTTCCTTGTCATGCCATGCAAAACCACCATAATCTATATTTCATAAACTCTCTTCAAAGCACTTTGTTCTATATTGTTAGACACATTATTTTATGTAGTCCCAGAAACCGATGAGCAGCAAGAAAATAGACTGCGCGTTAAAAGCAGTCCCTGCAGCAGAACCTCTCCTGGTTAATGAAAAACACTAATTCCCCTGCCTCTAACAGAGGTCAAAGAAGCACCAGTTTAAGATGTGCTTCCACAATCCGCAGATTCTCTCACTATTGAGTGCCTTTGAGCACGTCTGCTCCCAACCCGCTCAGAAGGTCTTACAGAGGCGGCTCAATGAGGGAAACCCTTCAGCACCATTTAAATGCATGCCCAGGAAAATCTGACGTCCCCTTATGTTTTCCCAGATGGATTCCCCAGCGAGCTGTTGACTGACAGCCTGTACCAGGTTACCGGCACGCCACGGAGCTCTCAAACACATCTCTCCACCAGCACAGACTTGGCCATTCCCTCTCTTTCCATATTCTGGCAACAAACGTGTACGTGCGTGTCCGTGCCCAGAGACACCCACCGCTAATGTTATCCTGAAGCTGAAGGACGCGCACCTTCCCGTGTGGGAATGCCCAAAGCGGTGGTGACGGTGACCAGCCAGGCTGCCAGCCTGGGGCCACTTCCCATCTACACCTCAAACGCGGGCGGTTTTGGGTGGGTACTGGGCAGAGCCCTGCTTGGGCATCACAAAAGTGGATTTCAGGCATTACTCACACATTCACACTCCACATTCAGTTGTTTACTTATAACCAGCTACCTAAAATGACAGAGAAGAGCTTCAGCTCCTAATGGCCCCAATTACAGCAGTAATAATCGTCTGTATTGAATTGAATTTATGTTTTTCATCAATATTCATGCACATGACTTGGAAATTAATTTCCCATTGACATTTTTTTTCATAACAAAGCCAAATCATTCAGATGCTCACTCAAAGGTAGCAAATAATGGAGGCACTTAAAAACATCCTTTAGCTTCTGCTTTTTAGGCCGTTATTTTTGCTCTGCTCTGTTGATGATAAATCTATACATTAAATTAAGAAATCACATTTGACTCAATCTATTTCTGTTTCTTGTAATACTAATGGACTTTATAATCCTCCCAGCTCAACAGGATGAACTAACTTTTGGAAGGAGGTCAGCTCATTCCATTTCTTATTCAACTCCTCTCTGAATCTGCCTACATTTGGAGTTATTCAGGAAGAGCGAATCCCATCATCTCCGGCATGGTCACCCCCACCTGAAATACTGGTGTCTCGCTCCTCTCCCAAAGCACGTTCAGCGTAGCAGCGAGAGGCATCCTTGTTACCAGCTCCAAGGGAGTTATCTCGAGCATCTGGATGTATTCTTTTGAATCGTAAAACATTTATTGGCAGGGACATGGGAGAGCGGCACGTTTGTCCTGCACCAGCCTCTGCCTGAATACAACAAAACCTCCCTTTGCCCATTGGCTTAAGTGGGCCAAAAAAGCAAGAGGAGGCTTAAACTCCCAGACTCAGTAGTTCAGGAGCATGCTTACCAAAAGAGAATCCCACGTTCCTTCATCCCAGCCAGGACAGGCCTAACAACAGCCAGCACCTCTTTCTAACATTCTTTTCCCGTACTTGCCGCTTATTTACTTAATTAGCTGTGTTTTTACAGACAGGCCCATCATCAGGGTTTCTTGAAAGGCAGCTAACGTAACTGTTTATTAATAATTGCAAACACTCCTGGCAATTTGTTAAGGCCCCCAGATGGGGGGAAATACTGGAGCCCCTTAAGGAACAACTAATTACGAGCAATGCCACAGCAGTCCCCACTCATTTCATTACGCTCCGCGCTCTCAGCTACAGCCTGGGCACCCGATCGTGTACGCACACAGAAGGAGGGGTAAACACACTTTTAATCCTTTCATTATTATTTTACAGCTCTTCTTGAACAAGCTGCAAAAGCCTCGAATTTTCTTGCAATTAAGCACATGCTAATGAAAGGAGGGACCGCCCGCACTTACAGTCCTGCAGATGTCTCCTGGGAGAAGGCAAAACACTCCTTGCGGTCACCAGCCATCTTCCTATAAACCCAGTGGTTTTGGAGAATGTTTTAAAATTAGAGGCTTGCTTTCCCTAGGTGAGAGACTGTAATGAAGGAGAGCGTAATTTTCTCTGTACTCCTAATTAAAAGCTCAGCTGGCACAAGTGTTTCCTTCCGTGAGGTCTGCCGTACGCTAGAAAATTATCATCCCATTGAATCCAGTTGCATGCAATCAACCCAACTGCCATGAACTCCTGGACAGCCGCAGAGCCAGGAGAGAAGCTCAGCATTGCCACCCAGCCGCCGTTCCATCCCTCAGGGTGCCATCATGACGAGGGGACACAGAAGGGGCTGGCCCACAGCAGCTGTGACCTGCAGTCCCTCCTACCTGCACGCAAACAGCCCAGAGACACAAGCCTCGGAGTGCTATCATTCAGTTTTATTTCAACGTTAAGCTCTCCACAACTGCTAAATAAAGTCAAATTAAAAAAAAAAAAAAAAAAACAACAAACCCAAACTATAATTGTCATCCAGACTTTAATCTGCAACGCTAAAAGGATATTCCGAGACACTTCGATAGCCCTTCTTCTCTTTGCATGGAGAAGACGTCCCTGGGTTGATAGCAGCCGGGACCAAAAGTATTAATTCCCTGAAATTTGCTCGCTAAACCCCCAAATATCATTTCATATGCCACTGTAAAAGCTTCCAGCACTTCCAGAAAAGTTGTAGGAATGCATTTTTATCAGGGTGGTCCCACCTCCAGTAGAGGCTCATCAGAATCCACCTACAAAGGGAAGAGCTTTCCCAATTTTATGAACAGGAACACAAATAGGCACAGTAAAGACTGACAGTGATTGTAATTTCATCAAGAAGGATTAGTTACGTGTGATAACACTTTCTGGAGCTGATGGCACCCTCTCCTTGTACCGAGCTCTCCAAAATCTGTTTGGTGGATGCTACACAGCATATTTTACCGATGTAGCACTCCTGTCCCTACCAATGAAACAATGGCATCAAAAGACTAGATTTATACTGCAACGTCTCGAGGATAATTGCCTGTGCCAACCACGTCAAGCCACTGTCATCTGCCTGCATTATGCCAGTATTTCCAGCATTGTTTCTCTTTTAATTTCCTCACATATATATTATAACACAGCAACTGGAAAGAACAAAATGGGAAAAATTTACTGCAGGACCTACACCACACAGTTACCACTAAAAAAAAAAAAAAGGAGCAGAAATTAAAACCAGAGACTTTGCCAATGGCTCTTCCCACCCAAGCCTTTGTACCAAATTATTTTCCCTGGGTACTTCTTCCCTTTTTCTCCCTACTCTTCACAGACATACACATCCACGCTTTCTTTACTCATTTTGTTCTATTTTGAGGGTAAATAGTTGCTTCTTAACTATAATGTAGGTACCGGACTTGACAAGCAATTAAAGCAAACAATTTCCACTCATCTAACTTTGCCAAATTAGTCATCTGCCATCTGCTCTATCATCTGGCTCTCCTTGAGGTCTTGCTGTGAATCTGGAAGTGCCTGCTCTGATGAGGAGGCAGCAGATAAGCCTCCAAGTTGGCAGGGAACTCGAGGGATGGAGGTGACAGGGGGGTGACACGTGGCCCCACGTCGCTCCCCATCACCCCTATCGGGCCAGCTCTGAGAGGTGTTTGCTGGCTCCAGTGGTCAAACTGGCTAATTACCGGCACAAAAGTGATAGAAAAGCATTTGAAATTAAAAATTGCTTTTTCAGCCACTTATGTGGCATGGTTGCTTAGGAGGAGTGTGGGATTTTCTTATTGGATGCAGGATGCAAGAAATAACTTACTTTACTGAAATGACCTCAGCATTTACAATTTAGTTCCCAATGACGTACATAACCTAAACAAACAATTAATAGACATTATCTAAGAAAGATTTGAGCGGTCTCTGCTTAGGGCACCTGGTTTACTTCAGGTAAGGCCTTGTTTTGAGACAGCGAAAAGGTTTTCAAATAGCTCTGAAATACAACGCCAGTCTCCTCTGCCCTCCAACTTGCGAGCACTGGCAGGACCTTTCTCTATTACCAGTTTTCCAGTTTGGGCTCCTTACTGGGTCTTCCCAGCATGATCAAGAATATCACCCTTTCCTAACTGACCTACGTTTCCTCCCCGAGGAAATTAAATACAAACCATCACATGAAGGAATTGCCCTCCCTGCTGCTGGTGAATTCCTGCACTAGTCTCCAGTTCAGCCTCTTGAGCGCAGCACCCAAAATTAAGCTTGTGAATCTAACTCTTAATGTCAAGAGCCAAAATCCTTCCCTACAGTACCAAAGAATAGACCATCACCAGATCTGCAGATAAACAATCGTGAGTAATTCAAGGCCATCTGTTCTTGGGCTGCTAAATGCAGAGTGAAGACCTAAGAGTTTGCAAATATTGCTCTCCCCGCTTTCCAACTCTCACCCTTCCCCAGTCCCGCTCCAGCACACCAGCAATGGCTCATGTAACCTGTTTCTCTCCATCACGGTGTATCCTGACTCCTACCAGAGCAAAGCGGTGGGGGTGGACCTGCTGGAAAGCAGCTCTGAGGAAAAGGATCTGGGGGTCTTGGTAGACAGTAAATTATCCATGAGCCAGCGATGTGCCCTTGTTGCCAAGAACGCCAACAGAATTCTGGGCTGCACAGGGAAGAGTGTGGCCAGCAGGTCAAGGGAGGTCATCCTCCCCCTCTGCTCTGCACTGGTGAGGCCACAACTGGAATACTGTGTCCAGTTCTGGGCTCCCCAGTTCAAGAGAGACAGGGAACTGCTGGAGAGAGTCCAGCGTAGGGCAACAAAGATGATGGAGGGAGTGGAGCATCTCCCTTATGAGGAAAGGCGGAGAGAGCTGGCACTCTTTAGCCTGGAGAAGAGAAGGCTGAGGGGGGACCTTATTAATGTTGACAAGGATCTAAAGGGTGGGTTTAAGGAGGATGGAGTCAGACTCTTTTCAGTGGTTCCCAGTAACAGGACAAGGGGTAATGGGCACAAGTTGGAATATAGGAAGTTCCGATCAAATATGAGGAAAAACTTCTTTACGGTGAGGGTGACAGAGCCCTGGCACAGGCTGCCCAGGGAGGGTGTGGAGTCCCTTCTCTGGAGACTTTCAAGACCCGCCTGGATGCAGCCCTGAGTAACGTGCTCCGGGCAGTCCTGCTTTAGCAGGGGAGTGGGACTAGATGATCTCTAGAGGTCCCTTCCAACTCTGAAAAATTCCGTGATTCCGTGAAATCTCTACAAGTCTCAGCAGTGGGAAGGATTTAGGTCGCATTTTCAATGCCAGTGGAAGAGGTGGGGGGAAGATGATGGAGCACAAACCAGGAGCCCAGGTGAACACATGCACGGGGGGGGAGGAACGGGGGGAGCAGAAGGGGGCCAGGCACTTAGGTTGGTTTTTGTACACATGCCTTCACCACAAATCAGTGTAGCGAGGGATGCCAATAACACCCGCTATGAGGTTGGTCCGAAATTGCTTCCCAGCTCACAAACCAGGCTACTGTGCCGGGGACATGAAGGGCTCCTTTCTCCCCCCCCCCCCCCCGTGCCCTCCTGGCACCCAGGGGTGCTGTGCTTGCACAGAGCATGGCCATGGTGCTGCGGCAGCGGCCGCCTTCCCCATCAGCTCCTGCGCTCCAGCGGGACTCCTGCGGCTCCGCAACAGCCGGGGGCCTTCGCCTGCCTGCCTTTCTTTTTTTTCCTTCCCCAGAGGGCCCCTGGATACCGCAAGCATTCACTCAACTTAAATGCATTTTAATTAACATTGTACAAACACGCCGAGCTTGTGCGTGCACAAGGGAGCGCATTCATTCAGCTTCTGCCTGATTCTCAGCCCGAGAAATCCAGCGGGAGCGCTGGCAGCCGCTGCGATGGGAATGGGATTGCAGTCCTCGCTGCCTGTACAATATTTAAAATACACTTGGCAAAACGCGCACAAGCCCTCAGATCCTACTTACTAGTATTTAAGCACATTTATGTAAAAGATCCAGCTCAGACAGGGTAGGTGGGACAGGTGCTTTTATATCTGCTAATGTAACTGCAGGTAATTAGTCACCACTAAAGCACACAGCAACCGCTGCCTTGTTCCAGGGTAAGCATAAGCCACCTGTGACATTAAAAAAAAAAAAAACCAAAAAAGGTATTTCCCCAAGATCTCCCACAGAAACTTCTCTCGCATTACATTAGTAATTATCACATAACCCAAATACCACCTAATAAAATGATTAAAATAACTACGAAATTTGAACACAAAGAAAGGGACCGCTTTGGAGAGAACAACCTCCCCAGATTCTGGCAAGACAAAACTGCAGAGGGGCTTACGCAAAAAGTCCTGGGAGAAACCTCAGAGAAATAAAGAAAACCAACACCTCACGAGGAGCACCTGAGATGCCACACCAGGGCTGGGGCGTCCCCATCAACCGGGCAAGAGCAAACCCAGCATTTCAGAGCTGCTTTGCCCAGGTGTTTCAAGGTGAGCGTGCAAGGCAGGAGAAGGCGATTAAAGGAAGTCCCCCATTTTAGCCAATATGCATACGCCTATTAAGTTGAAACTGCAAACAGTTTATTTTTCATTGATGAAAATAACAGGCTCTCAAGCAACACGATAACCTTGTCAAGTAGACAGGAGAATTCAGCTCGGGTAAGACAGCTGAAATGGTAATTATTTAAACTTGGAAGTACTACAGATGAGGGGATGGGTGCTGCAGTTGCAGGGGGAGGCAGGGGCTGCGCTGAGGCTGGCCGGGCCAGGGGGGTGATCAACACACTTCATCTGGAGCCGCAACACGCTGGCTCTGGGAAGAAGGACCACGTCCTGGAGTCTCTGGCGGTCATATATATTAAGGTCATCAAGTCAAAAATTAATCCAAAGTGCGCTCTTACATAAGCCTTCCTTAAACCGATGGTTGTGTTTTCCTAATTGTCCGTGGCTAAATTAAGTGATAAAACCAACCAAAGTGATGTTACCAAACCAAGTGCTTTCAGGTATCAGTTTATAGGCAGGAAAAACAATCTTTCAATAATTAACGTCTATGCAATAACCTTTTTACTTCCATATGCTATGTATAAAAACATACAACCTAATCATAAACTAGTATCATCTGCCACAGACAATCCTGCATCTCTTGCAGTCCGTGCACATTTCGGACGAGCAGCCTCACAGAGGATGCCGAGCACGTAGGGCATGGCCCGCGGGCACGCTCAGGAGGGGAGGTGCACGTGAGCACCCAACCCCCACCTTCTCAAACCTGCACCTTCTGAACCAAGTCCTTGGGTTGCACAATTTAAATTAAACAAAAATAAAAAGCTAAATAAAAGCCTGAGCACCCAATAAATTCTTCCAAGGCCGCTGAGGGCTTCAGCTCTGGCAAGCAGCAGCACAGTGGCCATTTTTGGGTACAGTCATGCTGTATAAAACCAAGCCTCTCCCACTAAGCAGCTTTCCCATTAAGAAAGTAAAAGAACTACCTTTTAACCTCCCTGAGGCTGTTGGCATAAGCTGCTATTAAATCTGCACAAAGGGGGCCGATGCAGGACTTGCATTTGAATTGATAACCTCGTTGTACGTGAGCCGTATGTTCAGGGCAAACGCCTGCAGTGCGGAAACTTCTGCCTATTTCACCTGGGTGGGGAGGACTGCGCGGCTGCGTTTGATGAGCTTCTTGGTTCGTCTCATTGATGCTTTAAAAACGAGCGAGGCAGAGGCTGCAATCAGAGCGACTTGCCCCTCTTCACGCCATTCCCACTAAGCCTTTGTGAGGCTTCACGCCATTCCCACTGGCTTCACGCCATTCCCACTAAGCCTTTGTGAGGCTTCACGCCATTCCCACTGGCTTCACGCCATTCCCACTAAGCCTCCCAAGGCTGCAAGGGGGCACGGGGGCAGTCAAAGTTGCTGCGAAATTGCTCCTCAAATGCGCTTCCCCTGCAGTCCAATCTGGGAAAGCAACTTCAAAATCTCTAATTGTTTTCCTCGCCCAACATCTTGCTGCACTGGACTAACCTAAGGCATTTTTATTTGTTATTTTTTGTTTGTACTTTCAGACATCATCCCAAAAGGTAAATTCTAGGTAACCATACTTGTCAAAATCGTGTATTATGTATTCTTTACAGATAAGTTTGCTCAAATATGTTCCCCGTTAATACTGTCTGTTTTTTCTGTTGGGTTTTTTAAAATACACTCCATACATATTTTATAAATGCTTGCGTTTGTTCCCACCCCCCTGCCCCAGAGACTGCCCTTAAACTGCCGCCCATTGATTGTGACGGTACCCATTTGTAAAGGTCAGAAGAAAGTTTCTCTGACAGCTGAACTCAGAAGGCAATTTTTAAATGAGCTGTTTCTCTTCCTCCACAAAGCAAGATGCCAACAAAATCAAAACCCTAGGTCTTTCTCATTGCACTGGCCTGACCGGTGGCTTTGATGTCTGTTGGCCGCTGAACACTCCTTGGAAATCTGAGCTTGTTTGATGGTCTTAAAAAATAACAACAGGTGAAAAAGCAGGTTTATGAAGAGAAACAGAAAGGTTTATGAAAAGAAGAATGTTAATTTGCTCCTCTTCTGAAAACCTCTGCAGACCCAAGTACCAGAACTCCCAGGGATCCCCCCCAAATGCCACCACTGTGTGGGCTTGGCCTCATGCATCCTTTTAGCCTACATGCATAACTTACATTTTATACTAAAAAACAAAACAAAACCAAAACACAACTGCCTGGCTAGTCAAGAAACAGACTGTGCCAACTTATTTTGATGCCTGCTTCAAATTTGTATAGAGAAAACTGGTTACTTTGTCTGGGGTTGTGATCAAAAGCCTCTTCAAAAGGCTTCTGCCCTTTCCCCCCATCCAACAGTTTACCGAATATCTCAAATTCATAACCATTGAAAGTAGGGCTGCACAATTTACGGCACTGTTATACATGAAGAAAACCTGCCATAAATCAAAGAAAACAGTTATATAAATGAGCATAAAAGTGCAGGGAAATGTCACAAGATAGCAATAAAGTATCTTCCAAATGGTAAATCCCAGGAGCAGGAGCACCATTAGTTTTGAATCTTCGACTCGGCAACAGCAGGACTGGTTTTCCACTGGAGCAATCAGTACTGGAGCTTGCCTCCCTTAACAACTGCGGATTCAGGCAAACTGCACCCCCTGGGCAGGGAATCGGGGAGGGCAGGAGGAAGCAGAGACAGCGAATGCACGGCCGCGCTCACACCAACTCACATCGCTCGGAAGCAACACCCTCGTCCCATGGCTCTTCCCCTGCTGCTAACTCTACACGGAACATAGGAGCATACCACATCTATCTATTCTCACGTACATTTATACATATATATATAAATACAGTTGGTCTTTTTGGAGCCTGGGTGACTATTTTCTTGGCCCTTTCTCACTGAAATACAGAAACCACCGAGGACTGATGATTGTTTTACCTGCAAGAAGAGAGATGCCCACCCCAGGGTGGCCAGCCAGGTCTCCCCTGCAGGCATGGCGAAGAAAGCTGCTTTAGCAAAAAGACAGTCATACAGAACAGGCACAAGTCTTGCCTGGGGATCAAGGAGGCATGGCGAATACAGCAGTCCTGGGAGGCAGTCGCAAGAGACTCTGGAAGAGCAGGGCGAGGGGTTTAACCTGGCAAATGGCCATAACACCTTCCACCAACTTCCAAGGCCCCAGCTCAGGCTGCTATCCGATATTTGGTCATTTTTCTGCAAACGCTACCAGCGGAAGAATGGACACGTAACAGCAAAATACCAAGGAATTTGTCCGGATGAAGGAAAGGCAATGCCTTGTACAACACTGGAGCTGCCCCAGGAACAGCGGTGGCCACACCGGGAGGATCCACGGACAGATTAAAGCTTCAGCCAGTGGAAGATGGAGAGGATGGCCTGAGAAATCGCTCCGAGACTGAGCATGGTGCAGAAGACTCCCACCCCGACCACCACCACCGGCTTCTCCAAGGGATTCCCCTTCCACGCTGCTTTGCTCCAACAAAGCTACACATGAGTAACCCAGAGAGAACACCAGCCCATGCCCTTGGGCTTATTTCTTATGTCTGTGCACAAGCCATTCCCTGATCCTTTTACACTCGGAAAATTCCCAAGACTATCCCTGACCTTTTAAGAGGACATTTACATGCACCTTTATCCTGCAAGCGGTAACCATTAGCTCACTGTTAAAATAACGTGTCCCAGTGATGTGCTAAAATAATTTCTGGTTCTTAACCCAAAGCGAGGGGGGGGAAAGGGAGAGACACAGCAGATGGCTGGTTTTTTCGAAGACGCGGATGACATATTCCCACAGACCAAACGCAGCTTCATATTCCTGCCTCTCACAAGAGGATGACAGCGCTTCTGCCTGAAGACCTCCCCACCTGATTTTATTTTCATAAACAAACACTGAGAAAGGCGACGGAATGACAGGCACCTTGCTCCTCGGCACTGGCTAGGAAGCAACAGGCGCGTTATTAACAGCTTCATTAAGAAGAAAAGGCCAAGAAACAATTTTCTCAACGCAAGCCCTCTGTCAGGAGGCTGCTCCCGGGGTCCCCATTTCATTAATACCTCCACTGGATGATCCGCTTCAGCGGAAGCTGGGAAATGGGAGGGCTGCGAGAGGGGGAGCCCCAGCGGGGGGCACGGGGCGCCCGGCATGTGATCCTGGCCAAACCGTGTGCCGGGGGCTTTGGGCACGGCTGTGTGCTTAAGTGATGCGGGAGCACGTGCGGCCGGAGCAGCTCAGTGCATATTTACAAATGTCCTTGAAGCTGCCTGCCTGTGACGGGTAAATGGCATCGAAGGTCAGTGAAGCTAATTTGACGGTAACGAGCCTCTGCACCGCTCACCGATACCGTGGCCTTGTCCTTAAAAACACCCCCACCCGCCCCAAGACCATCTCGCAGGGCTCAGAGAAGTTCCCAGGAGCAGGGCTCCCTTGTTTTCCCTCCTTAATACTGCGCTTACAAAATGCATCCACTTTTTATTACAACCACAAAAAAGCCCAGCCCAGCTAGGAGTGCTAGGAACAGCTAGGAACAGCTTAATTAATAACAATTAGCCACAGCACAATTGTGATTCAGGTGGCGTTTTGGAGCATGAAGGAGAAACTTGACACTTTTGCTTGTGTGCACGGACATAAGAAATTCCAGGCAAAGTTAATGGAAACTGAGCGGCTGAGCGACGCCGAAATTCAAATGTACTGTAAAATTACTAAATGATTTCAATGTCACAGGAAGGCGTCGCGCTGCTTCCAGGATTATTAGCCCATGCAGAGTTTTAATAATATTTGGTCAAACACCTCAGGAGCACATAACTGGGATATTATAAAATCACTGGGATAATACAAAATATTTTCATATTTTACAAAGGGGGGAGGGAAAAATCCCTCTTTACAGCAAAGCGGAGGCAGCAGCCTTGAAAAGACCCCTGACGGGGCGAGATGCCGGCAGGTTGGGGGGCACGTGGGGTACCAGTCCCACGGCCCCCAAAGCCACCACCAGCCCCACGCACCCAAAGCCACCCGGTCCCTGCCTGGCAGCGGGTTCCCCGGAGTGGGCCTGGCAGTGCCCTCCTCGCCAAGGCGATGGGGAAGGACACTTTATGAAATTGCGGTTGTCTAAAGCGGTCGAAACACCTGCCAGTCACAGCGGGTTTATTGGCCACGCTCCCCACGAGGGGGGCTGCATCTGAGTGCCTCCGCCTTAATTAGTGTCACCGCAGTCAGATGCAATTTATGTTTAAACATACACGGGGAATATGAAGACAGTCCCAGCGACTACTTTCAGACAAGAGGAAAAAGGCGGAGGCTTCAAAGGCTTTTGATGGAGAACAAGGGAAATTCTTAGCAGGAGAATGAGTGGACCCTGCTATTAACAGAGAGTATTTCCCAGCTCCTGGAGGCACAACAATAGCTGGCTTCGTCTTATTAGAAATAAACAAACGAAAAAAAAGAAAAAGGATAAAGTGCCCCTACAGGATCACGTTTTGAAAGCACGAAAAAGCACAGAAACGTGCATCCAGTTTGCATGCTAACTGTGAGCACACCAAGGGCCTTTGTGCAAGGCAAGCGGGGCAGCTCCAGGGACGTCTGTGAAACTCCGTGTGGCAACTGCACGCACGTGCTTAGAGCTGTTTTCACAAGACTTCTCCTAGCGTTGCATGGAGCCGTCGCCCTGATCTCAGGGAGATAAGCGTCCTGTACAGACCAGTAAAGTACATGCATTTTCTGGCAAGAGAGAACATACCATAGCCATCTTGCAGGCGGAAGGCATTCCAGGCGGCAATGCCTGGCCAGGAGGGAATATGTTTGGAGGTTGTTGTCATACAGGTGTGATGCTGCTAGAAAACCAAGCATTTCAGGCTCCTTACCAACTGTAAAACGGCACTTTCTAAAATAGGTAGACCAAGAACACGTGGGCTGAAACTGGAAGTGAAAGAGGGTGGCTCCTGCCTCAAAGCCAGGCAACAAATCCTACCCCTGCAGAGTGCTGCTTCCCAGGGGAAAGCTATCATATGCTCTGTAACATAAGTTTTCCTTATAATTTAAAAAATCTAAGTCATGTTGTTGTAAAAATGTGTCTCAATGTATGAAAACTGTTCCAGGGCTTCTGCCAAAGCCTGCATACAGACTGGCCAAAAATATGCCTTCCAGCAGCACAAATCCATCCTACTCGTCTCTAGCATCACCACCCCGAGAGCAGGCAGCTGGCTCGACATCACCAGCGCTACCGAATGCTCAGCGGCCAAGGAAATAGAGATGACCACATCATGAACGTACCAGCTTATCTCCACCCCGCTTTTTGTCACATGCAGCTAGAGCACGGCACTAGACTTTTATTTTCTGTTCGGTCTCTGCAAGATCCCTCATTTTGCCATGACAAATTCCCATCAAACTCAAGTTTGACAAAATGCGTCATCAAGAGAACTGGTTGGGCACCAGTGTCCTTCCCACTGGTAGTGCTGGATGAGAAAAAACAGTGTTTGATAAACAGCTTTGGATCCTACTGTGTTACCTACATCAGGCTGCAAGGTCTGTGGCTCTCCACAGGAGGAGACACAGGAAGGAGGAGAAGGAAAGGAGACAGCAGAAGAAAAACGTATCTTACAGATCATTTGGACTAGGAGAAAACTTAGGAAAACCTCTCAGGTGTTCCTCAAAGTCAAACCAAGACCTTCTGTGAACATACTACTTGCATGTCTGTAGCCATTAATGCAGGTAATATTCCTGCCTAAGAAAAGCATCACTTTTTGTTTAGCTGCCTTGCTTGTCCTCAAACCTGCTCCTTCCCCGGGAAGGTAAGGTTGGGCTTGAGCCTGAAACTAATTGCCCACGTAGATTTGGTTCTTAACACAACAAACCTAAGTTCAAAATTGGGTTTAATACTTGATCAGTTTTAGCCTAATACACTTCTTCCCAACAGAGGTTACAGCTGTTTGTCATTTAAAATACAGTGGCCCTACTCCTCCCAAAAGGTTGGAGGAATCACCCAATACAGACCCCACCACGCTCTCCAAATTTGCCATTGGGGAACTACAAGCACTCGCTGAAATTAACGGTTCTTTATTACTTTTGCCTCTAGACGAAAGGAGGCAAATCTCTTCTGTTGGGCTTGGAGATAGTGGGAAGCACCACCCAGAAAAACACAGGGCCTGGCAAACCCACCGGAGAGTGGCAAACTGTCCCGGGGGTGCAGAGGATGCCCCCGGCTCGTCTGGGAATGGGGGACACATCCCCCGCTTCAGCAGAAACACCTCCCTAAGTCAGACATGTACTGCGCTGAATCCTGCCTCTCCCTCTCCCCTTTGCTCCTGCTGGCGCTATATGATTAATATCACATCAAATTTGTCTTTGTACAATATCCCACCAATCTTTCTTTGTGTAATGTTCACTTTACATCAGCTGACAGTTTTAGTGATTCCTCCTTTATTTGCATGTCCCCTTGAAGAAGCTTCATTTCTCCTTCTAATCAAGTCATTAATTTTCACGAAAATCGTTCCCACCCTGAGATGGCTGGGTTCTAATTTGTCTCTGTCACCCAAATGACAAGTATCACCTCATTGCCATGCTGTGATGTTCCTCCACATACCTGTATTTGAGTAGGAAAAGCACCAAGATTATTCTTCTACAGCCATAACTGCTTTTCTCCATGGCAGTTTGATTCTATCATGATCCTTCCTTCAGGTACTTTGTAGTAATACTATACAGCTGCTTGCTTTTTATTTCAAAGCAGATCTTGTTCACGATTTTTTTGTAATGGGAGAAGTGGAAATGATGGTGCCAAAATTACTTTTCCTTTTTATCTTCTCTGCATCCTGTTTACCAACAGTGCTGCCCACCTGGGATGGCAGCGCATACCCCCCTGCTGTCAGATTGATGCATCTGCCGAAACCTCTTCCCCTTCTCTGGTGTTGTCAGCACATGGATTTTCACATGCTTTAGTCGCACACAGAGCCCTGGAACAAAAGCTGGATGCGTCACAGTAAAACAGAGTTTATGCAATCTGGAATCCCACCTGGGCAGCTCCTCCCTCTCCTAGTCTTCTTCCAGTTGCATCCCTTGCTCCTCCTATATATATATATATATATATTTTTTTTTTTTTTTTTTAATTTTTATTTGAAACTGTCCTCCCTAATTCTGGGCCACCAATCAGGAGAATCACGAAATGCTTTCCGGAAAGGTAACATAAAGTGTGGCTGTAAAGGATGATGGAGGGCTGTACGCTTTGCAACTCATTTCCTTTGGCACCTGCCTTTTGTTATCAAAACAGCAAAAGTACTAACTGCGTCTCTGATTTACTACCGCACTTGCACATCTCAGTCTTCAACGTACCAGGAACACACAGCAGAGAAAGCAAAGAGAGAGTCAGAGTTGGCAGACTCCAGCGCCTGCACCGTGGCCACGGGACCATCCTTACTCTCCTCCTCTCCATGAAACTTGCTTCCCACAACCAGCGCCCTGCCACTACTACAAACAAGGGCTTTTCCAGGGGAAACATCTTGCTTCACGATTCACAGCGTTATCTGTGATTTTCCTCTGCCGTTTACTATAAAGCACTAACTCAATATTAACATCAAAAAAAAAAGGCCTCTCATAGATTTTAAGAACACTGATCGAATTCTTTCTCATTTCACGCTGTTTCTCCTTGTGGAAACGTGCCTGAACCCCAGAACCACCCTCAAAATCATATTTGGAAAAAGGCTGGGGCTGCAACTCCTTCACTAGCTATTCCCAGTACACAGGATATTAGACATCAACAAATTCCAGTTCAATATCATTGAATAAAACAAATCTTTCTCTTAAAGACAGATTACTTTTGCTTCATTAAAGCACCAGGGTTGTACGCACACCCTTGAGGATTGCTCTGCCTTTTTGATTTCCTTTCTGTTGTTGTGCCTACTGCCCGCACCACCTTGCGGGGAACACCACCAAAAGGGATGGGAAAAGAGAAGCGGAATTATTCACACAGGATCTGAAGACCTTGCGAGGTGTTTTTTTTTTTTTTTAATTGTCATTTCAGCAGATAATTTCCACTGATGGGCCTGGATTCCCGGGTGATATATTCACATGGTGCCCAGGGTTCACTTGGTTGTTACATGGTGATACTGAGCACAGCGCTCCAGGGAGAGGGTTGTTCACTAAAGCAGTTGCCTGGTCCTTGCCCTCAAGGTTTTTCATGGCAATGCTTCTCCTTCCTTCTCTTGCCTTCTCCCTCATCACCTTTCCTTCCGCCCCTCCTCTCCCAGCGATGCCCCAGTGCCAGGTTCATCTGCATCTGCCGCACAGCCACATCCGCAAGGCCACTCTCTGCTCACACATCTCCTGAAGGCCCCCACCTCCTCTCACAGGGAGCCAAACCCACCCAAGCGAGGTAAGAGGAACCTGTCAAACAGCAGCAACCGACCCAATGCACCCGAACCGTGCCGCACCGTCCGGCGGGAGGGCTCTGCCAGCAGCCCTGTGCCCTCGGCGGGGAATTCAAATACCGCGCTGGGGCTAATTTCAGTGCTGGCAGGAGCGAGCACCAAGGCACCAATTCAGCAAATTACAGAAGCATATATTCAATTGCAAGTGTTCAAGACTCAGTTAATAGGGGTGAACTGTGACTGAAAGGATTGATTTTGTGCAATACCATCTCCCTCCCTCTCCCGCTCCTATAGGCTGCTATTACGTTGTGTGCAAACATCGGTCACATTTTTCCAACCTTGTAATTGCACAAATCAATGAAATTCTCAACCATAAAAAGGCAAAGTAGCAGAGGGTTTCCAAACATGTTTCATTGTTGCTGAAGAAATCAGAGAAGATCAAATGAAACACTGCATTTGAGTATCATGTCAAACCCCAACTTCAGGAAACAAATTAATTTAGAAAACAACAACCACCCACAACTCAGAATTAAACCAACAACAAAGGCTGTGTTTTGCATTTCTACTGTGAAGACTTCCAAATGCATTGCATTTCAGCATTTCATCTGAGATACAATACAATAGACGTAAAGCACACGCGCAAGGGGAGAGCACGTGTACTTTTTTAATCATCCTGAAATAAAACCTCTACAAGTGGCAGCTGGCAGAACGGCAGAAAAGAACCGATTTCTAGATCTGGAGGTAACGCCGTTATTTGTAAAGGTTCAGTTGGTCTTGAAAAAATGCAAGCGTATGAACTTCGAAAATCTCTTTTTTCCCAGCTGGGAGAAGCTGTTACAATTCTTATAAAGTCCTGCAAGAAATAACGTGAAACTATACCGAGCAACACTACCCGGCAAAAATTCAGATTCATTTTGTATGATGGATTTATCTGGTTGGTCCCCAGACTAAAAAAGTTTTCATTCAGTTCTAATTTACTCAGCCAGGCTCCTGATTTTATAGACACGCAGCAAACTCGACACAGATGAATCACCCTGCAAAACCCAGACCTGGAGTACAGGCCGACATTAAGCCTTTGCTCTGCTGTAAAAGCATGTTTTGCAGGCCATTGACTTTAATAAAAAAGAAGTTTAATTGAAAACTCAGACATTTTCTCTTTCTTCTCCATCGGATCATTGTTATTGCTAGATCACTTGATTCTAAAAGAGTCTATAGCTTAGGAGAAATCACCCCTGGTAACACTTTTGTTCATTTTAGGTGTATTCTGGTTAACAATGCCTGCTGATTGTATTTTGCCTTCAGCCTCCAGGTATCTGGCTGCAGGTGACTGTGACCTTATGCCCCGTGTGTCGATGCAGAATGGCTGTCTGACCAGGGATGCACGTCAGAAGACATCTCACCCGGGACAAATCTTGTGCTGAATTCAAGCCCTCTTCCCACATGGCTCCCACTTGTCCCCCGGCCCCTCAAACCCACCTCTGCTCTCAGGGCGACCTCAGCAAACCCCCAATTTCAAGTGCCCTGAATTCAAGAGGTCTCCAAAAACTAGAGGAAAGAGAGAGCTACTGCAACGGGGAGACTCACAGACCCAAAGCCATCACCTGGAAAAGAGTTCAGAGGGACAGACGTGGGATTCCCGATACCAAGTAACCAAGAAGTGGGATCTGCCAAACCAAGGTGGAAAATAAAAGCCAGTGGAGGAACCCTCGATAAGAAAGCAAGACGGCAACATGGCTTTAAGGTTGGGAAGGAGCAAGCCACTACCAAGTCTGAAATAAGAGCATTTCGGTTACTGTTTTTGAAGCCTTTTATTCAGTGGCCTGGCAATCAGTAAGAACATTTCTTATTTTAAAGAGCATCAACTTAATTAACCTCCCTGTAAGAATTCACAGCTAATTTTAAAACTTCCAAGCCTTTCTTTGGGTACTTAAGGCGCAGCCAGGCATTTAATCGCTGCCTGGATCTCAGGTAGTGCAAAGAGCTGCATCCCACAGATCGAAACATGGTTTATCTGAAAATACGTTTTGACAGAAAGCAGGCCAAAATGGGGATTTTAGGTCCTATATTTAAAAGATCTGCCTCAGAGTGTCAGATTTTGACGAGTTACACAGCTACAAGCACTTCCTAAGTGTGATGGAAAATCTCAGCGAAAGGAAGGACACCTTTGAGAGAATTTGGGGATCAACCCTTTCCTGAAATTAAAAACAAACAAACAAACAAAAAACCAAAAAGAAACACAAAACCCAAACCTTAAAACATTAAATCTTACTCCCTTTTAGGGAGGAGACAGAATTAGGCAAATGCCTGCAAATGTTCCATTTGCTGAAACTAGTGAAAAAAAAAAAAAAGAAGAAAAGAAAAAGATCCAAAATGCAGCACCCAAAAAAAACCCTCCCTGATTAAAATACGTAGCATCTTGCGTTCAGCTCTGCAAGACACTTCTTGGGGATTAATGTTGGATTTTATTTTGTGTTATGCGAACTCCCTGCTGTACATCATATGCATAGCATTGTCACAACCATCAGATAAGCAGGATCCCCTCTATCTTATTTTAACTTGAGTTTGTCTGGTGAGTGGATGGAATACACAGTTTTTCCTCCACTGAGGATAACAGGAAGAATACAAAAATTTTCATCTTTGCTTGCGTGTGCATTTATGGTTTTTTACTTGCTTCTGGGATCCCCCAGCAGTAACGTTCCCTGAGATTTAAGTTGCGAGCCCTTTGTTGTTGGTCGTGATTGATTTTTAACTCCACCACCTTCAAAATTCCCACGCCCTGGAGCCGCTGCTTTTATGTTTTCTTCTCTTCCTCAGTAAAAGTTGTCTGGGGGAGAGGAGGAGGACAGGGCTGGATTGAGATTGATCATCCTCCCGGTGGCATTTGAAGATTCAAGCTGTGCCTGATCGCCAGGCGCAGCAGGGAGGATGCAGCGGCGGCAGCTTTGCAGACAGCAGCGGGGGCTACCTGTTCAGCTACCGAGTTTCCACGGGGTTAAATGGCTTCTGAGCACTACTCATTAGCGGAACAGGTGCCCTCTACTGCGGTCCCTCTGGACTCAAATAAAACCAACACCTCAAAGAGATATATAACAGCACCGGCAAACTTTCACCTGTTTGAGGGGATGTGATAAGCAGAAGAACAGACAAGGACGACTGCTTTATTCCTCAGCCAGGGTTATTGAAATGACCTGGGGACACGGACGATGCTAGTAGGTTTTCCTGGCTTTAGAGGAAGACTGGACACCAAATATGCTCAAATAAGGTAGACCTGCTCCCAATATCTTTTCTATGTTTCCAATTGAGAAGGAAAAGACCTTTTTCATTTAGTACCTGTACAAGTTCACTGAAGTCACCAGGAAGAAAGCAACGCGTAAAGCCAAGGACAAAGAGTCTTGTTGAATCGGCCACGTATGTACCTTTGACCACAAGTCACTCAAAGATGAGCTTCCCTTACCAGATACTGCTGAGAGCCTAAAGGGAGGAATGTGAAGAAGAATATGAAGTGCATAAAAACTTCCTACTATCAGTTTGCTTCAGATTATTTCTCAGTAAATCACTGCTTATCCCATAACTTCACTAAGCAAGAGGTTATGTCTAGCTGGAAGCTGTCCATAGTGAACTGCCAGAACCCAGGTTTCAACACTAGTTTTGAATAAACTGTACTGTTTATAGTCAAGGATATAGTTCACAGTCAGCAACAATAATTCTATAGCCTCCAAGTCAGAGACATGAGGAAATAATATCTTGCTCATCTCTGTATCAAGGACAGAAGTCAACTTGTTCTGGAACAGCACGTATTTTCATTTTGGGAACGTAACAAAGGTGAGTACCCTTGAACTGCTGCGAGCAAAGCATTTCCACTTTGAAATTTAGATTCAGACAAAAACTAAAATGCAAGATTGCTGTATCTTCTAAACGATCCTAAAGTTCAAGCATAGTTTTAGAAGAGCGTGAATGTCTCAGCCTGCGGCTCCTTAAGCCAGTACCTCGGCGAAATGAAGGAGCCAGAGGCACCGAGCACTGAGGTTAGAGAGGCTCTTTGGGCACACACAGAAGTACACAGAGAGCAGTAAGACAAGCAAAACCAGGGAATTTTGCAGCAAAATAACTCTCAGGAAGCTTTTCATCACCGAGTCAGAAAAGCAGGTCTAGAAGACCATCCCCTGCCCCCTAATATCATTTGAAATTCTCCATGTATTCTCCCATGCTTATGAAGACCAAGGTGACTGCAGGACAGAGTTCACGATACGGCCGTAGGGCTACCTGAGGACAGCGAGGGCACTGTTGCAATGACCATATATACCCAGGTGTCTCTGCTACTGGCCCACACTACATAAAATCCCTGTCTGCCATTCAGTGAGAGTCCCACCCATGGTCACCACTGGGGTTTACCCAGGAGTTCACCCTCCACAACACCTCATCTGATTCTTTCTTTTCCACCCATTTAAACCCAGAAAAGGTAATCCCAGGTAAGTAACGCTTGGGTGAAATTGGGGATCACTGAGATGTCTCAGCATAGCTGCATTTGCCTCCCAGTGCAACACTGTCACAGCTAATACCTTAAATTCTTCCATGCCAGGCTAGGACTTTTCCAGGCTGGAGCCTTTCTTGGGAGTAAGAGGTGTGGGGAATCTCACAACCAACCTTCGCTAGTATCTACCCAAACCACCTCTATTTATCATTCACTGAAATAAAGGAAAACAACGCAAATCGCTGCCATTTAGCAGCCACTGAGCTTGAAGAAAACGAACACACAACAAAAAACACGCGACAGGCTACATCCAAGCAAACAGCTTGGAGAAGGACGCAAAGGCGCTGATGGGAGAGCCTCCGGGAACTCCCTGACTGCTGCTGGGGGGAGCCAGCCTCCCACCTCCCACCATAACCGCAGAGGATGAAGGCTGTGCTGCGACCGACGAAAATGCGGAGTGGCGGTGCCTTCCCGTGTGCGCGGCAGCAGGCAGGAGAGCGGGAACAGCGCAGCCGAGAGAGCAGAAAGGTGTTTGAAGTCTCTCCCAGATAGCCAGGGAGATAAAAGACGACAACTACAAAGCACACAGCCTGAACGGTGAAGGTTAAATATGGGCTCCCACTGCCATTATTTATCCCCTGAAACAGGTGGGAAACTTCCGAAGTAGTTAATATATCACAGGAGCGGAGGAAGCGAGACCGACTGTATAAACACACCTCGGGGCCTGCTACTGTTCCCATTAACCGCCTGTCTCTGAAAAGGTCTGCTATTAGACAGCCTCCTGCTGCAGCCGCTCTGATTGAACACTGCGGGTAGGGCAGGGAATTAGAGTGAAACAACATCTCTAAAGATGACTCACAAGAGGTTTTTCAGGGAAACAACATTTATGTGGCAATTTTGGGAGGAGCTGAGGCCACTCACATGCTCAAGCCCCCATTCTCCGCCTGCGCCCCTGCAAAGCTGCCTCCGTCACATCGGGCCTTGGGCAGGGAGAGACGCAGAAGAGGGTGCAGTTGTGCATTAAATGGCGGGGGGGGGGGAGAATGTCAGCCTGTTCCAGTAAGGTTCAAGCTGCAAAAGACAACATGGATGAAATCCAATGGAAAGGACCTCATTCAAGTTCATGCCGGACGCAGGTGAGCTCTGAAAAATCACCAAGGGCTGATCTCCTAGGGGCCAGAATACGTCAGGGAGAAGCGTGCTGAGGCTAGACATGTACTAAAAAAAGTTTTATGGGTGCAAGAATCCGAGACAGATGAAATACCTTTTCTCGGTGTCACCATCGCACTGCCCACAATGAAAGGGGGCGACGCTGCAGAGCAGTTCTCAGTTCAGCTTTGCAAGAGACAAGGGGTAACGCTGCACGCCTGAGCTGTGAACTCAAAGGCAGCCAAGATGAAATAGTGAGTTTTACGTCCCTTGGGGAGGAAACCTGGTAAGATTATTGAAAACTGTATTTTATCTCATACCATAGCCTGCAGGAGGCATCTAGTGTCAGCAAAAATGCCCATCCCAATCTCACCTTTTTTTTTTTTTTTTTTTTTTTTTTTTTTGCACCTCAAGTACCGTAATCTTTCTGTCAAGTGGTCTGAGAACAAGTGAGTCCATAGGCTTATTTGACCAAAGGTCTTCATGGATACAAAAATGCACGGCAGTAAAATATTTAAGAGCAGTAAAAGCAAATGGGATGGCGTCTGGAGATGCCAGAGCTGAACGTCTGTCCAGCCCCTTGCCCTGCGCAGCCCTCAGCAGCACAAAGCAGCCTGAAGCCAGGGGGTCTGTGTCCACACCAGCTCTCCTGAGGGCCAGGTGGCCATTTGATTTGCCCAGAAGAAACGCCTGAAACAAATCAAGCTAAAAGGAAAATACTATAGCAAGTTTCAAAGCACCTAAACCGAGCAGAAACCTTCCTGCAACCTTAACCGTCGCTGTTATTTTCAGGAACAAAACGTAATGCAAATGGTAATACAACACATCACGATTAGGGTATGTCAGACAGATGCGTTTGAAATGAAAGAATGGTGATAATTACGGTGTATAAGCAAAAAATTTGGTTTTACTGTTCAGAAATCTTCTTCCCTTTTATATGGGGGAATGTAGCATCTGCTACTAATATAATGCACCAATAATTGAGGCATATAGTGTATACTCATGGGAACCATAAGGCTGTTTTATTTATTCTTGGCCAACTGCGAAGATAAACAGATTTCACCGAAAGCAGTACATATGGAACCCTATCTTCATGGAGAGCCTATGTATTTCTGCAGGGAGGTAAGTACTGAAACACAATACAGTCTCAGTTGTGAATGCTAATGGAACTAGCAGAAAATGAGGTAGTACCACCAAGCCTGACCTTGAATACTCTCCTCTGTGTGGAGGAGTGGCATCCAGGTTAGCCGAGGACCTGTGCAGGGAACGGTTTTAAGACTTCGTAGAAACCCAAGCTCACTGAAACAAAAATGAAGCTGCGAAGTCCAAAACTGCCACAGGCACTTGCTTGAAACATTAGCAGAGGGGTCTAGATTAAAGGTAAATAAGCAAAGGGTGAACGCAACTCCCACTCCCTACCACGACGTCTTGTGTACAAGCGATGTACTCACACGCTGCGTGACCCTTACTACAGACGACTCAGGAAAAAAATGAAAAAAACCTATTAAAATAAAACCACACACACAAATAAATGCAAGTTCGTAAAGCCTGGCAAGCGGTCAGTGCCAGAGATGACCGGCTAGCACTTATATCCATGAATTTATCTGGCACACAGGTGTTTCATTTTGGATTTGGCAGCCAGCCAGAAGTGGACATATTTTGGGGGGATCCCTCACAGTTGCTGTGCAAAGAGACGGGACGGGAAAGCTCTCCATGCCAACCTGCGCTCATTACAATAATCCTCCTGCCTAACGGCTTTAGCATTGCAGCCAGACCTCTCACTTTGCTCCTTGCCACGTGATTATAAAGAAATCAGTCTGCCAAGGTGCACAGATCTGTCGGACAATAACCCTCACGCAGCACTTGCTCTTTCTTCTCTCTCTGCTAAGTTAAACGCTGCTGCCTTCATCCCTTCGGGAGAGCTGAAGACAATGACAGGAACTCCAAGTCCAGCCTTTTGATTAACTCCAGCACGTAACATTTCGCTTCTGGTGCGGTTTGTAAGCAGAGAGGGAAATGACGACTTTGCCTAGGAAGATGCTACATAAAAAAGTCCTAAAACCAACATTTCCATTTGCCCCATAAAAGAGCTGTTTGGCTTTGCACAATCTCAAACTCCACAGAGTGCCGTGAATCAAAATCTGTGGTAGAAGCTTTCCAAGTACACACAGGAGAATATCCATTTCTCTTCCTGGGGTTGTAAGCAAAAGGTTGAAGAAGTAAGCACCAGCTTGAAGAAGAAGAAACTGCATCTGCTTATGAATGAGTACAGATGAAAAGCAAGTTTTTTTTTAAAAAAACCTAACCCAGTAACTTGGCTTCTGTCACCAACCAGCTGAATGAGAAGCAAATTATGTGTCCAAAAAATGCTCATCGGCTACATTAGAACAATCGCAAAAAGATTTTATTATCCTGTGGTGACGCTTAAGGAACTTTAAAATGGTTCCTGTGGACTGTGGCTGAAGCCAGAGGCAGTCTTTTCCAACTCACGTGTTGCTCAGGCTACATATGGCCAGACCTAAGCTACCTTCACCCCTACGGGTTATCTGACACAGGCATCCCGCGTCTCACAGGCAAACAACCAGCACTATTTAAACTGTTTCTGTTCCCGACATCTTCCAGTGAGGAAGATCCCACAATCTCTCCAGTTAATCTATGGCAATGCTTTGCCATCCTCCGCATTAGAAACATTCTCCCTAATACCCAACTCCTGTCCTTCTTGTTGGTATTTAAGACCGTGACTCGTCCAGTGTTCTTCTCTGCAGCATCCTTTTATATGCCACACGAGTCACCTCCCTCCCCCCAGGTCCCTTCTATGCCAAAGTTTTCATCCTCTTTCTCCCTTTTCTTTCAGTCTGCCCCAAACTGGGCGCAATGCTACAGCTGAGGGGTGACTTCACGTAACACCAAATACGATGCTAGCTTTATCTGCAGGAGCTCACACCTAGCTTTCGGCTTACGATCCCCCATAACCTCCATATTAATAACAGCTGTTACAGGAAAATTCTTTGCTCTCACATCCGTTCCAACACAACATGCTAAATGTCTTACAGCAAGGTCCTGCCACACACGGGATTAGGCTCCAATTCTGAACTTTGCTCTATGTAGTGGCTTTTAGATCTGAATACATTTGCAGTAGCAGCACCTGAATGAACCACTTCCCGTTAATACAGTAAAGAACAGAAGATAAAGACTTTCCCGCGTGAAAACGCCCCTGAGTGCTTCAAAAAATGAGTTTGAGCTACTCGGTTTAGGGATGATGCACTTGTTTCCTCCAGCCTCACCTAAAAGTCAACAAGCCTCCCCTTGCCCAACAGCTGCCAGGCTCCCGGCGAGGGAAGAGAGTGGCGAGAAGCAGCGTGGCCCGGCGAGACACTGCTGCCATCGCTCGCAGCCACTGGCCTCCTCCTCCTCCGCTCTCCCCTCAGCTCCATCCCTCCACCCCCGCCAGCAGGTCTCATCTGATTTACTGATCTATTACCCATTTATATTAGGAGCTTCTTCAGGATGAAATTGAAGCCTGCGTCTCCACAAAAGGCTATAAAGAAACCCACACACATTCAAGAATCATCACAGGGTGATATTTTACTCTGTTAGCCCATTAAACAACAGATGAAATACCAGGCTACCGAATCACAGCAGCGCTGTGGTTTCTAAGACCACATATCTTTTATTCTCAGGATTCTCAGAAACTGTATTTTTAACTTTTTTATATTCTAGAAGCCATCATCTGCGGAAAAGATTTTCTCTTCTCGCTTGGCAATGGCAAATCTATTTTCAGTAAAGAATGGGTGTTCAGAAGCTACTAGTATCACTCACTACTGCTTGCAAACATTAGCGTTACAGTGGAAGAATGAATTACGGTTAGATTAAAAACAGACTCCAAAAAACTTTAAAATGTATTTACCAGACATTAGTTCCAAACGGGGTTTGCAGCTTGGATTTGTTCTCTGTTCCCTGGAGTTGTGCATCGAGGTCTGTCTATGCCGAGGAAGTGCTTCACACTAAACTAGAAATAATTTAATGCAGCCTAATTGTTTCATGGAAGCACCTTTAAGATGATACATAGTTTGTTTCCCACAAGTCCCTGGAAAACAGCTCAAGATGCACTGCACAGCTCTTGTCAGCACAGACCAGGCAGACCTCGCGCTCTTCGGTACCAGTCTCGCTTCCATCGCCGTACCACAGGGCCTGGCAAGCCCCCGGCACGCTACACTCATACACGTTTCTGTGATCCTCGACACGGGGGGCATTTTTGAGCAGCTTGGGGGGGGTCACAGAAAACGCAGAATTTGTGTAGCCTGTGAAAATAAAGAGCAATTCTGGCTGCAAGCAGCCCCGGGTCTCAGAGTTAACCGAGTCTCCCTCTGCAGCCCCCAGTATATGCCGAGCCTTCAAGAAGCCGTGTAGCTCTGCCACACGTGTAAATCACCCTGAGCAAGCTTGGCAATTGGGAAGACTTCCCGTTGAGATCAGGACTGGTTACATTCAGAATCAATCCAACCCATAAACACATCATGCTCTTCACCAAATTCCTGCCAGAGGTCCCGATGCTTCAGAGAAGCTTTTAAGCTGCTGGTTTTACATCCCAAACAAGGTTCCTCCCAGGAATCCTTAAATACCTCCAGCAAGAATTTATTTGAAGAAGTTTTTATACAAGCGACCTTTCTGTATTTCCCCTCTGCCTGCCTCCTGGAAACTTTTCCCTGCTCAGATACGTTACAGCAGTTATGTTTTGTGACTGACAATTATCTCATAATGAAAAACAAGTCACAATTAATAAAGCTCAAAACTAATACCTGCTAAACTCATTTAATGATTTAATGAAGTAGGAGAGAGTCTTATGAAAAGATTTTAAAAGCAAGGGACTCAATTTCCAATTAGACCCAACAATCATTCAAGAGCCTGCAGGCTCCCAAGCTAAGAGATGGGGAAGAAAGGAAGGAAAAAGAAAAAAGAAACACACAGAGATTTTTGCCTTATTTTTCTTTGTATACTTCTAAACCGGAAGACACCGTCCTCTACGTTATTCTCGCTGAACGGGCCTCTCCAGGTGGGATAGCGTGATCCATCCATTTTAAGAGATTGACAGAAACATACAGCACGTTGCCAGGGTTCGTAACACTCCCAGCGTGTCACATACACATGTGGCGTCTGAAATGGGAACGTCCAAACCAAGCTCTGGCAATAAGCATGGCTCGGTAACGACACGGCACGTTTCTGAAAACGCAGGAGCGTGCTAGGGGGAAATAAAAACAAACAGAAACCAAAACACCCCCTGTGTGTCTCCAAAGGGAACCGTACCGGCGTCGGCAGGAGGGGAGCCTGCCGGCATGCCCTACTCCGGCAGCAGGGAGGCCACCACGAGGAGCTGCTTCGGCACACGGCCAGAGCCACGTCAGGCTGACGCACAGAGATCGGCTCCCAGTGCCCACACCGGCGTCTGTCTGAGCCCGTGCCCACACGTGGCATGTCACCTCCACTGCCAGGCTGCACAGCGACAGGGCGCTGGGTGGTTCACATACACCAGCGGGACCAAATGGCGTCCCACCAGCAATTAACCCCCGCGGCAGGAGCTGCAACGAGCAGATACTGACTCCACGGGGGCAGGACACGCTGCGCTAGCAGCTTGAAGCAAATTACTAGATCGCACGTAACTCCAAAGACAATCCAAGTTCAATTTACAATCGTAAATTTGATCCTTGAATGATGATACACCTTTAAATGTTTTTGCACTCAGCCAGCTCTGCTAATAAGCCTTAAACTAATTTAATGTTGTGCTATTCATTAATCACTATTATGGAAGAGAGATGCTGAATGCAGGGGGCACCCTACAGAGGGGTTTTCACAGTGTCAGACTCCCACCAGGAAGAGTGCCACACCACCCAAGAATGACAGCATAAGCATCAAAAAAAATCCCTAATCATTTCTGAAAAAAAAAGAAACCAAACCTGACATAGGACTAAAGGAAAACACCAAGTAACAGACAACAAAAATTATATTTAGGGAGAGCATTTCCTCCATCATCAAAATATCTAGATTTCACAGAAATTACATCAGGCCCTAGTTTGGTTTATAAGGCACTTACAATTTTTGTGGGGGGAAAAAAAAAAACCCCAGCAATTTCAACGGGCTTTGCCAGAAGCTGACAACTGCAGGCAACATGGAGGGGAGACAGGGAGCTTGGAGCCAACGGATGTAGATAAGTCAGATCCAGCTCAGCACCAAGATTTCATGCAGAATGGAGGCATTTTTTCTTTTTCCAATCCATTATACCTACAAGCACACCCTTTCCCCCCCCCATCTGCAGCACTAACCCTAGCATTTTCCTACTTACTTTCCCCTAAAACAAAAAAAGGTGACTAAATAGTTCTAATAATTAGATTTTAATGTCTCATTTCTAGACCTGTCAGGCGGGATCTCTCTTTGATGTCTTCAGCTCTCGCGAGAGTGACAGTCCCAGCCGGGCTCCGGAAAGCTAACCAAGGCGGTACACCCATGGGACTCCCCTGGGGCTCCCGAGCAGCTGAGTAGCCGAATCTCTCTTAGTTAGCCACGAAACTCTCAACTGCTGGTAGTTTTTAAGGCAAAAATTCCTATGGATCATGCCCAGGAAATGCCAGGATCATGCCCATCCGTAAGTCCAGGAGGATCTACGGATGAATTGCAGGATTTTACAACGGGGAAAACAATGAACACACGTAAATTTGCAAAGAGTTGGATCAAATCCCACCTTTTCTTCTGAACATGCTCACAAAGGTCTCCGAGTTCACAGCTTGCTGTCAGGCTGATGCTGCTGTGAGCCCCGACTCGTACAGCTCCGAACGCGGGACCTGGCCCCACCAGGGAGGTACCGCTCAGCGGGGGTGGGAGAGGGAGGACGGAGGAGCACACTGCCCAGGCAGGAACAGCCTGCAGGGCTGTTAACACTCATTTCTCCTCTCCTCATGATTTTCAGCAGTGACACCGTATTTTGCGTTATCCCCCCCCACTACAGGGACAAACGGACACTGGTAGGCAGCTGACAGCAAGGACAAACTCCGCAGAGCAGCTCTCACTGGGATGATGCTCTTCACTTACCTTATGTCCAGATGAGCTCTCTGCCATTGCAGTGTTATATTTATTATCCTTCTGTATTATATATCTCATAAAATGAAAAATCATTCAACACTCCTTCATTTTTGGGCTGCTAAAGGTCACCCTGACTTGAGGGCTAAGGCAATCCTGGGAAGTGAAATAGAAATGGCACATGCAGTACAAGGGGGCTCCCTGTCCCCTCCAGCCGAACTCCATCCGCATTCCCCCCCAGAAAAACCAAAACCGAGATTTGAAAAGTTCACAATTCCTCCTCATGACCAATACTGTGACTCCAAACCCAGAAAAAGAGCAGGGCAGCCGCCTGCGTTCCTGCAGTTATTACCAAGCCGACAGCGCTTCTTCCCGATCTGAGGGTATCAACCGGTGATCGAACCAGGCTATAAATTGCTGAAACTCCATTTACTTCAGTGTCTCACACCTGGTTCAATGACGATTCACGCCAGCTCCCACCTTGCCAAGTCACAAAGGATTTGTATTTTATTTTTACTGGACCTACAGGAGTTTCACACAATTAAAAATAAAAACATTGCCGGGGTTTTGGCCAGTGCCATGTATGTTCAGCTCCTGTACATATGTATCTGCAAGGCCAGCTCCCAGCCGTACACAAACCAAACTGTGACGCTGGAATCCCTTTGCCCATTCTTTCCTCTTATATAATAACAAATTATTATTATTTTCATACCCAGGGCTGTCACAAGGTTTAGCAATATAAGACAGAGCTACCAAAGAAGCAGGTTTAATCTTTTTCAATTTGCAGGCTCCAGAAATTCCACAGTGAAAGCTTGCAACGACATACAGAAAACCTACGTCTGTTAACAGCAAGCCTCTTTTCTTACCTGTGTGTTATGGACCCCCCCTTAGAAATAGCACACAGGCCCCTAAGATATTAGATCACACTTTAAAATCTTGTTAGAAAGGGATCCTGAGCTGTTTCCAGGGACACTGTCCCCACATACCGCACACCTTACATACGTAACCATGATATCAACTGCTTATTTCATAATATAGAGACCTGAACCCCATTTTTCTCTCTGAAGCCAGATGTTCTCCTGAAGAAAAGAACTACAAGCAAATTCAAAATCTGTTTCCCAAACCCCTCATGAATTTTCCCAGCTCATTTCAGAATTTTCAGAAAGCTCAGCTCCAGGTACTACGCTGGATGGTGGCAACCTCAGATGTCCCGGACCTCTCAGAGACTCCACACGAGAAACAATCTCCCCCTGCTCAGTCTATGACAAGTAAGACTCATAAAAGACTTCACATGGCTAAACCACATCCTTGCTCTACACGTAAGAGAAAAGAGCCACAAAACCATGCTTTGCCAGAGGCCTGGCAGAGTCAGAAGGAAACTGTGTCCCAGCCCCCGTCACAACCAGGAGCGTCCTGCCCTGCCTTTGCCAGTGAAGACGGGCAGGTCCATCCAGCGAGTGGGACATCAAAGGGGTTCTCGCCACGGCTGTCACTGAACACAGCAGGGACAGTACCACAAACCTCACGTGCAAGAGCTCAGCATCGCACATACCCCCCACTGTGCTCCAAGCTGCTTGGACAGGGGAACACCATGACTTTAAATTTCATTGCTGTAAAACATAGGTGTAATTTATCTAGTGCTTAACTTCACAGCTTCATTGAATTCCTGAACCAGGGTGGATTTAAGCCCTTACCTTAAATGATCTTGCTTAATCGAGGTCTATATTGGACTGGAATTGTTACGGAAACATTTCTGCTGTGGCCAAGCCCCCTCAAAGGAAAAAGCACTGCCCAGATCTCCCTGTCTCCTCTTCCATAGCCCTCCCGAAGAGCAACAGGAAATATTTTAAGTTGTTACTGTCCTTCCTTTTTTAATAAAATGTTCTCTCCCTCTACCACCAAATCAAATTTAAATACAAAACAATAAAACACACATTAGTCTTCCTGTCAAAAAGTGCAATCACATCCCAGGTGAAGAACACCGGCGCGGCCCCAAGGCCGTAGTTAGCTAGGTTTCATTTGACTATTACGTTCTCCAGGAAAAACAGAAAGAAATCTATCTATGCTGACACAATCCAGATTGCAATAGCCAAACCACCACAGCTGTTCTTTGACTATTTCAGATAATACTCTGCCATCACTGATAATATTAAGAGCGCCTGTCTCTTCCAGTGCTCTGCTACAATAATCAGCACGCCAAGAGGAATCTCTGCCACCCTCCCAGCTGCGGACGAGCTATTATTTTCTCTCTGTGACACTGTATTTTTGCATCACAGGCACTAGAAACGGAGGCTGCTCAAGAGAAATGAAGAATCTAGTTACTCCAATGTAACTACAAAGGAGGGCAGCTCCTGCACCCAGTACACGGAGCTCTCAAGACAGCGAGGTGTTCCAGCAGGTGCTTACATTACAGCACGCGAGTCATTCCACCAACTTCACAGTGACTTACAATGTGCCTTAAACCAGGCGCACACTTGGAGACAGACCCCGAGGCGCACTCAGTAGTACGTCCCGTGAAAAACTCTTCTGTATCTCCGGTGCCACGTTTGATCAGAGGACAGACGCATAAAGTATCAGTTCACACATTTGTGTTCTGATACCATTATTAAAACAGCCCATTTATTAAAAATCAAGCTTTTCTTTTTAAATAAAACTGCAGGCGTTTTTACTCACGTTAAGAATCTTAATTAAATGCTTCCAGTTTAGAGGTTTCCCACACACACTTAGTTTACTGTGGACTGAAATATCTCCTTCCCTTCTTTCCGTTAGCCAATAACTGCAAAGGCATAAAAAAAGGTGTAAGATACAGGGCTCGTTTTGTTGTTTCTTCTGCACGGTCAAACTGAGAAAAGGGGAAACGTCTTAGGAACAACAAATGGAATAAAATTTAAGAAATAATTTATCATATTGCCCTTTGCTAACAAAGGAAAAATTAGAAAGAGGAGAAGTAACCACTTCACGCTTTAAAACAACTCTATAAAAACTGATGCCATGAAAACTAGATCTTCAGGATGAGACGTTCTTACATCAAGCGTTTTCAAAGGCCCAAATCTTTGGGACATCACTGATATTTAAATAAGTCCTATCTGATCCGTGGTATCTTTCCCAATAGCCTGCAAAACTTACCATCTGTGGAGCTTTCAGAGACTCAGAGAAGTCTGAATTTTTGTCTTGAAATACCACGCTATAGGTATGGAGAAATGTGCTGACAGCACTGACTGAACACACATGAGAAAAAAAATTAAAAAAAGAGGTTTAAAAAGAAACAGTTGTGTAAGATGTCTTCTTCAGATGTAAACCCTGGCAGCCTCCAGTGAATGAATGATACTGACCCGCAACATAAGACCATTTCCCTCAGCTATTCCCTATTGCACAAATGCCAGTGAGTTCACTGAATGCAGAACAGCAGATTATGGTATTTAAGCATGCCTTGAGAAACCACAGAAACCCCGTAATATCTTACTATAATTTATATAAAGCCTTCAGTAAAGAGGTTAATTATGGATTAATCTGTCATGCCTGCTTGTGTATCTTTAGGCTAGTGCTTCTTAAAATGCAATAATACAATCAGGGAGATCTTAATAATAGAAGAGTGGGATTCCTCCTGTGCATTTCTAGCCATCCAAACGTGCAACGCCAGGAAGGTGCCACCAGGAAGCTTTGCCTCTAGCCTGGGAGAGAGCACGCCACTGAAAGGGGGCAATTCAAGCGACTCCTTTAGTTGGGATAAAAATCACCTTTAGCGGTATCCACTGACGAGAGCGGGAGCCTGGTACACTATCTTAGTACTTAAGCAAAATTATATTTCACCACCTTTTTAACATAATTGAAGCCAGCCTTCCTAGTTTCTGAATATAGGTTTATTTAGATTTCAGTTCTTCCTTGCAAGGGATAGATTCAAACCATCAAGTCTGGCTGTGATGCCACAGCATGACCATGCATCTTGGTAATTTGGTTTCCCTCATCAGTTTACAAACTCCTGTGTAGGGAAGAGGCGGGTTGAGCCCGAGGGAGGTTGTCCTGCCAGGGGGGCAGCAGCCTGGAGCCGCGCTGGCCCAGCCCCCAGCTCAGCCTTTCATTGCATCCTCAGCTCCTCAGCACCCAAACTGGTCTGCAAAGGGACATGGACACCAGGGAAGCCAGGTTGCTGCAATGAATTTATCAGGGTTTTATAGTAATTTGTAATTGATTTTATGCTCACTGCAAACTATTAATTAGTATCTTTCAAACACAACTTTCCAAGTCGGACTTGCAGTTGAGTAAGAATAGTCTCCCCATAAGCTGATTTAACGCACTGGTCTGACGTTCATTGCCGGACCGGGAGGAGTCCTGCCTTCAGAGGACTGGCCACTGCTTAAATAAACTCTCTCAGACATGTGCTCAGCCCACAGAAATTTACATTTTTAGTCCCGGGACACCGCAGTTTCTTTCCTGGTCAAGACAAAAATGGCTTTCATCACCCTGATGTTTTAATTTGGGATCCTACTGGCAAGCTAAAATACCAGTTAAAATAAGTCGTGGATTCAGTACTGGCAAGCTGAGACAGAAATAGAACAAGTCAAACAGTCAAAAATTCCTCCCTGCCTGGAAGTAACGTGACACTTAGGAGAGAAACTTTGGTTCCAGGAGGTTATGGTCAAGAAAATACAGGAGCCCAGTGCCACCCAGGTATTCAAATTTCTTTAGACACCTACAGCTGGCCACGTTCATTCTCACAAGAGGAATTCACGCAGCAAACTCAGCGCTGTTGTCCAACCACCAATGCATGTTTCCTGAAAGCCATCCCCGGGGGCTGGGAAGGAATGTAATACGATATGGAGTTAACAGTGGAGGACTAAGCGCTTGCCTTCATAAACTGCGCATTGATAAATACCAGAAAGAAAGTCTACAGACCTTAATCCCCGAAAAGCCCAGCAAATGACATAGCTGTGATCCTAAGAAGGCTCTTACTGCCCTGTCTATAAAAAGCGCATGCAACAAATGCTAACAGTGAAGCACATATCTGGCTATCCCAGACAGGTTCACAGGACAATTCCTGTGGTCCTTCTGCTGCTTTGCCACAGACAAATAGTCACGCTTCAAAATAACATCAAATTTCTAAATTCTTCCTCATATCAAAGTAGCATTGGGAATAGGCTGGCTGACACGCTGCAGCCTACAGTAATTTTGGAGGCAGGTTTGCAAGGAGACAAGGGGGAACGTGTTTCATAGCAGGACCTAAAAGTCTAACCTTGAAGAATAAAGATGAAACTCACAGAGATTATTTCAGAAACCCCAAAGCAAATTACCTGGGGCACATTTTACTGAGCCCCATGCGACTATTCCATGTATTTTGAACATTCAGAAGGTCAGCTGTCCTCTTTCTTCTCAGCATTTTCCTCGACCTAGGGCTAGGCTACCAGTGTCATTTCAGTTGGGGTCTTCTCATGACTTGTGCAGTGTTCATGGATCTCTTGAAATTGGGTTGTGACTCACCTGAGAAACTGTTCTGATCTGAGAGTGGGAGAGAGATGAAAAGAAAACATTAATAGAAAGAGAAATACAACAACGCTACGCTGGGAGAGGCATCCACCGCCTGGCATTAGCTCCCTTCCTACTCCCCCGAAAGCAAGCGACTGTCTCATTTACGGAGGACCCGTCACGGGTTGCCCAGGAGGACTAAGAACGACACAGGTACCAGCTTGCAGAGAGGCTCCATTTATATTCCCAGCTAGTTCACCTGTTTTCTGCAAATTTTGCAGTTACGCTGCAGACAGATCAATCCTGTGATTTGCTTTCAGCAGGGAGGTGGGAACCCCCTCTGGCACTTCCTATTTTTAAACAACTGAAGTTGTTTTGTATTTCCCAAACCATATTGATCCATGAGGCTAATGATAGTTTTTATTAAAGCTCCCTTTTGTATACTCTGTCACAGAGGAAGCCTTGGAAATTACAATTAGTGATACGGAAAATGTTTGAAGTCTGTTTTACTGCACAAGTCTGCTGCCAGCTCCTGCTATGTGCAGAACAGAGTAACCACAAATTCTTCTGCTCCCACATGGAAGCACGGATGGATGACTATACAAGCAATGGAGAGGGCTTACGTAGGGTGCAACAGCTACTATACACCGTAATTTACACCATGTTGCCCATTACATGAATGAACAATAAAAATAACACGAGCATAATTCTACAGTTCAAATATATTGAAATATATGCAGAGTTCCTCCCCCAAAGTAATTTAATTTTCAGTTTGCCAATGAAATGAGAAAATGAGATTTATTTTAAAAATAATTCCCCATCCTCAGTATGTGAAAGAGTCAAGGTCAGTCAAAATACCTTGTTAACATAAAAGGCATTTGTCAAAAGAAATGTATCAGTGAGGGACCTCATCTCTGACAGACAGATCGATGAAAATAAGAAAAATCCACCCAACCTGTGTGTGACCTGGCCAAGCCTGATGGCAAACATCAGAAAATGAGCAGGTTTGGGTCACCAAGAGGCCTTTTGTCATCCACTGCCACTGTGCGAATACACTGCCCAGCACTCGGGCACGTTCTCTGCCAGAAAGGGTGACCCTGGGTGCCCGCTCCGTGCCACCTTGTGTTGTCACCTATATCTGTCAAAGTACTTGCAATACTACAACAGGATAGTCACATTTGGGAAGGTAAAAATAAAGAATTACCCCCTCTCCCTATAAAAAATGAACAAAACAAACCAAAAAACTCCGTGTTTTCATCATCTGGATCTAAACTATGGTTTCTCCTCTAGAAAAAAATGTAATACGCATTTCCATAAAATGGTACTGCTGGGAATTAACAAGCTAATAAAAAGGACTTTAAGGATGCATTAAACTTGGGTTGGGGAACTCTCTTGCATTTGCAGTATAAATGCTAATAAAATTATAAATCTGTTATTAACTTTTTATATCCCTGCCAAGTGATGAAGACTTAAAATAAAAAAAAGACGATGTTAAAAAGGCTATAGATGTACGTTTTAAAATGAAAAGCTGAGCAGTCCAGACAATGCAAAAGTTACTTACACCATGTGAATTCTTCAAACATCCCTAAAAAACCCCCCACGCATGTCTCCCCAGGGCAATCTGGGATTGATTGTGAGAGTAAGAAAAAAAAAAAAAAAAAAAGAATTTCACTTTTGCTTTAAAAGCCGATTAAAGCAGGATCCCCCCAGCACGTGCCCGAGAGGCAGGGCTTCCCCAGGCGCCGCTTATCTGACAATAAGCCGTTTATGTCAAGCCCTGGCTGACAACACGCCGCGTTCGCCCGTTAGAGCCCTACAACTTTCTTGCTGTACTTAACACACCAACCTATTCAGTGCGCTCATTGTTTCAGCCAGTAACAACCCCCGGCTAATTGCTACACTTGGAAGGGAAATTAAAAGGATGGTCCTATGAGACTGCTACGTCTGCTTCCAAATGAATATAATTAGCAGAGGAGGGAAAAAGATTGTAATTGCTTCAGACTTAGTGATATAGGAGGGATTTAGGGATTAATATTTTGGGGAACAACCAATCTGCCGGCTCAGTGTTTGGGAATGCAGAGTGACTGGCAAAGGACTGAACACCCAAAACCCACGAACCTTCAGGATGGAAAACCAAGGCAAATTAGGCAGAAACAGGACCAGAAGAGCACACTGGGGAGACGACCCCCTGGAACTTGCAGGGAGTTGACATCAATCACCAAGCACATCGGAGGGAGGTCCCGGCCGCTCGCAGAAGCACATCTTCAGGTACCTTGTCCAATACTGGAAAAACATGATATTACAAGAGATGGGGGAGACTGCACAACCCCTCCTGCACTGAAAGACTCACACTCGCATTTGGAAGCGTGGGTGGCACAGAGAGGGGCACACTGCAAAACTCAAGACGGAGGCAGATCCAGCTCCAGAAGACCTCCTCTCTGCTGCAGGAGGTAGCAATGGCTTCAACCACACTAAAAAGCATTCTTTTACAGAGAAAGAGCTTTGCTAATGCCTGGGTTTGTGCTGCTGGGCTTGTGGCTCCTCATCATTTTGTGCAGTCTCATAGCCCAGGGACTGGGGAGCTCAGCTTTCGACAGGCCCCCGCTCACCAGCCTCCTGAACCCCTCGTCCCACCCCAAGCCATCGCAAGTACACGCATTTACTTTCTCCCATACAATGCTGCTGGGAAAAAACATTTCAGAACACATTCTCAGATGAGATAAACGCCTGTTTAGGTACTAGAATACAGAGTTGAGTTTTTTAAAAACATCCTTATTAGCAAAGAGCCATCCGAGATCTGGGAAGTGCTGAGAGCCACACAATTTTGAAAATTCAGCTTCTGTGGAAGTGAATTAATGGGTGCTGAGTAGCTGTTCAGTCTGAACTCAGTACTGTGTGTGGAGGTTTTCAGCTCCTGCCCAGTAGTAAAAATTGTCATACCTTCAATGGAGCGACTGATAACAGCAGGAAACAGTAGCCAACCAGTTGAAAAAGGAAGGCACAACCCAAAAGATGTGTCCATTTTCTCTATACAGACTCCCTTTAAACATCACCTCCTTCTACAAGAAGTGGTTCATTCATAGCCCTCAATCATCACAATTCATTTCAAAATCTGCATTAGAAATAGCACTTTCATTAATTTATTTGGAAAACTAGTTAAATGGGATTATTTTACTCTGCATTTTCCCTCCTGGTGTCACTGGGCTAAGACCCAACCATAGCATGCTTCAGCCACTCCCCGAGTATCTTTCTCCATATAAGCCATATGCCTGACATGTAAATCTAGATAAAAACATGTAAATCTAGCTAAAAACCAACTGTGCCCGAAGCTACCTTATTTTATATTAGCTTCACAAAAATCTGTTTTTTGCACAGCCCCTCACAGACACAACAGGTACCATTTCACCGCAGATCTCAGGCCACACGGGGTACGTTGCCACGGAAACAAAAAACCAAATGAAACAGGCAATAAATGCTCACGTGGTTACAACTCCCCTGGTCCGCTGGTCCTTCCTTCACCTTCTCCTTTGGAAAAGGGGAGGAAAATGTGGTGCTACTGTGATTCAGCCAAGCATGGATACCTAGAGCTCTTCCCTCCCTGCTCTTCAAAGAGTCCCCAGACTTGCGTTTGGGTCAACATCACGGATGCAGGTGCAGCACCAATGAAGGACTTCACGAAACACAGACTGGCCATCCCGGTGCACCTCCCGCCTTTCCCGAGGGCAGGACACACACCAAAGTCTGCGAAGCACCTCACCTTACCCTCCCGTGCAGGCACCACGCGCCTGGAGGGCCCTGCAGCAGGTCCCATCACATAGTGTTTCTCCAGGGTTTTAGATTCGCTAAGGGTGAAGGGGCGAGTGGTTTTTGTCCTCGAGTTTTCTTCAAATTCTATGTATATAGTATCACTCTTACGGGAACACACGTGCTTGGAAACCTCTGGAAACAGAGCAGCACAAACAAAAGACATGGATCCTCTACAGCACTCCTGTGTTTGTTTTTCATCACGGTATTTTAAAGACTTGCCATGGCGCCAAACGGCCAGAGAATTAAAGGACGACTACATTTCACTTAGGCAAAGTTTCCATATGTAAATCACATGAGAAATCAAGAAGCCACCAAGATCAACAGGACTCTCCCCAGCAGTTTCCATGGGCCTCAGGTCACCACCCTCACAGCAGTGTAAATTCCTATGCTGAATATAATAAATATTAAGACATTTCAAACTTCCTGGTTTTCTCTCTTTTGAGTGACACCACCGAAAAGCGCCAGTCAAACTGAATTTCTAAATTCAAGATCGTCATATAAATGCACAGCTAAAGAACGCAACAAAAGTGACATAACGAAGCCTATAAAAGATTGCTTGATCTGGTTTTATGTTCTGTGATTCTAGGTCATGTTAAATCACTGGTTTCTTAGGAAAAAAAAAAAAAACACCAAACAGAAAAAACCCCAAATTACCTCCCTCCTCCTGCCTACTCCCCGCTAGCTGATTGCCCCGTCTTGCTCTTTTTTTCCAACAGACTTTGAAGAAAGCAGGATCCAGCCCAAAACTGTTTGAATTTCTAAAAATACCATTATTTTCCCCTTGAGAATGAGTAAATGGGAAACTGAATAGCTCTTCATAAAACCATGTGTTACACACACAGCAATAGTAGATTACCATTTCAAAGGGCCTCAAAAACACGAGTTACATAAACCTTGTAGACCTGTAGTAAGGAGTTTGGATGGATACTCACTTCACAGCATCGAGCAGTTGAGTGTGAAACGCTACGTGGCTTTTGCAGCTGGGTCAACTGGTCTTGGGGGTAACTGCAGAACTGAGGTACAGCACCGCATCTCCTCCTCCCCAGCACCAACTCCTCACAGCAGCACGGTCCCTGCTCCCCACACCACCACCACAGCTGATGCGCAGGTCAGTGCTTTCGGACAACGTCATCCTGACTGTAAGCTGGCGTATTTCTTTACCATGTCTTTTCTTTTAATTCACAATATTCTGCCAGGAATGTTTCCTCTCTGAATTCCTGCGAACTCAGGCTAAAGGGTAATGGAGGTTACCAGCTCTCCGTGTGAAGGGGTGACCACCCAACACGGTATCTCTGTACCGCTCAGTGCTGGCCCCACAAATACAGACACAGAAATGGACAAAACCCACCTGCTTTCTGGGAATAAATTTACTGAAAAAAAATCAGAGGTCCGTGTTGGTAAATACTAACTGCTCATAGAGGCTTAGTGTTAAGGGGAATATTTTTCCATAATATGCACAAAATAAATTTTCAGGGTTGTATGTTTTTAATCCAATCTAATTTTATCTACAATGTTTGTTTTACCCTGAAATAAGGAACTATAGGAAACCGGAATTAAAACAAAGGAGAAAAAATAAAAAAGGACAGAAATGAGGACTTTCGACTTTCCACCACAAGTTCTCTTTTCACTTGTCATAATGTTTAAGTACCTAATTTGTGTTGATTAATCCCCCTCTTTATCATCAGCTAATCAACGTGCAGCTCCTACTACATCAAATTACCTTAAAATGATAAAAATCAATGGAGTGTGCTTGTTTTCCCCTTTATAGTATACGAAATCATACCTGCGAGTGACACCAGAGCAACTCTGGAAGACACAGGAGATGGCTGCTCCGCACAGAGCCTGATATTATTCATTTTGATTCTGGTCATGTTTTGAAAAGTCCTTCAACCAAACTTCTCAAGAACAAAAGAGTTGTTTCGTCCAAGTTTTTGGGCCTGACTTCCCTCTCTCTTTTGCCAGGCTCTGAAGCAAGACGGGATCTGTTATTACACATGCCATTCATATTTAAGTAATTCCATAAAGTAAATGAGAAATAAGTATATTGATGTTAGGAAACCTGCTGCAAAACAGGCAACAACAAAATTTCCTGGTGTCCCTGCTGCAAAGCAGCTGCAGCACTGCAGAGCTCGGTTTGGTATCAGATAAATTGACCATAACTAATTTAGTTATTATGCTAACTCTTCTATTTTAACCCATTCACAGGAACAGAAAAGTTACACAACTCAAATTAGGAGTTTGTTGGCAGTGCCTTGTATTAAAACAAACTAGAAAGGAGCGATATTCACATTAATGGGATTTTGACAGATATATATTCTTACATGGCTGGCAAAAACATACAGAGGCACATTTAAAATTACATTAAGGTTATGACAACAAAAAAAGCTAGTGATACTCAAGACTCCTCCAGCTCCGTTGTGGGATTCAGCAGTGCAGTGAACTCTGCGGACACGGTTCTGACGTGACGAACGCACAGCTCCAGAAAAAACCTTCTACCAGTGATCTTCATAGCAAAAATGGAAGGCACTACAGTGTGAGCATGCACTTTTCCTAAAATACCACAGCTTTTCTCTCAAGAGAGGGGAAATAGTGGCATTACATCAAATGCCGCCAGCATGCGACTGGCTCTCCCTTGTGTTCACCGCAGCATGAGCGAGGCACACAGCCAGCGTCAGACGCATCCTAGGAGATAAACCCCTGAGTTTCCTAATTTCTTCATTTCTTTTGTATTCCAGGACTAGCAAATGCACTGGATCAATAAATGACATAGCATTTGATCCCTGTTTTCCTTTAGGGTTTGCATTTCAGTATCAGACGATCTGGCTGATCTGCAGAAACCTGCACAGATGCTTACTAAACGTTTTTCAAGACTGCTGGTAGTTAATCAGGACCAGAGGATAGTTATTGCCCTATACTATATGCTTCCAAGCACATCTGATGAAAAGAATACAACCAAGGAGATTTTTTAATACACCTCAACAGCATATATTGTATCCCATTGCCCCAACAAAGCCACAGAGAAGTGTTGTAGACAGAACACGCTGGCACAATCCTAAGGTCTTGGGGCCAGCTACCTATGTCTTTTTTTAATAAACACTGATTATCTTCGGAGAAAATTTAAAATGAGCCTAAGATGTTGTTTGCAGGCAGGCATTACATTTTTATTTCCCCAGGCTTGTGGATTTAATTGACTGCCACCTGTGGACCTCATTAGATAAGGCACACAAGCCTCCACCGTGCAGTTCCTATGTTGTGATGCCACTTTTGCAACCCAGAGCTTAGGTGGTGTGTAAGGACTTGTCCAAGATGACTAAACCCAGGTCAGTTTTGCATCCGAGCCAGGGTAGAGTTACAGTAGATATACTTTCACAAGCAGTCTAAAAGGCCAGACAAAAGTTTTCCTAGGAGCTCTCCTGCTCCCAGACTTGCAGTTTGCTAAATCTGTCTGCCCAGCGTCTGGTCAGAGATTAATTTTCCCGGTCCACCTCGCCAAGTCCGCCTCAGTCTCCACAATCACTTAGCCAAAAATTCAGAAGAAAACCAGAGTAATAGAAACAAGTAAGAGCACAGATGACACAGGAACTATAAATCGTTGCCAAGATGCTTGCAATCACATAGTCCTCATCATTTCATCATCCTGACTCTGAGCTAGTCCTTGTTTTCAGATATGCTGCGGGCCTTGCCTTTGGTGTCCTAGCCAGGTTATTTTGGCAGGACTGGGTCTGGCTCAATGCCAAGGCATCACTTGGCCTCGAGATCAAGGCAGAACGATATTTGTTTTTCTGCCATGTAGTACCAGCTTAAAAAAAGAAACCAAAAACCCAAAAGAAAATTTAAAAAAAAAAATCCAAACCAAAACCACACACAACATAATTTCTGCCTTTTTCTAATCACACGAAAATGAGCAAAACTCCCACATTGATCCCACATGAAACTTCACAGGTTATTAAAGACTTTGGCTTTTGTTTTGCTTTTTTAAACTTATTTTTCTATGAAAACAACGTCACCTACATCAACAGACTTTGGCCAAAAGCAACTGACTGCAAAATCCTTGCCAGGGTTTGTTTTTAAACAACATTCTTTAGACGCTACCTTGCTAAGTGTGACATTCAGACTTACTGCAGTTAAAGAGCTGCTGAACTCAAGGACCAGGGGTTAAATGGGAAGGTACACTTCTTCCCAAGAATAAATAACTCTTCCCTTGCACCCCTCCAAGGAGGGATGTTCTAACATGTTACAATTTGAATATGAAAAGATGCAAGTAACACCAGATTACATTCTGGCATCATCTGCCCAATACAGAAGGAAGAAAAGTTAGATGGGAAATGGTCACAGACATGGCGTGTTAGACACCAAAAACGATTCCTGCAATGCTGGGCCTGATGTGCCAGCAAGGCAGAAAACACGCTGCCAGCTCTTACCCTCCCAGTCTGCAAGTCTGGAAATTAATCAACAGTGAACTGGGAAAGGTCATTAAAGAACTACAAATTCTTTAAAAGAACCTTAATAAACCTCCTGAAGCAGCAGCAGCCAGAAACTGTAAGATGCGCAGCTGCTTTATTGGGATATAAAAGTGGAGAGGGGTCAGGGCAGAAGGTGAGAGATGGGGTCAGGATGAGCGATGGCAGGTACTGCTATTTGATATTTTAAAAGTCTGTTTCTAGCCATTGCACTGACAGAGCTTCTGTGAACTTGCACTAAATACAGCAGGCAGATTTCATCAATGGGACTCAGGAAAGCACTGGGCAGTTTGGAGGTCAGGGCTTAGGAGCTGCTCACAAGTGCTAGGGGATTCCCATCCTGAGCCCACTGCTTCCAACCTGGGTCTCCTCACCGGGCTGTCCACTCGCCATCCCTTCTTTCCCCCATATCAATAAACCACTGCACACAACGGCTGGGAAAATAGCTACCCACTTCTAGACACTCTTGATTAGGGCTGGTCAGATTTACTTAACAAAGACCTTTACGCTCCATAGACCAAACATTTCATTTGAAACATCACAGGTTGGAGCACTGGGAATTTCTTAGAGAAATGGCAAGCTGTGTAGCTCCAGGGAAGAAAAACTCCATTAAAAGCTGCCAAATCAGGCAAGCCAGAAACAGGAACTCTGGTCCCTTCTATCCCAGACCATTAATTCAGGTTATGAAAGCACATTTACTTCCAAAAAGTTTTGTGGAAAGTCTGTTGTCTCCATGAAGCATTTAAGCTTAAATAAAATGACAGGTAAAGAAGTGTCAAACTACACAACTTTGAGGAGTTTTTGAAGGGCTTACGAAAGTTGGTAACAGAGAGAAAGAAGAAAGCTTTACAGCTCAGAGGGATGCCACCCACAGTTTTTCTGATCTCTCAAGTAGAAGACAACGTGTCCTTTCAGAAGTGACCAAATCAGCAGCTTAGTTTAACCCGTCAACCAGAACCCATCAGGTTTTTAATCTGACAAGTGGCAATGCTTTATTTGACTGACAACCTTACTTTTTACCACCTAATTTGGCAGAACACAGGTTAAATAAATCTTGGCTCTCTTTTGAGTTTGTTGCAGCTAATGACTTTGAACTTAAGGGTCTGTTAACACTAAATGGCTATCATCAGGCAGACATGCTAAATTACCGCAGGAAGTAGAAGGTACCTTGAAAGAAGAAACTGCACCGATTTATGCCAAGAAAACTGGACGTCAATGAATGTTGTTGGACTGTTCTCTGCAACACCAGGTTTCTGGCCTAGACAAACATATTTCTCATCTACAGTATTTATCCCCTGCCAATATAAATCCAGCCAAACTGGCTCCATCTCATTCTCACTCAATATGCCCTTGCAGAAACAAACACAGAAAAAGAGAAGTCTTTATCAATAAAATTGTCCTGCATAATGCAGAGCAACTCTCCTTCTTGCTTGCTCAAAGTAATTATCTCACCATTTTAGATACTTCCCCTTTACCGTCAATTTTAGAAGCAGTACTTATATAGGAAGGACTGATGAAATAAGGACTGTAACCTAACAGATATCTAATAGATTCTCAAATACAGCCAAAAATCACTTGACATTTGCTGGAAGCTCCGAGTCTTTGAAAGATAGCATGAAACGTAGCCTCATTCAAGGCAACAGGGAATGTTGCCTTTTGTGGTGGGTTGACCCTGGCTGGATGCCAGGTGCCCACCAAGGCGGCTCTATCACTCCCCTCATCAGCTGGAGGCAAAGAAGTCATCGAGCACCTCAGCCTTCTCCATATCCCCAGGTAACCAGGTCTCTTGTTTCCTTCTGGAGAGGGCCCACAGTTTTCCTAACCTTCCTTTTATCACTGACGTGCCTGTAAAAGCTTTTCTTGTTCCCCTTGACATGCCTGGCCAGATTTAATTCTGTTTGGGCTTTAGCTTTCCTAACCTAATCCCTGGGTGCTTGGACAACTTTATATTCCTCCCAGGCTACCTGTCCTTGCCTGCACCCTCTGTAGGCTTCCCTTTTCCATTTGGGTTTGTCCAAGAGCTCCTTCTTCATCCATGCAGACCTCCTGGTGGTTTTGCCTGACTTCCTCTTTGTTGGGAGGCATTGCTCCTAAGCTTGGAAGGAGGTGATCCTTGAATATTAACCATATTTCTTGGGCCTCTCTTCCCTCCAGGTCTTTATCCCATGGTACTCTGACAAGCAGATGGCCTGAAGAAGACAAAGTCTGCTCTCCTGAAGTCCAGGGTAGTGAGCTTGCTGGGTGCCCTCCTTGCTGCCCTAAGGATCTTGAACTCCACCATCTCATGGGCGCTGCAGCCAAGGCTGACCTTAAGCTTCACAGTCCCCACCTCTTTATTGGTGAGAACAAGGGTCCAGCATAGCACCTCTCCTCGTTGGCTCCTCTAGCACTTGGAGAAGGAATCTTGGCGACATTCCTTTGTCTTACTCCTTCAATTACCCTATGCCTGAGATCATGCCAAGGACTTAGGGACCCAGCACCCTTTTTCTGAAACCACCCTCCATGCTAATAGTTTGAACTGACATGGCAGCAAGGATCCCCTCCAAGCCTGTGTGAAGTTATTAAATATTTTGCTTTAAATTTCTTAGTAATTTCTTGCAGATAGGTGGGTGTTCGCCTCTTCCTATGGGGACACATTTAGTATGCTCTTTGCTGTGTTCTCACTAGTGGGCCCCAAGAGGCTTCAACACCCCAAAGGTTTGGGAAAGACTGGATCCACATTTGTCCTTCATTAGTCACCCTTGCCAGCAACCAGGGGTCCAGCACTTCACTGGACATCTCTCACCAGAGAACATAGAGCACTAGTACTTACATCACCTGTAGTGTCATCACATTTTAATCAACTGAAACATGTCCCGTGATTTTATAACACAGATCACTACTCACAGAGAAGTTTTCTGCTTGACAACTTCGCCACCGCTCTCCGATGCCATGCTTTACCAGTGTTCCGACTGTGAGGTTAGCAGTGAAATTGTTAGTAAGTGGATGTAATGCATTCTGGGACACGTACTATCGCTGCTTCTCTTTGTGGAAAGGCAGACACAATTTTTCTGCTGGAGTAACGCTTGGAAGACTTTCTGAAAAATCTTACAACAATTAAGCTAATTTACCCCTGCCAAGCAGATGCCAGAAATTAAAACTCGCAAGAATGACAGACTTGCATGATAGCTAAAGACAGAAGAAAATTGCAAGATCCAAGATTATCATTCTCTTGACTGTATAGAAGTGATTGTAATTATTGTTTGGTTCTCAACTATTCTAGGGCAGGCACCAAGGAAAGACATCTATCAAGACATTTGGATTCATTTAGGCACCCTACTCAAAGGGGTAATAAGCCCTGGGCTAAAAATACCACTGACATTTCAATATTAATAATGATGTGTGCTCACGTATCGCTGTAGTGATCCTTTTGCAGTAGCTTTGCGGTGTCTCTGTTTACTGCTGGTGCGCGTTTACCTTCCAGCTTCCTGAAGGTGATCTCCACATTGTTGCAGTCTGAGCCACTGGCTGTCCAAAAATCAACACTTGATCCAGTCCCTGAGTACATAAGCATTTTAACTTGCCTGTTCCCAACGTCTGTACTTTACATTAGTAATGCACAAGATTATAAGAAATTCAAAACTGATTCAAGAAGTGAAAGTGGCCGCTAACAAGCTGGAGATTACTTAGGGGTCAACCTTGTAAAGCAGCATAACAAGTAAGAGAAAGCAAAGATCCCAGTGTTATTTGCTGCTTAAAATGACTTCCAAAAGCATCTATTTTTTTCAGCTTTCCCTGAGCTTATAGGAAGCATTTAGAGGATGCTACAGAAATTAATTTGAATATACATTGCTTGAGCACTAAATGCGACTGTAGCTGCTATTTAAGAAAAAAACCCAATCCTCTCCTAACAGTTTAATTTCACCGAGTCATCTCACAGTATTGGCCAGCACTCAGCAAATAACAGATACCCATCCTCAACAGACCTGTCTCCAAACCTCTGCAGTCTGCCTTTACATTCCGTGCGTTAAAAAATGGCAAATACGTTTTCACAACTTCTCGTCCTTGCCCATTCTACCAGGTCAGCACATCCACAAGAGAACACCCACCCACGAGGGAGCAGTGCATCCCGGCACGAAGCATCTCCTCTCAAGGTTACGTTAAATCGTTGGAGGTTAAACCCTGATACTTCAAAGCACACATCTCCCTCCTCCCCTCCCGGACCAGAGCACATTTGGTGTGTTAATCGTTAGGAAATAATCAACATGGAGCTCGACACTAGCACTATCAGAGCATTGCTCCTCCATGTACAACGTCACCCTAATGAAGAAGCCCCTGGACTTAACGTAGATTGAAGAGTTTTTAGAGCAGGGCTGACAAAAGCGTATTTATTCACCACTGCCTTATTTTAATCTCTGTGTTTCGCAAATTCTTTCTAAGTATGTATGCAGGTTGGTTTCAGTTGTATCACCCTCTCCCAGAGTTGTGAGCATATTAATAAAAATAAATAAGCCTGGCTTGCTAAAAGAGCTTTAAAGAGGTGGATGTCCAATTAAATTCCCAGACTCCTTTGAAAATCCTACCATTTTTCACTGTCAGGTGCCGTTAGAATAAGAAAGGTCACAAGCAAAGAGGGATCTCGTGTAATTCTCTGTGAGGAGCACAGTCCGCAAGCAGACAGCATTAGCAGACACAGCAGTGAACGCTTCCCAGCAGACATTCTCAGTTTGCTTCACAAAAAAAAAAATATACTCCACCACTAAGTTTATTTTGGTTACAGCTAGGTGAAGACAACAAAAAATATTTTTTTTTAAAAACATTTTCAGAAACTTTTGCCTAAATATTGTTCAAAGACAGACCAGCATAGGTTGCTATTTTACCTCTTGTATTAAGAAGCACAAAGACAGCACCAATGCAGCACCTCTCCACATGGCACACGCTTGACAACCAGGAAAATAAATTTATATGGAAACAGAGACAGGAAGACAGATGTTTTGTATTTTAACAGCTCCAAGAAATGCTTCATGCAACCCGATCAACAAAGCCCTATGGGCTGGTTTTATAGCGTGGATCTATCTAGAAGGTTAAGTGAGAAAATTAGCTTTAGAAATATTACTTATCGGTGTACTGTCACAGCCCAGTTACCGAGGAGGATTATCCTACACCAAACAAACAAAATAAGCACCAGGAGAGAATCCCATTAGCGACTGAAAACCCACGGCCTTGCCGCGGGTGCCATTTGCATATATTGCGATTGCACAATATTTAAAACTGCAAATTGGATTTCATTTTCCCCTGGCTACCTGCCCATTTTTCTTTAAATTGATTTATTAATGTCCACTGTTGCTTTGCAGTTTTATCCTTTTAGCAATAATAGATGTAATATATCACAAAAACAAATTTTTAAGAGTACATCATTAGAGTGATGTAGCGCTGGTAATAAACCCCTTCACACTTGGATGAACTTAAATCAGTTTCTCTTTATTGATTTTTGGTCATAACATAATTTTAAAGTTCAACTCAGTTAATAAAAAAAAGATTTGCTCTGGTGTTGTGTGTAAAACACTTGTGCTGTAAGTTTTCACGTCATGTGTTCCAAAGGCTCCTACAGATTTATACATTCCCTCAAACGGTGGCTTGTCATTATATAGCCTGTCTTATCTTCTCTGCTGACCCGCATTTATCTGCCCATCTTTATTGCCACACGACTTAGTGCACAATAGATCTTTACACCAGGACCATCTATCCGAACATGCGCAGTCATTTTATCTTTCCAGCAGCATTTTGAGTAATGGCCATTTGCATTTTACCAAACTCTCTTACTTTACAGTGTTCTGCATTGACAAAACCATTTCCATGACCACGCTTTTTATTTTCTTCCAGAAAAAAAAAAAAAAAAAAAAAAAAAAAAAAAAAAAACCAATAATTCACCTTTTCCACTTAGCTTTTTTGACAATGGATATTTAAAAATCGGTGGAATATTTGCATGCTTGTTTTGGGAGTTTTTTTTAATACACTTCTTAATCTTCCAGAAGCACGTAGTCGCACAGACAGAATAAGTTAAGGACAGCTGAGCCTAGGGATTTATTGGTTCAAACTGCTCGATAAGGAAGCATATGATTTAGACGGGTATATAATCACTCGCCTCCACTTTTCTTGCCCTCCTGGAAAGGTACAGTGATTATGGTGGAGACTAAAGACGTGGCTTCACTGTCACCACAGTCTCCACAGGACAGTGCAGACGCTGCCACTCCTTTAGCCTATTGGCGCATCTCCGTATCATGAAGACCATGGAGAACAGGAGTGGCCAAAGCCACCAAACGAGGCCAGGTTATCTCAGGCTGAGGAGACATATCTTTGAAGAACATGAACTGCTCAAACTCTTACATTTTTTACAGGACTTGCCAAATCATTTTGGAAATAAAAGACAGAAAAACCTACCAGTGCAATAGTGCTTATGAGCCAGTTGGCCATCTGAATCTATTTCACCCTACTTTTTAGGCCACCGTTTCCTAGGAAATCAGGAATTTAATTGTCTGGCTTGAGATCTTTAGGAAGGGATTGTGCTTTCACTCAGCGTTTGTGCAGGACCCAGCCCACTGCAGTGTTGAACCACAACAAACTGCTGTAATAATACAAATAACGGGGCAATGGCAACTCTGAGCAAAACTCCTGGTTCGTTGTGCTTCTCCCCCCAGCCCACTCAACCAGAAGCTCCGAGCTCTCCCATGGGCGCCTTGGAGCCCTCCCAGAGCTCACTGTAACACCGGCAAAGCAACCTGCAAAACTGGGTGTTGCACAAAATACTACCCAAACATTTTATTTAATTGCTTTTCATTTTCTCTCATTTAACAGGTCACAGAGCATCTCCAGAATGGTCTGCTACAGACATCAAAAGAGGATGACTGGCCCTGGAAAAGATCGTAAACTTGTTAAAGTCTGATAAGATACGTAGTGGTTGGAAAAAAAGGTAGGTTTGACTCTGACCCCAGATGAGTTCAAACAGATGCTGTGCTACAAACTTATCTGTCCAACAGCTTACCTAATCCAACACTTAGCCTACGGATATCTTTATGTGTCGGCTCACTCCAGAAACTTCAAAGTGAATAAAAATGAGATCACTTGGAACTAGTGGTCCATAAGGAGACTTTATGACTAATGAAACTAATGAAGAGAACGGCTTGCTTATATCTCAGACTGTGAACTAGTCACACATACCTTCATTTCACAGGAAGCTTAGGGCTAGTGAGTTCTGTACTTACTGGCACATTATTTACAAAATTAGTGTTCATAAAATCAAAGACATGAATAGGTGAATCGTACCATACATCTTATGTGCTTGTAATAAGGAAATTCTTACTTCAATACATTATCACTAGCTTTGACTCAAGAAGAATAATTCATTCCCCAGTAAGGACTTATTTCTGGCTTTCTTTTGCTTAAAGGGCTGTTTGTATATGGTTCGTATACAGGTTTAAATAACAACATGCTCCTACATCCATACACACTGAAGAGCTGCAGGTAGGATTCAGATTTGTACTGTGTCTACCTAGTGACATACAGGGAATCTCTGTGAAAGCAAAATCGGTTGTTATGACTAAGTTGCCTTGACTGGTTAAACAAAGACAAGAAAAAAAGGAAGAGCTTTTAAGTTTTATCATTCTAATTCCCAGGCTGCGCTACTTTTCTTTTTTTTGAAATGGATTTAAGATTCACCTCTCTCTAGCTCTGTCCTGGAAGATTTGCATCAACAGCTACTTACAAGAAAAAAAATTAATCCCCTACCTGACACATACACTGTAGGACAAGAATAAGCAGTTCAAGATTTGGCCTTACAAAAGAAATACGCAAGGCACCAACTCAGAGCGCGACTCATTTGCCCAAAGCAGAGCGATGCCTTTCCCCAGCCCCGCGCTCGGCAGCGCCGGCACAGTCCCGAGCCGCTTCGTCCGCCTGGCAACGGCCCCCCTCCCCATTCAGCTCCGTTACCAGTAAGCTGCTAATGAGGAAATCCATAACCTTTTTACAACAGATGCTGTGAAATATTCTTTCTTGATACGTAATGGTATATTGATTTTTAATTTCAAAATATGCAAACATGACATTTGCAACAGTGACTCCATACACACAAAAGCTATATTTTTGGACTTTTCGATCTGCATCACATTTTGCAAGCATTTGCCATCAATAACTAGCCAAAAGAAACCCAACCCTAACCACGAGGGGTTGCTTGCCTGTAAAAAATAGTACAACTATGGATTTCTCCCTGAATAAAAATTCTCTCGTAAAAAGCTGATGTAAACAGCTGCGTGTAATGAACTTGTCAAACCTCAAGGTTAATTTAATGCCACAGTGATAGAGGTATTATGGATGGGGTAGTACCTCTGCCTTGACTCTACGACTGCTCTACATTTCCTGTTGTAAGAGTGAATCCAATAGCATCGCTCAGGCTCCTGCCTCCCTTGCTGGACACCTGCCTCGTTTTTCTTTTGAAAGAGTGACGGTGGAAATACCAAAACAGATTCGCCATTTGCACGAATGAGAGTTAGAAAAAAAAAAAAAAAAATGTAGTTTGCATAATTCTTATGACCAGCTCATAAAAAACTGAAAAATAAATAAGTTAGCACCACACGCATCTTTCTGGCATAGGTCCTTAAATCTGGGGAGGAGGGAGACTGGAGAGGCCACTGCCGCATCAGCAACACAATTTCAAGTTTAAAAAAAAATATATATAATTCTGGCCATACTGTACAGCCCAACCTATGCCCACTGTAAAGATGTAGTGCAATTTGAAAAACTATTGAGGTCAGTCCTTACCACATTTTTTGCTGGAGACAGGCTCCTTCCCCACGGGCCACGAGCCCACAAGCACGGCAGCACGGGGGGCGCAGACACCCCGCAGCCGCAGGGAGAAGCGCTGCCTGGGGCAAGGAGTCAGCACAAACGCAGGGCATGGTGGCAGGAGGCGAGAAAAAGGACCAAGTCAGAAAAGACAAACTGAAGCCGCCCAAGCTGGCGAGGCAAGGAATGAACAGTACCACTTGCAGAGGAGACGGGGTAAGGGTTTCAATCATTTAACAAGGCTCGATTTGGCCAATTTTTGGGCCTGTAAGCCTGGGTTTGTAGGGTGCAGCAGGGACAGCACAGTCCCAAATCCATCCCCTCTCTCCAGTACATGGCCAGTTGAATTACAAATGGGTCGCTCTTTCCCTCGCTGGGTAAAATTTCAATATTGCTGGGAAACCACTGAGGAAATACCCAGTAATTCAATTCATTGGATGATATCTTGATTCCTTATGAACAATCACTATTAGTTCAGAGACACATGGGGAAAAAGGAAAAAGAAGCTATTCTTTAACGTAGCCCTCGTCTCTGCCTTATGGTGGAGATGCAAGTATTTAAATCGCTTTTTGAGTTCCCTTACAGTTTCAAATTACTGAGCTCCTCTTCTTTTTCTCAGATAGGTACAAATTTTACCTACGGTGTCAAAATCGGCTCTGCCCTATGGACAAACGGACAAAATAACCATAGGGCACATCTCCAGCTGGGATAAATTGGCATGGCTTTACTGACTTCAACAGAGTGACATTGATTTACACCAATTGAGACTCCGGCCTTACATTTACTTTTCAATTCCTTCCTAATGTACTTAAAATATCTCCTTGGAATCAATGTCCTGTAATAAAACATCATCCCAAGAGCGCACACACTGAATGTCAAGGAGAGGAAAAAAATACATCTTGCATAGACTTATGCCACGTTCATAATCATTCTCTTAATTTTTAAGCAATTCAAAGGGGAAAAAAATGCTGAATATTTCTCGGGATGTACCCTATAATCTTACAACATATTTAGAATAGGAAATTAAAGCTGAGCTAAACTACCAATTGTGTCAGCAAAAACAGCCTTTCATGGCAAAATGACAATTTTCTGTCTTTGAAAGCTGCCTTTTCCAATTCAAAAAAAAATAAAAAAATCAGGCAGGAAAAGTGGTTTGCCCTTTTATTGTGCAAACCAGCAAAAATACATTCCTCCCTGCAAGACTTTTTCCAAATTAAATATGTATTTTTTACTGTAAGTCGCTTGGAGATCAGTCATTTGGTAGCAAAAGATTTAAAAAAAACCCCCAGCATTTAACTAGACAAAGGCAAATAATCAAGCCATTGCCATTTTGAACAGCTACAGGTTTATCCAAATATTCAGTAGGTTTATTTTCACTTTCTTCTAAACGCTCTCAGAGCGTGCAATTTTGACCCCATTGTGTAAAATGGCACAAGTCCATCTGACTTTAGCACTGCTCGCCTATTTGTAAGTCCGGGTCCCTCACCGTAAGGCACCTTTAAGGGCTTTGAATGCTATGAACTAAAAGGCATTAACATGGCACAAGCAATCGAAAAGGAGCATCGCGTTACGTGACCTGGTAAATCCCTAATTCTAATCTTTGCCCCAAGCTCCTGTGGCACTATCAACATTTCAGCACACACCTTTAGACTTTCATAATTTAGCAGGGGATTTAGTTTTCTTTTTCGTTCCCAAGATACTGTAGGTTATTCTGTACGAACAGAAACCCTCACCCCCCTACCCCTCCAGGCCAGGACCCTCAACAGGAGCTATAAGAGAACCTTTTGGTAGGACAAGTTCCCCAAAGCCCTCTTCGATTAGCTTTCTGTACAGCTGGATACTTAACTGATTCTCACTTCAGGCTCACGATGTTTTCCATTTATGTCCTAGCACACATACGCTGCCTGAATCCCAGAGCCGGGGAAGCAGATGCCTACCTACAAGGAAGGTCTGGTACCGGCTTTGCACCTGATGGCACTCTTTAGGCATTGGTGGCTTTAAAGCAGAACCCGTATGCAAGAAGTAAATGGGACATCCAGCTATTCATGCTGTGCAACTAATACACAATAAGCTCCCTTAAGACCTGACAACGCTTCTACCCAAGCCATTAGTCAGTAACAACAGAGAGCAACTTGATAAAGCCAAGGCCATGGGTATAAATAAAAATAAAATGACCTTAAATTGCTAGCTCAGCACAAGAGGGCATAAAAACTGGGGAGAACAGAGACCCAAATGTTAGCCTCTGCCTAAGGAATAATAAGAAAGAGAAAAGGCAAAATCAGCACTGAAATCTTGCGGGCCTGCCAGGGCCGGCAAATAGCTCTGCGGGGCCAATTAAACTGTGGCAGTGGGCGATGGGAGAGGCAGTGACCGTGGCAAGCACACTGCTGGCCGGAGAGCTGTAATGAAAGGTGGCAGTGATGGATAGCCCACCTGCCCGTGCCTTTGAATAAGATGCAAATCCATTAACGAAGCAGCGGTGGGGGGGGTTCCCCCTGCGCGCTATGCAGGAGGTGGATAGAAAGCAAAGCACTGGGCTCTTCCCTTCCGCTTCCAACCCAGACAATTTTAAGGTAGAAAGTGCCACACTCCAGGAAATCGTGACCTCCTGTGCTTTATCGCAGGCTAGAGTGTTTGCTACCATGTCTGCCCCATGCCAGCAACACTTCCCTGCCCAGTGGGCAAAGCAGGAGGGAACAAGCTTCGTACCTGGCTCTGCATGGGTCCCCGTCGGCTTAATTCAGGGTCAGAAAGGACAGGCCCTAATAAAAGGGGATATTTCTTTGAATGGCATTTACTCCTCCCCTCTATCACCACTTAATGAACCACAATTCGAAGCATTACGTGGCTCCTGAGTGCACGCTATGTCTGAACTGCTGGAAACCATAAGGAACAGCAGTATCCCTTCATTGCTTGGGATGAGCCCTGCTCCCAGGGCTTTCCTCAGCTTCCCAACGGGGTGGGCACGTGAGCTTTGTCTATTCTACCAGCTGCACTTCAACGTCCAAACATCAGAAATGCCAGTGGCAGAAACAGAGGAAAAAGAAATGCAGTTTCAGGCTGTTGTGTCAATAGGTGAAGCCTGAATTGATTTTAATGACTTACTGAAAACTATAACACTGGGGAGAAAGAGAGTCACGTCAAGGAAAAAACTACCACCCCAAAGTTGCAGGTATCTTTAGTATCATTTTGCATTTATTAAAAAAAAAAAAAAATCTTAGTTGAGCATAAATGAAAATAAGGCTGACAAACCCAGATCGAGGAGGGGTTTCTACTGGGAAAAATTCATAGTGAAAACAAACTCCATTAAAAACACAAAATGTCTATGATACATCATCAACGCTAGAAAAAAAAAAAAGAAGCAAGCCAAAACCAACACAAAAACCTTGTTGATATCAAATTGGGAGGAGAAAAAGCCATCCAAATGTCTGTTCACACTGAAACCACCTCATCCAGCCAAGGACCCTGCCTGCGGCTTTACAAACACGACCTCCCACAGGCCTGTCCCTGCCAGCTGGAGGACAGCAGCTCTGCTGGCCCTGTGTGGCCAATGCTGGCCACGCCACACCAGAAGGAACGATGCTTCCGTAACATTTTTGTGCCACTCAAGCAAGCACTCAATTTTCCAGTAGTGCTTGTAAAAGACCCTGAGGTTCAAGAGCAGCTCATGGCAGGTATGCAGATAATCCAAGGACATGTTTGCAATTACAAGATAAGCCAAATCAAGGGCAAGAGAGCACTCTCCTTTCCAGAAGTCTCTGGCTCGACTGTGGTCTACTTTATGTCCCCAAAGCCCTGTTACCCATCACCCCTGCATCGGTGCCTTCCCCATACCCAACAAATCCCCAACCGCCGAGTTTCCCCACAGGGTATTTAAATACCCACAGGCTATTTAAATACTTCATTCCACATATCTACACTGTAGATATGAAAACACAGATTATACATCAAAAGGCAGCTTCTGCTGTAACAGATAGTGTAACAAAATTTAAACTCGCTTCACTATGTTGGAGCCGTCTTACTCAACAGCAAAGTTTCCGAGAGTCCCTGATCTGCTGCTGATTGGATTATAACATAAGTGAAAATTCATGCGTATTAATGATAAAATCCATTATTAGGGGTAAAGATGAATGTATAGTCATGGGGCATATTAGTAACTAACTTTTAAATGGAGATTATTTCTCCAAATGAAAAGGCAGAAATAATCCTCTCTAAACCTGCTTCATTTTTAATACTTGCTGCCAACAGCTAGATCTGCTTGCTTCCATTCCTGATATACCGTAAAATCTTACGGCTTGTAATATATCTTCTGTGTATGTGTCACATCACTTACTCAACAAAAAAAAAAAAGACTAAATCCAAACCTGTAAAACTGAAAATGGGAAAATCATCTGTGAAAAACTGGTGATTCAGGGGAGGCCCCTGACATGTGAGGAAGGGCTGATGCTGCCCCCACCCTTAGGGACGGGAGGGCACGGGGAGCGCTGGGTGAGTCCCCTGGCAGCCCATCCTCCTGGCATCCGTCTCCAAGCAGTGAAGGACGAGGAGGAAATTGGGTCAATAGTGGAGCCATCATCAGTGACACGTGTGCTGACAGTGAGCACACCCTCCACAAATCTGCGGGTGCCAGTACACCACGGGAGGTGACAACCTAAGAAGCAGCTAGAACCGAACACTAGAGGGACCCCGGCAAACCCGAGGATGGGGCCCATCAGAAACCTAGCGGGGTCTGATAAGGAAATGGGCCAATTTCTGCCTGGGGCTGCAAACTAACACCATGCAGTGACCAGTGGAGCAGCAGCACCACAGAGAAGGGCTGGAGGGCTGCTGGGGCCACCAAGCTGTCTGTGGGGCTCCCTGTGCTGGTGGAGAGGAGGCAACCAGCCACGCACATCTACCTTCCCCAAAAGGAAGAAGGACCCCATCCCTGGGTGCAGCAACACTCCTTGAACCAGCAAAAATAACCTGTTCCAGTGCTGGGGGCTCCCCTGGAGCAGAAGCTTGAGCTGGGTGACCTCCAAAGGGCCCCTCTAGGGTCATTTCTGTCATTCCGCAGCCCAAAAACTACAGGTAAAGGCTTTAACAGCATCTCTGCAAACTACTTATCTTGCTTACTCTAGGACTTACGCTCTCTATCACAGCCAGGCAACAGAACAAATAAATTTGCCTTCTGTCAGGCAGTATCGAAGACATGAATAAAGCATTACAACGCATTTTCAGTAACGCAGATCTTTGAACTGTGCTCTGCTTTCCCATCGCTATGCCCCTAACCACAGCGGCAGAAGGAAAAATCCCTATTCATCACACTGGGACCTTCTTTTGATGTTGACTAGAGATGGAAGAGATCGTGCTCAGACCCTATGGACTATTGGTCAGTATATAAAAAACTGCTTATGAAAGATAACTTCTGCCTGAAGACTTGCGCACGGTGGTGCAGGATAAATAGCAGCGAGATTTACAGCGATGAGCCACCGCGTCCTTTGACATTGTGCTGTCAAAGCAAAAACAAGTGAGGCTCAGTGGCTCCCTGCCAGCCCACTCCAGCTAAAGGCCATGCCACACCAGTCGCGTTATTACACTGATGAAGAGCTTGTGTAAAAATAGGGAAAACTGTCCATCACTTATTTCAATCTCCATCTAAAACTATCTACTCCTGCTAGCCTTTGCACTCTTTCTTCCTGGCATTTCTTTCTTTCTTTTTCTTCCCCATCTCCGTTTTCTTTCGGCTACCATTTCCAGACACAGTTACTGATCCGCAATCCTTAGGGTCGTATGCATTAGGGAGGCTGAAGGTTTGGTTCTCGGTATGCTCACAGGAGCTCCAAGGTGGGTGCCCGCAGATGAGGTCATCCCAAATCAAATGCTACTGTTGAGCACACCAGCCTGACTCCTTCCTCCCTCTGTTTAGAGCCTCACCCTGCAGTAATGTCCATATAAAGCTCCTACCCAATACAACGGGATCACTCACAGAAGCAGCAGCCTCAGACACTTGTTTCTTATTTAGACCAAGTTTTCTTTAAGGTCTTGGTCCTGTAAACACGCAAAGCACGTGAGTGGTGCCCTTGATTTCTGGGAGCCTCTCACATGTTTACAGACGTACAAATGCCTTGGAGCTGGCAGGGGCCAGACGTGCGTAGGCATAAAGCAAGTTTTTAAAAGTGGAGAAAACCATTCAGTTAATAAATTACTTGTTAACTCATCTCCAGTTCCAAACAGAACAACTCAAGTGACTGTTGTTCACTCAAGGGAACTCCGAAAGCAACACAGAAGGAACTGTGCGTGCGGAGTCCGGCCCTGCGGGTACCCCGGCCCCGGCCCTTCCCAGGGACTTCCGCGAAGGCTGCACGAGGCACCAGCCCCACGCACGAGCGGGCGTTTGGTGCCAAATGGCATCATCCTTTCGTTTTCTCAATTACCTCAGCAACCAAACGCACGCATCTAAAGATCTGCCCTATTTCTGACAGTAAGTAATGCTTTTCTGCAGTAAATTCAGTTAGTTATTCTTTACAAAGGAATTGTTTTTAAGGACATCCCGCTGCATCTCGACGTTTTATTTGTGAGAGAAAAAGAACATCTGTCCTGGAATTGTACTCAGTGAAATATCTGTAGACAGACATACAAGAGAATATATTTTCTAACGGGAAAACAGCTTTTTCAGTGAATAGCTGCACTGCATTTTATAATGGGAGCTTGTTACGGTTTTAATTTGACCACACAGGCATCCAAAAATCATGGAATGGACTTGCTCAGAATCATTTACGTTAAACACACTTGCACACAGATATATAGATATATGTAAAAATAAAAGCTGGAGTTTACCTTGGCTTGTTTTCTACATTTAATATTTTCCTGTTTCTCTGATTTTCTTTTTATCAAAGCTGAAATTCTCATAAATCACACAGTTCCTGGAGTTTGGGCTTTAGGAATGCAAAACATCACACCATTGATTTTAAGAGGAAATAAACTCCAGCTGGAGTTAGGGGAATCCACAGACACTCGGCATCTGAATATTAGACCTGATGCTTTGGGATGACAAAGCAGCGGCTTACACAATGATTTTGCACAGTTTAAAAGCTCACGTGTGGTATCTTGGAAGTAAATTTAAAATAAAAAAGCAGTTATTCTGCTTCATGTTTGTTTAAAATTACAGACACTTCTATCATCACAGCATCCTACCCTTTCCTCAAGCAGCAGGAGCTGCGATGGCAGGACAAGCAACCACCGCCTTTCATAGAAGCCAGATTCCCCGGCACGCAGCAAAGCAACCTGACCATCCCTGGCAGTCAGTATTTCTCCCAATCTCCTTGACTTTCATCAGCATTCTCCCTAAAATCCCACGTTTCCAATGACGACTTCACTCATCAATAACAGCTCAGGGCAAATTCCCTTTCATGGGAAACAGTCAACCCTGGTTTTAACGGCAGTTTTGACAAGCCAAAAGGTTTTCCTGAGGGAAGGGAGTGGTGGGAAAAACAGCCCCACCAGCACCCGTTATCTAAAAATAAAAGCATACACCAACCATTGGGGAAAACGATAACAAAATGCTATTGAGATTAAAGCCATGAACTCTTTGAGATGCTGATTCCCTGCCAGAAACCTGGGAAAGAGCACAGTGCAGCATTATTCAGCCGTTTGCTGATCTCCCAAGCGCACAGGGCAGCAGGCGAGCGCCTGGCCTGCGCGGCAGAGCCTTTCACATCGGACCTCTGCAAAGAGCAGGGACGCGCCCCCCAGATGCTCAGCTAAGGCTAGCTTCTCATCTGAGCGGGTGGGTTTAACTGGCATGACCCCGCACTTATTCGTAGCATCGTTTGTGACGTCCTCTGTTTCTCAAGGGAGTGGGTTTAATGGGAAGCCCTTTCTATACTTTCCATTTCTTACCCTCACACCACCCCCGCAGCCCTGAGATACATTTTGATGAAAGAGGAAAAGTATTTCACTGTTTGTCAATGAAACCCCTACAATTTTCTTCCAAAACAACACCCCAGAATTTTTGCTTGCTTATAGTAATTTACTTCTTATTTTGATAAAAATCTGAAAAATGTCTATTTATACATGACATTAAGTTTTTGAAGAGAAGTACACTAAAAGAAGCGAAAGCAACTTTGCCACGTGGCATGCGATACGCAGCGTTAGCCCTTCACGCTGACACACCAGCGCTCCTGCAGCCCGGCACAAGCACTGCCAAAGGAGGGCCCGCGTGTCACCCATCACGCAGCAAAGGGACAAGGCAGCCGTAGCACTAATGGGGCAACACAACAGCACCAGGTGCAGCAAAGAAATAACTTAAAGAAGGTTTCACATGACAGGACCACACCTTCTTACCTTTCCTTTGTCAGAAAGGGCAGATGTTTCCAGCCTTTTTTTTTTGTCCACCTCCCCGGCAGGGTGGTAAGGCTGAAGCGACTCCCAAACTCTTTGTCCCCATCACCTGAAGGACCAGAACCTTCCTCCTCTCATCCCTTTGATTAAATAAAATGCCACTTAAGGATAATAAAATCTTACTGTAGCGCACAGTCTCAGTGCCTGATTACCAAGTATAAGAACACAATATCCAGCCTTAAATAGCCAATCTCAGTTTGTAAAAAGCATTGATAACAATAACCAGAAAGTTAAGTTTAGATTTTGAAGCAAGTGTTCTTGGCAATTATTTGTGGTAATTGTGTCTCAAGCTGGTACAATTTCATAAACAAGGAGATCTCATGCAGAGCTAGGAATAACACTTTTTTTTTTTTTTTTTTAATACCTCTCATGCAAGCAGAGTGAGGAATTACAAACCTCCGAGGGCTAAACTAAGCAAAGATAATACAAAGATGTTGGAATGGTACAATATCTGCAATTAAAGTGAATACCTTCCTTTGAGAGCTACACAAGAGGCTCCATTAACAAAGCTGAGGAGCACGAGAGTTATGTTTGCTGGGGTTCACGGTTTCTGTAAGACCTATGCAATGACACAATTGCAGAAACTTCTCAAAAATACGTAAAATAAATTTGCAGCCATAAAGTCTGTGCAGAAGACCTCACCTGTCAGTGGTACACTTGGCCTACTCATACATTTGAAGGGTGAAAACACACTGAGAGCCTAAGGACCATACAGCAGCAGCATGCAAGTCTCCCTCGCTTTTCTTGTGGCCCCATTCCCTCTCTTTCATCCTGCGTTTTAGCTTATCTGCTAAAGACAAGGGAGAGCACCCAGCAAGTTTCCTATGCCATCTCCTGATGACTGGAAGAGCTGGGGCATCTTGCCCTGCCGTCCCAGAGGCACTGTGGCAAGGCAGGACGCAGCAGCCGGAGGGTTGCGCTGGCTCACTTAGGAACAGGGCCAGCACCCAGGGGACTCTAGGATCCACCCTGCCACCATGGTCACAGAACCTGGCGTGGCCAAAGATCATCCAAGACAGCTGATGTGGGGAGAAGACTACAGACTGCCCCCTGACTCCAACACAGACAAATACAACCCACTTTGTATGGACCGGTGCTATACAACCTAACGAGCTTTCCTGCTCTGCTTCACGCTTATTTTCCATTTAGCTACTTCATAAAAATAGAGGAGGTGGCATTGCACACACAGTCCTTTAGCTGCTTACCAGGTCCCCAAAGGAGCAGGTATTTTTCCATGCATCTTTAAAGTAATGCTAATTACATTACACACAGCGGCAAATATACACAGGGGACCAACAACATATCTTTTAATTAAGTATTACTATTGCTTCCATTGTCTCTTATCCTCATTCTCACCAGAAGACGAGGGAGGAAGGTACTCTCGCAGCTTGCCAAGCCTGCCCCCCCGTTGTGCTGCAGCAGGTGAGCCTCTGGGTCTGAGCCTGCCCAGTAACCTGCCCCTACCTCACAGTGGGCACTGACTTGCTATTGTAAAGCGGTTATTCTCCAGTACTAAAAACAAAACAAAAACCACGCCATCTTAAAAAAAGTTTCCTGGGAAGGGCTGGCTGTAAGACCACAGTGCTGAAGAGGGACAGTCTTTTACCCCAGGCCCCTCATCTCATGAACGCATCCACCCTAACAAAAGACACACCGCGTTCACAGCCGACATCCCCTCTCCCTCTGCTGAGCTCCCCAGTTCTCATTCAGCTCATGGTGCCTTTAAATCATAAGCATATCTACTTATCTGGCAGTAAGTTGTCAGCACAACTTAAAGGTTGTTCAACACAGTTACTAACAAAATGCTATAAATCCTGCAGTGAATGTATGTAGTCATGTATAAATTATACATTATCATGAAAATTTATTTATAGGTACACACACGCAAACAATTTTTTTCAGGGATTACTCTTGTAATTCCCTTGTAAAACTGGAGAGTATCTCTTCTCCATCATTGTTTCTTTAAGATTATTAAATAAAATGCTTGTGACAGATCATAAGGATGGGTTATAAAACCCAATTGAAACAAATTTTATTTTTTTAAAAAAATCAGAATACTTCCCCAGTTTCAGTGTAATTTCTGAGCTCCCACGGTCTGCGAGTCTCAGCCTCACAGACTGAGCCCAGTCCTGCGCCAGGGGAAGAAAGGAAGGTGGAAGAGTCCTACCATGTAGTGGCACTCATGAGGAGGGCAGAGCAGGGCTGGATCCTGGTCCCGGGATGCCAGCAGCAGCGAGCTGTTTGGTAGGCATGCATCTACATGCAGGAAGATCCCTCTGTCCTGTGGCATTTACAGCTGACATACAAGAAAACAAATCCAAGGGGAAAGCACTGTACAAGCACTCCTCCACAGAGACCTTGGGCAGGGAGCCCACGGGGGCTCCTCCATCCACCCAGGGCATGTGGGTGCAACCAGGTGGCTCTGTGACACAGCGACAATGTGGTTTGGGAAGGTCAGGTGATACCCAGGTGCACAGATATCAGCATGCAGGGACGTTTGACATACTCTCAGATGTCTTGCCTGGCCTCCCCCTGTCACTGAAGGTCTCCTGTGGGTCCAGTGTCACATTTACTAGCACTCAGCAGGTGTCTGGGCCACCTTAAGGTGTCTAGTAGGCAGCAGAAGCTTGTTTTAACCTTTTGGGTTTCTCCACACCCAAAAATAAGATTTGTCCATGGATGCTTCAAATCTCTGCAACTAACTACATCAGCTGTGGGGAGCAGGGAAAGGGCTTGTTTTAACAGTGCATTTCTTGTACGGGGTCAAGCTACACCTTAACTGTATTCCAACTTCTCCCCTCCACATGCTGCAGTAACAACACAGCCCATTCCTCAATGATTTAGCTCTTCCACACTGAGAAGTTTGAAAAATTGTTCTCCATACTATTTATTTGAAACAGTTTTAGTCTGGACTACAGACACAGCAGAGCGGTGAGTTCAAGTTAACCATCCTGTTTAAAAAAAAAGCCTGTAAGAACGAAGGACCAAACCTAACTATCCCAACCATGCCTGAGCTGAGCAGAATAAGCACTCTTCTTCCAAGAAAAACACGGTTTACCCTCCTTATGCAACGTGTGTTTATACAACCAATTCTGTACAGGTCTATTACCGAGAGCTTCACAGACAACAGGCACCAGTGAGTGTGTTAGGCTCAACAAACCCAACTCCGTACCTCATCCAGGTCCCAAGGGACCCAAGTGATTTAAAAAAAACCAAACAAACAAAAAAAAACCAAACAAACAAACAAAAAAAAACACCAAACAAAAAAAAACCCAAACGAAAACCCAAAATTCTCCTAAGCCAGCCTACCCTCACAGGACAGTGTGCATGGGTGGAGGAGTACATGAGCGTTGGATAATTTAACTTAGGGCAATAGCATGCTCAAATTGAGCAGGTTTCTGCTTAGCAGAGAGATTGTTTGGGCGGATTTTGTCACAGCACACTGTTCTTCAACTAGTGGGAATATACAGAAAACACGCAGAGTGCATTATTGTTCATTTTTCAGTGGAAAGATTAAAATAAATTAATATCAGCAGAAGTCAATTTACGTTTTTATATTTCAAAAGAAAATACTAGCTAATTTATCTTCCTACTAATACAAAGGGAATCAAGCTTGCACGTAACTTGGTTAGTGTCTCTCTAGCTCTGTGTGACAAACCCTAAGGTAGTACATAGAGCAAGCTCTGTCGGGTCCAATTGATAGCAGTAAGAGAGGCAACGCGCGAGGTGCTATAATGCGAGCTGGTGCTCCAACTTTTCTCCTCGCTTGCAATATGCACGCGTAGTTTGGGGGCAGTAGAGCCTGTTACTGCAAGACAAATTCAGACCTAAAAGGATATGGCAGCCCTCCACACTGTAGTCTGATTGCATTAGACTGAGCACAGCACAAGAAATAAATATTTAGACAGGGTAGATGGCACCCTGAACACATCGAAGTGTCAGCTCTGATCTCCGACAAGTGAAAAGCACCCTCCTCTTCCTGCGCTCACGTGAAGCTCGCCATCTCTCGCTGTCTCATCCAGATGGTGTGCGGGCAGCGCTCTTCTGCTCCGTTCCTAGACAGCTAAAAACCACAGCCAATCTGCCATGTTATTTCTGTCTCTCTCTGCACCGGCTCATCTATCACTGCCAGTGCATCTCCTGCAGTACATGCTCCTTCTCTGCTGCTGTTTACGATTAAAAAGGAAAGGAAAAAAAAATTCTCCAAGCCCTAAATTACAATTGAGTTTCAGCTGCACAGTAGGTAATTAAGAAATTTGGGAGCTTGCAACTTCCCAGGAGGTAGTGGACTTAATTAAAACTAAAGCATTTCATTTGAAGAGGGTGGTGTGACCCTCTTTCTGCCAGACTTCAGGCCCATGGAAACCCCTCACTGGTAGCTATGGAAGCTCTGAGTATTAGGATAAATGTTTTCATATGCAAATTAAGCAAGCATTCCTCAGTGCCCTGCCTACAGAGGCCCTTTATTGCTTCTCCCATACAGTTGTGCCCAGCAAACAACAAAAGGCAACCTGTGTTTATAGGGCACTGGCCTGACATTCAAGAAATCTGTGCTCAAAATACTCAGCTGTGCCAAATGTCAGCAATGTGATGTGGGCAGGTCAAACACTGCTGTCTCATAGTTCCCCCATCAGGAAAAATGGAAACAATTTGTACTTCTCTCCCACTTAACCTACATAGAACCATAAACTTTTCAGAACAGGGATGGACTCTAATTACACAGCAGCACAGTAGAAAACAAGGCAGGCGCCCTCTCCTCTTTGTCAGTGCCATCTCACACAACAGAAAGAGCAAATAAAAAACACTGGACCAGGTGGTCCATCCTCTCCCTCCTGCTTCTCAGGCTGTCATCAAACCAATTCACACTGGGTACGTCTGGTTAGTGCATCACGCAGTCCCAGCCCTGTCTGGGCTCAGCAGCCATCAGCTGCTGGACGGCGTGCTGGACGGCAGCTCGGGGCTTTGCCGAGAGGGACACGGGGAACGGCGGTCCCGTCTGTGCTCCAGCATTTGACCCAATTACAGCTGCCAACAGCAGAACAGGGGAAGAAAAGTTAAGCTGCAAATTGTCACAGCAGAGCTTCTGCTGGATTCAAACTAATTGCCCACCATTAGCTGTAATTGGTGCACATTCTCCAGTGCAGGCAAAGCCTGTACTTGTTTTAAAAGGAGAAGCAACCATAGCTACAAGGGGTGAAGCACCCACAAGCACATTCCCTACGGTAACACTAGTCAGGGCAAGCGCAGTGTCCTCAAGGACGCTCCACCAGTGCCAGCCACGCTTCCTCCTCCACTCACCCCATGGAGGGCTTCATGGCCCACAGCAGAAGATAAATCAAAAAGTTGTACCTCCTAAAAACATCAACTGTGATAGGAAAGCAAACAGGTAAAGAGCTAAAAATTGTCCATCAACGCAGGTAAAGCCCAAAACACTTTAAGGCAGTGGATTGCCAAAGAAAGCATTGGAGAAAGGTGGCCAAGTGACCAGATGACATATTGCGCTACAGGAGGTATTAAGAGGATGTGATAAAAAGAAATTAAAAAAAAAAATCACAATCTGTAAAGGAGACTAATGAAGCACATGGGCAAGGATTTTCCCGAGGCATCCTGCCTGCTTGAACATGACACAGCCCAAAATGGAAGTTGACAGCACGAAGGGAGGAAAAATGATCACAGTGACACAACCTGAGGTTGTGGCTGCCCAGCTCCTGTTCTGACATCTGAAAAACCACTGGCCCACAACAGCGAACCAAGACAACTTAATTGCTGTTTCAAGATAATTACTATCGGATGGCTGTTCTTCCTTCAATACACATTAGCCCATCTGAGCTGTTTAAGTTCCCATTTGCAGTCTCCTGAGCTCTCTAGCACCGCCCCGTTAAAGCTTAGCTAGAACAGAGTCATCTCAAGAACCATGGGGAAACAACAGGATCAGCCAGTGCTGAAAACAGTGGAATGAAATACCCAGCATCTGTAATAATTTCTTCTATGCAGCTTTTGACCGTCACTCAACTTTCCTGGCAACTGTTTGAGTGTTCGCACAGCTCAGCTATTGCTATGCAAGAGGCTGAGGCTCTGTGGTGGAAAGCAGAAAAGATCACAGCCCCTGGGAAAGAGGATAGTCAAGTTAAACTTCAGTGCTCTGAAGGATCAGGAAATACAAAAAACCCAAGACCAACATGATTTGGGAGCGTGAAGGAAAGCTGTAACAGAAGCAGGGTCTTCTCCTACATTAACGGCATTGGCTTCTTGCATCTTATAAAGTTGACTGCAGAAACCCATCAGCTCATGTCTGTCCCCAGTAGCAGCAGCACGACACTGTTTGCCTTTCGAGAAAATACCACTGTTATGGGTAACCCAATATATTCTACCCTTCAGGACACAGGGTGTATGCTTGCCTGATCCACACACGCTCTTCTAGGCATTCTGGAGACGGGCAGAAGGGCTAGATGGAATCTTTGGCTTGACCCAGTAGAGCTGTCCTCGCTCCATGCAGCTGAAGCACAGCAGACTGGCACCACCAGCGGGCACCCGAGTGAGGAGTCTCCAGAGGGCCATTACTTCTGAGGGGCGCAGATTCTAGGTACCATCACAGAAATCAGTTAGCTCAGTCCTCACTAGGAAAATAGGAAAGTTGCCTTCTCTTTGCCAACAAATTACAGCTACTTGCTCAAGTTGTCAGGAATAGACACAGATTCTATATATCCATTTTAAAGATCTTAAATACACAAGAATGTGTAGGAGGTTGAACGTAAAACCATAACACAATAGTGGAAGAAACTGAAAGAAAAAGAGCTAATTTATACTAATTAAATCATTCAAACTAAGCAGGTACCTGCCAATTGTTCTGTTTAAAAAGCCCCTATTAAATGTGGCAATTTTTCATTTGAAGTGTTTTGATTGTGACTATGTACACCGGCACCTGAATTTCTGCAAAGATGAAACCATTGATTTTGCCAGTGCTTGTGCGTGAGAAACAAAAAGGAAAAAAAAATCCCAGTTTTTTTTTAATTTCAGTCTATTCCTACTTAACTAAACACACTTCACAAGTGTTTCAGAGCACTGAAGTCCTCTTCAGTCTTAATTAGGCCATTTATTCAGTGAAGGTCCCCAGATTTTGGTGAGAACACTCTTCCTGCATTGCGTTCTGCTGTTGAAAGGTTGCACAACAGACACCATCTGAGAAAATCTTCCATGGCCCTGAGAGCCACAGCATGTGACGTGATGCTGCTTCATAGCGGGGATGGTTCAATCTCACATTTTCATGTGCTTAAGTCGAGTAGGGTGTTTCATGCTACGTTTTTCCCTTACCGACTGAGGCTGGAACAAGCCCAAATCAAAAAGCAAGTTGTCTGACAAAGCCCCGTCTTCCGTTTCGGTCTCAAAGCAGTTCATATGAAGCAAATTTGACAAAATTACAATGGAAAATCTGAAACTCATCCCCCAGGCATATCATGAACACAGGAAATATTCAAGGACGAATTTCTGACAAAACAGTGCAGTTCTGCCCAGTGTTTGGCTGTAGATTTCAATGGTTTCCAGCAGAACTGCTGCGGGGCTGCTGGAGCAGGAGATTTCAAAGCTACCAAGCCAGAGGGAAGCCTGGATGAGTACCTGAACAGAGGGCAAGGATTTATTTCTTGCCTAAGGCCCACCTGAGCCTTCCAGCTGCCTTGTTCATGCAGCTACTTGCCTCCTCTGAGGCACCGGAGTCAGTGTGTGTCTCTGTGGGGCTACAAGCATATTAAAGAGTAAGAGACAAATTACTAACTAGCATTAATCCTCCTTACAATTAGGACAGTTTGCTTTAGAGAGATAAAAAGAGTTGCTTTAAGCGCAGCTATGACTGAGATCTGGTGCCTCAGACCTGGTCTTGACGATTAAAATCCCTAAAATGTAAAGACAGACTAGTGAGACAGAAGTGCAAAACCTGGTCAGGGGCTCATTTACAAGGATGCTTACTTCAAATCACCGGTGGCCCCAATTAGCCCACAGGCTGAGGAAGTGTCTTCAGAGAGCAGATTTTTTATTGCCATCTCTAAAGGAGCACGATTAAACGACTTCAGGGTAACTTTGTCAGTGGGAGCATCAAGTCAAACGTGAAATAAGCAGGGAAGGCAAGTGGATCACTTATTTCCCCCGAGAGAAAGTTACGCATGCTGACAGGCTGATAAAACCGCTAAAACCTGATCCTAGTAGCCACATGGCAGCGCCAAACAAATCCGATGCAAATCTCTTCAGCGTTTCCCACAGCTGTACAACAGGCAAAGCTACGTCAGATAAGGATTAAATGAAGAAATTAACTCTCCAACACCCTCGGAGCTGAACGCTGTAACATTTCGGCAGTCTTTGAAACACATTTCCCCACCCAGATCTTGAAAGTCGAAAATCCCTCCTCAAGAAGTAAACTCTAAAATACCACACGTGAATTCACAGACTGGAGAAAATCACCATGCACGAGGAGGTCGCCGTAAAACATTAAATAAAGATGCAGCTCTGCAGAGGGAGATGTTTCATTGACCGGACTAAGCTTTCCCATGGCATCGCCTTTGTGGAGATGAACGCGGGAGCATGTTAGCAGAGGTCTTTACTGCCCGCTCGAACGGAGATGGAGCCTGTCCTCCTTGGTAACTTGTCATCTGCAGAAACAACATTTCTGCCCTGATTCAGATTTTGACATTTATAGAGCAGCTTAGAGGGAGGTTGCCTACCTCTTCCAACCACATTCAGTATTTATTTGCCCTCTTTTTGGCTTTGTTTGCACTTCGGTTTGGTCTCTATTTGCCCCTTTATCACTGGATGAGACACAGGTACCAGCTACGCGCTGGCGCACAGGCCCCATTCAGACTGTGCTGCAGGTTTGAACCACCTCAGCCCATGGACACATGCCCAAGGGGAAGGTGACTGCGCTGAAACCCATGGTGGCAGCCCACCTCGCTGTGCTAGGAGAGGACATCACTGCACTGCCTTCCCCACCCACCCAGGAGGTGCCAACACAGACAGCACATGTCATAGCTTGGTTTTGCTGCTCAGCAAGCGTAGGCGATGATTTTTTGCATCCCTCTTCATCTAAACCTCTCCATACACAGCTTGTTCCCATGCAGTTGGCTCTCCCAGCTTTCCTGCTTTACAGTCAACACATTAAACTGCTTTCATAAAATCAACAGCAGCATTTCACATATGCCAGCACTGGATATTCAGCAGAAAAAGCTTGCTCCTTGCTCTTTATGCAAGACTCAGGTGCCATAAGATCTTTCCATTTCGGGCCTCTGCTAACCACAGAGAAGGAGGGAACACAAGTTTGGCACGTCCCAGGGACGCTGAACCCCCGAGCCATGCACACGGGGTGGACGGGGCAGGGCAGGACAGTCCATGGGACGCTGAACCCCCGAGCCATGCACACGGGGCGGACGGGGCAGGGTAGGGCAGGACAGTCCATGGGACACTGGCAACCTCCACAGAAACAGCCCTGCCCCCTCAGCACAGCTATGAGGCACCAACCACCATGCGAGCATTTGTGATGAAAGCCAAGAAGATAAGATGTTGCTGAGGTAGAAAAGACCTTGGGCAATCAAAGATGAGGAGTGTTTTGTATCAGCACGTGGATAGCAAAGAGACACAAGGAACCTAAGGAAAACTGGGGCATTCTGATAAAACTGCAAGGTTGCTGGTTGTTAAAAGGTGTCGAAAAGAAAAAGTATGTGTCCTTTAGGTGAACTAAGCTCGTTATAATGTGAAAATCACACTTCCAAATCTTAAGCTATTGGTCTCCCACATGAGATCGCTGCTCACTGAGCATGCGTAGTAATTTACAAATGCACTATATATATAATTCGAAGTGAGAATACAAGTAGACAACGGGAGCCCATTGTGAAATCATGAGCTGCCAATTAAAAGTACAGTATAGCAATTAGTCAATTTTTGTAAAATATCAAAGCTTACAACGTATAGGCCAACATGTGCTAGCTTTGTGGAGCTTCCACCTAGCACCCATCTCTGCGCAGACGTGGAATAAACATCTCGACTCTGTGTGTGGACTGGCTCCTCGCACAGCAGGTAAAGATCCCAGATTTGCGACAACATTTGCAGGGTGCCCAGAATCCAAAAACTCCATCTGTGAAGACACCCAAGCACTGAGGTGGAAAATTCTGCCTGTGAGGTTGAGCAAATTGCCTGGACTCTGTGCCTTTGGTTTTTGGTTCGCCTTCCAACTGGTCCACAATGCATTTGGGATGAAGACCATCTCCTCCTGCGCAAGGAGCTCACATCTCAGTGAGGGTGCCTGCATGTTATTTTTAAAAACAGGTAATAAATCATATTTCAAATTCTTTGCGTTTATCTTGCCAGATTGCCAAAACCCACCCTTGACTTGCTAAGCTGGCAGGTATGCGAACACCATACGGAGGCAGTGCAGTCGCTCCCGACCATCGCTCGCCCTTTGCAGGGCTTGGGTCTGCAATGAAGAAGAAACCCGGCCACGGGCTTTCAGATTCCTGCTCTGCAAAGAGCAGCCAGCATTTATTCAATTTCTAGCACAGACCCCTGCAGCAAGCACACTTTGTCAGAAAGGAACCTTTGCAATGGAAGTCGCGCGCTTGCTCTGCTGAAATCTGCGCTGTGAGTGTGAGACACACTCAATTTTCAAGGAACCAAATTGGCTGTGAAGGCTGAAAGCCAGGGCTTGCAGCTCAGCTAGAAGGGCTGGAGCTGAAGCACTCGGATGAGGAAGCCCATACGCATCCTAGGTTTCCTCAGACTACGCTAATTTTTCATAGTCAGACCGCTAGGCAGACTGGACACCACCACCTTCTGCGCAAGCTGCCAGGGGAGGCTGCGTACTTGGCCAGCTCCTCAGCACAAGCAAAATGGCACCGGCTGGTCGAGGATCAAAGAAACACAACTTAAAATGGATTTTTTTCCTTCACTGCCCTGAGCGCCCTAGTGGCCATGCCTGTCCCATCCCCACATCCTCCGACACAATACGTTTGTGCCTCTCCCTCTCACCTGGCCTTACTAAAAGGTATAAACAAGAGCATCCTCCTTTTCGGCAAATGCACAGCTACAGGACCAGGCAGCAAAAAACAGCCCCTGAGCTCTTTATCAGGTCCCAGAGCATCATTCCTACTTCAACTTGCCTCCCTAAAAATCCAGCCAGCCTTTTAATCCACACAGCCAGTGCTGTGTGGCAACATAACACACCACTAAAAAAAACAAAACAAAAAAAAAAAACAAAAAAAACCAAAAAAACCCCACACCCACCACAAAAAAAAACCAACCACAAAACATTTCAATTAACTTTTTACGACTTCTTGAAAACCATCTGTGTAATTTTGCAGCACTTCCCTTTAATCCCACTGACAGAATTATGTTCATCTGCCTGAAACACCGCATTTGTTGTGACTATCACAAGACCTCATTTGGTGGACGTCACAGCCCATTACCCATTTTTAACAGCCAGCCAAGGTCTCTCCCGTTTGTGTGTGCTGCAGCAGACTCTGCTCTCCTGCGACGGTCAGGAGCAGCCCCAGCCCCATGGCTGTCCCACAGCCCCCGCTTGACAGCATTGAGTGGCAGAGAATAAGGAGGTTTTTGCTTGTACAGCTGGGTACAGGTGTTTTTGAGCATTGCTTTGTTCCTTTGAGCAGCTGCTTACGCCCATGCAAAGGGATTTTTCGGCATTGTGCACCCACTTTTGACAAATGCCGAGGAGCGCACTGGGACCATGACAGCTTGGCACATATCTGAATGCATTTGGAGCCTGCCAAGCCTCGCTGGCATCCCGTGGGACAGGGCAGGACTCCAGGGGAGGGCTGCAAGCAGGGAGCTTGCAAGCTCGTGGCCACTAGCAGGGCAGCCCAGTTGGCTCCTTCCCACATGTGCCAGCACAGGGTCTCACTGTCCACAATCACCCCCTTCCCCCTCTCCCTGCTTTGCCAAAAGAGAATTTTTGTTTACGGAGCGCAGAAGTGCTCCGAGGCTGTATTTGCACAGCCCTCAGCACTGTGTGTCCCTGTAGCGCAAGTAATCTCATCCTAAAAGTTGGAGAACAGTCTCCACTCCCTTCAGATCTCCTACTAAAAGTCTTCCCAACTATCTTTAAGGGGCTGCTTTTAATTGTACGGTCTTCTGGTGGGTTTTTAGTCCTTACAAGAGACTAAGAGCAAGATGCCAATTTGGAAACCAAAGTAATAGAGCAACTATACAGAATCAGTCCACCTGCTATTCCGGGAGGCATTGTGAGCATCATTAAACAACAGGGATGGCAAAAGCACCACTGCCAAAAATCCAAGCATCAGCTGACAAGCAGAGTTAGAAGACTGATGTGGGCTTCAGCGGGTTATGCCTGTCCCTGGGCTCCCAGGCAGCTCCTCAGCGCGCCTGACACCCTCTGACCAGCCTCACAGGATCTCTCTATCTGCCTGTCAGAATAAATATCGGGATGATTTTTTCAAGTGCCTGTCTCCCCCACCTGCATAATCATGCAGGGGCTTACCCACCAACGATTAAGTAGTAGTTGTTGCAGTGTGTAAACCTCTGAAACGGAGATTTCTTGGGACAGCGAGGGGTTGGGGTTTTTTTCTTTCTACAAATCCAAATGCTGTCAGAATGACATGTCATAAAAATCAGTGATAAAAAATTCCTAACAACCCCTCCAAGCTAGGAGAGTGTCTGCTTATTGTATTTACTAAGCCACTGTCTGGGAGCCTGAAGCCTGATTTCACACCAATCCACTCATTAAACATCTAGATCAACGATGTACAGATTAGGGTGAAATCCGAACAGCAGCGCTGGATCTGCCTGTAGAGATCACTGCACAAAGGAAACAAAAGCCCTATGTGTTTTTTCTTAATGTTTTTTTTCTTAAAAATCAGCCATTCAGCAGTACCAGTAAGCACCTTGCTCCTCCTTGCTCTGCTGTCCCTCACCTGCTCTGCTCTGCCAGCTTGTGCTGGCTCAGTCCCCTCTGCTGCAGGATCAACAGCCCAAACCAAAGCCTGCAGGTGACAGTATCGGAGCCAGCCGAGGACACCGCTGTGTGGCACGTGACACTGACTTTTCATGGATCCACAACCTCATTTATTCTGTGGCGTGCTCACAGGAGAAGCCACAGCACAGTGTTGAGTGTTGTTTAAGCTGTTTCTCTTGCTGAAGAGGAAGGACTCCTCACTGAAAGATGAGGACTGTGTGGTTTCCCCTGAGTATGTTTTCTCCATCTTAATGAGTTTACACAGGAAAGGTTAAAGCTAGTATCAGCGACACCAATTGCTCAAAATCATGATCTGATAGGGAGAGATTATCATCCTGAAACGGCTGGTTTAAAAGGAGGCAGCCAATAGCTATGCTTAAGCCTTGGCAATTCTTTCAGAATGTATAGTATCCCTACCCTGACAACATGCTGGTTTGTTGTTTGGGGGTTTGTTTTTTTTTTTTAAAAAAACCAAACAAACAAAAAAAAAAAACCAAACAAAAAAATCCCCCAAAAAACAGAAAAAGCCCAGCCTCAGCTTGAAACTACTGAGTTTGAGGTACAAAAGGTGTCAAGTGCTTTGACGTTTACCTTCACAGTTCTATGCTTTTAAGGTGTAATTATTTTTTATTTCCTCCATGTCGCTGCCTGCAAGACCACAAAAAGCATAAGGAAAACTAGCTTGGCCAAACTGCTTACAGAGAGACGAGCAAAGCTTCTTACATCCAAGGATCTCCAGGAATCTGCTGTCCTACTTTTCATGGAGAGGGGACTCTTTGCAAACCACAACCAGCACAATGGCAGAAATGGAGCCCGAGTGCTCAATACTAAGAAGAGTCGATGAAATAAAAAGATGTATCAGGAGCCTCTTTTCTCACCAAAAGGCCCAGTTTTGTTTGGTACCCTAGTGTATTCAGGGTGATGAAACATCCACAACAAACGCGTATCTCTGCATTGCCCACATCCCTAGTGTTTCCAGCAGCCACACCACCAGCCAGGTCACAGAGCACCCAGTTCACTGTTCGTGCAGGATCCACCCCTCTTCGCATCGCTCCTAAGCCTCCATTCCCAGCGCAGCTCAACAGCTCAGTCCTTAAAGCGCTGCTGCACAATGCCCTCCAGCACAGCACAGGGCGGCTGTTTCTCCTTCGGGCAACGGAGGCCCAGAAAGGCTTCGCAGCTTTCCCAAAGTACCAGATCTGTCCCTCCAGCTTCCACGCTGACACCAGCGCCATGCGGTAAGCAAGTGCCGGGGCTGATCCTCTGCCACTTGCAACCAACAGAGCTCTCTTCATCCATTGTAAACTGGAATACTTAAACATGCCAGGGATGGGGCACCTGGTGCCCAAGATGCAAGGCAAGTTCGGGCCCCTCTTGCATAAGTTCCTAGTCGTGCATGTCTTTGCCCAAGCAAGTGGAGAAAGGGAGGAGCTATTTCCTTTGCAGTAACACTCGACATCAGATCATGGCTCTTTTGTATCAGGTACACCCCATTCAGACACACACATATAGATATATATATAAAGTCCTTCCTCAAAGAGCTTTACATCTAACTATGGGACTAACGGGCTGTAAGCAAGACCTTGATACAAAGGGATTAGTCCCTTGAACAAAAATCTGCCACATCAGGCACATTAGCACCGAAACCTGCAACACAGTCCAACAGAGACAATGCAACAGAAGTCTTCTGCCATAAAAATAAATAGATCAATGAACGCTTCAAAGAGCATAATAAACGCAGAGTAATAATCCAGGTTTCCTAGAAACCCATCTCAGAGCCTGGAGCTGGCAGAAGCTTTTCACACACCGCATGGGAGACCTGATCTAAGGACCCTCCCAAGGGAGGCACCTCTGAGGGGCCGAATCCCCCCCGCCTCTCCTGGGAGAGGGGCCGGCAGCCACGAGCGGCACTCTGCCAAGCTTCATCCTAGCGGCTCCTGTCATCCTGTATGGTTCTGGTGCAGCTTTTGAAAGAGAAAAGGGAAGCACGTACCACGTGTAAGCAAGGGCTTTGCTCCAGCCCTTCTTGCCACCCTCTTCCCCCACAAAATTTCTCTGAAAACCAGGAACAGCAGCTGTCCTCTGGAAATGCTCTGCAGCAATCTGCTTCATTTCACCAAAAAAGTCTCAAGCCTTTTGATTTGCAGCACTTTCTGGTTATAGGCTAAAACATTTTACACAGAAGAGTCTTCCTTTTTCAGACTTGGGTTTCTAAAATGCTCCAAGCTTAAAAAAAAAAAAAACAAAACCCAAAAGACAATGCCAACATTGCTTTAAACTGAACAACTGAGGCTGTAACTGTAAGGAGAAAAAGACTCCACCTCTCCCAAGCCCCCATCTCGGGCACCACACACAACAGATGAGCTTCTGTAAAGAACAGATCTACCCTTCCCACGTGTTTCACAGACTTCGGGCTAGCAATGGACACCTGGCATTCTCTGAAAGAGCAGAAGGACGACAAGACGCATCTCCTCCTTCTTAGCAAGGACATCAGCTGCTTGCTAGGTATTTAAATGAAAGACCTCCATGTACTGCCAGAGGTAAAAACTCAATTTATCTGTTGGAGACTTCCACCTCCAGATCCTCCTCCTTCCCTAACAGTATTTGTTTCCACATTTGTGCTTGTCTGAAGAGGTATGGAACAGAACTCATTATCAAGATAAATGACCTAAAGCACAAGCCTACACAACTGACAAAAGCAAAGGTTACACAGCACTGTGCACATCCAGAGATGCCAGGACACAAATGCAGGTTAATCTACCACGTAAGAGAACTTGGTGGCAAACTAAGTCCCAAGTCATTACATTTCTGGTGCAGAAAACAGTTGACATGGGATCTTGCAAGCCAGCTCACAAGAAGCAGCCCTGCGACATTTACAACAACCCCCTTCCGTACCATTACCAGGGTGGATAAAAGCAGACGAGACTTCTGGTGAAGTTCATATCCACCACGCTCAGGTTCAGTGGAGGCGGCATTTAGCCCTCCCAGCCCCAGGCTGTCTAATTAAGTGTGACCGTGTGCTGCTCAGAGTCCCTGTTGTGCAGCTCCAAGAAATGCAGGACTGCCTGGCTTTTGAACATCTCACTTGTAAAAAAAAAAATCAAGCTGCTCAGATTTTTAGGAGAGCAGAGATACTATTGATTCAACAACACAGGATTTTTGGAGTCACTGCTGAGGTTTACTTTTATTTGCCCTGAGAAAGAAAATAAATAAATAAAGTACAGTGACACCACTGGTAGGAAAGAAGCTGAGTTCTCCCAGCTCCACAGCAAGGGAAACATCAAGTACAACATAAAGCTTTTTCAAAGTATCTGCAATTTTTCACCCATTTTCTTGCTCCTACAACTGCATTTCAAGCCTGGAGCAAACTCTCTTCAGCAAACTTCCATCTCCCCCTTCAGCCATCCCAACCCATACCTTTTGGTGCAGGTTAAAGCCTCCTGCCCCACAGGCATCACCTGCTGCATTTGAAAAGGGATGTTTTCCTTAGACACAGCAAAGGCCTGGCTCGTCTTTAAGCTTTGGGTTAAGACTGAGGTTGGGTTAAGGCAGTTCATATTTCCCCTGCACTGGTTCACCATCCCTTAGTCATGGAAGGAATGAAATAAACTCAAATCACCATTTTATCTTACAAGTCAATGGAGCTCTAAATTGCCTTTAAATCTGAGGTCTAGTCTATTGCCCTCCGCACAGCAAACAGCCTTTGCGCAGCATCTGCAGAGATAACTGCGCTCCTGCTTGCTTCCCAGGTCAGGCTACTAGTATTAATGTCCCAAATACAGCTCAGCTCGGCCCCTTGAAGGCTCTCTTACCTCCTACTCCTCATACAAGAGCTCAGAAATTTCCTCACTGATTGCTCTTCGTAAGTGCCCCCAAGCCCAGCTGCAGCAGCAGAGTGAACTGCTGCAGTTCTTCGTTGCTGTATGAACCTTTGTGTTGAGGTCTCCTGGAACGTATTGTGACAGAGCGGACAGGGAAGTTTGGTTGTGCCTTGCACCAGGGCTGCAGCGTGGTTAGCCTCGAAAATCAGGCACACTCAACTTCATTTCTTCCAGTAGCCTCCTCCCAGTGACTGGGCTACGGAGACGGGAGGCTCCGAGACAGCTTTCATCCAAAGGGAGATCAATAAAACCAACTACAGCCAAAGACACATTGAAAGTAGGTGAGACTTACATGTATTTGCACATTCCAGCAAAGCACATCCTCAGGTGAAAAATAACTTGCGACCAGTGACACATCACCTCCTAAATCCCGTATCCAAACACAAAACAGGACACAACTGACGCACGGGCTTTACCCTGAGGAAGTCACCCTTCGCCTGCACCCCCCAGGAGTAGAAGCGGTGGCTCACCATGGGACAGTGGGAACTGCTATTTCCCTACGTTAAACTGCAGCATCCAAAGAGGGGGACCTCAGAGGGCAGGTCTGCCCATCTTGACTAATTCCCACAAAGGTCTGCATATTAAAAATGAGCACAAGCGCAGAGTGAGCAATTCAAAGCTCTGATCTACAAATACCAGTTCAACTGGATGCCACTGGGTGTGGCAGGTGCAAGAGGTAAATATGCGCTTACATGCAGTTTGGGCTAATGTAGTGGGAGAAAGGGCATTTGGGCTAAACACCAGCTTCTGGGGAGCATCCAAAAGGATCCAGGGCTGATTCCTGTCTGCAGTGGGACACTGGGCTGGTTGGATTCAGCACAAAAAAATCTGTAGAAGGCAGTCCCTGAACCATGAAAAAAAATAATTCTAGACATAATCCAGGCTTTCTCTTGTTTTTTCTCTGTACATGCCCTTAGGTGGCACAAAGGCAATGACATTCCCTCATCCAAGTCCTGAAGGAATTAGGTAAACACAAATCTTTTGGTTCGCTGGTTGTTCTAGTAAGTTGAAGCACCAATTATCACTGCTGGAACTCCATGCATTTCCCTGCCAGGTCTAATTATTAAAGAAATTTTACACGTTTGATGAAGGTCCCTCCCCCCACCCCCAAAAAGATGAAATCCTCTTTGCAGCTCATGTTGTTTCCATGTCTGATGTGTTCAGTTTTGCCCATCAGCTCAGCCCAGCAGACCCATTACAGCTGAAACTCCTGGTCAGAGTACCCACACTAAATACATTATTTATGATTTGGAAAATTCACATTTCAAACCTACGGCTTTCCTTGAGACTGTTTTTCTTGCTTGTTTGGATACACAGTAAGACACACAGCTTCAGTTTATATTTTGCTGCTTGTCATTTAGGGTTTTGTTGCAAGTTTAAACAAAAAAAAAAAAAAGGCAGTAAGAAAAACAGCGTTCAGTCCCCTTGCATCACATGTGATTAAAACATTGGCTGGAATAGTGCTGGGATGTGATTTTTATTCTTTTGAATGAAACTCTATTCTTGAAACTAATCCATGGCATGCGTTCTGTTATTTTATTTTGTTTTACCGATTGTAAAGTGTATCCTGTCACAGCAAAGCGCCATGAAAACCAGGCCCCAGGTAACCTGATCAAGCCTTCCTGGTAACACTCAGGAGATGCCTCCAGTCTGGGCTTGGGGAAGGATTAAGACTGATTATTTCAAAGCATTTGATGGAAGAATGGAAGAGTGAGTGCGTGTGTGTGCGTGTGCATAAACAGCACAGGTAAATAAATGGGGAACCACAACCCTTATAACAGCGTTCTCCATTACAGACTCTGCGTACACAGGCAATGCGTCACCAGGATCATAGAAAGGTTTGGGTTGGAAGGGACCTTAAAGCCCACCCAGTGCCACCCCCTGCCCTGGGCAGGGACACCTCCCACCAGCCCAGGTTGCTCCAAGCCCCGTCCAGCCTGGCCTTGAACCCCTCCAGGGATGGGGCAGCCACAGCTTCTCTGGGCAACCTGGGCCAGGGGCCCACTCTCAGAGTGAAAAATTCCTTCCTGATATCTAATCTAATCTAAATCTCCCCTCTTCCAGTTTGAAGCCATTACTCCTCGTCCTATCACTACATGCCCTTGTAAAAAGTCCTCTCCAGTTTTCTTATAGGCGCCTTTCAGATACTGGAAGGCCACTATAAGGTCTCCCCAGAACCTCCTCTTCCCCAGGCTGAACAACCCCGACTCTCTCAGCCTGTCTTCATAGGAAAGGTGGCTCCAGCCCTCTCATCATCTTTGTGGCCTCCTCTGGACTCTCTCCAACAGGTCCATGTCTTTCTTGTGCTGAGGGCTCCAAAGCCGGATGCAGTACTCCAGGTGGGGTCTCACCAAAGCGGAGTAAAGGGGAAGAATCACCTCCCTTGACCTGCTGGCCACGCTGGATGTTCGTGTACCTATTTAAGCAGATACACGTGTACACTGATGTCTGCTCAGTGGGTTTGCCAATAACTTTAAATGCCTTGCTGAATCAGAGCCTGCCCACGAAAGAAGTCTCTCAAGCAAAAAGAATCATGCAGTTGAAGACCACCTCACATTGCATTTGAAGAAATAAAAAATTAAAGTCTGTCATCAATCCAGTTCCTTAAATACTTTCCAAATGCTTTCCACCACAACCCTAATGCTCTTTTAACAAGGTTTGTGGAGTGTCTTTGTTCTATTACCTATCCTCCATCCTCTCAAACAGAATCATGCAAAAAGCCTGTCCTGGCATGCCTTGATTCATCATCCCTTCGTCAAACTGTTCAGTGAATGCTGTGCGACCAACCCCATTAGTTCCTCACACAGTTCTTTCCCCCTAGCAGGGGAGCCCCCAGGAAGGCAGTATGTCCACATGAAGAGCAAAGGGGACGTGGCAGCACCCTGCAGCTGAGCACTTTTGTCCCAGCAACACCTCTTGGAGCACCCAAGAGGAGGTGAGACCTCAGCACAGGTCTCAACTGGCAATTGCCCTAAAGCACCTACTACGTTGCACAGCCAAGCTCTCACGTACTCGAGCAGCACAAATCTCCTCGCCCCGTCCCAAAGCAGGCATGGTGGTAGAGCAGCAAGGGGAAGCTGGTTTTCAACACACAAAGGTCTCTCCCTCAACCTTCTAGACCCAAAGTTTGTGGGGCAACACGATCTGGGGCATTTCCAGATCTACCTGCCACGCAGAAAAGCACCAAGTTATTCTGAAAGGTAATTGCAAATGTTGTAGCTTTAGGAAAAGTACTGCCTTCCAGAAATAAAGCGAAAAATTCTGGTTACAGACTGACTGCTGCAGGCTTAAACCACCATAAGTGAGTCATCCATTCTTGTCCCATCCCAAGGGAGGCTGTAACAACAACTATCGGCATTTTCCTGGAAAGCAATGTTCCAGATATGACAGCAGCAAGGAAGATTGGAGCCCTTTAATAAAATTTAGATGTTGTTTGTTTTCAGGAATCGCAACTCAGCCAAATACCTCCTACCTAAGATATTAAAATTTCTGAAGTCCTGGAGCTTTTCATGGAGCCATGGTATTGCAATCATTTTGTTATTTCATTAGTTTTATTAATAATCAGCCATTTTACTAATAAGCAGAAGGTCCAGAAAATGAAGTCCAAAACCTCAATACTACCTCAAAATGTGCAATTCTTTGTACAAGAGTAGCTGTCATGAGGACCGTGGACAAAGCAGACCTATGGAATATTCTGACGTACCCTTCAGAAATAGCCACAAAACTTCCGCCAGAAACCCCACAACACATCAGCACTTCCAACAACGCTCCTGCGGCATTTGCTAACGTCAGCCACCTGAGAGATCTCGTGTTTTAATAGCACCAGCTTTTCTATGGGTAAGAGCAGCACCCAGCAAACGGGCAGCGCGTGCGCGGTCACAGCAGGGGAAGTGCCGTTCCCCGTCGTGGGGAGCTGCTGAACCTCACTTTTGGCTTCGGGAGAAGCCCGGCTCAGCACTCTCAGGCAAATACGCATCTAGGGAACACACAAGCAGCAAACACCAGGTGAAGCTTGTCCACACACAAGATACGAACAGCAAAACTGAGTTATATTGCTTTGCATTAATACCACCTGCCTTTCCCCCCCCCCCCCTTTTTTTTTTTCTTTAAATCAAAACAAACAGAAATCAAGTGCCTGACTCCCACACACACACACAGGCTGACTGCCCTCATCCCCACAAAGAGCCCTACATTTTCCACACATCAAAAGCAAAACCAACTTGGTAGCTATGGGGCTCATGCCATGTCCCATCACACACAATTGAAAAACGCTTCTGTTTATGTTGCTTCCACTCCCTCATAGTATTAAAAACATACACTGAAAATCAGCTTGCTCAGTAGATAATTTTCTTTAACGACCAGACCAAGGTCTATAAATTACAGAATCACAACAAAAAGATCAATAGGTCCATTGAAGCAGGGGAGTGGGAGGAGGAGGACTTCTCCCAACATATTATCAATATTCAGACAAATTAGCATCACATGCTTCAGTAGGACTGGCTCTATACCCAAGAAGCAGAGCGTGACCCATTGATTTTGAAGCTCCTGGCCCAACACGAGAGGTCATGTCCACTTCTGGATGCATCTCTTCTCTACACAGTGCAATGCCTTCTGAACGCAACAGGCAGAAAAAAGTATCCACTGGCACAATTAAATCACAGTCAAGCATTTGCGCAGAAGTTATCATAACTTACTCTGGAACACTTGCAAAGGGCTAAGTGTCAAAAACATCTCTGCTAGGAGATTAATATTCAAACAGGTATTAAAGCACACAATAACTGTATACAGTAACTCCCCCTACACTTATCAGCAGCATTAATCACGACGCAGGGATGATAAAAACTTCCCCACAAATAAAGCAAAGCAAGCCGGTGCTGCTCATGATCTGATTTGTTTTGACACAGCTGCATTGTTGAACATTTGCCATTGTGCTTTTGTACGACGAGGCATTTAGCACTCGGCGCACTGGGCTCGTGTACCCCCGCCTCCTCTCCCTGACATTACACTGCTGTTCAACCGCAAGCGAGCACTCTGAACAAAATGTTTAATTTGCAGGCACGTGCGATTCCCTTTTTGATTATCCATCTCCCCACACAATAAAATCCAGCTGATGCAGAACTCTACAAGTGCTGCCAAGTCAAACTGCAGGCAAAGATTCATTTAGCAGCACAGAAACACCTTTGAAATTCTCATTTATTGGATTCTGCTGCCAATCACGTTAATTCCAACACAAATGTCAAAGTAAGATTAAAAAAAGTTGCCTGATTAAAGGAGTGAACAACAAGGAAGGCTCTCTACATATAGTTTAAAACAAAAGGTTCGCTTAAATGAAGTCACTCCCTCCCTTTTCTGCATCTGCAGGCAAATGCAAACTCTTGAAAACAAGAGGCAATTATTTAGCCTGGATAAATCAGCAAGAACTCAGTACCAAGATCAGCTGGTTTTGGTAACTCCAGTCCCAGACAAGACCTTTTCTGTGGTGCTTCATTCAGTCTTACTAAAGTCAAAAGGAAAGAGACATATCTTCCCAAACAGTTATTCATCTTATACATCCTTCCACACCCCAAGCCCACCATAGCAAAACCTTAAGCATTTAACACGGAGCTTTAGTTTTGACACACAAATGGCCAACCAAGCACAAGCCAGGGATTTTGCCAAAGGCGGCAGCACTGGCCTCATTAGTTTGGTGGAATAGGCACCCACCATGTAGCCCACTAAAACACAAGAGGAAGGAAACTGAAAGGAGACGAGTATCTTGCTGGGAATTTACCAATTTCAGCATGCTCCAGACATCATTTTACTTATACCATCATTTTACCCTGTACAGGCTTTTGTTATTTTTAACATATATTGTGTCACTGTCTTTGGGACCTGGAAAATGCAAGAAAATCTATCCCTGAGCAGAGGTGCTTGCCTCTACGTCAGTAAAATCTGCAAGAGGCAGCCTGTAAACACAGAGCCCACTCCACAGACACAGATGGTAAATAAGCAGTAGTAGCAGTTTTTACAATACAGAAATGCATATTTGCTTTGTATTTTATCATTCCTGTCTCTGTTTTTATGCATGTGTTAATAGATGTTCCCCACTGAAAAAGGCATTTTGCTAAAATCAAGCCAGGAAGCACTACAATTAAGATAGCGCACCCAGCCAAGATCTTTTTTTCTTCTGCGTGTATGTTCTGATGCCCTCTTTGCTAATAATATCAAACCCATTTACGGGACTCATTTTCTTCTTCTGCAAGCAGGCTTTGCCCTAACCCAGGGCTGCTCAGGGAAACGATCCACGGCTGCTCAGTTTTCTCAGATGTACACGACCTCACTGCACGCACAGAAGTCCCCTTTTCATCTGCCAGCCTGCAGACAAAAGCGGGTGGCCACGAATCTCTCTGGCATACAGAGTGCCTAACCAAGCACTTCTCCTGAAGTGACATCTCTTGGAGGCTCTGCAGGCCATCGATTGCACGTCACGGCTGAGATTTGGCTCCTCTTCCTCGCCACGCCTGCTCAGGCCTTCTGTGCTTGTATGCGAGAGGATGACGGAGAAGAGGCTTCTTCGGCCACCTGAGACATTGGACCTTGGGTAACTTGCACCAAAAACTGAACTTGCATCAAAAATAAGTCGCATTCGCATGAACTTGCGCAAAACCAGAAGTCACCTTCCCAGCTCTGAATAGTTGGTGGGAATAGGACTGAAGGCCCTAAAGTCCTCTGGGCAAGTCGCCGGCAGGACAGATCCTCAGGCTACACGACCTGCCTCACGTTTTTCTAGCTCACGTGGAAGCCTGCCAGGGCTCCTCTTCCCAGAGCTCCTAACAGGAAACCATTCTACAGCTTCGCTCTTCAGTCAGTTAAAAGCCCTCCTCTATTTCCCAACTTAAACTGAAACACGAGTACTTTAAAGCAGATTTTTCTTCTCATAGGTATTTCTTATATAGCTCTTGCTTTACAATCACAAGTGAAATCAAATTTGTGTTACCAAAGATGATGATAAACTGTTAAGAGAAAATACACGAACAAAGCTTCTATTTGAGTGCAAATTTCACATCTAAGTCAAAACGTATACTTGAGGCAGCTCTAAAACAACCATCGTTGTACAGAAAAAAAAAAAACAAACACCAAAACCAAGAAAAGCCACACAAAAACAAACAAAAAGACCCAAGTCACCAGATGCCAGAAGGGTAATTCTGATCTCCCCAAAGCAGCTGATCGCAATACTCTGGCCCTGATTTGGGATTATCACAGTGTTCATGGGCTGAAGGCCTGCTCCCAGCACCACAGTGAATTAAACCAGCCTCTGAAGACCAGTGCCATCCCTACCCGTAACAGATGCAGCATCTTGCATCCAGATCTAGAGCCCTGCTGCCTCTGCTCCTCTCCAGCCTGCTCAAAATTAACCCCCTTCCCTCCCTCTCGGCCATGCATGGCAAGGATCAAAGCAGGCTATCATTCAGACAGTTTTGACTAAATACATCTTATCAAGGGAAAATAAAGCTTCCTACGAGACAGCTGCACAAAAATGCCTCATGAAGTTATGAGTCGTTCAACAAAAACCTCTGCATTGAACTGTCTGATTGATCGATTGCTGTCTTTGACAATTAAGTAAAACCAGAGCTCCTCTATCTTTTAATACACTGATAACTGTGAACCACAGGGTTCACAGAGCAACTCTTCACTTCTGTCACCTTCATGTCTTACAGTAACCACTGAAGCAGCATTTACTGTATAGGACACACAGAGCCATTGTGCTAATCAGTCCCTGCAGACCTTATGGTGCACTTTGCTACAAAAGCAATTTTCATTTTTTAACTCCAACACCCACTAAGCGAATAAAGCATTTTCAAAATCATCTCGTAGCTCCAAAGACTGGGAGCGGGTACCCTTTCCACTTCCTTCCTCCCCTCCCCACCCTTTTCCCTGAAACACTTAAGCGTGGCACATCTTTCACTACAAGAGCCAAAAAAGGCACCATGGACCACAGGAAGCACTTCAGCGGCTTCTCCACTGACAACTTCTCCCAGTCTCCCTTTGGAAATAAAGAGGCAGCAGCAGAAAAGAGGTTGACTTTGTCATCAGCGGGTTTGGGGGTAGCACGGAGAGAAGTTCCCATTTGTCAGGGGAAGGAGCTCCGAAACGCTCGCTCAACATGGGAGCACGGTGGTGGGCAAAGAAAAGAGCCAGACCCACCCAGTTTGCTCACAGGCTTTTTGACACAGAGAGAAAATTTTAGTTTAAATTAAGCCATTTTCTTTTTTTAAACATGCAGTTATTCATTCAAAGCAGTAAATAAGCTGGGTAAACACAGAATCCCCACGAGACTGAAAACTTTCAGTGAGAAATAAATGGTGTTTTAAAGCACATCTGTCCACACTGCATTTGCACTTGATTTTCAAACCATTCGACTCCTACCAAAACCAGGCACTGCACTATTTCCCTTTCATTTTACAACTACTTTTCCTAACTTTTTGCCTCCCCCCATCCCTTCACTTCTGAGAAATGCAGGTAGATCAGGCAAGGCAGTCAATGTTTTTGCTTCAGTCTTCCTCCAAGGATGGATGCTCACATGCCTGTCAATAATGCTTGCAGGAAAGTCAAGAGTTATGAGGAGAACAATATATCCAGCCCAAATTTCTGGTAGTCTGGCACAGTGGTCTGGCTTCTGTGAGAATTCCTGCCAGAATATGGTCATCTAGCCTGTCCCTAAATGTTTTTGCAATAGTGTTACTCACAGAAACAAAAAAATGGCATTTCTCCTCATCTAGCAAGCAAACAAAACAGAGCTGAAATTCAAGCTGTGTAGGAGCACATTAATTACACCTTGATAGATCACTTTTTTAAATACATCTTTTCCCACTAAGACAAGCCGATATCACAAGACTGGATTTGTCATAGCCATGTTTATCTCATAGACGTTTTAGAGGAAGTCATGGATGCGCTCCCTACCGTGGTGACAGGAGCTATTTTCACTATAATGCAACAGCACAGATCATTACTAGATACCACATTTCCAGTTATCATGTCCGGGAGCAACTAGTCAACTCTACTGCAGACAGGAGCTTTCACTGGAATTATGCTGCCAGGAGACTGAACCTGACCAGAGGCGATAATATTATCTTCAAAATACTTTCAATTAAGCTGCCTACATGCACATTGCAATTGAATTTAAAACAATATTTAAGGCTTAAAAAAAATAAGTGTTCCTTGGACAGTTAACCACAGGAAGTCTATTGGCTAAACAAAACTTAAAAAGATTTTCTTTATTCTATGTTAATAAAATGACAGCAGTAATTCTCGTGTTACTGGTAATTGCTGACATCCCATGCCTAACTTACTGACCCAACGCTTAGACTCCAAAGTGTCAGATACCTGGTCTGTGCCATGGAGCCACCAACAGCTGGAGTAACTGGTGAGTCATTCACAGTCTCTATGGGAAAGTTTTTAGCAGCTTTGATTTCAGACTGAATAGATTAGCTTTGGTGTATTTTGAAAAACTTAAGTTTTGCACTTGATTTTTAAAAGGGCAGACATGCACCCCCCGCGCTTTCCCTCCTAGTAGGAAAACCCTCTGCGTTACATGTGGCAGTTGCATCAATTACCAGCAGCAGGGAAATGGAGGCAGGGATCCCCAGGCCCTGGCAAGCCCTCCGGTGCCTGAAGACCCGACTGTAGCAGGGGTATCTCAGGAAACCTGACTAGAGGAGACCGGGTGGGTCCAGAACTACTTTCTCACAGCAGTAGCACTGACAGGGGAGAAACCCCCATTAGCACAACATGCGCTCTTTCCCATTTGAATCCCAGCCACAACAGATTCTCTCTTCTTCATGGAGGGTTTTGGCCAGCACCACAAGCACATGGGTGCCATAAGTCAGCAGCTCTGTGTACAATGCTGGAAAAAATTCAATTATTCTTGTTACCTCTTCATCGGGTCCTTTGTCTTTGCTTAGTGGGCTTGGAAGAGAGTGGGCCCTGTGTGTTATTCAGAGCATGACTGCTTTGCTCTGGCTGGCTTTCTGTGCCTCACATAATGCCCTTCTTTATGAAGAATACTTTTTCTTTTCTCTTTATAACATTCTTACAAGTACTAAGAAGTACAGGGAGCACAATCCTCTAGTTTAGCTGTGGTAGCAGAAACTGTAAGACCTGACTGGTCCTCAAAGCATGCAACCAACTGATAAACTTGTCTCATCTGCAATACTGTTGTGGTTTAACCCCAGCCAGGAACTATGACCATGCAGCTGCTCGCTCACTTGCCCTGGTTGGGATGGGGGAGAGAATCAGAAGAGTAAAAGGGAGAAAACACTCGCAGGTTGAGACAGTTTAATAAGTAAAGCAAAAGCAGCGCACACAAGCAAAGCAAAACAAGGAATTCGTATAGTGCTTCCCATGGGCAGGCAGGTGTTCAGCCATCTCCAGGACAGCCAGGCTCCATCATGCATAATGGTCACTTGGGAAGAGAAATGCCATAATTCTGGACGTCCCCCCTTCCTCCTTCTTCCCCCAGCTTCATACACTGAGCATGACGTGATGTGGCATGGACTATCCCTTTGGTCAGCTGTCCCAGCTGTGTCCCCTCCCAACTTCTTATGCACTCCCAGCCCACCCGCTGGTGGGGTGGCGTGAGGAGCAGAGGCGGCCTTGACTGCTGAGCAACAACCAGGAACACCAGTGCGCTATCAACACCATTTTCATCCCAAATCCAAACCACAGCACTACACCAGCTGCTAGCAAGAAAATCAACCCCATCCAAGCTGAAACCATAACAAATACCCACATTAATTTCATATATTGCTGGAGGAAGGGCGAGCCATCTTAACAGATTTCTAATCTACACCAGATATATGCTTTCTCTTGGTGAAGTCTGAGACTCCCCCACTGCTGGTACAGCCAGCAGATCCAACTGCTCTAACACAAGCCTTGTTCAGTCCCTTTGGAGGCACTTATTTTTATCAGTAGATAGGACTAAATTGGTGCACCAATTTTAATTTCTGATTACCTTGCAATTCTCCTCCCTGGAAAGCCAGCAAAGGATGCTCAGACAAGAAACAAAGGTCTCTTTCAATGCAGCCATAAAGCACAAAATAAATAATATAAAAATCCAGGTAAGCCTCTTCCAGCCTGCTAAACTGAGCCTGCAGATAGAAAAAAACCCCATGTCCAAGAAGCATTCCTCAATCTCCTTTATGCAGGAGGGAACAGCTTTAATGGCACACTGCCGCAGGACTCTGCTTTCCTCTCTCCCCTTCCCAGAGCCGAGGGAAGAAACATCCAAGGTTGGTTTGAGCCTCAGGGAACTCACAGGAGCCCCTTGTCAACAGATTCCCCAAACACTGACCCTGCAGTAGAGAATTTTTAACTTCCAAAGGCAAAATAAAACAGCAAAAAAACCCAAACCCCAAGCTTGCAGTCCTTTCCACTGCAAACCCTGTGACACATGTGAAGGCAGTGTGCATTTATACCATTAAAAGGAAGCACCTGACAGCCGTGCCCTGCACAGCATCCAAAAAAATGACATTCCTGCCAGCAAGCCCTGCTCCCTGAAGACCCACAGCACTGAAAAGCTGCCCCGACCCTTTTCCCAGCCCTCACGGCTCTCCCCTTCCACCTTCACCCCCAGGCAGGCTCCTTTTCTGCTTAATTTTTTGTTTTCACTATTTATTTAATTTAATTTCTTAGAAAAGCTAGGTCATAAGCCATCTGATGACTTTGTAAATGCAAAAGGCCAATGTTGTGGAACAGACAATCTAATGACATAGTGTTTAGTGTTCCCTAAAGCGGGGAGACAGATGAAGAGAAACGGTGAACCGGCAACCTTAGCATAATTAAGACAAGCCTGAGTGCTTGCTGTAGTGGCATTACATTAATCTCACATCGGTGGCACCTGGCTAAAATTTATGAGATATGTAAAAAGGGCCTTTCTGACTGACCTTGATAAGACAGTGTTATTTATCACGTGAGGGAGCAGGCAAGGATGCTACGTGGGAGAGGGCGGATAAGAAATGAGCTAGGAGGGAGATGAGGAGCCATAGACTAAAAATCTGCTTACACCTGAAATTTTAAACAAGAGTATGCCTGTACAGTAGTCACATCTGGCAACTATAATCAATCAATACAATTTCGCATTACTAGAGCACCACAGAAGATAACAGTGGAGCAACCCAGGCATTCGGCACAGTGCAGCCTTGTGAAGTCAAAACTCAACGCGGGCAGATTTTTCAAACTGGCAGATTTTTACATCCAAGAATTTACTCTTACTTTTCAAAATTCTCCTACTGTGAAATAAAATGAAACTTGAACATAAAATAGTGGCCTCATGTTGGAAAAGTATGCCTGCATTAAAATTATATAGCATATGTAACAGCACAAAGTTTTAAAAGTATCATTTCTTGATGCTTTTCATGATGTTCTAAGCATACCAAAAAAAAACCCTGAGCAAGATGAAAGTTTAGGACAAACATTTACTTCCCACAGAAGCAAACCACGCAAGACCTCAAAGCACTGCAATAAAAGAGCTTGAGAGTCCCCCAGGAGCCTGTGGTAGCCAGTGACTGCAGATATCGACTGTATGGAAAGCTGGGCCCAAGATCTCAAAGCACCTCCCTGCGAAAACAATACCTATCTTCCCATGTCACAGAATGAACTCAGCCAGGGGTTACTTCAGTCCTAATGGGTGTCCAGTAAGATTTGGTAGCTGGGCGAGAGCCCGGCTCTTTTGGGATTTTGGTGTGTCATCCTCTGCTTTCTTCCTGCCTGTTTTAAGGGCAAAGGGAGCAAGTGCCAGAGGCTTTGCTGGAGTAGCCCTGTTGAGATGACCTGCACCGAGCTCACCCCAGGCAGCAGCAGGGAGGCCAAGCCTGAGCCAGGTCTGCAGCCGGAGAGCCATCCTCCCTACCCCACAGGGCCCAGCATGGGCTCCATCCTCCTGGCACAAAGCCAGACATCTTTCAAATAACACTCCCTGGGGGATAAAATAATACTACCTACCGGAGTCAGCATCTCTGAGCAAACAAGACTCTGCAGTGTATTTCTGTTGAAATGAGAGTTACATTGTCAAACGCTTCACGCACTCAGAGAACCCTGCTCCTATTTGATCTGGCCTTCAAGAGTAAGTGGATTTGGTTTCAGACAGAAATTTGTGCTCAAATTTCAGGGAAAAGCCCTGAAACACAGCACTACCTTCTTCCTGCTTCACCAACTGCTTGTAACAAGGCTTCATGGCACCCTCTGAAAAATGACACTTTCTGTCAGATGAATCAGTATGGCTTCTGGTCCCAACTCCTACATGCTTATAATCGCAGCTCTGCTGTCAAAAGGAGAGAGGACAATTCTCCCATTTTAAACAAAACCCAAAAAGCACAAGGGTTTCCCTCATCCCCTCCAAGTATAAACATCATTGTGCTGCAACACCCACCAGCAAAATTCAGCAATGCCCATCTATTTCCAGCATAAAGAAATAAAAGCAACAAAAATAAACCCAAACTGGGACTTGCCAAAGATGGCAACTGAAATGCAGTTGCCTGCTCTGAACTATTCTTCTATAAATGGAAAGTTACAACAAAGTTATGTTATTTCTTATCTCAAGGGAGAACTTCTTAAACTAGGTTTGAAGAAAGAAGTTATGGAGATTAAACAGAAATTATTGAAATACCTCAGCAATTGACTTATTAATGATTTGGTATGTTCCCTTATAATAAATTAATTTTAATCCAGCCTTAGTCCCACTGAATTTAGGAACCAGCCTTTGTAACTAAATATACAGGGAGTTTTATTTAAACAGATATTGCTTCCTTCATCTGACAATAGGAGCCTACAGAGTGCAGTAGCTGTGCCAAATGCAGCACTAACGGCAAAGACACCATAGCTGACTGCACAACAGGCGAACAGGATCCCTTACATGCCAAGTTTATAGTCTGCCCTTGTGCCAACGGCATCATTTTCACCTGATCGCTCTCCACGGGGGTGCCTTCCTCCCGGGCACGAATGCCTGCAGGGGACAGGAAAGGCCTAAACCTTGTCCTCCCCACTGCTGCTCTCTAGGCTTCCTCCCATGCTGGAAAGATTTTGGCCAAAGTCTGTTTTTAAACTGGTGTCTGAGAGAAAGGCTGAACAGTAAATGGAAACATTATGCTGTGATGAAAACGTGTATCAGAGGAAGATAGCGTGAATAGCAAACTGCAACAAAGAGGAACTATTTACACATAAAAGTGGTTATCAAAGTTGCCATTCAACTCCTGTTAATCAACAGGTTTGGATAAGACTAAGTCCTTCTCACGGGATAGGCTCCATCAGACCTTCCAATTTAAATAACCTTGTTTATAACTCCTTTTCATCACTGCACAAAGACTCCATTTTCTCTTTCTTGGTCTCCTTCTCTCTTTGTTGGTGCTGTTTACTCCCAAGTCTGCCTCTGAACTCTCTGTCTAATTAGCTCTTGATAGATCAGCTGCCCTGTTTCCACAAACGTTTAACTCTGCCGTCAGTCCCATTTACATTACAGCATGTTGCATTGTCTTTTACCAACCTAATTTTGTTTGAGTGAATGTAAATCCCATTAAGCAGTCACTATGTACCTGTTAGACTGTGGCATATAAACTCAAAACCCCTCCTTATTTACAAGAGCAAACATAAGGCCCAATTCATAAAGAATTTCTAGGACACTGCAATTTGTGCTTTCTCCCGAACTACAAAAAATTCTTAAAGGCTGCAAAACTCTTTTCTTCAAGGTGGTATTGTTGAACTGCCCAAAACTCGACATGTTCCAACCACTGCATAACCAACAATAATGCTTTTATAATTCTAATGAGTCCCCAGGGAGCGCTCACTAATTAGAGCAGTGATTTCAAGTTGTCATTACGAGTTGCTCTACGTCTACTCTGGATTTTACTTCATTTTTTTTGTTTGAGAAGAATGCTTGGGTAAGCAGTCCAACTGTAACAAAACAAACCCCGACATCACTTTTTCCTAAGCTAGCTACCATAGCACGAGGAAAGAAAAGTCTGTATGAAACTCATGGAGGTGATCAATATGATTTTGAAGTTTCACCTGGAGTGAACTTTCATTCAAAACACAATCTCCCTTTTGCCAAAAGTCTTAACAACTCAGCTGGAGTCAACTCTTGTCTGAGTTTTTCTTCAGAAAAGGAAGTGTTCCTTGCTCTATTAACACACGACAACCCAGAATATTCCCAAAGTGTCAAGCCCAATCCATCATTTCCTTAGTTAGAGGCCAAACCAGCAACAATATTTTGCAATATATGCCAGAGCCCACACTCTGTACAACCTCCAGTTGAAAAGTCCTCTGCAGGGACAGGTCAGTGTAATTTAATGGAATTAAACCATTTTGTCCAAAAGTCTTGTTCAGCAAGTGTAAATCCCAAACAGCAATAATATTCCTGCCAGAGTAATTTGTGGGAACTGGTTTCATCAGCCAACATGCTTCTCACACCGTAGCAAAACCTCTAAATCAAAACTCAGAAGAAGCTAGAAATAAAAATATTTGCATAGGTAACTAACAGGTTTCACGCAACAAGAAATTCAGTGAGGTCCCAAAGACAGCACAGGGCTTTTTCTTTGGCAATTTTGTCCCATTTAAAACAGAAACAAATTAACAACAAAAGCTGTCCAATGCTCATCAGTTACAATTGCAAAGTTTAATAAAACCAGTTTTACTATGGCCACTGAAACAGACAAAAAAGTTCCTGTTAGCTGCATCAAAAATTAGCCGAAAAGCACAATTTCAAGTTGAATTAATTGAACGGCTTTTCTGCGGGAATAAAGTGAAGGAGTTCTAAAATATGTTTCATGTAAATGATTTTTAATTTTCTAAAGACTGAAGCTTTAAGATTTTTAACTAATTGTTGGTTTGTTGGCTTTTTTGATGTTCTTTTTTGTTTTTCATTTAGAAGCTGCCATATTTAAGGAAAAGGTAAGATTAAAGGATTAAATAACTTCAGAATAAAATGGCATCAGAAAATAAATCACTCTTAAAATTAAGTAAACTTTTCCTTGGACACTGAATGGAAAGTCCATCACTTACTCATGCTGAACAAGCCAGAATGGCGAGCATTTAAGACACTGGTATTTTCAAGTGCATCACTTAGACACGTGGTTCTTATCAACCTCCATCACAAGCAAGAAGCACAACTCCTTTCCTGAGTAAAAGCTTAGGACAAGTGCTTTCATGATCTCTGTCATCATTTCAGTGATCTGAAAGGATGATGATATGAGCTGAAACAATAACTACCATGCCAGTAAGTATACAGGAGAAGTGTATCCATTTGCTAACGATTCTGTCTATGGCTCACATGCAATCAGAAGGACCATTATGTAATTAAACCAAATGGAATGTGTAGTTTTCGGTGTAGATTAAATATTTCATTTCAGCATCAGAAGTAAACAAACAAGCTCAAAAAGATGTTTTGCATCCATGTCCACGCTTATTTCAGACTACCCATTGCCTAATTTGGAAGGCGAGAACACAAAAGGCAGATAACACCTCCAGGTGTACCGTACGAACCTGCATTTCCATGGCACACTGCTAATTTCTTTGCCACATATGCTTTAATTTTGGATAATGGCCTGACTTGAAATCACAGCTCACATTTGATGGATCTAGCTGATCAGCATTTCCCCCCATTCATACTGTGGGAAGCAGGTGGGAGTGAAACAGAAAAAAGGAATGGGAGGGAAGGTCATTTCACTTGCAGGATTCACAGGTGACTCAAACACGCATTTTCCCTCGCTAGCACCCCCAGCCCCATCTGCTCAGCTGGGCAACAACTGGGCATTGAGTCACTCCTACCTGTGGCTGACAACTCTCCCCACTTTACCAAGACTACAGCACATTCTCACACGCCGCTGCACAAAGGTCCTCAGCTGGTAAATAAAATACCAGGACTCAGAAGCACATCAATGTCGATCCCAACACTAATTGATCATTAATGTCCAAACAGGATGTTGATTGGCACTAATTTGTTAGCTATAGATTACCAAATCCTTCGGGATACTAAATTGGTGTGATGTACTTTACTGGGCCGTAACAACACAAAGTCTTTAGACACAGACTTCAAAAATGTTATTCTTAAGCGACAGTTGGTCAGTCAAGTAATATACACAAGAGATGCATACAAGAAATATCACAGAGAAATATATTTCACTGCCTCTAAAAGCAGATTTAAAAGCTGTTTTTACATTTTATCTGCAGCTCCCTGCAAGTGACTCAAATGCAAATGAAATTTGGCACCATGGTCAAACCCATCTCTACACATCCCATGCTGAAATATCTAAGAATCCATAAAAATTGAAGCCTATAAGTTCTATAGCAGTTCTACAAAGGCACGTAACGTGCAATATAGCTCAAAGAGATGTCCTAAATCTGCTCCCTGCTGCTATAGATAGGAACTTTACTGCCAACTTCACTTAAAAGATTTGAACTACTGCTATCTGCTTCCACGTCAAGTGAAGAGCTTCATAGTATATTTAGGCAGGAGTTTTCTTCACTAAACAGTTATCCAGCCCAGCGAGACTCTCACCTTTGGGGGGAAACCCTCATGAAAACAGCAGATAATATTAAGGAAACATCCAAATCAAAGCCTTTATTTTTAGTCCTAATTTGGAAAATAACTGAACTTGAATGGCTCTTCAGTCTACCTTTTGTTATAATTAGCCTCAAAAACACCACAAACTTTTACAAAGCAAAACCTAAACAGTTTGGAACTCCAGTTAACTGAAATCCTGCTACAAGGGACTGGGATCAAGATACTCTTGAACATTGCGAGCACCATCTTGGCTACGGACATCCACACGTTCCCTGCTCCAAGACAAAGCAAGATGCTCTCCAGACACAGACCATGAAGTTTGCTCACAGAAGAGATCAGGGATAAGGCAAGCGGGTCGTTTCCCAGCGTAGGTAGGGTGATGTTTCCTCCATCCCAGTGCACACACATCCCCTGGCTGGTTACCTCTCCACAATCCAAGAGCGTTATTCTACGACAAATTGTATTCTACCTTATTTAAATTATAGCTTTAAACACAAACACAAAACTCCAGTTTTTCTGCTCTAGTTGCTTGGCATCAATAAAAGCTAGTCCTAATCCCATCACAACTTCTTAGACTCTGCATCTGATGTCATAAAGCAAAATACATTGTAAAGGCTTTCTCCACAGCAGTTTGTTTGCAGCAAAGTCAGTGAAGCTCTGATAGAACAGTAAGAAATTATGGACCTCATAATTCCCTATGCTTTGGAAAAATAAAACTCTTGTATTTTTACTGGGCTCATACCTTGAAATATTAAGTTTCTGATTTGAAAAACGTGTTTCATCTACCAACAAACATAGCTTTTAGCTTTCCACCTCAGACCTTTCCTGCCTGCCTGTGCTCCAGAAAACGTTTGTGGCTTTTTTTCCTTCCAAAAGCACTTGAAGTTCTACTTCATACTCTGTTCTTTTATCCTCGCTATCATCTACATATAATTTACACTGCCACTATATATTGCTGCTCTACCATGTATTCGTGACGTTTTTTTCTGCTAAGTATTAAAGATAAACCTTTCAAAATAGACACCTTTCAGTGATCCCTACTCATTCTCTAGCTTTAAAGAAATAAACACTATGTGGGTGTGTTTTGCCTTTTTCTTTCTTCATTTTTTTTTTTTTTCAAATAATGCACATTTGTACAGATGCAAAGTAGAGGACACTACAAGGAGAGAACCAGACTCTGCAGGCTGCACATGTGCACATCACACAACTAGGAAGAAACTCTTTGGTTACACTCATGCAGCTAAAAGAGGGAGGTCAGCAAGTGAACAGCCAGAAGGGCATAGTAGGATGCTAAGTCTTGGAAACCTCTTAGAGGCAGTCTTTTAGCAGATTGATTTTCATGTGCCTTCAGGCTGACACAAAGCCATGCGTGAGAACCCCTCTCAGTTACCCAGTGAACTGGGTCGTGTGTGACAGTATTAGTTAGATGGTCCTAAGATGTGACAGCAGAGAGGGAACCAGCTGTCCAAGGCTAATGTGCCATCTGTGCCTAAAATATTCTGCCAATTGTTTTGGCAGAGCATAAAAAGTGCATCCCTTTATCGAGCTATAAATCACAAGCAGGTCTTGCACACTGTCAATTAAATGCTGATATATTGAGTAGCCCGGATGCTTCATTGACTTCCATCCTTTTGAGTGTGACATTTGGTGGCATGACCACTATGGAGGTCATTAGCTACAAAGTTAAAGCACCAAAGCAGCCTGAACAACTCCTCAAGTGACAGGTCCATGGTTTACTGCCATCCAGGAAAGCATTCAACATTTCGTAATAGGTTTAACTACTTGAGACAAGGGGTGGGGGAAAAGCATCATCCATGGCAGAACAAATTGTTATAAATTTCATTATTATATTTTCCTTACTCCTGTGACGCTGGGTTGAGTCTTTTTCCATCTTTCTATTTACAATGGTAAGTAAAGACACCCATCCCGTCTTCCCATAACTGGCGTTTTGGTGGAACAGCCACCACTCCTGCAATCAGAGGCTTGGACCGGACACAACTGATTGAACTCAGCTCCAGTTTGGTTGGACTCAGCTCCTGGACGACTGTAAAACGCAGGTAAGCAGAGTTTCACGTACTCCATCACATTCTTCTCCCAAAGCCTTACCAGTCCTTACTCCGTGCAGGTCAACACACACACTGGAAAACCCTACAGTACAGCTGCGAAAGGGGAGTACTACCCCTTCCTGACATTACCCTTACGCAGCAGCCTGTGTACTGCGTAATGGGCCTGCTAGCCTTTGCCTGGACTCTAAGCACAGCTGCAGCGGATGCCTACAGAAGAGTAAGCAGAAACAGTTCTCTCTTCACAGGAGCATCCTAACGGATCCCAGACTCTGAAGCCAATGAACGTCTTTCATTGCCATGTTATGGTGTGTGATCGCCACCTCCCACCCAACTCTTGGCATGTATTTAGCGCAACCTGTAATACGATACGCAGATCTTTCAGGACAGAGAAATGCTGTACCTACAGATTCCCTTTGAGTTGCCAATGCAAACAAGGAGGGAAAACTAAAAACTTAAATCAGTTTCTACGAGACAGCCTCCTAATAAACAGCTACTAACATGGGCAAAGAAACTAGATACTGCTACCTTTTTGGTTGCCAAACGCGGTACATTAGGTAGATAACAAAATAACATTTACATCCAGAATGAACCTAGTTTTATGGCATTGTCCTTGCAATTGACAATGCCATAAAATATAGGACCTAAATCACTGATCTGTAACGTGGAAGTACTGAGTATCTTACTGGTTGACCAATCTGTCCCCCTTTTTTTTTTTTGTTTCCTGATAGACAGTGCAATGTCATCTCATATTCCCCTTTTTAACTAAGGAAAAAACATAAAGTAGTTCAAAAGTAAGTCTGCGGTATCCCTTAAGTCTTGCTTTTAAATAGCAAGAAATATTTTGATGTATTTTGTAACTGGTTCCCTAATCCTCCTTGTCTTTCTGCACGCAGAAGTGAGAAGTGATCAAACCCAAAGAAACACATTTTCTTCAGACCCTTGGAAGCTGAACAGCTCTACTGCAGATTAATACAAGATACCACTTTTATGTTGCTGTGTCATGAGCTACCGCTAAAGAGAACTGGCATCAGTAACTGGAAGAAGCTTTGATATCTCCTGAGAGATGTAATTTAGCATACATCAGAATAAACATAACATGCTAGTTTCTTTAAGAAAAATAAATAAATAAATAAATAAAAATCAAACCTTCGGGTACAGTATACACCTAGATAGCTTCCTGTTGTTTCTGGGAACTGAAACACCCCAGACCAGAGCCCGTTGCCTGGGCAGAGGGAAAAGCCCCTCACATTTATAACTTGAAGAAGATTCGTAACGGTCAGGGCGGTGCTCTGGCATTCACGTGCAGGGAAACTGCACAAGCACATTCAAACGGCTGCTGCACATGGGAGTTTCACGGGGCAAGAGGGTGGAGAGACAGCTTTCACAGTGAAATTTCTGTTTTTCACCACAAACACAGACTTAAATCTACTTTTTATCATTTTGGTGAGAAGAAAAAAAGACAAACGGAAGAGTCCCTCAAAGCCCCTTTCCAGCTCAACTGCATCTGCGTTCACCTGTGTATTAAATGCACAGGGATAAACAGAGATTTTTCCCTGGGAATTATTACACCAATATCAGTGAACATTTTGGAGTTCTTGTACTGCGAGACATAAAGGCATAATCATTGTTACACTGGTGCTTTTCAAAAGCCTGGCCTACATCACCACCACTAGGAAAAGAAACAAGGCTAATTTTGCAGATATCCATTGCATTTATAATTCACTGTTGACCTCCGCTGTCTATCTGTGAACAAAACAGCATTTTAAAGCCTATATGAAACATTCTTCCCTAAAATAAGTTATTTCTGAATGAGCTAGCTTTTCCTGAGGGTTTTTAATAGTCATTTCTATATTGCAGTGCCATGGAAATAAAATAAAATTTAAAAAAAAAAGCTGTATGTCACAGACTTGAGATTAAGGGTAGGGAATTCAGTAAGCATCTAGCCTTCAAGAGATTTTCTTATCAAAAGGCAAGACAGAGGGAAATTCATAGTAAGAGACACGAGTAGAACAAAATAAAGATCTATTAGCTATTGCTGGAAATGTCATAACGTTTTTCCTTAGTTTTAATCTCTATGCCTGTGCTTGATCTATTCACACCAGAATCACAATAGGCTGTTGGACTTGGTAGTGAACTACCGAACACGCACTTTCAATCCATCTTTGTTTTCCTATGTGCTTATTCTGCCAGCTTCCTGCTTTTCTCACAGATTTAATTCATAGCTCTCTGCCAACTAATATTGAAGTTGCGAAAATGAAGACAATCTGAAGAACAGGATTAGGGATGAGTTTACAAAACATAATAGCCGTACAGGTTTACAACACCTACTGCCAAAAATCACTCCAGAGAACTAACATTACGATGCTGTCTGGTATTCCCCAGCTAGCCCCTAGGCTCAGCGCAGGGAAATCTGTGGTAATGTCATCTGCTGGCAAACAGAAAAACCACAAAGTTTTTAATTGAGAATTAAATGTCATTGAATACTCCCAAGGTTGCTGAGAGGTCACCATCATCTTCTGCATGCCAGGAGGCGGAGGAAACCAGGTTCAGCCTGAAGCAGAACATTTTTCAAAGGCTCACGCACGTGAGGTTAACGCGTGCGAGGTTAACGCGTGCTTTCTGATTTCTCCTGCGTAACTCAGCCAAGAGGAGGAAAAGAGGGTGTGTTAATATTTGGCTTTTTGAACACTGAAAGAGAAGCTGTAGAGCTTAATCCTGGGTAGCTTCATTCTACTTTGGAAAAATATATACACATATAATTTTTATACAGAAAAGCCACTTAACGATGGAAAACAAAAATACTAGTGTTACTAGTTATACCAGAGGATAGCGTTACAAAGAATTCCAATCACAGTTATTAGCACCATTAGTTACTGAAATAGAAATAGTCACCAAAAGAGCTAAGCAAGAAATACTGGAAGTCATTAAAGCAGATGTATTTTTCTGGAACAGGTAATCATTTCAAGTTACCAGGTCTCCCTGGAGGATATTCAATAATCCCAACAAGGCGCTTGCATTACTACGAATGGTACCTCTTGGCTTTATAACCAGCAGGCACAGTAGTTTCTAACAAAACATTGTGTTGAAGTTACGTTGTTGAAGTTGAGTTACGTATCTCCACCAGGCATCAGATAACACTACACTGGTTTTAGGCATTCTAGCCCAACTCCAGTATTCAAGGAAATCAAAACTATATGCCCAAATCATTTTGGAAGGATGTGTTAAGAGGACAAACCAGACTACTCCTTCAGAGGTACCTTCAGTTGACAAGATGAAAGAAAAAGTTAGATTCACTTACTGTTAAGCACTGTTTCTATGGAAAGGCTTCTTTTAAGAGAGACAAATGGCAGCTGGGCACCGAGCTCCCACTGCTACTGGAGCCTAATTCTCAGCAGGGCATATGGAAATCTCCCATATGACTTTTTACGTTGGACTGCCAAATACTCCTTTAGAGTTAATTTTCAGATGAGCACATGGTTCTTCTTGCATTCGTTACTAACAAAAACCCCACAAAGTAAGAAGAAAGAGGCCATTTACAGACAGTCCACAATCAGAGTTGGCTAGAAATGCTGTGATGTGCATCTCCGCTTTGGTCAAGCATGAATAACCAATAGCATCTGCCTAGAACGTGCTATACGATCACTTATTAGTTGCACGCCCTTTGCAAGATATTGAATGATTTCTCTGGAGAGCTCAAATCGCGGCTCATTATTGCTAGCTATGTGAAACGATGTTTGAGACGCAGCAGTAATGACACTGCATTATTCAGAGATAACATCCCCAATGATATCTGTGCCCGATCACTGTAGTAAGCCACGAGGATGAACAGTGGACTGCAGAAATCCCAGACTCCAGGCACAAATGAGCAGGAATAGCTGACAGATATTTCTGTTGTGTGAAGAGATCACGCAGTATTTGCAGTAATTCTTTTTCTTCCCCCAGGAAGTATGCTGCTCTTCCAGTTGAGCTAACTTCATTTACAGTGGTTTCTTTATGCACAGTATAATGCATTTATTTTTAGCCTCATAATTTAACTACAGTAGGTCCTAGATTAGATGGCCTGGTTGCTACCTGCATTTGATTTACAGACAACAGCTTTTCTCCTATGCACGCGCAGACTCGGAACCTTCTACCTGGGCTCTTAGAGCAAGCTGGGGGATGTCTTTACATCAGCAAATTGTTTCACCTAAGCAGCAGCCTCAAAAAGCAGGTTAATTTGCACTGTTCAAACATAATCACTTTAACAAAGGAAAGGACTCATTACTTTCATGCGTTTCCTGGTCCATTGCACCATTGTTGGAAACTGTCAGTAAGGAAATTACATCCAACGCTGTGCCCTTCCGCTAAACAAATCTCCTGAGAATACCTTGTTACGCATAATGCTTTCTTTCACACCTCTGGCAGAAGAACGCAAGTATTACTCTACAAATGCTGGATGCTTTCCTCCCATATTTTCCATCTAAAAAGAAAGTAAATAATGTGGGGAATAACTGTAGCTCAATACTGAAACTTTCCTTTCAAGCGGCAATATCAAAGAAAATTATTTTTTCCTATAGTAGCAGCCACTTTTGGTACTTTAACCCACACAGAGAAAAAGGACCAATCTTCAGAAAGTGCTGAGGATCTCCTGCCTCAAAAAACCCCAAACAAATAAAGCAGATACTTCAATTGATGTCTCCACATCTGGGTGTTTCAGTATTTAGGAGTATTTGCACACTTCAGAACCACTAACTGGATCAAACTAACAGGTTCGCCTGAGGAGGAAGCTAAACCACAACATTATGGGCAATTTTCCTGTTAACTGACAGCCAGGACTATGGAAATCGATATCATTCTGGAAAGGCAGTACTGCAACACTGTACTATTACAGTTTGAAGATGATTTTAAAGGACAGATGGAACTTGCAAAACATGCTGAAAGCTTTGTTGGCAAAACAACAATTCTTGTAAATTAAATTTATCACCAAAGTTGAAGGCTTCCCTCCCTCCAGTAAGCCCTCCTCTCACCTGGAGGTTTATTCAACAATTACTGAATCTGTATAGTTCTTGGTGTATCAAGATTATAGTAGTTACTGGGAATTATAACGGACAAAATTAATTTGACTCCAGTGGACTTACAGTTACGGCTATTTCAATGGATTATCCCATGTGAAAGTTTACATCAAATGAGGCGTCTCCCCAAGCACCACTAGACAGATGTTACAGCGAGAAGTTTACATACCCCATACCCAAGGTAGCAACAGAAAGCCCCGGTGATCCTCCTGCCTATCATCACAGCACGGGTCACCCCCAGTGACCACAGTTGTTCCCAACAGGAGCTGCAGAATGGCAAGTGCTTTTGGACATTCAGGCCAAATAACCATCTGTTACCTACAAGGCGCTGGAAAACATGAACCCCAAAGAGTCTGTAAAACAAATGCATGATAATAACACTTTCCAAGATAACCATACTTTTTTTAAAAAAACCAAACAAATACATTGGAGACCTCCCCTCCCATTGCCTTTGCACAGTATGTCTTGATTTCAAATTAAAGTATTTGCCTGCAGGCACTGCTGGCATCACACAAAATACAAAAACAGAGTGTACACAAGCCAGGGATAGGGAGGAAGGGAGAAATCTCATGAGGAAGGATATTACACACTGGAAAACAAAATGATTAATGGAGGACCCAGGTAAGAATAAACAAACTTAGAAGAAAGAAAAAGAATATTGAACTTTTCCTTATATGATAGGAAAATACTTCCATTATTTTGTGTGTCCCCCCCGTCTTTTAATTTTGAGTTAGCATACAGTGGGAAACACAATGTGGCACTACAGAAATCTCTCAAACCTGCAAGAAATAGGAAGCATTTTGGAAATGTTATGGGCAATTCTGGCCAGAAGACTATAAGGAAAACTTTCATTTCATCTGACGCCCTGCTCTGAGGGGTCAGGTCAGACTCAGCACTAGGTCTAATGTACGGAGAACTCTGCCCACAACTGCACACTACAGATTACAGCACCTACTTGTCACATCAGTAGCAAAAGAAGATTTCAAGAGCAGAATCTGTCATCAGGAAAAGCAAGTCTGAGACTGGGGAAGGAGAACCAGGAAAGGAATGGAAGAAGAGGAAAGGGCTGGCCGCGGTGCAGAAAACCTGCTTTGCCATACTTAGCAAATACCACGCTACTGACTGACCCTTCGGTTTGATGACATCTCAGGGAGAGCTTGTTCCCCCGCTATCCTTCATACAGAAAGGGTAAGCCATGGTAAACTTCACACACGCTTGCACACATTCTTACAACTTCACCAGGCCCAAAAAACTGGAAAAATCAGTACCAGAGTGGCAGGAACTGCCAAGCCCCTCCGGGTCAGATGCTAGCACAGAGCTGCTGAAATGAAAAGTGATGTTCACAAATCAGTGTGCAATCATCTGAGCGCAACTGGTGCTTTGGTGCGTGAGACAAGCCCGAGGCGTGGCAGAAAGTGAGCTGCTGAACAGTATTACACCCACGTATAATTTAGATTAATCTGTTACAGGGCTTAGGAAAGAAAAGAGAACAGAAAGGACTGAGACAGGAAGGAAGGATGAAATTATACCTTAAACAGACCTTTTCCCATAGAGTGTTTTGCCTCTAACTTTTGGAAATGAGAGTTTAGGTCATTACCAAATCTTACAGAAAACCCCACTCATGCAAAGTGAGGAAGGGGCTTCCTACCCAGTGTTTTCAACAGGTTGGTTATAGTATCAGAGGGTACTTTTGAAGCTTGTCAGGACCCGATAAAGAACCTGGGAGGATTTGGTAGAGCTCCCCTTTCTGTCTGCTCTTTCCTTTTATTCTTTCTTTTTTTTTTTTCTCCTTTTGACACCAGCAAAGTTTGGGGGAGTGCTTATTTTGCTGACATAAACTCCAGCTGGATGAACTTTTGGGCAAAACATCTTAACAGACATTAAAAAAGAAAAAAAAGAACAAAAATGGGGAACTGCAGCAAACGAACATTTTGTGGCGTCGGGCGAGACAACATAGGAAATGAATGCAGCATCGTGTGAGGGTGCCCCGGCGGGTTCTTACATCACAATCATCAGCAGCTTTGTTCCAGCCACAAAAGGTGTGTTTTGGAGATGGCTATTTCAAGGCAGGCATTAATCATTTTTAATTGAGTCAGGCTTATTTACTGGCTTTGTACTTCATATTTTCCTTGGACAAGTATATTACTTGAAACAAGAAAAACTGACAACTGCTGCTTTTCTGATATGGGGGGTATTACTGCATATATTCATAAGGTATCCACCCAGTTTTTCTGACAAGGCGCATTGACGTAAGAGTAACCAAAACATACAACCATGTCCCTTAACCTCTTTGACACCGGTCCTCAGTTACATCTTGATACGTTGTGAGCTAAAAATGATGAATGCCAGAACTATGAATGCTGAACAGGATAACTAACACTAGTAGTGAAAAGCAAAACACATCTGAATATGAATTGGTATTCTCAAATTAAATAGCTCTGATTTTGATAGCTAGTAAACATATTTATAATCATTCAGATGCTAAAATATGTGCTTCTAGTCCTTGGATGAATAAACATGAAAGCTGTGCCTGTGTTGATAAGTACTTACACATTCATTTCTTTAGTTGGAATACAAAACATACTTTAAACTTTTTTTCTTTTTCTTAATTAAATGGGCTAGGACTCTTTCAGCAAGTCTGTGTCATTGTAGCACCACCACTGACTATCAATGGTGCACAAAACCATTATATACAATTCCACCAGTGTTCTGACAAAAGCCTTTCACACAGAGATAAACCCTCTTCAGCACATTTGCTACTTGGATTGATCAATACTCTAGTTAATTTTTTTATGTTTTATTTAAATGAAAATGCAGTCTAAGTTCAGCACCTTGTTTATGTACAAATACCATATAAAGCCATCAAATTGAGACTAAAATGATTGGGGGTGGGGGGGATGAGGGGGGAAATCACTGAAAATATTAGTTTAGTCCTTTCATAATTTTTTTCTTTGCCATATGGTTTTGGAGCCTTTCATTTTCACTTCTATTACATTTTCCATACGAACCTGAAGTCCAGAAATTAACTTTCAAGAAATGAAGAAAAAAAAAAAAAAAGGTCGCAGCAGAGATTGCCACATAGATAAACAATTCCAAGAGCAAAGATTCTCAAAGCAAACTAAATATCATTACATGTATGAAAAACAGAATGGGAAACACTAACAACAGGAAGTAAGACTAATACCGAGCTGTAGCAACGCTAGCATGACACTGATTTTCTCAAGGATGCTTAAATGGGAATCCCCTTTTCCTCCACCCCCAACTATTAAACCAACAGTAAATCCAAGTCGATTCAGGCTTGTGTCACTTCTCTTTGAAGTTCCTGGAGGACACCAAACTCCACTGCTACTTTTTTCCACCCTTAGATCACTGGTCCTGCTCATGCACTTGTCTGCAGTTGAAATGTAAATGAACACATTTAGCTCAAAAGGGATACGCATTTCACATATTTAAACTGATCCCAGTCTTCTGAAAACAACCTCTCACTCCCAGTCCACCACACAACAGCAGACCCCTCTGTCAGGAAAACTCACACCAGCCTCAGGTTTGGCCCCGACGGGGCTTCTTCCTTTAACAAGAAGCACAATCGGAACCATAGCCTATGTAGAGACAAGGATGCTTTGCAAACTCGTTCTTCTGTCTTCAAATGGCATGATTAATATGAACACAAATGCAAAACTTCAAAATCTAAATTAAAATTCAAGAGGAAGAGGGAAAATGTGACACCCTGTATTTTAAAGCATAATGTTATGCAGAGACCAGACCACTTTTACCAACCAAGCAAGACATGACATGAAGTTTAATAAATATTCAATAAAAAAAAGGAAGAAATATGAATTTGATGAAGTTTACAGGCAATTAGAGCAATTTATTTCACTATTAACATGACAGACTAAATGGAAATCAGCTATGGGTGAAAATGCAGTTTTACTGCCCAGCATACAGACCGCTGTGTAATTAAATAATGAAACGGGTGAGGGGCATCCACAACCGATTTCTCTAGCAAGGCAACCATCCATCACAGCCTTGCCTCCTGCCAGGGCAGTGCTGAGACAGTATTTGCGGGCATGTGTGTGTGCCTGCCTGTGTGTAACACCGCAGGGGGGATTTCTTTCCACTATGCAAAGAACATTTCCCACATGGGCAGCTTATCCCCGATTCTGCTGCACTGAAAATGCCAGCTGCAGTTATGGGGTACCAGGTTTAATTTACTGCTTGTTTTCTTCATAAAAAAAATTAATTAGACATTAAGCAAGTCAACATTTTATCCGACTCCAGACTGAAACTAAAGAGACACGCCATTCCTTTTCCCCCCACAGACACTCCTTAGGAAACCGGGACTCTCCTATATCAGACCCTGTAGGAACAAGGAAAAGCAGTCAGTGCTTAGTACACCACATGCAGCTCTTCTGCCTTGAGGAGGTTTGGAGCAGGAGGAGCACAGATACACCACAACATAAAGATTACACCCGTTCTAAATTTGAGCGTATGCATTCCAGTATTTCAAGATAAATTTCACTATTTATGCATGTTAACCAATGCCTAACTCTTTCCTTTCCCTTTCAATAGCAGGTGCTGCTCTGAACACATCTAGCAAGGTGGACTCAGTCCCTGACAGACTCTCCAGCAACAGAGTTAGCAGTCAGTTGTGTCTGACAGATTGTAGATCTGTTTGAGGTTAATAAAGTGCTCCCTTTCTAAAATAGCTGCTTTGTCTGGCAGCACATACAGCAATAGATGTGCAAAACACTTGCTCTAAGTAATTCCTCCTTTTGACTAACTTACCCAAACACTGCCTTTTTGCAAGGGGATTTAAAAAAAGAAAAGCGAACAACAACAAAAAAACCCCTTCAAATATGTCCGCTTGCAAGCTTACATCATGTATAAAAACTGCAGTATCTAAGACCCTGCAAATAAAATCTCTTTACAGTGGCTCCAGCTGGTCACCCAAAAATTGCAGATACATTTGAAAATCTATTACTAAACTATCTTGCAACATATAACACACAACTTGGCTATTGCTCCTTACAACTTCAGAGCTAGACCCTCACTAATAGCCCTCACCATGGGAACAAGGAAACAAGCACCAGTGACAGGGAAAATATTTTCTTAATCCTTGAAAACCTACAGAGATGTTCCTCAGTTGCATTTCAGGCATCAACTCACTGCTGAAGCAAGTGGGACTTTGCAACACCAAAATCAATGATATTCCATCTAAAATTAGGAACATTTTTATCGATCAGAATTTCAGTTTGAATAAAGATATCCATCTTTGTTCCAATGATAAAAAACATGCTTTACAGATCAATCTCACATTCAGTTTCAAAAGGAAATAGAGTGCCCCGAGAGCTTTCATCTAGTAGACCTTGAGAAAACCAGTATTCCGTAGTGTCATTATTCCCATTTATTTCACTTTATGACTACAGATTTTCAGGAAAGAAACCAAGAAAAGGAAGGAAACAAGAAAGCTATCCCAATTAAGTCTACTTCGATGAGCTTAATTTCAGCTATGCGCATAACAGATTCACCTATACAGCAAATACTCCAGCCAAGTCAATGCAGCATTAATTCATCTTTAGAGTAGGCACACTGCCGTATCATTGATTTACAAGAAATGACATGGTTGACTTAATATGTGTGTTGGTATGTACAGTAGCAAAGAACATGCACACGATCAAAAAGCATGTGTACATTTTAACAGCAATGAGCTAGCATACTAGTTTGTACTAACAAGTCAGATAACATCCTGGCTCTACTGAAATCAATGGAAGGCTCACGATGGTCTTCCGTGTGGCCAGAATTACAGCCCAGCACATTCTGCAGAGGCCAGTGTGGTGCAAAAACCTCCATCATCTCCCTGACAGGCTCCTTAAAGGGTATGACTTTAATTAAACCCACTAAAGCAGCAAGAAAAGGATTTGATGTACAAACCAACTCACAAAGGATCTATGACACTGCTTTCAGATATAAAGTTGTATTGTAGTTTTAAAAGCATGTGTGGCACTGATGCGCTAATTAAAGTAAAAAGAGAACAAGACAGCCAGCCATCTTCCAGATTAAGAGGAATACCTTGATCCCAACTTGCAGCTCCGCTGCCTACTAGCTGGTGTGTTGTTCCCTTGTCAGGGCATCAGAAGGCTGCCTCAGTAACAAGGAGCCTGTAGCTATTAATTTTTCACAGGGAGTATGTATCGCCACAGCATTGTGAAGAGTTATTGATAAGGAGAAATGAGAAATCAAAAAGAAAGCACAGTGCCTTTAATCATTGAGATTTCCCTCCCCCTCCCCCCAGGCTGAAAACGGAGAGCACCTCTTTAAGACAAAGGCGATGGGGAACAGCCACCACCGCAGGCAGGTTCCCCCACTGGCGCCTGGCAAACCCCGCAGGCACAGCGGCAATGGTGGCATTACGGACAACACAGGAAGGACATGGACCTGTTGGAGTGGGTCCAGAGGAGGCCACAAAGATGATGAGAGGGCTGGAGCACCTCTGCTGTGAGGACAGGCTGAGAGAGTTGGGGTTGTTCAGCCTGGAGAAGAGAAGACCTTATAGCAGCCTTCCAGTACCTAAAGGGGGGCTACAAGAGAGATAGGGAGTGTAGCAATAGGACGAGGGGTAACGGTTTTAAACTGAAAGAGGGGAGATTTAGACTGGATATTCAGAAGAAATTCTTTGCTGTGAGGGGGGTGAAGCACTGGCCCAGGTTGCCCAGAGGAGCTGTGGCTGCCCCATCCCTGCAGGGGTTCAAGGCCAGGTTGGACGGGGCTTGGAGCAGCCTGGGCTGGTGGGAGGTGTCCCTGCCCAGGGCAGGGGGTGGCACTGGATGGTCTTTAAGGTTCCTTCCAACTCTAACCATTCCATGATTCTATGAACATACACACAGTCCAGCACAACACCACACGCCACTTTTAGTAGCAAGGTAACAAAACGCTCTGCCTGTGGTAAAACAACAGGCACCTGCTCTCCTCCACAGTATAAACAAATCCTTCCTCTGGTTACCAAATATTTTAAAAGACTGCAAGGGGCCAGCACAGCAAAACTACCCACACCACCCCTTTTTGGATCAACTGCGTATGAGCATCACTCATTAGAAACCTCAGGAGTCGCCACCTCCCCTGCTATTATCAGAATGCATCAATAACATTATTTTAATGCTTTTTCAATTTGCATTTGTATTTATCCAAACACCATCGTGTTAAGCAGCGTTAATTACACGGTTCTGTCTGGGACATCACGTTTACAGTAGCATCTGTTGAGCTACTGACATGCGAGACCTGCCACATTTGAATTTTTTGACAACTATCATCCTAAAGAGCTGGTGATGCTTCATTAGAGCTTCTCCGAAGTTTCAGAGACACTGTGGCTTCTGCTCTGCATGCCCCCCATGTTTCCTGGGGCCACAGCAAGAACTATGTGGAAACACGATGTCTTTTCTCCAAACCTTTCGGGGTTGGGGTTTGGTTTTTTTTTTTTAATAGTTTTTTTTTTTTTTAAATTTGCTCCATATATGCTTTCCAGGATGGATTCAAAAAGTTTCCTTCCCCAGTAGATGAACACACATGGTTTTGTTACTGTCCTCCATCTGTTGTAAATCCAGCCCCCGCAGAGCTGCCACAGGCCAGGGCCTGCCCACAGCTGCCCTGTTTTCCTCAGCGCCATGCCCTCTGGGCAGAAACGCCTCAAAAGGGTCCCAAAACCCTCAGGACCCTTTGGGGGACACTGAGAGCCGGCCACAGCGATGTTCCCCCCAGGGGGAAGGGGCTACAGGGCGACCCCTGGCCCTGCTGAGCCCCTCAGAGCAGCCCCTGAGGCGGCGGAGGAGCTGGCCACCCACCGCAGCGCAGCTGCCATTTCCTCCCGGGGACACTGAGCAGCCCTTTCACATGAAAAAACAGAACAAAAAGGACCGAGGGACATACCTGAGGGAGATACGGAAACCTCCACAAATGCTCCCAAAGCCAGCACAGGGTCCAGGCCTGCCTTGATTGTATTTAAGTATTTTTTTGGTGGTAACCACTAAGGTAGGAGCGAGTGCCAGCAGGGACTGCCCCAGTACCCGCCGGAAAGCACAGATGTCACCTGTGAGCCACGCACCACTGGAGGATCCAACCTTCTCCCTCTCCATTTTGAGTCAAAAATGCTTCCTGAGGAGAATCAGGTGCCGTCCCTGAGGCAGGGTCCCTCCTCGCTCATGGCTCCTTGGTGAGGGGAGGGCCTCGCCACGCACCGCCATCCCTCACAGCAGCCGGGTCCACATCACCACCCCCCAGAAGGGCCAGGGGCATCTTTGCAGCAGAAATACCAGAGAAGCGAGGTCTAGCCAAAACACGTTTGCGGGCAGCACAAGACCACACAAGCAGGGTGGCATTCACCAGACAGTGACAGAGGAACCTCAGTGGGAAAATCCTGCCTCGAAAACCTGGAGTCATACAAGGTGGTCAGTTGGCATGTGAATGAAAAGGATTTTCAAAATAATTGGATTTTCAAAAAAACCTTTGTCAAAGTCCCACATGAAAGATTATTAAAGAAACTAAGCTGTCATGGGCCTGAAGGGAAGTCTCTCTTATGGACCAAAACCTGGTTAGGAAGCAAAAGGTTTTGGGATGAAGGAAAGCTAGCACTGGGGTCCCCCAGCGATACATGTTCCTGAGGATTTCATTCAATACCTTCATCACAGATGCGGAGAATAGAGAAACCGTGAAATCTCAGAGCCTGCAGATGAAAGCAAGCCATTTTAGGTAGTCAAATGGCACAGCAACGGTAAAGAACACCAGCAGAAAGTCAAAAAGCCGAGTGAGTGGGGAAGGCGGCGGCAGCAACTGAGCCTCACTAGATAAGCTTAAAGGTAATACATATAGGAATAATAACCTAAACCGTGCCTACGTGATGCCATACTCATGGAATTCACAACTTTAGTTCTTGGAGTCATCACTGACAGTTATCTGAAATCATCAGCTCATTGTGCAGTGGCCTCCAGAAAAAGAATCAACAAAATGCTGTGAATCATCTGGAGGGAAACTGTGAAAGAGACAGGTGGTGTTTTGCCACTTCCCAAGCCCTTGGCATGTCCCCATCCTTCGCAGTCCTGGTCTCAGGGAAGGCTGCAGCAGCTAGGGAAGGGCAACTGATGTGATAAAGGGGACGGAGCTGCCACCTTGCACAAGATGAGAGTACAAGGGTTCAGACTACTCAGCTTGGGGAGGAGAAAGCTGAAGAGGGTTTGCTGTTTTAAGGTTTACCAAAACCATGGATGCAGCAAATAAGCTTAAGGAACTACTTGTTCTGCAGCATTTGGGAAACAGAAGTATGGGGAATTGGCAAAGTTAGGAGGAGATCAATTCAGAAGAGACAAACAATTTCTTTGCACAGGAGGCGGTGAACACGCGGGGACCTGCTGCTGCACAAGGCTGGGGAGACAGGCAGCACAAGCACACCCCCCCACCAGCCCCTTTTGCCATGCAGAGCGGCAGAAGACTGAGCTGGCTGAACCACCGATCTGACATAACAGGCACAGAAATTCAGACTGTTATACAGAAGGACCTCGTAAGGTCCTTCAAAATGCTTTTAAAAAAAAAAAAAAAAAATAATCCATTTGAAAGACTCACCTGCTAACCAAAAGCCCTGGAATGTTTTCCAGTGTTGTATGAACAGTATACTAGCATACTTTTTTTTAAAAGACTTTTGGGTCACTGGGTGGCAGCGGGTAAAGGAAAAACAAAAGGAGAAGGAAGAACGATGTCCAAATCTGCCCAAATCATTAGATCATTCCAAATGTTCAGCTGAAATGTCTGGCCAGGTCTTCAATGCCCCAAGTGCTTTCCCCATCCTTGGTGTGTCAGTATAAATTATCATCAACATTAATTCTTTTGTTTCTTCCCTTTCCTAACAGATGTAGTAATCACACATTTGGACACTGGCAATATTTCTAATTGTGGAATGGGGGCAGAGATAGAATTAATTAATGACCCAAGTTAGATAGAAAATCCGAGTTAATTTCTTGCAGGTTTTTGAGGGGTTACTTATGGTTGGAGGTGTTCTTGTGGGCTTCCAGCTCTGTAACAGGAGCCAGCCATGCATGCCAATGAGAAAACAGGCATTTCAGAAAGAGAATAGGCCGGATATTGAAGGACCCACTGCCACAAAAAGTACTTTCTTAGTGGCAACAGGCCTCAGATAGTAGATGGAGTCAATGCAAAGCAGTACTGCCAGAAATTAAATTTCCCTGCTGGGAGCACGGTAGAGTGATTCCATTTGAGTTTCTTTGTCTCCCAGCCCCCACACCCCCCCTGTTTTTCCTTGTCTGCTCACCTATCTGATTGCTTCCTGCTTATCAACAGACAGATGCTTTCCACCAAGGAGAACAACACGCACAAATCACACGTGCACAAAACACAGAATATTTCAAGGACAATGAAAATGACCAAGGCCACCCTGGTCTTCAGGCAACTGTGTAAGTGAACTGCTAACCGGGAGAGATGAGCTCCGGATCAGATGTGGATCAGATGCCCTGGGCCTGTGCAGAATGAGTATATAGCACAAATTATACACTTTGCCAACGGGGAGACAGTCACATAACACCTCGCTACCCTACACAAGCACACTGCTGGCTTTTCCAGGTGGCCACTCGCTGGAGGTATTGTCAACTGCCACAAAAAGAGTCTGACACAAAGTAAAGGGAAGCAGAACAAATATGAATAAAGCTTGTTCGCAGTCAGGATCACGACTCCTGTTCTGCTCTGGAAGTTTTAAAATGTTAAATTAATCCACCATAAATTATATGTATATAAGGTTAAATGTCTAGCAAAAATGAGCTTATTCAGCTAATAATGCACTTGGATGGAGTTTTTAAGAGGCAATAATTCTCAATGAGATGATTATGTTTCACAGCTTTCCAGGTTAATAACAAGATTTACATTTTCAATGTCTAGTTAGTTATTTTGGGTGGTTTCAAGTTTGGGGTACAAAACTTACCCAAGAGAGAAAAGCTTTTCTGAAAAAGGCTGTGTCCCATCTGAACTCTCAGTTTCTAGTGTCCAAATTCACTACCAATTTTTTATGTATTTATTTTAAACAAGAATGTCTCCTGCTATATTTTCACATGCATTTGCAAAAAGAGCTACCCCAGTCCTCTACAAGAGAAAGACACACACATTTATATAAAATACAACAGTGCAAATATATGACCACATCTGCTGTAAAGCTGATCTGGCATAACAAGAAAAGATTCTGATCCATCATCATCACTAGAGCTATAATTATTCATCAATCAAGAACATTTAAACAGATACCAGGGCAGCAGAAGACCAACCCAAATGCCATTTCTCCACACCACCAGCTCAGGAAGGGTCTATCCCCAGTACCCAGTGCTCATACAGCCCGCTTGCAAGGTACAACCTTCATACAAGTAAGAGAGATCAACCCCAAGGTTTCTCCAACCTACAACCAGCACATTAGCCCCTGGCTAAGCCGATCTCAGCTCCGCATCCCGGAGTGGAATTAAGCTCAGGTCTGTACTTAGCCCCCCAGCACTGGGAAACAGCACTGCACCCTGCTAACGTAGTACCGGTTGTGTACACTGGTTAGCCACAAACCGAATCAACTCTGAACACCATCAAACCAGCAGGACTCAGCTTCTACAAGAGACGCAAGGTCCCCTGAGGCCTCTATGTATATTTTATTATCCAATTTCTCTAGTTTAGGTCTTGCATTCCTATTTTTACTGTCATCACAATTTTTTAAATAGGCAAAAGCTGTTGACAAACACTTGCCTTTCTCAGCAAACTATTGCATTTAAATAACCACACCTGAACTTTTGAGGAAAACATGACCCAGACACCAACACCACCTCTCTTGATGGAAATCAGATGGCTGGCCTTTTGCTATGACAAACATCCAGGCTCCCCAGAGTTGCCCTTTCATCAGATTCAATGATTGCATATTTGCAGCAAGCAAATACTTACTCCAATTCCCACTTCAGGCTCTTTCTTTTATCATTAGATTTCTCCTACTCGGTGTACACAAGCTGCATGGTAACTCTCACTCACGCTGAAACAAGTTTTCAGGTGAATTTACCTTGGAGTCCCCAGTGATTGTGAGCAAGTTCCCCATCACACTCTCTCAGAATTGCACCTACACTGCCCTTGGCATTTGGATAAAAGTGGTTTGTCAATAAAGTTCTGAAAGAAATTGCCTGCTTGGAGTGTGTATTGTCAGCTGACGGACAGGAACTGAGCAACTAGCTTATCCTGACAAAAATAGGATAATTTTTAAGAGTCAGGAAAGAATTCAGGCCCAGTTGGTTTATTTTTTAAAATACTCCCCAAAAATTGATTTTTCATTCAGCATTCCAGCTTGGCCTCTCTCTAAAGAGGAGCAGGACATTTTTCTTTTGGGTTTGAAAGTGGATATTGATGTTTAACAGGTTATATAGCTCTAGGCATTATTATTTTTCAAGCTACTAACAGTTTGAATATGCCTTTTCTTTAACTGTGGCATTCCAGAAATTCCTAGGTCTAACCCTATATACTGAAACAAAAGCCCTGTGTCTTTGCATTGACTCCCGAGTTACAACTGCTGTGGATCTACAGAGTCAAGGAGTGTTAAAAATTAAGGTTACCACATCATCTGGCCACAAGTCTAATTAGGGACAGCTTATTGTCTTTTTATAATTAGAACTGCCTAGAATCCTTGCAAGGCACACAACTTGTAATTTTGGTTCGGGTTTTTTGCTTTTTGGTTTTTTTTTAAACCATCATTTCATTTATCCTACATAAATATACACATATGTATTATGCATACAGTAAGTATATGCTTATGCACACACATACACACAAAGGTCATCTTTTTATTGTCAGTATTAACACACCACAGCTAAGTGTCTTGTCAATACAGGATCTCACTGATTTTAGGCACTTGCCACAGGGAGAAAGAAGGCGAGGCAGACAAATGCTGGCAGAAGTGACATTATACCTCTTCAAATGGCGAACAATGAATACACAACTACATATCAACCAAGACATGACTGAAAGCATCAGACCTCTAAGGAACAGCTTGGAAAACACAAGGCAGGAAAGGAAAACACTTTTAATACAAACAAAACCAACAAATCGGAAATTAACCTGATTTTAAAACCACCTGAGTTGCCTCAGATAACTGAACAGGGTTAAGTTTGTGCTCTTCACTCTAGACAGCACCATGAGGAAGAGCGCAGCTCCCAGGATTTACCTCCTTAAATCCCGTAAGATTTATCCCACTAAACACCATTTAGCCAAAGCAAAACAAGTGAATTTTTAAGAGTAATGAATATCTCTTTCCCACCCCTGCCCTACTCTGTCCTTCAGTTTTACTGCTGCATTTCTTTCCATCACACTTGTAGTGCTTACTGTTAGAATACAGAAAGTGAACGGTCAGCTAAATCAACATCTACCTGTCGCTAGGGAGCTAGATGACATTCCCTGTCGTACAAGAAGCAAGGGAAGATACGTCTTGAGGGCCATCCTTCACCCCAGCAGATGCCTAGAAGGACGGTGGCTCCATTCACGTTTGATCACCAACCCAAGTTTAGAAGAACAGCCACGCCTGGGCACTCCTGCATTCAGATGCGGGAGCTTTGAACAGAAGAGGCACTTGGTGATTTGACCACACTCCTCTCTCTCTTCCCTAAAGGATATGAAAAGATCGATTAAGACAAACCTTGTGCCAAGCTCTACAATGCACTCCTAATGACATAAGCTAGAAATCAATGCTTCTCCGATGTCCTGCCACTTCCTTGGACTTGCCAGAAGAGTGGAAAACAGATATTTGATGCTTGACAGATTATTTCTGAATGCCAAAACATATTAACAAATATATTCTGTTGGTGCAGTGTACATATTCAGTTTCTGGTGTTTGTTATAAAAAACCACACCAGTGTGATAAAAAAAAAAAAGAACAAAAAAAAAAGAACAAACCAAACACCCAACTGAACTCCATAGGCCATCCCTAAGTTCAAGTGTTTAATGCAGAGGTCTGACACAACCATGGATGACATCAAGGAATTCTTGGCTGGCCTGATTCATCTTGTTAGTCCCTTTATTTCAGCACATGTAATTCATTCTTCCCCCCCAAGTCATTCCCCTTCCTCCATGCCATACTTTGCCTAGCTTCTAAGAACAAGACAGAGGGGTTTTTCTTTTAAAGAATGCTGCTGCCTGCTGTAAGGATGCAGTTCATCTACTCTCTGGGGGTAAATACATTAGAGATGGCAGAGAAGGAATGTAAAGTTTTCTTAACCTATCATGACCTCTGGGTCTACAAATACAGCATATGCAAACTTTTCATTCCTCGGAGTCCATCACATAAAAACCAAAGTCAGTTTCTCCAAAAAGGTTGCCAACTCCCATTTCGACATGAGGGCTACACTCGGAGAGCTGCTCTGCACAGGGGCTTCGAGACCACTACTGCCAGTCTCAAAATGCTTATCCACCAGCTAGAGTCAAAACATACACATACAAGTTGACAGGCGTGCGTGTTATTGCAATCCATGCGGAAACAGAATTAAGCCATCCAAAAGGTTAATTCTCAAAAGCAGTGATGAAGGGGGGGGCAAGGGGAGGGAAGCCATAGGGTGCTGCCATGGGCAAGGGGTTGGTGGTGCAGGGTCAGGTCAGCAGCCGGTGCAGAGGAGAGCAGCCAAGCTGCCCAGATGTCATCTGCTGAAGCAGGAAGGAGACTGCGGGGAAGGAGCAGAGCCAGCTGCCTCAGATGTCTCACACTGTGGCAGGAAAAGGTGCCTGGGGGTTTCAACATGCTGCCCCCTCCCCAAGCTGGGCCTGCAAGGGGGAGGGGGCACAAGGAAGCAGGAGAGACCTCAAGATTTCCATCACCTTCAGAGCCTCCTGCAAGACAAGTGATGCTGCTGTCCAACAAAAATAAAGATTCCACTAAAAAAGCCTGCAAATCCTCCCACAAAACCATTTTGTAAAGATTGGCAGCAATGGATCATCTATACCAACAGGGAAGAGATGTGGAATGTACCAAGAAAAAAATCAGCATTGCTGCCAGAGAGAACTAGGGAAAATGCACTAGCAAAAACAGCAACTTAGCTTTCGCAGCTTACCCTCTGCTTTACATAAAACACCACCTTCAATATTAGTTAAATATTTATGATTCCACATCTACACACATAGCTGCATGGCCACAGGGAACTTGTTCTACCATCCAATAAAGTGAGGCAGGAAACAGAAAATAAATATGCCAGGGATGGGTTGTTCTTTGTATATATAATAAATGTGATTTTGCCAAGGACTGGCAGAATGGAGGCAATGCAGAAACTGAAAGCAACTTCACTGATAGAAGCGGAAGAGAAGTGCCTCAATATTCAGCCTCTTGCCATTATGTCACATTAAGCCAACCCAGCAAGCGGAAATGTAACAGCAAAATTGCAGCTAGGTACCTACACTGTATTTTCCTTGTTTTTATTTATTCGTATCTGCCAACAATTCTTTGTCCTTTGCTTTCAGCCTCTGGTCTCACTGCACCTCAGTACACCGTGGTACCTAGATGGGAGCATTAGGCAACAGCATCAGGCATAGAGGCATTGCTTGCCACTGCATACAGCTGAATTTTCACCTGAGTTAGTATCAGAGAGATCTCCACTTCCAGCATTCCCCATTTGTTTTCTTGCCATGTAAAATCCCACATCACCAGCAAAGACACACAGCCAGTCTCTACATCGCTACAGACATAGCTCAGCGTGAACACACACCACTGTATGAAAATCCCACAGCAGACAAAGGCAAACATCAAGCCATTTGAAGAAAGCGGTTTCCTATTACAAGGCAAAGCACTGTTATTCTTTATGCACAAACTCCAGAAGTGAGGAGCCAAATCCTACCTCCCCCATCCAAGGAATTACAGACAGGATTTTCCATAGAGATACAGCAGTAAGAGTTCACATCCCTGGTCAGCCCAGGGATCTGCTCGCCCATGCCCTAGGTGCCAGGCTACCGACCTTATTAAAGGGACGATGGCAAGGAAGATGGTTTTCTCTAGTGCTGCTTAAAGTTTTTACTATGAAAATAAGACTCTTTCCTGAAATAGATTCAACTGATCGATTTGGGGATGGGAATGCGGGTGTCCTGAACAGGGTTTTGCATATTCAGTTTTCCTTTGAAAATCCAACATCCGAAACATCACTCGTCTGATTGCCAGGAAGTAAAGGCTCTGTATGAAGTGCTCCTGCTACTGGATCACTGTGCAAAACCTCAACAGCAGCTACTTGTAAATAACAAAAAGCTAATACCAGTGTGCTACATAACAGCTGACATTCGCCAAATATTTATGGAGGCATGCACCTATAGACTGTGCTAACTTTTATGGAAAGTGGGGGATGCAGCAAGTCTGAAAAGGACAGATCTTTCATTCATAACTAGCCGTGCATCCCTGGAGTACTTCAGCTCCACTGTGGGCCATATTTCTGATGTATTTTCCCTTCTGTTGATTCAAGTCATTTGACTTCTATTGCATCCTTGCGTCTCATTAAGTCTATCAAACTACAAGAGACACATGAAAGGAAAATGGGCCCAAAATGCATTTGGGATCACAAGAGATATAGACTCATGTAATCCAGTCAACTTCAATGAGAGTTGGTCACCCAGCTCTTCTGAAAATGCAAGACCCCCCGCTAACTGCCTCACTTCACATCTGCCGTTATTTAAGCACCCAATTCATAAAAGACTACAGTAGGTGAAACGACAGAGGAACAATAACACCACCAAAAAAAAAAGGGGAGAATAATTCCAGAAATGTGAAACACAGCAGGCCCATCACTCACCAACTGCAGGCCCAGAGCTCAACTGCACTACTTAATAACGTAGCACTCAAGGTTTGAAGACCATTCTCTAGACATCTCTCATATGATAATGGCATATACCAATCGGTCTGAACAATTAAAAAAAATTTAGACAAAAGCTATTTGATGCCATCTGAAACTGTTGAACTAAAACTAAATTACCCAGTCAAACCGGACAGCATTATCACTGTGGCTTACAGCCCGACATGATGGATCAAGGTTTATACTCACTGTTATCAAACACCGATAACAGCGACCCAGACAGCTGGGAACTCGGCTCTGCCACCAGCCTGCTGTGTGACACTGGGGGTTGTTTTACCCCTCGGTACCTCTGCTTCTCTTCTTCCTCATTGCTCTGCTCTTTGTAAAGGCTTCCAGTTCCTTACTAAGCGTTTGCTCCACATCTAGTAGAAGACAACCTCGGCTTAGTTTGGAGACTGGAATGCAACTCTTACTCTAACGTGTGTAAATGCATACTATATACGTGTAAATCCTGCGGGCAGAAGGTGTCACTTTTCCTCTCAGCTCCTTTCCCTTTCTCACCCAAAACTCATCATGAAAAGAAAGACAGAATAGTGAACATTTAAAAATTAGATCTTTAAAACACAGAAAAAACATAAAGAAGAGACCACAGAATCAGAGAACAGTTTGGGTTGGAAGGGACCTTTAAAAGTCATCCAGTCCAACAGTCAAAGATCTCAGAATGTTAAAATTCAACCGAGTTGCACATGCAAACACACACATGCACACTTTAAAGCTCGTATCATATTCATGGCACGCAGCGTAACCATCAGGGAAAGCTTTATTAGATAAAAATAAGCCTGTTGTAAGAGATTTCCTTGCAGTTATTCTGCTGCCGTTATCCTGGCCAGGCATTCATGCAGCGTTTCAAATTAATATGCTTAGTTTTCTGAGCAGGAGATCAGAATGGTGGAATTCTATGGGGAACTCAATTAGAAAACGATTGCTTGAGCATTCAAGAAATTGCAACTACATCTAATTGTGAATAGTAGATTATTATCTGCATTATGGAAGACACTTTGAAATGAACTGAGACATATAGCTATATACGTCTCCAGGGTGGTACCTGCTAAGATTTCCAGGGCTCCTCTCAGGCCCAGAGGGGCTCGTTCTCAACTGAAACTACCAATATGGATTTGTCGGCTTTCAGGCAGACCAATATCCCTGCTGAGAAGCTAAAAAGGAGAAAACAAAATCACCAGGGGAGTTTCCTCGGGACTTGCTCCTTTCCCGTTTTGTATTCCTTTGGTGTGGATGAGTGTTAGCATGTTGCTGCATGGTTGGGGTTTTGCTGCTTGGAGGCCGTGCTGTCTGGCTGTAGATCGCTGGTGCGTTCAAGGTGGTGGCTATACGAAATGAAGGTATCCTCCTGCCTTTGAGCTCTGCCATAGCACAGAGATGAGCTTAAGTGGTGGAACAGGAGGGCAAGAAGGGTTTAAACCCAAGAACTTCGGGATTTTCCAGAGAGCAAAACAGGACCCTTTGTAGGGGAAAGGGATACGAGGACTGTGTTCAATTTCTGTCTGAAGCTAAGCAAGTACTAGAGGGAAAAAAAGATTATAGTATTGAGAAAACATTTGAGAATTACAACAGATGTGAAAGGATACAGAATCCTTTCTGATTCCATCAGAATCCTTAGGATGCACACTGAATAAATATCTGGAAGAAATGATGCACGAAGTATATCTTGCAGATTAGCATCAAAATGGTATGAAGACTAGAGATGGAGCTGGGAAAATGCTAAAGCTCAGACAGCAGGAATAAGGATATCAAAGCGGAGGGGCAACATGGACAATTCGAGACCTGCAGGTACTTATGTGCAGATTTTAGACAAGAAAAATAAGTGTGGCACCACAAAAAAAGTAAAAACACCGCCCAGAAAAATGAACTGAGGAGTAAATTTGCTGCACAGGAGAGCACACTGAGAAACCAAAGACAGAATTGCACGGAAGTGAAGAGGAAGCATTTTTTCATGAAAATACTATGAGGCAGCCAGGCAGTATCGCAAGTGGGATCTCTCCAGAGATAGAGAAAGATCTGTGTTACTGCCTCGTGAGAAAGCTACCAGAGCGTCCTCTGTACAGGTGATTTCAAACAGAAAGAGGCTGAGACACAGATAACCAGGGAGGGAGCCCACTTTCAGAGGGCAGACTCAGAAACTGAACTTATTTAGACTCAGAAAATAAAGGTTAAGAAGGCATTTAAGTTGTTTACTACACATACATTATGAAGGAGATAGAATATACTCCCACAAAACAAACACACACAAACAAACCCCCAAACCCAAAACTTGTTTAATACAGTACTGGCACCAGAACAAACAAGAGTAATGCAGGCAGAGTAGACTCAGGTTGGCAATAAGGGTTTCATAACACCCCAGGAATCCCAGAACTATCATCCTAGAACAAAAGCAAAAATGGCAACCTAGCACTCTAAGGCAGGCCATGTAAATTTTACAGGAGGGATTACACGATACAACAGTTTGCAAGAACTGAGGACTCAACTAGACAGCCTTGTGCTCTAAATCAGGTGACATCTCAGATTTTTCCAAATATAAACACACTTTTACCACCACAGCCCCACTTTTGTTCAAAGAAAAAGGCAAATACTGCGTCATAAAATGGAAACCCTCAATTTACTAGTCAAAACCTAGTTCATTCTCCTTAAAAATGCCTTCAAGATGACCTTGTCTATATCACACTTCCCGACATACAGCTGAGTACATCGTCATTCACAGCTGGCCACAACGCAAAAGCACTTCAATAGATTCCTCCTTCCAAGGTACTTTCCAGACCTGGCTTTGGAGTACCAAGACAACTTGTCAGTAACTCACTCCACCAGCCTTTAAAATGCGTCAGAGAGCGCTCCATTCTTTTTACGCACCTATAAAACTTGAGTTGTGACCAAGCGCATTTTGTCTGCACTCTGACTTCAGGTAGTTTGGCCAAGCCGTTTCGGCTATGCAGCTCTCTGACAAAGAGCTGGTGTTACTCACACGCTTTGAAGGCGACTGCACTGCCTGCCATTTCTTACTGCAAAAAAACCCAAACAACTTGAGCCTTGAGACTTCAACCCAAGTGCCAATGAAGGATCTCAGAGAAGTTTAATGCGGGAGCCAGATCAGAAGGAGAAGAAAACCCGTTCATGAAGTTACTTGACAGAAAATATCTACTTTGAAGCAAGTTGTTTTGTTTTGCTGGGTTTTGTTTTCTATTTAATTGCTGATAGATAGCAAAGCTAGAGACTAGAAATAGGATTCCTTAAGTTTTGCTTTTATTCCTACCACTGCCCCCGGTTTCAACACCCATGAGTTACACTCCAGAGCACAGGTGAGTTTTCTGTAACTGTACCATGAAACACATACAGCCCGTGACCATGCAAGTTAGAAAAGAAACCAAAACTATCTCCCACTTGTCCATAGAGGTCTTTGCTCCATAGCTGCTGGGACTTACCCCCAATCCAAGTAAGTCTGCTTCCCATTTCATCCTTCCCTGCTTTCCAGGACCACTTTTCTTTTCTTCAAAGCACAGAACAAGTTAGTGAAGTCTTTCCATGCTCTTAGGGAACATCTTCTCACCTGCTCTAAAGCTGAGAACTAAGGCCTCCTGCTATAACTGGGCTGAGATATGTGCTCTCCAGCCCCACCAGCAATCAAAGAAAATGCCCCCAGCTGAGACCAGGGCTTTGACCAGCTGCAGGTGTGTTTGAGTACCAGTCCCCCTAAAAGGCCCATCACTCTCCTGACAAAAACACAGTTTCTCCAGCCTTTTCCCTTACACAAGGAAGCTGAACTGGCTGCAAAAGTGAGTTTGGCATAGAGAATGCATCCCATCAACAGTCTGCCTGCTCAGCCTTGCTCTTGCTTGAACTTCTAGCCCCACAACAGCCACCCACTGCAAAACTACCAGGCAAACCCCACTCACACGTAGCACTTCATAGACACCAGTGCTGGCCTCTCGTTTGCCTTTGAAGAGGCATTAGCAAGCCCATAAGAAATGTCCACACGGATCTTGAATTTGGAATAAACAGCATTTTCTAGACCTTGCTAGCAGCATACTGAAGCTGTACCATTAAATACTCATTTTAGAGTGGGTTTCGAACACACGTGACTCCCGTAACCAACGTGCTGCCTCTTCCTTGCATTAGCCTTGTACCTCTTCATGAAGACACTGCAGCTTCCTCACTCCAACTCCAGGAGGTTTGCGTCAAATATATATTTGTGCTAGTCAGCTCTCCGGCTAATAATAAAGGCAAAAATCATAGTAACTAACTGGAGACTGACTGTCCGTAGTATATTATCATTATTATAGCAGAAATACAAGAAGGATCAAAGGACAGAGATGAGACAGCCACTGCATAGTTGGGAATATGGCATCTTTTTCAGATCTACAGGCAGCTTAAGATGCCAACCTACTGATGGATATTTTACACGACAATGTTATAAGCCATTTCACTTCTGATTATTTTAGTGGAAAACGTCCAGCTCATGCTGTTGTCACAGAGTCGTGAGGGAAGGATAAATGTAGGCACGGCTGCAGCATCAGCTCATGTCTCAAGGGCTGCAGGACCAGTTCTCAGCTCCCCCGACGCTGCCTTCACTGTCTGGGCAATTGCTTGGCTCTGCCTAGACTTGTTAGCTCACATTTTAATTATTGGGAGATATTTAGGTGCCTCTGGAAATATGTTTTCTTTCTGTTTAAGAGCCTCAACCAAGGGTTTCTACCAGGTAGTCGTCTGTAGACACTGCAAAATATGTGGCTTACTGAAAATGCAAAGAGAAAATACATTGATTTTAAAAATATGGATTCAAACAAAACATAACGAGTTCAGTGTCAAACCGGACGGAAATAGGTAATTACGCAGATTGTTCTGCTGAACCAAAATGTCTGCTTCTGGACTAAAGGATGTTTCTGCATACTTACATGAGTAGTCCCAAACTCCAACAGGAGACTTTGCAGGAGGCTTGTAGCAATGGCTCAGTCTGGCAACTACTGAGTGTGAGTGGCCGTGGCCACCACTGGTCCATGCAAAGGAATCACCAATAGTTTTTTAATGGGTATCTCCACTTCCAGGCTTAACCATTGTTCTTGAAGGTGCTGAGCTGCTCTTTGAGGATCACTCATTTACACTATCCTTTCCCAAGGAAAGAGAGACATCCAAACAGAGAATGAAAAGAAGGAGAAAGGCTCTCAGGGGACGGATAACAAGCTGTATGACCTAGAAGCAATCCCATTGGAGCGCCTCGCATCTCAAATCCAACATGGCTCTTTCTACTCTAGGTTTCATTTTAAAAAATTATAAATGTGCCATTGTCTGGCTAGAGCTTTAGGGAAACACAACGGAACTCCTAGGCAATAAAGCACCAGCTGCTTCCCTGTAGCTAAGTTTATCCCAGTTTAACAACAAACACATTTTATATAATTTATAGCCTCTGTATATTAAGTCTCTCTAAGTAGATACCTGCTGGAGTGGACATTTCTAGTCCTTGTGCTCAGAAACTTATCAAAGAAATGCTGTTCCCCAAGCAACAGTACATATACATTTAAGTATACATATACATGCATTTGTATGTAGATGTTTACATATGAATAGGTGTAAATGAATATATGTATATCTATATCTTATATGTACCTGTGTGTATATAAATACATATATATATAAAAATTTTCACAGATGGTAGCAAAAACCAATGTTTGTGGGCAGAAGCCTTCCACATAAACCAGCAAGGGCTCCTCACCGACATCAGTTAGACACAAGTTTGTGGATAACCTCCCTTCTCTTGAAAGGCCGTAGCCTATATGACTGAGAAAGAATAAGGTACACCTGTCACAAGAAGCCTGGCAGACCTTTGTTAGGATATAGGGCATTTGTCAGGGGTGGGAATCAGACATAACGTTATCCAGCTGACCAAGGAGGAAAAACTTGTGGGTAGAAAAGAGTGGCCCTTGAACCAAGGTCTCAGTTGAACACAGCAGTTAAGCAACATTTAATTCCCACAGAGCTCAGTCAGGTTTGCAAATGTGTTCAAAGCTAAGCACAAGGCTCAATGCATTCCTGAGTACGAACAGCAGACGATCCACTATAGGAAGGCTAATAAGAGGGTTTAGGTAGATACAAATATGAGATGCAAGAGTTAGACATCCTTTACGCTTCCAGCATCCCTTGGCACCATCAAGTCGTCTTTGCCAGCCATGTTGCAATGGTTTATACAATAGCTAACACTGAGCTCACCTGACAGTTGCAATTGCTTAGGAATTGCAAAATTAGAAACTGGAGTTAAGGCCTGTTATATGGTGATCATCTCATGCCCAGAGCAAAATTATAGTTGTCGCAGGTGCTAGCTTACACAAGTTGGTTATTTTTATTTTCCAGCCTGTTATTGTTACTAAACACTGCAGAGCTCCACATCCCACGCGCAAAATTTTCATTCAGCTCTACGCTGGGTTTGTTTTTCAGCCCCTCCTATTCAGTTATGTCGGGACTGTAAGGGCAGACTGAACTTTAATTTTTACTTAGACCCAGAGTTAGAGACCACACCAGCGCTGTTTCTCCACGGGAGCAGAAGAGCGAGGGGAGCCATCAGCCACAGCTGCCACCCCTCCATGAGGAAAGTCCATGATCCACAGCGGGCTGAAGGCTAAGCACTTTAAAGTCAGTTAAACTTTTGCCCCTCTTTTGCCTCCTAGAAAATTGTTCTCTCAGTTTCAAACCTAATTACACCCCCCAAATTACTTGATCCTTACTCTTCTTGCAATCGAAAAGACTGAAGACGGATGGGCAATTTGTAATGTGGGCTCTACAAAGACAGAAAATATTGCTCCATGATACTCTATGACCCTTCTCATTTTCTTTGACATATCCAATGGCTCATCGGAGCCTACGACAGGTAAAACATACACAGGCCCTTATGAAGGAAATTGTCCGCCAAGATCACAGAACAAGGTCTGAAAGACAACCCAAGGAGTCAACATCAATTTTCATGGCACCACTACATAACATGGAGAGCTGCCAGAAACTCTGCAGCCCCCAGAAAGGAATTCAGTAGCATCTACTAAAAGTAGTATAATTTTCCCCGAGTTTACTAATCCTGAGTAGGCTCTATTTAGTTTTCCTGGTGTTTCATACGGTAGCAGTGCGGTAGAAGTGAAGGAGGTCTGCCTGCTCTCTCCACAGCTGACGGAACGTGAGAATCAATGCACTAAAGTCACTGCAATCTCTGTGATGCCTTGAAACTTCTGCTTTCCAGCCTATAAATGCTGGAAGCCCTCCAAGTGTCCCGAAGATAAAACAAGACACAGGATTTAGTTCCAAAGTCACAGTTAATGACAGCACATCTCGGAAGCAATATTAAACTGTAAACCTTGGTGGCAAAGGCAGTCTCTCGCTATTAGAGACGAGGGTGAAGCCTATGGCCATATTACCTTATACATCAGCTTCATGGGTTTAACGCTTTCCTCCAAGCCTCTGGTATTCTGCCTCTGAGAGATACAGGGCATACAGTGGATTTAATAGACTTAAATGTGATACAGGCTGGCAAAAATCCTATATTCTGTTTTTTTTTAAAGAAAAGAAAAATATCTAATAAATAACAGATCCTTGGCATCAATCTTTGAGGAAGATGCTAACAATGCCAGGTTATTTCCATAGAAATGGACTGCCTTTACAAACCCATATAGATCCACATACCAGTACTCTTCTATATGTAATCATTATTTCTTCAGCCTACTAAATTTATGCCTCTAAACAGATTTGAAACCCAAGCTTATGAGTCCTCCCAAATACAACACTAACCGACTTCAAAATTTATATTAACTCATGAATCTCGTAAGAGTCTGTGGAGTGGCACAGGAATGATGTGGCTTCCAACAAGCTGAAAGAAAACCATCCAGAAATAACTGACTCTGTTATTAACGTTCCTGTTTGGAAAACAGTACGGACCATGGTTCATGCGAGAAGGGCTGGCTTTTCAGTTAGCTGCTTGTTCGTCTCCATTTTTCAGTCCTCCCACTCCAACAAATTTAACTAGCAACCTTTATAAAACGGCCAATAAATTACTGTAAAAGGAGAATATACTTCCTGTCTAAATAAATGATAGCTGAAAAGTTCCTAATGGGCCTTGTACGTGGGAAGAGGCTGGCTTTGTTCAACACGCTGCATGGTTTTTTCATTAAAAAACAGAGGCTTCATTCACTCAGCCTCCTTATCTGCACCTGTCGTCGCTGCAGCTTGGCAGCTTTTCCACAGTGGTGTGCCGTACGTTATTTTCTCTCGAAAACTAGAGGTCAAGCCAGCCTATAGGGTGTCAACGGGAGGTGGCCGTCGCTGCATCTCAGCATCACTCCCCTGCTCTGGCACCGCATCTCCCAGCCCCCATCGAGCGAGAGCAGCCGCCCGTCCCGCTCCACATGCCTGTGCCTTTCGGTGCTGGGCTTCACGTCCTGCGATGCTGAATTGCCCACGGGCTTGTCTCAGTGCGAGTAACGCACGACACCGAGCCCCTGGGGTCCCCATGGCCATGGCTCGGCTCACCCTCCTTCCTCGGTGATGCAACTTCTGCCTTTATATTTTGACAGTTTAAAGATTCTCTGTTTCTACAACTACGTTACCTACCACTTCTGCATCTTAGAAACAGCCACAGTGGACAAATATGCCTGGAAAAATAACAGGAATCTACATGTTTGTTTTAACTTCCCTAACTCTCTTCAGAATAAGTGGAAATTAATCTTGAAAATGCTTCCGCACAAGCTGCCTTATCCTGAAAGGGATACGTTCACCAAGCTGAGCAAGGTCTTTGATGAGTAAGAGAGACTAAGAAAATGAAAACGCTGGCAATCAGCTGCCTTTACTTTATCAGCAGACCAGAGACTGCTCTAATTACACCACACTCGACTTTGCACCAGCATGGCCCCTTAAAAAGCCCTGCCTTTCACACATCATTAATATCGCTCATGTCACGTGCCAACGCAGGGCTACCATTGCAAGACAAACAACGTTAATGCAATGCAACAGCTACGCTTAAAATACACATTTATGGTCAGATTAGCCGTGCTGCCCGGTTGAGCAGCATACGCTCTAACCTACTGCAGCAGTTGCAGACAGTGCAAATGCCAAAGGATCCTAAGTGGAGCATGTCACGGGGCATTGACTTTTAGACTTGCGGCAGGCACAGACATTGAAAAATTTGCTTGAAAAGTGGTCAGAGAGATTTGTGTGACGGACACAACGCATGGCTCCTTTGATTACATCACCAATCCCACACACTCTGCAGTCACCCAACTAAAACTTCCCATTTTCAACTAAGCAACCAAGATTTAGCAGACTCTACAGAATGCACAGTTGTAGTAAAGGAAACCTACAATTTTGGAGGCTCCTACCAGGAGCAGATGTCACCCTCGGGAGGATTGCAGAAATGTTCATCGAGGTATCTCAGAAGGCATCTGTACTTAGGAGAAGGGATGAAAAGAATGACTACACCCCTCCTATTAATGTCAGCTGGAGCCAGCTTAATCTCCATGTGTGGTCTTCAAAAGCTACTCCCACAATTCTTACTGAGCTTATATTTTTCTGTTACTTATAGTAAGCGTATTTGTTTGCAAGTGATAGCGATTCTGGCTTTCTATGCGTGCCGAGGTTACAAAACCCAGGATGTATTCACTCAGGCAGGGATGGTATCACATCACCTTGTCTCAATTCCAAGTCACCTTGCATATGATCACAGACCTCCAAACTGACACCATCACGTCCTAGTGCCAAGCACTCTCAGCACCTCATTTCGGCTCTGGGAAGGTTTGAAAGCAGCGTGTCACCGTACCCCAGGCTCCCTTATTGCTCAGCATATCGCCTGGCGTGAACAGCTTCTCCTCTCAACCTTGTTCTCAAGCCTTCACAAACGCTTCATTATCTTTTCTGAAATAGAAATTGTTACAGCAATACAGCTGTTCACCCAGTCATCAAGCTGTGCTGACCTTCGACGGTACGCGGCCAACGCTTGCAGTGTGTTGTCTGCTAATACGGCGTGTAACACACAATGGGAGCTACGCCAGGCTGTGAGTTCTACTTCAGAGTAAAAAGGAAATCGTGGCTCGGGCAACTCCACTTCTCCACACCTTTGAGCCTGTTCTCCACTTCTTCCCCCCAGTCTAACCCACTTTGTTCCTGAGGCGCCTCTTCTCTGACTTTCTACTCCCTTCGGCCCTTACCCAGCCCTTGGCACATTCCTGAGATAACTATTCTCTTTTGAGGTGGGCTGCTAGAAAAAGATTAGAAAGCAGGGTTTGGAGGGAAGAAAACTCTTCACGCAACTACATCATCGCTTAGCGAAGTACAGTAGCAACCATGGACCGCTGGGGAAGGGGAATGAATAAACTCCTGCCAGATGCCCTAATACAATATGAAACTTGCCTTTTCTTAGGTGTAAAGACAAAAAACTTGTCAAAAACTGGAATTTCTGCCTGACGTCCTATTTTGGAATTTAAGGAGCTAGAAATGCTGATGTTCCCTGGGAAGAAACAGAAGTGAGCCCCATCCCGAAACGATGTCAGCGGTATCTGTTAAGCCCAAAGCTAAGTTTTGAGACCCAAGCATTTGCCCAGGCTCCAGATGTGACACTGCCAGGTGCCTGTCGCCCACTGGGCTGGCAGGGCACGAGGTTTGGCCCCAGTAGAGCCATCCCTTCCAGCTGCACTGGGCAGGGACCTCTGTTCCGCTGGAAATCCATCAGAGCTGATGCGCTGCCACAAAATGTCTGGCTTCAAAAAATACGTGTTTCTCTAAAAAAAACCCAACCCAACAGTGTTTGATCAAAAAAAAGTCCACATAATGCGGAGGATAGGGCGCCTGAATAACAGAAGTGGGCTTCCTCGCATTGCTGCCCTCACCAGCGCTGCCCCGGCTACCTCTCCTCCTCATCCTTTCCTCTTCAGCTTTTTTCTGAAATACAAATATCTTTATAACAGGACGCTCAATTTTCATGCTCTTTCATTAGTAGCTGGGAACTGAAAACAATTAAAATACCGTGCCATGAGTAACACTTTAAAGTTCTAAAAAGTTATTTCATTTTCTACTGAAAGAGACGGGTGAATTTCAAATCAAGCGAGAAGGATATTACGACGCCTGCAGCCACTCCGCAAATCAACGGCTGCTTCCAAACCTCTTACCAAAATTCGCCATTTAATCTGAAAATGGATGTGCGTGTCAAAAGCAAACAAAACAACTGGCTCGATAGCATTTAGATAAGAAAAAAACCCTTTTCAGACATGGCTGTTCAACCCTGCAATCCAATTTATGTCATTAGAAACTGTTTGTACTGGGCTCTGCTTGGAGGATGGCGCGACTACGAGAGGAAGTGACCTGCATTAGAACAACAAATACACCTGGTGTGAAAGCAATGAACTTTAAAAGCCTTTCAGAAATTCAGAGTATTATTTAGTCAATCATATACCACAGAACTGCCCCCAAGAGCTGTATGTCATTTTGATAAATTAACTTGAAAGACTTGGAGCGTAATAAAGCCAAACCCGGACCCCAGACTACAGCAATCATGCTTGAATGCAGCATAAAATACTTCCCACAATAAAAGTCACGCTTGCCACTGTTTAATGTTTAAGATAATTTTGAACCTGATCAAGGTCAGAAGTTGCATAATGTGTTTGGGCTTCATTGGTTTTCTGCGCGTTTGGGTGCTTAGAATAGGAGTGACACTAAAAACATCAGCCTGTGGGGAATACCTGCCTCACCCACAAACACCGCTCAGGATTCCGCAGCCCTGCAAAAGGTAGCTTGCCAAAAAAAAAAAAAAAGGGATAGTATTTTTTCAGGGATAATTCATGAAAAATACGGCATTTTGTTCCCTTGAATTTCCCCATAGACTGAAGTAACGCTGCACAACACGAGAGAGGGCAAGACGCGCTGGGGATGGGTGGTCCTAATTTAAGAAGGGGAAGGAAGATTGCAGAGAGGAGAGCACATGCCGTAAGTACAAATGCCCATGGCGGGGGGAAGCCCCCACGCACGGCACCCTGCTTCTCTCCAGGAACCAGGGAGCCCACAACTTCTTGGGAGACCACAGCTCTGCAAGACCTCCAGCCCTTGCCGAGGCACCGTGCCCTTGTTCTGACTTCATTTTTGGCTATTGCATCACTTCACTTTCAAAGAAGTCCTTCCAAAAAAAAGAGCCCTATTTTTGGCCCAGTTCTGATGCCGCCCCTCATTTTAAGCGTCATTTTAGCACAACTCACCAGATGCTGCCAGTGCCTATTGACCTACAAAATATTTGTTCATGTCTGAGCAGGGTTTTAGACCTCAGGGTGGTCAGTACTGCACCGCGAACAGGGCTGTGCTGCCGTTCGTCAGAGGAGCCCAGGCAGAGCGCGGAGCGGGCGACCGTGCCGGGCTGGGCTCGCCTGCCGGGACGCCTCTCCCGGAGCACCGCTGTTTCCCAGCCCCGGGTACAGGCGTCTCTATCTTCCTGGAAGAGCGTATCGCTTCTCCTGCTGTTGCTGACTATCTCTACACCAAAATCGGTAAATAAAGCACATTACCCAAAGTCTAACCAGAGCCTTCACAGGCAGTATTTTCTCTCTCCATCCTTATTTCCACACTCCGCTGCCATTGGGCTCAGCAGCAGGGCCATGGGTGGCCGTCGGAGGGAAGAGCAGCCTCTATCACCCCCAGCTGTTTCTGCCAGCGCATTCCCACACGCGGGGGCCGAAGGAGCAAGTAACGCTCACGCATCGGCCTTTGCAAAGCCATAACCTCAGGGAAGGGGAAAAACGAGCATTAGTTTTCACAGGGAGTAAACACTATGACTCAGTTTTATTTCACAGACATCCTGAGTAATTTGGTGCTGGGGGAAGGAAAAAAAATACTGGAAGTCTTTCCTACCAACATGTCGAAAAGAATCTAGTTATATGATCTGCTGATTTTTCTTCTCTGACACCAGCACGGCTAATCTTGTATAAGCCCCAGCATTCTTGTAAGTAAAGGACGTAGATCCCTGGCCATCACCCTAACGAGCAGCTGAACTTCAGACACTTAAGGCAGATTCGAAAGAGCACAGCCACTCTAAAGTCTACAAAAAATTCACTTTTTCTGATCAGCTTTCCTTGTTGGAGGCTGCTGAGCAGACCTCAGTCACCTCCCTTCCTGAAGGGAGCCCCAAGCGCTCCGCCACACGACCTGGAGCCAGACTCCTCTTTGGTTTGGCTCACATGTGCCTTCAACTGCAGTCCCAGTTATCTCATTTTTCCACTTGACTGTGCGGCGCAATCAAAAACTGCTCTGTTTTATTTTGCACTACACTTGGGGCATTGCCTTCCTCCTTCTGGAACAACACATTAAAAAAAAAAACAGGGTGGGAAAATCACCACCACGGCTCTCCGCAGAGCACTTGGGGCGGGCGGCTGTTAGTAGTCATGGGGTTTTACAGTTTAACGCTCATTTGTCTTTTTACCAGACCGCCCAAATATTGCGCATCGCTCTGCTTTCCCGAAAGCCCTCCCGAGACTGCTGCCTCCCTTCCCCTCCCCAACGTCCCCTTTACCCAGCGCCCCTGCCAGCAGACCCCGCAGGTTCTCTGGGCTGCCCTACGCAGAACCGACCCTTGCCAGCCTCCAAATCTGAACCACTGTTTTGTTCAACACCCACACCGCCCTGTTTGCTGAATTTACACCAGTGCTTACTCTCTCCTTCTCTGGCCTTGAATGCTGTGGGTGCTGAGCAACGTAAACCCCACCTTCCCCGCTCCCCAGAACTGGGCCTGTCCACCTTCTCTACTGGGGGAAGCATGGCCAAAATCTTCCTAAAACAGCAGCTCCTCTCCATTCCCCAGCACCCTCCAGCAGTGAAGTGAGACCCTCCCCGTGCATGTAGAGAAACTGCCCCCAGCCCCCAATTCCCCCCTTCTCACACACACCTTAGCACTGTGGCTTTGGGTTATCTACAGACTTCAGAAGACCATCTAGTATTCTATCGTCATCTTTCACAAAGATTTTCCTTTGGCCATGAAAGCCTATGCATAAAGATTATTTACCCAACATAAATGTGCAACCGAAGAAAGAAAAGCTACGATTTCTGAAAAGCAACACGCACACCCAATTGCTTCTCCACCAGTTTTTACATATCCTGCAAGTCAAAGCGCCTGGGAAATGAGGTTGATGTATCTTCTAAACTTTCCTGATGTTGTTTGTTATGAAAATAAACAATTATCTGGGATTATTTACTTGAAAATGACTAATGAAAATAAACAGTTACCTGGGATTATTTACTTGAAAATGACTAATGAAAATAAACAATTATCTGGGATTATTTACTTGAAAATGACTAATGAAAATAAACAGTTACCTGGGATTATTTACTTGAAAATGACTAATGAAAATAAACAGTTACCTGGGATTATTTACTTGAAAACGACTACCCTCGGGAGGTGCTGATGGTCTCTGCAGACAGAGGGGCTTTGCCCAGTTTAGATTTCTGCAGCTACTGCTGGTCACAGCCGGGGCCGCCTGAAATACCCGATGCAGCCTGACCACACGAAGCAGCTTCTTGCATTTCGATTTAACCTTGCTAAATGCACTAGTAAGAGGGGAGGAAAAAATACAACAAAAAAGTGAAATTAATCTGCCCGGAGTCACAAAAACTCCCTTCTCGCACGCTTTTAAAACAAGAAAGCGCCCATACTCAGGTTTCTGTTTCCCTGCCCCTCAGCTGGGGCTTGATATACAAACGCTTCTGAAGTGGCCCATTTTTCCCCAGGGGAAAGACACCGAGCGCGGGCGCTCAGCACAATCCCCAGCCGCGGGTGCTGTTAGCCAGCCCCTTCCCCGTGAATCGGCATCTGTGCCGGCCAAATCAATGGTGGTCTGTGCGCAGACAGAACCCGTGGCAGTTCAAACCCAGAGCCAGCGGCGGTGGCTCAATGCTGCACTTCACACATAAAAGGTTTTTGCTGGCTCTTGAGCCCCGAGTAGGTTAAAATAAACCCTGGTTACGGCGGGGAGGAGGGTGGAAGGCGCTACACAAATATATGCATCGCCTCGAGCATCCTCGCGCTGCGACAAGGGATGCTTGTCCCCTCTTCCTGGGAGATCAGAGCTACAGGATGGGCTGTTTTTCCAGGTTTTATCTCAGTTAGAGAAAACCGGTTTGCAAAGGTCTGACAGCATAATCGGCATGCTACGCCCAACATCAGAGATCTGGATCCGTGGTTACATGTAAGAAAGGTTAGTGTTATATGGCATATCACAATGAGCTTATTGTTCTTGCTATTAAGCAGGAGCCACATTTTAATTTTGCTACCGATGAAATAACAAAAGGGCCATTTCCATAGGAAATCACAAGAATTAATTAACCAGAACGTAAGGACCTTCATATCCTGCTTTCAAGCTGGGATTTCACTTTGAACTCAAGGACGTCCTAATTCCCGTACCTCGACCATAATATCTCTGAAGAAACAACTCTATTTGGGGTTTGCGCGGGGAGGCCGAGGCAGCGAGGCTCGGTATGCATACTGCTGCGCACGAACTCACCTCCTCAAGTCATGTTTATTTATTGATATGCACTCCTTCCCAAAGCACACTTGTTCAAGGTTTTCCAGCTACTCCTTGGAGTTAACAGGTCTTATCTTTCCTACCTGCCTGCTGGATTAGGCACAAACTTTTCTGTAAGACAGAAGCCAAGGAACCATAATGACATTTCAAAGCAGGTCCACAGCCTTCAGACTTTTCCACCAACCCTGAAAAGCTCCTCTGGTTTCTAACTTTTAAATTGTGTTGCACTTTACCTCTCAAGTGTAATTAATTTACAGAAACATCCTTGATTTCACCTAACAATAATTCTAAAAATGTTTCTAAGGTGAATGTCACTTGAGCTTCAGGACGCTGGGATGTCTCAGCTGGTTTCCCTGGGAAAGCAGAAGGAGTTTTCTCAAATATTTTTAAACACAACTCTCAGTTTTGCTTTCAGAGATCACATCCTCCCAGGTGATAATTATAATTATTGCCCCAAGACTCCTCTGTGTTGAGGATGGTGAGAAAAGCGGCAGGAAGAGCCAGACTCCCTCAGCAGCGCGTAGAACAAGCTCTTCCTGCTCCTCAAAGCAGAGGTGAGGCCTTCGCCAGGTCTGGAGGAAAAACATATTCATGCACATGAGAACGGGAAGGAGATGGAGATCGCTTCTGCTTCTGCCACACAGCGCAGAAGGCTGGGTGCTGCAGTGCTGGCGCTACCACAAAATAAGGTGCAGGAGTCAGGATTTGAAGGCTGACTTGGCTTAAGCTTGGCTTAAGCTACTGAGTGGAAAAATATGACCTTTAATAGGCTTTACTGAATCACAGCCACATTATTCACCCATGGATTTCGGGCTCTGAACAGTTCACAGCTCTAAACAGCAACATCATTGTATTTGTGCAACAGCTTTAAAAAGCCAACATTTGTTTGAGCTTACAAACATACTTAAGCCTGTTCTTCAAACAGCAGTTGATGAAAACAGTGCTTCTCAATTAAACCAGCACGTATTAACATTTATTCATTTCCTCTCGCTTCTTTGGTTTAGTCTCAGGGTGACAAATAGACCACGAAGACATCGGCCGGCTCCTGACGCTGTGGCCGCAGCAGAAGCCCCGGAGGTGCCCACAAGCACATGTCTTCTGCCAGCGACATGGACATGCGTGTTTGCAGCAAAGTTCAGCCAGGACGGAGGTGCCCTCCAGATACACAACTTATTCTTCATTTCTGCTCCATCGGATCACGGGAACGTGACAAAGTCAGGATGCGTGATAGAAAACCAAACAAAACTCCAGCCGGTGATGTGCTTTAGATCATGACTCATGCACTAACATATAAGTGCAAAGTTTGCCCTTCCCTTTTTTCAGTGAAGGGTTTGGAATCCGGCTCCAGCGTCGCCTCTAGGTCACTGTTGTTTGCAGAACAAAGATGCTGCAGCGTGGAGCGCCAGAAACGCTTCCACAACAGAAAGCAACTGAAAGGAAAAGGTGTTTCGGGAGCAAAAGGGAATAACACGGTTACTGTGTAAGGACACAGTGTATATGCTGAAGAGGAAAACAGAACTGAAGTACTCTTTTCTTTTTTTGTCCTACAGTCAAGAAGGACGGAAACCCTCTCTCTATCAAAATAAGTGGCCTTGCTTTCCAGACAGCACCAAAAATTGCAGTCGCTGAAGAACATACGCTTGTAGATGACCAGAATATATCTTGTCCTCCAGGAAAAGAGAGCGCCAGGGAGTTTTAAGGTCTTGTTGAGAGTCATGAGAGCATGTTCTCGCTTTCCTTTAAACTACCAGGAGAACTGTAAACCTGATGTATAGCATCATCTAAAAAAACGAAGGCTTTCAGCCATCGGAAGGAGTGCAATGTAAACTTACATATTTGATTCCTAGGAGCAGCCATATAACAAGATACGGGAACATACCTATGAGTGCAGAGTAAACTCATAACCGCATCATTTACAATTCTGCCCCCGAGCTCCTGTATTTCAATATATAAAACAGCAAGATAATCTCCATATGGCTTTCTCTTCAGAACTTCACCAAAAAAATGTCAGACGAATGAATGCATGTTATATCTGCTCGGTATGTTATTTCCTACCCCACATTGCGGTTTCTTTTGATTTCCCCCGATGGAAGTGGTACTTCCCTGTACCAGCTCAATCAAGGAGGTTGCTGGCCTATCGCCGCAAAGCTTCCCCAACCATTATGCCAACAAAGAGGGCAGATTTTGGCCAGCCGGCGTGACTGTCCACCATACAAATAGGGAAACCCAAATTATTAATGATAATAAAGAAGCAACTCAAAATTAGGGGGAGCAGCGCCTTGTTCCCAATTAAGTCAATAGTCATTTTATCCCTGACCCTGGTGGGATGAGAAACATGGGTCACTCTAATTAAATTCTTTTTTCCTTTTTGAAGTTTGGGCTGCAATATATCAATTTACTGTTCATCTGACAGGACATTCTGGCTGCAATTTATTTAATGAGGAGAATCAGAGGAAGAAACAAATGAGGCAGGACAGCAACAGAAGATTCATGGTGGGTTGAAAAGAGAAGAGGAAAGCAGAGATGTGATTATCTCCCTACATGTCTGTAAGAAGAACTGCAAACTTGAGCAAAAAGAAAGACGTTACAAAGCCGATGGAGCCGTAAAATGGGAAGCGGTTTGTTTTTCCATAAACAAAATCAAATCAGGTAGATTCAGTATGGAGGTTTTCTCAGTATCTCAGCAAGTAGCAATAAGCAGAGAGGATGGCAAGCAGCACAAGGCTGTCCACAGTGAACAGACAGCACGCGAGGAGACCTCCTCCTTCATCCGACACTCCTGTACCGTGTTGGACGGAAATATCCTGGTGCGGGAAAAGCAGAGACAACCGGAGTCACTCCTTTGCCCACGCTGGACATGGGACCTGTCCTGGGGTGCATGTACACTACCCAGCTCCAGGCACCTTCCCCTGCACCTGCGTTAGCTAACGGAGTTCAGCAATGCCGAGGGACCTGAAAAATGAAACACACCGTCACCCAGGGCCTGCCACACGCAGCACATGCATCTGGGGAGTTTTAATGCAGACTAGGTCCAACCGAATCCTGTGGAGTAAATGCTTGTGAGCAGAGAGCCTTAACAGGGATTTGGAGCGCATCATCCAGCAGAGTTTCAGCCCAAAGGAATTCAGCACAGGCCCCGAGGTGGCTGCACAGCACGAACCCAAGCACAGCGCGTGGGGACAGCCAGCAGAGCCACTGCAAAAGCGCACTCCAGGTGCGACCCGGAATAGCAACAAGAAAAAAAACTTCCGTAGGAAAAAACACAGATATATCACAGGGAAGTGTGCTACAGCCTTGGGCTCTTGTTGCCCAAGGCTGACCTGTCCCAAGACCGAATGCAGCTGCACCAAATTGGTTGTCATTTTTAATTACTATGAAGGATGCCATATCCACAGTGATGCAAACAGGGCCAGCCTGGGCAGACGATGGTACGTACGGCTGCTCAGTAGCCATTCAACAGATTATGCGAGCTCTGTGCAAGCAAGCACAGTAATTTACCAGCTTGGGCACTGCAGTGGCAAGCATTTTCCATTTTGGAGAAGACCACAATATACCAAAATTGGCTCTTTCAGACTGCAGTGTTGAGCTGTGGTTACAATAACACCATCCAGAGCTGCCGCACCAACTCCTTTCACCCTCGGATAATGTGCACTGCTCTGTCGTATAAGAAATGGATGTGCTATTCAGCTCTCTGATTTATTCAGGTAATATCAATTCAAGCTGATTGCAACCTACTGAAATGGCAAGTACTGGACACACATTTAAATTTAACTATCTATTGTGACACAGTGATAAATTTATCCTCGCTCCAGGACCAGTGTTTGTCTCTATACGTCACTTCACAGCAAAGCTCTATGCCACTGAAAACCTCCAGTAGTCCTTAAATTGCTGTTCTGTCACTTTCCCCCAAATTTAGCCTTTTGAAGAGCACTGGAAAATGTGAGGGAGATGAGAGAAAGTGTTGCTAACACTGGATACGCAGAGCCGTCCCTGCTGGCTTCTCTCCCCCCTAGGCACCCCCCTTGCCTGCACCACACTGCACCGTCTCTGCCGTTCCTCTGTATCACACACACACGCAAAGAAAAAGAAACTAAACCAAAAAAAGGCCATCTAATGCTACAAAGCCAGTACCTACAACAAGTCCAGATGGTCGGCAAAGCTGCCCACTTCATAAAGCGGGGCTCGTGTAGCTCAGAGAGCTCCTTGCTCGTGGATTTGCAAAGCGCCGCTTCTTCCCCTCCCTGCACCGCCGGGGCTGGAAATTGCCCCCATGTGCCATCCACAGCCTCCAAATGCACCAGCACCTCCGATTTCTTCTCTGTTGTATTGCCCTTTACTCTGAATTTTCTTCAAAAGGCGTGGGGAGCCTGGGGATATCGTCCAAATCTTCCTCTGCGGCAGGCGGCTGACTTCACAGGGGTCGTTTCTGGGGGCAGCGCACCGAACTTCCACCCCTCTGTGACTCAGGTATGAGCATCACAAAAAATCAATTTATCTTTAGATACTTGTCCCCAAAGGCAAATTGTTTTCCCCGTGCAGCTCACGGAGCCATCAGAACTCCACCTAAACAAATGCTCTCCATTCCGAGGACAACTAACCCCATTAAAAAAACCAACACAACCATACAAAGCCTACACCGTACATTTCTTGCATGTGTTTTCACATATGCCGCTGCTCTGCACACTTAAGCCGCAAATAAATCAGTTCCTCACACAAAGGCCTCAATGCGGGAAGACACTAATAGAGAATTCAGTCAGTATGTGGTCTGGGCAGTCAAAGACATGGAAGAAAAGCTTTGATTCCTCAGGTTTGCTCCTCTCAGGAAGCAGGACCACACAGCAACGAGGCACGTGGCAGCCGGGGACACGAGGATGAAGTCTGGCAGTGTGGCTACTGTGTTCGGAAGGCCGACCCCAACACCTCTGCTTGCTCCTGCCCCGCTCTGCCTGCTGCTCCTGCGTCGGCCTGAGCAGCTCCCTCGCGTACAAAACCACACGTGTATAGGAGGAAAATGAACAACCTCATGACTTTTTCCAGCTCAAGATTTCCAGCTCAAGGACAGTGGACAAAACTCAAAACATCCTCTATGGAATGTTTTGGGTGATAGATAGTTGGATGTTTGGGGTTTTTGGTTTGGGTCATTTCGTCGTACATACTAGAACTTCCTGGAAGTTCACGGGAGAGTTTTACGATAAAGATTTCTGTATGTGATAGCGCGCTCCTGCACACTGCTGTTGCAGGGAACCCATACGTCAGTGCAACGCCCGTGCACCGACAGATCACTAAAGGCAACCAGACATACAAAAATTACAATAACATAAAACAGAGTAAGCAAAGAAATATATTATCTTAGGTTGCATTGAAAACGTATTTGGTAGCGGGGTATTAGATGGGAAAATCTTCCTTAGAGCAGCGTAGATGAAAGGTTTCACGTAGTAACGTATAAGAGGTAAGGAGAGTTATTGCCTGGTTTCCATAAACCAGAGTCCTTGCTCTGAGAGTCATCTCACCCAGCTTCTGCTCCCCGCTGGTCCATCACTTAAGCCCACGGTGGTTTGTCACAAAGAGGTCTGTAATAATAACCTAGCCGCAGAACACTTTGTGGGAGATGCAGCTAGTAAGGGAACAGGACCGACCCGCATTCACGCTTTTATCTGTTGTTAATTTGTTTGCGGTCCGTAAAGAAAATGGACGAGCGATTTCCCCCGTGCTGCCTCCCCCAGCAGCCCCGACCAACAGCCTCTCCGCACGTCGCCTCCCCAAACCTCCGTGATGCATTCTCCCTCGGCAGCGAGTGCGCACAAACGGCAACCGCTGCCCGCTCGGGGAACAGCGGAGACGTGCGGATGCCAGAGCAAGGTAAGTTACCGCTGTCGTTAATTCCTACTGGGTATAATATTGGAGACAATGAGGATGGAATGGGCAGCGCAAGGCTTGCAAGCAAACAGACATGGGGTTTATTATCTCAGCGGAGGTTCTCCAAACCATGCCTGAAAAGCTGCCCTTGGGATAGTCTGCCCTGCCAGGATCTTCCAAACATGTTTTTCTGATGAAATAACAACGGAGCAGGAAGAATATCCTTGGCCTGACAATTCCCCACAAACTTTCTGGAAAAGCCTGGATTTAGCCTTACAGCTGAACAGCGTGCACTCTTAGTAACGCCAAAAAGTAACCTCCTCAGACTACTTCTTCAAAAAGATCGCTCAGATGAGATGAGTTACGGCAGCAGCAGGACCCCACCACAAGCACTGCAGCTGCCGAAGTCGCAGAAAGCTCAGGTGGCAAAAGCAAGACCCATCACACAGCAGGACCAGGATACTCCTGCAGCCAAGCCCTGGGGGTGACACTCTACACAAAACCCCCCCAGATGTGATGCTGTTATGGAGCAAAGGAGGCACCTTCTTCCCCTGGCATTAGACAACAGCAGTGTCTGGGCTTTGCCCATGGGAAAAGACACCTTCAGGAAATGATGGCTCAAGGTTACCACTACCTCCACCTTGGTCCTTTGCCAGAAGGACTGGAAAAGCCTTTCTGGAGCTCCCCAGGTGGACTACTCAAACATGGTGGCTTGCAAAGAGCAGGGCAGCTGAGCCCAGCTAACTGGTTTCCACCTAGCTGCTCCTGTGAGCAGTTTGTCTTCAACAGCTAAATATAGCGGCTTTGCACAGATTTGTCGACAGTTGGCTTTCCGCTCTCCAAAATTATTAAAACAGTAAAAGGGAAAAGCCAAACACTTAGAAAGAAAAATGCCCTTTATATAATCACATAGGGAGAAAAAGAGCCTCTAACACAGCTAGGTGTCCTGCAAGATGGCACCCTGCCAGTTTTGAGGGACCACCTGGACCTACGGCCATTGTCATGGTGCCACCACCAGCTACCTCCACCTCCACCACCATCTGCCTCCGGCATGAAGCAGGCTCTGGCGCAGAGGCACCTCCCATCTCCTCGCTCTCGCACACTCCTCTCCGTTCGTTTCCCCCCATAGCTCTGCTCTTTCCTTCTTTCTGCCCTCCACCAGCACAAGTCCAGCCAATGCATTTCACTCACCCAAAAACTACTTTCTGCTCATTAGGAACATGGGAGTAGGTCCCTGTTATGCTGTATTTACTTTAATTATATTATTTAGCAACCAGATGTCTTTGTAAGCTGTGAATTCTTCCATCCAGAATACATTCCTTGATAATCAAGGGAGAGAAATTTGCAACTCCAGCTGTGACTCAAGGAACTCAGTTTGTTTACATTGGTAGGTGCTTATTAAACACCTCCTCACTAAAGAAATCTCCAAATAAACATATCAGTACATTTATTTTCATTGCTTACGGGGGCATCTCAGCGCAAATAGAATTTGGACAGCAAACTAGAGCCCAAGATTTCAGCGCTGTACCAAGAGGATGCCATGGCCAATGATGAAAACAGCTACTGCAGGGAAGAAAGCTACTACGTGTAATCAAACACTACAACTGAATACTGAGATTTTCAGTCCACTGAATATTGATCCCATTGTTTACGCTATCGTTACACCGCTTGAAGACATTGTAATAGCATACCTCAGCTCCTGTAATAGCATACCTCAGCTCCCGGAGAGCACCTACTGTCAGGGAGGCGAGGCGCAGCAGTGATTACTCACAGGACAGCGTGTGACGGGTTCAGACAGACGATTGCTCGCTTATCCCCTCCTGGCAGGAGCAAGGGGCTGCTGAGCACAGCAGGGGGAAGAGCCCCTCTTCTGCTGAGTGCTGAGCTGGGTAAGGGATACGGGCGCTGGAGGCTGAGGAAGCAGCTCCCACCTGATGCACTCTGGGGCTTCACGCACAAGCTGACTTTTTAGATGCTCTCATTGCATTATTACTTTCAGAACAAACTGGCTTATTTTTATACAGAGGTCAGAGTCTGATGGCCTTAGTTCAGTTTCTTTAATAGTTACGCCGTCCTTCCCAGGTTAAAAAATGAAGCCAAGTCCTAGGTTCCAGCCTCAGCCACGGCCGGGAGCAGCAGTTCTAGTCTCCTGCCCAGGAACAGCCGGGGCAACAGCATGCTGCCCCCGCCAAGCACTGCAAGCGCAGTACGGGTTTGAGCGGGGATCAGCCCCCGCCACGGGCAGCTGAAGGGAGCAGAGAGCAGGACATCCTCCGCGCAGGGGCCATGCGACAGCCACGGCTGGGGCAGCAGCCGCGAGGTGCTCAGGCGACCCTTGCTCAGCTGCAGGAACGGGCCATGCAGGACCGTCACACAACTAAACTTGGAATAGGCCAGGGAGAGAGAAGAAAGGAGCCTGACTGAAGAGATGGCAAAAGGAAAAGAGAGCGAAGAGGGCGACAGCAGCCACACAAGTGCCCGAGCCCTGGGCAGCGTCTCCCGGAGCACCCCGCTCCCAAAGCACCGGAGCCGCCCCACACCGCACCGACCTCCGGCACATCAATGAAGCCATCCGCAACTGCCTCCCTGCGGCCTCCTGTCAGGAGGCTCATTTACTAAACCAGGGAATAATACATCTCGTGTAACAATTTACTGCACAATTTCACAGCACTTCTAGAAAAACTCACCCTGGTGTCACTGTGATTACCAGCCACGATCTCTGCATCTGTCCTTTTAGCTGGATGCTGTTTTGTGCTATTTCATCCGTAATTGTAGCACAGGAGAAATCAGTTGTTTCATTCTTTATTGATTTTTTATCGCAAAAGATAATATCCCACTACCCTTCCCCGCCATTTCATAAATCAACACACAGGGGGTTTATGTTGATTAAATTACATCACATAACGATGCACTTTTTTTTTTCAGCACAGAAGGAAAAAAAATTATGACCTGCAATTGCCGGGCAATTCTCCCCCCTCCCTGGAGGTTTTCACAAGCTCGGTACCTGCACCCGGCAGCAAGGACGCGCTAACAAGCCGAAGAAATAACACACACCAAATCACTGCTCACGGATTTCCAGGGTTCCTGTTGGCTGGCACAGCCCCGTTCCCCGCTCCCCAGCAACTCAGCAAGAAGAGCAGAGGGCTGGAAAGCACTGCTTTAATTATCGCCATCAGTCTCTCAGACAAGGCGCTTCGGAGCTTTAGCTGCTGTGAACACTCCCTTGATGGCAGGTAAGGGATGTGCTGGAAGAGGGGTTTGTGTGGGGAAACCCCCGGGGCGAAGGGGTGAGCCTGGGGAACGCGCAGCTCCAAACCGGCAGGGTCGGGGGCGAGAGGGCACGTGAGAAACTTCGGCTGGCTTCGCCCTGCTGTGATGACTCGCAAGTCGATGAAGGTCGGCCGGGGATGCCTTTGGAGCAAGTACCATCACTCGCCTCTCCGTACTTCTCAGAATCCTCCCCCAGTCCCCAGCGGTTCGTGGCGAGGGACCTCCCCAGCCACAGTTTGTTTCTCCCCCTTTAATAACCCTCTACGGATTTTTTTTTTTTCTTTTTTAGGAATGTGTTCCTCGCTGTATTTCAAAACATGCCATTGATTTGAGTGGTATTTAAATGAACTCGGGAACTCGGGCTTAAAGCTGTCACCACCATAAATAAGTGATTGATACCAGCGACGAGTTGTGCCTCCTCCTGTTAGGGATTAATTTGTCCCCTGCCATCCACTGCAGACAGAGAAGCCGGCTTTCCTAGAAAAGGCGGCTGGACTTTGTGCCTTCCCACGTCTGGGGCCAATTCATGCTTTTGGCAAAAGCACGGCGGCAGAGTCCAGCCTCCCCCTGCTCCCTCCCACAGCTCAGCGCCCTGTGAAAGCCGTGGGGAGACGGGGAAGGAGCCCCGTCCCCTGCGCCCGCTGCAGACGTGCCCCACTGAAAAGCCATTTTCTTGGAGAGACCGGGATGGGTATGTCCCTGCCATCTCCATACGTGTCTGATACAAATAGCCACTCAATTACAACACAGGGAAAAATGTCTGACCACCACTTCCTACGCAGTGCTGTGTCCCACCTTCTCCAGTTTCGGAACGACATGAGGACCATGGCACGAAACTCAAGAGCAAGCCAAGAGGCAGAAGAAACCCATCTCTAAATCTCTACTTCTCTGCCCACTCCCCTCACTTCGCACCCTTGTTTGAATAATTAACTTATTTATTAACTTCCCTGCTTAACATGTGAAGAAATAGTCAAGCATCAACACCAGGGACATTTGATGCAGATATATACGTGGTTTTGATCACAACCTACAGCCTGATTAAGGATCACAACCTACAGCAGCGTTTTACCGGGCGAACACCACAGTGATGAAGAGCTTCAGAATATTGCCCGCCTACACCAACTCTTGAGCACTGCAGTTTTTATGCTGGCGAATCCTGCCCAGCCACTGTGTGATCATGTACGTATTTTTACCCCTCCTGCAGCACGGTGGCGTAATGCCTGCCTGCCCATACGCAGCACGTTTCAGTAAAACGGCACTGCCAGCTCGGAGGGTAGCCCCGAGCCCTTTATTGTGAGGGCAAGCAGGTGAGGACGAATGATGATAAACAGAAAAGGGGGAGTCACCAGCCCATGCTGCTGCCAAGCTGCCCGGTCACCTGCTTCTAACGACTACAGCGTCACGTACAGAGCTTGACATTTTATACAGAAGATGCTTAAAACAGGGAAACTGTGGAGCCAGACTCTAAAGCAAAGGAGTTAAAGAAACATCCTGGAGCAGCTTGAAGGGGGGACAAGAAGCCAGTGCCCGAGCTGGAGCTGCCACGTCCTCAGCTGTCCCCCGAGGCCACCCCGGCTCCGCTGCCTCCGTCCTCTTCCCAGGTACTGACTCACCGGCCGTTTTGCCCAAGAATTTTTACGAATGCACAAAATGCTCTTTTCCTAGTTGTTGCCAACTAGACCTCTTACTTTTATTTATTAAAAACAACAACATGCGTTTCTCTCTCATGCCTTTCCGCTCCTGCCTCTAAGGCAGCCGCGGCCGCAGCCTCGCAGGAGGGGGCAGCCTGCTTTTGGGGGGGGGTGAGCGGAGATCACCGCAGAGAGGAACTAAAACTGATGAGCAAATACACATTCTCCCTTGCGATTTGTTTTGGTTTTCCCTTAAAAAAAAAAAAAAAAAAGAGAGAGAGAAGAAAATAAACGAACCAACAAAACCATTTTTTTTTTTCCCCTGCAAAGCCAGCTGAAACCAGCTCCTCCAGCACCAGGGCACCAGCCCAATTTCTTACAGCTAAATATGCCGTAGCTGTTTCACAGCGGGCCAAAAGAGTCGTGTGGCTTCCTCCAGGCTGGAAAGTGGGCCAAGACCACAAATGCAAGGCTGGGAGTGGACAGTACAACCAGAACATCAGTCTAGGAAGGCTTATTTTTAAAAGGCATCTTATTTTAAAAGGCATCTTATTTTAAAAGGCATCTTATTTTAAAAGGCACAGGTTTACTGAAGGGAGCTGACTCCAAAAAACAACCACCTTATTCTTAGCCCCTTCAACCACCCCCGCCCCCACCCCCCACCCCCCCAGTTTAATAATCTCTGATTATTAGTTGGCAAAAGCAAGAACATTCTCCGGGTGGAGGGATAAATACCGGATAAAATCACCTTCGTGGTAACTCCGCCCGTGGAAAACGCTCCCAACCCCTGCAGAAGGGATCAGAAACAAAAGGACGTTTTCCGCCCTCCTTCAGCCTGAGACCCTGCGAGCAGCCGGGTGACCTCCCGACGCTCTGGAGTTGCTCTCACTCTCCTTAGAACGTGCCCAGCGGCTTGCGGGGGGGGGGGGGGGGGGACGGTGTTCACGGGCGCAGGTTGCTCCACAAAACCCCCACCAGGAGCGCGCTCAACGCCAGCCTCCCGCCCGGCACGCAGCTGGGCCACACACCTTCCAGGGGAGCAATTCTTTATCTCTTGACGTAAAACACCTCCGCTTTCTCTGATGCCGCATCATCACACGGAAGTCTCTCCATATTTTATACAGCAGTGTAAAAATTCACGAGTGAACCTGCCTCCCCATAGTGGCAGAGAGAGATCTCCAGTTCATCATCTGGTTTAACGTTTCCGTGCTTCTCTACCACACCGCATCACCTTTTTGTATTGTTTAAACGCACCCAACATCTCAGGCTCCAAGGACTATCAGAAGGTGGAGAGCTCACCCCTCTCACGAGTGCCTTGACGGGCCACGGCCGCCCAGGCCGAGCAAGGCTGCTGGTCTCACTTGCAGGAGTAATTTAATGGATTTTGTAAAGGTTAGGACAAAATTAAGATTAAACTTTCATGTTCTCGACAGTTCGTTTTTTTTTTTTTTTTTTCCCTTAAAGGTATTTTGAAGAAATTATTGCTGCAATAAAAGAAAGGACAAATACATGTCAGCAATAGAAAACAAATTTATACTCCTGCTGTGACAAATGGGCCGTGCCGCGCTGCGTCCCTGGTCAGAGGGGACGCCCTGGCCCAGCCTCGCTTAATGGGAACTTCTCATCCTCTTCTGCCAGGCCAAGCTTCCACCCGGAGATTTGATATTTGCCTTCATGGCTGGTTCTTAATCAAATAGGGTACTTTTAGAACGAAATTACTGTGGCTGTATTACGGACGTAAGACATCTCACTTCAAGGGCATAAGCCAACCATTAAATGATGGACATTAGAAAGAAACTTTCCTTGTGAGCAAGTTATTACGTCCCGACAGTGCTGCTTCCGTTTTCTGCTTGGAGAACACCACCTTTGCCCAGCACTGCCCACCTGTGCCCATGCCCCTGAGTCCTATCTGGCATGTGGGACCTGGTCTTTCTACTTTGTCCCTTCCCCTGGGGACGCGCTGGTGAGCCCCGAGCACCCAATCCCCCTGCACGCCCTTCCCCTTGCAGAAAAGCACATGGGGGTCACAACGAGGACCATGGTAGAGGACTGGACTACTTATATTTAGCAGCTCAGACCCCACGGCCCAAAGAGGCTGTGGTTCTCCAGCCCCAACCACGTACTGAGGAAGCCCCAAGAGCAGCGCCATTACCTTCAGCCACATCAGGATGAACCTTCACGTTTGTTTCTGGTCCTCACGAGGCACCTGATTTCCATTCTCAGGGAGGTGCTGTGACAGGAGAGGGATCCCCTCTCCGGAGAACACTACTGTAGCCACGTGCTCCAACTCTTCTTTGTTATAACCACTTTTTAGGGCTGTGAAACCACCCAAAACTTGCACCAGCAGCTGCCCATGAGCCCATGTGCCCACGGCAGGTTGGATCTACTGCGCGGATCTTACAACTGCTGTTTCTGGGGAATATTTGCCGAGGTCAGAGCAAGGAGCCCCCTTCCACCACACTAACTTCAGTCAAACCACCTTTAAACCTCCACGCTGTGGCAGGCTCCAGCCAAGTAAGGGGGTCCCATTGCGTGCACACATAAAGCCGAGAAGGCAGGGATGGAGCAATACAAGATAAAGTCATGGGCCATCATTTTTAGTGGCATTTCTGTGCAGCTACTTTCAAATTATGCATTATCCTAAGTTTTCTTTTTCTCCCAGCTTGAAGATAATTCAAAAATAACTTGATTACACACAATTCCCATCAGTGGCAACAGCGCTGAGGGGGGGGGAAGTTTTCCTTGTTACTGCCTAGTGCTCAATTCATTTGATTTTTTCATGCAGTTAATACAGCTTGTTAAGTAGTAATATAATCAAGAATGGCAAGTACGCAGACCAGTTTTACAGCAATTAAATCATCGCTGAAGAAAGCAGCAACAAGAGTCGGAAAGAAAATCTGATGCTGCTGGAAATCCATTAGTTTAAGAAGGACAGACTTGCTAGGAAGGGCACTGATTAAATCAGCTGAGGCACTGTGTAAAATAACTGGTGGGGGGAAAGGGCTAGTTAATTATTATGCTATAAACGTGATTATTGCAAACATAAGTATTCGCACAGATTACAGTCGGCAGTGATGAATCTGCAAGATTTCTGTCTGGAATGACAGCTGTATATTTTATATATATATATGTGTACAGTATATACATTATACACACACGGTGTATATAACATACAATAATTTAAAAAAGAGGCAAGCTCAAATCCAAGACTAATGCCTCCCAGGCGTTATTGCCATGAAAATGGACACAACGCTTAGAGAAAACAGACTCTTGCTGCACGCACGCGACACCCCCAGCACGGCCCAGGCCGGGGGGCAGCTGGGCACACCTTCCCTCCAACACCTTCCCCCGGCAAAGAGGAGCCGCAGGGCGAGGACACTGGGATTTCTTCTTCCTGGTGAAGCTCCTGGAGATCCATGAATAAGGACCCACGCCTGAGCCACCAGCACCTGCAGGACTACTGATACTCTTCCCTCCACCCACACAATCATTGTCAGTTAACAAGAGTTGGGGTATCTCCGCACTATAAGTGCCAGTGCAAAGCATAATCGCATTATTTGTATAAAAATATTACTTTCTAAAGGTTTTAGAAGTAGACATCCTGGAGTTAGGCAAGTAGACGCTTAATATGTACAAATTTCTTAAATATTGCAAAATTTGGACCCTTACAACCCATCTCTTGTATTACCTTTCGCTTTTTTGAATATTTCACTGTACTGTTTTAATATTTTATTATAAATGCTGCCTCCACACCATTGCTAGGCAGCATTCCAAGCGGCAGAGGTTAATCTGCGTACACGTCCCCTTTGGAACAGCCCGAGATGCGCTGCCGTGTGCCAGCAATCAAAGTCACGGAGCTCATTCCTTGATTCGGAGGAGCGAACTCAGCTGCACGTGGGTTTAGGGGTAGGTGGCACTCCTCGGGCGAGTCAAAGCTTTGGGATTCTCCTGCGTTACATTAGATTATACCAGAGCCATCAGAGCTTCCTTATTCTTTAAATATTCATGTTAACAATGACCACAAAGAGCCAGCAACAGCCAAACCGACCGATACAGAGAGCATCTGTTCAGCGACAGATGTGTTGGGAAACTATTTTGACTGGGCAGATTATACGTGTACTTATATTTATAAACAGATAAATGCATACACACACACACAGAGATATGTATATTTAGGCACACAGACACTGAATTGTTGCATTAATTTTAGAGATGTTAAAAGAAGAGAAAACCTAAAAGGATGCAGACTTTGAAAATCAGAGATGTCACGGAAAAGGCTGACAAGAGAGGGGCGGCATCCTTCCTTCCCCAGAACCGCCAGTTCTGCAATCCCTCGCTAATGGTGCTGCTTTCGGCAAGGGGAGAGGGAAAGCTAGGAAGCGGGAAGGAGGAGAAACCTGTCCCAATACAAACCACAGCAAACTGGGAGCAAGAAAAAAGCATTTAAAATACAAGAGAATAGCAGGAGGACAGGGGAAGCACTGAAAGGTTTCCCATGGTTCCCACGCTCTTCTTTCTGGAATTTCTCTATAGAACACGTACCATGTTTTCATAACATGAGCAGCACTTTCACAGCATTGCACCTTGGTTTTCTATAACGCAACACCTTTCCCAAACAGAGGGGTTCCCTGCGGCACTCCAGGCCATTCACAACCTGGAAGCTAAAGAGCGAGGCCGGTGTGCCGGGAGGGGCTGCTCTGAAGCTCACCTGCTGGGGGTGGCCACGGCTGTGCTGTTTCCATTAAACAGGTGGAAAATTACAACAGTGAGAGCAAAATGGTCACTTCTTTAGAAAAATAGAAATATATATGTCCCCAAGTACACACAGTCCGGGGCAGCGCCAGTGAGTCCCTGTCCGGAGGTGCAGGGACCACGCCAGCCCTCGGCATCCCTCCACAGGGGCCAGGCAGGGATGCTCCGGAGCGGGGGGTACCCAGCCTGTGGCTCGGAGATGCCTTCGACAAGTTGTCATTAGCACCCTACTCCTGCTTCCCTCTGGTTTCTGTCTATCTAGGTCATTAGCTTCAAAAATACTGCATGGAGAACAGGAAAAGGGCTTATAAGAAAAATAAACACATCTTTGTTTGCTCTGAAAATGGAAACTATAGGATTAAAGGTATCTGTATAAAAACTAATATCACAGATGAGCTGGAAGCTATTTCATTTTTTAAATGAAGACCCAAAAGTATGTACTGTGCCCTGTTAATCCACCAGCTATTTGAACACCCTAATCCTTTACTTTGTTCACCCCTTTCTTTTATTTTCTTACCCTGACTACTTACTCTTCGTAAGCAGCAATCTTTGCCAACAGCACGGATCTCCTTTCCCATTGTCGGAAATCTTTACCTTGCAACTTCATGCTGCTCCTGGTTAGCTGCAAAGATGCTTCTCAGCCTAAAATCTGGATAATTGCAGAAGACCGAAGTGAATGAGCAAACAAACACTGCCTCGGATTACATGGACTGGCTCATCCTCACACACACCGGAATCCAGCAGCGACCAGGAGCCTTAGGCAAAATTACTTGAGTCCCAATCACAATTTGACCGGCATAATGTTGTCTTGAAGGGCATTAAGCCCTGCTACCCAGGGAAAGGGGAAAGAAAGAGTCACAGGTTCAAAGGTACTATGATACAAAGTTGTTATTGCAATTTGGTGACTGCTGCCTTCTTTGCCCCTCCTTGTTATTTTGGTTATTCCCCCTTCAGTCATGTCACAGTGAGATGCTAACAGGCTGCCAAATAAACCCTTTGGAGAACATAAGGACATTACATGCTTCATGATTCCTAAAGAAAACATCCAGTATCGTATTAAGGATTTTACATAGTTCGATTTAACTCTTGTGTACTTGCGTTAGGCTCCCGCGAACGATGACTCCCCGCAAAGCTGTGCCCTCTAAGTGCTTTCTGCACCTTCCGCTTAACCTCCACTTCTCCTTCCCTGCGCAGGCGGCCGTGAGAACACCGCGGCAAAGAGCATCTCGGGATGCCCAGGGCAGGCGGGCTGAGGGCTGTGGGGCTGCCCCTCACCCTCCAAGGACGTTACTTTGGGAGCCGTGTGCTTAAAAACCACAAAAAAAAAAAAAAAGCCTTTCCCTGAACTCAGAAACGATGCTTTCGAACTGCTACTATTATTTTTTAATAAACTACACTTGTCCAAAATGGTAGGGTATTTAAGAGAAAATGACACTAATTTATGCAGAAGTAAATTATATAATTGCAATATTCATTTCCACCTCAAGTCAGTTTTCAAGCTGGTAATGGAAACCAATATGGCTTGAATGGGAAATCTCTGGCAGGCAAATCCAAGGAGAGAGGCTCAGAAAATGCCATGACTGTGAAGAGACTCGGCCAACGCTGCTGCAGAGGCGAAGGCACACACCCATCACCAGCCACACTGCCGACGGCAGGCTCTCCGGGAAGCACGGCTTGCTTTCCCTGGCCAAATTCAACCCAAGGAGGAGAGAAACTCAAGAGGGTGCCTCTGGTGCGGCACAGTCCAGCAGAGATTTACGACCAGGTGAGCATCACTGGTGGCAGCCACAGGAGAAACAACCTTCCTGCAAGACATTTTGCAACGGATCACATTAACCACCATTGCATTCGCTCCCCTTTCCCAAGCCCTTTCCGATGCTGAAATACACCCTGGTGCCCGGCATAAAACCTCCCACCACAGAGCAGGCAACCAGCTAAAAGGTTACTGGAAGCACTTCGCAATTACTCGTTTGAAGCAGGGAAACAGAACAACTCACAGGTTGTGAGCACAATTCCTTCCATCGATAATGAAAAGCTGCCGGGAACTGTAGAACACTTTTGACCTAGAAAGGTTCTACTCAGTAACCTCTTTTTGCACCACTGGATCTAAAGCTGAGCGCGCACCTTGCAGGAGAAAGAACGGGGCACCAGCCTAAAACCTGGAAGAGAGGAATTCCTACACCGATTCAGGAAAAAAAACTGATTTTTTTCACTGTATCCTTGCATTTGTCCTGCTATGTCAGAGCATAAATACACCTCACAAAAACATCCTGCAATGATATTCTTCTCTTCTTGGGGGAAACTAATGAAGAGAAGTCTTTCTTCTATATATAAAAAAATTAATCTAAATGATAGCAAAGCCACATAATAGCTGCTATTATGGAGAAGACGGATAACAAAAAGCTACATTAGTGTACCAGATCTTTTTTTTTCCCTTAAGAATCAACCTCCAAGGACTCCAGATAACCAAATAAACAGCACTAGACAGACCAGGGGCATAAAGAGGACCTCAAGCCTGGCCACAACGAAGGAAGATCACTGCTACATCTCTTTTTTAATAAAAAAAAGTGTTGCTGGAAAGAAAAGTCCTGATGCCTTTTGTTGAAGAAAAGCCAGTTTGTGATTAGCGCACTGCAGAAAAAGGTTGAAGAACACTTCGTCCATTTGAAATTCTGGACTCTGAAGTATTTTATTACCCAGGTCAGTGAAAGCTTGGATGAATCGATATTCCTTGTGCATTCAGTGCACAGTTCAAAGCTGCCTGTCTGCTGATTTCATGGCTGCACACACGTCTGTCAGGAACTCCAAAAACTGTACGGAGAAAATAAAATAAAAAGTTTTAAATCTGCATCAGTTTGTCGTCTCTTTCTTTCCCCCTCTTATTTCTCCGTTTTCTTGGCCATCCTGAACATCCTTACAGAACTCTCTCCATTAGCCTAACAGTTTGGTTCCTTATAAACAGAACATTTAGCATCTCATTTCAGGCAGCAGAATCTATTTACTCTCTAACAGAAATTGCCTGAGAGTCACAAAGAGTCCTGCGAAGTCCTACACAGAGCTCCTGCAGCACCAACAGCAGCAAAAAGGTCTTTGCTGACAGATTCCTTTCAATCATCAATAATTATTATGCCTGTTACTTGATCCTCGCCTGGAGCGTCACCTCAAAGCTTGTTCTAAGTTACCCTCCCCAACTCTCAAGGCATGGAGTTCATACAGGCATGGAAATTTAAGGTCAAGAATGATTGTATCTAACATTAACAACACAAAAAACGTCAACTTTTGGGATTCCCTGTTATCTGAGAGCAGAAAGCAAATCTTGTGGATGACACAAGATGGTAAGATTAAGACACTTGCAGCGGTAACAAAATGAGCAATTAAATGAGCTTTATCCTTCCAAGATAACTTAGTAGGATTTGTGGAAATGTCACACTGGAATTCATCTCAGCAACTACGCCAGCCAAACGTGGTTTGGATTAATTACGGGAATGAGTTAACCAATCCAGTGTTGTTCATGGGGAGAAAAAAGGGACCTCAAAACACTGAAATATACTCGGATCTGTAGCACTACCAGGATGGCTCCACTCCTCAACAGGCTCTTGCCTTGCAAGCAAAGTCGGTGTTAGCCCAGCATCCCTTAACAAGAGCTTCCTGCTCCTGAAGTACACGAAAAAACTCCAGACAACTTCCACATCTTGAAAATCATGAGTTATGAGCTTGCATCACCAAAAAAAAGTATCAATATTCAGAGTTTCTGACCTTCCCATTTCTTTCGGAAAAGTCTAAACCCCAGACTCAGCCCTTCACCCAAGCTGGAGTTAACTGTATTAAAAAAACAAAGCAGAAAAGAGAACACTCTGCTTTACTCTGTTTTCCTTAGCAAAGCACAGGAGCTAATGACTGTGCTTACAATACACTAAAAGGAAGCTGAATTGTTTAGGTAAACACAAGACCTAACCATGGAGAGTTTAGAAAGGACACGATCATCATCACAGGCGGTTTGGAAAGCCCGATACTGGTCACTGGGATATTGCAGCAGAGACTGGAGTTAGCAGTACAGGATTTCCATCTTCAGCTAGTTCTCAATTGCACGAATAGACACTGTAAACGTCTCACTACCTGAGCATGCCCTTGGTGAGCTACGTTGGAGCTGGTGATGTGCCTTTGCTTATTAACACCACCAATGCATGGTCTGGGACCAACCCAATGGTCCCCACTGCATGGGTTGGCCAACTAAAGCCATCAATCAGTTGTGACGGAGCACAAAAACCAGACTAATTTTTATCAGGAAACTACCCAGCACAACAACATGCTAAGAATGTTCATGTGTTCACGTTATGGCTTCTGAGGAGTCATTTTGAGCTGGACACATCCCCAGGTCTGCCTTCATTGCAGAGTTACCCAATGATCAGCAGGACCTTGAGCAACTTGATGCGATGTCCACGTTGGCTCCGCTTTGGGCGGGGGTTGGACCAGATGAGCTCCCACGGTCCCGTCCAACCTAAGCTGGCCATCTTGTTGGTGCAAGACTGGAGGGGAGGAAGGATGGAGGCGATCCCTGGTTGAATGCCCACAGGCAGCCCAGGGAGAAGACACAGCCCAGATGGCCGTGACTCGAATACTCAGGCTACTCTCCGCCTTTCACGGCGCTTGTGCTAACTGCAGTCTCAATCAAGTGCTGCTTTGCCAGCTGAAAATGAGGGAGACCGTTCTTCATGAAGGAATTCAAGCTGTACCCATTGAATCGAAAACTCCCTCGTTCACACTCGGCATCTGCCAATCTCACCAGCCCGCCTAGGCCTTGGAAAGAAAGGGGAAAAGGAAGGTAGTGTGACATGATCACATACATCTGAATATTAAATTCATGCCACATTGTTGATTCATTTATAATTCATTGCAAATTGCATTGCAAATATTTGGCTAAAGTGCCGTGATGTTGCGAAAGACAACTTTTTTTTGTTTTTCTTTAAACAAACTGAGACCAGAAGTAACACATCACACTTACTCCGAGAAGGAGTCCACCTCAGGGGGACAGGAAGGACAGCCAGCTCCCAAATCCTGCAGACTTGGGGTAAGAACTAGAGGACAAGAAACTCTCCGAAGTAGGGAGCATTTCTCCAGGAAATACACGTAACTGGTGCATGCAACTACAAACTGGCAAACGCCTTCGCACACTCACGCGTGCCTTTAGAACAGAAGAATTAATTCATTTGAATATCCAACGAAATTGCTATATGGCTAAGCAAGGCAAAAAATACAGTCAGGTCAAACAAATATTGTTTTTTTATATATATATTCCACCCTCCCCCACACTATTTAATTCCCTCAGTAAGTCGTCCAGACATTTAGGCAGGTGGTTTACCAGGAAGCTCAGGCTTGAATGAAGAGGGAAAACTTGTCTGGAGTGCTGCTGAAAGCCATTTTCCAGACTCCAGAGGCTGCGAGGTGGGCAGAGAGAGCGTTCTCCCTGTCCTGAGAGATCAACACCTGCCAGCAAAATTTGTGACGTGATTATCTGCAGCCTACAGAGACCTCCAGCGACACTGACCACCGAGCTGACACACAACCAGTTATAATCCCTTGTCCCCAGGGGAATGGTAGCCTATGGTTTTTAAGCTCCTGCAAGTTAGATTTTGTTTAATTATGATTATTATCGTTCTCTGCATGCTTTGGCTCTGCTGAGGTGATGTAAAGAAACAACAGACAAGACTTGAAAAACACGTAGCACGTAAAAAGGTCTCAGAGGTCCAGTGGTTTACTTGCAGGTCCAGTTGTAGTGGGTGGGAAAACACATGGGACAAAGCACAAGACAAACATACATAATTTTTTTTTCTTATAAAAAGAAATAAAAACGTCTATATACACCACTCTCTTATCCTGAAGCAGTTGTAACAGCTTAAAGTCTTAATACTGAGACAAAGAAGATATTTAGGGGCATGTCTATTATTAAGCATTTGAGGAAATTACTAGGAAATCACGAGACCACTCACTTGTGCCAAATTCTTATTTATAAATGTCTAATGGGAAGTGTCCCTCCATCAACAGGCTAAAGCAGGTTCAGGCAGCGTTAGCGAGCGACGGCCGCAGCGCAAAGATTTCACCTGCGCGCCCTGAGCCTGCGAGGGAGAATTTATGGCCAACGTAGAAGAGCGCAGACCTGAAACCACCTGGGCTGAATGTGGCCGTAGGAGCTGCCATTCCAATCCCCTCTGGACATCAGCGGGGTTCTGCCACTGAAGCTCTGCCGACGGGAGGAGGCTCCTCCAGCCAGAGGGAAGCAGTGGGAGGCGGCAGCAGAGGGGAGCCCTCACTGATTTCCAAAGCCTTTCCCAGGTGCTCCAGCTCCCTCTGACAGGCATCACCCAGTGGCTTACACCAGCTGTAACCACTGCGAACAACCAAGCAGCAGCCATCCCAGTTTTGCTCCTGACTGTAAAATCACAATTTATTTTACCATGTATAATTAAACAAACAAACAAACCCCTATTCTCCTTTGACAAAATCAGTTTCAGATGCTGGGGAAATACTCTTCTACCAAGTACTGAACATAAGAGATGAAAACTCTGCTGACCTCACTGGAAAAAGCTTCCATGAATGTAGCGGGGCCAGGTTTCCCCCCCACAGATGAAACATTACTGTACTACTGTGGTGTGCAGAACGGATTACACCAGCCTTGCTAATTCGGGCAAGCTCTGAATAGCAGCGAAGCCGGCCGACGAGCCAGTGCCTTTTATTATCCCTCCATCGCCGCTTCCTTAGTATGCGACCGAGCGCGCGTGGCAGAAAGCAGCGGCCTCTTCTTGGCGCTTCCGTGTGGGGCAGCGCTGTTGTGGTAACCCCGGCGGCGTCTCTCCCAAACCAAAGGCTGCCTTCATTCAGAGGGGCACGCAGGTGTCCTCCCTCCCCGCCAGCAAGGGCAGCAGCTGTACCGACGGCGGCCAAAAACCCGCCCTCATGAATTGGGCATCCTCATCCCCGCAGGGGCAGCCAGAACCCCACGCCTCACCAGGCCCCGCCACGGCACCCAGCACCCAGGGATGCTCAGGACAGGAGGGTCAGGAGAGACCTGGCATCTGGATGCTCACGGAGGATGATAATCTGGGTACATGCCTGCACCCGTCCCCCAGCTCGTGCACCCCTTGGTTATGGGAGAGGCACTCAGCGCTGATCTGGGTCGTCTTGAGGACAGAGACACTGAGCTAACCCAACCCGTTCAACGGGTTCTCTGCCAAATCAGCTATCACATCATATAGACTTACTGGTAGTTTCCTTGGGATAGACTGACAAACCAAAAAATAATTGGATTCCTCTTATTTATTATCTATCCCAAACTAAATTTTATTTTCATAAGCATCTTAGCTGGTGGAACAAAGTATCTCATATTTCCCGAGTGCTCTTCGGTGGTTTAGTCCTATGCATGGTCAAAGCCCGCTTCTGGAAGACAAATGTACGTGCTGGCACACACGTGCCCAGACACGCTCAGGCGGTGCCAGCGCCCCCCTGCAGAAGACCTCCGCTAAGAAAATAAAAGCATTTAGCAGGTAATGGCCCAACAGCCCAGATAACTCCTGCAGAAACTGTACAGAGCATAAACCTTGTGCCGTGCATTTGCTCAAAAAAAGCAGGGTCGTATTTTACATATATATAATTATATATATAAATGTATCTTTTTTATGTATATATATATAAAAAATATGCTTCTGGCTGTATGAATATTACTCTAATTTTTAAACGAAAGCTCAAATAAGGAATATTTGTTTCTGCCTACGATTATTTGGGGGTTTTGCTTTTTCCTATGGAATGACAGATGATACTGTCTTTTCAAACTGACAGAGCAAAAGAGATTACCGTGATAATCAGGTTACCTTAGATAGAAAGAAAAGAGAGATTCAGAGATACTCTTCTGCCTAACAATCCCCAGACTTAATATTTTCATCTGCTGGGTGAGCACTACCTCTGTAAGGTTTATTTGAACATATCACTTTCCCACTAAAGCATTTTCTGGCTTCTTACACTTTCTCTAAGGATTTTCAGCTAAAAATAGGTTATAGTTTCAAAGTGCAGTCCTAACAGAAGTTGGAGAAGATATATCATGGTAATTTTGTTTCCCTTATAATAAAAGAAAATGAGGAGTATTCCACTTACTTGAACTGGAATTTAAAACAAAACAAAACCAAACCAAACCACTAAAAGGGAATAAAACAATATCTGTCCATCCCCAACAAGTCTATAACCAACCACTGATTAATTACCTAGAGACAAAGCTAGCAGCAGAGATTTACGTTCCTGGGGTGCACACAGAGTCCATGGGCCTTTGCGCCATGGAAAGGGAATTTCTGAGTCCCCAAATGAATGTGCTGCGTAACCCACCTCCAGTCCCACAGCCACGATCACGGTTCGGTTTTCCTTCAGCACAGAGCAGGTGATGTTCTCCAAGCTCCAGCCTCCAAGTTTCACCCAGTTGGGCTTTTTTCACCAGGTTTTTAATGTTCAGCATAGAAGACAAATGATGACCGGTGCCACATGTTCCCCTCTAATATGCATTTAATGACAAGGGGAGGGTGTTGAAGCAGCACCCATGGTCCTCTGGGACTGGGTCCCAGAGCACAGAGAAGGCTAAAATAAATGCACATGCCCCCAGCGGCTCACAAGTCTTCTGGTCAGCCTGTCTGACAAAATGTCTTCACAGATCCCAAAGGAAATGCAAAGCAATTAGAAGATCCTAGTTTTCATTCCCTTTTTCCAAGCTCAGCAACTCACATCTGGATTTAACACCAACCCAGCATCAATTTCAGCCTGGGGAGGATCCGGCTCTTTCAGATTTGATTCCATCAGCTCAGCCACAACGCTCAGCAGTTACCAAATGCACTGCTGAAATGAGAGCCCTTTGCTATCATCCAATTAAAAATGCAATTAGGCCACGGGGGAGCCATCCATGTGCATCTTCAGCTCTGACAACCTGCAAAGCCTTAACTCCGTTCCCAAGGAACGCTGCTAAGCCTGGTGAGGCTCGCCCACCTACCTCATACCTTCGACTTGAAAAAGGACCCGTCCTCACAGGTGAATTCCTAAGACACGTCAGACCATGTGCAGGATCGGGGGCAATAATAAGTCTTTGCAAATTCAAGATCCAAATAAAATTTGGATCTCAAAAGCACATTTGACCTGCAACACCAAAATTCACCAAAAAAAAAGGCTTTCCAGACATAACACCGGTTTAGGTTCATAAACAGGTAGTGTTCATAAGTGATACACAGGCAAATCTCAGTATTGTATATCTTTAATTGTACATTAAAAAAAATAATTTTAAAAGTGGGTAACTCAATAGTTTGAAACCTTTAAAACGGGGTGGGAAGGTATTTGATGGCAAAATACCAAGGCGGAGTCCTAATCCTACATGAAAACACATGTGGGTAAACCTCAGAGCATCTCTGCTTTGCCCTTCAGACAGCAGCTACCGCGGAAGGGGCGTTCCCCCGCGGGCGCGGGGAAAGCCATGGAAATGGGCATAAGGAGACGTGCAGCAGCTCAGGGCTGGAGGAAAACCAGCTCTTCACCTTTCATTTTCCTTTTCCTCTCTAAGACATAGAACAGGCTCACCAGCTTCCAATTTTTCTTTTCCCTTTCCTTGAACTTACGAGCACATTACTTGTACTCACAAAGGTTGCAGGAATGTCAGCATTAGAAACCTAACCCTAATTATTTATGTAAGGCTCTAACCTAAAAAACATCTCCAAGGAACATGTCCCAGGACCACCCAGGTTAAGTCTGCAGCTCTAAACTAGCCCAACTCAGGCGTCGTTTTTGACAAAAACATTTTCTTTTTCCTTTGCCAAAAATGCTGACGCCTCAAAACCCAACCACGTTGGGTTTGAGGAAAACTTCATTGGAGAAAGCCCAAAATTTCGCTACCACAACACCTGGTCAAAACCAGGGAGCGAAGATGAAAAGGCATCTGACAGCCCAAACCAGGGGTGGGATGAGGAAAGCCTTGCCCGCTGTGGAGGAAACTGAGCCCAGGCGACAGCCCCAGCCCCTGGCTCCCCGCACCGTCGCCTGCTCATTCCCAAATCCTGGCCATGGGAGCAGCGCAAGGGCCGGAGACCATTAACATCTCAATTCAATGAATCGCTACGAGCACTAGAATTACACCCGCTCTTCTGGCTGCAGAGGGTGAACTTTCTATCCTAATACAAGCTCTTCTCTTCACGTGGCAGCTGCTTTAGAAGCCTTTGGTGAGCGATGGGCAGAGTTACTCTGAAGGCAGCCCCACGATTTCCAAACAAAACACGCAAGTGATGCCGACTCCATGATGTAGTAGAAGATGCCCCTGCTCGTCGCAGGGGGGACTGGACTGGGTGACCTTTAAAGGTCCCTTCCAACCCAAACTATCCTGTGAGTCCATGACCTGAAAAACGCTGCATCAGATGAAGCCAACCCATCAAAAAATTCTTTCTTATTAAATTTCATTTTACATTTCTTCACCGGGTAATTAAAAAGCTTATGGCCAAAGATATAGGAAGCACTAAAAATGATACATACAAAAAGATCTTACTGAACTTAATGCAGCATGAAATTATTCAACGGGCCAGTTTAAATACTTTGCTGTAAAAATACACAGTATAAAAGCATGATTCACTGCTCTTTGTTTAATAGATGAGATAATTTTTAAAAAGACAGTATTTCCAAGTATTATTTAAAAAAAAATAAAAAAATCAAGTATTTATGTTCTCAGAGAGTTCCTGAAAGTACAGCTCACTGACTGCAACAGCACTAGACACAAACGTAAAAGGTCAGGGACTCGCTTCTCTTTTTTAATTCTCTGAAACTGTCCTTTCCAAAACAATATAAAATACCACAGAAATCATATTTCTATTCTGATTGACTTTGCATTTTACCAGGCCCAACGTGTTTAAACCACTGTCTCGCCATGACCTAAAATACTTCAGGGTTATGGTTACTTTACAAATGATTGTCAAGAGCAAATTTGCAAATTAATCCTAAAGTAGCAAAAAAACGTCTGCTGAATAATTTCAGCGCCGCTCCCCAATGTTTGCACAATTCTTTGCTTAATTCCCACTAGCCAAACGCCTCTGCTGGCACGCAGAGCCGGAGCCGGAGCACAGGCTGAGTCTACACTGCAGATTCTGGCCAAATAGAGTTTTAATTTTAATTTTTTTTTCTTTTCCAAACTGCTTTTATTAACTCTTCCAGCGCTGACACAAAGACATATATTCTCATTAAATTCATTTTTAAAAGTTAATGGGACCTTCTTTAAACAACCCGCTGCCTTCAGGGAAGGACTGGGAGCACCCACCGCCACGGGACCATGCGTGTTTTGAGAGAATCGGTCGTAATTCGTGTCCTGTGTCGCCCCGTGGCAGATGGCTGGCGCGGGCGCACGCCAACACGCGCTCCCTGCCACGGGAAACGCGTCCCCCCCCTCCTGACGCGATCAGCCACGAGCGCATCCCGCACGCAGAGAGCAACATTCCTAAAACTCAGCGGGAGAGAAGTGGACGTAAAATAATTATTACGAAACCAAATTAAGGAAGCAGAATGCGAGTTTTGCCCACCGAGCATTTCAGCAGCAATCTTAAATGTGGTAAAAGCTGTCAAATATTATGTTAGTCTTAATTTCTTTAAAAACCTTGCCGTTGATAGAATACTAAAAAGGGAACTTGTTAAGCGTAGTCAGTATCATTCACCACTCCATTGTATGCACAAGCTAACGGGTTTTTTCTTTTAAAGTACGCTTCTATGTGCTGTGCTTCCCCCCCCCCCCCCCAGGACAGGGAGAGAAAATAATGCTGAGGATACTTATTTTCCAAAATACTCTAATGAAGTCAGTGGAGACTCCAGGAGCTCGATATCATAAATAGAAAAAAGAACCAGAACATATCAATCAAACCAACCCAGCCTGAATTGCATCTGTAACAAAAACAAGGAAGGAAACAACAGCCGATTCAGCAGGGGAATAGCAGAGAAAATATTGACTTGTTAAAGAGAAGCTACAGACGTATTTTGAGCTCCGAGGTGGTTGCAATCGTTTCTTAATAAAGCTAAAAGTCCAACTGCGTGGTCAGCCTGCTCCTGAAAGGATTCGTACCGCTGAACTACAAACATTATCATTGTTTCTCCTCTGATTTTTCTCTTGGAACAAAAATGCCAATACCTGCTGATTTTTAAAAGGAAATATAAGGTGTGCGCACTGGTACTCTTATCGGCCGCTGAAATACTTCTGTATTTATATTGCACTTCGCTTCTGCTTTTATTGACCTTTTGGGTGGCCTTATACGAGTCGGAAGTATGACTGCGGTTATACCGTAGTGACACAACCCCACAAGAGTTCCCAATGCCCCGAAGTGCCCCCCAGGCCACGCCTCGGTAGGAGCTCAGGCAGAGGAGCACCGGGAAGACCCCCCCAGGGACCACCCCCGGGCAGCACCGCGCCGCCGGGGAAGAGAGATGCTCGCTGCTACCGCAATGCTTTCACGGGACTCGCCCATGAAATGTTCACAACTGCCTCTAAACGAATCTGGTTTTGGCAGAGACTACATTAATTACTGGTAGGACAACTGCTGTGGCCCTTCCTTCCCTCCCGCTCGGCACCGAGCTCCGGCAGCCACACGCCAGCGGAGAGGCAGAAAAACCTCTCCTTTTTCCAGTGGTAATGATAATTCTCCTTGTTACAATAAAATCCTTTCTGTGATTAAATTTCAATCTGAGCAGGCTCATTTTCTCATTTGCAGAGATTTTATTAGTTTGTGGGAATGTCTGCTTTCCCTCCTTTGAATTTATTCTTAAATTACTCTCCATTTTTCTTTTTTTCTTTTTTTTTTCCTCCAAAATCCCTCTCTTTCAAGTGACATTTGCCAACATTAGTCTGATTTAAGACCTTTTATCCAACCCATTGCCTTTTACTTAACTATATTGCTTCCAAGACCACTGGGATCTCCAGGCATTAATCATTAGCATTCGCGCTGAAGCTGGCTTTAGGCAACGAGCTACCGGTTCTTTGGGGAACACCCTGCACCATCAGCTGAAACGCTCCGAGCAGTTTGCTCTGGTAAATTAATTCTAAAAGCTAACTCTCACCATGCCCGTCAACGCCCATCTTCTTACAACGCCTGTTGTGCAGCACTGCGGACCAGTGCCATGGCTGAGTTGGGTATACCCCATACCCAACCTTACCTCGTCCCTGAATTTAGGCTGAACTTCCCTACCTACCCTTGGTCAAGGGAAGCGAGGACCACGGTCTAAGCTCAACACTGTGTCTTGGAGCAACACGTCAACCCTGTCTGCTGGGCCAAATTTGTCAACAGCGTGGTCTCGCATCGCACCGTCTTGGTTGGAGGCCACCCTAAAGTCAGCGAGATGTGAAAGCCCAGACACCCCCAGCTAGGTGAGGGCTACTGATGGCCGACAAATTTGTAAAATGATGTTACAAACTCAACAAGGGCACTCAGCCTGGCAGCAAGGGGACAGGGACCAGCACTGCTGAACGAGCACGAGGCAGATGGCGCAGCAGCTCTGAATGCAAACTGAACTCCGGCCGGTACTGAGCGCCTCTTATGAACAAAAAAAACCCCACCCCACACCGAACAAAAGCCACCCTGCATTTGGTGTCAGGGCGTTACTGCAGCGCAACCTCCACGTAGCAGGCAGCAGAGCCCAGGGCTCTTGCCTTTACCGAATACTCTGCCCACGCTGCATCTGAAGCCGTTGCTTACATCAGAACAGCTGCTACTCTCCTATAAACTACTGCCTTTCAGAATCTGCAAAAACATCAGAGGGGTACTCTTCAGTCGGTCTGAGCTCAAACCCATATTCCATCACTGCGGCCGTTTATATCTAGGGGTTATTTGCATTTTGCAGAACGGCCTCAAGTCTGCCACCACGCACAACTCGGGGCGCACCCAGCCAGCGGCAGATAGCACATATTAAAATACCGCATCATAGGGTTTTCCAAACGCTCGAGTATTTCCTAGCTCCTTCTGCTTTCTTTTAGGTGGCACTGGGGAATAAAACGGGAATAACGCTCATCAACATTAGCCTCACTTAAATCCAGTGGTGTCCCCCCAAAGTGGCCGTGTCCTTGCTTTGAGGTTTAAGCTGCACTTTGCAGAAATCCCAACCATGGGGGCTGTGTAAACCTATGTTATTTTTGGGGTGTCCAGAAACACCCCAGGAGATTTCCAAGCATCCCAAGGACGCATCAGACTCCCAAAAGTTCCCCTGATCACTAAAGGCTTGCATGAAAAGTGTTAGACTTTGTTCTTCTGAAAGTACACGAGCGGCATTGTTTTTATTTGTTCTCTTGGTGTTTATTATTAGAGACCCGAGGTCACATTCCCAGTCAGAATAAATCAGCGGCAGCACACACACATTTACGGAGGCGAGCACCTAAGGTCGTGTTTCCAAAGGCAGGAGGTACAGGGAGGCGCTGGCAGGCACCCAGCAAGGTTTTCCAAACGGCGTGAGGGGTCCCGCGCCTGACCCCCATTGTCTTCTACCGAGATGGAGGGCTGCCCTACAAGGTGAAATTAGTGCCCAGTAAGCCAGAGCGTGAATTTAACATGCGTTCGTAATTCCCCCCGTGAACAGATGTAATCTGCATTACAAATGTCTTTTCACGGCTGAAGTCAACCCAGAGCTCTTCTTTCAAGGGCAGGGGAAAGCGGAGGCTCTGTCATTACACACTTCAGCTTGAGTTTCTGGCCTATTTTTCTAGCTCTAGGAACACGGACTTAAAAATACACTCCTGATTTCTGCAAGTCTGAGCCAATGCATAACTAATAGGCATCTAATAACGCAACTCAGACACACTACCTATAGGAGTATTTTTTCAAAATACCATTAGCAGGCTTTGAACTTAACAGCCATCTCTTAAATTTTTGTGTCTTTCCCCTATGATTATAGCACAAGGTTCAAAGCATCTCTCCGCAAACTCACCTACTTCAAGAAAATCACCTGTACAGGCCAAATAGCCAAACATACACACACGCGCGCAATTAAAATCAAATGCCTAAATGATCATTTCAGTTTTAATTAGATTTTACCAGGACTATGAGTTAAGTCAAGGCTGCAGGCTGAGATGTTGATTTAAAGCTGTAGCTAATGTGTTTTATTGCCAGATTTGCTCATAGTCAAAGCTAATTATCCCTATTATGCTTACATGATTTTTCAAACAACAACAACAAAAAAAGCATTAGAAAGGCAAGCGTGGAGAAAGCAGATTGTCGTGCTAGTGTCTGTGCGTGCGTACACCTGCGTGCGTGTATTTACCAACTATTTAAAAACCTACATCTTCAGTCATACAGGAAAAAACCCAAGCAATTCGCAACTGAAGGAAGAGTACTACAGTTAAACAAACATCTCATTGCCAGACCCAGCAGAAAACATTTGATGTAATGAGAGGATCCTCCACTATTGCTAAATACAGTAATACTGTGGAAAGTATGATCGTTTTGGGGGGGTGGGGAGAGAGGGGGACCTAAGAAATGCTGAGTAGTTTTTCCGGATTCATATCTTGGAAACTAAAGGAGGGGGTTAAGGAGAATTTTCTGTGGTTTTCTACATGGAAAATCAAGTACTGCTTTGCTTTTTCTTTTTTTAATGCTTCTCACTACTAACATTTCTTCCTTAATTTTATCTCTGGGAAAACGAAGAATGGGAAACGTTAAAGAAAAAGAACAAGCGTAAATTTGAAGCTTTTTACATTTCTAGTTTTTAAATATTCCAAGAAATTTCAAAAGAAACAGCAATTGGCAAAAAAAAAAAAAAAAAAAAAAGCAACCCCTAACTACTCCATGTGAAACGGAGCCTCGCCTCTTCCTCAGAAAGCGTTGAGGTATGTCTTGAAGAAGCCTTCACCATTGCCCTTCCCTCCTCCTCGAGCAAGGACCCCAGAGCGTTCCATTTGGTGTCATCTCTGTCCGTTGCCTCCACCCTGAACAGGGGCTCGGGGTCTGTCAGCCACTTTCTCTTCTACCAGGGACCCTCCTACGACGCACAGGGCTTCCACGGAGACTCCCAGCGGCTCGTCTTTCATGAGTCAAACCAAAACCAGCATGCAGACAGTTAGCCAATATTTTTTTTTCCCCTCTCCTGTCAAAACAGATTTTGTTTTGCTTCTGTTTTGACTTTAAAAGGAAAACATTCTGGAGGGGGAAAAAATACGCTTCCCCAGTGGAAAATGTCAGCTTTTCTTTGAGAAAAAGAATGAAAACACCCCAAAACCCAGCCGTCAAGACCTTGACACAGGGCTGGCAACACCTCATCTTTTGTTTCTCGAGGAGAGTCCCCCAGCGCAGGCAGGGCCACCAGGGAGGCATGGCCTGGGCAAGCGTGGCACACCCCCACTGGTACTTCTGAGTCAAAAAATGTTCAGTTTTCAATTCTTTTATCTGACTGCTGGAGCTGTCAGTCAGTTCTCCTGCAAAACTGAAGTTGTTTTCCTCTCTGTTTTTGCAGGGATGCAATGGGGGTCTCCAAGCTGCTGGAAACACCTGTAATGGTCGTGAAGCTGGAGCGCACCACGGTGGAAAGCACACGTAAACACTGTGTTCGAGGGCAAAAAGCCAGGAAGAGAAGACGGTTCATCTTGTCTGAACATAATGCTGTATCGTTAAATATGCAGATGGGTTGTCACCACTTGCTTGCAGCCAGGGTGTCTTCTATTTATAACTTTTGCCTACTAGTAGTTACTCCCTCACCGCGTACGGGGGAATCATTCTTTCCTCCTGCTGTCTGTGGAAGGGAACACCACCCCCGCTAACACCCGGCCGTGCCACAGAGCTCACGGCACAGCCCAGAAACAGCAGCCCCAACACAGGCAGATGCGCGGAAGGACCTGCTCAAGCAAGGAGACAACGGCAGACGGGCTGACTGCTCACCCCCGAACCCAGCGGGGATAACCCTGGCGCTTAAACGCTGCTGCAGTAGCAGTTTGCTGTCATTAGATAAGCAAACCGCCTCCTCCACATCGGAATGGAATAGCGAAGGACAGACCGCCTGCACCTCCCCAGTACCTCACGTATTAAAAGACATCCAGCAAATACAACAGTAACGCACTATGTAAAACCTTGGTGAGAGTTTAAAGAGGAAAAAAAAAAAAAAAAAGAGAAAGCTGGCTTTAATATTTTAAGTGCAACCACATTTGACAATTTTAGGCTTTGGCTAGAAAGAGGACGCAACACATTCCTGCTATTAATTGCTTGTGTATTTACACTTACAGGCCTCTTAAAACAATTCTTATGAGCAACACTCTTAAGCATTTCCACATTTTCTAACTTTCTTAGCTTTGTTTAAAAAAAAAAAAAAAAAAAAAAGGGGGGCAGGAAAGCACTCAAAAACCGTACATGTTTTGCTAAAACCAGCTCCTGCATTGTTTCAGGCCAGCCACGCTGCCGCTGCCGTTTCAGACCCAACACCAGAATCAAGTCCAGCCCCATTGTCAGAGCACCTCTAACGGTAACGACGGCGTGCGTAGCCCTGCCCGGCCGGCTTCGGGGCATGCCCAGAAAATCACTTCTACTTCTTTCCCCAGGGGGCTAAAGCCTGCCCTGCGGCCTCAGCAGGTTTTGGGACAGTCCGACCATCACCAGCGGCTGGGTCTCAGCAGGTTTTGGGACAGTCCGACCATCACCAGCGGCGGCACAGGCGCGTTTGCAGGTGTGCGCTCGTACCTGCGTGCCGCAGACGGCCAGTTAGTTTTATTTTATCTTCGCTGGCGTGGCTGATTTTCCTATCGCTTGCTTTAAGGGAACAGATGGGCTTGCTTATTTTGTGTGCGTATTTCCAAGTAAATCAGCCAAGAGTGGCCTGTGAATACAGCAAAGACAGACCCCTCTTGGAAAGTCCTTCCTTGGGCATCCAACAAAAGAGAAAACGAAGAGCTAATACTGGACAAGACCCAAGAGCTCTTCATATGAATAACTGCTAATGGGAAAAAGATGCCCCTGAGAGACAGAGTTGGAAGCAAGTTGGGACAATGGCTAATAGATCCTGAGGCCGTCAGGGCTGGGGATTATTTAACAGCCCAGCATGCCCATGGCATTGGATGGACACCATCACCTACCAAAATCCTGAAGGATTTCGTTCAGTCTGCTTAGAAATTACACCTGAGGATGTAGGCAGAGCTTTTTGCTTTTCCAGCCTCAAACAAAACGTCCTTTCAGCAGCACCTGGCCGGGGTTTCTGCTTCTGTCTCACTCTCCTGGTACCTTCTTGGTCAAACTGAATCCCACAATCATTTTAGCTTTCAATCCACAACGGGAAGGTCGGACCCTGTGAACAGAGGCCAAAGCCTTTGTTCGCAGCCCCAAATAGGATTGCGTTAGTTAAGCCTTAGCTGCCATTCTCAATTTTCTTCATTCACACTACACACTGGCAGCTGATTTGGTTGAAAGAAATTTGGCAAGCGCTCTTGGACCTTCATCCTCCACTGTTCCTTTTTCCCCCCAGTTAAACCAACTATTTTCCTTTGCTATTAACGACAGATACTAAAGCATCACGCCAGTGCCGAAGCAGGGCAAACGCACGCGTGCCTGTTCAGGAACTCGTTGGTTCAAACCATGAGGATCTGATAGCAATTAATGCCTACGTACGAAGACTTTTTTCTTTTTATTTAAGCATTTTCACATAGATCACAAAGCACACCACCATCTGGCATGCAAAAAGTGACGAGGTGCACAGGATTATATATATCTATTAAATGAAACAAAACAGGAATTCAGTCCCCGGAGGGCTGCGGGGGGATTGACACCAGGAGGCCGTAATGACTGGGACTGCAAGGACCCCCAGTGCCCTGCCTGCAGGCATGGTGGATTTTCTCTGCTGATCAAGTTGACATTACACCCGTCGTTTTTTACGCTACGGTTTCAAACATGTAGCCCTACCAGTATTATTTAGGAAGGACTAAGAGCATCGAGTCCTTAAGACTTCAAAAGTAGCCTTGAAATATTCCTTTTCACATAACACAGCCAACAGGACCTTTTCTAATACCGATCAGAATAAATCTGAACTCCAACGTCACCAGATCTCCTGAAGGAGGGCAGAAAGCGCTGCTCTGAATATGTATTGCAGGTATTTATGGCACACACACCCTGCGGTTACTGGTGCCTTTCTCTGTACGGGCAGAAAGCAGGTCCGTACCACGGCCGCCATGCACGGCAGCGAGCTCAAGGAAAGCCAGTAAAGGGCTTTAGGGATGGGTATATTCAGTACAACTGCAGGAGCGCAATCTAAAGGCTGCAGTGTGAACATGCACAGGCACGATCCCCTCAAGGACATTTCACACCGGAGCAGACCCTTCCTCTCCAAGGGAAAGGTTCTCGATCTCCTATTTACCGTGGCCCCACTGTTTCTACAGGAGGAAAACCCTGCAGCGTCGGTGGAGTGCCTTGGCCGAGCCCACCCAACCGCTCTCCCTCCAGGCCCCGGGGCACACAGCAGAGGAAGCGCTCACAGGCAATACATTCCTGAGACGACAAAGCGCTTGTCTCCCCGGCAGGTCACCCCTGTCCCTGGACAGATTCACTCCATGTCATACGCCGGCACCGCACCTTGCGATGACTTGCAAGACGCAAGAGGCAACGGATGCGTCATCTCCTGCACCACCAGCACGCACTTATTACTAATATTTGTTTCTAACGAGTAAAACAGAACCTGCACAAACTGGCATGCACACTTCACTTGCCTGGGTGGCAACCCCACGGAAATCAGCAGCATGGAAGGTGCACGCACACAAACACCTTCACGTGTCGGAGTCCTCCAATTGTTCTTTCCAGAAATGAGCGGCCATGAAAGACAAGTGGCATTGAAAGCAATCAGACCTTTAATTTATTACATTCCGTTCAGAAGCCGCCTCAAGTTATGTTAATCAAACTCACCCTGCCTGCATCATTTTGCACATTCCCGTTGTTTTATTTATACATCTTTCACATCAGGAAAAAAAAGATACTGGGTTATCCATGGGTCCCGGCTGCCAATAAATGTCAGGACTGGAAGTTGTGTTGTTTGCTCAGCCCAGTAATGAGAGGTTTGTAACAAAATCATTCAATGCTGGCACCATTTATTGACTTTGTAAAACAACCAGTTTGCAAACTCGCTATCATTAACTGATCCCGTGAAAGTCAAGCCCAAAAGAAAGAGCGAGACACGTCATATTAGCACAGCGAGGTTTCCCACTGGTAGCTCACTAAGGGACTGCCAGTCAGATTATTTCCAGGCTTAACCCCTGGAGCTCAGAAATCCTTTTGTACCCAGAACTGATGGGGACAGCGAGGTGGAAGAGCCAAATGCTGCCCTTCCCCCGAGCTCAGCCAGCACCGGCTCTCCTGGGTGAGGATGCGCCAGGTGGACTTGAAAATTTAAAATGTGACCTGCTTTATTCAGTTCAAAAAAAAAAATTGTTTTAAGCATCAGGTATGAACTCTGGGTCCCACGAAGTTCAGATCTAACACAAAATATGCCCAGTATCAGTGGGACTCGGGGAAGTGTCCCCTCGTCCATTTGCAAGGACTAGATTTAAAGAACGTTCAGATGCCCAAGGGGGCACAAACACCTAGAGCAAGATCCCCGCCGTGCTTCTGCAAACCCCGCTGAGTACCCAACCGCATCTGTAGGTAGCCAAAGCAGACCTGAAATGTCTCATTAAACTCCTTACTGAGAAAGGGCTGGACTCCACAACACACTTGAATTTCTTCTGCAATTAAGGGCACTATTAAAGAGGCGGGTGAGAATCTTGATCCTTATCCAGGTGTCTCTAAAATACAAATATTTGGCCAAGTTTTCATTTAGGTCCAAGACTTGTTGCTACCCACGAGGATACAGATGGTACACTGGTAACTGTATTTCGTGTTTTACAACGGCAGAAACTCATGGGTTATCCTGCACAGGCTTATTCTACCTGTGGCAGAACTTGAACATGCCAAAAATGCTTAAAATCCCACCAGCGTTTTTGAAACTTTTTTCAAGAAGTACTATATCCACTGCAAAAAATCCATCTTCACCAAAATAGGAGAATTTAAATGGAATATGTAATTTTCAGCAAAAAACTTAATGGGTAAAGTTCCAAGATAATTGTTTCTGCTTTTTCATTTCCATACTGTCAAAACATGTCTGTTCAGTAAGAGCAGAGTAGCTTTGTGTCAGCTTTGTCATTTTATTTAGACATGTGTATTACTTGAATTATATTTCTATTTATTTTACTCAATACTACTCTGTTAATACACACCCAATGATTATCTCCAAATTATTTTTTCAATCCTAGCTATTCTGTACATTTTAAAATACTGCATTTCCTTTCCAACTTTGAAGCCTTGTTTAATGTCTAAAGACATCTCGCAGAGCAGAAACAACCTCCCTCCGTCAGGCCTCGCTCCAACGCTTTACACGCTACATTTTTTTGGAATAAATATAACCGACTGGGGGTTTGAGTCAGGAAAAACTAGCCGTGTTGCATATTTGAGAAACACTGAAGATATAGGCTACTAGAAGGAAGAAATAAGTAAGGAAAAACAACAACAAAGGTTCTGAAGATCTTTTAAGTGTTTAACTAGTACGAAACGGTGCCAATGCTCTACATCAGACACACTTTGGCCGATGGGCAGCCAGACTCCGTATCCAAAGGCACATCCCACCGGGTTCCCCAAACCAGCAGTGCAACCTCATCCAAAAGGACTTCAAATTTATTCCTGTAATGCTTCCCAGCGCCAGCCCAGCGTCAAAAGCCCCAGCCCAAGGGCATCTGCTCATTCTCAGTGAGCGCACCGTGCTCCTTCCCCTGCCCACCCCAAAAGCTGGACACCAGATTTATGTTGAAGGAGGAGCCAAGTTAATGCGTGAATGACTTTGCAAGGTCGGTAGAGATTAATCTTGACACGGGCTAAATTCTGCTGAAATAAACAGAGGTGTAGGAAGGGGTTTGGGCCAACACTGGGACCTCCTGGACAAAATCAACAGATAAATCAGGGAAGGGAGACTCAGAAAAGTCTGCAAGAAGTGCAGGACCTTGAGCAGCAGCGAGTCACTTCCAGACATTGTCAGGTGGGAGAAGGAGGAACTTTCAGCCCCTGATACCCATCATCGAAAATTTGTGCTCCTACTCCAAAGCAGTCAGGTGGGCTCCTCTACAGTCAGCACCTCACAGGTGTCCGATCCATGCCAACACTGATATCCTAAAGCACGCAGGACGGCCTGATCTCAGGGGAGAGCTGCTCATGCCCACAGACGGAGCCTCCCTGATGGGTTTAAGATCAGAGCCAGCGTGTTGGGCTATGAAATAAGGTAAATCTCACGTGAGGCAAACGATCTGAGCTAATCTGACCAGACTGCACCACAGCAGCTCACGGTTCTACCACACAAGCAACAAACGTAGACTTTACTTAACACATACTTCTGCCCTTCCCACCGACACCGCGCCAGGACCCTGCACGCCACCGGGCAGCTTCCCCAGCGAGTTTGCTCATTTCAAATGACGTTTTCCCAGGGAACCTGTCCTCAGTTTGGAAAACACAACAGATGCATGCTGGAACCCACCAAAACCTAGAAACGGGGACTTTTAAACCTTTACAAAGACAGAAAAACATCATTCTGGTTATAAGGAGATGTAGGCTTCTGACCCTGGAGGAACAGGTATCTTCGCATTCAGAATCTGACATATACAGAAGACGGGTTGATATTTTTCTTGAAGAGAGGGAGGGCTTCAGAGTCAAGTATGTTTTTCTTCTTTTATATTAAAAAAAAAAAAAAAAAGGCTTTACAAGTTACTGAAGTCACTTGTACTATAGAAATATATTCCTATCATTTTTCTTTGACCACCAAAGCAAACGCTGTGTACGAAGGGAAAAGAGATGCACAGTGCTGACATGAAATAAAATACTTCAGAAACATTACGATGTGGTGAGGCACCTTCCTGACTACACTTAAAGATGTCAAGTGTAATTCAGTCTCCACTTCCTCCACCATGGGTAACCCGGCCACCAGAAATTTTCATCAATACAAAAAAAATATAAACCACATGGCTTAAAACTCCCCATATATAAACACTAAGAGGATGTGTAAACTGGATGATAAATCTAGAGCTCTGCAAGCCCGGTGCCGCAGCCAGCCAGCCAGACACAGGGCGTATATCCTGGATCAAGACAGCAATGTCAACTTAGCCTAATTATTTTCTTGGAACAAAAGTTCTGAAGAGTTGTGGTTATGAAATGTTGATACACTTCATTTCCCTTCGACAGCTCGTTGGCCCAATGCCACCTGGGAGAGAGGGAAGGCTCTTCCAGATAAAACTTTGCCCAGTTCTAAATGCTTTGCTATATTTATCTTCATAATAATAGCCAAAAATTTGAACAGCACATATGGGGAGGCACTTTTGCCTTATAAAACGGAGATGAGGCATGACACGTGCTGGGCTTTTTTTTTTTTTTTTTTCTTTCCCTTCCCTTTCTTCTTTTTACAGTGTTATACCCACAGTGTGGCGGGGAAGCACAGCAAGCAGAAACGAGGAAGACCAACTTGGACAACAGAGGCTATGCCCACATGTGCAAGTAATTTGGTGCAAGAGGAGGAGCAAATCAGCAGGTCAAAACCATCAAACACCACAACTGTGTCAAATTTTAAGGGGAGGTGGTCCATGAGCCCATCAGCCTGACTCCACGCATGGATGGAAGGTCTCTCTGGGAGTGCATTTGGCGCACGCCTGAAGCGGAGCAATGGACTTGGTGTCCTGCAAAGGAAATTTGGGATATCTGCTCCAAGGACATGCTGTGATGCAAACTGGCATGCTGGAAGGATCTGCCCTAACAGTGTGCTACTGCTCTGAACCAAAATGCTCCCCTGTGCGCTACTGGGATATGAACTACGGGGAAGCCGTAACAGCACGTTCACCAAAAGTTATAGCATAGCAGGAAACCAAGCCTGCTAATGGAGTACATCGAGGAGACAGATTTATAGCTGCGCATAGGCTTCCAAAGTCATTAGAGACTGAAATGCATTTACAAAACAGAAAGAGTCAAAACGATCCTTTGGGTTGAGAGGGTATCTGTGCTTTTTTGCTTTATTAAAAACATATTTCAGCTGCCGATTCTTTCTCTCAGATTTGATTTTTGGCTTTCTCATCCTATAGAGAAAAGAATTCCCTCTGGATAAAAATACAGCTGCGGGAGGGAGCTCACACGTGAGCCCGGGTCTTCTCCGCATTTATTTGGTGTTCTGCTCCCCACGAAGCACAACCGAAGGATGCGACTGATGCGCTTGACCCATTTGTTTGCTGTCATCGGAGCCTTGGTTTCACGGGGGGCTTGTCAATTTATGAAGACATTAAATTATTGCAAGAAATATAAATGACAGCTGAATATGAAGGATTTGCTTTGTGTTTACCCAAAGACGTGAAGACATTCTTTGGTGCTGAGCTCTGCCCTGGTACCTCCCAGGGAGCTGATGTCAATTCTAGTCCCGAGCACGAGTGTCAGCCTGCGGCACTGGGTGGGGTGCCCAAGTCAGGAGAAATGATTAGCAAGTAATAGTTTTCTATCAGTAAAAAAAAAAAAAAAAAAAAAAAAATAATTAATAAAAAAGACATGAGTAGTTCAAGGTAATACCCGTAAAAGAATCACAAAGCGGTAACTTCCAGGGTGGGATAAGGAGAATGACGAACATCCAGCTCCTCACGCCCTGCTTTCCTGCACTCATTCCTAGGTAGTAAGAGAGGCAGACGTAAGGGGAAAAACACCAGCAGTAGCTGTGAAATTCACTTCTACATAGACTGTGGTGAGAGTCTTCCCCGAGCCACCAGCAGCCGAGTTCGCTAACGATACCTGCTCACGTAAAATGTCACCAGTGTGACTCCTTTTCTTAAGGGGATGTTTTGTAAAACTTCACAAGCGACAGGTTCATAGTCCTGTTCGCAAAAGGTCATAAAAACCTGCATTCTCATTTCCCGCTGCTCTAGCCGCTAGCTGTGATTTAGAGCCCGCAGTTTGGCGGCATGATTGCTGCCGCACCGAGGAAGAAGCTCCGTGCATACCGATACCGCGGCTACAATTTGGCAGGCTAAAAGTCTCCTAAAATTGTGAAGTGCCACCATAACTTTATATGACTTCGTTCCAAAACCTCAGCTATTTCTAAAATAAAGTGCTTAAAGGAATTTCAGGGCTCCAATTACAGTATTTAAAAGGTAATGTACTGCTGGAGACCTTGCAGCGCTCATCCTCCGATCCTCCTGCAAATCTGCACTCAAATGCTTGCAAATTGGTTCCCGCAGAGTAAAGTTACTAGAAATCAGGGCAGCATCTTCGCTTCATTTTCCAATGACTTCATATGGCCGGGAAGCGAGAAGCACGTTGAATGGATTTGCGTTGATGCCCAGGGATGGTGCGATGCCACAGCAAACGGCCGCGATGCAGGTTTTTATGTCCGCGTGGCCATCCTGTTGCAGGTAAACCTTCCCAGCGCCCGGCCAATCCTACCGCATTTTGTTCCATTTTATAAAAACTAGTTAAAAAAATAAATAAATAAAAAAAGAGAAGCTCTGGCATGAAGGAGGCTCCGCAAGCTGGGAGCGACCCCTGGCTCTGCCTGAACACAGTCAACTTTTCTGAGCAAACCCGTCTGCTGAGGGTCAGGCTCCGGATGGCCCCTCTGCCAGGGTAACGCTCCCCTTCAGCCTTTCGCCTCTCTATTCTAATCCCCCAGCAGAAATATCTACGTGCACAAAGCAGGAAAAATCGCCCAAATCCTTTGTTGATAGAGATTATATAAATACCTACAAGGAACATACGCAGGTACTAATTTACCATAAAATATAAGTACTTGATTGAGAAGAAAATTTCCATTGAGCCTTTCATCCTGGTGAAGAGCTCTCCTACCAAAAATAGAGGAAAAAACCAGTTCTGTTTTTGCTGAAAATGCTTAGTTCCTACAAATGGAGCATAACAAGGCCTAAACCAAAAGGCACCGAAAGGTGTGACGTGGGAGAAAAAAAAAAATCAAAAAATAGGAAAAATATGTGTTGGGGAGGGGGTTCAACAGCTTTCAGTCTATTTAAGGGAATATTCCCTGACAAGTATTTGTTTTTCCAATTTACTGCCTCTCAGACGTGGTCAGCACTCTGAACATTAGCTGTTACGGTGACAAACACAAACCAGTGTAATTTTAGGAAAACACCTGCAGAATGCAATACGCAGTGGGCTTTAAATATCCCACTAAACCCATTACCACGCTGTTTTCCAGCGCTGGGCAAGCACAAACTTGTGTCCAAAAGCAAAGGACCCATCACCCCACCCCGGCATTAGCACCTGAACCGAAATTGCACAGTTTGGATAAACGCGACTCTTAAACGACGGCTGGAGAAAACTGCTTTCTAGTAGCATTTCCCAGTTTCTTTAATGCGCAAGATAAAAATCGGCATATTGGCGTTCTGCTGACTCCGAACCAGAAACGATAAGCTGGATTTGTTTCGGGTTCCTTTGGTCCACACAGCGCTTGGAATAGTCCTGATAAGATTTTATCACAGATTCTTTTTCCTGCAGGAAAAGCAAGGCTGCAGGAGAAAAATACAGCGTTGTTTGCGCTAACAGGGAAATTAAAAGAACTTGTAATTCTCCCCTGATGATGTCGAAGGGACATACTCGGAGACACAAAGAGCGGCTGATCGCACTGGGAGCTCCGCATTTGTGGCTTAAAGGTTATCTAGACCCATAGTAACTCCAACCGCATCTCCGTGCCTCCTTTCCTTTATAGCTCCGAAGAGGCAGATGCGGGAGAGGTGAATGGCCCCGTTTGCTGGAACGCCTCAGAATTCATGGGACTGCCCCACCTCCCACGGCACCGCGTCCCGCCCCACCACGCGTCCCCCTCCTGCGGCGCCAACGTCCCACCAGCCACCGCAAACATCCCGGCAAGCACGGCGCTCGGCAGTTACGACCGACCACCATGACAATTTAAAGATTATTAAACCCGATCTAATCTCTTCTTGCATACCTGACAGAACTGAGCACACAACGTCCTCATTCCTGATGTCCGCAGAAGAGTTACAAAAGTAAAGACTAATAATTTATATTAAACGCACTTTTTTTTTTAAGCCGTTGCTACAAAACCCCATTAAGCACGCACAGGAACGCACACGTCAGCCCACAACGAGCTCCAGAGCGTTCCTCTGCTGCGCGTGCCCGACCGCCTCGGTTGAAGTCACGGTGTTTCGGCAGAGCATCGCATTTGGCTCCTGCAGATGACGGTGGGGAAAACGCACGCGAAAAGGCGTGAGTCCTTACTGCCAAACCGCTCCCGAGGAGCCAGCGGAGAGCAGGAAAAGGAACACATCGCTTCTGTAGAGCGAGACTGTACTTTCCCATTGAGATTTTTTTATTGCACGTTTTCCGCCGTATAACCTGCGTGTCTCGAGAACAGAGACATTCGGGCTAACAGGTTGTTTGAAACTTATCTTTAAATTATTTGTAATCGGCTACTTCTCACAGGGAGCTGTAGCTGAGAGTTTTTCCTCGCAAGGTGAGATAAGTTTAGTGGTAACTACGGGAAAGCGTTTTGCGGCAGAGCTGAGACAGGGATAAAGGTGAAGTACAAGCTGTCAGAGTAAATGCCAGGTGAGATACCGTAGCGCATCCCCACGCTGTAAGTCAGCACCGGCTCTGTATGGCAGTCTGGACCCCTTCACGCTTTCAGTTTGATCTTTATCATCTTTTGTTTTCATTTTTATTAAATGGTGCCACTTGCCTTTCGTTCTGTGGTGCAATAGTTAGTTAATCTCTCTCCACCGTACCATCTACCACAGAAAGTGCCATCCAGCTGTTCCTAGAACCAAATTTTCCTCTGCCTTTTTCTACTAAAAACAGTATACTAATGGGTGGAAAAAAATATTTCTTAGAAAGATTAGTCAACTATCCCAGCTCCTCCTGATTAGCAAGTCTTGTATTTATTCAAGTAACTCATTTTAAGGAATGCATTTACTTCCCCCCCTCTGTTTTAGACCTCAGATTTATGGCACGAGGCAGCAGCATTTGAAGGTTGGATGTTTACCTGATTAGCTGTAGTTAATGGAACCTTTTCCACAAAACCCTTTCCCAGTTCTGGTACTTCCCCAACAACATCTTTCAAATTCACTTGTTTAAAGGGTGATAAAACAGGACAGAGAGAAGCGACAATGCTTCACCCAGCACCGCATCACCTTGCCAGAGCAACGGCGGTGCCCTAACCACTAACTACGCTACAAAGATCAGTTTTACCCAACCTCATCCAAATCTCATACATTTCAAATCCGAGATGACAGCTCCTCAACAGGTATGGTCCAAAACCAAAAAAGGAGTCCCAAACATTGCGTTACGCACTTCTGTACCTTGAGCTAAGTCTTCTACGAGCTCCACAAAAGACCAGATATTCTACTGTGGAAAATTCCCCGACGGATGCCGCACGCCTTCCAGCGTTTAACAAAATAAAACCTGCTCCCGCATTTGCAATGCTGACGAGCATTTCTGCACGTCTTCAGAAGTACAGCCCTGTGCCATTATACCACAGGACAAATGTTTATTGATGTTTCAGCTGTACTCTATTGGGTTTTTTAATAACAAAGTGTCTTTATTCCATTCACAGTAATATTAAGTCTGAGTCATTGTCTTCTATTCCCAAAAATGGCTGTGAAGCCAAATGGGGAGGAAAAGGAAAAACCTGCACACAGCATGTTACAATAATTGTAATAGTTGTATTGTAATACCTATTTGGTTTGTATTATTTCTCTTTTAGATCATTTCCATTTCAAAATATAATGCGCCCATCACATCTAGAATAGACATATGTAATTTCTATGTTTTGCATACGAGGTATGTAACAAATATTAACCCGTAGCAAAGACAACCCCGGGATCTGCAGGGAACTAAATGCACCAGAAGTCGCAGCAACCACCTGCCTCTCTTGTACCCCACCGACCTCCACCTTCTGCCGAGCAGCGGGTCTGCCTGTTGTCTCTGCTCAAACACTTTTGAGTTGCAACTTCGGTTTGTGGTTTGGGGGGCCCATTTGGGCCCTGTTTGCTTCTTTCTTTCATTTGGAATGGATTGCTATTAAATAATCCTGAATTCTCCTGTACCACCACCAGCTTCACTGACTGAGAAGTGAGTAGTTTCCTGCCCGGCAGCTCTGGCACAAACAAGCGCATGGTGTCCCACGTGCAAAGTGCTGCAAAGCTCCACGCGGCTCTTGGCTCAGAGAAAAGCCGGGACGTGTGCTGCTCCCGGCTCTGTTCCGCTCCCATTAATGTTGGGATCCCTTTTCTCAGTCTGTTACCAACTCACCCCTCCAGTCTGCTCTCTCACCTCTTCTCACCTGCAAGAAGCATTTGGATTTCTGTATAACAGAGACAATATCTACTTCAACTGCCCCACAGTACAAAGGAGGACCAGCAGTGACAAAGTTTAACGTAAAATACCTGAATGGCCTAAGCAACGTAGGGCCTCCCACGTGTCACTACTCCTTCCGATCAAATGTATTTCCTAATATCTAACTTGATGGTCCCCTGCTACTGTTTCAGGCTGTCACCCCCTGTCCTGCCTACTCTGGATGTGGGTATCTCCTCCTCTCTGCAGCAACCTCAAAGCTGCCACCAGGTCTGCCGTCTCCCCTGCATGCTGAGCAACCAGCCTCCACCGAATATCCTGTCCCCCAGCTCCCGATCGTTCTTCCTGCTCCCATTCTCAGTTGCCCCCTTCCCATTGGGACACTCAACGCCCATCTGAGAGCAGTGCTTGGGCTGAGACCTGCCACATGTTGACCAGGTCAGATGAAAAAACGCACAAAAACAAACAAACCAACCAAACGCAACCAAACAAAAAGTCTCACGAGCAGTACATCAGATAGCAACGTGGAGTCCAACTGTTCATATTCAACGGCAGTCTTGGTGAACCTCTGTGGGCAGACTATGCCCTGCAGTCCCATATATCACTGTCATTCTGCTACACGTCTGACTAGTTCATAGGCTCAACACCTTTACTAACTCCACATGGCAAGGCGTTCAAGAAGGGAAAGGGTCGGATGGACTAACGTTGTGAACCGACAGCTGTTGTTGACCTTTCTGAAGCACGTCCTCTGACAACCTCTGTTCTGACAGCTTCAGCTCAGATAGCAGCATCAACTGTGATCTTCACAAGCCACCTAATCACTGCCAACTACAGGTCCAGAACTCCTGCAACGGGCATAAGCCATTTATCATTCAACCCTTAAAAAAAAAAAAAAAAAAAAAGCCAAAAAGCCATTTCTGTTCTGATGACAAACTCTTGTTGACTATCAAACACAGCAGCAGGATCTCAGCTGCTTCTGATATGGCTACAATACAAATAATTCATGGAAGCTGTTGATACTTAACTGGTATGAATCACTGCCACGCCAGGGAAGTCAGGAGGCCAGAACCCCTGTTCATATTAAAAATATATAGATCTCCAGAGTCCCCTGCTGACTTTTATCTGCTAGTGATCTAGAACAGGATTTTCTGACTAATCCTTCAAAGTCATTGTTTTTTTCAGCCTCATCAAATTCTTCCTGTCCGTTGTGCCTGCTGGGACTCTGTAACTGGCCCCAAGCCTTCACTCTTTATATACGTGATTCATCTGAAACCGCCTTTTCTCCCTTTCTCTGGTTCCCTAACAATTCCAAGTAGTACCCAAGATAAACACAATGCTTTTCCATTAACTGGTTTGGGTACGTACTGTCCTGACAGAAGTTTTTTATTTTAAGGCACTGGTCTAGCCGGACCAATTGATATGGAAATGAGTGTAATTACCAGCGTAAACAATCTGTTATTTTCCCTACGAGTCAGAGCGCTAAATCACCAATGGCCCACTACATTACCATCTGAATAGGAGGAGGCAGCTAATGGGCCATATGTTAAAAAGCAGGTTACTTGCATCTTCATTTGCAAATGAAAAGCAAGAATGACAGCTGGATAGAAACGATATGACCATTGATCATACTGCCATTCCCAGGACCCCCCACACAAGAAATACCAGGTATCAAACCACCACAGAAGCTTCTCAGCTCTGAATCCTGCCTGCTTCACGACAAGGCTCCAAAAATTACTGATGATACACCGAGAGTGTGGTCCAGCCCATCTCCAGGCTCAACATAGGAGGTTTGGTTTCCCAACCAAGTTTCACATATCACAAGAAAGTATTTGAGAAACTATACTACAAAATTTACACACTTGCCTTCCCAAGTTGTGACACATACCAATGGACTAAAGTTTCCCAACGAAGCTGTGGAGAAGCAGCAAAACAAGCGTTGTGCATCAGCAGGGGCTCCTACAAACCATAAAGTACAAGACAGACATGCCCAACACTGCCCCATCTCCAGTTCTCAGTCCCGATCCCTACCCATGAGCTACGTGATGCCTTCATAAGACCAGCTGCCCTGGGGGCAGCAACTACGTACACTGACTTTGTACGTGGAAAAACACTGTGGAGCCCTTGTTTCAGCAGGAATTAACCACCAAGTTCAGCTGTAACAGGTAAGGTGGGAAGAAAAGTCTTCAGCTGCATGATGGGAGGCATTTAATGGCAAAGCTGAATTAAGGAGTTATCCCTCCCCACCCTGAGCTGCTTCCTCACAACAACTGTGGACAAAAAAAGAAGGGAAAAAAAGTATTCTTTTTAAGCCCAATTAGTTCACCCACCAAGTTCCCAGAGCAGCCCCTTAAAGACCTACATGGACCCAAAGACAAGGACATGCGAGTGATAACTGAAGACCCAAAATGCAACCAAAGATATCGACCCTGAAACACAAAACGGTATCTTCTGATACTGCATCAAGGGAGATGTCAGGTTTTTCTGCACTTCTGCAACGCAAACGCCAGGTAGGACCAGGAGGCCCGTCCCCAGCTCCGACCGGAGCAGCGCACCTCACCTGTGAACTCGTGCTCCAGGCACGTCCCCTCCAGCAAGGAGAAATGGCAGCGCGTGTAACGGGCATGACAGGACAGTCATAAACTCCCCAACTGATGTCCAGCCAGAGCGGTAACAGCATTGTGTTCTGCCTCAAGAGCGCTACTGCTATTAGCAGTGTTTATATTTAATATATCCTTCAAAGAAGCTGCTTTGTTCTTTAGGAACGGGACTTTCTCCCTCAGTGCCCTGGTTTCCCCCTGTCCTCCCACATATACTCCTGACTCAGTGGTTAAAAAAAAGAAGAAAACCAAGTTGAGAGGAGGTCAAGCCACTCTTAAATGCATAGGCATTAGAGGTCCCTGAAAGCAAACTAATTACACTGAAAATGATGAGCTAAACGGAACCAGTGTGACACCAGAAATGACCATTCAAGATGTGCTAATAAGCTCCAATACATACATTATTTCTCACTGAAAATAAGACTGGGAAGCTTTAAAAAACAGGTTTCTTTTTGCCAAAATAATCCTGTCAGTGACGGCATTTATAAAGGAATAGGTACGTGAAGCTCTGGCAGCCCTGGCTGGGCTCGGCGCCCCCACACCCCCACTGTCCCTACGGGAAATGGCATCTCTCCCCTCCCAGGGGCTGCACCCACAGCACCGTGCTCGGGGGATGGCGGGGGGGATGCTCCAGAGACCCACCAGTCCCTCCCTGCAGGGAAACTTAATAGATAACCCTGGGAGAAAACTAAAACTACCTACAACCTACACACCCGATGATTGATTTTCTTTTTCCTACAAGAAGTTTTTCCTCATTCTTTACTGACTTCAAAAATTATCTCACGCATCCTCTTTCAGTAAGGAAGAATGAGGCAGTCAAATCACAACATCCTGGCATTTATAGCGACTAATGGATATAAACAGCATTTTCAAATCTGTCAAAATAATTTATAGTATCTCCCAAAGTTTCCTTGCAGCACGTACAGTTGCCGAGTTAAATGGTTTTACAACTGCAAATCATTTTTGGAAACAGTCTAAAGAATGAGAATATTCATCAATGGGTTTATTAATATGGGTAGAAAGAGTAATGGATCCAATATCTGCTAAGGGGACATCACATTATGATACACGCTTTAACTAATTTGCAATCTAGGAAAAAAAAAAAAAAAGAAGAAAAAATAGAATATTGTATCCCAGGGAGGCTCTTATCATTTGCCGACTGCTCTCTCTTTAGGCACTTCTAGCACCTGATTAATTAATAATTGTTGCTTGGGTTATGCTGCTTGGCAACTTCTGTACCCTGGCTGTGAATCATAATCTGGCACTAAAAATTTAATAGGTGTACTGCAATGCTATCTGAGATGCACCCCGTTGAGTGTTAAATAACTTATTTTTTGTAAATATAGTCCTTTCTTTTTTTTCCTTTTTTTTTTTTTTAACCTGAAAGCAGCATTACAGTTCGATAACTCCACCTGTCACCAACAGCAGTAATTAGCACCCGTGTTGCTTCACTGAGAGATTACCTGATCGAATCCAATTACGGAATTTTCTTTTTTTTCCCCCCCGTTGTTTTTCTGAAGCCGTCGCAGCGCTCGGGTGAGCTGCGTTTTCATGCTGGGCAACCGAGTTCATTAAACACAAGCGGTCGGCTGGGGGGTGCTTTTTTGGTGCCATTTGTAAAGGCTGAGCCCTGGGGGGCTGGCGGCAGCGGCGCTGCAGATCGGGCCGGACAAGAAAGGTTCAAAGGCTTTCCCCCAAAAGAACCATATGAAAAATGAGTTTCTGGGACAAAACACCAACAGAGAGAGGGAGACCTGCGTATTGCCACTAGAAGTAAGTAAGAACGGCAGCAATAAAAGCAAAGCATCGGTCCTTCCAACACCAACCTCCCAGCAACCGCAGGGATCCAAATAACGGGATGAACAGGTTATTTTGGTATCAAAACCTGCCCCCTGGACAAACTCTTCAGCAAGAAAGACAGAGTGAGAGTCAGACTAAGACTAGATGATTTCAGGACTGCCAGCAAATAGCATTAATATGAGGAAAGACATCGGCCGCAGCCCGGTTTGGGATGAACAGCCAAGGGTAGCCCCCCAGCAGAGTTATCTGCAGCCCACCAGGACAGCAACTCAGGGCCTTGGGGGGGTCCGTCCCCTCACCAGGGCTGTGCAACAGGACCGAACGGAGCCAGTGACTGAACACACTTCATTGTGGAGAAGGACAGAGAAGGATTTGGGGGTGCTGGTGGATGAGAAGCTCAACATGAGCTGTCACTGCACACTTGCAGCCCAGAAAGCCACCCGCATCCTGGGCTGCATCAAAAGCAGCGTGGCCAGCAGGGTGAGGGAGGGGATTCTATCCCTCTACTCCGCTCTGGTGAGACCCCACCTGGAATGCTGCCTCCAGCTCTGGAGCCCCCAGTGTAAGAAGGACATGGACCTGTTGGAGTGGGTCCAGAGGAGGCCACAAAGATGATCCAAGGGCTGGAGCACCTCTGCTGTGAGGACAGGCTGAGAGAGTTGGAGTTGTTCAGCCTGGAGAAGAGAAGGCTCCAGGGAGATCTTATAGTGACCTTCCAGTGTCTGGAAGGGGGTCTACAGGAAAGGTGAGGGGGACGCTTTATCAGGGAGCGTAGCGACAGGATGAGGGGTAACGGTTTTAAACTGAAAGAGGGGAGATTTAGATGAGATCTGAGGAAGACATTCTTTGGTGTGAGGATGGTGAGCCCCTGGCCCAGGTTGCCCAGAGAAGCTGTGGCTGCCCCATCCCTGGAGGGGTTCAAGGCCAGGTTGGATGGGGCTTGGAGCAACCTGGGCTGGTGGGAGGTGTCCCTGCCCAGGGCAGGGGGTGGAACGAGATGTGTTTTAAGGTTCCTTCCAACTCTAACCATTCCATGATTCTATGCTGCTGATCTCCATGTAACAAGGTTCTTGAGGGGAAAAAAAAAAATCAAAATAACTAAAATAACCACTAAAATAACCATAAAACCAATTCTTTAATAACCTCAACCCACTCCCCTCCACTGCCTGGCATCAATAACATTTGCCACAGCTTTTCTGGGCAGAGCTGAGCGCTTCAGAAGTGCAGGCTTTTGGGATCACAAAGAATTTTGGAGGTGCTGACAAACTGTGCCAGAAGGTCTGAAAAACAGCACCTTCTCACAGCACTCAGGATCACAAACATTTGCCTTGATATCACTTTCATAGAACGAGAATAAGAAAGAGTAATAAAGGTTTTAGTAGAACTAATTAAGTTACTCACAATTTACAACCTGCTCGTTCCACATCCCTAAAAATAACACCAATAAGAAGACAGACATTCTGAACTCTCTATTAAATTAAAAAAAAAAAGTTTTGCCTTTCCCTTGCTTTTATGTGTCAGCCAAAAAATAAAACACTGCCGTTATGCCCGCTTCTTCACCAGCAATAACTCTGGACAAAACCATTAATCACGAAAAATTTATTCAACACATTCTGCCTTTCTTACTACGTGCGAATAATCCACAAATTAAAAGGAAAGCAAGCAGGGTTACCACCGCGATGATTAAAAGCTTTGGAAGAAATACAAAGGCTTTTGCCCCAGGTCATGTGCTGACCGCTGGTTCAGAGCAGCTGGGAAGAGCCCAACCAAAACTGCAGCAAGCGGAACCAGAAGTGCCTGCAGGAGGAAGGCTTCCCCAAACACTGCCTCTTGCCAGAGCAGGACCACAGACCACAACTTCGGAGCTACCTGGGCACGCTTGAAATCCCCTTATGTATTATTTGTTGTTTAATATACTGCGTTTCCCTAAGCAGCGCTCTGGCTCTTAGGGCGGTGGGTGGTAGGAAGCTTCACTGCTACCAAGTCTAGGAGGGATCACAGAGGTCTCCAGACAGGCTTTTGCACAGGATCCCAGAAACTTGCACACACATATATCCGCCCATTTTGTACGTACACACCCGTACACAGCCGCTGCTTGCACACCCCTTCATGAGCATTGCATCCTTCTGGTACGTTGGAGCCCAGACCATCCGCGGGGTCCTTCCCAGCCCCGGCAATTCCCCACCCCAGCGTTGGTGCAGACCGGCCCATCACACAACGCAGAGTAGCACCGGAGGTGCCTTGTCTACAGGTGACAAGGTAAGTGTGAATTTTGGGTAATTGCCGTTTTTCTGAGCCAGATGAGAGTGGGAGGATGGAATCAACTACTCGACAAAAACGCTTCTTGCCGCATTTGGGAGACAAGCAAATTGGTGAAAAAGTGAACTCTCATCATCCCCAGGAACATTTTTTTCTGACTTACAGCCAAAAAAACAGTCTGTGATGCATGAAAATCTCTTAGAACACATAATTCAAAGAACATTACGAAGCCAGAAAAATCCCTGTGATTTTGGGAGTGCTTTTCAAATCAGCGACAGAGCAAGTAACAAGTACATGAGCTGAGACAGAGCTAAAATGAACTTATGACAAATGTTAAATATCGGCGCAGCAATCAAGGACCAAAGTAAAAGCAGGAGAAAAAAGGGCCCATGATTAAGAGTCCTACATTTCCTACTCGGATAGACAATCCCATTAATGCTGCAAACATCACCTTGTCCCTTGCGGGGAATTAAGAGAAATACCATCTTTCTCAGGGAAGGCACAACCTCCCTTATGCAGGCACATCAGCAGCACAGAAATTTGGGTTACATTTTCAAGCGGACACGTTAGCTCTGCTCCCAAATGTTTCCTGGGTGCAGTCAGGTTCCTCCTCTGTCCCCACTGCAGCTTTTTATAGACAGGATCCCAAAGCACATTTCATGAAGAAGCCTGTATAATTTTACAGATGGGGAAACTGAGGCACTCCTGGTTGCGATAGGAAAACCCCAGATATCAAGCCATGGGCTTTTCTTCTTTAAATGAAGAAAATATGAATATCCACTTCTGTCATTGCTGAGGGACGTTACACCTCTCCCCCTCCCCTGCCTCAGTTCTGCGGCTCGTACACGCTCTGTGCTGCACCCTGGGACAAACCAAGGACCCCAAATCACAACTTCGGAAAATGAGGAATTGTTCATCACGGCTTTTAAAGCAGCCGCCGGCTGACCTCTTCAGCAGCTCTGGAGTATTTTTCTTTTCTGTTGTATTTTGCTGCGCTGTTTATTATCTTCCCATTTATTTTAAGTCCTGCTAAGCCCAGCGGAGAGGGTTTGCAGTTTATATTGTGCTACGCTGATCCTCCTCCTGCTTGTTCTTTGTAGCATATGGCCATTGAGGTTATAGCCTCTCTTCCACTTCTGTGTCTCGCTTTATTACCTTAGATTTTTTTTTAATACCAAAATCTATATGACACTTCTCTCTGCGGGCATCTCTTCTGTCCGAATTCCAATTTAATCTCCACCTTTTTTCCCTTAACTACTCTGGATACCCACAACGTACCAGTGCAAAGCCTGCCACGCCACTGGAGAGGTCAGATGCACGGAGGAGAAATTAGTGCTCCTGCTCAGATTCTTATTTGGTACTTAACATCAAGTTATTAGCAATAACACTAGGCCTATTTGTTAACTACTATAGTCAGCTAATGCTAAGCCTTAGTAGTAACAGCAGTCTGCTCTTCTTTTACCTTCACTCCATATCTTGTCACCAAAAAAAATCCCACCCGATTTCCATTTTCCTTTCCTGTTGCAGGCAATTTTCCTCTTGGTTTCTCCACGAATTGTTCATGACAGTCCTCACTGGTTTGTCGGGTACTTGGTTTTCTCGTGGACCAGACTGTCCTCCTCGGACAATACCAACACCTTCATGGAAAGGAGAAGGACCACAGGTTTTTCTGTTCAAAACATTCTGACCAGGGAAGTTTCCTAACGAATCAATCTTTCAAGCTGAAATGCTGAGTTTCGTCAGGAACGGAATCAGTTTTGCTTTAAACGCAACCAAGTGCTCTGCTGTTCTTGCCAACGTGTCCCTGCCATTTTCATGGCTTGCCCCAAACCCTGCCATCTGAGCGGCCCTTCGTGGTGCAGCGCCAGCGGCGCAGCCTGGGCCTCGAGACAGCAATGGCTGGGCGGCGTATTTAACAGGACCATTAAAGCCAGAGGAACGCTCTTTGGAGACTGTTTTGTTCGTGTGGCCCATCACACAACAGGATGCACCACTTTTATTTAAATTTCTGCAATAACAACCCAACTCTTTCCATCTGTGTTCATGCATTAATTCCTTCCTCTGCCATCATTTGCATTTGATAAACACATTCCTTGTTCAATTACAATTACCCTACTGAAAATCCATCCTATTTATCACCTTACCCGCTAAAAACTAAGGAGCTCATTTTGATACTCCTCCTGAGGAGCTGCCTCATACAAAGTCTCTCTCATCTGAACGCCTCTGCCAACCCTCCCAAAGCCATATATCGAATATAAACATCAAACCCCAGTCCTCACAGGCGAGGAAGAGATAAAGTGTTCTTGCTACCTGCAAGGCCAAGCCCAAGCTCCGTTTCCTTTCCCGTATAAGATAGAAAGTTGAAGACAAAAGTTTTAACCCCTGTGGAAGAAGTAAGGAACGATGCAGCTTTAAACCAGGAAAAAAAAAAAAAACCCTCTTTCTGTCTACAAAATGTCAAAGGTGGAAAGATGCTGTCCTTTTCATTTCCTTTCTTCTCTCTTGTAATGACTGGGAATATATCACTGAGGGCTATTTTTTAACAGAAGTACCGGAGTTAAGCAAACAGTTAAGGCTTCATCTTCAGGTAATGTAAATCAGAGCAGCTTCATCAAAGTAAAATCTATTCATGCTGGCTGCTGTCCTTGTAATGTAATTTCAAAGCATTCTTGTTGCCTGCTACCGGCTTTACGAGGGGCAGAAGGCAGAAAACCTACGGAAAGCCAAAGGAAAAAAAGATAGTAATAGAGACCTCTTAGTGATGATTGCAGAATCGATGCGATAACAACAGAGACTAAATGGCTATGAATCATCTTGTTAAGTCTAGCTGGTCTGCAGGACTGCCCCAAAACAGCAAACACCCAACAACAACAACAAAAACGCCAAAACAAAGGGATTGATCCGACCCTCACAGCTGCTAAACCTGTGCAGAGGATGCGGTGCCATCCCGAGTGCCACATCATTGGGATGCCAGGGACATGCCAGACTTCCCAAGCCCCCGGCCAGCACAGCGTGCCATGCCCTCGTGCCTGCCCCGTGTCCTCGGGATGGAGCCGGGTTTCCAGGGCCGGGAGAGCTGCGGATGCCCGAGAGGGAGAGCGGGACAAGGGCGACATTGTTCCCTCTGCCCCCACCGCCCATCGCCCGGGTCGCTGGAGTTCACATCTCTCTTTTTCCCAAAACTTGTTTATAGGAGGCAGTTACCGTCATTCATTTCATACCAAAAAAAAAAATAAAATAAAAAAAAAAAATAGTAATAATACCACAGGGGGAGCAAGGGAGAGTGCACAATGATGACATGGGCACAAAGGTATGCAGGGAATGAGGAGGAGGAGGGACGCGCCCCAGCCGCCCAGGGCCCATAAATCACAGCCCAGGGCCCATAAATCACACGGGCTGGACGATGACCTTTCCCGCGCTGCCCACTGCTAAAGGTTTCTGACATGCAAAGTCCTCCTCTCCGCTTTGCGGGGACAACGGGGGCTCACGAGTTACTAAAACAGGGCCTGATCGCTAGTCAGAATGAATAAAGCCGTTTGGAAAAAGAGGGAGACAAAAGATATGAAAACTTTACATAAGCAAGGACGCCGGTCAAACATCTCCTGAAGGGATGGGAGTTTTGGGGCACATCTATTTTTGTCTTCTTGGCCAACGCTGCTGCAATGGAGGGCTGTTAATGCCAGTTACACCACTCACGCCAAGACCCGGAGAGGGCAACAGCTCTTGGACGGCTGGATATCAGATTGCAAAAAAACCCAACAAAACAACAAACAAGCAAAAAAAAGCAATGGGAATTCCATTGTCACTTTATAGGACAGCATTGCCAACCAGAAAGAGAGCCGAAGCAGTGATTTTATTCTCCTCGTCTTTTGCCGCCGTCACCCCCAATTGTTTCACCCTCTGTTTTGAAGAATAAGAAACTCTCAGACCACTGGACCATCAAGTCAATTGTGTTCTTCATCTGCACAAATAATCAAGCGTTTTTGGTGCCAAACTGGAGTAACTCCAACATGAGAAACTGAAGTTTCTTGTGCACACCAGAAGTTATATATAGTTAATACACATATGCAAATGTAGTCAGAGTATACAGAGTTATAATCCGAAAGGTCACATTTTCATTTCATTTCAGGGCAAACCACAAGTTTCCTGGTTTATTAATTTTATTTTTGCAGAAGGGAAGTTTTCCGCAGAGACTTACATCTGGCTGATGACTTCTTGTAGGAAGAAGCTAAGCCTCTCAACGGGAAGCGCTGGCAGGGCTGGGTCCCCGCCTAACAAACAGATGGGCAACATTTTCTGGTTGGACGTTATTTTTAAACGTGACGGGATCATCAAGACATTATATAGTAATTGTCACACCACGAATTCTTTGCCTGACACAGATCAGGAATTGTAAATAAACTCCCAAGGCAACAGATCACCTAGCGTGAGCTTTAATCTATCAAATATGGTAATTGTTAGCACAATATAACAACTCGCTGGCTTGTAAATTAATCACTCGGTCTTAGCAGCAAGGTGCATCTTTTTATAACTAATGCCTGCCATATGAAGTGTGGCTAATAAGATGCCTCTAATTTAAGAGTCTCACAACTTCCTCCTTAAGGAGATAATTGCTCACAGTGAAGGCCCCAGTCCCAAAAAGGCTGCAGAGAATAACGCTCGCCGACGCTCGCCAACTGCTCCCTGCCACTGGAGGGGAGGTCAGAGCAGAGCACCGCTGGCTGGAGTGCCCAGAAGGACATCACAGGCTACGGAAAAACCAGTTTGGGATTGCAACTCATCAACATGTATGACCTACTGGTCCAGAAGGCTTATGTAAGTTCCGACCCAGAAATATGCACCTGTTTATTCAAGAATGCTTAACAATTTTGACCTAGTAAATTTGAACAACACATTTTGAACAATATAGGTTCAAAACCCATATGTTTTGAACAATGCTTGTAGTTCCTTCCTTCTGGCATCACCTTACCCCTCCTGCTGTCCAGCCCTAATCAAGTATCAAAGCCTTTTCTCATACACAGCCCCTTTCTTCCCCTGCTCAGCATCCAGCTCTGCCCAGCTGCCCCCAACTCACATCTCCAGCTGGTCCCCGACGCTCTGCTCCTCAAGGAGGTGGCCAAGGTCTCATGAACCTCAGCCTCAGGGCTCCTCCTCAGGGCTTTACCTGCATTATTGATCAGACTGACTGCCCCTTCCTGGTCCCTCCTTGTGACTCCTCTCAGACATGAATTTCTTTAAAGGACAAGAAGTTTCAGTCAGGGGAGTCCTCCTCCTGACTGAACGGTGAAGAAGTCAGCCGTGCTATAGGGCACTGCAACGTCATAAATACCTACAGCAAGGTTATCTCTTTTCTACATAATGTCTTCATAGCCTGCAGTAATTTCAGATAGGATAGTGAGAAATTTGAAGAAAACAGAGGAGCCGACTCATTATGGAATGATAATGTTAATTCTACCTTCTTAAAGCACATCGTTAATGCAGAAGATTAATTAAACAGGTCCTGACAGACTCAGGGCCTTTCCCAAAGAAAGCTGGGGAGAAATGACATTTACTGCAGATCTCAAAAATAGTAATTGGCTAGTAAATACACCATCTCCGTTGAGGTGTTAATCAATTGCGTATTTTGCATGAGTTCATTTTGATGACAAAATGAATGCATTTTTGTTAAGACTGAATCCCCCCAAAATCACTGAGATGGGACAGTGCATCTTGCGTGTAAGTCGGGGATCTGACCCCAGACAAAGCAGGCTGAGTCCCCCAGAGCACAGCACGAGTTTGGGAACAGTTCAGAGATCCCATCTGCCAGCCGCTTCTATCACTGCAGATAATGAAGAGCACAGACACTCGCTCCCGCTCCGTTATTTCTTAGGAGCTGGAGCTGAGGGCCACCGAGACGAGCAGAAGGCTCGGGCTGGGTTCTGGATAAACCCCGAGTACCCGTGAAGTCTGGAAGGAGGTAAAACCGAGCCCTTTTGCTCCTGATTTGCCCTGCCCAGCAACACAGCAAACCTCGTTCTCCACGTCTTTGCATCTCTGTGAACGCAGAGGCACCCAAACCCCCCAGGGGGACGGCACATCCCTCCTCCTCTCGCCTCACACAAGTGGCGAGAAGCCGATGAACCACTCTGAGAGAAGTCAGCTGCACAGACAAGACGAAATTTAAGGAAACAAGAGGAGGATCATCCAAGGTTACGGTGGGTATCCAAAACTTTCCCCCAGGGCAGCTGGAGCCATTTGAGAACTGCGCTGTAGACCAAATGATACAGAAGCAACCGGTAACACTAAAAATTCCCCACACAGCACTGATTTTTTTTTTTCTGTTTTATTTTGTTTTCACTGCAAGTCAAAATATCTACTTTGAGCATGACGGCAGATCATGGCCAATCTGGTGAGACTGAGCTACTTCTAAATTGGGAACTGTGACAGGAGCGCAGCACAGCATTAAAGCTTATCTAAGGAGATAAGCCAATTGCATTAGAGAAGCAGCTATAAAATTTAATAGACAAAATTGGTATCGACTAATTAACGCTTATAATTGCTATTATCAGAGGTTTTTATAAAATTATAACCTAGATATCACTATGTAAACATGAAGTTGAGTAACTGATGTACAGAACCAAACCCCACTATACCGCCTTCATCCAGTATGTAACTGCTTGTTTAGGAACAGAATAACGGACTGATTAATCAACTAAAAGTTCAGAGGACCAGCATATTACCAGAAGGCTGACACTGCACCCGGTGAGTTGACACTCGCATTTTTAATTTAGTATTCCATTTCTTAGTTAAACTTCATTGGCTACCTTCTTTATATAAGCCTTTTATCTTCTTGAAAAGCAGGAGGTACCCCCTTCAGAAAGGTTCACTGTTAGAAGGACATCACCCTGGCTGTGTCTTCACATCCCTCCTTCTGACACCAGTGCGGGCCAAACCACTCCCTGCTGCAGCTGCTGAGCAGTAGCATAAGAAAAGGCAGGGAACTGGTTGGTATATGCCCTCCCCATATGTTAAAAAGTGGAAAGGAGACCTGGCCGCTCCCGTACGACGAATTCCCTTTGCTCTTTTCAGCCCCGGCGTGACAGGGAGAGAAGCGCGGCAGTTTCTCCTCTACATCTCCAAGTCTCACAGCTCAGCACGCCAGCACGGTAAATAAGCTTAGAAGTAGTGTGTTCAGAAATTGCAACGTCTGGGCAAAAACAGCCAGACAAAATCTGTTCCAAGTCCTCGCTTCTGCAGATGCACCAATTCACACGGGTCTCCTCTGCGTATCCTTCTGCAAATATTTAAGTGAATGAGTTTCGCTCTCACCAGTTTAAAAACTTCACACCTGTGTCTCTTTACCAGGAGTTTAGTTTTATAGGCTCTGGGAGCAAGGGAAAAGCAAGGCACAGGCACAGTTTATGAGCCAAAGGATGATGGCGAGACTGCAGGCACTCGGCTTTACGTCCTCAGCGGTGGAGAGGCTGGGAGACCAGCACTAACGACACGTCAAACTGGAGGCAACAGCAACGTGCCCCGTGAGAGGCAATTTCCAAACTGGTGACAAAGTGGGTGAGACAGCGCACAGCCCTCCCCCGGGACGAGCGCAGCCCCGCGCCGCTTACTGGCATTGACAGGACCAGGCAGCACGCCACCCAAACGCCACACGCCGCCAGGACGCCTTATCTGACCGCCTTGCTCCAGAAACGTTGCTCCAGGTGAACGTGAAAGGCAGGAGTTGCGGTTTCTGCAAGGGCAGGATCCCACAAGTCAGTGACCTTTCCAGGAGAAGCAAGGAGAAGAAAAAGCACATCCCTCTCCTGCTTGAGGCCCAATCCCATGAGGCTTTTACACACACTTAAGCTCATCCTTCCACATTAAAGCACTTATGATGAACTTTAGGCATTACCTTATGTACCATGGAAGCTTCACAAGGTGCCTCTGGAGAACCTGGTACTTGACTGCTCGCTGAACTGTGTTGGTTTGGCATTAAAAAGGACCACGTTCACCCACAAAAGGATTGCCACAAACTCAACCATCAACAACACCCTAAACACAGCAAATCCAATGCACTCGGAGCTGATAAAACGTCTTCCCCAAATGAACTCCCGCAGTCCCATCCCAACCCTTTCAGCCACCTTCTATAGCACGACTGTAGCAGAGTGCTCTACACGGGCTCCTCCTAACCTCGGGCATCCCAATCCCATGGACAATGACGCACAGTCCATCCCCCAGAGAGGGTAGGACCACGGAGCAATCAACCGAAAACACAGGTTTTCCCACAGGTATGTGCTCCTCTCACGCTCCAAAGTCAGGTTCTCCCTCTCCACGTGAGGCTGTGGCACACCGCTTCTATATGAAAAGGCGGTGTGTAGTCACTAATTGGTCTAATTTATTACTGTTGCACTGTCTGATTCAAAACATCATTTAGACCCAAGTTAGGATTGCTAAATATGCTTTAATCATAATATTCTTCAAAGAAGGAAAGGCAGCCAGACAGCAGCCATTTTGCCTTCATCTGTCTTCTCTTGTTGCCAAAGCCCTCTCCGACGCTCACCCATTTATCACTTAGATAGCGATCGTTAGCTCTTTTCATCCCAACTCCTACAGACTGATGAGGGTTGTTAGACTATTTTTTTATTTTATTTTATTTACTTTTCTCCTAACTACACACGGAGTTAGTGCTGTAATAACTCCTGTCCTTCTGTAAAAGTTCTCATTTAAGTCAGCGGCGCTGAAAATCACATACGACCCTGTGCAGGCTGTACGGAGACGTGCCCCCGGATAATGAACAAACGAGGACATTTTAAAGCCAAAAGCTAAGCAGCCAAATACCGCAACTCCACGCTGTTGACAAAATCTGGATTTTACTCTCGTGGCATTTCAATAATCTTATAAAATATACACCTCAAAACACGTCATTCTGTGTTAGAATTGTAGTTGTTTGCTCAAACTTCGGAAGCAATTAAATTTAAGCTCCAAAGACTATATGAAATGTATAACCTGGAGCACAGGCTACGCTGGCTGCCCTCGCTCCTCGTGGCAGCCGATGGAGCTGTATTCACCCTTTTCCCCCAGATTTCCTGGGGCCGGCACCAGGCCCGGGCAGACCACGGGGTACCGTGGCCGGGGAGCCACCAGCAGCGCTGCCCCGGCACTGCCCCGGCACTGCCTGCTGGAGAGGCGCCTTCACACAGGACGACTTTGCACCCCAAAGTGAAGTCGCCTCCATTTGCCTCACAGGAGGAAGCACTGTCACCACCTCCCCTTTTCCTGCCCGGATAATCTCCTCTGCACCTCCAGAATAATCTCCTCTGCACCCGTCGGTGCTGCCACGGATGCAATTCCTGCTCCTTTATTCCCTTACCGCCAAACACAAAGCAGCCAGAGGTATTTGGGATTTTTTGCAGAATATTACCACACACAAAAAGCAGAGAGAGAAGAAAAGATCCTTTTCCAAAGTTTGATTTTTTCCATAAGGAATTTCCCTTTTAGAAGCACAAATATTTTTTTTTCCTCCCTTTTTAAAAGGTGCCTTCCTAGTTTCAGTTTACTTTCAAATACCACTTGTTCTACAATTTTCCAAAACATTTGGGTCTCCATTTCAGAATGTTAAGATGTTTTATTTCAGTTTCCTTTAAGAAGAAAGACACAGAAAAGCTGACTGCGAAGAGGGGAAATTAACAGCTTCTTTCCAGCTAAGGCAAAACTCAACTGTTAACTGAACACTCAACTGAACACTCAAAACTCAGCTGTTAGGGAAAAAAATAAACATAAAGAAATGCAGTAAGAGTATTTTTCTTTTCTAGAAAACTTTGACTTAAACCACACAAGTGAGAAAGTTATTCATGTGAAAAAGTTTGGCCAGCTCTAGAAATAACTGAAATACCCTAACAGGCCGCTAAAGTGAACGAAGCCAGTGTTCTTGAAATTCAGATTTGTGGGCATTAATTTATTCAAGGCCATGAAAACACGAGCTGAACACTCGTCACCTTCAGCGTCCAACCCACCACCTCTCACCCCAGGTCCCACGTCCACTTGCTGGGGTACCCCAGGGAACCCTGCGCCTCGTTTCTCCCAGCTCTTCACCCACAGCATCACGTCTCCCGTCCCGTCCCGTCCCACCACACCGGGCTCAGCCCCACGGTGGCAGGATGCGTTCGGGCATTTACTGGGAACGGCGGGTACCTGCAGAGAGCCCTTTTCTGGGGTATCGCAACAAAAAAGCGGATTAGAGGAAATTACCAAAGTCCCTCTACCAAAAAGCATCTCATTTGTCAAAAAAAAAAAAAAAAAAAAAAAGAAAAAAAAAGGAAGAAAAGAGAAAAAGTGCTCTATAGGCTGAAAACTGCTGACTTACATTTGTTCAACTAATGTCCAATTATTATTACATGAAACTCTACATGGAAAAAAAGGAGTCTAACAAGAAAACTAATGAAAATTAAGTATTTTACAAGAAAGTTACGTAAGCATAAAGTGAAATAAGATATCACACTGGTTTTCAAATCCAGGGGCACCAAAGCTGGCATTCGCACAGGAACGAGCTCTCAGACACGGAGGAAACAGTGGGAGCCAAAATCTTCCCGAAGTCCAGTCTCAGCATGGTTCCTCTCTCTTTTTTTTCTTTTCCTTAAGAACACATTTTAATACCACACAGGGCCTTCAATACGATATTTGAAAACAGTTCTCTGCGCAACACTTTGAACTGAAATTGTTGCAAATAAAGGTTTGGGAAAGGAAACAGAAAAGGAAAGGAAAAAGGGGAAGGAAGGCGGGGGGCAGCATCCAAAGGGAGCCCAGGCTGCAGCCCCCTCCCTTGTAGCCCCAAATTGCTGAGGATCAGAGAAGCGTGACAAGAGACGGGGTTCAACCTCTGGGCAGCCTGCCCTCCTGCAAAAATGAAACGGGCAGCAAAGTAATTAATTACTTTTTTTCCTTCCAATTTCTTCCTCGATTATAAGCTTAATAAAAGCCTCTGCTGCACTTCAGTGCAGACAGATTTCCCTGCTACGCTCTTCACCGACTTCGGCCATAAAGCCACGCTAATTACTCTGAAAGGCTAATGGGAGGAAAAAAGAAAGAGACAGACACAAACACACACATATTCCTAGTGAGCCGTCATGGGTAAAAGAGGGCTACAGCCCCCCAGCCTGGGCAGCCCCATTGATGGAACAAAGGCGCTTCTGGCCTGGCAGCGGAGAGCAGAAACTGTGGATGCAGAACGGGGAGAGGGGGAAAAAAAGGAAGAAAGAAAAGGAAGTAGCGCTCATTCTTGTGTTGTGGGGTCCTTACTATGCAAAGCTTTCATGCTGCAAAGAAAAGTGCTATTGAGAGAAGAAGGTGGAGGGGACCGAGGCGCTGGGAGGCAAACAAGCAAACACGCTGCAGCGCCCGCTGTGAGGGGCCCAGGACCCTTCGGCATCGCCTGCGGACACAGAAATCATTTAGGGAGCCAGAGGATACGATAGGCGCCCATTGTCAAATGAACAAAATAACTACTTTCTTGAGAGATTTGCTCGATGATGCTGGTACCAACCCGCAGGTGCTCACCCCCTCCGAGCACCCCGCACGGTGCAAATACGTATTGCAACCCACCACAGGACGGATCACGCATTCACCCTTCCTGTGTGCACGCGTGGTGCTCAGGGTAGTCACCCGAATTAGATCTACTTTTCTGTAAAAAGAGGAGGAGAGAAATTGAATTACGAGCGAACACACTTTGGTGGGATGGGAAGATGCGCCCGGAGAGTCCCAGGTCCAGCTGGCAGTCCCGATGCAGCCAGCTCTGTCTGAGCATCCTGCGGGATTTCCCAGAGAGGATTTACCTCCTCCCTGGCTCACAGATAGAAAACTGCCTCTTACCATCGCCCTGTGAAATTGCAAACTCCAAACACTGCAATTTACAACAGGCATGGATAATAACTACAGCCTATCTCGCTTGCGTGGAATAAATAATCCGTAAGTTAAAAACTCACTCTCTCTCTCTCCTTGATCCCTCTTTTACAGAGAAAAGTCCTCTGAAATTGCATTTACAGCCCCCCCAGGAGAGATGGAAATGTTACACATGCTGAAGTTCAGCACAGGCTGGGCTGCTTTGCCCACCGAAGCCTTCCCCTGCAGCACTGAGCACCGCGACAGGACCTGTACGTATCAGGTGCTCCCACCCAGTTTACAAAAAATGCCATTTTAGAGGTTTCCCACATTTTTTTCTATTGGATAAAACACTGGGGAACACAAGCCAGAAAAAGCATCACGCAGTCTTTGCTCGGGCGCAGCTCCCAGCAAACCAAGGGGATTTTACTCCAGACCGCAAGGCTTATACCTTAGATGACATTTCACGACGAACACTACTCCATTTAGGATGAGTTCCACCCACAAATCTCAAACATCTTGCAAACGCGAGGGAACCTCATTTTTACCACTTTCCCCATTTTGCAGCAAACGGGAGGTGCGGCGAGGGAAACCCCTCACCAACAGCCAAGAAATGGGACAAAAGGAGCATGTCGTCGTCGTCAGCCCCCCATCTTGCCACACCTTCCCCTGAGCCTCACCACCCCCCCAAGCCCTGGAGAAACTTCGGATCGCTTTGGAAATGCATTTGGGAAGCCCACCATGAAACACGAGGTATTTATCTCCCCATCCCTGAAATCGTGATATCTTGACACGTGATAACTAGCCATTGTCAGCACAAACAAGAAAACATATTTTCTGGCTACCTATGTTAACTACACTTTAAAAATATATAAACTGTAGTCACGAGAGGGGGGAAAAAAAGGGGGGGAGGGAGAGAAACTTCGTTACAATAGCCACACATTGACACCCTAACACATACAAAGTAATTATTTTGTGTCTTTCCCAGCAAGTTTCATTCAATTAGCTGCACCGCTGAGTTCAAAAGGTGATTAATTGAGGCTTATTCTAGTTTATGGAATTACATTCCCTCAGTGATGTATGCAAAGACGGGGAAATCTTAGATTTAAGCTCAGCTGCCCTGGCTAAAGAGCGAAAGGAAAAGAGAGGAGAGGCGGGGGAAGGAGGAAGGCACTCGGCATTCACATCTTGTCCATGGTGGAACAATTAATTTCCCACTCTGCGATGAGATGACCGACCCCGTGGTGCAGCGCTCGCAAATCGGTGTCTGTCGGCACTCCACACCTAAGGTACCAGAGCATCAAAACCGCTCCTTGATGATGTACTGCCAGCAACGCCTACAAGCCCCGGGGATGGTCACCGCTGCACCCAAAAGCTGATCCTTTTACCCATGTTTGAAAATTCCTATTCTTTTCTTTCAGCCTAACAGCTTTACAGCTTTTTTCCTGCCCTTACTGCCGCCTTTTTTTTTTTTTTTTTCATTATTTTGTTATGTTACTTAGCAACTTTGTAATTTTCTTCCTTTGTCCGTCCATCCTGATGGGAGGGGGAACATACATCTGGGTGCTGTTCAACAAACAAGTCACTGAGGACGCTCAGGGCACTCCTTCGTCCTGGGCTGAGGAGCAGGAGGAAAGTAAAGAGAAGCATAAAATGAACTTAAGGAATGATGAACCATAGAATCGCCGAGGTCGGGAGGGACCTTTCAGACCATCGAGTCCAACCATCGACCTGACTCTGACAAACCCATCACTAACCCATATCTCTAAGCACTGTGTCTGCCCGGCTTTTAAACACCTCCAGGGATGGTGCCTCAACCACTGCCCTGGGCAGCCTGTCCCAATGATCCTGATCTTTTCACGGACCCCTTACCGGAGGCTTGCTCTGCCCACTCAGCTCCAGACGTGCACCAGCCCCTGCCCCCAGCATCGCCCCAGGATCTCCAACTCTTTGCTTGTATTGGGACGGGCTTCCAAGCACTGAGGAACTAGACAGTTTCAAGGGCTCCTTTGGTCTGAAATCCCACCCAGCATGTCCCTACAGGAGAGATGGGGAGGGATTGCTTACAAGGGTATGTAGTGATAGGACGAGGGGTAATGGCTTCAAACTGGAAGAGGGGAGATTTAGATGAGATCTGAGGAAGACATTCTTTGCTGTTGAGGGCAGTGAGCCCCTGGCCCAGGTTGCCCAGAGAAGCTGTGGCTGCCCCATCCCTGGAGGGGTTCAAGGCCAGGTTGGACGGGGCTTGGAGCAACCTGGGCTGGTGGGAGGTGTCCCTGCCCAGGGCAGGGGGGTTGGAACTAGATGGTCTTTAAGGGTCTGCAACCCAAACCATTCTGTGATTCTACAATTATGTGCTGGCTCAGGTACAGGACACTCAGCATTATATACTCAGAGGAAAAAATAGCTTGGAAAATATACCTGCAGGAACGATGCTTACAGACAATCTGACTCTACTACCTGAGCCCACTTCTTTCCCCCTGGATGGTTTACACTCAATAAAAATGGAATAAGCATATCTAATTTTTTATTAGAAAAAGTAGTCATTACCTCACAGTTTAAAAAAAAAAAATAAATAAATCACCAAGATAACAGACATGTTAGGATTCTTATCATGGCAAATCTAGCATACGGAATTCACACTGCATCCAAAATAGTTCTCCTAATTATGTCAACCCTCATCTTTCTTTACAGCATGGTTTACTTTGATTAGTGAATTAGCACAGCACGTTTGGGCTGGTGCGTGCTCGAGAGCTTTCCTGATTGAACCAGCCCACTTCAGCCCAAAAGCTTTCTTCCACGCTTGCACTTTATCAAACTGGAGGAAAATAATTAAATGAAACTGGGAAGCAACTAGAAAAAGGTCTTAAAAAACCCATCCCAAACCCAACAGCATGAGCAATCTGTTGAACGGGTATTTGTAACAAACGCGTACGTGGAAAGCTTAGGAAAAGGGGAAGAAGCAGAAGAGATGCAGGGTAAGGCCAAGTCCACTCGGTGAAGTCAGTACTGCCCGAATGCATCTCACTCATCGTCTCACAGGCACAAATATGGAATTTCAGTAATTTAAAGAGAAACTTTAATATTTCTAATTTGTTAGGTGTAAAAAACCAAGAAATCCCTCCTCTGAGAAATGCAAGCTGGCACGAGCAGTACTCATTTATGTCCTGACAGTATGTAACAGGGTACTATTACCACGCCAGTCTCTGAGCAGCCCCTGTCCACGCGCTTACGCTAACCTTAAAACACCCCAAAGGAGTGAAAAGGAAATGGAAGCAGACTTAGTAACAGATTTTACTGAAGCACAGCAGAGAGAGAAATCAATGGGATGTACATCACATGCTTCCCGATCGCGGGGAAAAGACAGCCTAGGTCAGAGGAAGAGCAGAAGAAGCATCTGCACCTTAAACCACCCTCAGGACCTGCTAGGGTACAGTGTCCCAGTGAAGGGGATGGCCACCACCACAGCTGCATGGAAACAATTCCCTTTTTGCAGAGCGTTCTCTGCAGGGAGTTGAGGAAGAAACCAGCCCTTGGAAGAACGAAGGAGGCACCGTGAGAGAATTCCGGCCACAAGGAGCCATTACGTTCAAGGAGCGACCGTTCACCTCGAGCAGATGACTTCCTCCCCGGGGACCCAAGAAGCAGCTGCAGGCGCAAACAGGCACAGGCTATAAAATAAAAGACAAATTTCTTCTTCGGCTTTAAGGCTGGGCTGCATTGTGCCAGGCACGTGTGTCCTCTTTGTCCACGGAGGAATTTTGGGAAGGTGCACCCTGCATCTTTGTCACGAGTGACCCCGAGAGCTGGCAGGGGGTGGCAGGACACAGCAGCCACACCGGCGCCAGGCTGCCCAGCACGCGCCAGCTGCGCACAGCTGGTCACACCGCTCCTCCAGCCTCGAGGAGCGCCTTCCAAAGCGCGGCCATATAGATTTTATTTATGCACTGTAAACAAAACAAAAAACTAGCAGGGAAAAAAAAATATATATATATTTAAATATAAACGTAGGGGAAAAATAACCAGAGAAAAGGGGGGCAGCAGAGAAGCCCTGCGGCACGGCCAGTGCCCGAGCAGGAGCAGAGGCAGGAGCTCAGGGCCGCGGGAGCGAGCCGTTTCAGCTGCCAGCACACGCAGCATGCCGTGCCGCACAGAAAAGGCACCGTAAAGAAATATCGGTGCAGTTAAGTACACAAATATTTTGTTGTTGACAAAGGCAATAACAGGGTGGTTTTTTCTTTGCTCTTCCTTGTGGTGAGAAGGGGCTCAGTGCCCCTCTCTAAAGGCATCAACGAGCAACACCACAAGCCTCAGCATCACCCTCACGTTTGACATCTTAAATCCATAAGCACACACACAAATGCCTGTGTACACACTCCCAACATACTTTTCCCCCCTTCTCAGAAATGAAGTGCCACTTTTAAATATTTCCACTTTACTTGCTTTGAATTGCCGGAGATCAAATGAGTCAATTAAGTGCTGTGTCTTTTTAGTTCGGAGGCGAGATTAAGGTAATTTGCTGCTCGGTGCATCTGTTTCCTCATCAGCACAGTAAGGACCAGGCTAATTAGGGGAGGAAAACAATATGGTCATATGGATAGGCCAGATTGCCCGTCACTCAGCTATTCAGCGGGCAGGTTGTGCTATGAGGACAGCAAACAGATGAGGAGTTTTCGTCTCCTTCCTCAGGAAAAAAAAAAAGAAAAAAAAAAAAAAAAGAGACTTCAAGCACTCAGATGGTTCCCTGAATATTTTTAGCATTAATCCCAAAAGGTTCTCCCCCAATTCCTCTCATCGCTTATGCACCCACAATGAACGCTGCTGCTCTGTGCTGCGGCCAGGAGCAGAGGGGGCACGTGCCCAGGTCTCTCTCCGAGCGGCTCTCGGGCAGCGGGGCCGGGCACGCGGCACCACCAGCACAGCCAGGTGGCCAAGGGGCGACCCCGGCTCACGCCATGGGCAAGCCGCAGCACTGGCACATGGAATTTATTACCAATTAAATGCGTGATGCTAATGAAGTCGTTCCAGTTCCCTCTTCCGTTGACTTTCATCCACGCTGCAAGGCATCGCTCCGCTTTCCGGCGGTGGACGCGGGGCTCTCCCGGCCCCAAGAACTCCCCACGCAGCCCCGGGGAAGGCACCCATCGGGAGGGTGACTGTCTTTGGAACGCATCAAGACCTTCGCCATCTCTGCCTCCCTCCTGCCTCCCACACCACGTATTTAAAATACACGCTTTGAAAACACAGCTCGTAAGCAGCAGTGCATGACCAAGACCCATCTAAAAAGCTGCTGTCGCTACTCCCTTCGCTATCTGACACTGAAAATTCCTCATTATTTTTCACCATCTTTAGTTGCAATAGATTCAATTAGGCATATGATTTCATTCTCAAATGCCTCTGATTTTGCAACATTGCAGAATCGCAGACCCCGACTCAACAACCCCATGGGGGGGTGCCCTGATTCAGCTTTAAACCACCTATCCTAAATCTGATGTCAAAAATTATTTTCTTGGTCAACTACAAACACGTAAGTGCATGGGAAAAACAACTTTAAGGAGGCGAGCTAGAGATAAGTAATTCCCAGTCACTCGCACGCAATCCCACTGCGGCATTTCTGTTTATTAGGAGGAGATATGGAATATCAGAGGAAGTTCATTTATTCACTGGCCTGTAAAATCACGCAGCGGTAGACATTACGTTTACTACATCTGAGCTTTATTTGCTACCACAAAATGAAATGGTATAAGGTACAGAAAACAAGTTAACTCATATCGAGCATATCATGAAGGCAATCAACCTAACCGGGGGCCTTCACATCTCCCTGTCAGCCGCCACAAGACGCAGACTGAGTGCTCCACACTGCAAATACAGCTGCTTTCTTTAAAATAAAATTATTTACGTTAATACGGTATTGCCAGCAGATCCCTGGTTTTACATTGGTCAGAAACATACCCGTATCAAGCAGGGAATAGTTTTAAAGGGCTTGCTAAAAAAACAAAGCACAAAAAAAAAACTTCTACGAAACACAGAAGAGACTCATAACAGAGCCCACCCTGCCTTGCAGAGCGGGGAGGACAGGTTCACCCAAAAGCCGTTTGAAAATCCACCAGGGAGCATCTTAATGCCTCAGCCCAAAATGAGACAACTTCCACCCCAGGTTTTGGCACACGTTCCACGCCGGCCTTGACCCAGCGGCTTTGCTTCAGTCCAAGCAGCTTTTCGCTCCCATTCTGAGGGCTGCAGAGTTTGGGATGAGTCACCAGTTATTCCAGATCCACAAATAAACAGGCATCCAAGAGCACGGATCAGGCTGCAAAGCTGCCTCTGAACCTCCAGTCGTTACCCTTGCACCCTCACCAGATCTGGCAGAAGTTGCGTTTCTTCCTCACTAACTCTTCGCATCACTATTTACTGAGAGCCTGTAACACATCCAAGCCCTCAGCCGGGTGAACGTTAGCTGATGATACACGCCAAGGGACAGGGGCCAGTATTTCAGAGCAGCTGTGATTATACACAGTAGCACAGGTGAAAATGAATGCTAAGTCAGCGTGCCACGTATTCAGTAGGAGTACATAAACTCGTGTAACCACCACTTTACTACACCAGTATCCCACAAAACTAAGGGCAGGAACTACGATTCGTATCTTTCCACTTCTTAAAGCCATTTAAATTGATCCTTCTAACAGCGTGTAAATATTAAAACTTGCCCGAACGGCATAATCAAATTTAGCAAACTACGCAGAAAGCGTCAATGGCTGGAATGGCAAACCAGGCATTTGCCATTAAGCGAATCCAGACAATAAACCGTGTCCTCCCCAAGAGCAAACACTTGGCAGAGCGGCCGTGAGTCAGACAAAAGGGGAGCACGGGGCGCTGCCAAGGTCTGGCTCACAGGGCCCCGTGCTCTGCTCAGGTGCCCCACCAAAGCTTTGCAAAAAAACACAGAGCGCGCTGCAGAAAAATCTGCGTTTTGTAGCATGCAAGCTATGCTGACCGCTACGTGCACGGGGGAGCGTAGGGAAATCGCACACAAAGCACAGCGCACGCGAAAAGCCGGCTCGCAGGGTGCTGCGGATGCCAAAGTCCACACGGGTTCAAAAAAGCAAACAAATTCTTGGCTGAAAAGCCTCCATCGATCGCAATTCAATGCAGGTCTCCACCTCCTGCTCAGGGGCCTGAGCCAGAAATTAGTGGGAGCCCGGTAAAGTTTTCTGGGGATAATTTTATACGCGGGTCTTGCTTTTATGTCCTCCAAAGGGGGAGCGCTCTCCACCCTCGGAGCCAGGCTACGGGGCGAGGAGAACCGTGGTGTGACCCAGCCAAGCTGTACGTCCATACGGACCGTTACACCTTGCTTAACGCTCTGCAGCCCACACAGGCTGATCCCACCCCATCGCTCAACCCATCCTCATTCAATAAAAAAAAAAAAAAATAAAAAAAATTAAAAAAAAAAGCACCCACTGCGAAGGAGCAGACACCCTATTTCCCAGAAATAGGCGGTGAAGGGAGGTTAAACCCGGGGCTGGCGCTTCAGCGTCATCACGGTCATTATAACGGACTGCAAGCACCGCGACCGAGCGGAGCTAGCCACAAAGTTGCTACGCTGCAGTTTTGGCTAGAAAATTACAAAGAAAAGTCAGCTCTGCAGTAAATATACAGAAATACCCAGCTCCGACCTGGCAAACCATTGCATCTGAAAAACCAGAGACGGACGCGCCGCTTCGCTTCCGCAAACAGAACCGAGGGGTCTAAAAGGCTGCGTGCAAACCTCGGAAATTTTTGCAATGATGTGCATTAATCAAAAAAAAAAAAAAGAAAAAGAATAAACCACAAATAGTAACGGACCAAAAGGAGCACTTGAGACTCCTTAAGTCCAGCCAACACTGAAAGCATTTACTTTCTGGCAGCTTCAGAACTAAGTGTCAGCATGAATTTAGATACTTGGGTACATTCAAAGTCTTCCAGTTGCAGTTTCACTAGAAAATAATGAAACCGTACACAATCAAATCATTATAAATAAAGTTTTTTGAGCTCAGTGGAAGACAACGCTGATGGATTCATGATCTGTGCTGCTGTAACAGAGCTAGTAATAATTCTGATGTATTGATTTATTTTTTTTCTTTAAAAAATAAATAAAAAAAAAAATATACCACTGGATTTCTGTAAGGAATGCCTGCTCAGGAATTTCAGCCGAGCTGAACGCTGGATGTTGCTGACATTGTCACTGTGCTTTAAGTCAATTAGGGAGACTGGAGCCAGATGGCTGAAAACGACCAAAATTACACAGTACATTCTGTTTATTAGTTAGGATTATTATTCAGGCCATAATTGCTTTTAACAGATTATTTATCATTATTAAGATTACAATGATGTGCAAGAAAATTACAAAGTTACGAAAAACATGACTTTTCAATTGCGTCTTTCCCCACCCTGTTCAAAAACTTTTCTTAGATGGCTGAACTAATGAACACCAAAAAAATTTAAAAATAAAAAAAAATAAAAAAAGAAACGCACTTCGGTAGCCAGGCACGCCAATTTTGGGACACGACCAGAGAGTGCAGAAGGATGCCAGCAGCGGGGGGCTCCCCAAGGCGGCTTTTGCATGGCTGACCCCACCTGAGCTGCTGGGAGCCGCTCGCAGGGACGGCAGGAGGGATGTTCGACACCCCCGAGACCGCCGGAACCCCACCATAAACTCAAGCAGGCCCCCTTCGAAAGGGACACCTTCAAGTCCTGCCTCGGAAAGATTCATTCCTCCTGAGCTCCAGCCAAACGAGAGAATATAGGAAAAGCAGGTTTCACGAGGACCAATAACGGAAAAATCAATTGGGAGAGGTCTCCCAGAGCTCACTTTGAAGCCGTGGCGAGTACGTCGCTGCAGCAAAGGCCAAGGCTTGCCTGAGGGAGTACTCAGCTGTTTACGCCGTGGGTACCAACATGTCCATCTCCTCCTTCAGCAGCTGAGATGGTCCCTCTGATGGGTTTCCCTTATAGCCCCCATCTTCAATTTTTTTTTTTTTTTTTTTTTTTTGGATCACTCACTCATACAAAACTTCACGTTGAGATAAGGATGGTCGAATGCTGCCACCCATGAGACACCCGTCACTCAGGAAAAGGCTTCTCCAAACTGCCTCCAATATCACCAGTTTAGGAAATTCCGGTCCTGTAACTCCGAACCCTCAGAAATACAAATCCAGGTGTCAGCAGCCAGAGATCAGCGACTGGGCGTTGGGACTGGGAGAAAAAGGCAAGTACCCGTATCACAGCCTACCCGGGAAGGGAACAGCACACAGAAAACCCACTGGTGGACAACAGCTTCACGCAGCCCTGCTCCTTTGGTGCTGGGAATATTAAGTTAAAGAAAAAAAACCCCGTTCAATATAGGTTTCTTCCTCTGCCAGAGATCCTAAGATTGTAACTGCAGTTAAGCAACAATTGTGACAATTCAAGTTGCGTGAAGCCAAGTCTCTTAAGCTTCTAACTTAATATACACACAGCAATTATCTGAAGATTTATCTTTGTCCTGCAGCCTTTGGGGAGCAGTTCAGTTTAGCTGCCCACCAAAATCCCAAAATGCAGTATGCCACATTGCAGCTGCGGCTCAGCTTTGACGTACGGGCCTTTTGCTGGAGAAAGAGGCGCGTTGGCGTGCTGCTTGTGGTGAACCCTGAACTAGCACTTGGCCAACCTGTGGGTGTTTCAGCCCCACCACTCTTCTCCCTCCCACTCATACAGACAACTTGGCATCTCCTCCCACTGAGCCATGAGATGCTCAATGCTTTTGGCTGCTGCTAGCTTGGGCTTTTAAGACTTCTCCTAAAAGAAGAGGGGGTGGAAAAAAGAAAAAAAAAAAAGGCGAGGCATTAGTAATATGCATAAAGTGTCCTCTAAGGTGGACAAAATATGAGGCCCCATTAAGAAAAAGGGCACCAGATGAGACAAGCACCATCCTTGCTCGCCGTGATCCTGGCCATTAAGCTTTGGACAGACCAGTGAGGAATGGAGGAAGAAGCAGGCTGGCTCATCAACAGGTACGTCGTGCAGATACCCATTAAAACCATATTACATTTTCTCGAAATCCATATACTTCTCATGCTACTTCAGCTCCCCCCCACACCTATCTCCTCACTGCCCTCAACTTCTAATAGCAGCAGTGACCTTGGCACATGGCATTTTCTTAGAATTAATAGTTGGCTGGTGTTAATGGCCCTTGGCTACACCTTGGGCCATCAACTCCTCCCAGACAGTCATTAATCCCAAGGAAATACCCTGCACCTCAATCGTTATTACTTAATTAGCTCTACACATAATCCGTGGAGCTGTAACACCACACCAAAGGGTCGACTTGTAAGTTATGAGTGAGAAAACTTTCAAGTCAAAAGATTCGAGACACTGCACCAAAACCTAATTAAAGGCATTTTAACGCACTAATAAATAAAGGCTAATTATTTTGGGGCCAAATCAGCTACTTGAGTAAGCAAAGCAACCGCTTTTGACTCAGTTAGAGGGGCTCCTTTTATTTTGCAATGCTACGGTGCACGCCGCAGCGGCCAGAAAGAGCACAAACCCAAGCTCTGGCTCAAAATGCTACTTTTTTTTTTTTTTTTTATATATATATATATGCCATTTACTGCACACCGAGTAACAGTTTCGCTGCGCTGGGGGAGACTTTGAGGAGGATGCACGCGGAAGGCCTCCGCGCAACAACAAACAGGATTTAGGACACATCTGCAACATGCCACGGCTTCGCACACAGGACAGCTTAAAAAAGGAAAAGGGAAAAAAAAAAAAAAAAAAAAAGGAAGACAAAAGTCTGCGAGCGTTTTGGCAGTCGCCCAGGCCGTCTGAACGGTAAATACGCTTTCTGGGCTATTCGGCGATGAGCGGCCTCTTTACCAAGGCACGTTCCCAGCAGCGGAGACTCTGTCCCAACGGCACCCACCTCCATCCCGTGCCCCGGCCCCAGCACACCTGCGGTTTCGGTGGGAGCCCAGGAACAGGAGCGCGGCCACCCGCCGACGTGCTGCGCAGCCCAGTGCCCCAAGGGCGAAGGCTGCGCAGGGATGCAGGGGCAGGAGTCCCTTCCCAGAAGGGTGACAGAGCCCTTGCTCTCCCTGCTTCATCCCTGGCGCGCGCGCAGCCGCCCAGCCACTATTCTCCACTTTACTGAAACCCACAGTACCTGTCCTGAGCACGCTATGGAAAAAGGCAGAATCAAACCACAACAAAATCCTGCCAATTAAGGGCTCCCACATGCACTGCTGAATACTCCCCCTACAGAGGTAGCCCGGGCTGCTGCGGCTCCTCTTTCCATTTCGGTGCTCCTCTCACGTACTCCTGCCACCTTTAGGGCAGGTGTTTTTCCCAGATTACATATCCTCCGCAGAGCCAAATATGATTAATTATGTTCTTTCATTATCAGAGTCACCCAAAGTGAAGACAGATCTCATATTTCATGATGCTGCATTAATATCTCCATCCCAAAGGAGACCCAACCTCATCACTGGCTAATTCAAGCCCAAAGCCTCTTCCATCTCCTTCCCTCTCCTCGAGGACAATGGGGGAATGGGTTTGGTAGCGGTGGAACCGAGGGAAGATGAACGGCCTCGTCAAAACAAAATACAATAAAAGACCGATCTGCAGAGGAAGATAAGCTTGAGGAAACAATTCAGGCAAAGAGGACGCCTGATGATTTAAATGTGGGGCTCAAAGGGAAAATGAGATGTCTACAATTATGAAAAGAAGTATCTGTTCATTGCCTGGACTGTTATTAGATGGGATAGGAAACAAGATGACAACCAGAGACTCCGCAAACCAGCCAACGTCGCGCGTTGCTGCTCCTTGGCATTAAGCACAGTTGCCTGGGCATGGGGGGGTCAGCAGGTTTGCTTGGGGACGGTGGTCCCTCGCGGCTTGTCTTGTTCAACTGGTCAACTCCAGTTTATGTAGCGATAGGACGAGGGGCAATGGTTTAAACTAGAGCAGGGTGGGTTTAGATCAGCCATTAGGAAGAAGTTCTTTACACTGAGGGTGGTGAGACGCTGGCCCAGGTTGCCCAGAGAGGGGGTGGAGGCCCCATCCCTGGAGACATCCAAGGCCAGGCTGGATGAGGCTCTGAGCAACCTGATCGAGTTGAAGATGTCCCTGCTCACTGCAGGGGGGTTGGACTCGATGGCCTTTAGAGGTCCCTTGAACCCAACACGTTCTCTGATTCTGTCTCCATCAAGCTAAGGTAACTGCACAGCCCGCAGACTGACAACCCACAGCATCTTCCAGCCTTCACCTTTCCTACATGCCACAACCTGCCAGATGGGCATTTTAAAGCTATTTATCAATGCTCACACCAGCAGAAAGAGGGCTGGTGCGTCCTGCTGCCCTGTTGTGCATCTCCTCCTCTTCCCTATCGTACGGCTTTTCCTTTTTGGTTTGTTTTTATGGGTTTTGCTAATAAGGATTCGCCCATGCTGCTGAGCTCTCTCCTCCTCCCCCCAGGCTGGCTACCTGCCGCCCTAATAGCTGCATAATTAAAAGGAAAACCACTCCAGGTAACTGGCAGGCTTTGCTAATTGAAAACTGGGGAGGTAATCATTTGGCCCAGGGAAAAGCCCTGTTCATGTGCCATAATATGGACCACCATCTGTTTGCTAAATTAGCTGTGGTGAAATATTAACATAGAAATGACTGACACCAATTATTTTTTAAGGAGTTTGCCTTAACACAGAGGACGTTTCACCACCTCACTGAAGCTCTCCCCGTGACAGGAGGCAATTTCTCTTCCAAGGGACTAAGGTACAGACATAGCCAAACTTTCTTGAGCACAAAGCCACCATCTTACCAGCGATGGACATTCCCAGTACAGGCAATTTAATGGGTCCAGGCTCCTTGGCTCTCACTGTCTCGTGCAAGTGTCCACCCCTCCCACAGGGACACTTGGGTCCTCCTCTCCAGGGAGGAGATGCACAGCCCCATACACGACACCTAGGGTCACTTCTTAATTCCCTGCGATTAATCAAACCTCGGGAGATTAAGGAGCTCCCACAAGCTCTGGCCGGCTCATGTGAAACGGGACAGAAACACCATCCCCGCTTTATCTGGGATCACAAGGCTGGGCCGGTGATGATCACCTGCTTCTCTTTGCAATTCCCACTCCAGCCAAATCCTCCCCATCCGGGGTGGGAACTTGGCCACTCCAGCAGCTACCTGTCAAACCCCCCGTTTTCACACCCTGCCTCTGGAAGCGAAGGCAGACACGGAGCCCCTCAAGCCAGGAGCACCTTGGGCACACACCTAGCATTGCCCACTAGAACCCAGCAGCAGAACTGCTCACCACAACGTACAGATCACACAGTAGTCAAGCTCCTCAATTCCACCTTCATGAGATTTATCTTTATGCTACCATCATGGCAACTGTCACCCTAATGCTCCCACCACAAGCCAAAACCCCGGAGACACTGTGCACGGCCACACAGGAGAAAACAGCCCTCGCACCCCAAAACCTTACCAGAAGAAAACAAGAGAAAGGAGCAGGACCCAAGGGGAGAAGTGGCTGATACAGGGGGATGCCAGGAAACCCGGGACACTGGGGGGATGCCAGGAAACCCGGGACACTGGGGGAATGCCAGGAAACCCGGGACACTGGACCAGCTCCCGAGCATCGTTGCAAATCCCTGTTCAGCCGCCCTGTCCCGAGCCGCAGGGAGAAATGGCACCCGAAGGGGAGCAGGGCCCTTCTTCCTCTCCAACCTGCACGCACCACATGGAAGGCATGCCACGGTAAATTAAAACGAGGACACTATTCAAGCAAGAAATCTAATTCAGCCAGTTAAAATTGTAACAACGGCTGTAAAACAAAATAACATTAAAGCACGCAATATATTTGCCTTTTACAAGTTCCCACCATACAGAGAAGGCCTGCCTTCCCCAGCACTGCTTATTTACCTAGGGGAAGGAAAACCTACAAATATGCTTATTTTTCTCCTAGCTTTGTATTTTTCCAGCGAATGCATAACCTCTGTAGTACAACCCGTGCAGATGGCTGCAGGGCCATAAAGCATCCAAAATAGAGGCCCCATCACTTGCCATGCTGACACACAGCACCGCTATGTCGCACAGCCGCACGCGTGCGCTGTACACTGTGTAGATGCACACATCGCAGGACGTAGGAAAGCACAGACACGTTGTGTTATGCACTTCCGAAGCTCAAGTAAAGCTGTGCCCCCGCAGCAGCGGCCAGAGGGGCTCCCCCATGTGCCCAAAGGTCCTTTTTGCCCTTCGCAGGGAACCGCAGGGCGACGCCACGCTGCCGGTTCCTCTGCTGGCTCACACAGCCGTCAGGGGACGCAAGAGCAAAGGCACCAAAAGCTGCTCCCCTGGACCACACACAGCCCTCAAACTCGCAGCAAGCCCACTTTCAGGAACTCGGAGGCACATTTTAATTCTTTACTGTGACACACGGTAACGTTAGCAATTAGTACTGTGGGCAAACTGCTTCCCTCCCTTCTCTTTGATGTTCGTTATTTTTGCACTGATTGTTTTGCTGAGGGAGGAATTTGGACTCTCCATTATCCTTCAGGGACAAAGGAGAAGCGCGTAACATCATTAAAAAAAAAAAAAATTAAAAAAATCACCCACGAAGCCTAACATGACACTGAGAGTTAAATCCGAAAGTCTTTGCATCAAGTATTACAGTTAGGAGAGTCACATCACCATCTCAAACAGTCACTTCTCCCCACGCCCCTTTTACAAGGGATCTATTTTTATTTTCGCTTAAGCATCAGAACGAGTAATGGGGAAAAGTCTGAGGAGGAGCCGTACCAAGTTCCTGAGGCAACAGCTCATTAGTGACTCACTGCGATAATTAACAGTTAAGCTGACCCCATCAAGAGTCAAAATGCATTTTTCTGATGGAAACGGAGTGCGTCTCCAGCAACCTCACCAGAGCGGTTCAACACGCACGCACGCAGGTGGCACCTTCAAGAAACACAATTCATCATTACAGACTGCGTTTATATAAGGACATAAGTAAACAGCAGCAAATAAAGAAAGTAATATTTGCGCGATGCCTTGATACATTTCCCTCAGAGATTTTTCAGGTGTCAGCTGTAATAAATGAAGCATTTACTGGGTGCAGACGGCACTTTAAACAAATCAGCGCAAGTCCCTAAAGGAAACAAGCAGCAGCATATTCGGTAGTATTTCATCATTTCAGAGCCGGCAGAACGAAGCTGACAAGTACACAAGATAAATACTTTGTTCTGTCACGCTGTGTCGTGTCGGGGAAAACATGAAGTGTTATATGACCTTTGGAGGCACAGCCCAGGGAAGCTTCCCTTCGCGCTTCCACGCCGCTCCTCGCGGGAGGGGAAAAAAAAGAAGATAAAATAGGAACACCCCTCCAAGGCGCTGCCTGGCAGCGGCTGCAACTCCGGGGATTTCACGGCCGCTTTCCTGACGGAGGTTTTGCTGCCGAAGCCCGAAAAGGGACAAGGTGTCGGAGCGGGGGGCACCTCGGGCGGCTCTGCAAACCCCGCACTAACGCACCCCTCGCAGAGGGGAAGGAAAGAAGGTGCCGCGAGTTGATTGCTATTGATCGCTATTTGCCACCACCAGAATGAACATTCACTTTTTTTGTTTCTTTCTAAAAATAAAAATAAAAATTTTATATACATATGTATACACCCCCCCACACACCCCTTTTGCTGTTGGCGGTATCTAAAAGCACAAGCCAGCCCCGCTGCTCCCGGCAGAGCGCGGCTGCGGCACAGCAGCACAACTGCAGAGCGATGCCTTCTGTGCCAAAATCACTTTCCCTGGCCAAACAAAATCACACCAGCACCTCTCTCCTTCAACAGGCTCCACCAGACCACGGCCTGCCCCAACACCGTGGCCAAATTAAATCTTAATCTCCATGTCGACAGAGACTTTAAGTAAAGAAAAGCATGAGATCCACGATGATGCACTAAAACCTAAACACCCATGGAGGTAACTTTTTGTTCACTCTAGGCATGTTGAAATTCCACTTATTTTTTGTCTGGGGTTTGTTTTGTTGGGGTTTTTTCCCCCCTCCTTTCCTGTTTCCAGCAACACCCTCCAGGCTCCCAGAGCAAGCAACGCTGGGAGACACGGACGCGACACCTCCATCAATGCCTAACATGGCAAACAGCCTCACTGGGAGTACTTTGGGAGCAGGGGGAGGAGAATACTGAAGTGCTTTGGATGGGAGAGCGAGTATTAATAAACACCTTTGAATCCTGAAGCGTGGTGCACTGCGTCGTTTTAAACCATGAAGGCACCTGATGGGACACATGGTCCTGTGTCACCTCACTGGGATGTGCCTGCTGCCCTCCCGCCTGCCACTACTGTATCTCACAGACATTAGCACAATCGGGACTTTTATTTTTATTTTTTTTTAAAGACTTCCCATTTATCAAGTGCCAGGTAAGCAAGAAAACTAACTCAATAAAATAAAGACAGCTGCAAAGCAACAAAGACCAGCAAGACGGCTCAGAGCCGGGTTTAGCCAATTTTAGGCATTTCTTTATTAAATCTAAACATCAAATATGTAATTTTTATTTAAAATAAATCACTTTGTGTTCTCAAATAACTGTAATAACTAACCCCAGATATTGTGTTAATCATAAGTGTGGGAATGTTTGACATTTTTCCCCTCCCCTTTCTCCCATGGAAGATGGCAAGCAACCGCCCATCCTTATTAATTACACTGTCACTTCTGTGTAACAACCCACAGTTACAGGATCTCCATAATAAATTATATATATTTACATCAACTTCCTGGCTTTCACACTCATGTATCTAATTACTGTGAAAGGGACAAATAGGTAATTAAGCTATTTGCAGCTATAGAAGTCTGGAATGATCAGTGTAAAAAGATAGGTACCGGAAAGCTGGCCCTCTAGTATACCTAGTAAAAAGCAATAATACTAAAAGCGGATAAGGTAAAAGTGCACCTGTAATTAGTAACAATATGCTTAACGTTTAAGTGTCACATTATTATGAATTAATTTAACATTCATTAGAGTTGCTCTGATCATAATGAATCCATTTGCCAATTACTTTGCCTTCAGATAAGACTCCCTTCGTTCCATCATAACCCAGTCGTTAAGTGCTAATTAACAAACACTTAACAATGAAACGCTGGAAGGAGTAGTTAGATAACAAAAGGGTTTTGACCTGCCAAAAACGCTGTATAGAAGAAAAGGGGGAAAAAATAAATAGGCGGACATAAAGAACCTCTTCTATTTAGAAAGTAAATTCTGGATGGCTGCGGAGCGCGTTGCAGCCATCCAAGTGCTCCAAATCTTTGCCTTTGTCCAAGTTCAACAAAGCCAGCCTTGACCCCGGGGGTGCTGAACCCGGTGTAGGGCTAACACGGCAGGAGAGAAGAGCCCGCTACCCAGACGGGCTGCCCACCGCACCCTGCCGGCAAGCGGGGGACAGAGGGACACCCATCTTCAGCACAACATGGGCAACGTCCTCCTGGCGCAAGGCAGGATGGAGAGCGAGGACCATCTCCTTGCCCCAACTCCACCCTGGCCACGGAGACGGGACGGCCAGCGGGCAGCGGTGCTCCAGTAGCACTTGTGTGTGTTTATCCTTCTGTCTCTCTGAAATACCACCCCATGACGTTTTAAGCGTTATATGAACTACAACAGCATGGTACTCCGTGTCAAAGACGAAAAACACCAGTAGAAAGAAATGAGAGGCAACCTGAGTGATAACGGTTTATTGTAAGCATCCATTAACTAACACTGAACCGTAGTAAAATACTTTCATAAGACCCATGGCATCCCCAGGAATACTAAATGGCTTCATCATTTTTACTGCTTATGCACCAAATATCAAACAAATTTATAATAAAGAGACTGCTGCAAGAAAATTTTACCCCACCAAGAAACAGAAGCAGGGCAAGAGCTGCTTTTACTGCGCATCTTCCCATCCCCTGGGTTTGGGAAAGCACAAGAAGACAGGGTTAAGTGTCCTACTAGTCTCATATTGAGACTTCATTTAAAAAAAAAAATACACTCTTTTCCTCCCTGCATTTCTGTCCCAAAGCCTCCCTCGAGCCGTGCCGCCAGCGTGCCCTGCATCCCGCTCTCCGGCTTTTCACCAGACCACCCTGTGCCGCTCCCCTCCCTGCTGAAGTTTGGGAAGGCGCTGACTGCTCCCTGTGGAGCATCTCTGATCCCTGCCGGTGGGAAAGGACCAGCCCGGGCAGCGCACGCAAATCCTCCCCACAGGTTTTTGTGTGCTTCTGTGGGAGGTGGCTCTGTGAAGTGAAAAGGATGCGCTTCAGAGGGATGCAGCTTCTGATGGGATGCACGCATCAATTTCCTCTAACAAGCTGACAGGGACCAAAGCCCTTCCCGGGGTGGTAAGTCAGGCTTTCCTCCTGCAAAACCTGCATTTTCGCACCCCACAGAGCCTTGCCCAGCGCGCTGCCGGGGGACAAAAGCAAGTGCAATCTCACCACGGCAGGCAGGCACACCTCCTCGGCAAGGGGCAGCACCAATAACTGCGTTTACTTCAGGATGACCTCAGCCAATGACGGTGTTCAGCAAGCAAAGCTTGCCTCGAAGGGCTCATAAAAAAAAAAAAATAAATTAAGAAATGGCGTGTGGTTTTTCCTCTCCCCTGTTGCTCTCTTCCTGCTGCATCCTTGCACCCTCCTCACCTTGCCAGGGGAAACCACATTTTCGCAGGCCACAGCTTTTCCCCCTTGTCTCCGAGACGCACCCGTGTGGTCACACATCGACAACAGGCAGGCGGGGACACACAGACACACACACTAAAAGTAACACCAGCAGAGCACTCAGAAGTAACCTGATGCTAAAACGGTATGACAGCTGCCATTCGCCTTTCCCAGGCGAAGCGCAAAGCAGGAGTTCAGTCACCCCAACCTCCTGGGTACCGCAGCAAGTGCTGGGCTGTTACTGGGGGATTAGCAGCTCCCGATGAAGGTTACCAAAAGGGGAGATGTGGGGTGGCTGTGACACCCCGAGAGGTCATCACGGGGCCAGATTGGGACCCACACCGGGGGGCACAGGCTCCCAGAGCTGGCAGAGCTGGGGCTTGTGTGCGCCTGGTCCACGGGGGGCGAAGGGGAAACGTGAGCGCAATGGTGCCGGTGCTGCTTCTCCTTCTGCATCCCCGTTCCCACCCCTAGAAACTTTCTCGCTATCCCAGCAGAGAGAGGAAGGGGAGGAGAGAATCCGGACAGGGGAAAGGGGAGGCACCTGCCGATATAAACTTTGCTAGGGTTATTATGTGTTGGTTACCTTTTTTTTCCCCCCTCAATGCTCCTTGCAAGCTTCAAAAATCAAACACCCCAATGAGAAGGTAAAAGAAAACGCTCCACAAATTTAACAGAAAGTTTTGCAAACAGACAGATGTATGAAAGTACATTTCCATCAGTCTGTCTTCCACCAGCTCTCAAAGGCCTTTCACATTTTTCCCCCTTTAATTTGGTACCCACTTTAATTTGGTACCCACTTTAATTTGGTACCCACTTTAATTTGGTACCCACTTTAATTTACAAGCAAGCCTCCAAATTACCTTAACTTCATTATGAAGTGTGACAAACCAAGGACATAAAAGAACAACAGGTTGCAGAGAAGCACTCTGACTACATTGTGCCTTGCTACTGTATAAACCTTTCTCTCTTTTTACTTTTTTTCCCCCCCAACACCCATTAAAATATTTAAGCCTTCCAAACCCCTGCCTTTTGCCAACTACGAGTTCAGCTAACTACGCTTCCAGGCAGCGAGAGAAAGGCGCGGGCCGTACGCGATGCACCGGGGGCTGAACAGCCGGCAGCGGCACAGGCGATACACCGCCTGCAAGAACAGCCCGCGGAACCTCAGTCCCTTGCTGGTAGACTCTTCCCTGGGAGTAGAGGAGCGACTGCAAGCCAAGGTCAATTCTTTGCTTTAATTCCCTTCTTTCTTCTTTTTATTTTTTTTATTTTTTTTCCCAAGGCATGGGAAGAGAGCTTAGTTATTTCTGCATGGATGCAAGGTGAATGAGGCTGTCGCTTCTCATTGCGGTGCTATTTATTACAGGTCGCTGGCATAACACAGCTTCCCCCCCCCACCCCCGCCCCAACACACACCAAAAAAAAAAAAAAAAGCGGGGGCAAGATTTCGTTAGCACTGTTTCACTCGCTTCTTTGAAGAGGATATATGAACAGGTTTTATTTATTTATATAGCGATCTGACAACTGAGATGCATCAGCTTGTTTTCAGAGGCTTCCTGCTGAAAAAGGCAAGTTACCCTGTTATTAGGGGGTTTAAGAAGCCACAGACACAATAGAAGAAGAGAGTACACGTCGGGAAAAGAAACTGCAAGATTAACAAGACGTGCCGAGAAAAAAAGGAAAATTTACACTGAAAGGAAGGGGGGCAGTGGGAGGAGTGCTGCGGGCTTCCTCCTGCATAAGCCACATTCACAGTGAGGAAAAAAATAGGGTAATAAGAACTCAGGCTCCACATCCTCAGGTGGTGTAAATCAGCATCACCCCAACTCCCCTTGCTGCACCAGGACGCCCGCTCCCAAAAACCTCTCTGGTTTAAGGGTTGGTTCTGGTCTCTCATCAGCAGTTCCTCCCAATTTAATTCATAGTTTCAGATGAAAAGATTTTATAGATCTCTGTTCTGTCTTGAGATGAGTTTGCCTAGAGCTCTGAGCAATAAATTGATGATAAATCAATTTTCCTGCGCTGTGCTTTGTAGTCTGCTTTTTTTCATACAGCACTGAGAGCTGTGTATAAAATACCACATTCCTTCCTTGTTTTTTTTAAAGGTAGGCTAATGCCTCTAAAAATCAAGAGTACCCACAGCCTATTTTTAGGTCACTAACAGTAAGCCAGAACTGCCTTAATGAAAAGATCTTTTAATTCGCCTCTAAATATTTTATTGTGCGGCCAGACGAAGACATAAGCGAATTTGTACCGAAGGCTGTGGGAGCTGCAGCGGTGAGTCGGGAGGCGGCGGAGGGACCCGAAGATGAACGCAGAAAGGCTTTTGCAAGCTCCCGGTGGGGCTGGCTTCCACTCCCCCCACACCGTGGGGTCGAGCCTGACACCCCACAGCGCTGCTCAGTCCCACGGCCGGCTCTCACCCACAGCACCCATACATGGCTCGTGTCCCCCCGCACATCAGTTATCCCTGGACAACACACCTTAACCCCTTCCCCACAGCACTGCCTGTAACACGGCACAGCAGTTGCTATGGAGCAAGGATAGCTATTTCTGCTGATAACATAATTAGTACTATAATTTAGGCGGTGCGTTTTTTTATCCTTTCCTATCCCAAAACGCTTGACTGATTTATACCATTACTCAAAAGGCCGTCCATCACGTCAACCTGAACCGAGAACACAGACCAGAAACTCGTGCCTTCGGAGAGCTTTCGAGTCTTCAAGACTGTGTTTTCCAGTCCTCAGGGTACCAACAGCAGAAAGGCAAACTGGTGGTCACCAATGGCCACCAAAGCCTTTCCAGCAGTGTCTAAACACTCTGAGGGGTCCAGCAACCCAAACCCACAGCTACTGTCAAGAAGCAACCAGCTCCTGCCCACAAATCCCCTGCCAAGGTCCCATCCTCTCCAAAGGCAGGAGGTTGGTGGGTCTCTACAGAGAGGAATAAGGAAAATGCAATAATCGCCTGCACTGGGATTTGGAAGGACCGCCTGTGCATCCCACAGAAACTCAAAGGATTTTTAGTTTCCCAAAGTGTGCCAGGACAGATCACAACAAGCCTCCCGTGCTCCGACACTGCCCCGGCTGCCTCCTCCAAACACCATTCCAGGGGCAACGTTCACCTGTGGTTTTGTCTGTACCTCAACTACAAACTGCTTTTCTGACACCACCCCCTTCCCCCTCCGTGGATGTGTAACCCCCATCAAAGCCGCTGGGAAGGCGTGAGGAAGAGTTTTGCAAGCTCTGCCTTATATGCATGCAAGACATGAAAGACGTAAATTTTGCGTACGGCAACCTGCAACCCCCTGTTCTTCCTCCCTGTAACCTCCCATGAACGCCAGCCGAAATAAACTAAAAGCAACACAGGAATAAACAAAATTAAAATACAGCGTTGGTCATTTGGGAGTTTTGGGCTTGGACCGTTTCCCCGTTTTTGCAGCAGTCGTGCTAACGCAGCGTGGAAGATAAAGGCGGCTTTTCAGTCCGAGCGCTCTCTTCCAGTTCAACTGCCAAGGCTACCCAACACGCTTGCACTCTTATTTGCTCTCCTTTCTACCGTGTCCCAGGCTGTGAAATTAATATGCACAGAGGACATAAACCTCTTGCTCGGGAATAAAAAGTGACCTTAATACGCTCCTGCTTAATCCTTCCCGGGCTCAGCCTACCATCGCTTGGGGAAGGCAACCCAGCCTGTAACCAAGGTGCCACTTCGCCCTCCGGGGAAAGCATCCACCCCACGGGTGCGTCGGGTGTCTCCTCGTGGAAAACGTCTCCTTGTGGAAAATCCCTTGCTGGGAAGGAGCTCCGCAGCAGCGGGAGTGGAGGGGCCAGGCAGGGCTGTGGAATAACCCCTCTCCCGCACAGGGCAGAAGCGCACCCAGAACGGGGCAGCTCCATCCAGTCCCGGACAACACGACGCACGGAGCGCAGATCTGATCTGCGGATAAACCACTCAAGACAGCCGGTTCCCACAGAAGGTCAGGGGGTTGGGGCTCAAAAGGCTAGATTTTAGCAAGGAGGTTCACGCGAGAAACTGCTTTTACTTCTCAACCCACCCACGCAGCAGCGATGGGCGCCCATCGCCACAGGCAAGCACAGGGGCGCAGCGGCTGCTGCAGCTGCACAGAAAAACTCCATCTGAAGTACTTAAAAATTAAATATTTAATTTATAATGCCCACCTGCGCTCGCCCCGCTGCCCCAGGTCAGGCCTGAAGGCTTTGCTTAGCCTCTAGCTTCTCCCATTCAGAGTTTCAAAACTCTGGGGTCCCAGACAACAAATCCTAAAAGATTTCGGTCAAATCCGCCTTCCCGCGCGTGAGAAACTGCGGCAGCCAGCCTGAAAACGGGCGCACGCACTAGAGATTTGCACTGGTCAGCACGGTGTAGTCGGATGATGCTTTGGATGGGAAAGTGGCCCCCCCGCTCTGCAGGAACGGTTCGGACGACAGCATTGCCTTCATGCCAGCCTGGAGAGACGCCCGAGGGCACGAACACGCACTCCCTCCCGGGAAGCAGCACCAAGTTTTGATAACAAGTCATCACTGCCTATCTCCGAGGGCGACGGCCTGCACGCGTGAGCCAGTTACACAAGTCTTCCGATTTTTTTTTTTTTTTTTTTTTGAGATGACATTAATTCCCCTTGTCCTTACACGCAGAGTGGTAACGGCCGCAGAGACCAAAAACCTCGCTCGCGCGAGCACCCAGGGCCCGTGCCGGAGGAGCGAGGGCTTGTACTAACTGCGAAGTGGTGGCTGGCACCATTTCTACAGATTCTTCAGCTATGGCTTTGAATGCTTTCATTGAAAAGAAATATTTTGGCAGCACACCAGACAAAACAAAAAAAAGTAACTGTGAAGTGTGTGTGTGTATATATATATATAAAAATATATATATATGTGTGTGTGTGTGTGTATATATATATATGTAAAAACCAAACAATTGCTTTTACCATTGCAGAAGTATCACATTACATGTTTTCAAAACAGTAAATCCCGGAAGAATGAGGCAGCACGTATGTCACCAGCTCTTCAGTGTCACACAGGTGTAACATCACCACCCACCCCCCCCTCCACGGCCCTTTCAACAGCTGCCGCGGACCCGCAGCCCAATGCCACAGCCAAAGCAAAACCCAAGCGACAGGACCTACCTCAGGAGAGCCCAGGGCTGCTTCTGGCTTTCCCCCCCAACTCGTAGAAGGGCGGAGGCGTCACACCACCCCTCAGCATCACATCCTTTTCTTTCCGTCTTTGGCTTTTAATTAATAAGCCCACGGCACAGGGACTATCCGCCCTACTCCCGTGCGCATGGCACCGACAGCACTGCCAGCCTCAGCTGCCACGCTATCAAAATCCATTGTATGAGTAGTGTGAGAATCGCACTCCGCAACCATGGAGGACAGCATTACTTATATTTTGGGAGTATTTCTCATCAGACGCTCATTTATTTATTACCAATTGGAAGCATACCAATATATACTGAAGTTTCAGAGGGAAGACTTGTTGCCTTCGCTTCCAGCAGCTTCTTACAAACATTGAAGCCAAGGCAAAACGCACGAGGCTCGTACAGGGAGGACACCAGTGGAAGGGGAAGGTGTGGCAACGCAGCCATCTCTAGAAAGCTGTGTTTTCTACCATGAATATTCAAAGTCCAATTTGCGAAATTGGTTAATTTTGCATGCAAATGGACAGTTACACACCTAACTGACCGTTTGTGCAAGCAATTACACGCGCGATTACCTGATTGCGTAATTGTGTGGGCCTAATTTTGAAATTGGGTCTTACATTTTCTGTTGAACACCAGCGCTGTATTTAATAAATAGATATTGAGTAGTTCTGAAGCAAAGTGACCTACTGACTCAAACCCAAATACATGACAAAACATGCTGAAATGTGTATTATCCCAAAAAAGAGCATCACGTAACCCCGGCGTAGAGCGGCACCTTCCCAAACTGAGCCACAAGTTTCTCTGCTGAAACTTCTAGCCCTTTAAATTGTGACCGACAGCAAAATCCATTATATATGTACGCACACATATCTGTACAAACATGCCAGGTATCTTCATCAGAAACACTGGCAAGTTCCTTACTGTAATATTTTCAGACGAAGACTTGTTCTGGGGCATTCTTGCTGCTTAGGGTGTATTCTAGGGAGGAAAATCAAAGTAAAAGCACATTAAAAGAAATATACTATTAGGAAGCTGGTCAGCACCTCATGAGTACGGTTTCATCAGACAAACTCCGAAGATCAGGCAAAATTCAGGCTTTGAATTATGAGATGATGCAGGTTTTTTGCATGTGATCCACATGGTTAATGTCCCAGGCCTTCACATCGCTGACCTCTGAGGAGAGGTTGCCACATAAGCTTGACCATCCTCAAGTATTTTCAGCCAATCGTAAGAAGTATTTTTCTTTTAAGGAATAATCCTAAAGACCATCAATTTTCCTGTGAACGTCATCCACAGGTCTCTATTTTACATGTCAACCAAAAGCTGTTTAAGATTAGCTGTCAGAGTCCTCGAGTTCTGGCCAAGTATCAATTTTCTGTGTGGATGGTGCATTAAATTTAAGATGCTTGTTGCTACTGTGGGCAAAGCGATACAGCAATTACCGAGCTATTTCTGACTTACAAATCCATAAGTAATCATATTGTTGGAAACCCAAACTTGGTGGGAAAGAAATGAAGTAGAGTGTTAAAAACAAAGACTATGGCCAAGGCAGCAGCTGCCATCTTCCCTGGGATGCGTGTCGGTGGGAAGACCTGGTATCAGTCCCCGAGCCATCCGTACACCTGCAGAGACCTATGGAAAAGCCAATCCAATGCCCTCAAGCCTGTATTTCATCCGTCACACCTATATTTAGGCCACAGAGAGGATCTGAGGTAGTGCTTGCTCCTCTCTCCGCCCTCCCCTGGTACTTGGGTACCTGCTGCTAATGTTTATCTCTGTCCCTCCCCTGCGCGCCACTAAGGCCCTCTATTACGTGGCGCCCAGATACACTCTTCCCAATATTTCCACGTCAGGCTTGTGTGACCTGAGAAGTGATGCTTTTCCAGCACCTCATACTGTCGAGTCCCAGGGAAAGCCTTGTTTTACCTGCTGTAATATGCCTCAGCCTGTGGCACCAAATAAACAGTGGTTTTATTCCAGATATTCCTAGAAACACGGGCACGCTCAGGGTCATACGAGTTCTCAGAGACTTTCATCAACGACTGGTTTAAGAAACACACATAAGATGAGCTTCGGTGCTCTTAGGTGTGTTCTGCAAGAGTTAGCTGGGATCCCAAAAAGCCCTGGCGCTTTGGCTCACACCAGCACTCTCCCAAGAGCGCATCCCTCCTCCTCCTCGCCTGGCTCTGCCCCAGCGCTCATCCTCCAAGAGCCTGCAGCAGCAGCGATGCTTAAGAGCCATCCATGCCCTGGGGAGACACTGGCATCACCAGGGCTCAGGACAAACAATAAAAACCTTAAACTGGCCCCAGATGGCAGCACAAACAAATCTAAACCTTGACAGGGGCTACCCAAGCCAAAGCTCCCCCCGCGCTGAGGAAGGGCCCAGTCATCAGTGAGCCAAAAAGGATGCTCTTACAAACACTGATGTCATGAACGTACCAGTAGTTGATGTCGTTTTATCACACCACCGCAAAACACAGTCAGGCTAGACCCAAAACCACAAATCACAGCAATTCTCACATAACCTAGGACAATTTAGACACTTAGACCGGGGGAGACAGTGTTTGGAGCAGAAACTTTCTGCCCAAGTGGACAGGATCCATCTGGGACAGACAGAACCTACAGAAATCACGCACCCTCATACGGCCTTTACTTGGAGAAAGCTGCTCTTCACAACGCCTTTTTTTTTTTTTCCCCCTCATTTCTTTGGGCCCTCAGAGAGGCCGAGATTATTCAAGTTCAGAGCAAAAGTTTGGTAAGATCATTTTCCAGTATCGAAGGACACCTACACAGTAATTGCTCTACTGTAGCATGAGGCATAACCCATATATTTTAATGCCTTAACCACATGTCATGGCAGCAACTGGACTAAAGCTATTAAGTCTTAATAAACCCATGTTTCCATCTCCAAAGTCACCAGCAATATGTGCCAGGCATTGCACAACCATAAGTCAACCAGCCCCTGCATAAAAATCTTACAAATGAGCTGAAAACCATGGCTTATGAAACGAATTCCTGGACTTTTTTCCCCCCTGTTTCTCAAACTACAGGAGTTTTAACTTTTCTCTGCACGCAGAGCAGCTAAAGATGCTTTTTATTCTTCATGCGAAGACCGAGATTCTCACAACTTCAAGATCTTGGGATAAAATTAACACAAAAAAATTTGCGGCCAATAACACTGTGTGAATCTATTTGTAAATATTCCAAAATAAAAATAAAAAAAACCCCAAGAAGGAAAAAAGAAGAAAAACATTCTCCTTCTGTGCCCAATCTTTAGTTACTACAAGAATGTAAATGCTAATAAAAGGCTACTTAAGAAGCTGTTTTATTAAAGGTTCGAGTTGGGCAGCCAGAAATATTCGGCACAGACCCAATTTTGTTTCCTTTCTGAGAATCTGGACGGAGGCACAGACACTGTAAAGCATCACTACGGTTGTCAGCAACGCCAGAAAGACCCCCCCCACCTGCGCCGCAATTATCAACGTGGCAGCTGCTTGTTATATCGTGCTATAACGAGGTGCCACAGCAACACGTGAAGCAGCACTAGAAGCAAACCCAGCCCGTGGCTTCAGCGTGTTATGCGGCACAAGGGCGATGTAAGTGCCACAGAAGTTATCGCCGCTATTTATAGACTCTAATAATTTTACATTTTTCTCATATGATCTTCCCGATCCAAAGCAGAGCCCCGGGTGACGGCGGGGCTGCGGGAGCTGGCAGCAGTTTTAAACGTGGGGCACGAGAGGGCCCGAACACGCGCGACTGGAAGAGCAGCTCAGAACTCCGGGAGACCAAAAGAAATCCTCCGCATGGAGGAATCCAGGGAGAAACTTGCAGCAACCAGGGGCACGCCGGCACAAAAGCCCTCCCCTGCCCCAAGGAACAGGCGAAAGGAGAGAAAAAAGCTGCAAAGGATTTATGTTGGTTTTGAAAATTTCCATTTTCCCCGAATGGGATACAAATCCCCATGTTCCCATGAGCTCCGCTGGCTCCGGGGAGGGGGGGAACGACTCCCAGCTTACAGCACACGGCCGCCCCCGGCAGAATCAGATCCCCCAGGCTTTTCACGGGCACGGAGTCAGCTCGCGGAGGCTGGGAACGAGCAGGGATCAGATCTCAGTTTGCTAAACAAAATTAGCTGCGTACCATTCTGTTTGCGGATCGGTTTCTCCCACTCGCGGTGCGCTAATTCGGGCAGCAATCGCTGCGGTGCAGACAGATAGGGTAATAAAGGCGGCTTTCAAATAAAGCGGCCATATACATTATTTTTGCCTCCTTCCTACACAATTCCATGGCTTTTTCCATACCCTCCAAGGCGTATGTCCTCTGAGCATTATTAATAGCTGCTAAAGAATATTATCTGCCTACCAATCACTTCAGCTTCCTACTTAATGGCAAGTACATTTTTAGAGCATCAAATATATCAACAGGGACAATGGTTGCTAAATTTGAAGTCAACAACAACTGGAAAACGTTAGCTACTTGACTGGTATTTTTATGCGCTACAGAAATATCTCTTCAAATAAATGAGCCTTTTTTTATCCTTTCAAAGAGATAATAAAATAATACTGAATTCTGAATACTGTTCACATATCCTCAGCAAACAGCAATTTAAATTTAGATATATACATTTTTACTGCCAAAGACACTGAGGAAAAATATCCACAATTCAACTTTGCATAGCAGAACAGATCAAAAAAAAAGAAAAAAGAAAAAGAAAATCTTAAAATTATAGCTGGACGGAAGCCACAGAGCAGCTCATGAAGAGCCGCCAGGATATGGATGCTCTTGGAAAAGGGGTTAAAGCAAAGTAACTCTTACAAACGCTCAACATTGCATCTGCTGCGAGGCTAACCTTAAAAGATTACTAAAATATTCCATTAGCATACCAACCATGGTACATAAACTTTTATGCTTAAAACGTTCAATATTTCAACGTAATTTCAATTAACGGAAATTGAACATTAGGATGTGTATCAAGTTAAGTGTGATGATTTTTTCCTTCGTGCACCAAAACGGCTCTATCCCGCCGGGGCCGGCTCCTGCCGCAAGAGCTGCGTCCGCGGGAGAAGGTCCTCAGCAGCTCACTGGGGTTCGAGCGACCAAAACGCCGCCACGGATCTCCTCCCGGCACGCTCGTCTCTGCACGGCGAGGTATTTCAGGGCATGTTTAAATGCAAAGCGTGCAGGCAATGTCTGCTCAGGCTCCTCACCGGGCTGCAAGCACAAGTGAGAGGTGCCTGCCCCACAGGAGAGGCTTTCTTGGGAAAAGAGGGGACGAAGGTGCGGAAGCACCATTTGGAGAGGCCGGGAGGAGCAGCGGGAGCCAAGCCATGCCGAAAGGCGGCCGGACAGGGACAGGCTTCAGAGCTTTACCCGCTGTATCGTCACCAACCCCGGCCCCAAGAGCCCTATGCTCCCTTGCAGCGATGCAGCAGCCAAGGCGGCCTTGCCATTTCACGGAGCTTTGGGCTTCTCCAACTTCTTCGTAACACAAGTTTGTTCGGAAGGGGTTTATTTCTTTTTACAGCATGCAAACTTTCTTCTTCAACCTCCCTCCGACTCAACCCTCTCCCTTCATGAATCACAGTGCCACAAAACCCAGAGTAGGGGCGAAAAAAGGAGAGAGGTCAGGTACCACAACTCTCAATAGACATTTTTTAGGCAGTTTAGCCCAGCGGCTGCAGGCAAAGGGTCACGTAACGTCCTGCAGTGCCACAGCAGCCTCCCCACGTGAATTTAAGACCTGTCAGCAGCACGTTCCTCAGCTCAGCATCCTCCCCAGCCACACTGGGGACACGGCCTGGGATGGAGACCTGCCTGCCATGGGGCAGCTCAGCCCTGGCCCCACTGCCCGCATAGGGCTGAGCTCTGCCTCGGGGCACGGGCCCCCCCACGTCCTGCCCGGCCCCGTGTCCCTGACTTTCTTACTCCCGTGGTTGCCCCAAAGGCTTGGTGCACGCTCCAAAAAAAAAAAAAAACAGAGGCGCTGAGGTTTATGGCAGGTAGGTGCCACCCCACGTACCCGCAGGGAGACAAGGGGCTCCCCACATTCAGCGGAGTGGGTACGTCAGCATCACCCTGGCGTGGCTGGAAGCCATCCGTGAGCACTGGGGAGGACGGGCTCACCCCTCCCTGCGTCACCTCCGGGCTGGTCCCCGAGACCAGCGCCCAGCCGGGGCGGTTTGGGGAAGATTTCTGTGAGCTCTGCGTTTGTCTCAGCTCAACACCAGCTGGTGGTGAGATACAGCAGTCGTGTCACCACGTGACAAGAGCCCACGTTGCAACGCTGATTCATTAGGAAAAGATTAAGAAAGATCAAGTTATAAATGCCCGTTCCGTCACTGTACGCCTAGCGGCACAGACATCAGGAGACAGAGGAACCAAACACAAAATGAGTATATCTTGGAAATCTCTAAAAAGGGCTTTACAGAAACAGTATGCAATGACTGATAATTTTTTATAGCTCTGAGAAGAGCTGCATCCACTAAAAATTTGGGGCTTACTTTCCCATTTATTTACTTTATTTTCCCATCTCCTCCTTTGTCAGGAGCTAGATTTTATAGGCTTCAGGCACGGAAACAAAAAGCACTTACCCCTGGAAAACAAAAATACTTCTCGATACTCTTACAGCATGAATTTCTATTCCTCGTACGTATTTGCATTCTCACTGTTCTTACAGTACAGGTTTACAGTGTGACTGCTATGTGTTCCTGTCGTTTGAGTTACACACTTTGCTGCCCAAACGGCTGCCAGTGTCAGACCCTCGGGTACCACTGATGCACAAGCAAATACGCATCAGTCCTGGACTTTGCGTCCCCTTTACGCAAAGTGGGAAGAAGGACGAGTTTCCCTGGCAGGCTGAGAAAAAAAATAAAAAAGGGATATATATATAGAGAGAGATAGATATATCAGCAGCTGTTCAAAGACTTCAGGAGGCTTGGCATGTGCCTGCGTGCCCAGCAGAGGTGGTGGACGGTGCAGAAATGAGAGCATTTATCACGTGGACACACGGCTCATCAGAGGGAGGCTGCCACCGAGAACGGCTTGAACTGCTCGGCCGAAGCAAGGAGTCGCTAAACAAACGTTAACCAGAGTTGCTGAAACGATGAATCTTTCTGGCAGACTCCAGCACTCCCATGGGATAATTCAGCCTCCGTTACGTGGGCACACATAAAATCCACCAGCAGTCTGTGCTTGTTTGCAAAAGGAAAACCTTTTCAGTCAGTGAAAACAGGAGCCCGTCGCACACCCCAAGGACTTGTCAGGACACGTGTGACACACGGTGAACAGCCCAGCCGCGGTCACCTCCTCCTGCCTTGGCAAAAAGTAAATCCCAGGAAGGAGCCCCCACTCCCTTCCCGAGCAAATCGCCTCAGCGCAGCGAGAGGAGCGGGGTCCGCGGGGCAGAGCTGGCTCAGCTGCTCCTGCAGAGCCGCCATCGCCTACCCGCGAGTGTCGGGAGCACAACTGTCCGGTTGCAGAGGTTAAACCCCTGCCTGCGCGGGCAGGACACAAAGCAAGTTGAGAAGCTTCCAGGGAACCACCACATTGCTCCAACACCAACCACCAGGTACCAGCTCACCCTTACCGGCCTAAAGAAATCAGGAGAGGGTTCATCGCGATGCCAAAGCGCCCGCATTTTGAGAAAAGGACCAGAACGAACATTTTTACAATAGGAAAAAAAAACAAACACCACAACAACCTATGGGCTACACTGTTACTTTTGAGCAAGTGTGTGTATTTTAGAAGGACCATCTGATCTGAACTGATGGTGCTGAGTGACAGGTATGTTCTTTTTTCCTCCCCAGCTCGCCACCCCAGTTACTACGCTGTTAAGAGCATGCCCTTCACTGCCAGTTTGAACTCGTTCCCCCCCGCTCCTCAGTACCCAGCCATCGGCCCGGTCCTGACTCACTAGTTAGCTTAACGAGTCCTCCAGAATATAAACCTAGAAATTCACTCCCTGTTTTAAGCACCTCTGAGTACAATCAAATCGTCCTTAACCCCTCCTCGCAGTCACCTCAGCTCCTTTGGTTGCTCATAGGAAGCACTTCGTAAGCGTTGGAGTTACTCTCCCAGCGCATTATCGCACACCCCCATCCTGCGAGCGAGGGCATGGGGAGTGGGGACAGGACTCCGTTCCCTGCACCCCCCCTTCCCCACCAGGCACCCAAAAAGCTGCTCCCGGCGCGGGAGAGGGGTGCTGAGCCTGGGAAATCACATCTCCAACACCCGGCTGCTCGTCCGGCTGCCTGGGAGCTCCTGGGGGCTGCTGCCACCTAGAGATGCTCGGGCTGCAAGGCTGCGGGCACGCCGCCCCGTGCGCCCCAGTGCCCCCCGCAGCACCGGCTCACAGCCCCCCCCCAGCAGCTCACCTGCTCTGGCAGCCGCTCGCGTAAAGGTGTTTTTCCATAAAGCCTTCGAACACATGCGTGCTCTCGATGACAGGCTGCACTTTCACACACAGTGCGAGCGAGCTGGCTGTGGTTTGCTTAAATTTACTTAATTTTAAAAAAAAAAAAAAAAATCTAAAGAACTCTAGCATCCCCTGCAAACTAGAGGAAAACATTTCAGTTAAATTAAGGGCTGTAGCTAATTCCCTGCAAGAAAGCTGAGGGCACATTTCAGAACAACTCAGCATTACAAATGGAGGTCAGGAGTGCAGAGCAGCACTCGCAGCCCAGCTCGGGGCACCCGCAGGGCGCTGCCACGCTCGCAGGGGACCCAACACGGCTTCCACGGCTCCCCGGTCCCACTCCACTGCCCTGCGGGTTCAGGAGAAGGGCTTCGCCCTGCCTGAGCTGCTAATGCCCAGTCTCATTTGGTTTACTCATAGGCATGTATTTCAGGTCCTTATTATTACTGTTTTCATGTTAATTACAAGTGCAGCTCTTCATGCCAGAATCCATACACATATACATCAATTACCATCTTTTTTTTTTTTTAAAAAAAAAAAAAGGAAATCAAAGGAAAAAAAATCACAACTAAGCCACTCGGGCACTTGGCAGTGCTGGTATCAGCAGGGCGGGTGAACACAGGGAGGCTGCAGGGTGCACCCAGTGCTAACGCTGCCCCCGGCTCCCTGGGGATGCCCCCAAAGGCAGGGCCAGATCCAACCTCCTCTGCCCTGCAGCAGCACTGGCTCGCAATGACCTCGGGGGACACGCAGGGACAGTGGCAGCCTGCCCTGGCTACCACACAGAGGCACACACCCCCCACGGACCCCACAGCACAGCTCTGAAGCCAGACATGCATGGAGAGGGGGGGGGCAGCGGGACTCCCAGGAGGGACACAGGGTCTGTAACAGTACCCGCTCCCCTTCGGAAAAAGGGCCGAGACGGGACATCCCCTTTGCAGGGACTGAGTCATCTGATGGCAGCTACAGCCTGAAACTCCCCGTCAATATTTATCATGCCTTTGCAAAGCCTCAGCCTAATTTTAACCATCAAATAGACATCGTGGTGGAATAAACGGGAGAGGTGCCAAGGAGGGCTGCTGCAAAGGAGAGGAGCTGCATCTCTCCGAAGGCCTGCAGCATGTCCCATCCGACACGGCCCGGAGAGGAGCAGCGGCATGAAATTAAAGCCTTGCACATACATCAGCCTGTGCATGCACCTCACTGAAAAAAAAAAAAAAAATTAAAACAAAAAGCTGCAAAAATATTTGAAGTACAATTAATTTCTCAAAGCAGTTGAATCCTTCAAACAGCACTAAGTTAATTTGGCTGTAATTATTTAACAACTCAACAGCCCCATATATCAGAAAAAGGAGTTAATTTATCAGCTATTTCCAAGCAGAACAAAGACTCGCCAGCTTCCAGGTAACAGCCCAAGCTGTTTGGCTCACGTGACCGTGGCTGAGCTGTGCACTGCAAACATTATATGCCCAAACACCTAATGCCAAGGAGATAGAAGAAACCAAAAAACCCCAATGTATTCACGTATTTGCATCCTAATCAACAGACTGAAATCAAAAGTTTGGCCAACAGCTCGCTCGCAGGAGCAAAGGCATCATCATCTCCCTCGACGCGCTGAACACGAAGGCAGCAGCCAGAGCCCCATCCTGGTGCTCTCGAAAGCAGGAGAGCCCGAATACTGAGGGGTCCTAAGTACTTGCAAATCAAGGCTCACCTGTCCAGCCTGGCTCGCTATTTCAGCGAGCACCATGCAGACAGAGTCAATCACTAATAGCTGCCATTGCCCACAGCAGCGCCCAAACCCCTCCAAATAGGAAATGTCACTCCCATCTCATAATTGTAATAAAGAGATTTTCTTTTTTGCACAGTGCAGGGCATAGAGGCTTTTCCGCAGCACAGATCCAGGAGGCTTCCCCAGAGGCAGCAGGGAGGCAGGCGAGTGGCCCTGGACCGATGCCTTTTATTTTCACCAGGGTATAAATCCAGCAAGGGCGTGCCTTCGCCATCGGCCACTCCAACAGCCACGTCCGAGCGGTGGGGAAGGAGGGCTGGGGAGCACGGGAGCAGCCCAGCGGGAACGGCTGCTGCCCAAAACCGGGGCAGGCTACGGGGAAAGTCTGAGACAGAAAAGTCCCAAGTCAGGGGAAGAGAGAGGCTGCGTGTAAACAAGGAGGCAGGCAAAAAGGTAGAGCAAACCAGAGCCTGTGAAACAAGGAATGCAATGCTCCATCAGCTGGGATTTACCCATTCAAAACGTAAGGGAAAGCAGCAGCAGCAGCCCAGCGCTTCACCCCTCCTGATTTCAAGGATTAGGAAACAATCACACGCAGAAAAAGTAAACTGTGCAACGAGATCAAAAACTGCCTGCGAAGCCTAACCAGGCAAGCAAAGCCGGGACACGCTTCTTTCGCTTCTCATGAAACATCTCATCATCTCAGTTACATAAAGCCCCAAAATATAAACTGAATTGTGAGAATGCAGAGCTGTTGTACCAATACCGCCCAAACATCATAAGTTTTGCATCACCGGGGAGAGGGGAAAAAAAAAAAAAAGTTACAAGGATTGAAGAGATTTCCTTTTAATGTTTTATTCACAGCAAAGGCTCCCGTGAAGTGCGATGTGGTGGGAGGCGATCCCGCTGCCCTCCCCGGGCGATGACACCGGCACAGCCCCGTACTACGGCGGCAGCGAGCGCTGCTCCGATGCCAAAGGAAAAAAAGAAAAACAATTCCAGTCAAGGCTGTAAGTTTCCCTGCTGAAAGTTACAAAATCGGGGCAGACCCTGCCGGAGGAAAATGCGTCTTTTCTGGCTTTAACTTCCAAGCCACCTGCTCGTTTTCCCCCGTGCGCAAATACGCTGGGACCGGTGTTTATGTAGCAGTGTTTGGACACACCTTATAGATATAATGTATACGCGCGAGGGGAGAGCTTCCTCCTCCGCCCGGCGCAGCGCGAAGTTTCGGAGCGCGCAGCCCCGTCGGGGCGGCGGCACCTGCGCGACTGCCACCGGCGGGGACACCGCGGGGGCTCCGGCGGGCGGCCCCGGAGCCCGGCCAGCCGCCACCCGAGCGGGGACGCCCGGGAGCTGCCGCCGGGAGAGGGCGGCTGCCCTGCGGGGGGCTGCGAGGGAGAGCCCCAGCGCGGAACGCGCTATCGCTTGCAGGCAATAATAACAATAATAATAAAGTAAGCGCGTGTAGCCGCGCCGCTGCCTGGAAGCGGCGGGCTGCGCGGAAGATCCGCGCCCGCCAGCTCGCGGCCGTTCCCGCAAGGGGCTCCGTCCGCCGCCGCCTCTCCGCGGGACTCCGCCAACAAACTCCCGCACCCCGCGCAGGGGACGGGGACGCGCAGCCCCGCCGGGCTCCCGCAGAAGTTGGCGGGAGGGCGCCGCGCCGCCACCCTCCGCCGCTCGCCGCGCACCGGGCCGCTCACCCACCTGCCTGCGCCGCCGCGGCGGCCCGCGGGGCCCCGGCCGCCGCCGCCAGCACGCAGCAGCTCCACCACAGCAGCCCCCCGGCCGCCGCCGGCATCGCGCCGCCGCCGCTGCCTCAGCGCCGCCGCCTCAGCGCCGCCGCCGCCGCCGCCATCCCCCGCGCAGCCTCCGCGCTGCCGCCGCCGGCTCCCAAAAGTTGCCCGCCGCCGAGCCGCCGCCCCCAGCGCCGCCCCTCCGCGGGCGCGCCGAGGCGCCGACGGGGCGGCCGCCGCTGCCGGCCGCGGGGCGCTGCGCCGCCAGTACGCGCGGAGCGGAGCGGCGCGGAGCGGCGGGAGCGGGAGGAGGAGGAGGAGGAGTGGGGGGGTGGGGGGGGAGGGAGGAGGAGCGGCGGGACGGAGCGAGGGGGCGGGCGGGGGACGGCGCCGCGCGGGACCGCCCCGCTCCGCGCCACCGCCCCCCCACCCCCTCACTCCGCACCTGCGGAGCCGCGCGGGGCGGTGGGGGCTGCCGCGCGCCCGCGGGGGGGGGGGGGGGGGTGCGCGTGCGCTCCCACGTCCTGTCCCTCCCCCCCACCGCCTTGGCAAAAAAATGAGGGGCAGGTGCGCGCGGGCGCGCGCGCTCTCACTTTTGGGGGCCAAAATCCGGGCGCTGGTGCAACGTTCACTTGTCCCCGCCGAAAATGGGGGGGGGGGGGGAGTAACGCGTGTGCGCGCCCGCTTTTTCACCTGTAAATACATAATAAAAATAAAAAAAAGTGAGGAGTGGCGGCGCGCGCGCGTGTGAGAGAGGGAAATTCGGGAAGAATCCCGGGCGGGTGCGGGTCTGCGAGTGTGCGGGGACCCAGAGGAAAATTTTCCCTTCTCCCGCCGTCCCGCGGCGGCGAGGGCCCTTGTCCCCCGGGGGGCACCGGGGGGGCACCGGGACACCTCCCGAAGCGGCCAAGGGGAGGGAGCCCCCAGCAGACGGCGGAGGCAGAAGCTGGATGAGGCGATGGAGAGCCTGGGCTGGGCTGAGCCGATCCCTCGGTACCGATACCGGTGCGATCCCACAGTGCCGACCCTGATGCTGATCCCTCGGTACCGAGCCCAGTGCCGATCCCGGCAGTACCAATCCCAGTATCAAACCCCCAGTACCGATCCCAGTGCAGATCCCACAGTACCCATCCCAGTACCGATCCCAGCAGTACCGATCCCAGCGGTACCCGTCCCAAGTGCCAATCCTGGCAGTACCAATCCCCGTGTCAATCCCATGGTACCGATCCCAGTACCGATCCCCTGGCACCGGCTGTGGCTGGAGGTGAGGTGTGAAAAGCATCAGGGACTGCATGAAGCACCTCAGGCTCCTCTCCGCTTTGGGCTTCCCCTCAATGCCTGGTCCAGCTTCCCCACCCTCCTCCCTGGGTGCTCCCTGGGTGCTGCCCCCGCACGCCCCCCCCCCCCCCCCACACACACCTTCTCCTGCTGGGTGCTTGCAAAAGCTGGAAAGCTTTGGGGTGGAAGCGGTGGAAAGGAGGGCCTTAAAAAAGGGCGGTGGGGCAGGGAGGTGGCACCTTGGAGCCCACTCTCCAACACGGCAGGTGGATTCTGCGCTGGAGCAGCCGATGAGCAGCCACCTTTTCCAGCCTGCCTGCAAAGCCCTGGGGCTCAGAGGTGTGGTGGCATCTCCCACCAGTGCATGAAGCATCCACCATCTTGATGGCCACCGCCAGCCTGGTGGCACCTCCTAGATGCACCCAGGGTGGGGACAGCTGGAGCGCAGGGGTCCTGCAAGCACCAGCCAAGTTGCCACGGCATCCCCCTTGCTATCATCCATCCCGGCTCAGGGCTGAAAGGCCAACACAGACATCCTCCCTAACAGGTCCAGGGGACTGGCAACTCGGCAAGGCTTGTCTTGGCAAGACAGCAGCCGAAAATCTCAACATCTCATCACATGTTGGAGACAGTAGGTGCCATTTATCACTCTTGACGAGTTGATTGGCATCCTCTGAGCCCCAGTCACAGCTTAACTGAACTCTGCAAGTGTGCGAGAGGAGAATGTAGAAGCATCTTCAGTTCTTCATTTTATTTCCCTGAAATCTGTGCTCTGAGATGAGTTTTTGAACCCTCCTCACCCTGATCCAGCCTTTGTGGAGCTCCTCAACATGAAGGAGCTCTCTTCATCCCTTTCTGTCTGGTCTACTCAACACTTCTTGGAGTGCTCCTCTTCCCAGTGACCCTGATGGCTTTCCCTGGAACTCATGAGCAGATTTAGTGGAAGAGCTCAGCAGCGAGCGTCTTCCCTCCAGCCAGCTCCGACTGAAGAGTTTTCCCATTGGAATTAACTCAAGCTCAGAGGATCAACCCCACCCCCTCCCACCAAACTGCCTCTTTTCCAGCGACGCTGGAGTCTTGCTCATCTTTAAAAAAAAAAAAATAAAAAAAAATCCCCAAATCAAGACGGTGTTTCAAGTTGGATTACAGCTCTTTCTCCAAAGAGCCAAAAGTTCGAGCTGAAAAGAATTAGCTGGGCTCAGCACAAAGAGGCTGTGAAGAGGGAGGTGTTATTGCCCTCCGCTCCGCATCTCACCGCCCCACGGCAGCTCAGCGTATGGCAGCGGTGTCAAAGGGGCAATTCAGCCAGCACAGAGGTGGGAGAAAGCAAAGGCAGTGGGGAAGCAGAGTCCTGACGTGCAGGGCATCTTCGTTAGGGTTTTCCATGAGAACATGGAAAGCATGAGAACATGGAAAGCAGAGGCAGCCGGCGGAGGCCAGGAGCCAGCCCGCGCCCTTGCCGATGGGATTAGCAGCAATGCTAATCATCCTTCCTCGCCAGCCCCGGGAAGAAAAAGCGTAATTCCTTTCTGTGGCAGAAATACATCCGACGGGAGGCTGTGGGACGAAACTTGCTCAAATATTGAACCAGAAAAATTTTGCTCTATCTGCCTTTCAGTAAACAGTGACTAATTGCTCTGGCTGGAGCTGCTGTACCTTCAAGATTGGAAGGTGCAGATGGAGCAATGATAGCGAAGGCTCCTTACCTGGTGTTGGCTGTACATTAATCACAAATGTTTGCTATGCAAATCTTGTCATACAAAGCAATTATTGCTGTTCCCAAACTGACCTCATGTTTATTTATTACATGAGCTCTTTATTTGAACCTTGTCTGGTCTCTCTTCCCATATAAGCGTATTAGCATGTGGCTTCCAAAGGCACCCAGCTGAGAAATTGTAGATTTATTTGCAGCGTGGAGGGACGGTGTGTGCCATGCCGACTGCAATGCAGAGCCAAGAGGCTCGGCTCTTGTGCCGGTAGCTCTTCATGCAAAATATTCTCACCCTGAGGTCTTTTGCTGGGATGAAGGACGCTTTCTAATAGCACAGGGCTGTGACACCGGGTTCGCTCTGACTCTGCAGTATTAGCCGATGGTTAATGGAGACTGTCAGCCCGAGGAGCCATGCAATAAAATTCTACTTGGGCTTTTTAGGGCCCGCTTAGTAAAAGTAAACTTTTACGCAGTCCTTCGTCCTTGGCTTTGCCACCTTTGCCTACCTCCGGGACGACGAGTTGCAAAAAGATTTAACTCTGCCACTGAACAAGGTGCAAGCGCGTTGCTGGAAGGGGCGGCACCTGGGCGGCCGGAGCGCTGGCGGTCCGTAAGCACCAAAGATTCTCTTGCCACAGGAGTTCTCTCCATGTGATTTAATGTTGAGCAACAGTGGCATCCGGTGGGCAGAGGGTTTCCTCCCTGACAGCTTGCGGCAGCTCGCTCCCTCGGTTTTGCCGTATGGTTTCTCTGGATTATCATTAAACACGATTTCTAAATTTGTCTGGATTTAGGGTCCTTGTTTCCCCTCCTCTTTCTTCAGTTGGGCTGCACAGCAGGCAGAGCCATGTGTTAACTTTTGCAGCGTTCTTTTAAACACGCTAGATTGTGCTCCGCTGTATGATCTAGAGGCAGGCAGGACTTCTGAGATCAGCCTCCCCCCCCCGAGCCGATCGCTTTTGTTCTGCAGGGATGTGGCTGGTACCATGGGTGGTGCTCCATCCCCTGCCGCCAGGGCAGCGAGAAGGCTTCCTGTGGTGCCTGCCTTGAACCAAACCCTCTTGTCTGACCTCTCGTGGATCCCTTCCATGTCCACAAACGCTGCCAGTGCTCTCTTATCAGGGAAAAAATGTAAAGATGCCCTGGAGCCTGAATGGAATGAAATCCAGCTGTCGTACCCCCAGCCCTCTGCTCCCATCCACAGCCTCCCGGCATCTCCCTCCGCTCTTTCCTCTGCTCTCACTGCTGCTTTCAGCTCTTCCCAACCTAGTGTCGTTTTCTGACGTAATTAACACAACATTTCCCATTGCTTCCAAATCATTAATAAAGCCAGTAATTAACCGCAGGCCTGCCGATGAACCCAGCAATGCCACGCTGCGTACTTTCCCCTGCCCGAATCACCCCTCCGCAGCATCACCCTTTGGTTAGCATCCCGGCTGGCTTTCCATCCGCCCGACAACTCGTATGCCCCGGTCGACTTGAAACATTCCTTTCCCCTCAGTGTTTCTCTTTTATGGCACAGCTGTAGCTTTTGCTAATTGTTCATGAAATGACTTTTTTTTTTTTTTTTATTCTAAAGTAATATTTTCCTTGAGAGGTTGAATTAAAAAGAGCCCATAAATGACTAATGGTAATCAATAAAAATGAGGAAATAATTAGGCAATATCTTTAAATGTATATGCCTGGAGTCAAACTCCTAAATCCCCATTTCAGTTAGAGCAGCCTGGGTTTTTTTCCCTCCCCCGAAGGAGCAGCGGTTCTCATGACTGTCTCAGCAGGGTGAGACACAAACAGAAGGACAGGGAACATTCCGAGTGATGGAATAACCCTCTGAGAACCCAGAAAGCTGCGGGCTGGGAGGGCATGCTGGACCACGCCGGCAGCAAACAGGGGATTTGGGGAGCTGGTGAACACCTTGGTCCTCTTGAAAACAGCGCATTGAACCCATGGAGAGCCCTGTCCTCCATACCTGAGCCCCGCCACTTCCGTAGGGCTGTTAGAAAGGGATTAGACATTTAAGGGCAAGACAGTTACATTAAAAAGAAAATAGAAGCAATAAAAGCCTTTTGTGGTTCAGAGCGTAAATCAGCCTTTTACTGCTTCCCCTTGCAGGGACTGCGGCTGCAAACGCCTAACTCAGGGATTTCTATATCTGGTTGTGGAATAGCTGGGAGAGAGCGGTGCCAGGGAGCGGGCACGGGACCAGTCACCTGCGTCAGCGCTGCTGGTCCAAGGATGCCGCGGCATCCCGGTGCCTTTGGGATGGACACTGAGCGCGACAGCGCGGGGTCAAGCGTATGATCCTGTCGAGCAGAGCGGGACTTGGGCACTCACAGAGCCCGTTTCGATGGCTGCTTCACCCTCCCTGACAATAATTTATTGCCGGTGCTTTCCTTTGGCCAGCGTGGACTAGAAGAAACTCAGCTCCAGCCCCCAGATCTAAATCCGAGCTCATTAAAAGGTCACGTCTTACAAAGTAGTGCAGCCACCCTAACCAAACGAGTGCCTGGCTAATTGCCTTCCGTGTGAAATTGGGTTTGTGGTTTCCGTGGGATCAAGCATGGTTTCCTCCTCTCCTCCCCCAGCTCTTTGGTTATGTTCCCAGGTGCTGATGAGCATTTGATTTGCAGAAAATACTGCATCTTTTTGGTCACAAACATGCTTTCCAAACCCCTGGGCTTGCTTGCGCCCGGGGTGGCGCAGAGGCAGAAGGGCTGCAGGCGCTGCAGTGTAGCAGGGCAAAAACCTCCGCACTGGGCTAAACCTCAGCAGGCAGCTTGAGAGCGCGAAGCACCTCCCCAGGTGTCACGCGGAGCAGGTTTGAATCACACATGTAAGCCATTAGGTCAATTAGGTCAATGCATCGCTTTATTTTCACCGCTTCTCGCAATGTCAAGTGGGGCAGAGCTGGCCAAGCTGGCACATGTAGAACAAACTCCGGGCTCCTCCTGCTCGCTGGCCTGGAGAAGGATATATACATCACAGTAGTAAATTGTTCAGCTGAGAGCATGAGAGAGCTTGTGCCTTGCACAGCGTCATCCTATGGCATTTAACAAAGCAAGTGTGTGTCAGCTGTGGTGACAGAGCCGCTCCGTGTCAGCCGCGCCGGGCGAGAAGCCCTGGTCATTAGGCAACACGTGCTGGGGCGCATGAAGCACAGAGCGGGTCAGCAAAGGGCTGCAGCCCGCCCTGAAACGCACACAAACACATTGCACGAGAGAAATATTCACTCAGGTACCCCCTTGTCTACCAGCACAGCCCTGCGTATGCGTGATGAGCAGCCAAAACCTCGTGCAAGAAGAAAGCTTGTGCGAGAAGAAGATGGCTTCTCACCTCCGGACAGCCGGGACCATTGGAAATGCCAACTAGCCCACCTCAAATAGATGCGAGACAGTTAATCATGGGGGAGCTTTTACAGGTGCAGGCTTTTCTCTTCACGCATGGACAAGCAGGACAATAAATACAGGATCTATATCCATACCCCAACATGAGTAGCGCTTTGGAAGCCCATTGCCTTTGTAGATAACAGCGGTGAATGTCCGTAGGGAGAAAAAGGGTGTCACGGGGACATCCCCACCTCCTCCATCTCCTGCAGAGAAGAAGCTCTGCCACTTGTCTGAGATCCCCAGCTCCACGTTTAGAGAAGCTGGGGACCTACAATGGGAGCAGTGTGGAGCTCAGCTGTGTTTGCAGGACTTCAGAGATGATATCATAACCCCAGAGGAGGAGCGGAGTGGAGCTCCAAGCGGGCTGCGAGATGCGAGCTCAGCCATTCACCGGCGCCACTGAATCCAGCGTCAACAGTGGGCCCATTGTAGGGCGGTGCAATGCACTGGTTTGCCAGGTTTTTTTTTTCCAGAATTATTGTTTGGGGAGTAACAAAAATTCCCCTGGAGCACAAAGAAGTGTATTCTGGGAACCTGAAAGAGGCCAGGCGATTAGATCATAGAAAACTATAAAACATTATATTTCAAAAGTAATAGGTAATCAATACAACACAGACTTCATAACTGTATATTCTGGAGCTAAGGACTGAGCTCGAGAAAGCGTTTTAGACCACGCTTGGTTTTTAGCGGTGTTTATGTCTCATTCATAGCAAAAGCATTTAACTACACTCTCAATTTAAGGAGATCTAAGACGGGTCTACAAGGTCCTCTCTGAATTAGGGCATCATATTCTTTCTTTTTTTTTTTTTTTTTTTTTTTTGTGGTCCTCCTGTATATATCAATCTCCTTGGTCACCTGCTTTTCCAGGGTCTCACTTAACATTTACAGCTCCTTGTCTTAAAGCACTCTGGTTCTCCGCCCAGTAGAAGGTACAGCCCCTTTTTTTCCCTTGTCCGCTTGCCGAAAGGTGGGTGTGTTTCTGCTTTTCTCATGCCAGAGTCACATACGACATCCAAATGCAGCATCCTCTTGCCTCCGCCTCTCTCACTGATCCTTCTTTCCCACCTCTCCCCTACCTTTCTCATGATGCTGGTGGTGGGTCTCCTATCTGCAGCCAACTCCTGGCAGCTCAACGATATCCTGCCGTATTTCATGTCTTTCCTCTTTTTAAAAATAAAAGAGCCTCTTCCCAAATGGCATTGAACAGAGTGTGGCAAAGACCACATAGAAGTCACTCTCTTGATACCAGAGGAGTTTCTTCTTGTGGTTGGTGGATCGTACTTCAGTTTGGTCCTGATACATCACTTCTCAAGCCATGTGCTGCAAGCATATCAACGTACTAATAGCTAATACTGATGCGAATAAGCATTTGCTCATGGAGGACTCAGTTTTGCAAGACGACGGAAGGCAACACAAGCTGCGGTTCAGCACAACCCTGGTGCTACAGGCTGACAACAGCGGGGCTGATGTATCTGCTCCGGGGTCAAAGCATCCCACCATTTTCAACACGTTCTGGGTTGCACCTGGAAAATTTTAAGGAGGACTAAAGGCTATCCAGCCGTTCCTCCAAGCATCTTTGAAGCTCCCAGTCACTATTATTTATGAAGCAGTTTCTGACGTCTTTTTTTGTACAAAGTTTTCCTATGAAGAATTCATTTATCCAGCACAGAATGTGTCTATAAATAACAGACACTCCAGCTCACCTGCCTCTTTACATTTCTATAGGCATTGCGAGTTCTACATATAGCAAAATAGAGAAAACTAACGCCGTCGCGTTATCAGCACACATCCCCGGCCTGGCACGATTTGCTGGATGGTCCCGTTTGCCCGATAATTCATTGTTTCTCTAGCAATCCTGGCAAGAAGAGTTTCCCATTGTGCTCGAGGAGCGGGGCACTCCTGGGACCACAGTAGCTTTATTAGCTCCAAATATCTTACAAATAGACCCTCATTATCAAAATTGGTTTCCAAAAATCACTGTTATGTCAAGCTTCGTCCTTAACGTGCCCAGGACGAGATGTTGGGTCGCTTCCAGGGGACAAGCCCATTTGCTTATCAGGGGCTGAGCGCAGGCTCATGCCAACTTTATCCGTAGGAATGGCTGCACCAGTCGGATCCTTCCAGGTTTCTGTTCCTGTGTTAAGTAGTTCCATTAATTCTTAATTTTCCATACAGTTGTAGGGGGTCACGAAGCTGCCGGCGTGAGCGGAAGCACTCAGTAACTTAACAAACTGCACCAACGAGGATTTAAAACCCAGCTTGGTGTGACGTTGGCCATGGAAATGGCTCGTCCTCCCCAAAGCGACAGGGTGGGGGGCGAGGGGGCTGCGCCGACTGACGCCGCGGTGGTACCAGGGGCTGCGGGCGCCGCTTGGCAGGCGGCTCACGCGCGGGTGCTTTCGCATGTAGGGCACCCCCACCCGCCCGCGGCCGGGCCCGGAGCCCCCCGGAGCCGCAGCACAAAGCTGAGCGGGAGTGCAGGGCGCTGCTGCCAAGGCAAGGGCAAAACTTCCGCTGGCAGAGCGGGAGCGGGCAGCGGGCCAGCGGGTCGCCTTGTCTGCAGCCAGCGTGCAAATCTCCGCCCCAATTTTCTGCCCTTTTTTTTTTTTTTTTGCTATTTCTTTTTTTTTCTTTCCTGGAATCCAGCCATTCATGAGGTGAATGCTCTCTTCTTGCACTGCTTTTTCCTTCTTTTTTTTTTTTTTTTTAAGAGCGTGCACTAAAAAAAAAAAAACTTTCAGCAGGTCCTAGGCACTATATAAATATTTTTATTTAACTTTTAATTTTTTTTTTTTTAATTCATTTTTAACTTCTGTTACTGAGGTGCTGGAGCAAGGGCAGAGGAGGGCAACGGAGCTGGAGAAGGGCCTGGAGAATGAATCTGACGAGGAGCAATTGAAGGAGCTGGGACTGTTTAGTCTGAGGAAGAGGAGGCCGAGGGGAGACCTCATCACTCTCTACAACCACTTGAAAGGACATTGTAGAGAGGTCGGTGCTGGTCTCTTCTCACAGGTAATTAGCGATAGAACAAGAGGGAATGGGTTCAGGCTGCAGCAGGGGAGGTTTAGGCTGGACATTAGGAAAAAATTCCTCACAGAAAGAGTGGTCAGACACTGGAATAGGCTGCCCAGGGAGGTGGTGGAGTCACCACCCCTGAATGTGTTTGAGAGTTGTTCAGATGTGGTGTTGGGGGATATGGTGTGGGGGAGAACTTTGTAGAGTGGGGTTGATGGTTGGACTCGATCCCAAGGGTCTTTTCCAACCTGAATGATTCTATGATTCTCTAGATATTTGGCAGTCAGGAAAAAACCCCAACGAACACTACTTCAAGTTATGACAAAGGTGCCCCCACCGTGACACCACTGAACAGGAGGACAGATTTGGCATGAACAGTCACAGGAATTAATTCTGCTGCTTTTTGGGCCTTATTCTCTGTGCAGAGGGTCGGGCACATTCTTCACAGAGATGGTGCTTGATGCTTCTTATCGCTGAAAAAGCTGAAAGGGGGCTGGAGGAAAAATCACAGCCCCTTCACATGTCTCCATGATTCCCCGGCTTGTAGAAGCACTTGTAGAAGGAAATACAAAGTCCTGGTTTAACTGATTTTTCTCCCTCCAGGTTTTTTCCCGCCAGCATCTTTAATTTAAAAATTTGTCTCAAGGTCAATAATAGTGATTTATCTCAATAGACAGACTAAAAATGATCCAAATTCAGAAATTTTCACTTTTCCCCCTCCTTAGGTAAAACTAACACTGCCCTGGTCGGAAAATCACCCAAGGAAGAAAAAACACCACCCAAACCATCCTGATTTGGAGTAACCCTCGTAGGAAGGGAAAACCCTCGCCTTTCAACCCCCCCAAGCCTTCTAAGCCCTCCCGTATCACCCTCTTGCTTTCCTCATCAGCCTGCCGTGATCACGCAAGAGCTGACTCAAGTCCAGATCTCATCCCAGTATCCATGATACAGCTGCTTGACCACTTACTGCCTTCGGGGCAGTTTTTCTGAGCTTTCCTTATTTGCAGTTTCCCTTTTCTGCCAGAAAACCCCGCCACAAATCGCATCCATCCTTGCGAGCAGGGAATGGTTGCACGCTTCCCTCCTAAGGTTTAAATCAACACTTAATGAAGACTCAGAATTTAAGATTAAACATTCAGCCCCGGGCTAATTATGTTTGTAAGGTTCAGTTTGCTTGGCAAGCATCTGAGTTAAAAAAAAAAAAAGAAAAACAAAACCAAACCAAGCCCCAAACAATATTTACACGTTGGAGAACACAGTGGATCCTCCCTTGAAACGGCACAAGAAAGCCCCGTAGAGCTCCGGTACGCTTTCAGCCAGCCTCCTTTTATTTTAAAGTCATCCAATTTCCAGAAAAAAAAGCAGGCTCACCATCTTTGTGATTTAAAAATAGTGAAATATCTTCAATATTTGTCCCTGTCTGTTCTGGCCGCTCTCATGCACATTATAGCTATACACGTAGCTCTATATGCATATAGCTATGCTTCTACTCCACACCTCTACGGGGGCGAAGATCCAAAACACAGATCCCCTTTGCAGCTATTATGCATCACTTTTCAAGAATTATGTTTAAGGAATTACGTTAAGCCGGTGTTTACCTTCCACTTAGGTCTTCCATTACAATTCCAGCCATTGGCTGGATCAAGTTTTCATTTTTACAGTATTTTTTCCTCCCTGTAGCAATGTCTTGTAAATAGCCTGCTTATTTATGATTATGAACGAGATGGAAAAGCCAGCAAATATCTTGTGGTATTAAGAAAAAAATAGCTGTGGTTACTGCCTTACACAATACACTTGATAAATTTGAATAATCTGAATTTTTATTGCAGCAGTCTTTAAAATAAAGAGCTACAATTGCTTTTTTTTATTTATTTTAAATAATGCACAAAAATTCTGATAAACAATTTAGCCTGAACCACAGGGAGAAATGAAAGGCTGTTCAGATGTAGTGACTCACGGGATTATCGAAAACAATCGTCTGCGGCTGCAACTGCTTTGACTTGCCGATATATCTTTTCCCTCTGTTTCTAATAACGGGATCACTGTAGAGCTTCTATGAGAAATGAAATTTCCTTCTTTTCCAATAGACAGAAATATTTATGTGGGTTGGAGAAACACAGCTAAAATGATGAGACCTTTAACACACCTAAAGTCTACCAGGCACAGATTTTTACGTATACGAGTTGTAGAAATCTGTCCGCCCATCTTAAGTCTCGTGACTTCTCCCCTAGCGTGTTTCTTCCCTTTGATCGGCTGATCAATTTTCCCTCCTTCGTTACGAATAAAGCTCCCTCAGAAATGAAACGCAAGGCTCGCAATGTCTGGGGGAACCTTTGCTGTCACCGTATGAGAGAGATGGGAATTGAAGGCTGTTCTGCTGTGCGACATTAAGTAGATTACGCCTCCCACTGTGCCAAAAAGCTCCGCTGTCAACATTATATACCGATTTGTTAACAGCCAGATAACTATACATACACCTAAGGAAAAAAAAAAGTTAATTGCAAGAAAAAAAAAAAAACCCCAATGCCAAGAAGGTTGCCCTCTTAACTGGTGGCACCTCTCCGGCAGATGCTCTGAACATCTCCATCTCTCCGTAGGTACACAGAAGCATGGCTGTGTCAACCCGTCTCCGACACCATTACTGACACCACACGACGTTTAAATAAATGAATGATTAGCTGTGGGATTCCGAAGGAGACTGTGTGTTTTGCTGGTGCTCGACACGCTGACAAGCAGGTGAAAAATGTTGCCCTGTAAACATAGTTGTCTCTGTTGATAGAGAGACACGTTATGGAAAGGCATTAGTCACTGTAAACCCCGAGATACCCAACAAAGATGGATTTCAATAAAAATGAGAGTCATTAAACTATCCCATCCTCTCTTCACAGGCTCAGGCGTGAAGATAAATGTTATATATTCACTTCTGTTGATCTCCATGCTTAACAGAGCCATGAGCACATGAAGAAAGCAGCATTTCTGATACCACCATGTTTCTTTTAACTACCGCAGAAAACCTGCCCAGGGTTGAGGCCCTCTCCCACCAAAATGCCAGTTGAGCATCACCAATACAGATAGACAAATATTGCCTCCATCATGTTTTGGGGTAGATATGGGGGTTTTTTGACTGTGCAGAACAGGTGGGCCACTTTCTTCTTAAATATTTACTAGACTGACTAAAGATTAAAATGAGCAAGTCTCCCTTCCCTCTCAGCATCAGAGACCAGGTAAAACAAACCGCACCCGCCAGCTGGTTGGACCCCTGTAAAACTCAGTGCTGCAAGGGGCTTCTTTCCCAGCAGCTTCTTGACCTTCACTCGGCTTCACCCCGTTTTTCCTGATGAGCACTCAGCGCTGAGCTCCGCTGCAGGAGCAGGGCTTGGGGAGCCATGAAGGACTGGACATGTCTCCAGCTTTCCAGAGCGTGAGAGCCACCTCGCCAGAAGGTGATGTTACAAATGTCACTGCCTTTGCAGATGAATTATCTTAAGCAACATGGGGCTGCCGATGGTTGGTTTTCCTGTTCGCACACATCTCCTGCTGTTGGAGGGGGCTGAGGGTGCAAAGGGAGCAGAGTGTTCTGCCTGCAGTAGGTCAGGCAGCTCAAAAGTGAGATTCGGTCCCAGAGACAGCCTTCATCCTCTCAAAACTTTAACCTAAGGGAGTCCAAGAAAATAAGAAAAGTCATCTGGTGTTGGTCATTCACTTTGCTTATTCTGACAAGCATAGCAGAAATGGTGGCCTTCAGCAGGGTGTGCTTTAGATAAGGAATAACTCCCGTTCCAGTCATTGCTGGGGCTGTTTAGTCCTTCAGGTTTTTGACATATTAAGGAAGATGTCCACAATGCAGGCGACTGCAGTGAAATAAGAGATTGGCTTGAACATTAAGGACCCACTTAGTCTATGTGAGTACAGAGATGACCACACTGTCTGCCTTGGCAAGCCCTGTCCTTCCACCCCGCTTGGTAGACATCTCGTTGACTGCAAGGGGCAGAGCTGGTTCCCCAAAACTTTGTCTTTCCCTCCCACTCTTAATATTCTCGTCATATAAAGCAAGAACCTAAAATGAGCCAGTGGCTTTGCTACAATAGTACAAGAAAATCATCATCTCCTCCTTGTTTGACCTTGTGAAAGAGAGGTGAAGTACCAGAACTGCTGTTTTCCCATCTTGAGATGTCATTTGTACCGATAAGTAAACTGTCATGCAAGAAAGGTAATTATCTACGAGTTCTCTGACGTAGCGTGGATTCATCTGTCCTACAGCATCAGATAAAGGTGAAGGCAGCCCACTACCACACATGCTCAGGTGCCATAGTTTGCACCTCCCAGAAGTTTTTGGTTCCTGGAAATTAAAGGAAAGCAAAACCAAGGCAATTTGCAATCACTTCGCATTTGAAAAATGACATCAAACAAAGCAGGGTAGGGAAACGAGCAGCTTTGCACTTGCGCAAGCCAAAACGATGTGGCATATTTTCACCTGATTCAATTGCTGCTGCCGACGAGGCTTTTTATTCTTTTTAAACCAGGGAAACCTTGTGGTGTAACCACTCCTCCGGCAGCTGGCCACCACAGGGTCACCTCGGCGGGCACGCAGCAGCGGCGGCCGTGGCCCGTGACGCTGAGGTTTGGCTGATGGGCGGCTCGGGAGCGCCGGGGGATGCGGCGGGGCACCGCCAGCACCTCGGTGGGGCGCCTGCCCGCCCGCGAGCCGCTGGTGGCAACGACCCGCAGCCGACAAATAGCCATCCTCCGGCCCTCGGGTGCTCTGCGAGCGCTGCTGTGCAGCCCGGGCGCCTGCTCCGAAAAGAAATGGCTTTTACTTACGCCTTTAAATGCAAAATTTAGCTTTGCGACAGGGAGCGCGTTGCAAAGTGCCACGGCTCGACCCCACAAAATGCAGTGAGAGACGCTGCTGGGGAGCACGGGGGATGCCGCAAGCGCTGCCCCCCCCCCCCACCCCGGCGTCCCCCTCCTGCGGTACAACACTGCCCTCTCACGGCTCCCCTGCCGCCGACACGCAGCATTTACGGCGGCACACAGGCAATCCCGGCCTAAAATCCCGGCCTAAAATCCCGGCGTTGTACCCGCTGTGGCTCTAGCATCGCCGGGGCGGGGGGGGGGGGGGGGGGGGGCACCCCGCTTGCTATCAGGGCAGAGGACCCAGCGCCCGCTCCCCAGGCCGGGGGTGGGACGGGTGGGTTTGATTTCTGCTCTGCAGCCGTTCATCATGGGGACGAGGGGGATGGAACCAAAGGGAGAGCTGAGCCACCAGCTTCTGGTGTGGTGCAACACCCTGCTTCTGTGCCAACCTCAGCCTTCTCCCCAGGTTTATCCCCCCCAGAAAAAAGCCCCCATAAACACAGAAGCGCGTATCACCACGTCAACTGTTGCCGCCACGCGTTCTCCTTGCTTTGACCCTGCCCTGCAACCTGAAAGGAGACAGTTTTCCTTCTCAACATGGAAAAACTTCCCTTGGTAACATGAAGTCAGTGCTAAGCCCAGGCTAAAGGAGACGTTTGCCCAGAGCAGGTGTGCTCGGTGGGTGACAAGGCAGCAGGATATGCTGCTGTGGGTGCCCCGAAAGCAGAGCTGGGTGCTGCCCCAGGCCCCCGAAGGATGGCTCAGGGTGTGTGGACATCAGACATAGCTGGGATGGAGAGAAAAAACCCAAAACAACACATTACAGTCTCACTGCTCCTTCACCCTGGCACGGAGAAGGGGTAAGAGGCCCCCGTGGCATTGCCCTTCTCCCCCCATACGGCCTCTCCCTCACACTGCCCACGGCGTCTACACCCTACTTTGGCGGTGCCGTGGAGGACTGGGAGGCTGCTCTTCTGCTCAGTCTCATTCCTGCCAGCTTGCGTGCATTACTTTAGCCTGAGCGTGTGAACTGTGCCCATACCAAACGATGGGTTTCCAGCTTACGTGTGCTGGAAATGAAATGCTTGCATCCCCAGTAAGTAGCTCGTTCCCCTGAGCTCCAGTCCTGCAGCTTTCCTCTGTATAAACAATTTCTGGGTTCACTTTTCAAACAAATAACTCCCCGGGCACCTCAGGCACTCGGGGTGGGGGGGGTAGGGGGAAGGGTGCAAGATGCTGTTACAAATTGACCATACAGCCATCTCTGTCACACAGCTCAGGCTCCTGAGCTGGAACTAAAACAGGCAGGTACAAATGCGAGCTGCGCTTGGATGCTGCCAGCCTAAGTTAGTCATCCACAATGGTGCTTCAGTCTCTCAACTTCAGTTCCCCCCGCCCTGATTTGCAAGACTCATTGACAAACTTTGAGCCCCAACTTTTACCTTCTGGTTGCAGACTTGTGGCCTCCAGCTCCACACTCCTCTGCTCGTCAGCCGCTGTCGCTGCCCTTCTCCACAGCAGCTCACACTGGAAGGTGCTTAAACCATGATCTCAATGGAGCATCACCAGTGAGCTGAGGACCAAGGCCTGCTAGAGCAGGAAAAATAACTGGCAGGGTTTTGCCAAGAGACTGAGACTTATTCCTGGTAAGAAAATAAATGGCAAGAGAAGAATTCAAAAGGTATTTCTACACAGGTCAGAGTTTTGTTCAGTATTGTCTGCAATGCACTACTGTGTCCACAGGGACCGGCAGAACAAATGTCAGCGCACAGCCATAAGGCCAGCACGGAAACCCAGAGCATTCATAGGGTCAGGGAAAACATCTGCACACGCAATATCTGCATTCACTGTATGCATCATATGTCCCTCTACATAGTGTCGAATCAGACCTAACGGAGAAAAAAGGTTTTGCTAGTTTTGGAGAAAACTGCAGGTCTCTGAAACAGCTTCAGGTCAGGAAAGGAGGTTTTTGCAAACCGTATGGCTTTTTGACAAAGGTCTCAACCCAGCCCCATCCGGGGTGTCCTCACCCAGAGCTGGGAGCCAGGGCACCCGTCCCCGTGGTGGCAGGGAAGCAATCTGGGGTAGATGGCAATGCTGGACTTTCCCCACTAGCAGGGGAAATTTGCCACAATCCTGGGAGTTTTCCCTGTGGGGAAAGGAAGGTTTAGAAATGCTTTAGAAGTACAAAAAGGGATTACAGCATCCAATCCCGGCATTTCATGTAAGTAGCTCTTCAATTTATATTCATTGCCTACTCTTTGTGAAACTCTTGGCATTCCCAGTGTCTCCTTTTTTCCTATACCTCCATTCAAGAGCCGTAAAAAGCTTGGAGACATTTCTAAACTGAGAGATACCGGAGCATGCTGCCTGATTGAAACCAATAAAGTGCTATGCTCCAAGGTTTCCTCGGCGGCTTCTCCCCTGGCAGACAAATCTCATTCCTCAGCTAACCCGGAAAAAGGTCAGCCAAGCCATCAAACATTTCAAAGCACAATTAAGACCCCAAATGAGAGAAGTTAAAGTTTAATGCTCAAACTTCACTGCCAGTTGATGCTCACCAATTACAAGGGTCACTTGAAATACCATCAGCAGAACCACCGCATGTGTCAGAAACCTGTCTCTGCTGATGGGCGTTAGGAAATTTTTTGGCGAGGCAAACAACCCTGCTATAATAATAAGAAGCTGCTATTTAAAAAAAAAAGTAAAGAAAAAGAAAAAGTAGTTCAGGCCGTAGCTGATAATTAGAGCCAGGAGCTGCTTTGGGTCTATAGGACTTGAAGTTGATGGGTTTTGATGCCCTTAAAACAATTCAGCTCCCATACGGGTGGGGTTGTCCAGAAGTACTCGGAAATTAACTCTCCATCCCAGGAATATAGCATTCAAGGATAAATCAAAAACCCAAGGGGGAAAAAAAAAGGTCCACAAAATAGTCCGATTCAAAAATACCGAGTAATTTCTTTCTAATAAAGTTGAAGTTTTATACAGATAGTCCTATTTCCCTACCTCATGAATTCTTGGGTATAACACCCTATACTTAAGCTTAAAAGAAAGAGCACAAAGTCAAAACTGAATTAAAGAAAGTTCAAACGAAGCCTTTCAACATCAAAATGAGCAGGTAAATGGAGTTTTCAGGTGTGACGTTCTTCTGTCCACCGCTGTCCGTCTGACACATTCTTGCGTTGTGTTTTATTTGAAGAAACCCTGTTTTTTCCAACAGCAAAGTGTTCCATGGCAAGCTCTCTGCACTCGCATCCTACCCATGGCTGGCTAGACTTTATGTCAGAGGGAGGACACTGAAATGCTCTGGTGCTGATACAGATTTCATACCAGTGAAGTTATTACCAGCAAAAAGGCGTGGGGGGGATGGATCCAATACCTGCGCTACCTTTCCTACTGAGTTGCCACAGCAAGGACTGTCTTCCATTAAAAATAAGAAAAAAGAGAAAAAGGATTTGCCAGCATAAGCCTTTCCCTGGATCAGCCAAGGAAGATATTTCAGAATTAAACAAGATATCCAGGCTTGCTCCGACTTTAGCTCCGTCTCTGAAGTTGGGGAAGTCAGATAAGGGGTTGCACTTCTCATGCGTCCAAAACAAATACTATTAGCCTGGCTCTGGCCAGCTGGAGATCAGAATCATTCACAGCTCACTGAAAACGTGCTGGGGACTATACTGTCACTGTTTATGGCTGCCTACTTGCTTACCACTGCTATACCTCCATCTCCTTCATGAAAGGAGAGTCACCAGACCAAAACCAGATCTGCTTTTGGAGGCGGATGACCCAGATGCCAGGAGACATGCCCATAAGCACTATTTATTCCCAACATTGTTTCCAACGGTATGACTCCCCATGGGGTGTGATCTCATGGGAACAAGACTCGGAAGGACTTCCCGATAGTTTCTAACAAACCTGTTCAGAGAAGCTCAGACACCTGCTTGTGGCCCCACAACATTCTCAAAAACCTCCGTAACCTGGTGCAAGGGACCGATGACGCTCTCTAAATTTCCGATGAACTGGAAACTCTTGAGTCTTCCAGAAGTTTGATGCATCTTCTATAAGGTTCCACCATGCCTAGTAAGTGGAACCTACCAGGGAAGAAAGCTGTCGAGCCATCCTGATAGGATCAGGTCGAAGCACAGGAGGGTTGGTATTATGCAAGTTTGTGTGTGGGCACGGAAAGGGCTTATTCATTCAGGTCAGTGTTCTGGCTACTATAAAACATACACTACAATGGGGCCGATATTTGACACAGATCCAAGATATGTCAGATGCTGAGGAGCCCCTGGCGAGGGAGAGCCTGGAGCACATGGGGCTCTCCTCCTCTGCACCCTCTCCAGCCTTTGTGGGGTCTTGGGTGGGGAATGAGGAAGGGTGAAGAAAAGCGTGAAGGGAGACTTTAAATTAGGGACGATCAGTTTGATAGGTGAAGGACAAACCCAGTTTCAGCTTTTTCTTCTTCTATCTAAAGAAACGGCATAAAAGAATTACCAGCAACCATGCCAACTCCCCCCCAAACAAGCCACTAAAGAGCTAACAGTGAAGCCAAAAGCAAATCTGAGATTTACTGACACCTGTAAATTGGCAAAACACTGTTGAAAACAATTGAGTTTGGCTCCTTTTTTGGCAAGACAGAAATCTGGCTAATTTATTTCGTGTTCTCACATACATATTTAAAAAAAAAATTTCTCAGCTCAAATGCCACCTTGACACGTTAACTATCTCCTTTCATTATATTCATCTTCATTTTGGGTGTAGGTTATGAATGTATAATCTAAGTCATAACATAAACGTTTCTCCGTGGTAGTAAGAGGTGACATTATACGACATCACATGACATTACCCTGCAGTTTATAATGCCAGTGGGATAATTTTGCATCAAGGGTTACAACAAAATTCTTGATAGAGAAAGATGTTATGGGAAGTAGTTACTCCCCCCCAGCTATTAAACCTTAATAACTCAGATATGATTTCAGGTTTTGGGAAAGACAGGCTGGCATAGAAAGTTTCTGCAATTCCTGTATTTTAGTGACCAGAATGAAACAAACGTATCTAGAACATATTCACCATTTCATTTAGACAAGAGACGCAAAACAAACACAAAATGGGCTGTTCATGGCAGACCAGAATAAATCCTTGCTCCTGAGCTTAGGTCCCAGATACCAAATCTCATCTGAGGGGCAGCCTGTCTTTTGGCTAATCCCATAATTATAGTTATTTAGACCAGAAACTGCAAATGACATATAACGGTAGAAACAGGAAGATAAACCTAGGATATACTTAATGGATTATATAAAAGCGAGTGAGAAATGCCCTATAATTGTTCCAGGCAGTTGAGCTTGTTTCTTAGCTGATTTTAAAGACTTAGCTACCTCCTCCGGAGAAATAAGTAGAGTCAGCTATTGGCATATTTACTTTTTTCAATAGCCCACTCGACGTGGCTCCCAGCCTGCACTATGGGCTGGCCCTTTGGCCGCTCTCGGCTCATCAGCGCGGCCCAGCGCGAGCAAAGGGAGGGAATTCTGCAGGGCTGCACCTGGGAGGCCCGAGGGACCTTCTGCCCAGAAGTGATAGGGCTTCACTCATTGTCCTACCTGGAAACACCAGAGTCACCTGCAGAAATAAGGCGTGAGTCAATACTCACCTTGCTGGTTTCCGCACCGACAATAGCTGAGAAATATTGTTTCTTTGGGGCTTTTGGTTTGTTTCTAAAGGCATTTTAATTGGTACATTATCAGCCTGAATGTGCATTTCAAAAGCTCTTTTATGATCTGGGGTCTTGCAGGGGCAGAAGAACTTGTGTTTTTATGTGGTCCAGCCACTAAAGCCTGACCTACAAAAAATAGCGTCGCAAAGCCCACTGCATTTTCGCTCTCCCTTGGTGGACTCGGCTGTGCGTGTCTGCGCTATTCCTCTTGCAGAATTACTAAAAAATAATAATAATCTCATGGAGCATAAAAAAAGGAGAAGGGGGTAAGGGCATGAGGTGGCAGTGGTACCAAAGCAAACCAGAGCTTTCTTCTGCCATTTTCACAATGGCCTTGAAAATGCTATACAAAAAAAAATTAATTTTAAAATGCCAGTTAAAACTTAGCCGGCGGCCCTCGCCATGTCCTCCCAGGCTGGTCAATGGCACACGTTGTTTGCTTATTTTAAATCTAGCAAGGCACTTAGGGATCTGCTAATCTTTACACCTGGGAATAATAAGCATCAATTAACATACTGCAAATTTAAGATAAGGGTTAAGTGTTTTGTGACCGGGTTCTGCACATCTTCACCCACCACTCAGACAGACCCGCTAAAGATGTCCCCAGATTTTACTAACACTTTCCTACATACTCCCCCACACTAAATGCTTCAGGGGAACAACATCTACAGCAAACTGCCCCAGGATCGGGCCCTGCGTATTTACACCTCCAAACACACATGTTGTTGTGTTGCCACCTCCCCAAGTACTGACCACCGGCAAACTGGGACCAGCATCACAACGTTCCTACAGCTGGGGTGACAATAAAGAAGCAATAGCTGCTCTGGACCACGCATCCAAGATGCATTTTAATCAGTTGGGTGTTCTTGTGGGATAGGCACCTTCCAGCCCCGTCTCACTCTTGGTTGCCAAAATGACTCTGACTTTCCTGCTCAAGTCAAGCTAGTACCATGCCAGGGGTACAACCAAGCAAGTTTGATCTCTTTTTTGCATTCACGTGGGAAAAGAGCTAAGCCTTTCCTCTTGGCCATGGATGAGATGGCCAGGGGAGATGGTCGGCAAGGCCAGACCAGTTTTAAGCCCCATGCTGACCAACTGGCATATAGGAACAAGGCTGCAAAACAGGAGCAAGTTCATCTTTCTCTTGGACATCTGCTATTTCCAGTTAGAGTCGATTCCAACCAGTTCCAGTTTCTGAGCTGAACCATAGTATTAATATAATATCCATAATATCCTCCAGTCCCTATTACTGGACACTCAACGCCCAGCCCGGGAGGCCCAAGACTGGAGTCTAGGTGTGTGTTTGGATGCGTTGTTTTAGGCACTAGATGTCAGTGTTTTACCTACGCTTACAGAAATTTCCGCTCCCAGTGAATGAAGAGTTACCAATAAATAAAAGTATAAAGCGTCTTCACTACCAAAGCCCCATCGAAACAGCAGCAAACCTCTCCTCTTCTCAGGCGGTCAAAAGGTTTCCAAAAGAAAGGCGTACTTTCCCCGCTCTGCGGTTTGTTTAGGCATGGAAATAGTAGTTTGAGGAAGAGGAGCTGAATCAAACAGATGCATGACACCAAAAGTGCTTGCCAGTATTATCCAGAGTAAAAAAAAAAAAAAAAACCAAACCAAAAAAAAAGCCTATGCTTGCTAAGATCTGCTTAACAGAACCTAGCAAAGAATTTTTCATATAAGGAAGGAAACACACCCATTTCTTTGAAACCCTTTTTTAACGTTGTATAACATCATCAAGGGTTTGACTTGGAAAAAGAAATTTAATAGTTTTTTATCTATATGAAAACGTTTCATATTTTTGTCAGAAGCAATTTTACTAAGATCTTAAGCTGTTGTTAAGTTCAGGTAAGAAAATGGGTTTGAACACATTGACAACACTAACTGAAGCGGGTGTCCTCAACATTTAGTTCGCAAGTAGGACACCCACCTTTCATTTAGATTTGAATGACAAAACAAAAAATTTCTCAAATCAAGGGATTAAGAAAAATTTAACCCAGGTGTATTGTATCCCATCGTCATCTCAGTATCAGAGGAGCAATACACTGCATGGTTTAAAATACTGCCCCATCCCTTTCTCCTCCTGCACACACAGTCCGTTTGCACAACGCACTCTTAAAGGAACCTGGATTTTAGAAATTTGGGGAAAAGTAGGGGAGGGGAGGAAAGTAGCTCATAAATAAGCCTTTTGCTTCTGTCTCAGCACAAAAGAAAACAGACCAGCATTACCAAAGTGGCACTGTTAACTCAAACCCTAATGACTCCTTATACTTTTCAATTAATATATCAGCACCCTGCCTCCCACGTGCTTGGTGGCGTGTCCCACCTTTGCCTGGCCGAGGTGTTGGCTGGGATTTCTGGCGGCGACGGACGGGAGCGGGACTGCGTTAACCCTGCTGCCTGCCTGCAGCTACGGCCGCAGCCGGCGTACAAACCCGCCGAAAGGAAACGCCACCTTTACTTTTCTGGAAGTTCAGGCAGGATTTTGAAACTGATGTGAGCTTCTGTTCACAGCCCAAACAGAAGCCTGTGCAACCACGAGCCAGGCAGAGCTGGGAGGTGGATCTACCGAGACCTTCTCCCTTACAGCCATCGCCCCAGGGAGACACTCATGGCCATGTGTTTCCCACTAAGCGTGTTGCTGTCAGCCAGCAGCAGAGATGGGTACCAAGAGTGGGATGGATGCATATATTTGGATTATGTTTTTTTAAGTCCAAAGTTAAAAAAAAATCTTATTAAAGTGAAGCCGTTGGCTACCGATGCACAATCTCATTGAGGTTACGACTTGATTCCAGCGTCCTCGCAGATCATCCCATGCATGGCTGCCTTATACCAGTTAAAACCATATCCTCTTTAAATCAAGTTTTCCAGTCCTTGAAGAGGACCATTTCCAAAACAAAGGTTGGAGCAAATTGCCATGCAAATTGGCTTGACCAGGGCTGGACTTCAGCACAAATGCAGTTAAATTAACCCATGCAACCTCCTGAGATGCCAACAACTGCAGGAATTAGCAGCTCTCCTTGCCTTCCAGGTGGACTGGAAGGTCCTGTCTGATGTATCACCTTTCTGTTCTCCTCTTCCCAAATCCTTTTTGTTCCACCTCTCCCCTCAGCACAGGGCTGAAGGAAAGTCACCTCTCGACTCCCTCTTTGACCATCAAAGGTGCTCCATGCTGGACACTGCAACCGACCGCCATTTGCTGTTCAGAGTACTCATATATTAGAAAAAACGAAGCACCAATAACGAGTAGCAAACAGAAAATTACTGAAGGAAGAGGAAGAACACCTGCAAATTTTAAAGGTAGATTTTGTGTTATCTTTTGGCCATCCGTAAGCATATGCTTTGTTTCACTTTGCACGTGTTGATTGAATGAGAAACTGTGCACCATCCAGTAAAATGTAACAAAATAAGTAAATCCCCCCCCCCCCCCCTTTTTTCCCAGGCTACCTACGCATTAAACTCCATATGGAATTTCAAGTATGTAGTGCTAGTTGCACTCAATGGCAGCCTATGGGCCTCGGGGGAAAGGTAGGGGAGTACCTTTCCTGCAGAAAGATCAATGTTGATCTGTTATGTCACTAGTCGTAAATGAAGTGTTGGAGAGGTCGTACAGATTCCAAGCAAGTATGGAAAATTATAAAACTTTACTGAAAGGACAGGGACATACTCATATTTGAAATTAAATCTAAGGCTAAACTGCACCCTAGAAGAATATATCAAGGATCTTTGCACTTCAGGTAATGATACAGACAAATGCAATGCTACATTTATGGTTTATTTTAGACAAAGCCTGGCCAAAATGAAAAAAAAAAAATAAAAAAATCCAATTTTCTGGTTAAGTTCCTGAAGAGTAAGAAGAAAACCAAAACGAAACTGTCAGTGACCATCTAATGATCCATCTCATCTCAGACTCTGGAAATTCATTAGCATTCCTTCAGTCTCATGAATCCGGGCCTTGAATCAGCATGTTACGAGCAAGTCAAAGCAAATCCAATCACTCTGGGCTACATTATATCCCAACGCATGCTGAGGAAGACTGGCATCTGTTACTCATGCTTGGCAGAGGGGGTTTTCAGGGAGGAAAGCGTGTGCCAGGTAGACCCAGGACCAGCAGGACAGGCCGTACTCAAGGAAACAGTAATTGCTTCCCTTTTTAACATGGAGCCTGGCTTTTGATTTAAAAAGCTTTTGACACAATGAAGAATTTTCTCCAAAGAAATAGATGGAAAGCATGCTGTATCATGGCTTCTGGAGCCTGGTGTCCCCATTCTCACAGCAGGTTACCAGAGATCTCTCCCGGCTGCCTTTGTTCTGCTGTTTTAACAATGGCTCAAAGGGTCCCAATTAATATAGGTTGGAAGGGAAGGTAATAGAAATTGACATTTCAACCATTGTATTGGCTGGAAGCAATAAATCATACAATCAACCATAAATCAATTTTATATCGTAGGACAAAATATCAGCTTGTTTTGGTGAAATCCAGTCTCCATTGAGAAGTCAAGTCAGCTTACTGGGAGGGGAAGGAGAGTCAGCAGACAGATACTGCAAGAGTTGAACAGTCCACAACGAGTTTATTTTTAAACCGCGTCAGGAGCCACTCGTCAGCACCTGGCGCGTGCTTTGCTGCAGCCACAGCTCCCACCGACATCAAGAAACGCAAGATCAGGACAAAGTGCTGCTGAAGGAAAACTGTGACACTGTCAGCCTTTCACTTCTTAAAATGAAGCATCCGAACCTCTGCAGTCTTAGGAATAAGCCACAAGCCATGCGCCTTTGGTTTTGCAGCCACTGCTAGCAGGCAATGCAGAATTAATCCACGTGCTGCAGGCTACTCGCTCATCATAAGTTTTCCTTATAGTCAGGCTAGTTTGGACTGGATAAAATTGATCAAGAGCCCTCAGCCATCCCACTACTGTCTAAAGACATCATTCATAAAGAGGGCTCCTAGTTTGGACACCACTAAGGCATAAAAGAAATACAAGCGGGTAAGCCCTCCACATCAGCAGCACACAGAAATCAGCGTTGCTCCGTGCAACTCAAGTTATGCTTGTGTGAAAACATATGTAGATCAGCCCCAGGGTTTTATTCTCTCCTTTTAAAGTGTTGCTCATAATTCAGTTAAAGTCTTCTTAAAGTATTTGCGTTCTTGCCTGGTCCCCAGGAAACCAGCGACAGTTTTGTCATTGATTCCAATGCCAGAACAATTACTGTGAGACTCAACGGGCTGGTTAGGCAATGGCTTTTCAATCATTTCATGTAAGGCCATTAACAGCTGTAATTTCAGCCAACTGCTACATATTTGCAAGTGTTTTATGTTTATATTTTAACTTTAAAGGTTCTGCCCCATTCCATCACATTCAACAGCATCTCTCTTTATGGCAGTACTTCAGAAAAGGGCCACTTGCCACATAGCCACATCTAATTAACACTGGATGAGCAGCCAATTTCCCATCTGCACAACAGCAAGAGAAATAAATTCTCATGCCGTTACACATTTCTGCTGAAGAGCCCCGCTCTGACACCACAGACAAGGCAGCAGAGGTGAAGGATGCCGAGTCAGGAGCGGCTGTTGTGGACTTAAAATAGGGTGGGAATGGGAGAGCTTTCAAGGCTCAGCTGAAAAACAGTGTTTGGAAAGTTGTTTTGACTTCATATTCAGCCACAAATTGACTGCAAGGGTCTGAGATTTTGTTATTGATTGGATTGGGTGAGCTGGGGGAACTTCTGGTTGCTCTTTTATCACTCATCCACCGTTGGACCTTCAACTATTCATGTTATCAGCAACATTTTAAGACTTTTTGGACATAGTCAGTTTTACTCTGAAGCAGTTCTGGGTTTGGACAAATTTTGAACCATTTGAACGGGACAAAAAAAGGATGCAAAAGTCTGTTCAAGTATTTGGAGAAATAGCATTCTCCCATTCCCACATCTGTATGCTCAAAGCAGCCCAGGAACCCAGCCAGGAAGCTTTCCTCCCCGGGAAGAATTAAAGACAGCTCTGTAGAGCCTTATGTTGTCGTTCATCAATTTACTACCACCTCTCATCCACCAACTCTAAGCAAGCCGTGAAGTTTCTCATTTGCCATGTCTTAGCCATTAGCTAATTCAGGGACCGAATTCGGCGTTTTCTGGATTCTCCGCCTGGATCTGCCACTCCTGGGCTGGGCAGGGAGCATTTCCTCCCACTTGCCACACGGCCACTGCAAGGCACATGAAGCAAACCCACCCTCAGCCATTGCCCCTTGCAGAAAACTCATGACTTTGGTAAAAGCGCTTTATACTTGGCAGTCCTCCACACGCCCTGCCACAGAGGGTGACTAACAGGAAGAAGGATTCATAAAAGAATAAGCAGGTGAGCTTTGCCAGGGGACAGTCTTTGGTCCCTTTGGGTGTTCAGGGGCGGATAACCTGTTAACGCTCCTCTGAGCTACACATCGGAGTCCTACACTGAAGGGACATGTTTTTGGGTTTCTTGCATGGCCAACCCTGACAGGGTTTCATCAGCCATGGCGGGCTATATTGTGAACTACAAATAACTTTGAAGAAAACAGAATGGATAATTTCATGTCCCATTAAACCAATAATTTCTTTCTTCAGCGCTGGACTTGAGCAACATTGTTCTCATCCCCGCCCGGCTTTCCACAGCCTCATACTCCTTACTGCAGAGCACTATTAATTAAATACATAAGTTCTCCTTGTCAGAGCGCTGACTAAGGAATGCCAAACCTTGTCTCCTCAGATGCCATAAGGTGCCCATTAATTTATCTAAACACTTCCAGAAAGCATCGCAACGCACTGCAAATCGCAGCATTACAAACAGGCACTCAAGGCACTCTCACCTGCAAGCACCCAGCCCTGCTGGAAGCCCCCCCAGGGTACCTCTGTAAGGTCTGATATGGGCTTGCTTCCCCCGACAACATCAAGCCAGAACACGTTATTTCTATCAGCCTTTGAGGCTGATGACAAACAGAAGAGAAACCCGTATCCCCACAGCATGAGGAGCTCATACCAGGTAAGGAGATACATCCTCTTCTGTAGCTGCACCTCCTGAGCAGGCTGCTGGGAAAAGCCAGTCAGTATCAGCTCATCTTCGTCTGCTAGAGGTGCTCCTATGGGAGGACAGAAATGTTCTAAGCGGTGAAGGACCCACATTTCAGAAGGTACCTCTTCTTAGCTTTGAGAATCATACACAAAGAGACAGAAAGCCTAAGATGACCACAGCCAAGAGAAGACCACAGCCAGATCCCCCAGCTTAAAACCTACACAGGCAACCAAGAACAAATGAACAGCCCCACCTTCTCCTTTTATCCACACATGACCTTTCCCATTAGGTAATTTCCAAACCGCTTTCACCTGCAAACAGCTCCCAGTCAGGAGTCCTGGCCTTTCCTCCTCTTCTCCTACCAGAGGAGGTCTCCCATCGTCTTAGAATCACAGAATCATTTAGGATGGAAAAGACCCCTGAGATCATTGAGTCCAACTGTTAACCTAACGCTACCAAGCCCACCACTAAAACATGTCCCTAAGCGCCACATCTGCATGTCTTATTGCATGGCAGGGCTGTAAGGCCCATGTGAAGTCTCCTGAAGCCAGCGACACACACCACCAGGGTCTCCTTGCCTCACCCTGGGGAGAACGACACTCCAGGAGATTTAACGGAGCAAAGAACAAACCTCTGGGAGAGTAAGAAAAATGCCGTTCAAAAGAGAAGGCAAAAAGAAGAAACCTTTAAGAATGTCATTCCCTAAAATAGCAGGGTTGATTAGCTGCAAATTCATCTTCTTCAGCATAAAAAGTTTCAGTGGGGAGGCTGTCAGGCCTGCTTTGAGCTTCAAGAAACTCTCCAGCAGTTCCGCAAAGGGCTCGGGAGCACTCTCGGCAGGAGAACACGTGGTTTTTTTCTGAGCACCCGAAAGGGGAGGCAGCTGCAACCTACTTAAAACACATAAGCCGCTCTCAGCATTGGCGGTGGGGAGCCAGGAGTGCCTCTCCGGCAGGTGACTGCACCTGAGAAATGCCTCAAGCCTCGCAGGGGAGTGCCACAGAAAATTTAGGGTCTCAGCCCCAAGAAAATTAACCCATCCATTCTGTTTGCTGGAACCGTGCATGGTGAAGGGGGTTTCCCATAAATCTTGTGCGTTGCTGCTGAGTCAGCTGGTGTTAGCAAATATTGCCGGCCTTTGCTCCTGTGCACACCTTGGGACCCAAACTCAGCCACAAATCTCCTCCGGTCCCGCTTTGCGCTCAGCTCCCTTGGAAAATGGGAATAAGATTTCTAAAATGAGGTTTAGAGTTTGTCCCACAGTTGCCCCTTTCACTTTACACAAGAAGCTTAAAACACGTTTCTGAGTAGGTTTATAAGAACAAACTTCACACGTCCGGAGAACAAAAGCAGTTCCTAAGGTTTTCTACTAAATAATGATGGCAACAGCTCCCATACCAAAAAGCACATGCCAGCTTTTTGTTTCTTTTTGCCAACCCTCATCTCCCTTTTCTTTTGCCTTGTGTAGACGAGCATGTCATTAATTGCGTACTTATAGAATTGGGAGCTCCATCACGGTGTTTTGTCCTGTCACTCGTCATTGAGCCAGTTTTCAGTTGAAAATATTAATGAAAAAATGCTTCCTCACGGTGGCTGTACAGTTTCACACCTGAATAGCAAGTAGTTTTCATGCCTGAACATTGTTTCAAGTCTCCTTTTCATTTTCAAACATGATTTTCTAGTTCTTTGGGATTATAAAAAGTATATTATGAAGATCTCCTTTCTTAAAAGGTTTCTAATGAAAACATGTTCCTGGTGCGATAGATGGATAAGATAAGCGGTCGTGCTGGCAGATCAGTGAGGAAGCACTGACCCTTTGCTATCCCGGGCTCCCTCTGGCCGTGGCACCCTGTTGGCATCTCCTTCCCCTTCTCCTGCTCCTCCAGTACCGCAACACGCTGGGGATGAGCCACCTTCAACTCCCCTCCGCACCCCACCGCCTCACCTGGGCAGCTCTAGTGCTTCTTGTTGGAAACCTATCTTGTCAGAGTCCGAGGACAAACATTTTTCCCTCCAAGAGGGTGGACATTCATTGCCGGTAACAAATATACAGACCTGCTGGCAGGCAACCATATAAATGACTATTATAGCAGCATCTCATACATCCCTTGTAACAGAGGCTCTCAAAAAGGCTTTGTTTTTTACATCATTTCACACTCTCTGACATAAGAGTCATTCCTGGTGCTATTTTTAGTAAACTAATCTGTGTTTGGAGGCAATTTTTCCCTTCGAATATTTCTGGGTGTTTGATAACTGACACAGCCCCCACAAGCTAATCATTTGTCATCCTTCACTAGAGAAGGTCACTCATGACCATTTTAGCGCCTCCCAGTACTTAATTGTCATGAAGAAGTGATGGTTCTTCTTGAAGTCCAGCAAATAAGTTGGCATTAAGTTTCCAGGACCAAATACTCCATACTATTGGTTTCATATTGGGTCACAGGAAAGCAACAGCTCCTGGTTGGACTTTGGAGCATGCCGAGGTGCCAAGGTGCCCATGGGAAACCAGAATCTCCTGGATCTATGGCAGATGGAGCCATCTCATTCATCTGATAGGGTCTTTGTCACACTGTTAGGATTCATGCCTCAAAACATTCTTTCATTTGTGTAAGTACTACAGCTAACGAAAAGAGACTAATGCAAGAACTCAGCAGTACCTGGTTCATAACAAGGAAATGGGGCATGGCTGGGTTGGGTCCGTGTTCATCCTCTCATCCAAAGCGTGCCACGCTCTTAGAGGAGAGTTTCTCGCTTGACATCACTTGGTGGTCAGAAAGCACCGGGAAGGTGAGCGAAAACGTTTGTGGCGGCCTCTGCAAACCTCTGTCCCCCAGGAGCAGAGCTCCTCCATTGAGTGGCACTAGCCACTAGCTCCCAGGAGAGTCAGGGTTTCTCCAAATGCCACAAGGATCTCCTCTCAGGGGAGACTCGGTACTCCACAAGGTCAGGAGGTTTGCAACTCTACGGGTTAATGCGTGAGAGGAGCAAAGCCCCCCTGGCGCACAATGCTAGTAAAGCACCAGAGGTCAAGGTGTCCCTAGGAGGACGCTGGTACAGAGCCTGTCCTTCTCTTCCACAGAAACCAGGTCCTGTTGCAACCCTGACGCTGGGGGAGCTTTTAAAAGCGAACACGATCAGGCAACATAGTGGGGGAAAACCCAGTGAGGTATTCGTAGAGCGAGGTTCGCTCTGGGCGAGCCCGTTCCTCACCTGGAGAAATTTTACATCGCTACCGAAAGCTTCAGGGCTACTTTGAGACCTGTCTAGTTCTGGAGAGACAGAGTCCAGATGGAGGATTTAAAAGGATGTGCAACAAAAATGTGTGACACAAAAGGTATGGCGGCCAAGGTGGGTACTAATGGGTGTGGGTCCACTTAACGCATACATTAATTAATACCGCGGGTAGCACGGTCTGGTCTGCTGCATCCGCGTAGCTCCGCAGCCAGAGCGCTGGCAGCTGGTTTTAAAAAGCAACCATTTAAACCTCTGCAAAGCTCATACCCTTGTGCTTCAGCCAGACAAGGTAACTGGAAAGAGCTCCTAAATTATAGCTCAGCTGCCTCAAAATGATGGCATAGCCCACCTTGATTTAAAGCCCTGGAGTGAGGAAACAGCTTACCTGAAAGGTTTGATATTCTTGCGGTCCTTCAAACACTCACCATTAGAGTCTCCATCTTATTTATCCCCTGAGTTTGTCCGACAACTGAAAGAAATACTTAGACTATTTCTGAGCATTATTTCACGTGGCGCAAGAGAAATTAGTCCTGTAAGGATAATGAGATTACTGCTTCTGAGGACCCTGGCTAAAACCTCTGTGACACTTGTTGGTTTTTTTTGCTGCCCGTTTCACTTCTTATCCTGCATCCAAAAACACATGAAAATAGGATTTCTTGTCCTCTGTAAAGCACCATGAAATGTAATATTTTCCTCAGAACAGGCTGTGAAATTTGTCTACCTTATCAGCAATTTCTGTAGAACTTGCTTCTTGGATTAAGTGTTTGACTCACCGAATGCCTCCTTCCCACAGTCAGTGTCTATCGAATCGGATTGTTGGAAAATACATGTTTCATCCTCTTTTTATTTTTTTTTAAAGGGTAGTTGTCACCTCAGAAGTGATACACGGCATTTTATTGTGCATGCATATGGTTATGTTTAATTGCTGGAGCTTAAGGAAGAACATTATGTCTAATTCTCTGCCGGAGTGGCTTTATTGCACTTTATGCACAAGCACACGGCTACAATACCCAGACGTCTAGAAGCCCTGCGCGTTGCTCGAGGTCCTGAAGCAATGTAAACCGGGGGAAGAAATGGTCCTCGCTTGACGATTTCATGAACAAAGCAAAAAATGAGGCTGCTGACTGGCACAGACTGTTTTAAACAGGACAATATCAGTATCTGCGACCGGGCAGATAATGGGACAATGTCAGAGCACCAGTGACCTATAAATAGATTTCCCCCACCCAGAAGATCCCCAAAATACAAAATACCGGGTTATTTGTAGATGTGGGGCTTATTCTTCCTCTGAAAGAGCAACCGCCAGGAAAGAAAAAAAAAACCAAAGCAAAAAAGACAGAAAAAGTGTGCTCCGATGATTGCCCCAGACTATAATTTAGTCTTGTATCTGCAAGTTTCAGGTTTTGTTCAAGTACATAATGGTGCAGTGGAATGCTTCCCAGCAGTCCCCCAGCGCACACTCCTTAATAACAGAGAGATCATTTATTGGAGAGAATGAGCAGATTCTTGCATAAGCCTCTTTTGTATGAGAAGTTTCAAGGATACGAAAGCAGCAATTATCCTCACCTTGGCTAATACAATTAAGAAATTCTGAAGTACTGAGAAAACTCTGGAGCAATTAGACTTTGAAAATCGCCTAACTATGGATTGTCATTTGCCAGTAAGCTATAGTTAGAGCAAATTAAATTGGAGATGCGGGGAACGATCTGAAAGCAGTCAGAGGCAGTGGGGCAGGGTTTCCACCACGGTTTGTTACGGAGCTGGATCCGGATCCACTGTCAGCTATAGCCATGAGTTATAGGCCCTTGGGAGTTTTCAGGGGACTAATCAGACATTTTTTGCTAACTTAGGCAGAACCATTACATTATTTTAGTGATAACTATGGAACTAATTCTACTCCCAGTCCAATGCAAAACTGTCTTAGGTAACAGGAAAAACACTGCTTAATTTAAATCCCTCATGCTGACTCCAGCTTCTGTGAAGGAGGTAGGCTGGTCCTCTCAATGGGATCAAAATTCGAACAATTTGTCTTTGATATCAGGTAGAAAAAGCCCTTGCAGGATTATTGCCGCTTAAATATCATCAGTAAGAAACAAAGCAGTCCCTGGATAAGCGCTGCACTGACTTTAAGGCAAAGACGTGGACTGCAGAAGAGCACAGGCAAGAGCAGACATCCAGAAAACATGATCCAGGAGAAGGGGGTCTGAAGAAGAGACAATATAAAAATCTTTCCATCGCTGCTATTGACAGGAAGGAAATGATTTCTTCAAGGTGCTCACGGATGGTTTAAACTTCAGAGGTTTAAGCTTACATTAAGGAGGAGTTTGCTGATGATGGGAAGTGAGAAACACTGGGTAGCTGGGGATGCTGAGGGACCTCCATCACATCCGTTTCTGGCAATGTTTGATCCGACTGATTTTGCCTTAGGAGAGAGGGAATGGGTGACCCCTGAGAAGGCCGTGGTTTCAGCATCCCATTTCTTGTGAGCGTGGTACTCCTGGAAGGCATTTCAGCTGCGGATGAGGCTGTTAGAGCAGCATCCGTGTCACCAAAGGGGAAAAAGGTTAATATCAGCATTAAGCTCTAATTCCAAAAAAAGGTTTTGTTCAGCCTTATTCCTCTGAACTAGAATACGAGTCCTAACTTACTGCTTCTCCTTGGTGTTTAACCTTTTTTCTTCCAAAAAGGAAAAGTAATGGAAAGGAAAACTAACATCACATTTTAAGTTGATGCTTTCATGAAACTGATAGTTTCTGATATTATATTGGTACTTCTGAAAACAGGATTAAGCAATAGGCTCACCGCTTATTTGCCTGAACAGGCACATTGACAATAGCTTTGTAAATAATTTTCTAAGTTGCATGCCCATCAATATCATCCCTCGGAAGCAGGACATGCCACTGAGGCTGAAGAGCGTTCAGTGGGTCTAGACTCACTTCCTAAATCTGACAGTCCTTTTGTGCCCCGTGTCCCTTCTGCTCTCCCATAAAGTGGGGCAGGTTTCGTCACCGGGTGGTGACACTGTGAAGTTCATATGCACTTGTGCCTCAATGACTTAAAGTATCTTTAATTACCAGCAAGAGGTCCCCGCATGGCTTTAAGAGACTATATAACATCAGCTCTAAATCTAGTTTCCAGAGGTAAAAGCCCTGTTTCATGGTGGTGGGAAATGTCACTCCCTGCAGTGTTCCTGCAGCACAGGGATGGCCAATTTGAGCCATGGGGGGGTCCAGGAGAGCTTTGGCTGCAGGAATAAAACATGAACCTGCTACACCCATGACAGGCCGCTGCTGGCCGTCATTTTCTGTTATCTCTGTGAGGACCCCGCTGACGGGTCAGAAACATGAGTGGCTGCTGCAGCTGGCACTAGGCGACCTTGCGCTCGGCAGCCTGAGGGGCTCCACTCTTGCTCGTCTTGCTAATAAGTTTCCCATCGCTAACTCTTCCTATCGGGCAGTCAAGCCTTCTCAGGGCTTGATCCCCACACCACGGGGACAAAACTCACACCGCGCTTCAAGCCTTTTGAAAAAGAATTGACATCCACCGCGTAAAACCACCGCATTTCCAACTCGTTTTGAAAGGCAATTCTGTGAAAAATAGGGTGAGTCCTGTCTTTCTGTTGGCTTAGTTCTACTTGATTGCATTTGCTATGGTGTGCATGTAGTTTCGGATTCTGCCGGGGGGCTCACGAATGCAAATCTCACCGTGCAGGGTCGCCCAGCACCGCCCATCGCAGGACCCTGGGCTCCAGCGCTGCTCCTGGCAGGGCCCAGCCTGGGGATGCTCCTGCCGGCCCCGTGAAAGCTGTGTGTCCACCTGCTTCAAGGTTTGCCTGCATGGACAACTCGATCCAGTGCTAATCCCAAGTTTAATTTCAATGGAAACTTCCTTTTGTGCATGGAGAACTGGATAATACTTAAAGCATGGGGATATCACCCCATCCAGACCTCCCACACCGACAGCAGCTGACGCTGTGCTCCTTCCCCATTATCTCGGTGGCAATACAACTTGAGAAGAACATTACTTCATCGTTAGCAAGAGACACCCAAAAGGTCTGAAAGTTTGTCCTGGACAATGTCCCTCCTTATTAACAGTAGACTTGTGCAGGCATTGGTTATTCACCTGTAGCTAAATGGGTAAACTGCTTAATTTACAACACGGGATTTATCTGGGAAAGAAGGAAAATAATTTCATACCTCGTTGTTTTTCTGTGATCCCATTACACCAACGGATGGTGCTTCCTTTATACCCGTCAAATACGAAATAGGAGCTGAGGAGCAGAGAAAGGATTGCTCTTGAACCCCTACCTAGGAGAATCTGCCCCAAGTTTAGTTTCAGCACTAAATATCTTCTTCCCTCCCCCAGAAATCTAATGATCTACAGGCTATAGCCACTGCAGCTGACAAACCTGTGGTACCCAAGCGAAATAAGGGCCCCTCCGAGCACCTCCTCGCTGCTGCACCACCAAAGGTGAGGGCTCCCAAGCTATAGAATCATAGAATCACAGAATGTGTTGGGTTGGAAGGGACCTCTAAAGGCCATCGAGTCCAACCCCCCTGCAGTGAGCAGGGACATCTTCAACTCGATCAGGTTGCTCAGAGCCTCATCCAGCCTGGCCTTGGATGTCTCCAGGGATGGGGCCTCCACCCCCTCTCTGGGCAACCTGGGCCAGTGTCTCACCACCCTCAGTGTACAGAACTTCTTCCTAATGGCTGATCTAAACCTGCCCTGCTCTAGTTTAAACCATTGCCACTTGTCCTGTTGCTACATGCCCTTGCAAACAGCCCCTTCCTGGCTTTCCTGTAGGACCCCTTCAGGCACTGGAAGGGGCTCTAAGGTCTCCCTGGAGCCTTCTCTTCTCCAGGCTGAACCCCCCCCAACTCTCTCAGCCTGTCTTCGTAGGAGAGGTGCTCGGATCATCTTCTAAGGGGGTCCGCCTCCACGGCGGGAGGGACACGCGTGGGCGGGCGGGCAGGAGCTGAGCAGTGCGGCAGATGAAGGAAAGGCACTTCAGTAGCCTGAGGACTACCCACTTGCTAAAGCATCAAAGGCATGCTGCAGAGTGGAGGTGTGAGAGCTTTTCACAGGAGAGGTTGTCAAGATCTTTTTATAGATGGCAATCAGCTCAGAGAGGTTTCGAGCGGGTTTCTCCCTCCCGTACAGTTATACAAATAGTTCGCTAGTCGAGACGAGGAGTCAGTTCCACGAGCAGCAAAATGACTGAAGTCTCCTCTTCTCTGGTTTTGTGTGTGCTGCTGAATTTGTTGGAAACTAATAAAAGGTGAACCTGCTCCAGGAGCCTGTCCCTCCCTGGGGAGCCTCTGCGGGGAGCGCTGCTTCACACAACCTCTTCTCATAAGGCCTGGACAAACTATGAGATGTGACGGAAACCAGCCAAAGAGTACAAGTCTTCCCAGGGACTGCCTGAGTGGTTTCATAAGGACACGAGATTTCTCTTTGTTTACAAAAATCATAGCGCCAGATGTTGCACGAACGCTGTAGCTTAACGGAAAACCTCTCTTTTGTATTAGCTGATGTATCATATGCTAATGCAACACCATTTTGTGCATCGATTAGCAGGAAACCACGCACCTAAGGATCTATTTTAAGAGATTAAAAATCCACAAGGGGTTTCACACTTAAGTTGTCTTTGTAAGAAGAAACGATGCCGTAACCTCAAAATAGTTCACGGGCGCTTCACTCTGCAAGTTTTTTCCACTGCCCCCAGATAGGCATCTCCTCGAGGAGCGTGCCAGGGTCAGCTGAGCCCCGTTTGGTTCCACAACGCCCTGTGCGCCCAGGATGATTCACACCTTCACTTGTTGCTCTCCTGACTTTACTCATTTATTTCTGCTGCCCCCGTAGTCCCAAGAGCGAGCCTGAGCGCTCATGGGCCTCTGAGCGTTGTTCAGCTGTTGGCCCTTCGGCTGCTGCGAGCAGCAGCATCGCAGACACTTCTATCTGTAGGCGCAAGGGAAAAAGAAAAATAATTAAAAAAAAAAATAAAAATCACACCCGCCACCCACCTCCGCCCTCATCCACACAGGCACTGGAGATGACTAAGAACAATCCAACTGTCTTTCCCAATTTCAATGAAAAGGTTTTAGTCTTCATCGTGGGTACGGTGAAGACACAGTATTGGCTTCTTCTTGGTGCAAGAGGCATTTCCACAATGAATCAGCGTTTCCTGATTCATCAGCAGCTGGGCTTGCTGTCTGCGGGCATTAAGAAAGAGGAGGCGACGCGTCGCCGGTACGATTTTACCCAGCCCGCCCTCTGGGGTGAGCATCCTCTGAAAGCCAAGAGAGGAGGGACCAGCCATGGCCATCGCTCTCCCTCTGCTTTGGCTGGGGCAGGGGTCAGGCAGCCTCCAAAAAAGTTTCCAAACTAGGGTCTGATGCCAATGGCAACTGACAGCTCCATTACACACTGTCACCTTCAGTGCCGTGACAACCACGCTGGGAAAGTCCCACAAAGCCCAACAGTCATCTCAAGGGGTTGATCTACAACCTGAAGTGCAGACAGGAGCTCCTGTCTGCAGCCGAGGCCTTGGCTTCTGCTCAGCGCCATTTACTCTAGCTCCCCCCAGGATGTTACAAAGTGAAGTATATGGACCTTTTCCAGTCCAGAGGAGAAGGAGCAGCAAACCACCTGCATATATTTTGGAATTTATATTTTACTGCAGTACACACAGCGAGGACAACCTTGGTCTTCATTTCGAACCTGCCTGTGGAGCTAGCTAGGCAGCTAAGGTTTTTCTGAGGTTTCTCTGTGAAATTTCAGCAGAATTGAGACATGCCGTCACAATCCTGCAAACTGCCCCCGAGAGCTGAACCTTCCCATGGGACCCAGCGGACAGGCACAACTGTGCCTCCTTTCTGAGGCAGTCCAGCACCGAAGTCCAACGCCACAATGACAACTGAGGAGTCTGGTGGCCCCACAGCCACATGCTGCACAAGCACCCAGATGCAAACACCAGCCCTTGCCTGCCATTTTTTTGAGCTGTGACACTGGTTTCTGGACAAAACCAGGGACTTTTCTGCAAAAGACTGTTATGACACACACCCCCACCTCCCCTCAGTCATCTACTGTTTCCTGCAGACCATGTTTTACCTGTCTGACCTATAAGACAAGATCACTTAATCTGCCTGAAGCCAACAGCCTCGGCCAGGCTCTCTGGAGGCAATAAGCTGTTTCTGATCAGAACGGGGTGGAAAACCCGGTGATGAAGCAGACAAAACCTTGCAGCTGGTCCACCATCTGCAGCCGATTTCAGAAGTTTCTCCAAAGTGAATAATGGGTCAGACAGGAACTTGTCAGGTTTTTATCTATCTGTCTGTCTGTCTATCTGTCTGTCTATCTGTCTGTCTGTCTGTCTCATTTATGGGGGGGTACTTCTTCCTGATTGTGAAGAACGTGGGAAGGACTGATATCCCCTAAAGAAACCCCAAACCAAAGTCAATGAGAAAGCTCTCACAGACGTGTAAAGGCACGATGGCTCTGTGGCCTAGTTGCAATCCTTGCTGGCATTCATTTTAGTCGGAGTGCAAGAGGGACCTCCGGTTCCACGTGAAAGAGAGAAATTGGCATCACAAACCACACAAAACCGCAGCCACTCTCATTTTCCTTGCAGAGGTGCCATGTGAGTAGCACCGTTTCTCAGCTGGAGGTGACCTGGAGGATGACCAAAGCTCAGCCTGCTTTATTTTGTCCCCAGTGGCTTGCGTTGAGCAAGTTTGAGTTCTTGTGGTGGAGGAGCACTGTCCCAGTTGCGGTATGCAGACCTGTCCCCTCAGGCTGGGGAACGGGACACTGGGACTCGAGCAATACTCATGGCTCTGTCACGCAGTTGAAGGCAGGAGCTGCTACTCCTAAGCCCTGCCGACCTTTCAATCCAGGCTGTCTCTGGGGAGGCCCCAGCAGTGGGATCCTAAGGAGGACAGGAATGTAATCCTGGGCTCTATCGGCTAATACACCTAAACCATGGGAATTAACTATAATTTACAAGTCTGTAAAGCGACGCACAAGAGGCTGAAGCTTTCAAAAGCACCTGAGGCTATTCTGAACAAAGTCTCATTGACTTTCAGTAGCACTGCTGCTGCTACTTAGGTGTCTCCAAAAGCCCTACCCAGAGACGTAAGGCAACACAGGTCGGACAGGAGTGTGCAGCTCAGCCTGCTGCTTTCTGCTGATGATTACCTTGAGCACAGCAGTTTGACGTTGCGGGGCTTCATGCAAAGGTTTTCCTTTATTTCTGACACACCTCAGGGCACGACCTCCACCTTGCAAGCTCTGCACTGAAGCACTGGTGTGAACAAAGACAAAGTCTCAAAAAGAAACTCAGCTACCACGGTTCCAAAACTTTCTGATTTCGCTTGAGTTCAGTATAAAAGTGATCACAACTCAACCCAGGTTACAGCTAACGGGCCTTAAGAAGAATTGTCCGCTTGCCAGGTTGGGCTGGCACTTTAGAGAGGCTGCTCATTCAGCAACTGGGCAATGGTGGGGCACCAGCTCAACCTGCCCTCAGCCTTTGCTGCTGCTTTCCGCTAGAAACATTGAATTTTGAGTCCCAGGGTGCAAGTCTGGAGTAACTTTTGCCACTGCTCCTCTTTGGTGCAATCGGGGTGGGAAGGGATGGGTACTACTGCCCTTGCTTGGGGTGAAATGCCAGTCTGCAGCTTGACATGTGCGTCTTCAGCCACAACGCTCCTGCGACATAAGACAGAATATTTGCACTTGCACACTTCTTGCAAAAGGAAAATTAAATGTTACTTGTGTACCTATTTCAGCAGGTGTCTGAAGGCGGGTGGAGCGTAGGTTTCCACAGAGGACTTGAGAGAGCTTTCAGTGCAGTAATGCCATACTAAAAGAAAAAAAAGAAAAAAAAAAAAAAAAAAAAGAGGATGCAATAAGGGGGACTTTCTTTCGTGGCCTTTTCACTCCCACCCCCGCTCTGCCATTGCCAAAATCCTGCTTTGGCTCTGGCTCATCACAACCGGCTGGGCGTCCCTCCCCGCCCCGCAGCGGGGCCACGGCCAGTGCCGCGGCTGGGCAGGGCCAGGGCGCTCCCCGGCCGGCGGCGCACGCAGCCGTCGCTGAGCATCGCAAGGTGTCGTTGCTGTGCCGCTTTTGTCCCTCCCGCCCATCCCCGCTTCCCTCGCAGGGAAATGCACCACCTTTCCCATCCAAACCCGAGCTCGAGCGCTCCAGGCCGTTTCCTGGCGAGCACCCCACGCCTCTGGCGACATTCACGGACAAGGCTTCCCGCAGCGCCCGGCGACACACCGCGCTCGACGCTGCTGAAGGTACAGACCTGACCCGTCCTTGTCTCTTGCTAAAATACCAGCCTTGGAGAGAGGGACCCACCTTCTGCTCCAGCCACTCATCCCAGTGTGTGAGAAGCATCCCCGGGTCTCCCCGTGTGCCACGGCCACACCACGGATGCGCAGGACGCGCAGCAGCACCATGAGGCACGGGCTGGGTCATGCGTGGACTCTGTCCTGCCCGGACCTTGAGCGCAGGGCTGCCTTGGACAGGCATAGCGAGTGCGGAAAGGCTGCTCGGGTGGGATTGCTGAGATTCTGTCTTATACGGAAAGAAGGGTTTAGGAATAAAGAGACACCCCTCATGGCTGTAGGGTGGAAGCCTATGCTTGTACGGCACCCGTGGAGAGGGGCACATCACCACCCTCCCCAACGCCACACTGGGACTGGAGATTTTTAGAGCTGTGGCTAATTCTGTCTCTTTGTCAGCCCCTGGACTTCATCGAGCCAGGCTGGCAAAAGCCTGGAAGGAGAAGAAGAGTTGCCTGCAAAGGTCAGCAGCTGACCCGATGCATAGAAGAGAAGACGGGGTGACTACATGGGCTTCAACAGAACTTAAAATCTCCTATAGCTGCCGCAAAACCTTTCACATCCCGCCTCTGGATAAAATCTCCAGTCCTTTTCCATACTGTAAATTTAAGTTGGAAGTTGCGTTTGGCAAAACCTAAATTAGCACAGGCTCTTTCCCAAAAGAGTGCCGTGGGGTGAATCACGACGGGTTCAGGCACCCCCAGCAAAAAGCCGCAGGTCCCCTGCATGTTTGGCAGTGACCGTCCTTTCAAAATCCACTTCAATCTTGGGACACTTTGCACACTCCAGAACAAAAACTGCTCTGCTGAAACTACTGCAGATCTGACAGTATTTGGGATATCTATTCCTCAGGTTGATGTTTTTCCCTCTGTAATATTCATACCTTTCAATACTCAATTTCTTTGCAAGAAGCACCTGGCAGATGGTATTATTTACTTTTAGAAGAACTTGTGCAGCAGCTACACTAAAGCCCAGCAAGAATTTTTCCATAAAATAGATTTAAATTACAGAAAAGCCCTTTTCCTCCCAGGACGCCACCAGCTTTAACTCAGGTCACAACCCTTCAACTCCAGCCCAAGGGCTGAGCATGTGATTGCATTGGGCTTCTACCAAATTCACACCAAGAGGTTTTAATCACTTTTTTAAAAAAATGAGTGCTGCTTCTAGGATGTGGCATACAGAGCGTTCCCCAAGGGCTTTCATGGCAGACAACCCTTAAGGGCCAGCACATGGTTTGGTTGGTCTTTACATGCTACCTTAAAAAATAAATTCAGGTATATTGGAGTCAGGATATTCCTTTGACTACCTCAGGCACCCTTTAGCGAACTCCCTGCTAAGCCTTTAGTGGTGCCGCAGCTCACTTATTTGTAAATCTTGTTTATACTTGGTGAATTAAAGAGTGTGAAACTCAAGCACTTTCACTTGGTTTCTGGATTTCCAGAAATGCAGAAGCCTTTACGCAGCAATCCTTCATGCAGCAGGAGGAAGATCCTTACCCTTCTCGCTCCTCTGAATCCCCCACTCAAAGGTAATAAGCAGCAATTCGGCTTCCTTTTTTACAACCCGCCAAAATCCTAGAGGCACTTTACATCCTTGGTCCCTCCCCTTGGGCAAATGGCATGAAATAAAACAGCTTGTAATCCCACCCGTGGGCCAGCGTGACAAGAAAGCCAGAGTCCCACGCAGGTTCAGCAGCAGCCATCTCTGAAAGCTTTTTTGGAAAGAAATGAGATTCCCTCCCTCGCTCGGCCAGAAGCAAGAGGTTTGAGACGTCGAGCAGCAGAAGCGCCTCTACACGTCCACCGGAGCCTGCCCAGTGAAACGCGGGGGGCCCTGCGGCCATCCTGGAGGTGCTTTTTCCTATTAAAATATCACACAGAAATATGAAGTCACCCCAGTACACGTGTTACCATCTCCAGATCAGAGGGGAGCACGTTATAAATACTGCCAGCGCCTATTAAGGGGTTTCGCTTTACTGAATCTGGCAAACACAAATAAGCATTTGCGAGCTGAACTAGCTCACAGAGCTTTAGCCTTTGGATTACTTACTAATGAACTCCCCGTAGTCCAGCCATTTAATTTCATTAAATTGCCAAGACAGTTCCAGTTAAAGGCCTGGGTCAAGCGACATACTGCTGTTTTTTCAGAGACCTCATTGGGAAAAAGCACGTTCCTCTGTTTAAATAGATAAAATTTCATAAATGTCTGCATTGTGCAATAACCTAAACAGACTATTTTTTTTTCCCCAGCATATCACTGGAAGACCCAGCAGGAGTCACAAGCAAGGATCATGCTTTTGGTTTTTTGGCATTTTCTGCTTCTGAGGCCAGAAGGTCCCCCCGGACCGTGCCGACACAGCAGCTCTCTCCCAGCTCCAGTTAACCGCTCACGTTCTCCTCTCCCCTTCCCAGAGGCAGGTACTTCAGCCCACGGAGGCAGGATATTGTAACAGGGATTTGTGCCCTGGTTCATGGAGAGATGCTTGACCCCGCGGCTGATTTCGGTCCCCTCTTGCTGGTTTGAACAAGATGGTTTGGGCTCTTTGGTCCATTCGCTCAGTCCTTGCTGACAGGTTTCAGGCTGGGATGGAGAAAAAGGGAAGCCAGGCAGGCTGTGGGGAAATACTGCCTGTCCTGTCCTGCTCACGGCGGCGGGACAGCCAGGGTCAGCTCCTGCATCCCACAACATCCCATGGTTTATATGCTGACCTGCAGCAAAGGAGGTCCCCGGTTCCATCCCACCCCTCATGCCCACAGCTGGAGATGAGGTGTGAGCTGAAACCCGCTCCTGGAGCACCTAGCTCACGTCTCCTGGGGCTGCCGAAGCCTTTCCCGCTGATCTCACAGGTTTTGGACTCAGCCCATAATAATCTGCGCGATCAGCAATCCTTCGGCAAGCGAGCAGGGCCGCGAGCCGAGGACGACCGAGGGGAGTGAAATTTAATTTACAGAATGGATGGCTGTCAGTGCCGCATCCTCCCGGCTGCATCCAAGCGGGACTGCAGAACGCTCCAGCACCGGGCGAGAGGCTGCTGCAGCTCCAGCCAGCCCCAGAGTCACTGCCATGGCTTAACTCCAGCCAGAAACTGGGACCACGCAGCCTCTCGCTCACTCCTCCCTTCCCCTCCTCAGAAGGACAGGGAGAACGGGGAGAAAAGGAGGGGAAAGGGAAAAAAAACCCCAAATTCATGGGTTGAGATAAAGACAGTTTAATAGAACAATAACAGAAAAGGAAAATAACAATAAAAATAACAATGGTGAAAGAACATACAAAACACAAGTCCCTCTCACCACCTGGTGAATTGGTTGCCCAGCCCAACCTGAGCAGGGATCACGGATTCCCCACCCGCCCGGCCATCCCCCATGTATGTACCGAGCATGACGTCTGTGGTACGAGTATTTCATTGGCCATTCTGTTGTTCTGTCTGTGCTCCTTCTCAGCTTCTATGGGAAGCCGAAAAAAGTCCTTGACTAGTATTAACATCACTTAGCAACAACTAAAACCATACGCATTATTGACATTCCTTTCATACCAAATCTGAAAACACAGCAACCCCTAGAAAGAAAATTATCTCAGTTGAAACCAGGACACAGACTTACCCGTAGTGATGCTGGATTGTCTCTTCTCATCTCCAGCTTCAGGATTTTTCCTTAAAATGGATTCACGTCTTCTTGACCTGCTTTGTCAACCGCAACGTTGCATTGCCTGTCAGAGGGGCAAAGAGGCACCAATGCAGCACAGCCACTTTGTTCCCCAAATCCACCCTCAGCCAGCAGTGACCCTCGCACTGCACTGCCTACAAGGGGTAAGTTCACCTTGCTGGGACGGTGTTTTCCCCCAGCAGCTCTCACTGTGGCAGCCGGGGTGAATCCTAGAGCCCGGAGCCAGCAGGAATTGCCCCGAGAAAAGGAGCATGGTCAGATCGATGTCGCAGCTCTCAGCAACATCAGGTCAGCAAAAAATAGCGTTGAGACACGGTGGGGTATTGTCCTGGTTTGAGGTAAAAAAGAACCAATTTTCTGGTCAGTTTTTTACTTTTTAGCTAAGCCTCTACCCATAGACATTCATAGCAGAGAGGCATTTATCCCAATGTAGTAAGGGAACTGCTAAAAGACGTGATTTAATAAAAGTACGGGTATGATCCCCTAAGACCTAATTTCCACGCTGGGACCTGTAGACCTCATACAAGCCAAAAGAAAGACCTCATAAAGTCACAGAAACAACCAGCAAAGCCAACATCAGCCAGACCTAAGCACAAATCCCACTGCCTTCAGCAGCTCAGGCACCTTTCCATTAACGCTCTTGATCCAGAAGACTCAGTTAGACACCCAAGCTCTCACGGTGCCTTAAGATGTGAGTGCAGAAAGGTAACTTTTAAAACTGTTTCCCCCCCCCCCCCACCCCTGCCTGCCAAAAGAGCACTTCAAGCCTTGAACACCACTGTACCTCAGCGTTCTGTACCTGGAAAAAGAGGGTGACCCTTCCCCAAGGGCACCAGAAAGTCTATGGATGCTGGTATGTGAAGTTGTGCCTTGGCTGCCCCAAGGAACGCGGCTGGTGTTCACAGCAATATGAAGCACGTCCGTGCCCACCGCTTTGTGAAAATGCAATGTTTACAGCCGGCACAAGGAATTTTGTGGGGCAGTTTTCAGAAGGACACAAAGGAGGAGGGCGAAAGGCAGCAGCAGCTTCCCAGGCGCTTCCCAGGCATCCACATTCCGGCTGCCTTGGAGGCTTCTCGGGGGTGAGAAGGACTTTTTTCGATGGACGTTCATCTTGTACGGTAACTTCATCTCACGTGTTCAGGGGAGAGAGGGGACAGGAAGGAGCCCCCCCGCCCTGACTTGCAGCAGCAGTCTTTGCTTCATCGAGAGGAAAAAAACGTGAGCATCTAAATTCACAGTAGACATTTCTATTAACAGAGACAGGGTTTGGATTTAGGTTCAGAACCAGGACAATATCACTCTCAGAGAGCTCTTTTCAGATGTTAATCTTTCTCCGAGCAGTTATTCCTGCGCAGAGTGCTGGGCATTGTGGAAATACAGAGAAAATAAAGGACGGTCAAGAATAAATTACAGCGAGACTGAGTGTGTCTTTCTCAAAGATATGCCCTAGTTCAGCCACAAGTTATTTGGCTCCGCGCAGGAATCACTGAGTAAAGCTTTATGTCCCGTGTTATGCAGGGAGTGAAACGAGTTGGGCATGGTGCTTCCTTCTGCCCGAACAAGAGGTGGTCTCCGTGCAGCCTTGTCCTGGCACGGGGCTGCTGCCAGCAGCAGTACAACCCCCGTGCGTCCGCTGTCAAGCATCCCACACGGAGATCTGTCCCTTTCAATTACAAATGTAGAGAAAAAATGGAAATAAAAATAAAATAAAGCCACAGCTGTGGCAAATCCCTCTTGAAAGCGAAAAATCAATAGCTGTTTTTCAAAAAATGAATAGAGGTGAGATAGAGAAGCTGCCGCTGCCATGTCCAGCTTCCATCCCAGGCCCCAGCATGGGGACGCTCACTCTTGTGGGGCGCTGCTGGCGATTTCAGCAAAACTTCTTGAAAATATGGCTGGGCAAAGAGGGTCGTAACGAGTCCCAGCACAGAAAATGGCTTGGGCTCATCATTTGTTCAATATACATTGTAAAGGTGTGTTTGGGATGAAAGTATTTTTCAGTCCCATTGAGGTGTGTGTCTGCATAACCTTCTTATTTACAACTTTCAAATATTCATAAGAAAAGTGTTAGAATTTGACGTCTGAAGATGACCGTTCCGTATACACACCGCGTTTGCATGAAAAAATTTACTGAAGCTCTTGTGTGAGTCGTGCTAATCCTCCGTCTAGTAAGCTTTAGTCAAACTTGGAAGGGAAACAGCAGGAAAAGGGGAGTTTGGAGACTGCTGACAATGATTATTTGGACGTGGAGAGATGTCCACACCGAGACACAGACAGGATCTCTTTTAGTGCTGCGAGAGAAGAGATTAATAGCCTGAGAGGGATATAATAAACGATCAATACACTGGAACTTCGCTACTTGCACCACAGGAGAAAAAACAACCTACTGTGCTTTTTCTCTCCCTCTTTCTTTCTCTTTTTTTCCCTTCAGAGAAGGCAGCATTTTTAGGAGGAGCCTCGTGCACTCTCTGCAGCACCCCGGGCTGCCTGTGCCCTGAGGAGGAAGGGAAAAGCCTGGCTTTGCCACCGCAGCTTAACACGGCTGTTTAAGCAAGGTGTAGCAGGAGTAACGAGATCTTCCTCTGACACATGTCTATACAGCGAGCAACTACTGTCCGGGAGCTACGAAAAGTCCCTAGTCCATTGTTCACCAATCTGGGATTGGATTTACTTAATTAAAAATAGCTAATGGAATGTTAATGGCACTTAATTGTATTCATTGCACTGGTTTTTCAGTGGTTTTTTTTTTCCCCTCGATTCACAAAGATGGGATTAAGTGCTAATGTATTGCAGGCTGCTGAAACGTATAACCTGCGGTCATGATTTTGAACACATGTAGAGGTGCTAATTGCATTCAGTTGACACAACTGTAGATGGGAAGATCATTTTTCGCACCTTATCGGCGCTGGGGAGGTGCTAACTGCATTCAGAAGACACCGCTGCTGTTACAAAGGTAATTTCTTGCACTTCATCAGAGCTTAACACATGCTTAGCAATGCAGCTAGCCAAAAATATCATACCATCAGAGTTAATGAGGTGCTTGCACGTTTTTAACAAATGGGAATTGTAAAAAAATTTCTCCGCTTTTTTTTTTTTTTTTTTTTTTTTTTATATAAAGAGTAACAAATTCCTGCAGGTGCCACATTGCTGGAGTTGGTGGTTGCCTGCCTCAACGCAATTTCTGAGCATGCTGCAAATGCTTTCCGGTGGACGGATGCCTACACCGATGGCGTGCAGTTGTGTGTCTGTGAACTGCCGAGAGCCCCGCCGCAGGGCAGAGCAGAGCAGAGCAGAGCAGAGCAGAGCAGAGCAGAGCAGGTCCGACAGCCCCCCTCCGCTTTCAGAGCCTGCAGGGGCAAAGACTGAGACGTCCGAACATACTTCTGCGCTTCTTTGCACCTCAGCCGAGATTCAGGCACAGCTACTCTGCTTACCTTGTTTAGTTCTCCGTTGCTCCCAAACTCTGGGTAATGCCTGAGGTCTGGGCCATCTGGGCGGCACATTTTGGGTCACGATCTTCTCTTGCAGCTCTCCCGCTTCCCTGCCGCCACGTCCGCCGGCACGCTGGGCAGCCAGCCTGGTGCTAGACCAAGCAGAGCTCTGCTGCTTTGCAGCTCGAGGAAGGGCAACGAGACACCCTCTTGGCCTCCCCTAAGCATACCAAGAAGATCTGTGTGGTCTCCAGTATCGCCTCTCTGGCAATGGCCCACTCCTTGTCATCTCTTGTCCTTCTGCTCTACCATCTCAAGCCTATCTCCAGGAAGTGTTGCTGGTGAAAAAGCTGAAGCTTTTTTTGCCAGGTAGCCAAAGATAGTGTTGAGATCAGAACTCATCATTTTGTACAACTTGTATTTTACCATGCTATGAATGGTTCTCTTCCCCTCCTCCTGTGCTTTGAAGATGCTTTACCCTTCTCTGAGTCTGCCCGTGGTCTTTGACTGAAACTCCGCTGTTTACAAGGTGGAACATGCTGTGGCTGTTAGGATGTCCTGGGTAATTTGGACATGCAGAAGATGTGGGGCAGGGCTGGTCTGAAGCGAAATTCCTACTGAAAGGAGTTTCTCTATGCTTTAAATAAAGAAGCCTATGATAAACCATTCTGCTGGGAATAAAACTGTTTGGTGGGAGAGTATCACAAGGCTCCTCTGGCACGGGCAGGCGACTAAATAACATGACCTGGCACCTTTTGCTTCCCCTTCTCCAGCTGTGACAGCATAGGTGATCAGGTTCCATTTCTCACACCCAAAATTAATGCTGGGTCACTCAGAATAGCGAGCGGCAAGACATGACCGTTGAGCCTTCGCAGCCAGGAGACCATGCACTGCACTCCCGTCTTCTGAGCAGAAGGACGCACGTCTGAGGGGTGCTTGCACAGAGATGAAGGGTACGCTATCAGCAGAGCAGAGAGCATGGGACAGCAAAAGCAGCCCTACGCGGGTGGCGATGAGAGTTAATGCTTACACGTGCCTTTGGAGGACTTTGCTGTACGTACCGGGCTCAGCGGTTTTCCAGCTGGGCTGTAAGCAGCACCCCCACCTACCAAAAGCAGGAGCCAATGGCCAACCCGAGCTGTACTCACAGCAGTGACCACAGCGGAGGCTTACCCACGACGGAGCCAGTAACTTCAAGAGAAACTATTTAAAAGCAAAGAAAAAAAATGTGTCTCTAACCCCCAGAATACCCACTTCAGGTGCTTGCCTTGAATGACATGCTGGTATGATGTTAAACAAGAAGGAGAAATTTTAACGAATAGAAGCATGAATATTCCCCCCACATTACCCCCCAAAAATCCTTGAGCAAATAAAGCTAATCTGAAGAGACAAAGGTAGATTTGCAAAGCAAATTTACCCCGTTGATACAGTGGCACCGCTCCTGGGGAGAAGCGAGGGAGATGGGAGCAGGCGCCCCAAGCAGGCTGCCTGCCTGGTGCCGGGGCGCTGCAGCTCAACAGCATTCAGCTGGGATAACAATCACAGCCTCCAGCCTATGTCTTTTTATTCTGCCTCGTAAGACTTTCTCAAGCTCTCCTTGCAGAGTCAGCCAGCATGTGTCTTATCTCTCATTGTTTTCTGTGATTTGTTTTCTTTTTAATAGCTCTTTTCTTTGCAGAAAGAATCACAGCTTTCCCTTAACATAATAATATGAACATCACCGGTTGCACATTAAAAGCTGGCTCTGCCAAACATGCTTTTGTAGCTGCCCTGCTGCAAACTAGAGGATTGAGCCCCAATTCACACTGCCAACAGCAGGAAATTAGCACTTGGGATGACTTTCTTGCTCAGAGTGGCAACTTCATGCCAGTTCCTTTCCCTACCAAAGCTCCCATTTGACCTGGGTCCTCCCCAAAGACATCTTTGTGGAGCACCAATCCACTCCTCCAGCAGGTGGATGCAACAGTTTTCCTCCAAACAGCAAAACAAGAAAAAATCCAACAAAATCTCCCATTGTTCAAGCAGCTTCTGATGACCCTCCCTCTCTCTCAGCTCCATCTGATGGAAGGTTGTCTCGAAACGTGCCTCATCTGAGGAAAGATTGTCTTGAAAAGCGTCTGGGGCTAAACAAACCTGAGCACGTTAATCCCAAGGCTCTGGGTGTAACGTGTCCCAGCGCAGACCGTGCAATTACCTCTGAGTGCATCAGCCTGCCCAGCCAGCTGGTTTGGTGGCCAGCAGACCCTCACCATTGTGCCCTTGGCCACCACGGCCGCTCCGCAGGGCCCGGGGAGCAGACAGCACGAGGACGGGCTGTTTGCCAGGCTGGGTGGGCTGGTGCTTTCCAGCCACAGCAACCAGCTTCCTGGCAGTGTTTATAAACGGGAAAGCAGAAGGTGGGATCCAGCATTTTGCTAAAGCTGAGCACAATGGCTTCAAGAGAAACAAATCTCAGCTTTCCCGAGCTCTGGAAGAAAGAGTAACTTCAGGGGGAAAAAAAGGAAAAGAAAAAGGCCTCCAGAGGCTTCATTTTATCCTTCTCCATGGTGAGTTCCCAGCTGGGGCTGGTAGCCATCCACAGCAATTTTGATGTTCAGGAGCAGCTCAGCCCCATGCACCTTCTTCCTGCTCTCCCAGGAGTCCCCGCGCACCCTGAGCCGTTACGGAGAGCAGTAATGAGGGTATCCCTCCTGCACGTCCCTCTCTGCTTCTCTAGTCTCCAGTGTATTATTTGAACTGTATACAATCTAAAATAAGCGGTCCCAAAGACACTCCATTAACAGAGGTTCGAGTGTGGCCATGGGTAGAGCGACAGTTTTTTTGGTGGTGTAGTGCATGAAGCAGATAGAAGAGACTTGCTCTGCAGCATAAATTAGCATGATGCTAAGGCAGCGTTCATTCGCATTCAATGACACACCTTCTTAGGGAAACGCTTTTCTTACTAAGCATGCTTTGGGTGGCAAAGCTTGACGAGCAGTGCGTTCGTGACTCTCGAATTCAGATGCAGATGGAAAGATCCCAGGAACGAGCTGGGAAGCTCGTCGCCGAGCCTACCCGCAGCAAGACACGTCTGGCGGCTGCTCATTTCTTCAGCGCTGTAGGAGAGATGACGCTGACGGGGAATCGGTGAGCAATCAGCTACGACAGCTGGAGGGGCTTCCTTGTCTCCCGAAAAGAGCGGTCGCTTTTTCCTCGGAGAGTTTTCACCCTGTCGCAGCCGGGGAGCACCCCTTGCCTCTTCCCTTCCTACGCTCCCAGAGGTGATACTGCATCGGTCACACAAGTGCAAGGAGCTTCCCTTCCCCGCCAGCCAGCTCTCTGCAGGCCAGTGCCTTCCCTGGCATTAACCTCAGGAGAAAATCCATCTCCTGGGCTGGAGCTTGGGAATTACACATCCAATTTCCTCCTCTAGCAGCAGCTGGGCTCTGGTCTGGGGGCAGTTACGCCATTTGACCATGGTTCTTTCCCCAGCTGTAAAATGGGAAGAAACCCGCTTCTTTCCTCTCTTATCTTTAACCCCAGCTATATCATTATATCTACACTTTATCTATTTACAGTTTAAAACAGAAAGCAGGATTATTTCTAAAGCACCTGCAGGCTGCCTGGGCAGTCCGACCTCTTTGGGATAATTAACGAGGCCATGGCAGAGACGTCCGTGTCCCTGGCTTTGGTCGGGGTCTGCCGGCACTTCCTTCGCACCAGCAGTAACTAATAACACGGGGGGAGCCGAGGACTCTTCCTCCAGGGGAAGAAACACAACCCAGTTGACTGCAAGATGAAATTTACTGCAATATGAAGGGATCACCATGGAAACCTCTTTATTTTATTTCAGCCAATCTTTCTGTGCTGTCACTAGCAATATCACCTTCTCACTAGCCATAAAGAAAGGATTCCCAGAGAGGTTTGTAATTCTCCCTGGCTGGCCGAGCCACCTGCTGGGAAGGCATTTTTTTCTCCAGGAAAACCACTTTCTCTCTGCTGCTTCTCCTCGCCAGGTGTGACTTTACCAGTAAAGGATAAGGCACCGATCCTGTCCTGAGTTGCTCCTCCCGCGAGAATGCTAGATTTTAACTTTGAGAATAAGAGCAGGCACAAGCAGGAAGACCTGCTATGTCACCATAGCTATGTCACCTGCTATGACCTGCTATGTCACTTCCACCATTTGCCTCTGTCCCCGTACCTTCTGGCAAAGAAAACGGCTGTTTTGCCATCCATCTGCCCTTGAGCACCAGCCCCGGAGGAGCTGCACATCTCGAAAGACAGCTCGCACCTTTGTGTGCAGCTTCTCCATGGAAAACCTGAAATAAGACCATTTGGAGGAGTCCCACCAAGTGAGGCTCCACTTGAATCTTCTTTGCAGGAACCCAATACTTGAAAAAAAAAAGAAGGAATAATCCATTTTGGCTTCCAGCTGTGGTGACAAACATGAGGAAGGGAACTGCTGTCTCTTTGGAGAAACTACATCTCCCTACACAAACACTTAAGAGAGAACAAGCTCTTTGCATGGCACAGACCCATCCTGGTCCTGTGGCTGTAGACAAGCAGCAGTTTCAAACTCTGCATGTCAAAGTGAGAAGAGTTTCCATTTTGGAAGACCATCATGACCTGAATTGTGGAGGAAGCTAAATAACCCAGGCTTTTCAGACACTTCGTGCATCACATCTGGGCTTCTCTTATATCCTGTACAATGAAACTCTCCATTTACATTTGCAGTCATCAGTAAAAAGACTTCAGGCCACCACCCTGCTCATTTAGAGGCATTTCCAAAATGATCAGTGGTTTGAGGAACATCTGCGTTGTCTGTGGGACGTGCGACAGCCTCGTGTGGTTCTGCTCTCCCTCTGGGGGTGCTCGGGTGTTGTGAAAGATCACTTACCTCCAAGTGGAGCACAAACTCTGCAGAAGATATCACCCGTTCCCTCTTCATGCTCGGATGAGCACAAGTACCTATTTGCAAATCAACGCCCTGCCAGACCAGCTCCCGTCCCCAGACTCTGCCAGGTGGACAGTTAATGATGGCCTCCACCTTGCAGGGTGCCCACATTCCCCCGTAGCAAGTGCTGTCCTGAAGAGCTGTCTCCTGTAGCTCCAGCTTATTGCATTAGCCACGAGGAAGCCTTTAGATCTCGGTGACCTGATTTGCCCCAGAAAACACAATTGCCTCCAGCAAGGAGGGGTTCGTCGGCAAGCGCAGCACTCGAGCAGGGAGAAGGCCATGATTAGCGAGCATCCCATTGCCTTCCGCCGTAAAATTGCCTTGCCTCTAATTACTTTGTGCCAAGAAATAGCCTCCGATATATCAGAGGAAGCAGAATCCTGAAGAGAGCTCACTTGCTGACAAAGCCCTCAGATAAGTTCAAAGAACAGCAGCTGCTAAAGAAGCATTTAGGCAAAGAAATATTATTTGCAAACTCTACGTATTCTGCAATAAATTCACAGCAGAGAGATTACAGCTGCGATATCACCCAGGGGAGAAGAAACTGAAGTCCAGAGCACCCCCGTGGAGTGGCACACGCATCCTGAAAAGGGCACTAACAAAGACGTTAGAAACTTACTCCAATGCTTTGGAAAAACTACACATTGTCAGTTAATATTTTCCCCCCAAATAAATAAATTATAACAGACACATTTAGATAAACTGAACCTGTAAGCTAGCTTCCTTTTTGAGCTTCAGGGTAGATGACCTCCGGAAGGACTGGCCGCACTAGCCATGCCTATGAAGAGGTAACCCAAGCAATCACACAGGCATGCGGGCAAGCTTGACCCCCCCCCACCTTGCAAAGCTGCATCATTTCAGATGTACAGGATGTGCTTCAGTTTGTATTTGCTAAATAGAAATTTAATAGACCAACTTTTTCTGATGGATCAGTCATTGTGGTTTGCAAGACAGGAATGTCCACCCACTGAATGAATAAATTTAGTCATCCTCATTCCCTATCGGCTCATCTTCAGCTGAGTTACGAGGTACAACCCGGGGCATTTCTAGAGCTGCTTCCTTAATAAGCTCATTTCTCAGTATAAACACTGAAGCAAAGTAGGAATTTTCTACCTCTTGTCACCAGGAGCACGTCCCAGTCCATCCCGGCTGCCAGAGAGGAATGATGGGGAGGAGAGAGGAGTAAACAGAAAATGGTGGGATACTTTGGAAAATGGCTTAAGTTTGCCACTTGTATTCCACCACTTCGGTGCGGCAATTTTAGGATGCTCCATTTGTCATCTTCTCCTTGTCCGTCTTGTTTACCTCGAGTGTTAGTTCTTCAGAGCAAAGACCATCTCCCACTGTAATTTGGTACTCTGTTTGATGCTAGAACAGTCTGTTCTCAGACAAGGTCATTCAGTACTTCGGTAATATAAATAACGAGATCTCAAGTCTATTTTTGACATGATGTTATTGTGAAGAAAGTCGAAGAATCATTTTTTCCTACAAAGTGAAGTTAAATACTTTAGAAAAAACATTATAATATCACACACAGCAAACCTCTGTTGAAAGAGTTCCTACAGAGGAGCCTTAAAAATTCGGCAGGCATAGGCTCTTCATAAGATCAGGCGGAGTGATCTCCCCCAAAACCTTTTTTTCCAATAGATTAAACCTTTTGGGGATAAAAATATTCGCAAATCATTTTTGACAGAGAAGCCTAAACAAGCCTTTACAAATTTGACGTTTTGCAGAAACTTCACATTTCACTTGTTTTGTTTCAGAAACTTTCTTAGTGTAATTTTCCATTTTGGTATGCATATATATGTTAGATTTTACTGCAATACCACTGCCGTGGAAGATGTCACGTAGGAACTTTTGCAGTGAAAAACGAATATTGCAAAACAAGGGCCAACGTAACCTTTCAGGAGACTTTTACATAAATTTGGGTCAACATATCTTGGAAAACTTTGAAATAATATTTTGACTCCCCAGTTTAATATGTGCTAAATGGTTTTTATGTACATCAATCAGTGTGTTATAGAGACTTCAGAAAGGGAAATCGGAAGAAAGGAATGGAGCCATATTATGCACTTACTACTACACTTACACCATAGATTTATAGTGCTGTTACAATAAGCTTATTTTGCCATAGGTTTCTTTCTGTCTTGGAGAGTATACAAGTAGTTTGTTGGGAAACAACCTGAGGATAAAATCTACAATAAAGCAATCCATAATAAAAAAAAAAATATACAAAGCCATGTTTTAAAGTCAATGAAGGTTGTTTATATTCATGAACTCTCCACACTTTTTTTTAAGATGGAAAAATGGTAGAAATGTTGTTTGTTGAATGCTTTGTTTTAAAAATATTTGTTAAATTATGCCATCGCAGTTAATCTATCATCACCAATCTGGATGCTATAAATATTAATTATTCTTCAATAATTGAATTAGTAATTCAATTATTAATGGGAATCTTAATATGTATTAATATTTTCATCATTTTGTCTAAGTTTGCCCATCTGTCTAGCTGTTCTGTGCAAAGCTACCATAAAGCTGGTGAAGGAGAGCCCAAAGTGACGCGTTTTGCGAGGGCAGGTGCAGAGCACACGATCTCGTATCTACTCCAAGGTCCCAACACACCGAAACATCCAACTGCGCCCTTGGCTTGAAGAGCAAGAGCAGTCCATCGATGGCAGCAGAGCTACCTGCGTGCGTTGGGTGTTAGAGTTCAGTCCAGCTCCCACTAGAACTTTCGGAAATATTCCTTCTGCTTTTGTTAATGGGAAAAATTTGCCTGAAATACTCTTTTTAGCTATGAGGGTCGCAACCTTGTACAAGAGCTTGTTCAGAAGTGTGGAGAGCAGCGTGGAAACGCAGTGCACCCTTAGCAGGCATGTCATTACTTTTAATCTTGCCTTCGCCTTCTTTGTCTGCCCTTCCAACCCCTATCATTCTGTGATTCTGTAATCCTGAGATAAGGCAGCTGAAAGCTCTCCCAGGGGCTCTTGGGTGGAGTGCTTGCTAAGGGGAGCTGTCACGGAGGGCTGCGTTCAAATATTTGCCCGTTTCTCCTTTTTCTGTCTCCTTGCACATTCCAAACATCATAGCAAAGATCAAAGCCTGCAAATCGGTTGCTTTCCCCCAAAAGGCAACCCAACTGGTTTGGCTTCCCGGCTAAATTTATCTCAGGCAGTTATTAGGGGAGATGCAAACTATGAGGGGGAAATTTGGCAGCCTTCTCATACTTTCTTAGAAAAGAAAAGAAAGAGAGAAGGCATCTCACCAGGCTCATTAAACCAGGGAGAATGTAAGAAAAGGAAACTCTGCCTCACCATTTTTCCAGCGCTGCCCCTTCCCAGCCTCCAAGTAGCCTTCCCATTGATGCTAAACTTCACGAGGAGCAAGCACAGCAGTCCAACGCCCACCAAGTGCGTCTAGACATTACCTGGGAAATACACGTAACATTTATTAACTGCAAAACCAGTAAAAAGTGGCCCAGATTATAAACTGCTGGTAGCTCTTACTTGGGAGAAAGGGAGAAAGCCAGCTAATCACCTCTCCCATACTACCAACAGCTCTCGGCTACTTGTGCCTCACATTTTCTCACAGCTAACCTGCTGCATGTCTAACTAGGCTTGGAGGAACTGTGCTCAGCTTGCATTTAGCGTTGAAATTTTGGCTGGTTTTATTAACAAGCTGGTTCTACTCCATGCTTGCATGACCTGAGGCTCCTCTGTTTTCTCCCTGCTAACTGTGGTAGTTTGTTCAACGCGTTACTTGGTGCTTGCAGACCTTGTTTCGCCTGTATCTTTAAACCACAACAGTCACAGCACTATTATAAAGACTCTTGCCTTGACGTTATAGAGGTGCCTCACTTCTAAAGCATCACCCCTCAGGCATCTTCATGTACCCAGGGGTATCCTGAACACCAGATTGGCCAAGACCTGTCTGAGACCCAAACCCGAGGGCTTTGGAGGCACCATGCGCTGTGGTTCAGCCTGTCTTCAGCTCCCATCTATCCTTGCAGTAAGTCGTGTCCTCTCCGGGAAAGGCTAAGAACATATTTCCTGCCAAAGTCAGTCTTTTCTCCACAGAGACGTGTGGGCTAGATAAAGGCAGCCAGACACAGAGCACTGGGGAAAGACAAAGACAGACAGAAAAAAAGAGAAGGGAAAAATTATCACAGTGTGCAACTAGGCAGGAAACAAAGGATATAAAAAACATTAGAGAGCACAGATGTCATCTCATCATATTCAGCCACCCAAGGGCTGTCGGTCTAGTGAAAACTGATCAGTCAGAGACCGTTGTAGAGTGCTGTCTACAGGCAATAACAAGCAATAAGCCTCCCTAGGAGAAGACTCATGGCATCCTATGACAAGGATAGGGTAAATCGTCCTTAGTAGATGCCTCTCCCGCTCTCTGCACTCCCCACAGGAGCCTAAGGACTGTGCTTGACAGTTTTGTACAGCTGCCATTCCTAATGACAGGCGAAGCCCAGCTGTTAGAGGTTCAGGTGAGATAAGAGTTCTCCGACTTGCATGCAAAGTCAATATAGTCAATTTGTTACTCTATTATCTCCTTCCCTGTCTGAGGTTGATGGGCCAGACAGACAACCCAAGAGCTCTCCCCTTCTGGAAAGAGCTTGCTGGTCCCTGCCGCAGGACAGCTGCAGTTAGTAGAAGGTGAGACAGACAACCAGATTCGTTAACAGGTGCTTGCCTCGCACCAAGATGACTTGTTTTCACGTAGCATAAACCACCCCACTTGCACCAGGCAACGCTGCATCAAGCTGACAGAGATATCAACGCAGCGTTTACATCTCTGTCACCAGATAAGGTATTTCTCTTTAAAACCCATCCCAAGCATTTAATTGGCAGATGACAACTTGAAACAAAGCTATGCCTCGCCCTACAGGACATACACAGGTTAAAGAAGACGACGACAGTATTGTCCTAAGTAACGAGGGGAAAGCAGTCGCGCTGAGTGCAGTCAGTGCACAGGAGGGGAAGGAGGAGAACAACCTACAATGATCTGAACCTCGGTTCTTCCAGATCAGTAGGAGATTGCCATTAAACTCCCTGAAGAGTAATTTTTCTCCTGGCTTTAACTGTTGCCAAAGACCACGTGAAGCCTGCACAGCTGAAGTTAGATGACTGGAAATTCAAGAACTAGGAGTCTGACAAATTTATTAAATCATACCCACATCTGTCACAATTTAATGAAGAGATTATGCATTGGTTGGACATACAAATGGTAGCCATGGAGAAACAGACCCGTCTCTCCCCAGAATAAACAACATTTCACAGTTTTAATTGTGTCCTGATGTTATAATGATCACAACTAAACTGGGTAATCATTCATTAAACGTGAGCTAATTCCATGTCCTGCTATAATTATTATCGTTTCCTGAAAATATAACATGTAGTACAAGTACAATAAGTGCAAATTGAAATATTGCTTTTGGAAGGTTATTTATTACTACCTTCAGCTGTAAACATTTATAACTGAAATTTATTGGTCCACGGTCTCTTCATATAAATATTTTATGTTCAGCCTCAGGGATCTGCATCTTCTCGTTTAAATGTCTCAGTCTTGGTGTCTGCACCAGCAAAATAATCTCAGGAGAGAAAGTTTGCTGTCCTGTATCATTTGGCCAGCCTGCTGTTAACGGAAGGCAGCATTATGTGTGCTATATATTACCTGTCCGTAGGTGCATGCAGATGTGAGGTAGCAGCAGGCTTGTTGCATTATTCCGGCTTACAAATTTGTTGGCGTAGCACGGGTAGCATTCCTACATGCAATAGGGCAGTAAAGAGTCATTACTTCTTTTATTGGAATTTTTCTGCTGAGATTCTTCGACTGAGTTGAAGAAAATGTCTGGAGCAACTGGAAAAAAAATAATCTGTAAACATCAGTGAAGAGGGAGGGTTCACTGAGAAGACGCTGATGAGTCTCTCTCTTCTTATTTCTATTCCCATGCCAACAGGAGAGCAAGAAGCGCCCCAAAGCAAAGAAGTGAGAGTAGTTTAGGTAATGTGAAACAAGTTTAAGACCAGGCCTTATATGTCAGCTTTACAGGAAGGGCTGGGAGCCAGCCAGACACGGGGCACTGCCCGCTCCTCCGTGTGACAGCAAAATGACTAATGCAGAGAGTGACACTTTCCAGCAGCCCTGATTCACGCCCGAATATGTGAGTGTGTTCGTACCGCAGCACGCAGAAGGAGAGGTGTCTCTTGCCTTTACTCCTTCCAGTTCACAAACCCAATGCACCTAAGGAAGGCGTGCTGGATCCTACCATCCCTCCTGCACCGCCTGTCGGGGCTGGCCTGCTCTGCGCCATGCCCAGAGCTGATGGAGAGGCACGGCGAGCGACAGAGAGGTGCCCGTTCAATCCCAACCGCTAAGGTATAATAAATCACTTGGGTTTCCATGACGCCCGTCCAGAAGAGTTGAAGGAACTGAGAATGAAGTAGCTGAACTGCTAACAATAATAATGTATGCTTTTTAATGATAAATTACAATTTCTACAGTGGAGGGACTGGAAGAAGGCCAGGTCCATATCAATCCTTTCAAAAGAAACTAATGGTTCTCCCAGGACTCCCAGTCCCTCCCCACACTACCAGGAAAAACAGCAGCAAAGATCCTTAGGGAAAGCTGTAGAGCCTCTTGATGAATATAATATGCAAAGGGAGAGCCAGCATGAGTTTTGCCAAGGAAAAAAACACCACTCTGTCCTAAATAATAAGAATTTACTGAAAGGAGAAACAAAGTAATGGTTGAGGGATAGGCAGGAGAGATCATGTGGACTCTCAAAGGAGCTTCGTCTTAAGTGCCCCAGAAGACTATTAACCCTTGGAGCATGAAACAGGAGCGCTTGCTTTCAGCGCTCACTTTCAATTATCTGCACCGAGGGACTGCTGAGCATGTTTGCCTCTGGATTTCCCATTTTCATAAATGGATAAACACACAAGCGGGTGCCTCTCTCTCCGGCGCCTCTTCTCATCTCTGCCTGCAAACAGACTTTCCGTCTGATATTGTTTTCGTTGCTGCCGGTATAAAATCAGGAATACAACCAGAGGAAAACCTGCCTGAAAGATTATCATCAGCCCCCGGCTCTGCAGATAAATCCCCCGTGCAATGAAATGGGACTAAGTCCCTACAACTACCATGTCAGTTTTTTTTTTTTTTCCCCTCTTGTTTAATTTCTGAGCAGTCCTTTATCGCACAATTTTTAACAGCCCCATAGTCCTCGGTGTTACATCACTTAGAGTATGTAAGGGGTATTGATCTCTTCAAGTTTATCCTTTTAAGTGGTTCCCATCAAGTGCTGGGGAGTCAGCCAGTTTGAGCTGTGTAGCCCACCTACAAAACTCAGGATGAGACGATCGAGTCTACTCGGAAAACGGGGCTTGGTTTGGTTCTTTTCCAGAGGGAATTCGAGTGTGTGTAATGCTGTTAACACACTAGTTTTGCATGCCCTTAAAAATCATTTTATAGCCGCACTGAGTGCCTCCAAACATTAAATATGTTTTATAAGTAGTTGGCTAACTAGCTGGGGGTGCCGTAAATTCAGTAGTAAATAAAACAATAAGACTCATAAATTATCAGCTGCATTTCATAGTCAGGGGTACTTTTTCAGCCATGTGGCAATTCTGAATGTTAAAAAAACCTTCATTTTTAGTTTTTAAGCTACACTGTGACTAGAATTCACACCTAATCTTTTAAAATCATGCTAAATATCTCTCACCTGTTTGATCTGATTATCCTCCCACGAAAAATGAGCACGATTTACACTGAGCGGGTACGAACATTTTCTAAAGCTGGAGATTTCTTTCCCAGGCTCCTACGCGCATCAATAGCATTAAATCTGATGCTGCTTGGTTGAGGTCCAGGTGACACTAGAAATCCGTTTGATGTTGTCACTTACTGTAGGACTGCAAATACTGGGGCAGTTTTCGTATCACCAAACTTTTCCTGGGCAGAGGCAATTTTCCTGGCAAAACTCAGCTGGAGAAAGCTGTGCATTGTAGTCGGTGTAAAGGGCACCTGCAAGAAGAAGGCGAACTGGTAAAGTGCTATGGGCAGCTGTTCAGATTAACCCTTCCTAAAATTGTCTGTTTATGGCACAGCTGAGGTTGACAGAAAACAGAGCTACGTCCTTCAGCCCCAGTCCACGACTCTGAAATCGGTTGTCTTAGAAGAAGCGCTCACAGGGAGTAGGAAGAAGAGAGAGAAAACAAGATAATAAAAGAGAAAATTTTGCCTATGACTTAGCTTTAATTCTGCAAATTTTTTTTCCCCATAAGTATTTCAGGGTTTTTCTCTTTGTTACCACAGGATGGGACGAGGTATCGGCAGGAAGGGAAAAGGCACTTTTCTCTCATTCAGCCCTCAGGGACTCAATGTCACATTTCTGTCCATGCCATGGAGCAGGACATCCCAATGGAGCAAAGCCATCCGCAGCAGGTACCAGGAGGGCCCGTGCCCACGCCTTCCCCGAGCGCCGCCTCCTCAGCAATCACAGATACCTGGTAGCGACAGACCCCAGCCCTGCCGTGAGGAAATCCCAACCCAACTGACCAAAACAACTCAGAAAACCTAACCCAACCTTGGCAGTCGTCCTACCGACAAGTTTCCTTTCAAATAAAGTCTATTATCTATTTCTGATTCTTCCAGCACCAAATGTGTTTGTGCCCTCCCAACAATGCAGAATCTGGTTCATTTTACGCTGCTGCAGGGACAAAAATACTGCTCAGACGAGCATTTACTGGGAGCCAGGAGGCTGAGCTGGGGCAGGACAGCAGTAGACGAGTCCTGGTCATCAAAGCACGTATCCAACGTGACACGTCCATCACTCACGCCCTTAAATTACTGTCTCTGCTGGACAGGTGACTGCAATGAGCTTTGTGCTCTCGGGATGGGCGCTCGCACGGTGCTGCTGAGCAGCCCTGTCATGTAGCTCCAGTATTGCTAAACCCAATCCATAAATCAAAACAGGAGGATATAAACCAGGACGGAGACATGACTGCAGAGTGCCCGAGATCTGAGATCAATATTCATTTTACAAACCTCTCCAGAAGAGTTCCTTAATTAATTGTTGGAATTAAAGTCAAAATTGACCCCTCAATTTGTTCCTGTGGCCTTTAAATCAATTTTCTTTTCTTTATAAATCATCACTTTAGGACTGGCAAATGAAACAACACTTTTTTTCTTTATTAAGTATGAAAAAAAAGTACCCACGCTCTGAATATATTCTAAACAGGACTCACAGGGCATGAAGCCAGCATCTCCCACTTTAATCTAAAAGAGGGGAAATATTTCCCCACTCACAAGCCAATACCCCATTTGGCTTCCATCCCCGCGCGCACACACCGCTCCTCCCTCCCCGCCAGGCGAAAGCTGATCCCCAAGGCCCCGTTTCTCCGTCCGCTCGTTAAGCCGGTCCACTCGTTAAGCTGTGTCGCCGTTACGGCAAGGAGCTCCGATTGCAACGAGCAGAAATGTTTGTGCGTTGCCACAACCACAGCTTCCAGCCCTTATTTTGCCTTTCTTTACCAAATCTGGAAGACAGCAGAACCGCGCCCCAGGTTACCGAGAGCAGAGACTCCCTTATCTTATGCCACTGTGTACCTGCCATACCTTCACAGGCTCTTACTGAATTTATCCTCGCATTGCGATCCACGAGGTAAGGGAGAGAGAAGATAGGATTCAGGAGAGGAAGGGTTTACTTCACATCACTGAAGTCCCAGCTGGTGCAGACCAAAATTTCCCAAGCTCTCAATGTGAGCTTCCTAATCCACGCACTACCTTCTCCCTGCACCTTTTCCTGGATTCCCTTACGTCCATTATTTTGCTGATACTTTCAAAGATTTGCTAAAACCCCCAAATTAGATAAAGCTGGTTTTGTTGTTGGTTTTTTTTTTTCCTGTGTTTTTTTTTTTTTTTTTCTTCCTTATAGCTGATGTGCTGATTGCACCCTCCCAGTATTTTATAGCTCGGTCCCTACGTAATATCGTTCTCTGGGAGAGCAGGTAGCTCCCACCTGGGAGCGCTTTCTCATTGATGGTGCTATAATCTTGCAGACCCAGGACTGGATTAAGGCATATTATTTCCCATCCATCGTACCCCCAGCCATGGGAATTACCTGAAAAGCCCCACTCAGGGTGACCAGGATGGGTCTGTAGAGTAGTCTTGACAGCAAGAGCAGCCTCTGCTGGATTGCACATTGATGGGAACATCATTCCTGATTCATTCCTGATCTTCAGAACCATGTGTAGGTGTATCACGGCCTGTCTCCTCATCCATACACGGGGCCAACATATTCCAAAGCCCTCTAAAACCTAGGACGAAAGGCATGTGAGCTCGACGTAAAGCATTTTTATCTGCAGGAGTCTAAGTTGGCAGAAGGATCGTTGTAAATCAATATCTCATGGGTTTTTAAAATAATGTTCATAAATACATCTATTTAGTTGCACTTCCTCACTATAATTGAGAGAATTACTAAGTAAATACACACCGAGTCAAATTTTCCAAGGCTGTGGTGGGGACGCCAGGTAACTCCGAAGGCACCTCGAGGTGTTGGCAGGTGGAGCCAAGTCACCTCTTACCTGCCCAGGCGCCGCGAAGATGGGCAGTGAAAATGGGCAGATATTACGTCTGCATTTTAATAGCACACTCCTGTGCAATTTTTTAAATTGATAGCTCTGCACAGCATTCACAGATGAATACCATCTGGTGTGGTGATTTATTGCCCCTGAATTTCTCAAGTTACTTTTTTTTTTTTTTTTAACTTTTTTCATCTTACCTTTTCCTTATATTTTCTCTCTACAAAAAACACTTTCTATAGAAATGCAGTTGAGAGATGCATTTCCCTAACATGCTATTTTATCATAAGATAAACAGCAGCCTGTCACTAGACAGACCAAAAGACAACTGATGTATGGGATCTATTTAATATCTCTGCAACTCCAGAGGCCTTCTGGTCATATATGCTGTTCTTTTCCAATACTGTAAGAGGTGCTCGTAACAGGTCATATGGAAAAATTAATATATGATGATGGCATTAAAGAATGTGTTTTAACGCACATACACAAGGGGAAAAAAAACCCCAAAACCAAAAAAAGCATCCTTGGCCCTGGTCCCTCCTAACTTTTAAGTGACTGATCTGGAAGAACACAGTAAACTTATTTTGTAACTTTGTTCACTGTAGCTTTTATTGTAACTTTAGCGTAACCTTCCTGACTTTGATTTCCATTTTATTTCCAGCTCACATCTTACCTCTTTCAGAGTATGTGATGTCCATCCCTATAGCTCCCAAGTTCTTTGTAATCCCTTTATATATCTTGCCTTTTAGTGCTGGCCCGTAAGGGCATTGCTCTTGGACTGGGGCCTGAGCAGTTGGAACACGGGCCGTGGGGGCCAAGGTGCACTACGCTGCTGAGCATCGGCAGGATGGGGAAGGCAAGCCCACGTTTTGGAAAGGAAAAAGGGCTTCCAGGTGGGGTAGTGCAGCTTACTGCCCTTACAGCAAGGTACACGGCAAAAGCATTGATAACTCCGGCCTATGGTGAGCAAACGATTTCTTATTTTTTAAATTCTGAATTAAAAGATTTTTCTTTTTTTTAACTATGAAGGGCAATTAGCTAGATTTGTGATAATTTTGGGAAGCAACTGCTGTTACACTGAGGAACCTTGTGCGCGTTTGGGACTGGGTGAGAAACCAAAAGCTCTACCAGGCTCACAAAAAGACATTTTTCTCCCACCATGAAAAAATATCTGCCCTAAACGGGAGTCTCCAGAGAGAGCTCTAGAGCCTGCCTGTAGCCTGGGACACGTGGGAACCCCCGCACCTCCGCTGTGCCCCGTGTGGGGCTGAGCCCCTCGGGGACCTCCTCGCGTCCCCATCTCTGTCCCAGGAGTCCCCTCCCCGATGGGACACTGCCTGGCAGTAACACCGGCAGCTGCCTTCCAGACTCAGACCTCCGCCAGCAAACGCAGGCACAGCAACGGCCAGTGCCGTGGTTTGGGCTGGGTTGGCCAATGACAAGACGACAGATGCTCTTCCCTACCTCTCGCTCCAAGGAGAGGAAGAAGAGAGATAAGGAGAGCTACGAGTTTAGAAAAAACTAAACTAATGAAATATTAATAATAAAATAAAAAAGGAAATAATGAAATAGATACGATATATAGAAATATATACAAAACCATCTCTCTTCTTCCTCTCCTTGGAGCGAGAGGTAGGGAAGAGCATCTGTCGTCTTGTCATTGGCCAACCCAGCCCAAACCACGCCAGCTGGCCAGGTTCACGGCCAGGGTCACGGCCAGGAGGAAAAGGCTTTCCCAGCAGCTCCAAAGGAGAGGGGAGGAAAGCACTGATCCACCCTCCGTTCATACAAACCCTGAGCCATTTGTGATTTAGTTTTGAATATACCTACCACATTAGACAACCAAATCACCCTTCTTACCCTGCCAGGAGGAAAAGCTTCCCTTATTGTTTAGATATGCTAGGCTGTATGGAAACCAGACTATAGATTGTCTGTCCTCTTACTCATATGGAAGTATAATTAAAAGTCACATTAAAGTTGGGAGATCAAGCGAGTTAGTGATAGATAACAAGCTAGGAGCTGTCAAAACTGTCAGGCCATTAAGAAACGAAATAATTCACACCCCAGTAATTGCTTTTGTGTGCATTTTCTTATAAAATCCAGGAGACATGACTCACCGGTCCTTACAGAAGAGCCTTGTTTGTCAGCCTCAAATACACTATATTGTACTTTTACTTTCAGGGTGTGTTTGCCACAGGTATCGTCCTCTGAAGATTTAAAGAAAGCGAACGCAGCGCTCAGTGTCACTGTGGTGTCCCCTGCTCCTCCCCATCCCCTTCCCATTCCCATCCCTGGAGCTGGGGATGGCCACAGGCACCGCCGTGGCACGCTTCCCCTGAACACCTCGCTGCTGGCGGCGGCAGGTTCGGTCCTGAACACCTGTAATGTGATAAGAAATTTTGTCTTTGTAAAATGACACGTGAAGATTATTTTTTTTTTTTCTTCCTCCCACCCAGTTCTGTGATGTCTTCTTGATCTTTTGAAGCTGAGACAAGCCTGAGCTAAATAAATCATGCAACCAAAAATGTTGGAGTAGTAGCAGGCTTCCTCCAAAACTGATGTTTGCACCCAGGCTTCCTCGTAGCAGCTCCTCCATGCACTTGGGGAAGCCACAGCAACGTATGAAGGGATGTTACAGCCACGAAGTGTTATTTCCACACATTCAATGGAAGGCGGACTGAAGCCACCTGCAAAGTTTTCCTTCTTATCCGAAACGGGTATTTTGGGAAGGAGGGTGGGCAAATGGCGAGAGGGATACTTTTTAAATCAGATTATTGGCAACATTTCTGACCTCGAGGTGTTGACTGTATTTGTGCAATGGGGGACACTAACTAGGGCGAGAGGGGTGGCTGGAGATGACGTTAGAGGAGGGTATAAAACGTATGGCAATACCCGATCACTTGTACAGCATTCAGCCACTAGATGCCCCTGCAAGCCACGCAGTCTGCTGGGCACCGCCAGGGTTTCGGCAGGCAGAAGAGACAAAGCTGAGGCTCAACCCAAGTAGAAGCTGTATTTTTTTTCTTTGCCAGGGTTTTTGACCTCTTTAACCAGCATCACTCCGTTACAACAAGAGACGTGGGATGTGTATGCAAAGCAGCTTCAGAACCAACCCAGAACCTTAATGGCCCTTGACCATCTCCTGCGCTGGTGTTTGGGCCGTTGAACAAGCGAAGGCACGTCTCCTTTTCCACTGGCCAGTTTGTACAGTGCAAAAGAGCAATACGGGGAGATGTAAAAAGCCAACAAATGCTGCAAAATCCTCCAAATATCACGTACTTGCTGTGATGCACTATGTGGTGTCAACTCATTTCCACAGATGCTCTCAATCTGCCTGTCCAGGGAGAAGGATGTTATCGCACAGGCTGATTAGTGCTTTCAGCTCAATGGTTCCCAGGCCCCCATTTATTTTACACACCATTAGCAGGGTAACAAAGTCCCCCCAGCTTTCATATTCACCTTTCCTTCCTGAGGCATGATTGCATGCTGCAGAGGGGAAGGAAAGAAAGAAGCGAGCTGGCACCTTTATGGACTGGTATTTATGGACCTAGGAGTCCTAGGACCTACTTAGGAGCGAGGTGCTCAGGTTTGGTGCATCTGTGGCCATCATCAAGGTCAGACCACCAAAAGCTAGGACAGGACTTGTTACTTTCCCAAAGCCTGTTTTTTGGGGTTGTGGCTTTTTTTTTTGTTTTGTTTTGGTTTGGGTTTTTTTTTGGTGGTGGTAGCGTTTTCTTTTTCAATTCCTTTGAGGATCTCCATGTTCTTTGCAGAGATTACCCGGGCCTCGTGTGCCCCCGTGGGTGGGGCGAGCACCGGTTTCGCTATGCGTTTCAGCGACAAACCTGGCTACGCGGTTCTGAGCACTCAGAGGAACGGGGACCTGGGGGTTGGACCTGCAGCCTGATCTGCACCACCACGCGCCTCCCGCGGATGGGGAGGCTGGGCAGGAAGCGCCTCCTGACTCATTTGACTCTTGCCGGTCCATCCACGCAACACCGTGGCCGGGATCGTCTCTCATCGGTTGCTCGAGTTTTTCTCACAGTCCCACGCATGTCAAAACTCGGCGGCACCATGCGTGCATCGCCTCCTCGTCCCTAGCGCCCAGGCCTCCTCCTCTGCTGCCGTGACAGCCCTCCCTTCCCCTCTCTGGTACCAGTCCGGCTTCTTTTCCCCCCAGGGCTGCTAAATCCCTGCCCGGCGCTGCTCGCCCAAGCCCGCACGCTGGCTCTCCTGGGGGACTTCACCTCGCAACCTCTGCGGAAGCACCACCAAAACAGCTTCTGCCCCACCGCCCAGTAAAAATACATTCTTGTGGGAATGAACAGCCGCGCAAGCGTCAGGGTAAGCCATGCGTGGACCTGAATTCACACCTTACGCTGGGGAGGGACCGATGTCTCTCCTGCTTCTTGCTATGTCTGCAGGATGTTTTCTGGACCGCTCTCCATCCATCGCCTGTGAAGCAGACAGGATAAACGCTGATTTTGTTTCCCGGTGGGTCTTAAAAAAGTATCTGAGAAGTGAGAACGGAGCTATCTGACCACTAACTGCAAAGCTGTTGTCTCGCAGCCGCAGCCTGTGGCTCCTCAGCACTTGGACTTGTACCTGGCATGGAGCAGGGCTGCCCATCCCCTCTAGACCTCCCCTCTCTACAAGAAAAGCCATATGCTCTCTTCTGAGCAAAACACACATCTTCCCACCTCCAACCACGCTCTCTGTCACCGAGGGATCATCTCCTCCTGGGGGACCCACCCCAACACTTGTTTTAAAGGTTTCCCGCTGGCAGCAGAGGTCAGGATGCTGCAAGGTGGGGGAGCATGGCCAAGTGTCCCCTACACAGGAGGGTGTCAGGGGGTTCTGGTGGCCCTGCGCGCCGCAGGGACCCCACGACCATGCTGTGCCCCCTATCCTGTCCCCACCAGCGCCTCCTCTGCGGCGTGTGCCCCCGCCACCCACCTTGGCTCACCACCCCCCCCCCCTGCAGAGCTGCCTCTCCTAAATATCTGTCAACGGGAGATCCTCTCTGGTAAGAGAGCCGGGAGGCTTCCCAGGGTGACCTCGGAGGGAGGACTAGGGCTGTCTAGGCAGGGATGGGTGCTACGGGAGGCTGTTTCCATGGGGAGCAGGAATCCAGCTCCGCTGGTGGCCGTCCCGCTGCACTGAGCCCGAGGGGTCCTGCCAGCACGGAGACGCGCGTTCGCCTCCGAGATTCACCCCATCCCCGGCGCGAGGGCTCGGCAAGACCCCTGAGCGGGGCAGGGGCACAGAGCCTCGGGGTGCCACCTCCAAACGGAGTCCTTCACGCCAAGCCGGCGCTTGCAGAGCAAGGATAACCTCTGCCCACGCGCTGTGACAGCACCTTGCACAACACATTCCCGAAGGATGATTTCCAGGGTGCGCTCAGAAAGGACGTTTCCCCTCCCTGCTGCCCTGCATGAAGGGCGGCCATGGAAAACACCTTTGGAAGAAGAAAACATAACTATCATTCCTTCCCCCACCCTTTTTCCTTTGTTTTTCTTATTTTTTTTTTTTTAATCTCACTCCCTGGCAGAAACTACCCTCTCCCATTTTCGCGACCCGCCTTGTCCCCGGGCTGGCACTGAGGGCCGCGGGGGGCGATGTGGCTGTGAGGCCCCCGGTGCGTGCAGGGGAGGGGATGGGACCGGGGCGCTGAGCTCCGCCGCAGCCGTAATCCCCCTTTAATTGCTGCATAAACACAACCAGTCATTTCCATGGATCGGTACAGCTGAACGCATTGTTTTGCAGCTCCAAAAGGAACTTTTTGACTGAAAAAAGCTCTTTTCTTTTTTTTTTTTTTTTCCCCTCAGGTGGGACTAGCATACACCCAGATCTCAGTGTTTCAGCAGAGGTGCTAAAATTTATCAACCACAATTAACACCAGCTGACCGCTATTGTGGACACAACTAAATTAAAAAAAAACCAACAAAACACAAACAAATTAAAAAAAAAAACAACAAACCACAAAAAAGGTAAAAAACCCTATCCCTTCATGGAAACAAGCACATTTATATAAACAGTTGCAGCCACATTATACCACTTCTCCCCTACCGATAACCGAAAGCAGCACAAACTGGGCGCATCGAGCACCCCAGTTTTTGACGGCTGCCCGCACGGCAAACGGCAAGCTCAAATCAGGGAGCGACGCTCGCCGGCGCTGTAAACCACCGCAGCGCTGACGTCAATGGAGTTAGATTGATTTCGGCCAGCTACACAGCCGACTCCGTAATTCTGCAAATAAACTTTACAGGTATCAAAATACTTTGCCAAATTGCAAGGCGCTGGACAAACATTATGAAACTCAAGAGAATTTTTCTATGAAGTATCTTGAAGGCTTTGGATACGTTCAGTTGGGCTGTTAAAATCCCACATAAGCCAAATACAGTCAAAACTTTTCTCTCGTTATAGGAGTGGACTAGAACGAAAACTGGAGGAAAAGGCATTTTCCCCTAAGAAGTGCTGATACGCAGTTTTCGTTTTATCGGAATTTTCCACAGGAGAAAAATATTTTTCAGCGAAATATCATGAGTCAAAAATGCATCACTGTGCTTCAGTTTTTGTCCCTTAAAGCTTCCCCCCCCTCCCATTTTGTTTTGTAGCCTAAGTTTTTTCACCCAAACTCATAAGGCCTTGAAAGCAAAAGACTTTTGTAGCTCAGCACACAAGCTTCCTCTGCCCACGTCCACCCTGGGAGCTGCAGGTTGCATCAAAACTTGTCCCAGAAAGGGGAATGGAAGCAGAAGGTACCGAAAACCACAATTCCCATGAGACGTGCTAATGCCATTTTGCACAAAAATCCTTGGGTTTTCAGCCAGAACAGCTTAGTTGTCAGTAGTACGATATATAAATACCAAGATCTGGGGTGGAAAGCAGATGCGCACAGGAAAAAGGTCATTTTTAGTCAAACCCCCCCAACTTTGCACCAGAAGAAAAGAGGAAGCGGCATCATAAATCTGACAGGCTGTATTTCTGGGAGAGCCCTGTGAAGTCTCAGCCCCACGGGAACTCTGCCATTCACCGCGTTGGGGTCAGGACTCCCCCTTTAGGATGTCAAACACTGCACGGTGTTGACCGAAAGTGGCACCGACTGTCACACGTGCAAACTGGCTCTCCAGGCCACTCGCTGCAGGGATGAGCCCGTGTGTTATGAAAGGACAGATTTTGGCTGCCTCGCAGAAAGTTTGGAAAAAAAAAAAAAATCCCATACTTTTCATACTTTTCCTGCTGTTGCACCAAAGTTTCACCGAAACACGCAAAAATTTTGAATGGTTTAGGAGATCGCTGCAAAAAAACCCTCTGTGAATTCCTATTTGTGTGTACACATCTTGCATGCACACAAACTCCGTCAAACAAATAAGCAAGTAATTACCTACTGGGGAGGCACACCTCTGCCTCGCCACGCCTTGGCAGACACCTCTGGGGACGGTCTTTGCCATACAGGCTGCAAACACACAGATGTTATACCGTAAAACGTACTATGCTCAAAACTCAGAGCAAAATGTATTTGCTGTCATCCCTGCGTTTCATGGAAAACTGATAAAAGTGAGAAGTGTTAAAGCATTTTGTACCATTAAACCATCACCAAACCATAACCATTAAGCCGTCAAATTAGAAATTTGGAGGGGGAAAGGCCTCTGTCTGAATTTCTTGAAGCATTACACATGTAGGCACATGTAGGCAAAGACTCGTCAAGTTGCGCCAGGGGAGGGTTAGGATGGACATTAGGGAAAATTTTTCCACTGAAAGGGTTATCCAGCATTGGGACAGGCTGCCCAGGGCAGGGGTTGAGGCACCATCCCTGGAGGTGTTTAAAAGCCGGGCAGACACAGTGCTTAGAGATATGGGTTAGTGATGGGTTTGTCAGAGTCAGGTCGATGGTTGGACTCGATGATCTGAAAGGTCCCTCCCGACCTCGGCGATTCTGTGATTCTGTGATTCTATGATTCCCATCGTTCAGCAAAAGTCACGACAGAAACCACATTAGTGCTCCAAGGAGCTGCGAGTGGGCAGAGAGGACCCCTGTAATGAATAGCAGCCTGTCTTTTGCTGTCCCCCAGGAGAGGGGCTGTTTTGAAACATAAGACGCACGTTGCTCCCAAGGAACCGGACACCATGGGATCTTGACTGGCTGCATCTTCCACAGCCACAGAGGATGGCTCTGGTGGGTTTCCTCCTTTCCCTTTTCTCTGGAGATGAGGCTTTCAGGGATAAGCTGGAGACTACACTGATACAGGGTTCCCTGCACATTTCCATTTATAAGCCACTGAGCCGGTAATTTTATAAGCCATAATTAGACGTTTTCTGACACCTAATCCGCTCATGTGTCTGTTTTAATTTTCCCCATCGAATGTGCAGAGGTAGACGACAGCAAAACAATACCCTCCTTATTCGCCGCTCATCAGCCTGGGGAGCGGAGCCGCTCTCGAGAGCCGCCACGGCGGGTTTCCGAGCTCAGAGAAGGGATGCACCGGCGGCGCTGGGAAAAGACCCAAGAGCCGTGGGTGTCGCGAGGCCAGGGCTCGAGCAGGGCGCTTGCCCTCTGCTCCCCCGCGCGGGCACATGGGCAGCTGTTCCCAGCTTTCCATAAGGAGCAAAGTTTCCATTCTAACCCCAGGAACCGGAGAGGAGAGCACTGCCGTACAGTGTAAACTGCTGGACTTAAGCAAGAAGCAAAGGCTGTAGGAACAGCAAACAGAGAGAGCATTTCTGGACTACACTGCCCACACAGCACAGGAATGCAGGCAGTGCCTAATGCTGCAGGAACTCGGGAAACCCCCCCTTTCCAGCAGGTTCTTTCTTTTTTTTTTTTTCCCTTTTCCTTTTTTTTTTTTTTTTTTTAAAACAAGCCCAGGCTTACAACAGGCGCTTTGCTGAACTCAGACGTGGCAGTTGTGTGTCGGAGGCTGCGCTCCTTGCCGTTCCTGAAGCCTCTTCCAGCCCACGGATGCACCCCTGCGTGCTGTGCCCCCAGCCCAGCCCAGCAACCCGGCGCATCCCCAACCGCAGCGGCGTTGCCCCAGAGGTTGACAGCACACGTTTCAGCCCTGGGATGGTTCAGGACTGCGCAAGGTAAACACAACTGACAGTGTAATTGATGTGGTTTTTCTCCAAGCGAGTCGAGAGAGTTTTGTTTGTCTGGGTTTGAATGTCAGATCGCTGCAGCTCATTTCGTCGGCGCATTATCAAATTCCTTTCTTTCAGGTAAGAGGGTGCAACCAAATCACGGCTAAGAGGATTAATGAAGATGTGTGGCACCTAAGTCTGAATTCAGTTCAGGTGAGAGCAAACAAAAATTCATCATCTAATGACCAGATATCCACAAACAGCTCACTATTTCCATAAGAGCAGCCAAAACCTGGGGCCAGATGCCATCAGCAGTCCATATGAATCATCCCTCTGGTGAAGCTGCAGAACAAGATGTTGGTTTGCTGTGCTCTTGCTTGATAAATCACAACCTTACAAATCCAGGGAAAGGCAGGAAAACGTCAAGATCTCTTAACACAGGGGCTGTAAGCTGGGGTCTGACCTAGGAAACGTGTCTTTCTCATTAGCCCTTTTGTCTGAAAATGGAGGCAAATTCTCCAACACCTCAACGGTTAACATCTAATACTGACCACAGGGAGTCTCGACACCATGTGGTGTGGCTGTACAGAATACAGGAGGGAAGAAAGATGTTAAATAAATAGATGAAGGATTCAGTCCAGAGAGAAACGTTTATGGAAAACGTTGAAGGAGGTCACTGAAGAAGCAGCAAAACTGTTGCCTAATGTAAACCAGTGATTGTGAGGGACTGTCTCACTGGCTGCTGGGCAGACAACCTGATCCATGGTCAGATAGCACCTGTGGAACGAGAAAAAGGGAAAATGGCTGGGATTTTAAGAGGGCAAGACCCTTGTCCCCATGAGGCATGGCCTTTGCAAACAGGGAGGCAGATTGGCACTTGCATTTAGTGTGAGCAGAAAGGCAGAGAGCTGTGGATGAGGAAGGAGATGTTAATTTACCCTGAGAGTAGCAGGGACCCACCCATGAAGTACTGGGTTGGTTTTCTGAAGGGATTAAGGAGTCCTCACCCTTTTGGGAATTCTCTGTGCTGTTTTTGTTGCTGTCATCCAACAAAGGTGCGGCACCGGAGAGGTCACAGGAGAGGTGAGCAATGCGTTGAGCGCTCTCCTTCCCCCAGGATGGAGCAACAGGCAGCAACCAGACCAGGTGAGTCAGAAGAAGGGGAAGATAATAGGGAAGACTGGGAACTTGCATCAGAGCTTCCCGACCAGAGCTTATAATCCTTTATACTGATAATCAGTGTTAATAGCTACTGAATTGCCCACCTCTAATTGCAGGAGAATAAGCCATGGAAGAAAGAAAGTGAACTCTTCTGCAAAGACACAGTTTGCCCCATGGAATTGCATGGGATGGACTTTCCTACCCTTCCCGTAGGGCTTAGATCCAGCCTTTCCCATCTGGGAGGTCACGACCACAGAAAACCGCTTTCTCCTCCAGGAGCAATGCTGAGCAGTACAAAGAGTCATTCACAAATACAAAACCAATAAAAAAGGGAAACTGGTGTCACCTCCTACAGTCAAGCCCCTGCCCAGAGAATTTGAAGGGGGGTTACAATAATGACAGGGCCAAAATCTTTGTGGTAATGGCAGGTTGGGGCAATGGCCACATATTGTGGCTTATGAGGTTCAAATTGGACATTAAGAAAAAAAAAAACGCACTAAGAGGGCAGCACAGACCTGGCCTAGGCCACCCAGAGAGGTGACGACAACTCCATCCACAGCAGCGATCAAACTTTGGGTAGTCAAAGCTCCAGCTGACCTGATCTGGTGTTGGAGACAGTCCTGCTCCAGGAGGGAGGCTGGATTACAGACCTCCTGAGGTCCATTCCCACCATCACTTCTATGAGGCCCTGGGGGAAGAAATAAAGCAGAAGTGGCATAAGTAGAATAATCCTTCTTATTTTGAAGCCTCTTGTTACTTTTGCAAGTCATCGAATATGTATTTTCATGCAAATGAGGACAATGCCATACGCCGGTGGGTAAGCACAGCATGCGCTGCCAGTTCTCTTGCACCCCCTCCATCTCCCATTGGGGAGCAACAGGGATCTCTCTTCTCCAGTCCTTCCCAGTACAGAGAGGGTCCTCCTTCGAGCGGTGGGTTGTGTCTTCTGGGGCACTGCTGGAAGGGGCTGAGGGCAGAGCTGTGCAGGGAGCCCACTTCCACTGCTGATGGGACAGAGAATTGGGTGTTTCAATTCCCAGACGTTATCCTTTTTATTGAGCACCTACAGGGAGCCTTTTTATGCGTCACTCACTGACAGAGGTCTCACCAGGAAACTGGGAACAGCTAGTTTAGAAGCACGAGGTGACAACCCGGTCTCCACAGCCCTGCTGCCCCCATGTTGGCACTCCAGATAACGCCACTCTGTAGCTTCTAAAGATGCTCTTGTGTTGATGCCACCAAAAAGCCACACTTGAAGGCTTCACGTGACAGGAAAAGAATGGTTTTCAGTATGAGAAACCCAATCCATGCAGCAGCTAGTGACTGGGCACACGCTCAGCTGTTAGCAGCTCCGCGGATGCCGCTGGAAATGACTGTGGGATTTTTTAAGGGCACATCAAATTGATTTGGATCTGTTAAAACCTAATGCTTAGAGCTCCATCTGTGTTTCGAGTGTCCCTGCTGGAGGAGCAGAGGGAAGAACAAACACAAGCAGAGAACAGGATTTTCCTTGCCTTATCCCCACCGAGTATGTTTGTTTAAACAAGAGGGGTGGAACCAAAGCCATGCATGGGTGAAACTAAAAGGAGTCAATCTACGCGCCTGAATGCTTCATACCAGTACATTTGCTCAAGTACATTTCCTTGCAAAGCAAAAGCCAACGGAGTCCTTGCAGCTCACCCAAGTCAACACCTTCTTTCCTCTGAAAAATTTTGCTCACCACCCAGGCTTTTAAATCTAGCCTTTTTTCCTCCTTTGCTAGTTTACTCCTTCCTGCCTTCAGTATTCCAGACAGCGGGTTTTGCCTTCCTCACGTCACACACCACCTTTTAAACCAGAGGGTACGGGGTGGGGATCGCTACTCCGTGCCAGCCCCAGCAGGTAACACCCCAGCCCCAGCCCGACTTCTCGGCCCTTCCTTAACGCCCTCCCCGTAAAGAGGGCAAACAGGTCTGTAGCTCACCCCCTTCCAACCCATTAGCCCACCACTTTCATAAATTCAGTCTAGTAAATGGGTTGGGTGCGTAGAAGCCTTTACACAGTATTAATACAATTAATTTCAGCAGTAAAGTAATTCTGCGGGAACCCAGCCATGTACAAAACCTCCTCTGCATCCCTTGGCTGTCTATGAGCAGATCTCCGGACCACGTCAGATACCTAACTCACCCTTTCTGGAGTGAAGGCTGGAAAACATGCTCAACACTCCTTGCAAAGAGCATCTCAGACATGTTATTTACAGGGGAGATCTCTCCAGCGTTGCTGGATTGCAGCTCTGTTAGACAGAGGATCCTGAGCTATTTAAGAGCTTTGAGGGCACTGAGCCCAAGCTGTGCCCATTGGGCTACAGGCAAAGGGCTGCTCCACCGACCTACGCAGACACAGATCTACTCAGCCTGGAGTGACTCCCTTGGGATAGTTTGCTGGTAAATGGGTGAGACGTAGCCGTCAGGAGTCTGATGGCATTGCTCCAACATGGCCCAAAAATACTCCAGCGCTCGCATGTGCCTCCAGAGCACGTCCCAGCCCACCGCTGAGCAACCTTGCTCCCACCAATAGCATCAGGCAGAGCTTCACAGTAATACACACAGGGAGGTATCAGAAAACCGGGACTAGAGTGGATGAAGAGTTTGGAAACATGTCCTCGGTGAGTAAACACTCTTTTCCTTAAAACAAAACCAAACCTAAAACAACAACAAAACAATTTATTCACACTCTTTGGAAGATGGTAATTAAAGTTTACTTTAAAATACTAGCAGACACGAGTGTGGGCTGTAACAGGAACATACTGTGAAGTGACAGGTCTGCAATAATCCCATGCCTCAGCCAAGTCTAATTCATTCTGATCACACACAGGTCCGAAATCCAGGGAGGCTCTTGGAGCAAAAGCATGTGCACTTGTGGGAGGTGCAAGAAGTGGCTCCGGAGCTCCGGAGGTGCGAGAGCGAGAACAGGTGTGAGAGCAAGGGTTAATAAACGGGGGGTGCCAAAGAGCCCAGCTCTGCAGCAAGCAGAAGGAAAGCTCTCCCCGCTTTGCTATGGCAGCTTTGCAGAGCTCTGCCTCCTTCGCCGGCTCAGGGAAGGCACCACCTTCCAAGGTTTGCTCTAGTCCAGAGCAAGCTGGCCGTGGAACACTGGAAGGAGCTGTGGGAAAGGCTGAACGCAGCTCGGTACCGGAGGATGAGATGCCACGACTGCTTTGCCTCTGAGAAGGTGGGCACACCATCATCACACCAAATGGAGTAATTCCCTTAGCTTTTAGGAGCTCACAAACCTCTTGCTCCTCAATGAATCTCAACACTGCCTCAAAACTCATGAACTGGGGAGGAAAGGTTATTTGTCTCCTGCTTTCTCAAGGTTTTTCACTCATGCACAGCAATTTAGGGACATGCCCTGATGGTACCTAGGTGCCCAGAAGAGACCCGGGTGCATCTCAGGAGGCATCGGGAGGGCCTGGGAAGGGGCTGGGGAGAAGCAGAGCCAGGGGTGATGCAGAGCACCAAGCTGGAAGCCCATGTTTCAGAAGTCCTCTGTGCTCCATCAGGTATCTGAAGACAGGCGCTAAGTGAAACACCAAGCATTGACAGAGCAGTAAAAAAAAAAATCCCACGTGGGCAACACTGGAATAAAAATTAGTTTGTTCTGGTGATGCATGTTACAAACAGCCCCCCAGCTGCCAGAGCAACACCAAAGCTCAGATAGGGCCCAGACAGGTACAGGGTGCTGAGGGAAAGGCTGATGGAGATGGGCTTCACATCCCTGGAGCGCGGCTCTACGCCTTGTGCTTCACTGCTCGTTGAAACCCACACAACGTGTTCCAGTTTGGGTAAGAAAAACTACAGAATGGGATGCATACTGATTTTTTTTTTTGACGCCACTTCCTAACTTACATGTGTCTATGTCTAAAGGACTCAGGAGTTACCTCCATTTCAAGGTCCTCAATAAAAGAGGTCAAGAACATCAATACTGCAGCACACAGAGGACATTGCATCTTGACTAGACAGCAGCTGGCTTGCTGTGCGCCACAGGCAGCGATGGCAGCATGGCCTCCAGCCACCAGGCTTTGCTGGACATGACCTGACGCTACTCAGTGCCCACCGACTTACCCAGGCTGCAAAGACTCCCAGCGACACGTTCGTATACTCCCAGCGACCTTCCTCCTGCGAGACGCCATAACCGCTGCACGGTTTAGAGCCGGTCCCTTAGGAGCCAGAGCTGCCTCCCCCCCTCGGAAGGCGCCCGCTTTCGCAATGCCCACCCAGGCCCCAGCCGCGCGCGGAGGAACGCGCCTCCCCGCCCCTGCGCAGGGAGAGATCAGCATCAACACATCTGACTTCTGGGCATGTTTTAACCTGCCGAACACCAACGCCGAGCAAGAGCGCGGGAGAGACTGCCTCCAATTTACTCTGCTTTCCGAAATCACGAGAATATACCTGAAAGACTGTCAACGGCAGGGCAAGAGGCAAACAGCTACGTGGGGCCCCTGTGCTGCAGAAGGACGGTAAAAACTCATTTGGAGTTTGCCAGCTGTGAGCGCAGCTTGGGAATTACCTCCTGTGTGCGGCACTGCCCCACTCCTGCCTCCGTCCACCGGGGATGGCAGTGCGGAGAAGCACGCTCCTCCATAGGAAATCATTTCATCTGTTCCTCGCAGCCAGCGTTATTTATTTTTAATCCATCTTCCTTCCCCCTGGTCTGCACATGCCCTGGGAAGGCGTTTCAGGCATAGGATTTCACCGAGATCCCACCTGCACTCACTGCGGCACTGGCAGACTTTAATTAGACGGGGCCAATAAACCATATGTCAAACGGGTGATTTCACTCTTAATTACGATTTTCCAAAAAGTAATAAATGGTTCTATTACAGGGAACACGAAGCACCAGGCGCTCGCTCCTCAAGCCTGATGTCACGTTGGTCCTCGCAAGAAGCCCCGCTTACCGCCGCAGCAGCTCCGGGATGCTCAGCTTGCCCCTCACAGCCTCCCCCCGGCCGACGCTCACCAGGACCTGGCTCCATGGCGGGAGCTGAGGATGCACACACGCGGTGCTCCGCGCTGCAGACTCCTCCTTTAACCCACTGGAAATTTCACCGGGCACCTAGAAGGAAAAAGGGAAACATATCCCCTTAATTTATCATAGGACTTGAAGTGGAAATGTTGAGTCTCTGAAGCGCTTGGGAAAATCATACCCTTTATCCAGGCTTAGGGCTTGTTCTCACTGGTTATACCATCAGCTTGTCATCTCCTCAGTCATCCAAGAGAATTTCAACCTTATATGATGCCTTGAGGAAATTATTATCACAGACACCAAGGAGAGAGGTTACTCCATCTTCTCTCTTTCCTCCCGCAACCCAAAGGCTTTGATTTCTTTGCACGTGAACCTGAGTTCCCACTTCACCCCCCCGCATCCATCCATCCATCCATCCATCCATCCATCCGTCCATCCATCCGTCCATCCATCCGTCCATCCATCCATCCGTCCATCCATCCATCCGTCCATCCATCCGTCCATCCATCCATCCATCCATCCATCCGTGCTGCTGGATACCACAGTTACTGGTTACATGCTCTGCGACATGGCATGGCGTGAACTTGGGCTTGCTCGCACCCCTGCAGCCCACTCACCTGGCGTTAAGTTCGTGTCCGTACGATACACGAAAGTTCTCCTAGACCCTTCATTGATAAAGTTTCATTCATGTGTTTTCCTGCCTGTGACATCCCCATTACTCCCCGAGACGTGAACACACAGAGATGCTAACAACTAACCCGACAGATGGGAAGCAGTATAATGAAGGAGCCTTACTTCTTACAGAGTCTCAAGCTTTATCCTTGGGCCTCTGAAGAGCTGGAAAACAAGGTCAGGATAAATAATTTTGTATCCCAAAGCTGTTTAATAAAAACATCCCTATGTTTACCAGACTGCTGCACAACCATGCGCTCGCGGACATCTCCCTAATTGGAGAGCAGGAACTTCAGGGTAGCTGCTTCCCACTGATCAGGGTTTCTGGCCAGAAATCTGGGTCAGATCCAGTGACGCATTTGACTTTTTCCATATTAACAGCCTCCTCTTCGAGCTGACACGTTGCATTCAAAAATAAATATTAGTGAGTAATGTCAAGTGTGAACTGCAACCCCCAGGGGAACTCTCCTCAAAAGTGTGGTTAGATCCGTGTCAAACACTCTCCTGCTCACACCTTGTGGTCTTTGGGTAACGGGGACCGTCACCTACAAAACCCAAAAGTGCCTATTTAATTTCTGCCATGAGACAGTGGTACTTGGGGACAAACACTGTGGCCACTCAGTCCAGAGCACAGACAGATCTTGCGGCCTGATTGTGCTGAACTTGACAAAAGAAATAGAATTTGCACCGTGATCTCTGACCAAGGTGAGTCACAGACCTAAAAAGCTCCTGAGAAAAACTCAATCTTTAAGTTTGGCGTGTGGACATAGCGTCTGGAAACTGCACGAGAATGCCTTGAGTCCTATAGGCAGACAGCAGAGAGAGCTGCCATCAGCACCAGTGGATGCTTCCCACTAAAACACTTTTAATTAGCAGCTCCAGTATCCTACAGGAGAGAACGTAGCTAGAATATCTTAGTATCAGAGGATTTTGTTTTGATCCGAAGCGGCGTCTTAATTTCAGACTTAGCAAGAGGCAAGCTGTGTGTCAGATAGCGCCCAGACGAAACTTGTCTTAATTTAGAGTTGAAGCCACTGCTGACAAAACGTGACTTTTAACCTCAGGAAAAAAATAAATCTTCTCAGTTACCGCCAATTTGTGTCTTCGAGACCAATGACAGGCGCCTGAGAGGGTCCATGAAGGACCTGAGCTTGCGAACCTGTTGCTGTGGGCTCAGAAGAGGACGCTGCGCCTGCCTGGGCTGTGCTTCTAAGGACAGAGATGTGCAAAAAGCTGGAACAGGGAACTGGGAACTCCACGTGCCTCCTCCCACAGGCCTTTCTCTGACGCGACACAAAATAATGACCGTGTCTACGCCGGCTGCCCCGGCTGCTTTCGGGCTGCCAGAGAGCAAGGAAGAAACCCCCCTCCTCCCCACGCTAAACACTGGCTGTAAAGCGACAGAAACTGCTGGCTGGGGCAGAGTAGTTTTCGAAGGGGTTCATCACCCAGACTTACCCAGCTTGTTCTCCTCCCCCTTTGCCCTGAGATCCAGCTGATGGCAGCTGATGAACAAACCCACTGCTTTTCTCCTTAAAAACACAAACCAGCACTGACTGGTTACTCTCTGCACTGGTGTTAAAAATTCATTCCAAAGCAGACCCAAACCTTCAAATAATAGCAAATGTGTGGACAGCTGCTAGAGCAGAGGAAGGCAGAGGAGAGAGTTTTCTCTCCAAGGCTCTTTGTATCCTACAGAGAAAGCAGGTTAATGCTGATAGGAATAAAGTCCGATCTTAAAGGGAAATTCTGTCCTCGGCTCCATCAGGAAGGAACGAGGGAGCAAGGTTCGACAGAGCAAGTGAAAAATCAGGATCATCCAAGTCAGACAGGACTGTTGGTAACTATTTTCTTCCTAGTTTTGATGGCTCTTAGCTATTGTCATACCTAGAACCAAGTCAAATGCATGCTTTTATCGCTGTGCAAAGCTATTGCTTTCAGCTTCTGTAATAAATCAGGGGCATTAGCAAACTCTTACACAGGTTGCAATAAAGAACCATCCCGTACTTAAAATGCACCAACTTCCAGCTGATATCGATCGGGCTCCCTTTTAATTTTCATTGCTTCCTTTTAAGCCAGCTCAACTCACTTCTTTCAAGGCCGCTCATGCCAAGCACTGAATTCCCCGCTCACCTTCTGGCCCCAGCGGGACGGAGAGAGCCCTCAGCTGCCTGAGCACCTCCAGGATCTCACCTGAGCGCCCCCAGGGAACCAGTCCCACCCGTTGCTCATGTGCTCATACCCATTTTTACTGCTCACACGGTGAAGTGAATATGCAGTTTTACGTATTTAGAACACCGTCCCCCAGCTGATTCTCAAACCCCTCCCTGCCTGACCCTGAAGCACTTCTCTCCAGCAGCAGCGCTGGCACCTGCACCTGCTGCCACCCCATGGGGCCTCCCCTCCTCCCTTCCCACCAGCCACGCGGCTTTCCTTGTTTTGGCAGAAGCGGATGCGCATCCACGCTGCCGAGGATGCTCTCTGGGATTCTCATTGCTCGTCAGCGCTTTCACGGCATCCCCACGATGCTCCTCACCGTAACATCAGAGAGAAACTTAAACAGGAGCAGTGTCTACCAGACGCAGGCAGCAAATCCTCTTGTCCATTGACGGGACCTCGCTGGGGTGTTGTCCTTCTTTTTTTTATATATTTGAAACAATATTGTAAACCAATTTCCAGGCAAACCAGTTGTTTACACACGCTTATTCCTCCCTGCAAGTCATGCATTCTGGAGCTAAAATAGTTCATCGGGTCTTCCTGGCCAGCTAGTTTGGAAAGTTTGAGCAAAGCCTTTCAGGGAGTTAAAAGAATTAGTTCTGTGTAAATTGAAAAAAGCCAGAGAAATGAACAAAAAAAAAATCCTGAAGTCTGCCATTTCTGCAATGGAGAAAAATGTTCATTGGTGATCTAACATCTGCTGCGAACAGTCATGAAAATACCGTGCAATTCTGAAAAATGGTGACTGATCCACCTTCAGGAGGATGATGGACACTGCCCCTTCGCGATGATGGCCACCATCCCATATGACTGCTTGGACCCGAGTATTTCGAGTGGGTAGAGAAATGTGCTGCTTGAAATAAAATGAGACATGAATGGCTGAGGAGAGTCTTGACCTTTTTATGTCAGTTTTTCTGTGAAATTTTGTAAACTTTACTGGATGCCACTTCCTGCATTCACAGAAAGCTACTTTTCTCTGTTAATACCCCAATAAGTGCAGAATGACGTCAGAGCCAGAACTGCTAAAGGACTGCTTTTAACCATTTCCTTTCAGATAAATGCAATCGCTGGCTCAAACGCAGTTATCAGACATCAGCTGAAATCTTTTGCCATCTCTTCAAGGGTCTTTTTCACCCCTGAGGAGCAGCACAATGAACAGTCACGTAACCAACTGCTGACAGTGGGAGATGTGAACTTTGAATAGATTGACTTTGTCATTCCAAGTCCTAGCTCCATAACACTAACTTTAATTGCCAGATAATTTCCACCTGCTCCTCTACATTTCTGTATGAATATACAGGAGATTTGCGCTATGAAGTAGCTTTCAACACCATATGGGAGACTAAGTTATTCCCATTTCAAAGATGAGCTTGTGAGACCAAGAAAAACAGCTTGTTGACACTTGAAAATTGACTAGAAGAGCTTTTCTGGGTGCTCTTAAGCCAGAATAAGAAAATGTATTAAGTTGAGTTAAAATACATCAACTCCTATTCCAGAATGAGTGCTATTATAGTTTGCATTCAGTACATCAGTCCTTACGGATGCGCTTCTAGATGTCTGTGAGTCCAAACGCTCTCAGAGGCCACGGTAACACTTTCATTGGTCAAGCTCTTGAGAAAGGGGCTGACGGGCTGTGGCCTTAAGACTCACCAGAGCTCCCAAGAGGCTGGTCCCCACAGCAGAAACCTGAGCCTGGAGTGGATGGAGATGTTCCCTGGGCTGTGGATGGGTAGGAAGAGCCACGTGTCTCGAGACAAGATCCTTTTAATCATCACAGCAAGGGGCAGTTGCCCCAGTTCAACAAAAGGACTAGGAAACCTTCAGTGAGGGAAGGATAAGAATGGAGGCACCTTTCACCTCACCTCCCCATAGCTCTGCACTCCTGGGATTTCGTCATGCTCGAGATTCACTCCTCAATGTGGCGCTTCAATCTTTCAGATTAAGAATTTGAGCAGGACAATTCTCCTTCCAAAAAGGAAAAAGGAAAAGGAAAAAGCAAAAAGCAAAAGCCTTCATTCAATATTTCACTGGTTAAAGTATTTTCACCAAACACACGAGACCAGATTTCAACCCCTGTCTGAAGATCAGATGCATCTTTTCTGCAGAGTGAAAGAGTGAAATTGTCACTCAAGACTAACTCATCCAGGAGAAAAGGGAACTTTTACTATGGAGCCGCCATCACTCAACAAGACTCAAAGTTGCCTGATGATAATAACTTGAATTTAAGCACCCATCATCCCGACAAATGATGTTAATGTTTGCAGAAGGCTGAGAAGCCCAGAGTGGTGAGATTCTGGTGCGCAAGTTCCTTAGACAGTTTTGTACAGCTTATCAGAGAAAAACCCTATGGATGCTGTAAGCACTGCCTAGTTTTTCTAGTATTAACACTCTCCATTTTGACCACCTGCTTAACCATAAGTGTTGAGGACAATCCCCTTCAGATCCCATTTGTGTGTTCTTTGACCATCCAGCAGAGTCCTTCTTGATGGACTTGAGATTTTCCCCTTTCTACAAGAGAAAAATGCAATGGGTTTTATCCCAAGAGACTTAAAGCCAGATGCTCCACCACATATGTCAGAATCCCTAATCACACCCACCAAGACTGATTAGCTTTTCTTTAGTTGGTTTGGTTTTTTTTGTTTGTTTAGTTTTGTTTTTTAAAAATCAGCATGACATTTACTCAGGTGTGGTTTTCTGCACGTGCCTGGGCCAAAGCGTGGCCTCCTCGGCATGGCCGTGGCCAGAGCCCCGGGGCAGGCAGAAGTGGGCACTGCCAGCTTCCCTGCCACGTCCACCTGCTCTGCGCCCAGCCCAGTCCTCAGCATCCAAACCTTGGTGAAGACCCCCCTCAGCTCTTCTTCTCCCACGCGACCTTGGAGAAGAGCTCTGCCTTGGTTCAAAGTGACGCGCAGTGCCTCAAGCCCTCTCTCCAGAGACGCGGTACCCTGCGGCCAGCCCTTGCCCAGGCTCCTCCGCGGTGGCGTCCCCCAGCCTCCATCGGAAGCCTCGCAGCAGGGAGCATCACGCTACGTTCTACCGTCAAACTCTTGCCCGAAGTCAGACCCCGGCCTTTGCTGCACGCACCTGCAATCCCTCCTGTCACGAGATGAGGCTTCTTCAAATCTTGCCAAGTCCAAACAAGATGACTCCAATAAAATGCTAACATTAGAAACGAGTGACTCCATTTGGAACCCGGCTCCTTGATAACCACCTAACACCTTAGCTCCCTCGCGGGGTCTGTTCTGCGTTTCCTCCACCCGGCGCAGCTGACAAGGTGGTTTCATAGCTGTCAGAGCTGGGATCCGATGCCTTCAACAAGGCACATCCCCCAGGCATTGTCCCTGTGGACACCTCTCATCGCAGCCATTCTCGTGCTTACTGACAGGTGTGGGCCAGCTCAGTGGACACCCCAACTTCATGGGTGCAATTTTTTAGGAAAAACACCTATCCTGGGTACCTAAGGCTTGTTTATCCCTGAGAATGAAACTCCAGAACAAAACCAAAGTGCTTCTCATTTTTCTCCCCGATCGAACCTTTTCTCTAAGTGCATGGGATGCAAAGAGGCTGAGGAAATCCATACTGCCCTGGGTGCCATGCCAGATTTTCAGCCTTGGTGCGTCTCTCCTGCCTGGGGAGAGCAGAGGGTTATCAGCAGCCTGGTCTCCCTCTGACCTGTCAGCCGCGTGATATTTTCTCATGGTTTAGAACGACGCCACTGCTGACATATTTCACACGACACACTACAGAGCCAGGTGCCTCAGTTTCCCTCTTGCTGTCACACAGAGAGAATGCCCCGAATGCCAAAAAAGAAGCTGGGGGAGAGTTCAGCCAGCAAAGCCCAAAGCAAATGGAGGGGAGGATGCCTGGGGGGAGCGGCGGGACGCGGGGGGGACCACAGCTGGGAAACCCAGAGGAAAGCCCGGCGGAGAGGAACCGCCGGGATGGCTCCATTGCTACCCCTGGTAGAGCAGCGTCCCATCGCTCCCGCAGCCCGGCCATCGGTGCCTTTTGTGCAGGGAGACGCCATTCATGAAGCCATCCCGGGCTCTGGCACCGCTCGCGCAGCCGGCAGCGGCGAGAGGAGCAGCCACAGCCTGAGCGCCGCCCGCGCTCGCCCAGCCCAGCTGGGGAGATCCACACGGCAACTGCCTTCCACTTCGCTTGGCTCCAGGCAGTGCTATTAGTCTCTCCGCTTAATGAGCATTAGCCACCGGCACACAAACAAACACGCCAAGCGTTTGCATGCGGCCGCGGCGTCTGATGGAGCAATAAACCGCCGAGCTGAGCTGCGCCGCACATAAGGATGCTTTCCACGCGTCGGCACGGGAGGGAATGCGATTTTTCTGCCACAAAGCATATTCCGTGAGAAATTACAGGTGTGTTTCTCATGCCCAGAGAGAATAATAATGATTTTAGAATTCCTGAATTAGGCCAATCATTCATCCATGGGGCAAGAAAAACAAATTAAAAAAAAAAAAAAATAAAAAAAAAATCCTGCCTGACAAGCTGCCACCTGAAACCAGAGGCAGGTTCTTGACCTAAAAACAGCCCTCGCCAGAAAGGCGTCTGAAGGGGGTAAAAGGAAGCTCTTTGTTTTCGGAAATATTATTATTTTTTTTTTTTAGAAGACATATTACATAAATCTTCAAACCAGACGCATGGCTGATAGGACAGAGGAATTCTACGGATTCTATAATTCCAACGTAAGGGTTTCCCATGGTACGATCAGAAAAGGATCGTCTCTTTGCTGTCTACGCACAGAGCAAGACAGTCTCTGTCCCAAAGCGCTTACGAGACGGTCAGAGTGTCTGAAGCATCTCAGGGATGGATTTGAGTTTTTCCTTTTCATCTCCACACAGCAAAATGTAGACGTGTCTTGAAAATATTGCATTGCCAGAGTTTCATTTCCCCTTTCCCTTCTTTGCCAGCGTCTCCAAAGGCGGGGAAAATGCCCGGTAGCAAGCGACAAGGAGAAATAAAAGCATAGAAGGAAGCAAAACAACAGGCATCAGCTAGGCTTTTCTTCAGATTTTGTTTTCATTCCATGGTGAATGGAAAGAAAGAAATGAAAAAAAAACCCCTTATGTCAACATTTTTAAAAAGTCCAGGCCTTGAAAAGTGTTCCTTGTTTCAGAAGAAAGCACCAGTTCAAGCCAACCGCAAACTATTCTGATACAAGCTGCAAAATTATTTTTCTAGTTACTTTGATGAGTGCTGAATAATTAGCAAGACTGTCTCTGCCTGGGAAGGTGGCCTGAGCAGGTCCAGGGTGAGGATGGGGCTCTTCCCCCTTCCACAATAAATCTCCTCTGCAGACGGACTGCACAAAGGCCTGAATAAATATAATCCTGATTTAATTTATTTTTTTTTTACCACAAGAGTTAAACTTGTTCTCGTCTCCGCGTGGTGGTGTTAGACTGCTTGGTCTCCTACGCTCCATTTCAGCTCTGCGTTTCTGTGCTTCTAACTTATTATTGGAGCTAGATACTAACTCGTGCGGGAAGGGGAGGTGGTGCAATCACCTTTTTCCCCTTTTAATTTGTTATCAATCAAGTTTTAGAACGACTGTATTCGTGTCAAAAACTCCCCTAAGCCAACAGGGTCCCTGCGTCTCTCTGCATATCCCAGCATTTTCCACATGCGATAGATGAGGCGATTCCTCTCCTCTCGGGGCACAGAGCAGTTTTTTCCCCTCGCTCCTCGCCGTCCCCGACGCCTGTCCTATTGCCACGCCGTCGCCTCTTCTCCCCCCCCAAGCGAAACCGCCCGCACGGGTGAATTAGCAAACCCCACCCAGCCTGCCACGAGCAACTCCCAGCTATGAAACCCCCGTGGCTGTTTGGTGACCTTTGTGAAATCTGGCTCTTCTCGTCCTCTCCTCCATTCGCTTTCTTGTGCCTACCTCAGGGCTAAAAACCCCAAAAGAAACGCCAATGCCCCCAACTGCTGCTTTGCAATTCAGCAGGGCTGCAACCCCCCCGCTGGCAAACCCAACACTTGGTGGCGTGGGGAAGACCATCCTCCTTGTGATCTGGCCGGCGTCCTCATCGGAGGAGGAAGTTCAGCTCCCCGCTGACCCGCAGAGCCGAGCCCGGGTCCAGCCTGACGCGGGGTGTCTGAGGAGGACGGTACCCGCAGAGGTCTAACATCTCACTCCATCCTCCGAACCTCGGCATCTGTACGTCACTGGATGACCTGCAGCTACGGTACAGGTGGACACAGGTGGACCTCTACCACCCTTGCCTTGTTCATAGGGTTTGCCTGCGGGTAAAAACAGAGGCCAACCATTACGTGATGCAAAACCAAGCCTCCATGGTGGAGGTACACAGCAGATTGTACTGAGTGACAGGGATAATAATTCATTTCTTTATATTTCAGGTCATTTAACCAATTTTTGCTCATCCCTTAGGTGATGCGGCAAAATATCACAAACCTGCTCAAGCCTTACAATAACAGGGGCTCTAAAACCTTTGAAGTTTTTCACAAGAAGAGCTCAAACGGAGTCTTTGTTGGTAGCCCTACTTTGCCACCTGCCCTGGCAATTGGGTGCCAACCCGTTTGGTGCCCAAATGGGACAGTGCTACTAGTCTCACCCCAGGTCTCAGAAAACAGGTGTCTGAGTCACACCCAAGGCATGGTACAGTGATGGTGATCCTGGAGACACGTGGCACCAGCTCCCTCCAGGTCAGGTCCGAGGTGCACTGAGGGCCAGAGGAGAAGAGGATGCTTTATGGGGATCAGACGACTTCAGCCTCAGATGCCTTTCTGTAACTGCAAAAACAAAGGTTCCCATTCGCTCAATGAAATAAGCAAAAAGGTAACATTATTTGTGAGTTTAACCAAATTCCAGCATATTTCAGCCAAAGCCCTGAGCACACCACCTGATGGGGAGGAGGAGGGCCACGTCCTGTAACAGGAATCATCAGACGTGCTCCACTTCCTCTGCTCTTCTTTGCTCACCAGATCTTTATCACGAGAGATCGCTCGTGCTGTGCTGTTTCCTCTTCTTGTTACGATCTCCTGCACAACAGGGACTTCTCAGAACGTAAATGCTTAATAATATTTTTGACCTTTTCATCAGTCCAGCTTTTGGTTGGCTTTCAAGTTAACTTCACCTTTTTTGGGTGGCGCACATTGCGAAGTGGGCAGAAACGTGCACTGATGCCAATTCACGTTAGAAAACACTGTAAAAACCAGATTAATGTACTCCGCAATTAGGTTTCAAAGAATTCAGGAGTCATTACAATTTGGGAAAAAATACCATCTTTTTCAAAACACAAGTGGTGCCAGGTGTGTCAGAGATGACTAAGTTTTGAAGAAAAACAAGACATACTTCTCATTTATTGGTAAAATTAAAAGAGCTAAATAAGATAGTATTATTTGGCACTGCTGGAGACCGAGCGGTCTGTCTTACCGCTACAGAAGCGTAGGGCAAACAACAGCAATACAAATATTAGCTGGTGCCGGGACTCAAACACCACAACTTCTCCCATCACCCTTTTTGACATTTCTCAAGAAATCATAGAACCATTCAGGTTGGAAAAGACCCTTGGGATCGAGTCCAACCATCAACCCCGCTCTAGAAAGTTCTCCCCCACACCATATCCCCCAACACCACATCTGAACAACTCTCAAACACATTCAGGGGTGGTGACTCCACCGCCTCCCTGGGCAGCCTATTCCAGTGTCTGACCACTCTTTCTGTGAGGAATTTTTTCCTAATGTCCAGCCTAAACCTCCCCTGCTGCAGCCTGAACCCATTCCCTCTTGTTCTATCGCTAATTACCTGTGAGAAGAGACCAGCACTGACCTCTCTACAATGTCCTTTCAAGTGGTTGTAGAGAGTGATGAGGTCTCCCCTCGGCCTCCTCTTCCTCAGACTAAACAGTCCCAGCTCCTTCAATCGCTCCTCGTCAGATTCATGCTCCAGGCCCTTCCCCAGCTCCGTTGCCCTCCTCTGCCCTCGCTCCAGCACCTCGAGATCTCTCTCATGTTGAGATTGGCACCAGCGGTTTCTTTGCTTTTCTCTCTCTGCTGCCTGTGTTCACTCTGTTATAATACCCTTATCCAGGATAATCTGAATTTCTCCAACTGCAGTATTTCGTGCATCACTGTATTAAAATGCTTTCCAAGAGCCTACCTTTGGGTTTTTTTAAATAGATTTTAAACTAAAATTGAGATACATTTATTGATTCCATTAGTATTGATTCATGCTGATTCAGGTGCTTGTTTGGGAGTGAATCAGTTTTGTTTGGAATACTGCAGCTTTTTATATGATCCCATTCCACCTGTGGGTGATTTTCTGGCTTCCCTTCCCTTGCTTCTCCACAGAGACTTGGTATTTTCCATTATTTTCACGAGGATAGCAGGGATAGCTATCAACTACCTGATGACAATCTCCAGAACAGCCCAACTTATCTTCTGAAGAACGCTTCCTGAACCACATTTTACCTTCTCTGGGCGTTTTCCACTGTCCACATGTTTCTAGAACCCCTCTGCGAGCATAAGGCATCCTTTGAGCAGGGAAAGGTACTGCCTTTGGTCAAAATTTAATTCTGTAAGTTTGGCTTGAGGTCACACGTCAAACAAGTCCAGCAAAGCCCCCAGCGCCGCGTCTCTGGGCTCTGAGTGGTACCTGAGATGCTCCACGCAACACAGCAGGAATCCATCTTTTGACTTTTGACTTTCGTGGTTGCGTTTCTTCAAACTCCATACTAATGTTCACCGTTGTAGTATGTCTCACTTCTCTGTATGCACATACAGACCTCCAGGCCTCCTACAATATGTAAAAAAAGAGGTGTACGCATACATTACATTAGCAAACAAAATAGTAAGAAGAGCAGAGATAGAGAAATATCCCTGTTCCTCCCCACCCTGAAATAAAGGCGTTAAAATTAGTTGCTCTTGCGCTATCAGATATGTTCAAAGGACGAGTTGGGTGCCTTTATCTTGTCATCACTGTTTTACAGCTACAAGGGTCTGTTATTCTCCATAATGTTTCCTCTGGGGTGACAAAAATCTGTTTCAAAATGTTCCTAGCCGTGGTTTTAGGCTTCCTTGCTCAGGGCCGGTAGATAAGGCGGCTGCCCGTTGCTACACGTGCTGCAAGCAGGGAGCGGAGCCCAGCAACTGGCGCCAACCGAAAAAGGAGCTCTGCCCTGATCTTATCCGTCCAGCCCATGCAACGCCCCGCCATGCTCCACGCGGGCATCCTGTTGCCCAACGTCCCCGTGGCCTTCGCACAAGAAAAACACATCGTTACTGGGAGGGTGGTCAAAGACTGGTTTCGCAGAGAGGTGGTGGAGGCTCTGTGGTTGGAAAGACTCAAAATCCAGCTGGGCACAGGGCTGGGCAACCCGCTGTAGGTGACCCTGCTTGAGGAGGGGGTTGGACCAGGTCATCTTTTGAGGTCTCTGCCCACCTCCACCATTCTGCGTCAGAAAACTCCAGCCTGACTCAGAGCACAACTGCCAAAAGGGTCTTGGCAATGGCCAAAGAGAAGATGGTTACTCTTTATAACTATGATTCGCACGGTGTTAAATTGCCTCAGTCATCCCCCAAGACCTGGGAGCGGTAGATCCTGTACAAACTCAGAATGGAAGATTTGACTCCTTTCCTTTTTCTGCTCCCTTGTGTAGGCAAAATTCCATCGCAATACCTGGAGAAGCAACGCTCTGATCAAAGAGCTAGCTTCATTATCAATACTGTTTCAATTAAATGTCACGTATGGGATATATTAATTATACTGTTCGCAGCACAAGTGTCAGGTTTTGTTTTTCCCTCTCTCCATCCTCCCCAAATGAAGCGTCAGGTGGTGCCTTGTGAGGAGAAGACTATGGGTATCGTCTGGGTGGAGTAAGCGATTAGCAACGAATTAATGTTAAAGTGATAGGCAATAATAAGAACATGGGAGGTGACAAGCAAAAGATCTGTGACACATGGCTGCATCTCAATAGGTCAGCACAGAGAAACAACAGCTCCACACTGGATAAATAAAGCAGGTTTCATTCTTCCTCTCCACCTATGAACGAATGCATGGAAAAAAATAAGAAAATCAAAGGTGACGTGGTGAAATTGTCCTTGGAAAGCAGTGAGCGTAATGGTGACGCTGCGTATGATTAATGGAAGCAATGAAGGAAAAAGCAAGAATGCAGAAGGCTGCGTGCCACATGAAGGTATTCACTAACTGATTTGCTTCCTTGTTTTGCCGTTTCCCAATCCAGTTGCACGTGCACGCGATTACAACCCCCCTTTCCTCTCCCTGGAGCTGAAACTCGAAAACCCACCAAGCGCCTTGTCACCTGCACCTTGGCTGCCCTCCAACCAGGCCCTTAAACTGGGCTTGGGAGAAAGGGGAAAACACCCCAATGTCAGCCCCCCTCCATAGCCGTGACTTCAACGGCAGTGTCCGTGGCTTCCTCCCCAGCAGTCGAGAGGTTCCAGAGTCCCAGCGTTTAGTAATCTCAGGCACAACCGCCAGAATTGTTATCCTTCCGTGTTTCACCAGAGCATCCAGTGGCACCGCGTGAACAGGATCACCTCTGTCACACCGCTGGATTTGTTTGCACAGATTCACACCTGAGCAGTCCCTGCCACACCGCGTAGAACGGAGACATCCACAAAAATTAATATTCCAATAGGAAACCGGCCTGAATTCTGCTTAACTACACACGTGGTGGCTCTCCAAGAAACGATCTGAATTAACACCAGTCAGCTCCAGCTGATGAAAACATTTTGATAGATAATCATTCACTAGGAAATGGCTTAAAAGTACCAGCTTAATTCCAAATAAATTAACAAACCAGCTTGCATGGGCTGTACCCGCCGCTGGGCTGAAACTGAGATTTGAGAGACAAGGCATTCACTGCCTTGACTACCTGCATTCAGCCCCTCTCTGTTTTTTGAGGCTCAAAAGGCGATCGCTACGCTTGCTAAAATATTTATTTCATATGGAAAAGAGATAACACTTTTTTTTGGTTGGCTTTTTTTTTTTGTGGGGTTTTTTTTGGTGTTTTTTTTTGAACAGGCAAAGAAAGCAAGGTGACAAGTGTCAAATGATATTCTTTTCTTTGTCAGGAGATTCTTAAAAATGCCTAAACCCCAATAATTTATATGAACAAAATGCACCAGAAATACATTCTTAAAGCATTGCCTGTAGATAATTTATCAGCTGATTAAGAACAGAGATTTCTCTCCTGATTATATGAGCACGGAGCACTTGAAGAGTTTTTCACGTTAAAAGAAAGCGAATATTATTCATTAATCACGTCTCCCTGCCCCCACCCCAGCCCTGCTAAAAGCAGAAAGTTAAGTGGGTCAGGAGGAGGGTTATGAGTGATGCTGCAAGACCAGAGATAAGCCATCAGGCGGTTGGAGGGAAAAGCATTTTATCTAGAAGAACAGGCCTGACTTTTGTTCCATCGAGATAAGCACTAGAGCTTCTCTATGTGGGGAAATAGCCCAAAATAGCTGCTGTGGAACACCTCTGCCTGAACGCCTCCTGAGGCAGATACGCGGCGCTTTGCACCAAACCCTCTTTTCGGCCCAGTGGGGAACGGGACAAGCCAAGTGGCGCAAGGGCTCCGAGAACGACGAATTAGAGGGTGCCCTGAGAGAGCAGCAGCGGGAGAACTACTGTGCTATAAAACCACCATTTGGCTTATTCCACCATCATTTCCCCCTAAAAAGAAACTTCAAGTTAGGGATTTTGGCAGCGTCTAAGCCTGGTAGCGGAACGGAGCAAAGGACTAAAGATAAAATTGCATCGGAGGTCATCCACGGTTTATTCAGCCTGGCTTGGGCCTGCACGGATCGGCCTGAAATAACAGCAAAGGTTTCCCCGTTAACAGCCTGGGTCTCAAAGAAGTCTCGGCAACGCAGCAATACACACGGTGAAATGAAGCACGTGGGCAGTATTGCGGTCATCTCAATTTGGCAGGGCAGGAGAGCCAGAGGTCACTAACATGTCGGCAATTTCACGTGATGCTGAATGAACGGGCTGGTGATGTTATCTTCACAGCCATTCCTCACTTCAGAGCTTAAGATTTCTTTTATAACTGAGTCTGTACCAAACCCAGAAAGCCCTTCACCTTTCCTCTTCTGTCACATAAAGTTGTCTCCTAAGAGCAGCTGGAGGGTCTTGTACAGGGTGCATCACGCCAGCTTAATCTTAAAAACTTCCTTTCCAGCGGAGATGAGCAGCACAGAAACGGTAACCCATTGATCCCGTTATCGCTTCCCCCTCTCTAGAGAAAACAAAAAAAATCAACGCTCACGCATGAAATGGATCACAGCCCGATCTACGCGCTGGAGAGCTTTCAGTAGGAACTGCCAAGAGGACGTCACCCAGCTGCAGTGTTTCTAGCAAGGTCCCATGTAGACCTGGTTTTGACCCAGATCATTTAATACCTTATCAAAAGATCTAACCAAAAAACCAGAGAAACAGAGCCGGTAACGTTCACAGATGAGGCAGATCTGTGAGAACGTGATAAAGATTAGGATGTGGGTTATCCAAAGCCGTCAGGATCCGTTGGGTGGCTGGACTCAGTTGAACAAGGCGTGTTGTAGCACATCTCAGCGCCAGATGAGGCAGCCCAGGAGCAGCGGCGCTGCGCACGTTTATTGTATTGTATTGTGAGAAGCAGTGATTCAGCCGAAGCTTAGAGGTCAGCTAAACACAAGGCAAAAGCGCACAATTGCAAGCAGAGCTCTCCGCTCCACCAACACCGAAAAGCCATTCGTGCGAACCCAAGGGTATAGATCTCCGTATGCACCCATATATAAGTACACGGGGAACAGGCTCAAGAAGCAGCAAGATGTTAGAGGGACAGTTGCTGGAACACTGTCTCCAAGTCCGGTATCTCTGCTTTGACAAATAAAGGAGTCAGAATAGCCTTACAAAAATATCTTTGGACTTCTGAAAATGAGAGGAAGCTTGGTTTCTTTTTATAATTAGATGATCAAACCGTTAGTGCTAGCTAGGATCTATTTTTGCTCTGTGCTAGAACACCACCTAGCTCTGAAGGGCTTCTAAGAACTAATACAATGCAAATAATCAATATCAACCTGCATTGAATTAAACCTTGCTGTGTTCTAATGTCTACCGACAACTTCTGTTTTCTTACTGGAAGAAAGGGGGGGAGAAGTCGAAGGCAAATCAAGAGAACATTTGGCCGAGGAAATTAATTTTTAAACAGAACTCCCAAGAAAAAGCACTTTAAATGCCTTATCACAGCCAGACGGCAGCAGCGTAAGGCTCGGTGTACTGCAGGCCTCCCACTGCGCCTGCCCTGCTCGAGGAGCGCAGCCGTCGCCCAAACGCTACACATTTCTGACGCTTCAGTGAAAGGAGAAGCTTTTCAAGCTGGTAGGACTTGGGTTGCTTTCAGGTCAGCCCTCCAAACGTCTCTTGGCTAGATAAGAGTATACAGAGTTATCCAAGGACAACTATATTCCATGCTTTTCTGCATACGCTGGCCAAAACGGTCAAGCGCGTCCATCGGTTTTGAGTATGCAGCGTGTGACACCTAAACTTTAGTTTTCATGGAGACCAATGGCTGATACTTGCCACAACCTCAGGCACAAGGACTCCGCACGCCTCAAGATAACCATTAAAAAAAAAAAAAAAATTAAAAAAACCCTGCAGTGACTATATTCCTAGATGTCTGGATTCATCGGTAAATGCGATAAAGGACTGAACTGATAACTAGAAATCAAGTTGCACTAACATTGGCAGATGCTGTCTCAAAATCACCCATTTTGGTGGTTATGATGGCTATCACCGGCACAGGCAGGCACGAGGGGGTGTGCAGAGATGGGAGCGTGTCCGGAAGAGCCCGCACAACAGCCCAGAGAGCTCGGAGGGGCCCTCGCACCCGGCAGAGAGAGGGTAAATCAGCTCAGCTGGGCACATCTGGGGCAGCTGAGGATCTGCTCCTGGGGGCGACGTCCCCCCCGTTGTACAGGGGCTCGTCCTTCCGAAGACGGGACGGGTTCAGCAGAGGGGTTTGGAGAGTGGAGCAGCAGCGGTGCCGCCGACGGCAGGCTGACAAAAGGCCTCTTTGCGGCTTTTGGGAAAATACAGCGGCGTTTCAGGCGTGCCTGCCACGACTCGCCTGGAACTGAAAACAGCCGGACAACTCTACCCCAGCCCAACAGCCATCGCAGAGCTCCCGTCTGCGCATTAGTCCTGTTTCTCCACCGTCATGAATCATATTCAGAGGTCAAACTTTAAACTCGCTTTTTTTGTATTTATTTTAAAGTCAGTTTTGAAGAGCCAGCCAGTGGCAGGCTACCACGGGAGATGAATTTGAAAAGGGAGGCCGGTCAGATTTTGCAACCAACTGATAAAAACAAATCAACCGCAGAAACAAATTCCTCGACTCATTTCAAAGAGCAAAGAAAGGCTTCAAGCAAGATCTCTCCCCCCCAATCTCTGAGATTTCTGGGAGTGCTTTGAATGCTTTATTTTAGCAAGGAATAGAAGTCCCTGCTCCTGATAGATCGCAACGTTCTCTGCCCTGAAGAGAGATCAATATTAGAGATCGCAAATAAAATAGTCAGGAGGATTGAAAACAGGATTTACAACTGAATAGCCACCACACCTACACGAAAATGATAATTTACATTCCTCACCACACCCTATAAACTACACACAGGCAGCCTGAAACAGGAAAAGTTACAAAAATAATGGGAAAGAGCAGCAAATAGTGTCTTGACATTATTTGAACTGATATGAAAACAGGAGTTGAGGGCAGAGAAGTATTTCCTCTTGAAACCAAACAAAATAACCCAGAAAGCGTTGGAGGGTTTAGAGTTTCAGGCTTTCTTATTGAGGGGAAAAAAAGTCCCCAAATCCTCCCAGATCTATGAAAAGCAGACACTTTCCATAGAGAACGGGTTCATTGAAAAGCAATTTTCTGTTCAAAATCAGTTTTGACAGGGTAGTTTCATCCGGGCTCAGACGTCGGATGCCAGAGGAGCGTTTGCCAGGAATAGAAATAGGCGTTTAGCTGGGAAGGGCCGGGCTGCCAGGGTTAAAGACGTCGTCTTGCCGAGGGGAGAGGCTCCTCCGTCCCCGGGACAGCGGGTGACAGTTCAGAAGGGATAGAGGTTCACGATTTGTGTGGGAGTCTTGAATAATCTGTTCCTATTTTAATGTGAACATGGGTGGTAACATGGAATTACAGCGTGTGGAGGCGGGCTGGTGCGTGCGGATTAATGGAAAATAATGAGATAATATTGAGCATTTATATAGTCTCATTAGAAGGGCTCGGTTTCCCCACCGACAGAAATCCCTGGGAAATGTCGTATTCTGGGACTCCATCCCTAATCTCTGTACCAGGAACTAATAGGATACACAGAGGCTATTTCACAAGAGGCTATTCCTTTCAAAAGAGCTTTCGTTCTTAGTCTCAAATTTTAAGTGACCCGAGTACTTACACAGTAATCCTTTCAACTCATATTTCATCGAATCCAGAAGTCGCTGCGGCTCCTAAGGTACTCTGCTGTGGAAAAAAAACAAACACTGATAATTGCATGCTGGAAATTATGACATGCTCATACGGCGCACCAAGAAGAGACAAAAATAAATACTGAAGGGCAGAAGGGGAAAGCTGGGTTTATCGAGGACCAACTACATTAGGATTGACTAAAAATAAAAAAATAAAAAAAAAAACCCCAAGCACGTTCAAAAACTGCAATCCAAGCAAAATTTATTTTTAGTCCTTCGATTATTGTGAGTTTCATAATGCGATTTTGAGGGCCCACCGCTGCCTCCCATTGACTCGGTCCTGTTAGATACTCTGCGGTGTCGGGGTGCGGAATGATTCCCGGGGGGGCTGGGGTTTGACAGGCCAGCACAGGAACGGAGGAAAACGTACTTTGATTCACCACGTTTCAAAAACACAAATTCACCCTCAGATGAAGCTTTAGTAATTTCTTGAAGTATCCCATAAAAATAGAAATATTAGCGCTAGAGAGGCGAAAGCCAGGAACCAACGCTTAGTCTTTATTAACTGGGAAAATTATATGGGTTTTGGTAAAGCACTTGAGCACACGCTGCTCAGAATTCCCTCGTGCCGTGGCTGCCTGTTGGGGACAGGGGGAACCGGAGGCGCAGGCCCAGGCGCGGGACAGGGGCTCAGGCGTACGCCGCTTACCTGGTGCCAGATCGATCCAGTCACTCAACACGAAAGGCGACGCGGCAGGTTGAAAGACCCGCTGTGGTTACATCATTTGTCCCAATAACAGAGAAAACGATGAAATATTTTGAAACCCGCTAGCCTCCCGCAGACCAAAATTAAGACCTGACGATGACAGCACGCGCAGAGACTGGTCACTGGAGTAGTTTTTAAGCCTCTGTTGCTGTAAAGCAGCAAAAGGCTACTTTCGATAGAGTAAGAGTTTCCCAGGAAAAGCGCTGCAGGGGAAGGATTAGAGACGATTCCCGTTGCCCAGGTAGAGTCGAGTGGGTGAGGGCAGCCTGCCCCTTGCTTGCAGCTGCCGGCAGGGCGAGCTAGAGAAGGCGGCGATGGAACACCATGGTGTGACTCGCACCCAGACACTTCAACAAGCACAAACACCACGCTGGCCCGGAATCACGGCCAGGAGATTTCTAAGACTCTCCTTCCTTAACAGCACGAGGCCACGCACAGAATCTCACTCTTGCAAATGACTCAGGAGCCTTAATGATTATCAGTCCTTTAGTTTCTGCTTATAAGCTCTCCCCTCGTCTTCTCAGACCCTTACCTGAAGTCAATGAAAAGAACATCACCATCTCCACTAAGGTTTGGGACAGGACCTCGAGTTGGTCAAGCCACTCGTTTCTGTCTTACAATGGCCCAACGCGATTTCTCCTCCAAGCATTAAATATCTGGACTGTCCCAATAGCTGCATCTTGGGCCTTTTGAAGCAAACCCAGTAATTTGGCAATCCTAAGTGAAGGAAAATGGGAAATTCTGCTCATCGGACAGAAGCATTCCTTGGAGACAACATACATCAAACATGACTTAAAGGAAGATTAAGTTTTATTCAGATGATATCTGAAGGAGTTTTCATTCTCATGTCAATGACGAACACTTTTATTACGGGGAGAGGCTGGTTAATCTTTAACCAAGAATTTACAAGAGATTCTTAAAACAAATAACAGACAACTCACAAAGCTTCGTGAGATCTTCCTTTTTATTCTGAAGAGTTTGTACCGTGAACGTGCCCGGAACGATAGCTGCCTTACGAAAGAAAGGCCAAGTTAGGTGATGTGAACTACCCAATAAATCCCTACTGGGAAGATCACCTCTGGATACAACAGAGGGGAACTCAGGCAAAAACCCATGCCGAGGGAAGGGTTCAGAGGAATTGTTTATGTGGTCTGAGTGTTCTCCAGAAAAAGTTGGCCCTCGGGCCACTAACTCATTTCAAAATCACGGTAGACCAAGTGGCAGGTGACCGATGCCACCATTTGACAAAGTAGGACCTTAGGGGGAATACTCCTCTAATTCCACACTGAAGCTGATGAAAAGAACGTCATTAGCTTCAATGAAAACCAAAAGTGGATCCGCGCCCAACTCGCCAGTCCCGCAACCCGTACTCAGAACCCCAACTCACAACCCACTCCATCTCTCCAGTTCATTAACAGCGTTTGTTATCAGGTAGAAACGCGATTCCTTTGAGGTGCCAAATTGCCAGGCGTTTCCTGCTGCAAGAAAGAGACATGTATGCATACACCAGTGTTTCCAGAAAGCTTGAATGGAAAAGCCTTTCATGTCAGAAGTTTATTTTTATTGGTAAAATATTAAATAATATACAGAATTAAAAACTGCACTTACACTTCTGAGAAGAAATAATTCTTGGACAAATTATATGCTTGTTCCTGAGATTCCCTACATTTATTCCAGTAGCTGTGCACTCAAGACAGTACAAACCTTTATAATATAATCCTTTTCACAAAGTATTACAAAGTTTCTGCAGCTTCTTTTATTTATACACACATACAGACTCACACTCTCACATGGCTGTACAACACTCACACATGTACAGGGCACACACATACAGATGTGGAACCATATGTATGCATGTATACTAAGAAAAAAAATAAAAATAACAAGTTCCATAGTTCAGTCTATCGCGGCAAAACTTTTTTAGCAGGGGGATACATGTTTACACCATGGTTGCTCATATACACCACTGTCATAGTGATCATTTCTGAACTCCTTTTACAAAAGCCTGTTCCAATGACCACGTAAAGCACCAGGAAAATTCCCATTGTCTTCACTGGCTTTTGGAATAAACTCTGATTTTTTTTTTTTTTTTTTTTTTATTTATTTAATTTAAAAGATTCCTCAATTTGAGCTCAGAACATCTGTCATGGAACTAAAAAAAAAAAAAACGTAACCTGGGAGAAAAGGGGTCATTTGCCAGATCAGTCACCTGGCTTGGTTCAGGACAAGGGCACTAAAAGTGGGAGCTCCGTACGAGCCAGGGGAGATGCCGGGACAGACGGGTCAGACCCCACAGCCTGAACCGATGCTCACAAAACGGCGCGTGCTGCGCTGTGACCCCACCGCTTCAGCGTGGGCCCCGTTTGCGGGAGGACCTGAGCAACCCACGGGAGGTCACCAGAATTTGGCCCTAGGAGCGTGAAACCCACGGGAACCACGACACTCGCCCACCGAATGCATTTTGCCTCTCGAACTCAAACACAAGAGCCTGGGAAATAATTTTGGCAATCGAATAGAACGGGATACAGGCTCCTCACCTTTGTTATGATTAAAAAGAAATACCTTAAATACAATTTAAAAGACCAAAGTGGCTACTGTGCATGCGCAGTAACTGCCTTTCAAAGAAATCTCAACGGGATTTTTTTTTTATTTTATTACGTACCTAAATACATATTTACAGAACAGCGGCTTCAGTCTACTGGGAGGGGGGGGAAGGCATTAAAAATACACTATATATAAATATGTATGATATGTAAAACAAGTCCCATCTAAACTTATATAAGACAAGGACAACTCGAAAGAAGCTTTTCTGGTCTCTCAGGTAGATAAAGGACACAAGTCCTGTAATTCTTACGCAGGCAAATCTCTCCCATTAGAGTAAACGGCAGTTTTGCCCTAGCTAAGAGATTAGGCCTAATCCAAAACCCATTATCAAAGTCAACAAGAGTCTCCACTGAGTGCGGTTTGGATCAGACAAAAAAAAAAAAAAAAAATTTTTTTTTTTGTTATTTTTAATAAACATCAATATTAAGTGCTTTTCTTAAAAAGAAAGCTGTAATTACAAAAGAAAAAGGAAGAAAGAGGCAAGAACGGGTCATGTCCTTAATTCATACACTGGATGTGCTTCAACGTCAAATAAAACCAGGAGTTAAGGGATGGGCTTTAGCTTTAACGTACAGTTTCTCACCTTTTGTCAGTCACAATCTTAATTTACATAGTTTCTTGAACCTTATCTTTGAATGCATTTAAGAGCATTTTGTTTCACTGATTTCTGTGGACTGAGGACAGAAAACAAGAAATCATCGTACATTAGTAAGACGCCAGGGAAAGTATTGCACTTGAACAGAAAAAGAACCCAAAAAGGTGGTTTTGTTGGTGATTTTTTTTTTTTTTTAAACTAATATAAGCAAATCATCCATGTCTGCAATGAGCACGTTTAGAAAGCAGGACCCAAGAATGAAGCATAAGAAGTAAATCTGGGGTTGGTAACCCCCACCCTGGAATACAACAGTAGCAAAACTTTTTTTAAAGCATCTTCTTCCAATAGGAAAAAAAAAAAAAATTATATGACTTTTTTTTTTTTTTTACTTTACAATTTTAAATCTTTCTAAACATTTGCATTAAAAGTTTCCAGTTTCTCATAAAAAGATATACATTTTAGGAAAAAAAAATACAACCAGAAAATAAAACCAACTAAAAAGGAAGGCAAATATACAGTATTATAATTACATCACTGTGGAGTCATCTCGGAAGGTACCCTAGATCTTTAAAGTGTTACAAAGAGTACGTACCTTAATATTATTTTTTTTTCTCAAATCAACTATCTTTTTTTCTTTTTCCTGTTTTTAATATAAAACTACACTTGAGTACAAAAATATGTAAACAGACTGTACAGCCAATGAACAAACAAAAAAAAAAACCAGAAAAAACAAAACAAAACAACCCCCAAAAACAACCCCCAAACCCCTTCGACAGCCCGAAGCTACAGGAGACAAGAGCAGGCCCAGACTTAAAGCTCAGAGAAGGAAAAGGGGGAAGAGAGAAGGAGCAAAGCAGGAAAGCCAGAGGAGGTTGCTACGTGGCCGAGGAAGCGAACGTGTTCAAGCTCTGAGGACACTTGACAATTCGTCAAATAATTGATCACAGTTTCAGAATCTGAACGACTACAAAAATAACTAAAAAGTCCTTCCCTTGTTACAGCGTGTTCAGAAACGAACATCCATTTCCAGTAAGCAATGTCAAATCCCAGTAAGTGCATAGTAGGGGATTCAGTGACCTCCACCCCTTCGAGAAGCTTTTCTTATTCGATGTCACTTGAGGTAAAACTAAATGGCCCGATTTACTGCAAACTGGCCTCGTTGTGCCAGTAACGGAGTCCTGCGCCACAACTACACCTTGCGGGAGGCGCCCGTACGTTACCCGGGATGGATAACACAGACGAGAGGCTGCCGGTATTCACGTACCGCCTGCTGCGAGGGGTTAAGGCTACTACACCAACGCAAGCGAAGACGCCTCGGCCGCAGAGCCCCGGCACCGAGCGCCGACGAGCCAGACCTACCCAGAGCTGCCGTTGCCCCACCAATTATCAAGGAAGTCCCCGATCTGGCAAAGGAGGGTAATTATTAAGCACGCGGTTAACTGCAAAGCTCCTGTGCGCTTCCAGATCAAAGCAAAGGGATGGCTGGAGCCATCGCGTGCCCAGATGTTTTAGCGGGCTGCAGCGCCGCGGCCTGAGTCGACACCCGCCGCGGGAAGGAGCAGCATCAGCCCAAGCGTTGGGTCTCCCAACAGAGCGCGCACCATGCCAGCCCCTCTCAGGACATGATTCCATTGACTTCGTCATCACTCACTCTGTTAAAATACTTACTGCTAGTAAATACATCACAGTATTATTTCTTTTTTTGTAACTGTAAATAGTATTAGGTTTTACTACAGCAACGTAAGTCTGTCGAAATGGTTGTTTCTGTCCACAGATTAATTAGGTCCCGTGATTTGTTCAGAAAGGAAAAGTTTTTATAGAAGGAGAGAGCATGGGCAGTTATCCTCCCAAATGAGGATCCACCTCATACTGAGAACCACCTTCCCGAAGGCTGGAAGCGAACAGGAACCAGGAATGCTTGTCTGCATGATCAACTGAAAAGCTGAATGATTTAAATAAGTACAATTTTTAATGTTACTTGGCCTACCAAGTGTGCAGCATGGCAAGATGTCAGCACACCACCTCCTCCTGCCTGTCCCCCGTCCACCTCAGAGCCTCCGGGGAGGAGGAGGACAGAAATCCCGCGCTTCCAGGCATGGCTGCAGGAGCCTACATTAGAAACCAGGGATGTTCTCCTGGGCCTATACTGCAGGACAACTCTTAATGGGATAAAATGGAATATATTTACCATGAAGCAAATTCCGCCACTTTTCTACCCCATTCCTAATTCCTCCTGCCACGTGCTCCCTGTGACCGCCATGGCGCTGAGCCCAGCGAGGAGCCGCGGGGCTGCAGGGGGCTGCGGGGCAGGAATTCTCCCCTGCCGGGGGCTGCGTGGCTGAGCCTGACCCGCTGCAGCCACGCAGGGTAAATAAGCAGATCTGAAACTAGGTCACCAACCTGCCAGGAAAGTACCGAAACAAGACTGCGCTTCTCACCGCAGCGTTCCAGCTAATAACCGCCCCCCTGCCCCGATAACACCTCCTACCGATGGGTTTCTCTCATCTCTAGGTCAGTCGTTCGGGCGGCAGCACCATGCCAGCCAAACCTGCAAACCATTTCCAAAGGACTTCTGTTCTCGCTGGATGTCTTCTTCCAGGCTGAAGCAAGCAGCTGATGCTTTAAAGTCTCCTCCCGTTCCTCCGTGGGAACTTAAAAGCGCAGCAAAGTCCATTTTCAAGCAGGATTTACTTAAAGCCGCGGCAGGGAGGAGGAGAGGAGTGGGGCACAGTGCAGCCGGGGGGCTTCTGCAGCCAGACTCGGGGCCGCTCTGGGCACGCCACGTTGGTTGGGACCAGCTCCGAGACCAGCTCTGGCTGGAATGCAATTTGCTCGGGTAATTTTCAGCCCTTCCCGCTCCTAAAAGCCAGCCGAGTCCGGGAGACCCCACAGCAAAGCACTAGGGTGGTCCTCGCCCGGGGTGAGGGTGTCGGGGGAAGCGGGATCTGCCTCGCCACGCCACCGGAGAAGGGATCGGAGCTTTGGGTTGGGTTTTATCCTGCATTCCGAAAAGGTACGGGAGGATATCATGAACGACATCACGAACTTCCAAAATGCATTTGAAAAAGGCACATATACAATAAAGCATGTATCTAATTATACGATACCATATATATATAAATATACTTTCTCAAAATCCCCAGCTTCCCTAGACCGCAGGCCATTACTACCAGCCGCTTCTGATTTTAAATGATACTAAGCCAAGCTAAGATGCAAATTTCTAGCGTTCAAAGTCAATTTCATCGCACTTTTCCTAAAATCCCACGCTGCGTTTAGGTGACTCGGGTCCGGGTGCAGCCTCCCTTCTGCCTCCCCGGTACATTATAATGCGCAGCGAGAGTTTAGGAAAGGAATATTATCTAGCGAAGGAACTGTATTACTGCGGCTCCTGCCCTTGGCTGAAATAAGCACCTTTGCCTAAATTATCTCCAAAGTTTCTTTCTGGAGGAAGGAGTGCCTGCTGTCTGGCTTCCGTCAAACACGAAAAAGCCATCTCAGGACCTGGCCAACAGTAACAATGTCCTATTAAAGGCCAGTTTCGAAGGGTTTGGATTAATTCCCGGCCTCCTCTGCCTGACAGCCCCAATGCAGGAATATCCTCATAACCAGAAAGAAATTTGGAAACTCTTAAAACTGAGAATTTCTTCCCCTTTTACTAAATCTACTTTATCTCCACATGTGAGCTGTGTCCCCATGTGATAGAAACTACCACCATTAAACCCCCCAAAAATCAGGCCAGTTATCAAATTCCGATTCTTCCTCTAGCGCAGAGCGATAGATGTTAACGCCTAGACACCTTTCACATCACGTCACAGATGGAAGCACTTTTTAAGGAGAATAAAATTGTTTTAATCCCATAAGTTACTGAGTAAAGAGCTGGCTTTACTGAAAACCGCTCTATATTTGGATGTGCACTCCTAACTGCCTGCAAAGAGAGGGGGCTGTAAAATTCATTGGCCGTAACAGCAGATATATAGGTAACGCCCTTTGCTCCAAGACCATGGATCATACCAAGAGCAGAATAAGCAGTCGCACTTCTATTTCAATTAATAGGTTTGCAGTACTCTAAATTGAGTCAGAATCTTGCCATTTTTGATGTAAAAAGAAGCGCAAGGATTTACTGGCAGGGATGTGTGCAGAAATGGCTTTTTTTTCTTTCTTTCTTTTTTTTTTTTTTTTTTAATGAAAATGGGGAATGCTCACTGGAAGCCAATTCTAAATTTGCAAACGCGTGTTTTTAACTGGAAACCTGATTCCAAGAATTTCAAGCGAGTCCAATAAAAATCAGCCAGGTTCGATTTCCAACACCAAATACTTAGAACAAATGGATCCGCAAGGCCAAGGATTATCTACTGAAATTCCTAGTACACTGTGAATGACTAATGAACTTGACAAAACTCAAGAGCTTTTCTTAGAAATCTGCAGAGGGCAAGCAAGCAAAAAAAAAAAAAAAAAAAGAAAATCTCCAAGGCCTCATTTTGCACACTCGCGTGTAGGGGCCAACGGCTTTGTATAAAGCCCTCCAATAATTTTCAGTAGGAAGTGAATGCTAAAGTATATGCAAGTCCAAACCTTTGTTCAAAATTTGAACTAGAATTTAATCTTTCTCCTTTCCCTCGCTCTAGGATGAAAAACTCCAGTGAGCGTTCAGAAAAGAACACTGATAATAAGAATCAATGCAACCCCTCAGCTTCTCGCTCTCCAAAAAATGCAGTTTTTGGAAGACAGCTAAACCAGCGTGTCCCCCCACTGCCTCCCCAGTTCCCTGTGACAGCAGGACGTGGCAGCGCTCACAAGGCAGATATAAACCACTGAGGCTCCCCATCTGATCTTTTTAAACACCCACATAATATAGGAGGTACCAATAAATCGTCAATGAATGAAAGTGCACACTAACAAACTGCAGATATAATTGCAGTCAATTTATTTGTGGATACACAAGAGATTCTCTGCCTTTCCTGTATTCCAGTGCTTTCCCAAACACAGGTGGAATTTTTTAACACTTTTCCCCTAGTGCTAACTATTCCAAGAAACCACAGGCCACATTCTTCCCACTGACCACAGAGGGGAGAACAGGGTCCCCCAGGGAGCGAAAGGGATCGCCGGCAACTCTGGCTCAGGCGCGTGTCTTTGTGGAGGCCCATGCAAGCCGGGTGACCTTCAGGCCCACCACCTTTCCCTTTGCACATTGCTCGTAAAACACCTTTCCCTGCCTCAGCAGAAATCATAACTGCTTTTCTTTTTTTTTTTTTTTTTTCTTTTGGTGGCACACTGTAAAAGCAACCCCCCTTTTCTCAATTTCCAAGCACATCCTGATGCAGAACGTGGCTGGCCGCCTCCTAAGCCAACCTTCCTAGCTGCAGAGAATCAGCCATACGGGATAAAAGCGATGCCCTCCAGCATCTCCCCCTTTTTCTCCGGCACAAACTCCTTTGACTGCACCAAGCACAAGAAAATGAGAATGGTCTGGAGGACAGCAGTGGTTGATTTGCCTGAGTTTCCTCTACGTTAGGACAAAGAAAGGTGGAGGGGGAAGAACCCGATGACATTAAGAGCGATGTTGGGAATAGGTCTTTAAATCTGTCTCTCCAAAGCCCGTATATTCCCAGCCTCCATAGCTCTCACATTACACAAGATGACATTTCTCTCCATATTGTATTATAATTAATAGGCTGCTGCAATACTTTACCAGCTCCTACTTAATAGCATTTCAGTGCTGGGAAGCAGTCATCAGGTAATCTGGCCATGATCTACCGTATCCTTTCTAAACACAGGTTCTAGCTGCCAAGAATGTCACCATAAAAAGATTTCAATCAATACCACTCAGCTCCTACTTTCAAATGCTCCAGGTCTAGGAAGAGAAGAAGAAAAAACCCAATACCCTCAAAACGAACAGCAAACTGGCATACGCATCGAGTACGCAGATTGAAGCGAGCAGATGGGAATTCATTATGGCCTGATCTTGCTCTCTCTTTTATACTTTAGTAACTTCATACTTTGGAAAAGGTCTCACCAAGCGCACGGAGACGGCGCGCACAGAGGGGGTTAAACCCATGCAGATCTTTCCATTCTCAAGCTGTGCTCTTGTTGCCAAACAACAACATTTCAATTGTGATTGGTACAAACAGTTGGGTTTCAATGGCAATCTGGCACATAGGTTTAAGCCCAGTTTTTACTGATACAACCTGCAACTTGCTGGGTGGTTGCTGGCTTTGTTATTTATTGGGAGAGAAAGAAAGGAAACAAAACAGATTGGTGGGGTGTTTTTCTTGTCCAGTCTGTAGTTCAAGGACTTGCTCTGGAGTTTGTTTCTCCACTTGTTTTCCCTGCGGTGAAATTAATAAATTAGGAATAAAATTGAAATCTGCAAATCTAAATCAAAGCCCAGCACCTGCATCTCCATGTATCACTTTCTGAAGAAGTAGGGAAGGTCCTACGCGACCTGTTTGTTTGCAGGGCTTCTGTGCTCTCCAAGGGCAAAGGCTATCCACCCAAACTTGCAAACACTGCCACCCCTAAATTAAAGCAGAATCGATGACTTAAAACCAAAAGGAAGTCCCTGGTTCAGCAAATTAGCAAATAAGATGTCAAGAGGAGGAGAAACGGTCAAGGCTCGGATGCTGATGTAGCTGAAGTAGTTGGGGTTGCTCCATTAAATCCAACGGCGCTAAGAGGATTAGTGCTGGCCCAGGAGCTGGCTCCCAGCCGTTTCCCAGCTGCCAGTCTTAGTTTAGGCTGCTGCCAAGAGGTTAACACTGTGATAATAGAATGAGAAAGTATTCATTTAATTATATATCTATATATACCTATATTTAAAGAACACTTTGCTACTAGTACTTCTGTCATTTTAAAATCCGTAATTTTAAATCAAAATTATTTCAGAAGAGCAGCAGAACCTCTTGAGTAAACTACAGACTCTCTCACCCACTCCTAGGCCACTTACTGTCCTAGAAGCAAGTTTTAAATGTTATTTCTAAATGCTATTTCTTAAAACATAGGGTGCAACTAAATCAGTAAGGCCCCCAAGGGTCTCTAAGAAGCCAGTGAGTCAACACATAGGCATGGAGTAACAGCAAATCAACAATTCTAAAAAAGGTGCTTCATAAGTTAAGGAAAAATAAAAATACAAAGCCTCAGACTTACCACAGAAGGCCCTCAGACTTATGAAACTAAACTGCTGTGATGTGGTACAGTGTTAAGACATAAATTTCTTTTTTTTTTTTTTTTTTTTTTTAAAAAAAAAAACATTCTAGAGGGGCAATAGACACTGAACCCGGGAAAACAGCTCACCCTAGAAAGTAACTTTGAAAGGAATATCGACTTTGATTCATGCTCCTAAATCCCTAACAGTTTTGCTTCAAAAATAATTGTTCATTCTGCAGAATGAAGTTCCCCCCCCTCTTCTCCAGCCACCGAAACCCCACACCGTATCTACAGATTTGGAAAAAGCTCTCCTCTGAAATGTTTCTACCTATTTGTCTGAAATTGAAAATGAGTGGCATCTCATCGGGACTTTAAAGCACCTAGCAGGGTTGAGCGATATCTGAAAAAAGGACACGACGTACAGCTGACTGAGACGGAAACGGACTGCCTTTCATTTCCCACAGAACGCGAGGTGGGTCACTCACCCAAAAGCGACGGCAACAACAAACCCCTCTTTTATCCCTTCCCTTCCTTCTTTCCATTCTTAAGCTGGGCAGAGCAAATGAGGTTGGGTCCACAAAAAATAAGGTTAATAATAATAATTAAACAACAGCAACAACAACAACAGCAACAACAACAAAATAGGCGTCTCAATGTCTGAGGAAAAGTGGGATTGTAAGTGCAGTATTTCTTCATGTGCAGTTCTTCTACTTCATACGAGTCCCCTTTGGATGAGAAGGCCTAGTGGAATGTGTGCTCCCCTCGGACTATGTGCGACGAGAACTCATAGCGGTCCTGGCTTCGGTAGCCACAGATGTTGCACTCTAGCGGGTCCCGGTAGCCGTGGCAGCCCATGTGGATGGTGTACATGACATGGTCCAGGAAAAGGACGCGACAGTGCTCGCACTTGAAAGCCCTAATCTGCTCCCCTTCTCCGTTGATGACCTTGTAGATATCCTTTAAAGAGCCCTTAGAAGCTTTTGTGGCATCCAAAGCCTTGGCGTCCTCCTTCATATAAGCCGGGCTTGGCTTTCTCTTGGGATTTAAGGCAGAGTTTCCTTGGTAGGACTGGCGGTCTTCGTGGCTGCTCTCTGAGTCAGTAGAATCCAGGCAGCTATTGCTGGGGGAGCCCTCTCTATCCTGGGTTCGACTCTTTGGTCTGATGAGGGAGATCGGGCCATCCATGTTGTTCTCGTGACTGTCAGCTGTTTCCCTGCTAATGGGCCTTTCTATCCTGTTAGGATGATAGACCTGAGCGTAAGCTGAGCTGATGACCGGGGCCACCTCTGCAATTGTGCTTGGTGTGTGCTGCATCAGGGGGTGAAGCGCCTCAGCTCCAAGGTAGGTGATTGCATTGTTGATGGCTTGGTCCATCATGTGAGACTGCATCAGCTCAGCCTCCTTCTCATAGGTTAGGTTCATATCAAAGGGAATATCAGGATAGCCAAGTCTCATGAGCTTTTCACCTAAGGAACAAGAGCAAATGAATGAGAAAAATCAACGTAATCACTCCAAGGCTTCACTGTAAAAGGGGTGGGGAGGGAGAGAGAATCCCTGACTTTGGGTGAAATTCATTCCCAAGTCCAAAGTTAGCCGCCTCCTACTTGTTCACTGAACTCCTACAAAATTTCGGTCCTGACATGGGTAAAACAGCAACCTCACCAACAGCCTTTTTTTTAAATTCTGGGTGAAGCGTGTGGCTGCGGTGACCTCCAGACCGATTCCAAACCTTCCGCTGGGGCTGACTGTGCCCGTGCTTCAAGTTAGGAGACACACGTTAACTGTCAGAAAATGGGACTGAACCACCGAGGTCAATGAAGCTCCACCAGTTTATACCATTAGACATATTCTTTGAAAATTCAAGGGGGCAGTACCACATGTCCCCCACACTCCGAGGTGCCTCATACATACCTTACAAGGTAACAGCAGCACAGGGGGCTGACCTGCTGCCTTGTGCTCAGGCCAAAGCATTTTTATATTTCACCCCCTCAAAAAAAAAAAAAAAAAATCCTACCCCAAAGTTTTGGACTGAGAAAAAAAAGACACACACACTCCTCAGTGTCTATTTAGGAAGGAAAACAAAATAGAGAAACCACACGCATAGCTTAATTTCGTGTGGTAAAAGACAAAAGTAACTTTCATTGACACAGGATAAATAAATATATAATGATGATGAAGCCGTCTGATTCATCACTACATGAATCCAAATTTAACATCCTTGTAACCTTTTTAAATCCATGGCGTCACAGAGATGCAAAACCAGAACCACACGCTGGTAAATTCTGCTAGTCACAGGGCATGTTGCGTATCGCAGCTCTCCTTTGAAGTTAAAATTTACGACTACTTACGTCGGGGCTCAGCTCAGCAGCACTGCTTTTCCAATGATGGCTTTAGAGTGCAAGTACAGGGAAAGTTCATATAATAATTCTTCTTTTCAAATAGAAAAGGTTATATGTATATGTGTAAGATACAAAATGTACATACTCATATGTGTTCACACATAAATATTAGCTAGTTAACAGTTAACTTTTGAAGCTGATTTTACAAAGTCTGATAATTGTGCTTGGTTTTCATTGTCTTCGTTGCTTTTCACTGCCTCAGTACATAAACCCAGACTTTTCTTCAATAATGTAAGCTAATGAATTCAAGGAGTCACTACATACAACTGGTTTGGCTATCCAAGAATTAAAAAGCTCAAGAATCTCGTATCACCTTTTGCCAAAATTGCTTGGAACAAAATGCGTATAAACCACCATAAGAGAGAAACAGAACCGTAATCCCAAATCTGTTCCAAATAGCATTAGTACATTTCAACATAGCTATCACTCAGCATTTCATTTTTCACTATAATAATTCATTCCACACACATACATTCCATACAGGGAAGGAAGGAAGGCAGGAAGGAAGGAAGGAAGAAGCAAATGGTGCTACAACGATGGCCGTTGTAATCTAACATGATCTAAGGATGAGTCTTGCCATCAAACATCCTCCTGTCAGTATTTCTGCTGTGGGCTGGCTTGTCTGTCCTGCCACTGAGAGGACGGACAAGTCTTTAATGGGAGGTGGCTCCTTCCCAGGTGGGGCCAAAGCGGGACTGGAGGAGAGCTCCGGGAGGCACGGGGTGTCTCGGGCACACAACTGGTCCCTGTCACCTGCTCTGGCCACCTGTATCGTTCCTGTGTTTGGACAAAGAGCTGGCTCTGGTGAGAGTGTGATCCAGCCTCCAAACCTGCTGTCCTTCGTAGGCTGCACAGATCAAGACATGCTACCTATTCTTTATGGAATGCTTGGATGAATGACGCAAACCTTATTTTGATTCCTTTTATCTTCCCCGCTTAGTTACTCCTCCACAGACAGCAGAGAAAACTGTAAATTGCCAGTGACCTGAATTATTTATTCCTTTAATTATGAACCAGTTCCAAAGATGTCAGAGCCTTAGAAATGGAGTGTGACATAAAAAAGTAAAATAAATGATAACATGGGGAGGAAAGGGCATAAAACACAGAGCTCAGAAGAAACATTAACAAACCAGTCCAACATGGTTTTCAATTTTAATGTCTCTTTAGCCAAATCTGTACTTAAAACTAACTAATCAGATTTGTAATTTTGAATTTTCATGCAAAACTATGCTTAAATGCTATTTATTCTTGCCCTACATTAGGGAAGTAGAAGAAGAAACATTCTCCGCTGTGGTCATCTTATCATAAAGCATTCAAAAAAACCCCCAAAACAGGTATCTGAAGCTAGGCTGAAGCACACAGACAGCTGTCCTGTGATACCTTTAGTGCATCTCGTATCTATCTCGTATTTAGTATCTAAAGCAACCGCAACGCTGGACACTTAGGAGAAAGCTGCAAGAAATCCTGGAGAAAGCAGCTGCAGAATTTACCACTGGGTAAATTTCTTCCTGACCCCCATCAAGTAGAAGTCCACTCTAACTCTGAAGCCAGTTGATCTTCATCTGTTCTGAGATGCCTGTGTATTTTTAATTTTACTATAACAACCGGGATCTTATCGTAAGCCACATAAATGTCTCCTTTTGTATCCTGCCAGACCTTAACCTCGGCGACACTCTCTGAGAGTGAGCACCGCATTCAAATGGAAAATACGTGAATCTGCTTCATGTGATCAGCCTGAAAATGGTTGTGTTCAATTGCACTAGTGTCGGTTTCTCCCTGCGTTGAAGCAGAGGCAAACCCAAGCACTCAGACTCCTGCCCATCATAACTTAATACATTCTGCCTCCACTATTTCAGCAGGTTTGGCAAGGTTAGTACCTCAACAGCAGCTACATAACCAAGTCTCTCATGCAGAAATGAGCTCAATTTGCTGTATGCTGCTTCCTTTCCTCCCAAAATTTCAGCCAGAGTAGAGACTGTGGTCCATAACCAAGGTCCCCTGGAGACTGCTGATCAGAAAGAGCCGTAAAGCATTGATAGATGTAGCATGCAAAGATTTTAGCTTATGCTTACATGACCTTCTCATAAACACCATTAAGTTGTTTTGGACAGGTGCCACACTTGCAGTACGCACAGGAACCATTACAAGTTCTTCCTGATAGAGTTGAACGATATTTCATTGGGGAGAAAACGGGAAGAAAAGTGAGGTCATGGTGAAAAGAAGAAAGGTAGCAAAGCGGAGACTGCTGGTTTTCAATTCAAACGCTGTGATGCCATGAAAGATCAGAAAAGGCAGAAAAATAAGATATAGTAAATATGAAAGAGGACACTTTTCCCTACAGCTGGGTCTGGATGTGACGTGAAACCCTGAATTCCTAGCCTCAGAATAATGGAATACCAAAATGATCCGTTTCACCTACAGAAGAAACAGGTTTATCTAACAACAAAGTAGTACACCCCACCGAAGAGAATAATACTGATCTGCTGGGCGTATCTCAGGCAAGGATTTCCAATCAGAAATTTGCCCCTGAAGACAGTAACAACGTACGGTTAATTGCATGTGAGTGGAGAAGTAAAATAGCCTTCTTGGTCTAAAGAAAGAGACTGTCATCTATAGCTTCCAAAAATGGATTCAACTTATACCATCCCAAAAGCGGGCTGCCTCAGTCGAGAGGTACGCTTGCAAGCAGTAGACTGCACTGCTTGGAGAGCAGGCGGGGGCACAGCAGAGGCTAAGGGAAGGGAGCGAGGTCTCCAGCCCTCTCAGATAAAGTCTCCAGCCCCTGCAAAGATAATCTGAGAGGTATCGCAAACGCAATTCTGTTCAAATCTGTGGACCACCTGGGGGAAAAAAGAGCAAGAGGAGTGAACTGCCTTTGGTTTTTTTGAGGCTGTAATGTTTCTGAGGTCTAGACACACCAGCTGAAGTGTCAGCGTAGTTAATTATTTCACTGCTGATCACAACCTGCAAGGAAGTACAGCACTTGCTGAGACAACGCTAGGGAAACCTGCTGTGATGGGGCCACGTTTACAATCTCATAAAGCTGTGTTTGGCTGGTCAGTAGAGAGTCCTGCTCCCATTTCCACCCTCTTCAACCCCAACTATTGTCACAGCAGTAAATTAAATCAGAGCATAACTCCTCCAGCTCCTAGCAGCTATACAGTAATCCATTTCAAACCACTCTTGAAAACAACAGTCTAAGAATTAAGCTTTTATCTCAGAAGGACTAATAACAATACAGAAAATACTGATGCCTCCCGGCATTCCTCCCGTGGGTCGGATGGTTCCTGACCTAACCTTGGCTTAGCAGCGATATTTGGGAACAGGCAGATGACCGAGAGCAGCCAGGTCAGTGTGTCAGTGTCCCCCAGGTGAGCTGCTGCATGCTGCCAGCCCCCTACCACTCAAAACCATGTGGGTTAGTTTAAAACCACCTTCAGGGGCGATTTAACAAATCCAGCTGAATCTGCACTTAGCTGAGGGGCAATGACTTTTCTAAATGTCTGTGTTAATTGCTTACGCTCTCTGATCCTCTCTCCGTAAGTGTCCTCTGTGTAGGCAGAGCAAGTACAGGACACCCCTAAAATCTGTACAACTGTCCTTCCAGGGAGTGAGTGTGGAAAATGTGTATTACGTGACTTTGGAGTCCAACCGCATGCGCTTAACCCCAAGTCATTCCCCATAGAAGTTCTGCACTGCCCCAGTAGCAGTAAAAAGCTTTACGCTGCAGCTCAAACCAAGCAAAATCCCCCGTACCGTCTCCTGTTACAAGCTGAACAATTTCAATTTGTCAAGATACAAAGCAAAATATGAATTCTGGGCCTAGGATTCTAAATTTGGTAACCAGAAGTCCGCCAATGCTGGTTTATGTTCATGAGTTAATAAGTTTATTGTGTGCAGAAAGCTGCACACGGAGGAAGCGCTGCTTCCAACAGAAGCGATGTGATTTTACTTCCTCATGTCGGTATTATCAGACCAGTTGCCAACTCTCAAGAATTTAATACAAGTTACAAGCCTTGAGATACTTGTGTTTTGTTTTGCCTTTTTTTTTTTGTAACACACACACATATGGAGACAGATAATTATATGAGAGTCTTAGTTTTTATTTGCTGGGGCATGGAGAGGGAAGGATGACAAGTCTAAATCTCAAAAGGGCCAGAGAAAAGTTAAAAAAAAAGCTAACCAGCCTTAAGGCACAGTAAAAAGCTCAAGACTTTCTAAGCCATTTTCATGATTCAGGGGACCTCACTCTTGAATTCTCTGGGTTGGTAAAATTAATTCAATAATTTTCAGGATTTCTTGCTGCACGGTTTAATCATTTACACCATTGCCCCCCCCCTCACAATCAAGTCCTGAGAGTGCTACTTCTCCCCTTATTCTTTTGCCTATTACAAATTACAAGTAACCTATACCTATGCACTAAGAATAATAAAAGGCGTATTTCAAGCTTACCCACAAACTTCTGTGGGGTGGAGCTTTTACGCTTTCCCATGTTGCTTGTCAGCTTCTCTATAACAGCAGGTCTCTCAAAAGGCACCAGAGAAATATTGTTGTCCATCACAGGCTCTTGTTCCTTACAATCTTCCATAGGAGGTACTACATAAAACCAAAAAATCGTATCAGACAAGTCTGGTCTGTACTTCACAAGACAACACAAATCATTTCAGCCCTGCTGATCGTGCAACAAGTGCAAGGCAAAATAGAGCAAGGTGCAGGAACACACTGGGCATCCAGACAGCAACCACCTTTAAGCAGAGCCACATTTTCAAAGTGTCTCTCTTTAGGACCGTCTTCTTTAGCAGAAGCCCAACTTGAAGCATTTCTGAAAGGACTTGTTTTGCTGTGAATACTCAAGATCCCCAGTGAGGAGGGGAGACTTGAAAACTCACTCTGTAGATCACATCTTCGGTTATTCTCCCTTCGGTATGTTCACCTGTTGCCAACGTAACTTTTTAGTTATCATTCTTCGTGTATTCCATTAACTTCACGCTTATCATATGGCATGCTTACCGTTCTTATTCTCTTTTCGTGCTCATCTCAATGACTAAAAAACATACAAGGCATTGACAATTTGTGTTCCCTGGGCCTGGCTGTGTCTTCCCCAAGACAAAGGCTTCCAGAATGAAGAATACGTTTGTTAAAGCGTGTTTCCTCTTTCTATACGCGAGATGGTAAAATCAACAAACGCTGTACAGGAATGACAGGATTAACATCATATGGAAATTCCCTTCAGAATCAGTCGCAGAAACCATTAATTTTTTTATTAATATTTTATCCCTAACAACCGGTGAATGCAATTCTTCTGTGTCTGGGATCATTTTTGGGATCAGCAGGGAGCATTCTTGTGCTAACTACGATAGGGGAATGCTCACACATTGTCTTTGAGACAATGACAAGAAATTAATGACCCCTTCTGTCTTCACTCGTTTCACTCCCTGTTCCTCGTTGGGTCAGGGAATGAGGTGCTAGAGCAAAAGAAGTACAGGAAACGCAGGGGCTACCGACCAGGGCAGCGACCGACTCACACAGGGCTTTATGTCACCTGCCGACACAGCTAATCACTACGGACCTACAGAGTACTCCGTTTTTGTTGAGCATCCTCTTACAAACACCAAGAAGGGTCAGTGGGATCGTGCTGCGGGACCAGGCTCAAAGGGTCCGAGTCACTTGCAATATATGTCAAAAGCGTGATTCCACTTGTAGCTCTTCCCACGGCTCTGCTGCCATGAGTTTAGTACACGACCTAATTGTCCCACATTCATCGTCATCAGATAGCAAGAGAAACCTAAGAAGGATCACCCACTACTCTGTGCGCTGATGGGATGGCTGAGGTGTAAAAAATGATTCGAGGAGAAGAATGGATGGCAGAGAAATAGAAACTGGGATGATCTTGCAAAGAGTTCCTACAATTTATAAACTGTGAGCAACCCATTGCGTTCTCTGTATTAGAGAGACCTCCCAGAGAAGCCACGGGTGGTACTGCAGAGGTAGCAGAGGAGTGAAACCCACATCATCTGCTGGTCCTCCTCTGGTCTCTCCCTGTAGCAGCCTTTCATGTCACAGATACCTTCTCCCTGAAACTGTGCCGTAAATGAACGCCACCGGCCCACTTTCCTCCCATGTAAATTTACTGTCTTCGGCATCCTAATATGGAATAATCACTCCCCTGTTCTTAAACACGCGACTGTTTGCTAGCACATAATATATGAAAAATGGAGTGATAAAAGCCTTGTCTTTGCCTTCTTTCTAGTAAGGAAGAGCAAATACCAGGCAATTACAAAACAGGGTATCTGCTCAGGTGAACTTCTCAATTCAGACATTCATAATAAGAAAACATGACAATTTATTCATTTGATTCCATTTGTGCCTCGGCTGCTATGGAAAGCTGAGTACTTTGAGGCTTCGAATCTACCATATGCTATAAAATGATTTACTCTGCTGCTTTTTTATTTGTACAGGATGCTCCCCCTGAGAAACACAATGGTTTCTCATTTACAAGGCAGTCCTGCTGGCATCAGTGAAAGAGAGGAGGAAAAAGCATAAATATGAAATGAATCTAATGTTGCAACAAAATGGGATGCAGTGTTCAAGTGACCTAATTAACGCCCAGTGCAGACTGGGAGGTCTGGAATACTTCAGTAGCTCAGGCTAAATTTTTAAGGTTATTTAAACACTGTGCTCGGTCAGGAGCTATCTGCTCCAGTTCTACTCAAGTATTTACCGAGGAGATTTTAGAAGAAAGGAAAGATTATGTCTGTTGATTTTCACTGGAAACTGGCATCTGACTGTCCTTTCGGCTTACCGAAAAGCAGCGTATGCGCGGACAGGCACACACGCTCCGCGCGAAACCCCGCAGCCCTGCTCGGGGCAATACCCGCCCTCACTGCGATGGGCCAGGTCCGCCACTTCAAGAACTTCCCGACATGTGTGTCCTGTACACCAGAGGCTGGTGGCGAGGACCTAGGGAGGCACAGAGGTCTCTAAATCCCTCCTCGGAAGACTTCCTAAAGGTATGCTGGCTTTGTAGGACCGTACCTGCCCAGGAAATCAGGTGAAAACCTCCTGATGATTTGACTAGCCCTCCGATTAAGCCCCAAATGTAGTGACATGTCTTACAACAATTAAGTAATAATTAAATAATTCTACTGTTGGGCATATGGAATTTGAAACCTTTCTTCCATGAAAAATGAACAGTGCTAAAAAAGACATCTTCTCTAAGTCAGGCAAAAATTCTGCTTGGACTTCTGTTAAAAGTGAAATCTTCACCAAGAAAAGCATTTTCTTGTCTCTCTTTCCTGCTGCAAGCTCTTTTTCCCACCTCAGAACTCAACTCTATAATCCAGGGCACGGCTCTTCTGCAACACAATCACTGAATCACACCAATATTTGTGTTATGAAGGGAATAAGTTACCAGAGTGTGTTTTGTTACATAGATTCCCTGGGAGAAGAGAGAGATGGAAATAGCCCCATTTCTGAAACAATTTAAATTGCACGTAAAACCAGACCAAACAGGTGAGATGTCACATTTTAGAAACCCAAAGAGTTAAGATAAAGATCACATTGTCAATTCTAGATACATTAATTTTAATGTCAATTTAGAAATATACACGTAAAGGACAAATAGCCCAGCCTGCTTTTTTTTTTTTTCCAAAAAAAGAAAAAAAAACACCACAAACCCCAAAAGCCCCCACAAAATAAAAAGGGGATAAACAAACTGATCACACAACCAACAGTTCATCACAAATCAGCTGCTCTGTGGTAGAAGCCCATGTGTAGACATTTACTCTGCGGTAAATACAACTCCTTTTTTGTTGTATTTCATTGTCCTTCATTACCTTGGTAGTGGGAGGCAGCGAGCAGCTGACGTGTTATAACTAGCTTTGATACAGCAACTCATTTTATGCTGTGAACTTACAGTCTCAGCTCAGGAAGGCTTTTTTATTCTAAAAATCAAGCGTCGAGGCCACGAAAAGCCCACACTTGAGTACGTTTCTGTTCAGGGATGTTCTTAATCAGCTATGAGGGTGCGCTCCTGGACTGCCCATGCAAACGTTCACCGTCTCTGACAGTTTTAATGTCCTCAATCGCAGTTACCACCAAATGTTGTTTCTAAGCCCAAAGCCTCAATACACACACCTGGATGGTCTCCAGAACAAAGTCTTTATTTTCCTGAAGACATTGGTCTTTCAACTGTAGTGCTCAAGGTGGCGACCTTTTAGGTTTTGCTTCTTAATTTGTAAGAAACCGCACATGCTATTTAAAAAGTTTATGCTGTTCCAGTGAGGAAAGAATAGGGAAGAAAAGAAGTAAAAAAATTACCCACTGTGCGTTTTGCTGATAAATACTTTTGTGTGCGGACAACAGACACTGGGCTGAGTCTCAGCTGGTATAAATTAGTATTATTCCATCAACCTCAATTTGTGGTAGGAAAGCTCAATGTGAGCTTTCCTAAGCTCACAATATTGCTACTTAAGAAGTGTGTGTGCGCAGAGAAATTTCAGGAAATATTCCCATGGCCCCTGGTGTGAAGTCTCCTGTGGGACCAGCATTTTAACGATGTTTTAAGCAACTATGTAAGAGGGAAGGACACAAGGCCATTGTGTGTTTTATGTGGGGCTGCCCTTTGAGCCTCACACAGCCTGGGACCAGGCTTCTTTCTCCTCCTCCTAAAAAGAGCATCCTTCTCTACTCCACTTCAAGAATTTCCCTGGACCTTTTGTTTTGCGGACATGGAAAAGAACGTATAACCAGGTGTAAACCCTAGCTAGCCTTCAACATTTGTCCCTGTTTGATCCCGCAAAGCTCATGCTCTTGGTATTCACAGACTGTCACTTTTGTCACCCCCCCATACACCGCTAGCTAGGAGACTGCAGACTAATTTCTACCTCTGGGGCCAGCACTGCTTAGCTGAGAATTGCCAACAACAAAGTCATGGGAGGTCTCTTGCAGCCGCCGTGGTGCTGAGCAGGGGACAGGACCCAGCCACACGGAGGGGCAGCTCAGCAAGCAACCAGCACCCTGCTGGAGGGAGGATGGAGAGAGACCCGGGGACTTGTACGTTCCTACCCACGCACCGAAACTAGCCCTCCTTCCCCTCCTCTTGCTTCCCCTTGTGGCTTTAGTCAGGTGATCTAGCCATCTGCAAGACAAATATAATTGAAATTAAAGGCCCCATCAGGCCAAGGCAAAAGCACCCAAGTAGATGTCTGTAGTGTGCCTATAAACTGAGCAACTTGAGCACAATGCTTGAAAAAAATCCAAACTCTCTAGGGGCTGCCTCCAGTTTTCCAGAACAATTAATCTCCTGTGGAAATAATTTAGACCGATGTTAAACGTTGCCCAAATTGGTTGAGATCCAGCACAGCCACCCGTGTGCTTAAAGCAGGGTGCTGGTAGGGATCAGAAAATCCCCACCTCTACCTGTTCCGTGCATAACAGTGAAGTTGTGACCAGGAGTCACACCAAAATGCATTCAGAGGCTTCAAAACACTCAGCAAGAACAAAATACTTTAAAAGTATTTGGAAAGAGAGTCAGGAAAACTTAACCCCAATGTGATGCTGAATAAACCGCTGATCAAAATCTCCAGAGCGTGCACTCACTCGTCCTCAGGAACAGCCTTCCACGTGTGACATGGGAGAGAAGGAAATTAATACATGTTTCAGGGTTAGACTAAGACCTAACTTTAAGCTGAGTAATGATTTATATACTCTCCCCTGGTGTCTTCATAGTCCCAGGAGAAAGGACTTTGCTGCAGACCTCTACAGGGTGGTGCTCATGACCCTCTCTCCCATGCTGAGCTTCATGGGGGGGAGCGACGCTGGGATGTGAGATGGGATTTATTACTGGTTCCAGCTGAATTTGGAGCTCCCTGTTGCTGCCTGTCCTCGCTATGCCCTCGCTAAACAGCGCAATGAAGACAGTGGGTCAGACATCCCTTAAACGTTCACCAGGGGAGACATAGGCATATTTGCCCAGAGGAGAAAAAGGCACTGGTTGAATTCAAAGTGCTGTTTTAAGCTAATTTGGTTGAGAAAAGTAAAGTGGTTGTGTGAACATTTCTATTTTAAGCCCAAGCAAAGTCAGTCAGGCTGTAAATAAAAGAACTGTCTGCATGGGGTTTGCACTGGTTTAACTGCAGTTGGTAGAAAAATCAATGCAAGGTCAACCATGCCAGCTTCTTTGGGTAGACAAGGTTAAGGACTTACCCTTCTTGTCATAGCATTAAGCAGCTTAGAAAAAGCTTTAGATTTCCTCAGAAGCATACTATCGACAAGAGTAAAGCCAATTTTAATAAATAACTGAATAATAAACCCAGAAGTTGAGTGGAATTCAGGAAGATCCTCCACAACACGACCTCTGAAACATCCTGGCTGTCATAACTGTATCAACCTACTGCTATTCCGATGGAAATCCTCACCCCGCCGGTTAATAAGACAGTCACACCCTTGCAGAGCGAAGAGTGTGTTTTGCTGGCAATGGAGTCAGTGATTAAAATCCTACTATCAGCTCCAACGAGCACCCAGTGCTCCATCCAACAGCCCGCGCACACAACAGGTACCTGCAAATGGCCAAGCCCTGAAATCTGTCTTTTCACTGACTTTTACAAGCGTAAAGTCAGGCCCAAAGCAGATAATCCCTAACTTCAATGTCTTTAAAGTCATCCATTACATTTTAAATGTCTATTTTAGTCTCCAGGGTGTCTACTAAAACAGTAATTACTTAATAGAGCTGTATGAACATTTTGGCAATACACATTAAACACATTTAGAATGCCTTTATAGGATTAAATTGTTCATGGAAAAGTACTCTAAAATTTCTTGGTGGTTTTTTTTTTCCCCCACCAAAAATAGCCCATGTTAGAAATGCTGAATAGATTTTATTTCAGCTTGTATTTTTGGATTTTTAGAAATGACCTTTCAGAACTTATACACAATTAATTTCCAAATGAAGCCATGTGACTCCACTCAACAACGAAAAATGGAAAAAAAAAAAAAAAGAGGAAACATTCTTTTGCCTTTTCATTTACCTACAATCTAACTTTTTGGTATTCTTAGGTATAAGGCCATTTTTAAGCAAAACGGAAAACATACAATTTTTATATTTTCCAATTGGTAAGAAATCTTAAATACTTCAAGCACCAAACATCTAATGACAAGTTTTAAAAGTTAAAAGATGTTCAGTTTTAGAAGAGCTTCTGAAACGCTCATTGTGAATGAAATTATAACCATTTTTGGACAGCTACCATGTAGTGCTACAGATAAGCCCCCCAAAGCCTGCAGTCTGAGATATTATGCTCATTATCCATACTAATAGCTACAGAAAATTTTGAAAGCAAATTCAGGGAATTTGACATTTCTCGCTTTCAACAATCTTTTTGGCAATCTTCAGTCTTTATGTATATTAACACATGCAGCGTTACTTAACATATTAATACTAACACATGTAAATGCATATAAACTTTTTTTTTTTTTTTTGGTTATAATTACTTTCCTCAACACTGTTGAATTCAGTTCTGGTCTGGAGATTTTTATATCTATCCCTTCCTTTTTGGGGGATATAAGATAATATTATAGGGAGTAGAAATAATGACTTCTGAATACAACCACCATCCTTATGTCTTATAATTACCAGTCCCTATCAGAAAGGAAGGGGAGGGGAATTCTACATTTTATACATGGCTTAGATCACTTTTAAGGTAACTTCGCACAGGTGAGTGCTTTATTTTCATGTCTGCATATTTGTACATACTAAAAAGTGAAATACTGACTTTAGAAAAAAATAATCAGCAAATCCAGTGCTGTTAAATCGGACAGAGCAAGGATTTTAGCCCGTCTTTTCTCCTCCTGCCTATCTGAGTACAAGCAGTCTGTAAGATGGAAATGATGCAAAGCTGAAAGGAAGGAAGAAAAACAGACGGAAAAAAAAAACCCAAACAACCCGCAAGAGATGCTCCAAGTCCAAGAGACCTCAAAAGGCGGTTTCCACCCACCATGGTGACTCATGACCTGCCCGGCAGCCTCCATACTGACGTTCTGCAGATAGTTGTGGCAGCGTTCCTTGTGCTCCTCCAGCGAACTGCGCTGCTTGTAGCTCCGGCCGCAGTAGTTGCACTTGTGAGGCTTCCCCACTGCGGAAAGAACGAGAGCATCGGGTCAAATCCACTGCAACCCACTTCTTGCTATCAAAAAAATCACACCTTTGCAACAAACAACTCTTACAATGGAAAGACACCTAAGAAAGGTTACTCAAGTCCCAGACCTTCTTCCCAGCCCCATTTTCCCACCGCACACACTTCCTCCCACCCATCAGGCGTTTCGCCCCAGCCGCTTTTCACACTAACGCACAGTATCAGCAGAAGGAAAAAAAGGCGGACTCGTCGGTGGCAAAGCAAATAAACAGATGACAAGAGGGGAAAACAAACCAAACAGCTGAATCACACCCCGGCCCTGCCCGCGCGTCACCCAGTCTCATGGGAAAGCAGCTTCTGAGACATTTTGCCCATGGTACCAAGAGTTGCCTTCACAAAAATGGGCTGTCCCAGTGGCCTAGTTCTGCTCCCAGCTGCGGGGAAACCCATTACATGGCCGAGAGGAGTTCTTCTTTCATTGAGACATCCTTGCCAGAATTGCTAAGGGAAGTTTGGAAAATAAAAGACAACAGAGAGTAACTTTGGTAACAGCACTGTTGCATGCCAGAACTGAGCCGCCACCAGTAATTCACAGAGACCAGATAACATTAAAATATACATAATATAAAAAAAAAAAATATAAGAAGATATAAAAGGCCATGTACAATGAAAACCAAGCCAGATGAATGCAAGATGCAACTCTGATTTTTTTCAATTTCTTTTTTTTGTTTCACTCTGCAGCATTATGAACAAATGGCAAATGCCTCTTAATACATGCAAAACCTGGCACCAGATTCTCATAAAGTATATCCCTTTCATAGCACGTCATTAGGAAACCACAAGAATGGCCTAATCCAAGGCCAGAAAGCTAGCCAGAAGTGGATTTTGCCAAGGCGTGCTAATAAAGGTTTTTAATATAATTTAAACTTGTAGAACACGAACATTTATTCTCTAATAACTTAAGAGTTATTAAGTCAGTACTGTAAGTCTAGTAAAACGTCACCGGCTGTGATTTTCAGAGCTGGCTGAGGGATGGGGAAGGTCAAACTTCTTACAGAGTTTTGAAATTCTTAGGTAAGAATTTCAGTTTCTGGCCAAAGAAATTGAGAACATCCTCTGTTGGATAATATACGTGTTTCTATTGGGTTTGTCCCAACATTGAAAGCTTTTCACAGTCATTTACTTAATGAAATCCAAGCTATACTAATTGCAGCCAAAATGCACCGTCACCACTGGGGTGGGAAGATGGAAGGGCAACTGCTGGGAGGACTGCCGTAGCCAACAAGGAGCCAGGCAGAGGGCTCCTCGCCTTGGGGCTGAAGCCCCAAACACCAAAGATGCGGAGTCGGGGAAATGCTCCGGGGTCTCTGCAGGACTAGCGCGTGCCCCAGCGCGTGCCCCACGGCACCTGTACGATGGAAGGCGAAACAGCCCGAGGCCCCAGTAGCAGAGCCGGCCAAAAAGTTTCAACTGGTTTTGTCTCAGAGCAAAAGGGGTTTGGTGAAATGAACACGCTTGCAGAAAGTCTCTATTTTTCTCAAAAAGCGTGTTTGTGCGTGCAGTTCAGTGACACAACCAAGTTTTCCACTGGGGAAAAAAAAAGCTGCTTTTAATAAGCACCCAAACCGTGGATTTATCTATTTAGAGATAAGGCTTATCCTCAGGAAAGTATTATGTCTTCAACCAAACAGTTGTTGCGGCCTTTATTTTATTTTGCTCACTAGCTTACACTTTCGCTGTCACTGGCATCGTTACCGGGAATCTCAGCGGAGGCCGGGTGCGATGCTTATTATCATTCCCAGAGTAATTGCCCTTGATGTGAATGATCTGGATCAAGACTCAGCTCTTAAACACAAACCAGTCATCTCATTCTGGAAGATCCTTCAGGAAAACATCCTGGCAGCTCCTTAGGATGGAAAGACTTTTATCATCACCATTACAATGCTTCATCATGCATCGAGATGGCATCAATGCCTGTCAGTCTGACACCTCTATTAGAAGCTAACTTGCTATCTAATAAAAAAAAAAATAATAATCAAGTGCAATTGAAGGGATTAAGTTAACTGAGGTGAAGCAGGGCTGAATTAACCCACCTGATCTGGCTACACGAAGTTATTGAGCAACTTAGACAAACTGTAAGATACAAGGGAAAGGGATGATTGCTTTCAGCTATTCCAGAGGTAGCTACAATTAATTAACTATATTATCATTTAGCACAGAGAAACATATTCCCCTACAAGCTCGCAGTACAAAAAATTGATTCGACAATCACAAAAAAGTTGGTATTACGCCTCTTCAAATGGTTGCTGCCCGCATTGCAACAATTTCCCAAACCATTCACACCCAGCAAGACTGAGCTTTTCCAGTGATGGTCAGCTATTCAAATTCCATCAAATTTCAAGGTTCATAGAGATGATAAAAGCTAATGAAGATAAAGGCACGATTTCTACACGCAATAGGGGATTTGAGGAACGTAACTCCCGAAGGAAAGAAATACTCCAGCACACACGCTCCTTCCTCTGGAGAGAAGATAAGAGGACAAACAACATGTGACAAACGTTAGTCATGTTGCCAACACACAACTGGAAGCTGCTCAGGCTCAACCATGAAGAACAAAGTCTGTGAGCTCCAGTTGAGTAGAATCGAATACAACTCTCTTGGGTTCATTTCCAAATTCCGTCCCCCCTGCTCTACAGATGCAATCATGTCATAGTCCCACAAGCGTAAAATCTGATTTATAGTATAAAATGATACAAAGTGCCCGTGACTTGGGTTGCAGCACAATTGATCAGGTCAGACCCCAACGGAATCGGTTCTGATAGCAGCAGTTTGTGTCACCAGCGATTCTCACAACCCATTTGGTGCGAGGTACAGCAGGCCAAGGCAGCAATTATGGTCTGGATTGTAGAAACCTTGTCGTTGTGACAAATGTCAAGTCATTGAAACAGCTGCAAATTTCCCCTCATATTCTTAAAGCAACTCATGACAAAAAAGATATATATTTGTGGATATGAACATTGCCAGTGGGTGTACATTTTTCCATATTTCATATTACCCAACAGAAAGATGTAAAAGCGTATACGAGAATTCAATTCCGGTGATCTCCTCAACAGCGTACTTTGTTCCACGTAACAAACCACCATATGAAACCACATGCCTGCCACAAGAGATATCAGCCTTTATTAAATACTGTAGAGTAGGTAAACGTTAATAGTCAAAATTTACCCCCCAATCATGGGGCCTGCACTACTGCACATGAGCAGTCTTGGTCTATAGGCCACTGACTTGAAGGCAAAGAGTTCAACAGTGCTATAAGCCTACCAAAACCCTCCCCCAGCCCCCACTGAAGGCAGCTCTTTCCACCACAGAGCCATTTCCACTGTGAAGCCGCTCAAAGTTTGGCTCACCTTGCTTGGTATGAACCTTCTCCGAGATCCTCACTGAAGACCGTGGTCCAGGGACACCATGCTCGGCACTGTACGTAACCACCTCTGCCAACGGCAGTGGCACCCAAGCAAAGTCAGTTTGGAAATCCCTGGTTTGGGGTAATTATTCCTTTATCACCTTTTCAGGGTAAGCAATCTGATAAAAAATTACCATCACTCATTCTCATAGAAATGACACAACACAGTGAATGCAAACAAGCCCAAAATCTTGAGAAACCTCCGATCTGCTGTTGAACTGGGAAAGACCAGGGCACTGGGCAAAACCCAGCGGCCATACCTATGAAACAGCTAACTCGAATAATATAAAAAACCACTTTATATTTCTTACTGAAATGTCAGAATTTCCACGCATTTAAGCTCAGATTCATACAGATGACACAGAAAACCCACAGTGGAGTCTCAGCCTCAAATGGAAAATATTATGACAGTCACAGTGAAAAAGACATTTAAATTTGAAGAACAATTTTTACCATGAAACAGGTAAACCGCTCATCGAAATTCACAGCGGAACGGAGTTTGCTTGTGAAATTAGAAAGCTCATGTGGAGCGAGGTGGGGGAAGGGGAGGAGGACATAAAAGGCAAGGTGTTTCTGAGTTAGGAATACTTTGAGTCCTGTGGGTGAGCTTTGATAGCTGAGAAGTCTCGTGCAGCGACAATGAGATGGCATAACTCTAAGGTCAGTATTCAAGACAGAAAGCAGACTTGGACCTAGGGAAACTTCTTTAAAGGCATAAAAAAAGGTCACTGAAAGAGAAAGAGCCCGTAAGGCATTCGCGCAGCATTTTTTTCTCAAAAGAGATGGAAGTGCATAGCAGAATATAAAGTAAGTCAAAGGGAAATAACAAGGGATCCCAGGTAATACCTTGCCATAAGCACGTAGTGTGAGAAGGGCTTACAGAGCAGGTTAAGAGCAACCATACACTTCGCAGAGCTAAAATCCTGCCTCCATTAAGACCCACAACAGAACACGCATGGGTTTCAGCAGCCAGGATTAACTACTCCTACGTTTCCTTATTTCGGGTACCACGTTCTCCTCTGCAGCAGCAGAACTCCTTCCCATCCATCTGCCCGCGGCCCGAGTCCCTGCGACAGCTCAATGCTAACACTTACCAGCTCATACAGCAAAGGACATCACTATGGCCGTGGGACCTCCATCAGCCCAATCAAAGGTTTAGAGACTTTGCACTGAGCTTTGTACCGGACTTTTATTATTTTTGCCCCATCAGGGCCTTGGAAGGGAAGCCAGCCAAGATTTCTGAACTAAGGAGGTGTTTAAAAGCCGGGCAGACACAGTGCTTAGAGATATGGGTTAGTGATGGGTTTGTCAGAGTTCGGTCGATGGTTGGACTCGATGATCTGAAAGGTCCCTTCCGACCTGGGCAGTTCTGTGATTCTGTGATTGTAAGTGGCCACCTGATGTAGCTACTTTTGGTCTGCAGAAGTACCTCCCACAGCAGCACACCAAGCGCGACGAATTTCTGTAAAACCTGAACTCCCCCTCGCCCCCAGCATCCCAGAGCTGGAGGAAACCTCCACAATCTCCAACTGAAGCTTTCCGAAGCAGCATCGAAGAAGTTGAAATGTTCTTTTGGGCTGATACTTGCACCTATTGGTGATGTCGCAGAATTGCGTGTCATGATCATAACCAGCATTAATTCATTATTTCTTCCTTCTTCCTTAAAACTGCCAGCTGCCTGGGAGAGGGGAGCTGTTCTGCAGTTACACAGGGCCTACCGCAGAGCAGCCCTTTGCCTTCAACGGGACTTATCACAGCAAGATCAGTTTTAACACAGAGGTCGGAAACATGATGAAGGTGTTGGGTTGGGACTAGGGAGCGTAGGGTTCAGCTCTTAGTTACGCTACAAATTTTGTGACTGCAGGCAAGTTATTCTGATTTCCTGTGCTTCAATTATTCATACGTATGATTAAGGTAATAATTCCCTTCTTCACAGCATGTAAATGAATTCATGCACTTTGTGAGATGCACAGAGGCTAATTTGGTGAAGCTCACACAAGTAGGGAGACACGGAAAAATACGGCCTGTACCTCTACAGAGAAATTAAGGACTTAATAATACAGCGTGATCTTATTAGATATAAGGAGTGAACATTAAAGAGCAGGAGGAGATATTTAGGATGGAGCAGAGTAGAGGATCAAGCAGGAATAAGAAAATCAAATCGGAAAAAAAAAATAGGTGGCGTATGAGGCAATCTGCTGGCGTGGTATCCTTTCAGGCCACAAAACGTGACTGTAAAATGCCCCTGAGCTTAGTGACATTTAACCCACACAGGAGAAGAAAAAGAGAGTGTGCAACAGTCACAAAAAGGTGGATATAGCAGCTGCTGCGGCGCTTCCCACCTCCGGCCGCCCTGAGCCGAGGAAGCGACTGGGAGAGCCGGGGTTTCGGTGGGAGGGCTGAGGCTGCTGAGAGGCGACACGTGGCGTGTCCCCCCCGGTTCACTACTGCCATTAAATAGCCCACTTTGGCTTTTCTAGAGCTGCCGAGCTCAAAGCCTCACACGCAAAAATATTTACGTGAATAATAGACCCCTGAATGAATTAATCACACCAAAAAAAAATAAATTGAAGTGAGACCTAAGCCCATGCTGGCTCTGAGCAGCACGTAGCTTTGAAAGGAAACTGCCTCCCACTCCCATGCCGTATCTCGCTGCTGTGCTTAATGACTGTAAATGTGTTCATTGAAATTCATGGGGGCTCTTTGATTTGTTGCCTTTTTCATTTTTTTTTTTTTTTTTTTTTGTCTGGGAGATTAAACACACACACACACACACCAGCACATACCAGAGTTCAGAAATAACAGCAAGTCCCAGAGCTAAAGGGAGATTGTCCGAGACAGCCTGCATGCAGAAGTCACAGCCTATAAACATCTGAAATAAGGCTGCTGGCTCCTAGAGCACACAAACACACGCTTGCGACACGCGGTGTCAAGTGCCTCTGCTTCTGAGGGCCCAACCTGTGACCTCTCAAAGCAGTCTGATTTTCAGAAAGAACAAAACCTCAAAGTGCATTGTGAAAACTTTGCACCTTAATCTTTTAATGCTTGGCAGTCCAAGCGGAGGCAGCAATACGGGGGGTACGTTTCATGGGGCACAGACATGTTTCTGGACCTCATGGAGTTCCGATGTCTCCATTCTAAAAGCACTTTTTAGATTTTCATGTTTTTGGCCAAGCATTAGGGTTCGTGAGGTCGTGTGGTAAAGGACAGGCTCACTAGATGATGCACTTAGATCTGTGCTTAACAAGGTTTCTGAACACCTCAAAAGGTTCACAAACACCAGTGCAGCATTACCACAGGAGAAGCTCACATACGCGCCGTTAAGCAACTCGTACTTTCTTGACTAGGAGCCTGAAATAGAGCACTTGTCTCGCTTGGCGACCTCGCGGCCCAATGCCTCTTAGTAAACATGATTATCAATTGCCTATTGATATATATGTGCCCGTTCAAGACTTTGTGAGCCTCCCAGCAGACGAAAAACGGCTTGTCCTGACTATTTGCACCGCGGCAGTCAATGAGGAGGTATTTCTGTCGACAACTACTAGGTACTACTGCAGTAGCCCTACGCGGCTAGCAGTGAGACACCACCAGACGCTCGTGGTACATCAGCACCCGGTAAAACAATAGGAAATCACTGCATCTACACACCCTTTGTTTTCTAGACCCGCCTGCCTTCCCTGTAAATATCTCCAGGGCACAAACCAGCAGCGTGACACCTGCATCCACCTGCCAGTTGTTTACGGTACTGTAAAATAAGCGGCTAGCAGTGAAATACTCTGCTAGCCTTCAGTCCTCCCTCCCTCTTCTGCTGTATTACACATCGGATGATATATAAACTCCGACGACTTCATCCCTGCTTCATTTTGGCTAGAACGGACCCACAATAACACAGGCGCACGCATGTGTAAATACACTAGTTGGGAGAAACTACGAAGCACCTATACCTCCTCTAAATACAGAGCACAGCGTAAATCAGTAAATATTAGTGTTTCTGTACAACAGCTAAGGGGCTGGGGTCCTTATTTATACCTTCAAGATGTTTCTATCTGCAGCCTTTTATTACTTTAGTAGTTTATTACAATTTATCTTGCAGCTACTGGTGGTTCTGTTATTTAATCTGATTCATCAGATTGTGTTTGTTTATTAACTGATCTGCAGGATCTTTACAGATAAAACAATGTTCCAATCTGCCACAAGGGTTATAAATAAGTAGGTGGCATTTTTGTGCCAGAAGTTTAACAAACAAACAAACTCACTCCTGTTCCATTGGCACAGTCACAGAATTACTGCAATCTCCCTAACCGTCCAGACACTCCCAGGACTCCTGCCACGGTCTTGCAGCACCCATTACATTAATTAAAAAAAAAAGAAAAGCAATAATCTTACCCCTCATTTTCTTCCTTGGCAGCACAGAATACAAACAGTTCACTTTGTAGGTTTGTATGTTGTATCTACATAGGTGTGAAAAACAAAGGAAAATGTACCTGTCCCTGTGAAATCATGCAAATAAATTACATGCTAAATCAAGGAAAACACAGATAGGGACACTGATTTTGTGTTTAGTTCTCAAAAAGATTAAATTCACGGTTACTTGCTCCCATTCTGTGTCCCAAGCAACATACACTGCATGACATAGGAGCTCCCCTCACATATACCTCTTGGCTTACCTTAACTTCCTTTGATGTAAGAGCTTCAAAGTTGGTGAAAGGCACCTGACACTCATTTTTTAGTTTATATTAATGGCAACGGAGCTTTCAGATCCGCCCCCCCCCCATATATATTTGAAAATTTCAAGTGCAAAAGTTCCGAATTTGCTCTGTGAGGCCACTGAACCAGGCACGCTGTCCTTGTCCCATACTGCCGTGTCCCGCTCCTCCCTGGCACCGGTGGAATTTTACGCTGACGCCAAAATGGTTAAGCACTATTAAAAAGGGACTCTGATTAAATAGCACTCCGGCGGGGAAATAAACTAACAATAACCAGGAAGTCCAGAAAATAACTGGATGTTTTAGCACCTGGCTAGCTTCGAAATCGCTTAAAGGCAGCCAGGTTTACGGCAACTTACTTTTCACGCGGGAGAGACCCTGCAGGGAATAGGAGAGGGGACCTGGGAGAGGAGCCTGCTCCCCGCACTCTCTGCGTGTGGGTGGGAACCGGCTTAAGACGGAGGTTAAACCTTAACCGTATGTACCAGCCCTGTACTTTCCACTCCAGACCTTTAACGTTGTATTAAAGACGACTTGATAAAGTGGAGCGCTAACTGGTTCACACAACAAATCTTCCAAAAGGCACTTGTTGGCTTCTCTTATTTTTAACCCTCTCTCCACGGACACAGGGAGCAGGAAAAACAAGACAAGTTTTGAGTGGGTCTGCTGTTCTCTTCTCCTCCCTGCCCTGCCCGCCCCCCGTCGGTGCCGCAGCTGGCAGGAGTGCAAGGAGGTGACGGGAGCCATCGCAAGCCGAGCTCGGCCGCCAGCGGCTGCAGATGGGGAGAAAAAGCTGAGAGAGGCGGCACAGGGCGCGGGTACCTCGGCGCAGGTCAGCAATGCTGCTGGACAAACACTCCCTGCAGAAGCCCTTTTGTTCGGTTTGGCTTGCCCCCCGCTCCCCTTTTGGGTAAAACAAGTGTAGATGTTGGGCCAGATTCGTGGGTTGTATCAATGGAAGTAATACCTTAAATCAGTTTACATCAGCTGCTTACAGTTTGCATTTATTCCAGGCACAGCCCCTTTGCGTATCTTGCAGAAGCCCTTCAGCATTATAAAGGCAACAGAACCTGTGAGTTATTCGAAGCAAGCAGTGCCAAACGCAGCGGTACCAGTTATTTTATACTATATAAACAAAGGGAGACAGAGAGAACACATGACATTTAACTTTCGCTGTACCACCAGATAGCATCCTTCTGCATGGAAACACCGAGCAAGCCCTGAACTCGCTTCTCATCCCGTGGCAACGTGCTCCACCGTTCCAACTACATCCTCCTGCACAAGAAAAAGTATTTCTTTTAGCACCTGGCATCTTTCAATTTTGTATCTCGTATTAGGAGATAGGAAGATCGTGCTCCAGTTTCCCTTTACGAAGTTAAGTTTTCCCTTTTCTTGTCAATGTCAGAAACAAAGTTTTGGAAACAGAGGATGAAAAGCAAGCTGTCACAAAGACAATAGCAACACGGGAGGAATAATATTGACAGCTCCTCTTCTTTTCCCAACCACTGAAGTTGGGAGTTTTCACTTATTTTGATCAAGGCCAGCAGCGAAGGGAACCTTGCTTCCAAAACCAGGTCAGCTTGTGAAACTAATGGGCTCCTTCGGGACATGAGAATTTTTATTCATACTTCCCTTACTGCCCAAGAACCAGCGTGGCCCATGTCTTTGTGTTACCCTCCTGAAGATGCGCTTGTTCAAGCATGTGGGTTTGTCGTGTCTTGCGCAGACGTCAAATGAGGTCAAACAGAAGAAGAGCTGACTGATTCCTTTCACCGATGCAGTTTTCCTGTTCCTGTTGCTCTCTGCCTGACAACACAGATATTTACCACCAACATTACAGAGGAGCTCGAAAATAAAGGTGGGACTTTTCTCAAGCAGACAGCGCTGAGCCAAGCTCTGCTGTGTACTTCGGAAAATCTCATGCACTAAAGGCTGCTCCAGCATGGGGCTTTTTGGGCCAGCTCGCTGCTCCCAAATGCTCTTCCCAACACCCAGAGCATTTACTCCAGCTTCCTCAAGGCAAATGAACCTGCTGCCACCAGGACTAGGCAGGCGCCTCCTTTCCCCACCACGCTCGGCAACAACACTTGCGGCGTTTGTTGCTCTAAGTTAGCCACAGTATTTGGCAAGGGAAGTCAGGACCATTTTACAGAATCATAGAATTCACAGAATCACGGAATTGCCCAGGTCAGAAGGGACCTTTCAGACCATCGAGTCCAACCATCGACCTGACTCTGACAAACCCATCACTAACCCATATCTCTAAGCACTGTGTCTGCCCGGCTTTTAAACACCTCCAGGGATGGTGCCTCAACCACTGCCCTGGGCAGCCTGTCCCAAGGCTTGATAACTCATTCCACGTAGAAATTTTTCCTAATATCCATTTTTTTCATTTGTATGAAAAAAATTCTTAGTGTAACAACAATTAACAGTAAAGATATTTTTTTAAAAGATGACGGGATCCTTTAACCGTCCAAGAGAGAAATCTGGGATACTGGACAGCTTCTGTTCTAGCGCAAACCTCTACATCAAGTGTCTGGGTCTGACATTGAAGCTAGATTAACCTTTTCTGGGTAATAAAATTCAGCGATTCCTGTTAGCCTCAATATCTTTCCTAGTGTTTTTTTTTTTTTTTTTTTTTTAACACAAAAAGTAAATAACGACAGTTCCAGAGAACTTCCTAAAACCCAGGATTTTTTAGGTTTGCTCAGTGGAGAGAATGAGAGGGCGGGGGGGGGAGGAAGGATTTGGGGGTTTAGGATGGGGGTTTTTTGGTGCGATTAGTTTCGCACTACAAGCCCTGGGTAGATTGAGAAACTGTTATCATGGTTGAAAGGGAGGCAGACAAAATGAAAAGAAATTAAATATGGGTGTGAAATTAAACCAAAAGGAAGAAAAAGAAAAGAAGGAAAGAAAAAGCAACCGCTTGGGCTGAAAGTAAAGACAGAAAAGCTGGAGAACACAAAACAGAGCTCTTTAAACATCCAGAAGTACTTTAAAAAGGTTTCCTGTAAAAACAGGGAATTTAGGAAACTCTGAATGTACTTAACTCCATTCCTTGACAGAAAAAAATCCAAACAAAAATTCATACTGAAGGTTCCACTAGGCTATTAAAGAGGTCTCTGAGAGGTTGGAATCAAGAGTGAAAGAGTGTAAAACAACTCATTTCTCAATACCTGGGAGAAGAAAAATCTCTCTTTCTCTCATTTTCTTACTTTTTTTTTTTTCTTTATGTGTGGAGAGTCTTGTAACTGAGTCAGCAGACAGGGATTTAGCACATCTGGGTTCATTTCTATCTGCGACACTGACGACTTGAATGCCTTTGACAAGTCATTTTTTGTCTGTACTCTAGGTTCATCCTCTGCAGAAGGTGGCTGGGCAGTAAACCCTGCTGTCTTCTTATCTTGGACAATCCGAGAAATGACTGTCTCTCACTAGGAGTTATGTATTACCCGACACAAAACGGTCCTTTCTCTTCTTTTCACCAATGGTGCGATGCTACGCAAGGAACTGTACACCAGCCAGGTCGAACTTGTCCTGGGCTTCATGCTGATGAAGGCAGAAATCTCATGCATCTCCACCAAAATGATACTTGCAGCCTCCTGAAGCTGGCTCATCGTTAGCCCTTGGGACAAACTCATTGCTCGTAGAAGACTAATGATATGAACATAATGGATACATTTTTCACAATATAGCTAACGTGGACATTTTACTGTGGCACGTAAAAGTCAAACAAAGCACTTTTCTTGGTGGTTGATCTATTTGTTGAAGCTGAGCAGCTTCATTCCAAGAAAACATGCCAAAAATCCACCCTTTGGTGCTGCTCAATGAAAACGTAGCTATGGATATTGAGACAGACCTGGTCCTACAACGCTACCTGACCCCAACTCAGATACGACACTACGCTTCCCTTCAGCTCCAGCTCCTGGAGTCAGTTGACCAGAGGGAAAAGTCAGCTTGCATGCTTTCTCACTCCCTCCCCACTCGTGAAATAAATATCAGAAGGTAAATACAAAGGCCAATTTATCACCTTCCAGCATCCTCATTTGTAAGTGTCTGTGATCTGGGGGATCCAGATTCATGATTTTTTTAATTCCCAGGGTTAGAAACATGTCAGTAACTCTGAGGAGTCATGCCAATAATCAATGGAGTTTCTTCAGATTAGTACAACTACAATTGATATCAAAAGCTCAGTCATTTTGTTCAAAAACACTTTCGTGAAACACCTATTTTCCTACTGGAAATTTTCCATTCTCCTGTCGTTTTAAAAATCCAGTGGAGTTAACATGGCTTGTCTCCCTAAAAGTGCTCTTACTTATGCCTTAAATAATTTTGCTGCTCCATCCTGGTGTTTTATAGGAAGAAAACTAATATTGTATATGAATCACAGAATACAAAGCCTCCTACAAAAGACATCACTCTATTAGAAGCACGGTCAATGTGCATTTAATTTTCATTTACAGTATGTGCTCTATCCCCAGTACGCTGCCTGTAGCAGTTTGTGTTTTCATAACCTATCCCTGACACCTGACAAGAACTGGGAGTGCTGCTCCAGGATTTGGCAAGAAGGAACAGGTTGTGGATGAGCAGGTTTCTCTGACTCATCTACACGGATCAAGAAGGAAAAATAAAAGGGAGAGGGTGGAGACAGGGGGAGGGTGGCTGGCGGGGGGGGGGAAGAGAGAGGAGTGACGTGTTCCGTTGGATGCGGTGTGTAATGCCGCTGGCAGACTGCCTGCCCGCGGTGCCACCGAGTTCCAGACATGCCAGTCCCGCTGACTCAGCTCTTCGGAAGAAGGAAAAGGAAGGGAGAAATTTCACAGACGTTTCTGGTATCTGAGGGACGGGGATCGCCAGGCTCTCTTCGAGGATCTTCAAACCTGTCTGTCACACCAGGGACTCAAGCGGTGTCCCCACAGAGGCCTTAGAGAGAGATGCTCACTCGATAACCTTCTACAGAGCTGCTTATGCTCGGATCAAATCGTGCCGCTGTGGTTGTTGGAAAATTCAGCAGCACAGCTTCATCCCACAAACCAGAAATGTCAGGCCTCTCCTAGCCAAGGCTAGCTGCTCTCAGACAAGCCACTGTCTCCAAGGAGACGAGCAAAATGCATGCACATGAAGGGTATCCAAGTGAGAGAGTCTACGGTCCGTGTCACTCTTCTATATAAAAATTTCATCATCAGATTCTCGGCACTGTATCTTTTGCATGTGATTTATTTTCTAGGAAGAGCCTGAAGCCCTTAAATAGCCTGGGCTCTGCCGACCTGTGAGGCCAGCTGTATCCCGGGATACCGTGCCGTGGCAGCTCAGAACAGCCCCGCTCCTGCTTGGCTGGGGGGAGACTCTCTGCTGTCCTAGCCTTCCACTCCAAACTGATAAGGCAGGAGGAAAAAGTCCCTATTTCCCAGCAAAAGGAACAGAAACACAGACCCACACTGTCAAAGCCCCTAATTCTCCGTGAAATCAAGCAGACCTCTGCGCTTTTGTACTAAGAGCCATAGTGAAACGGCCCCCAAATCAGCACTGGGGTGAGCTTGTCTTAATTTTCGGGATCCTTACCACGGGGTCTCGACTGTTTCAGAGCACGTGAGAGCATTCAGGCTTGTCTCACTGGAAGGGAAGGAAAGGACACGTGCTTAGGGAGCACATTCCCCCATCCCTAATAGAGTCACTGTCTCTCTGGGCAGGGGACACCTCGGGGCAGCAGCATCCTGGGGGACTCTGTCGCCTGACATTGAAAATCCTACTGAATGACACTGCCCCGCTGACCCCTCACTGCGCTCCCCGCAGAGGTACAGCGGCTCTCGCGTATTTAATACAAAAATAAGGAACAACCTTTAAGTCGAGGCTTTCCCAAAAGCGAGTGCTTTGCAGCTCGCGGATAACCGTGTGGTTGGGGAGCGTCCCAGCCAGGTGCTCTTTGTCAAAGTTTCAATAAGCAGGGCCTCAACAGCATTTTCTCCAGCTTCAGGAATGAAGATAGAGATCTGGTCTCTCTGTTGCAAGGCACGGAGGGAACTAGGGGCACCCTGTCTGAAATCAACACAGCGGAGTTATGCAAAACATGTGTGCAACTGGCATCTCTTGTGTAATCCTGGCTGTAATCAACCCCTCTAACCACTCCAGAAAGGAAGGAGGGGCAGAGGGTGGAGAAAGTTCACACTTAGATCAAATAAAAAATGGGAAAACATCCAGAGAGCTTTACTCAGGTAAAAACACAGTTCCCTCTCATGGGAAACCTCCAGGACAAGTTTCCTTGAACTTCAAACAGGGTTATAAATAGGAGGAGAGTCACGCAGAGTTCAGTACAGGTTCACCGTGAAAAAAAAAAAAATCTAGACATTCTCATTTTTCTTCTTGAGTGATATCCATCAATATCTTAGCTGTAAGCCAATTCATAATTACAGCTTGCTGAGAGCTCAGGAGAATATATCAGTAGCAGCTTTCTGCAGCTCTGCTGTGGCGTGGTGTTAACTGGGTTATTTTTTTCCCCTTTACTTTCTCTTGGCTTCCTTTCCAGATGGCAAAAATACCTCTCTTACACCTTAAAGCAGCCATATATTATAAAAAATGTCAGTGGCTGTTCTCCATTTCGCACTGCCCCATAAACCAGCTCTGAGATGGCAGTGAAAGATGGCCTCAAACCACCCTTTGATTCCAAGCTCAAACTTCCTCAAGCTGAAAGGTTTCACAAACTCCTTCAAGAACTGACAAAGGCCAGGTCCAAATGCCGGATCTCCTTTCCTCAGAGGCAATATGCAAAAGCTTTTTGCCCTTGAAAATAATTTTCTTGGGGGCGGGGGGGTTGTGTGTGTGTACTTTTTTCCTCCTTAGAGCTGCCGTGGCATTTTGTTGCTCAGAGCACGTGCAAGAAGTGGTCTTGGTTTTGCTGAGACATGGCTTTCTCAAGGCCACGTTTTCATCCCAAGTGCACAAGAAAGCTTTCAGTCACCTCTTGGATCTCTGTTCTGCAAAAAACCACTGCAGCTACCTCAGAAGGCTGCCTCGGGAGCAGGAGGAGTCCTGACGCGCTGCACCATGTCCCTCAAGCTTATTCTAATGCAATGGGACACCCACCCAGCTCCCAGAGCCGGTCTGCAGCCCGGCTGTGCGACGCCTGTGTTCACAGCTGCACAAGTTCTGGTTTTGTACGTACCTATGCCAACCGCAGCATAAAAACATTGGATTTGTGAAACAATCCCCGATGACAAGGAAAACAAGGCCAAAAGAGGCCTCTGTAGCTTGAACTTAAAGGAGCAAAGGACTACACATATTTAAACATCTAAGCTCCTGGGCCCCCAGCTGCCAGCCTGTCCGTAGCAGCGCTGGTGCAGAAAGAGAAGCGACTCACACGAAGCTACCTTGGTGCTTAGGTACCCAAATTTGCAAATTGGTTTTTTTTCTTATTTCATTTTCCCATCACTGAAAAACGGATAACGAGGCAACAACACATACCCACTTCACCCAGGCTTTGGGCTGACGAAATAAGATAGGGTTCATAAAAGAAATAAGACGCAAAAATTGCAGGCTAAGTAGTAAGTCCTTTAGCATTATTAATAATCACCTTACTATTGTGTCTAAGATAATCACACCAGTATCAGGGTATAATACCTCAGTGGTTACCGTAACAATACAAAGTTGTTATTCCTTCCACTTTGTAATTATCTCATTTCACTATTGCACAAAGGCTAAGTAAAACGAAGGAGATAATAGGCAATGCTACGCGGCAGGGGCACCAGCAGCACTGGAATACTCTGCTCTGTACTTACACGACTTTCATTGCAGCAGTACGTGTGTGCCTTGCAATCACTTGTGCATCCTGCCCTCTCGCCACTATGGCAAGGTTGGGAAATGCTCTTATTCCCATTTCACCAGCAGATGACTGAGGCAGAGATGAGGTTAAGGACTGGCCCGTGTTTCCAAAGCATAATAATAGGACTTTGCAATTTACATCCCTCATACATGAGTGAGTAAGAGTAGCAAAAAATTTCAAAATTAGTAATAAAAAAAAAGAGATGAGAGGACTGGAAGATAAAGACAGACTAGAACAGAATCAATGCCAGACATGACTACAGCCCATCCCAGTGTAAACTGAGCATGGGAATTACTCACAGTCACAGAAGACAGCGTTAGGAACAGCAATAATCACAGCAAAAGAAAGGACAGTTTAGGTTAAATATCAGGATGAGAGGCACAGCTATAAAAAGCAGATGGGAAGTGGAACTGTCTCCCTAGGGAGGCGATAGAAAAACAGTCTCTCTGGATGTTTAAAAAACAGGTTAGGCATGCTGTTTAGGAGGACTGCTGCTCTACATGTAGCAGTCTTAGCACACTCATCTGTTTTTTTGATGCCAGTGAAATCCCTCATATAGCTCTGTGGCAGAATAAAAGCCCAGAGGAAGAAGAAAGTCACCGTCTCATTTGCTCCTCCAAAGCAGGATGGCTGGTGACAGAACTGGCATCACCCAGCAGTGGAGAAATGTCCGTTTTCTCTCCAAATAGCAGCCCAGAAGGGCAGGACTGGGTGCTTCATTCTGGTTGTACGTGGCCTGAGGCAACACAAAGAGGGACAGAATCTGGCTGATGACGCCAGGATGTGAATTGCTAATGTGGAGGGGAGGCAGAAAACATGCAGAAAACTGGACATCAGCAGTCCTGTCCCAAACACACGCTTCCATCTCGGCACAGGCATCCCATGCGGAGGAAAGGAATCGGTCAAAATTAATGCAGGATGATGCCATGTGAACCTTACAGCGTGCTGGCGCCATCTGAACATGGACCTTGTTACCCCTAAGTACTGGGGTACTGCAATCTGACCTTCTGGATGAGGTGACAGCAGGTTCGGGAGGTCTGAAGAAAAGGGCAGAGGATGCCCTGTCCCCTCTTTGTGAGCACCTTGTTAGGCTGCAGAACTGAAATCTGCCCTGGGGGAACGTTCCCTCACGCTGAAGCCGCAGAGTTGGGGCATTAGCACTCTTCCCCACTTTGGGGTGCAGGTGCCTCAGCACAAAACTCTTCCTTGCCAAGGGTCCAGAGACTTGGCCTGACACCAAACACACAGTTCTGCTGCTCTGTCTCATTAAGGAGAGGAAACTTGGATGATCAGGGAAAGGAGGAGATGAAGCAGCCTCCCTCCAGACCCACTCTCCTCCTCTCCGCTGAAGAACGGAGGACTTGCTGGTAGACCTGCAGGAGGCAGGGACATCGCAAGGCCACGTTCCACTGAGAGGCAGAGCAGGAGGCACAAGACTTGTCTCACAGATAGCACGATAAATCTTAGCACCTACTCATCTTGCTGTGAACTGATATTTAGAATGAGGATACTGCCGTGGTGTCGGGGTGTCTCGTCACCAGCAGAGTGGGTGAGTCTTTCTCTATTCAGCCGATTTACAGGCAGCCCCCAAGCACCAGAGGAACAGGGTATCTCCTGCTTACAGTGGGGCACCACGAGAAGCAGGTGTCTGTTACCCTCTCATCTCAATCACACTGCCCACAGAGAGAGGAGGGGGAAAAAAAAAAAAAAAAAAAAGAAAACCCAAAAAGGGGTGTGGGGGGAAAAGCTGATAACCCAGTCCCAAGAGAAAGAGAGACTCGTGAGGCTGGCACACAGCACACCTCCCTTTGCTCGGCAGAACCACTTCTCCTGTTGGGAACACATCTCCTGGGCTGAACAGTCAAAGACTGATCCATAACTACTGCAGACAAGAATAGGAATCTTTATGGAATTTCAAGATTTTTAAAAGTCCAGCAAGAAAAAAGCGAACACTCACTGCTCTGGGTGGAACCATATCTTTTCATGAGTTCTCCCCAAAACCAAAACCCAAATGTACTTTTTCTGGAAAGATCATGATCCTACAGCATCTTTACATCAAAGATGGCTTCTCAGTGATAATTACACCCTGTAGAAAAGGCTTAGCATGACCAAGCTTGTACACTGAGATAATTCTGAGCATGTAAGAGATGATCTTTTCATGTAGCTGGTACTAATACTTGTCACGGTGGTGCTCTGGAGGTGAAGAGGACCCTACCGCTTCAAGGATCAGGTTCAGAGGGGGCTTTAGCGAAGCATGGGATACAAGTTGGCTCTACAGAGGATTAAACTTTAAATAAGGATGCCTAGGGGATGAAAGCTCTGGCATACCAACCTCCTACCCTTGTAGACATTTTGATCTTACCTTCCAAAAATGCACATACAAACAATACGGGAAGCAGAATACCGGAGATTTTAGATACTCTGCAACGCAGAGCGAAGGCCTCGAGGTACTGGAAGCATTAACGAGAAAGCAGAGCTGCTGCAGTATTGTGTACATGCTCATAACAGTTTGGAACCTGGAGTCTGATAAGAAAAACACAAAATGATTTTGCGATGAGGTTAATTCCACTGAGTTTAACTGAAACAGCAGAAGAAAACCTGAGAGAAAGAGCAGCTCTGCCTGATTAAACAGAGCTCAAAGTATCAGATCAACAGAATAAATGTCCACCAGCTCATCCCAACTGAGGGAAGATGCTGTTTGCTAAGCTATTTGCAGAACTGGGATTTGTATGCAAAATATCCCCTCTGCCCCTTCACATACTCGCTTCATTTTTCACAGATAGTACCCTACTTGTTCACATTTAAATTTTTTTCCCCCATTCTGTATGTGTTTGAGTGAGTCTAGCTCAGAGTGTAATGAGAATTTCAGGTCCCGAGATTCTTCTGATTATGATGTTCCCATCCTCAAGAACATGGTTACGGAGTAGATATCAGGCCTTTTGAGAGTGGAGAAGTTAATAGTGGTCAAAGTCTCTTCAAGGTGAAAAAAGCAGTTTAAAACATTGACTCTTTATTATTCTTAATAACCATCCTTGCTGCTGTTTCAGTAATTCTCTCTGGCTTTTGACAAGCAGGACTTTACGCCCAGCACTGGTGGGGTTTTAGCACTGTGCTTGTTCATCCAATTTTTTCAGCTGGACTGAGACATTCGTGGGTGGAATGACTCTCCCAAACATGTCCTGACTCAGGCACGTCGTCAGAACCAGGCTGCAGGTCCCCTCTGCCTCTGAGCACAGTCGCGCACGCAGGAATCCCACCGGCCACGCAACTGCACACGTGTTGGACACGGCGAACGGCTCCCTACCACGCGGGAGGAGCTGAGAGAGAAGTCCTTACGGAGAAGAAGAGATGAGAAAGCTAGACTTGCCAACCAAGAAACATAGGAAGAGTTACAAAACTACCTTTCCGTGAACATGGCATTTACCTTTTTAGTTATACATGCCTTTTATCTTGTGCACTGTACATAGTTTGCTAAGATTGTGCTTTTGGGAGTTTTTGCCTAAGCGCTTCTTTTCAAAACACATGCTTCCCCGCTTTTCTTTTGCAAATAAAATGATACCATTAGTTCAGTGCTATTGAAGAGCTGGGCAGTAACAAACAATGTGCAGCAGCAGCACAGGAAGAAGAGGAGGAGGAAAAAGCAAATATTTGTTAAAAGCAGAAAAGGGAAAAAAAGGGCATTTTCTAAACAGGGAAGAAGTAGCTTGGAAGCAAATTTTAAAATACATTGTGAGGAAAAGCTTCTGTGACAGGAAAAAATAATGATCTGACTACCCATTTTTTAGGAAGAAACAAACAGTAAAACAGCTTTCATATATGAATAACACTTACATAAGCCCCCAGTAAGGGAAGATGATTGAAGCTGCCAAGATAAAGAGAAAAATCAGGAAATTCCAGAATTAAGGTTGCCTGAGAAGGCTTCTTGTAGCCAGTTTGTGTGTACGCATGATGAGACAGTCTTTTAATCACAAAATAATTTGCCCACAGGACCACTCTCGCTTAGTGCAAAGGATGGAGGGATGGTGCTCACTTAATGAAAACCTATTCTGTGCTTTGTTTTCCCCTCAGCGAGTGATCCTATCCCTCATTTATGGCTTACTGCCCAAGCCCCGCTCGGAAAACTAATGCACTCATGTTTTCTATGGGCTCTTCCAGATTGCTCATCATTGCAGCCTTGACTTTTTTTAAGAACTATCAAAGCGTTTATGTTTACAATAGCATTATGGGAGGAGGGCTGACTTGGCTCCATTTTAGACACGAGAGAAATTCATATCAAAGCATAATTGCCAATTTTATGTGCCCATTTGAGGATGCCTGGCTTTTCAGGGTAAAACAGCACCAGGTTGTACGTCATATCTTTCAAAGTACAAACGTCAACACCTAGGTGCATTAATTATCAGATCGATCTGTCTTCCTTAAAACTTCTGGGGTTTGTTCATTAATTGTCTACAGTAGAATTCGTTTCACCTGTTTCCTATCTGCCTTTGTCTCGTTGCACAGTTCTAGAGACGCTGGAGAAGTTGGGCAGGTCTCCGGGTGAGCCAGCAGGTACTCTGGGACTGCCGTCAGGGGACCGGCTTTGTCTGGGTGTTTTCCTCTTTAAAACCAGGAAAAGCTAGGCAAGGTGAAGCCAATCCCTGCTGGTGTCTCAAGCGCACCCTGCAGGAGGGGGCTACCAATGTCTGCCCCAACCCTCCGGAGCCTGTACTTACACTCACGCCCTGGAAGCCCACTCGGGCACCTCTCCTGTATTATCTCCGTTGTGGAACTATAGAGTTAATTCTGAAAACACCATCTGAAAGCCCTGTAAGTACCTTGAGGCTCATGCCCACTCTTAGTGTAATTCTGTGCATGAATCTCTCCCCAGGCGTTATCCTACTGATGTCCTGGAGGCATCATTATATTCCTGAAACCAAAGAAGCTGCATGTGGGAGGAAAATATAGACACAAAGTTCATCAGAACGCCATATGTCAGTAAAAGGTAAATAATTGCAGGAGTAAATCACTGCAAGGTAAGTCCTTAGTTACTTAGGGTTAAACAGCAGCAGCATTACAGATGTGAAGTAATATTTTGTTAAGCACTCATCCTGGGAACACTTGTATAGAAAGATATTATTCTGTACAAGAAAGGAAAGCAAAATGTGGACTGTGATGCTTAGAAACATTTTCAAATAAATAGGAAATAATATTAAAAAGCATGAACAAAAAATCTATCCAAAGCAAAAAAAAAAGAGAAAAGAAAGACGCTGTCACAAATTATTATTTAAGTTAATAGTAGTTTCAGCTATTTCAAATATCTCCGAGATGCTTCTGCTAATTTCTCCTTGCAGTTACATTTCCTTATTTTTTCACCTTTCCTGTCTCATTGTATGAAAACCCTGCAGGAAGCACAGGAAAAGTTGACTAACTGGCTGTAGGAGAGGGTGCAACTGCCTAAGTGGCGACACCAACAAAGTGCATTCAAATTCACACATCAAACTATCTGGGAGGAAAAAAAAAAAGATATAAAAAAAAAAATCTTCAATTTCTTTCTTGCATACTCTGCCTTCCATAAAACATAGAGTAGTTTAAAACCTTCTTAGGAAGGAAAAGAAGAGTGGGGCTTTTTTGAATAATGGCACTCTCTTATTTAAGGAGGAAAAGGACATACAACATAGAAGAGGAAATTGGTCTTGCATTTATGAAATCATGTGCCAGATCCTCAGCTGGTGCAAAACAGCAGTCCTTTCCTTGCTTAGGGGATGTAATTCCAATCTATATCAGCTGAGGATCTGATCTAAAGAGCTTTCCTCTTACAAACATAAAAACATATTCAGACTCACCTCAATTTAGACATTAAGTTTACCAGATTGAAACTGGATTGAAGTCTCACATTTTAAAATAGTTTTCAACCTCTTCTTTCTATATGTTATCCGATATCCTCTTTTATGGTCAGAACTAGCAGAAGATGTACACATTTGATGAAGTTTACTAGATTTGCTATACCTTCAAGGTCTACTTAGGGACTTGGATGTGTGATTTATTAAAGCAGAGAGTGCTTGTGTAGTACATTGATACAAAACTGCTTAAAGTCTCTAGGGAACACCTACCCACCTTCTCCATGAACCATGTTCACGTACGTACGCATAAACCAACCACGCCTGCCTGTACAACAGGGACAGAAAGTCACCGTAACTCCCATGCTCACGTTCAGATTGGCGCTTCCCCTTTCTGTAGGTGGGAGCCAGGTTTTAGGGCAATGCCTCAGGGTAACTCTTCATCCCTGAGCGCTACTCTACGAATGTTCTCGGGGAGTACCATGGGAGCTCTCGTCCCTTGCCCTCTGCTGAACACTGCTGTAGCTGACTGCTTAGAGGGGTGAAGCTTTCCCCACCCAAAACAAAACCTAAAATTACAAATTGGGCACAGCTAAGTCAGCTAGGGAAGGAGCTGCAGGGGAACTCCTGTGTCTAAGCAGCTTAGGTGCCTTCTGAAAATCCCACACCTTTACGTTTCATCCTCACGCAAGAAGCAGAGACATCAGGCGTGTACTTTTCTACCAGGAAGAACAAACAATCTCTATCGATGGCTGTATCTAGGTAACAAAATCTATATTCATATTATGAAAACAATCTTCAACCGCAATGCTCATGTATTGTGATGTGGGCTATTTTATGTCACAACTCTCTTTTGTATTTAATTGTGAATATATTTATCATGTTTTCTTTTTTACTAAATTTCAAGTTGAAACTACAGTTATGGTCAGATACGTGAAAATTACGACTCACAGTACCACAGGCATTTTTCCCTTCTGACTTTCAGATCTAATCCTCTCAAGCTGACGACTCTCAAGCGATTATTCTCGCCTGGGCTCGTCCCACACTTGCACACTCCCTTGGAAGCGTGTGCTTTCTGTCAGCAGTCCGTTTGCATCAATACAGCCTCCTGCGTACTCCAAAGCCCACCTGCAGACGCTCGCTAGCTTCTCCTTTCTGATTCTTGGAAATGTCAAGGCAACTCTGTATCCTAAGACCAACCTAATGCTCATAAAACAGAACCCTCTGCTGAAGCGGGGCTGACCCTGTAGAAGAGATGCGTCTACAGAGTCAGGAAGCTCCATGACTACATTTTTCACATGCAGAGTTTCTGCCTGCGGCTGCACTTCAACCACTGCGTTTCAGCAGTCACACGTTTGCTAACACCTCAAAAAAAGTTCATCTGCAATGCTGTCACTTGTATCCAGGCCAATTATCTCTGCTCATTCAACAATGAAAAACACAGCCCCCTATAAATGGCCTGGACACAAAGTTGAACATCCTAGGAGAGAGAAAACGCAGCAAGGTAAGATCTTACTCAGGAGTCCGACACAAACGAGTAAGTGGGCAGAATGTGGCCCCTTGGTGTAACGTACAGGGACTGGAAACATATCTGATCCTGATCATCAGGGCTACCAACATGACTACTAACATGCAGTTACACCATCTGTATTTCTTTAGAACATATCAAGAAACTCTATCAAGTAGACTTGATACAGACATGACACTACCAAGTGGCAAAGCAAGACAAGCCCGACCTCTCTCCGCCACCTTCTGCTCCAGGCTGAGTGCTGTGGCTGCCATGAATTAGGACTTCACAGCAAGATGTAAGTGACCCAAAAGTGCAATTAGGAGGTTTTTGAAAGATGAACAAGTATGGACTCCACCAGCATATGGCATTTATTAGATGAAGAAAGGGGTATGAACTGCAAAGGAGGCTCCCAAGAGCACACAGTTATTCTTTGTGATCTTTGGAATTTCACAGCCACTTTGGGGCTGAGAGTGTCAAAACAATCTGCCAGTGAAGTCTGGATACACCCAAGGAGCCATTCAAAGGGAAACGCGATAGCATCAGCAGAGGAGTTCAGCTACACAAAAGGAGAGGTGTGGCTGAACCACAACTTTTCTGATTCACGTCAAGGCTTTCCCAAAGTTCAGAGCTGTGCTATCTGAAGAGGATGGTCCAGACCCAGAGCCACCTGGAACACAGTTATTTTGGCAACCCGCTTCACTTGAACGGCAATAACAAAGAAAAAAAACAAGAGGGAAGAGAAGACAAGGAGGGCTCACCAGAGTGCGTCCTGAGGTGTCCTGTGAGGGCGTCCCTCCGTCGGCAGGCATAGCTGCAGAAGGGACATTTGAACGGTTTCTCCCCAGAGTGCAACTTGATGTGCCTCAGCAGGTTCCCCTTCTGGGTAAAAGAAGCTCCACATTGGTTACAGTGGAAGGGGCGTTCACCTGGAAGGGAAATGGAAGGGAGCTGTCAAGAAACAGTGGAAGATGCATGGAGCCCGTTATCTCGCTCTTCATAACAGTGCCATCAGGCACGGTCCCCACGACCACGGTCACACAGCACTTGCTAAAGTCAGAGGCCGTTTCTTTTGCACAAAGGGCAAAGCCTCCCGTAGCGATCTGGGGTTTTTCTACAGCATCAGCCTGAGGTGACTAACACAGCCCGATTTTCATAAAGTTCTCCACCTCAGAGGTTTTATCCTTCATAAAAGATGAGCTCTGCTCCAAATTTAAATCCATAACTGTGGTTTTGTAGTATTTATCTCTATGGTTTTGCACTTATTTTTAGTATAGGTCCAATAAACACGAGTATTTAGAACTCATCGTAACAATTGGACTCGGACAAAAGTTAAGGTCTTTGCTTCCAACCAAATCTTTTGCTTACATTATCCTTTAATTGAAATCCCTTTTTAAAGGCTGCTTTGCATTGCTAGAGTGGCGTGAAGAGAATCATGCAAGTGAGGATCAGGCCCACAAACTTTGGGCAGTAGCAAACACTGAGAAAAATCTTACGCCATTAAGCTGTGAAATAAGCAAATTTGTATTCCAAGTAAAACTAATTGAAAAGACTTATGTGATGAAAAAAATAAATAAATCAGAAAATCTACACCTTCCCCCCTCTCCCTTCACCCCATGCATTCACACACACACATGCAGAACTTGTTTTGATGTCAATCCTTCATATTTGCTCTGGACAGTGGGAATTAGGTCCATAACAACAAACGTCCATTAAAAAAAAAAAAGTTATTATTTAGAGGAAAACCCCTGATAAACTGGCCGTGTGGGAGGTGTCCCTGCCCAGGGCAGGGAGGCTGGAACTCAGTGATCTTTACGGTCCCTTCCAACCCAAACCATTCCATGATGCTATAAACTCACACAGGTTTTGTAAAATATTGTCAAAACCATTCTCTATGTCAACATTTGTTGAGGACACTCGGTCTGTTCCAGCACTCTTGGGCAGGCAATCAGCTCTCATCATCTCCTTATGCCTCACCGGGGACAGTGCGAATCAGCAGGGCGCAAGCATATCCTCGTGCTGGCCCCTCGCCGAAGCGCTTGACCGCAGCTGGGCTCGGGATGCTGAAATGTTTCCACCAACCAGGGTCCCACTTCAACAAGGTCTTGAACATCAGGTTTTAGCTGTACGCAGTCTCATTCCTTTTTTTCAGTGTATCACCTATTACGGAGCCTTGGTCAATGCCTGGTGGGACTTGCTGAGGTTGAATTCACTGGCCTGAAGCACAGTTCTCACGAAAAACAAACACGTTCTGTGATCTGTCACATCTCTCCAGAGCCTTTTTCAATTGCTTTAAAATGATTACTCCCTTGCTAGACCCAATCAAGGCTATGTTTTCATCAAAGTAGTTCATGTGTCTAGTGTAAAGTCCTACATATATCTATTCATTCAAATGGAAAGCGGGAGGAAGAGACCTCTTACAGATGTCCACAAGCAATTCTTGCTTCACTGGCTGAAATCACTGCCAGCGTTTTGGTCCTGCCAGGAGGGCAGCAGAAGGCCGCACATATGCCATACCTCTGCAACTTCACTTTACATGCGTGAGCTGCAATTACAGCTGAAACCACTGCAGATGCACTGAAAAAGATACTAAGGTTCCTACAGTCTTGCCAAGAACGTTATGGAGTAATGATTAAAAAAAAAAATAAATAAATAAAAAAATCAGGGCATGAAGCTCTTCAGAACACGAGCTCATTGGAATTGGTAAAGAGTCTGTGGTTTCCCTTTTAAACTCCCACACTATACTTAAAAGATCTGATTAGCCATTATCTTCTTTTCTATCATTTCAAAATGTCCATAGCAGAGATATGTAAAGAGACTGCAGTAGAAAAATATATGGGTTTTTTCTTTTCTGTTTTGCTTTCACTGTCTGAGAAAACAGGCAAAACCCCTTCCTTTGACACGTTTCTCGGTATTCAGGAATGATAGCTTCAGTTTCAGGATGACAAACATTAAAGAAGGTACGAGTTTCTTACCGGGTCTAAAGTCTTTCCTTTTACTCCTGCTGTATTTAAAACTCTGCAGTTAATGCGTTTTACCTGCTACATCTCCCACTTATCTTTGATATTTTGGAAGCCACGTACGAGCAGGTATTATCCCTCAATAAACTGGCAGCTGGAGAGATGCTGAAAGCCTTTGGTCAGGAATTCAGACAGTCCCCGCACTACAGTTCAGTGGCAAAGATGACATGAAAACCCTCACCACGAAGTCACCACTGCTCTGCTCCTCTCTTGCAACAGACAGAATCTGCCACAATAGCACATCTTACCTTAAATAACCTTCGTGTCTATTTAAAGCTAGCATGAATTCATTATTCCTACTGGCTTAATTCTGGGTAAATAACTGCTTTGATCTGCTTGTTATACTTTTGCCCAATCATTTGATTCCTCTTCCTTGTTTAAGCTGCAGGCTTGTGGGATGACTGCAATTTTAGTCCCACCTCCACGTTATTCATTAGCTGCTTTTACATTTAGCATGGCTAATCTGAGAGACAATTACCCAACAGAAGGGTGCACAAAAACTGAATACGAAGATTTTGCTGGTTTTCCAAGAATTCTGCTGTCTGATGCCCACTCCAGATAGCAGCAAACCAGCTTTCTTCATCACTTCAGTGCCTCGAGATAACTCTTTTCCAATTATTTCTCCTGCTGCCTTTTCCTAGTAGGTTTGTAAGCAGTTCTCTGTATTATTATTTCCTAATAACAAAATAACAACCTTGACATCCTTATTCACTTCCCTTACGCTTCTGTGAAAAGTAAAAGTTTTTATTCATAGGCTGCAATTAATTGCACTTCAAATTAAACATCCACTCACGAAAAGTCTTTACCTAAATACATTTCTTCTCTACATGTCAGTGCCTGGCTGTGTTTAAAATGTTTTCCTATCTCTGGGGGTGATGGCAGCAAAGACATATCAGAAACTATAGCCCTATTAAACAAGCGGCACACAAGAGGCTACTGCTAATAACCAGCATGGTGTGTATTTCACAGTTCTAGCTGTCTATGTATCTACTGTTTGACTCTAAGAAACTTGCACTGATTTATTAAAATAAGAACTCCTGATAAGAAGGACATGTCCTGAAAAGTTACAAAGCAAGCTGTTTGCTTTTCAACACTGGGAACTACGTGACTGCAAAATATCTTTAGTCTACTTGAAGTATCAAACCTTTTCTCTATTTTAGAGCTAAACCAGGGCAGAAAAACCTCAAACCTTAGTGAAAAAGAAAAAAAAAAAAAAAAAAAAGAGAGAGAGAGAGAGTTTCTGAGTGGGGAGAGGGGGAGGAACAGCTAACCAAACAAAAAAGATACTCCTTTTCAACTCCAGATTTAAGATCCAAAGCCAGACAAAACCCAGAATGCCTTAAAAGCCTTGTTCTCCATCCCAGGGAATTTAATTATCTAAAGTTACTTCAGGAATGGACAAGGCAAGGTAAGCCAGAGCTGCGAAGTATTACCTACCCTAAAGGCTTAATAAGAGGGGCTTGTGCCAGGGAACTGCCCTGATAATTAAATTAATTAATTAAAATAAATCTATGGGAGTTTATCATTTTACAATTAAATAAAGTATTAATTGAAAGGTACGATTTCAAATATTTACCTCCAAATTACAGTAAACTTCACAGTTCATTTTTGAACATGCTTCCATTACAGCTACGTCTCCTCCAAGAAAAATAATAATGAAATATTACTGCTCTGTGGCTACACCAGTATCTAAAGCACACAAGTTAACTTGCTGTTGTGTAAACAAATACTGAGATGAAAGGTGAAGTGGACCGACTGAGTCAGGGTTATTAGCAAGACACGGTCGTTTCATAAATATCTTTAATATACGGCAGCTGGCTGAAGCCTTCATAGCACCAGCCACGAACGCTGTCTCGCTGATACAACCTGAAACCAGGCAAATGAACTGATTAACTTCCTACAAATAGCTTTCATATTTTACCATGTAAGTGTCAAATGTTATTTCAAAAAAGCAAACCGACTCCTTTTTTCTGCTTAATTGGAAGCTTCCCCGCACAATAACTCTCCTTTACCGCCTCAGCACGGAAGTGCTGCGCAGAAGTTTCAGTATGAGTTACCCTTCTTCGAATTTCATACTGGTGCAAAACACAGCGCCGATATTTTCTGTATCAAAACAGAAATTTAACTGAGGATAAGGAGCCCCCGCAGACCTTGCAACCAGAGAGACTTAGATTTTTTCGTAACCCTTGGCTGGTAACTTTGGTGCCCTTGAAGTCAAATGGAGCGACTCATGAAATAATGGTGTTCTCCTTAACAGCGAGGCCTGGTTATCTCTACAGCAGCGCTCAAGTCTCTTCCTGGGAAGGTTTTAATTACTTTTTTTTTTAAATAAACATACATTGGTTTTAAAGTCTCTTCACAATAACAAGAAAAGCCCGGACAGAGTCCTTCTAAATATAAGAACCGAGTCCAATGGGGCTACAGTTAATATCTGTCCTGGTCAAACGTATATCTAAGATCTCAGCCTTTTTTGTTTGGCACATACTTTCAGTATGCAAAGGATAGCTGAGGTACTTCTCAAACAGCTTTTTTTTTAAAAAACCTCAATGCAAACTTACTGTGCCCATGCTGCCATCAGAAAGTATTTGCTTATACTACTAATATTGATTTTTTTTTTTTTTTTTTTTTACCCTTCCATAGTAGGCTTTTTGTTAATATTCAGGTAAAATGAAACATTTCTCCTGATGCATCAGGTGCTGCAACTGCTCCGATTCGGCTCTGTCCCAGGAGCACAAGTGAAATATCAACTGACAGGCAGGGAGCCGCAGTCTGCCTTTACGGAAACACGGAGCAGCAGGCTTCGCTCGTCTCTGCATTTGTTATCCTGGGGACTGCCTAGCCGGCCTACCTACTTACTCTTCCATCAGCTTCACTGAACTGGCTGCACATCACTTAACATCAGTGATTTGAGGGTTTTTTGCTGGGAAAAACCTACTTCCAGATTGGGCAATTTATTATAGAAGAGTAGCGACAAATCTCTCATGAAAAGTTCCTGGGAAATCCTGGGTGATTTCCAAGGGTCCTCTGTACACAAATTTATGACCGTATCCTTTAGAGAGAGAAATCCTTTAAGTGAACTGGCAAAGACATCAGCAGAGTTTAGCTACTAAGTCCTGCGAGTAAAACACATCCTTATGCAGAGGATCCTTTTGAAAATCTAAGCTCTCCTTCCTTATGCTAAAGTAGAAAATGAGACTTTTGGGAAAGTTAGATTTAAGAACCTAAATAGAAAACATCACGTTTAGAAATTTGGCCCTACAATTTTTGATTCAGTGCCAAATCAATTCATATTGCAAGAGACAGGAGCCTGCACCAGGTTACAAATTAAAAATTAAACCAAATAAAACCTTTTTACTAAAAGAGTAAGACGGGCAGTCCAATGGAGTTAGTTGCAATGTGTTAATGTGACCATTTGTTTAAATTTGTTCCTGGTTAGATGCTTTAGGCATAGAAGCCTTTTATGCTGAACAGCATAATTTGTTTTTTCCTCATTAATTAATTGCGCCCAAAAAACTTGAACCCCCGCATGAAAAATAAAAATTAAATGGCATTCAGAGCTCCAGTGTTGTGCATGTTCAATTATAACGCTATGGATGCTACAGCAAAACTTGAGGATTTTCCTCACGGGCACACCACGTACTAAAACACATGTGGAGTGCGAGCAAAGATCTGAGACCCTCCTGCCATTAGCACCCCAAAAAAGCCTCAAAATAACCTACCAGCAGCCCAAAAAGAGAGTGGGGCAAGACTGCTGTCCCTGCTGCATCCTGCCCCGTGCCCAGGGACCCGGCTCTGCTGCTCACCCCCTGCATCCACGCAGAGGAAGCATTTAAGCATCCTCAACAACGAGGATGAGTTCCCAACCCGCCTTTCGAAATAAAAAGCGTTTCAGAATCCAGCAGTGGAGTAGATAAAGGACTGGACGTTACGGTGGAGAAAAAAATCACAATTCACAGCACAAGGGAGAAGAACGCGCGGACCTCGCAGGTCGCAGAGGCAGCAGCACGGCTGCAGCAGCAGGTGGTTTCTGCTTTACCAAAAGTGAGAAGCAAGGAAATTGTAATTCAGGCCTGCTAGCAGAAAGCCTAAAGAGGTGAGAAATCACTGGAGTTCCTTTTCATTACCTCAGACAAATTGGATTATTGACCTTATCTTCTTCCTCTCCCCTTCCCTCAACATGCCCAAGCAAAAGCCCCCGGAGTATCCCGTGGCAATATTGTGTTACCGGTCATCTCCTGCAGTAACAAAAAACTCTGCCAAAGATGCTGCAACCTGGGGCATGTGCTGTGGAATATGAAGTTTGAACCCAAAGAAGATAGTATGGGAAAGGAGGAAAATAAATCAAACCTGACACGTGCTCTTTTTCTGAGAGGAGGACGGGAGGGAGAGGCTGGGGGGTTACCCTGCTCACTAAAGCAGGGAGTGCATCATCCTTAATTCCCACAGTGCGCTTTTTATTTATTTTCTGTCAGTGATGACAAATAAATAGAAAGGCCTTCTCCTGATGCCCTGGTAGATTACAAAAACGCTTCACCAGAATTGACAGCGTTTCAGAGAAATGTTGTGTTCGGTGGTATCAGCTGAGCAGGGCCACGCGCTCCGTGATGGAGGTGCCGTGGACCAAAGCATCGCTTGCACCACGTGCACGATCCGAAGGATAAACGGGAAACCCCCAGCTCCGTCTATCACGGGAAGGGATGACTGCAGGCATCAGAGGAAACGGATGCCACAGCCCACGAGGATGAGAGATGGGACACTGAGCTCATCCACCCTGGCCTCACCCCCACCACAGAATATTTTCCGCATCCCTATATCCACCTGAACTACCATAACGTGGCAGGGAGGACACCTGCTCCTCAGGAACTGAGGCACAATGGCTGAAGAAGACTGTGCCCCTTGAGGTGTGTAACACAGCCAAAGCCATATGCACAGCTTCTCGCAACGCCTGCGTCCCCAGCGTAAGGAAAGCCACTCTCATCCCAGCACACACGCAAATTACAGCCTCTGCTATGGACCACGGCATTTTGGGTGATTTACAGAGAATTCCGTCAGTTTTTGGGGGAAGAGAAAAAGACTTTAGTTTTTGCCAATGCAAACAGCTGGCCAGACCATGCTTTGGTTTCCTACAGATAAAGGGGAGAGTAAGGTGGGATTCAGCTCCCAAAACATACTGAAATTGGCTTTGAGAGGTAAGGATTCACATGCCGGTTGCATTAGCTGATAAAGAATATAATCTGTTTCCACTCACTAGGGACAACCTCCCTTCCCTCCACTGTTCTCCCTTGGGCTGCAAAACCAGACTACCCACAGGTCAGGGCTCATTCCAGAGCTGGGGCCAGCCCATCGCACCCCGCTGCCGAGGAAGTGGCGACAGATTTTAAAATGCTGCACTTCAAAAGACAGATACCAGTATGTTAAAAATACCCCTTCGAATCAAGGATGTGGAAATCCGAGCAAACTTCTCCTTCTGTTGTGGACAGTGAAGTAGCAGCGCAGATTAAAAAACAAACAAACAAACAAAGTGGGGGTGAAAAAGAACAAAATCCCCCGCAAAATTTGCCAACTGGTTTACTGAGAGTAGAGCACTGAGCTGCACGGTGAAAGGAACGCCATTCCTATATGCTTGAAATCATCTGTATAGAGCCATACACCGCAGCTCCTCTGCTCAGATGGCAAGAGAGAGTCAGAGCTCTACGAGGAGCCCGCAGCAGCCTGCAGGAAAAAGCTACCGGTTACACGATCCCTCCCCGGAGAGGTGCGGACAGCCCTCTCGCCTGCGCGCAGATGAGACTTTGTTCCCTTCGCTTTGAATTTGCACGTTCTTCTTTAACACGAACAAGGCAGCTTGTTCGTACTTAAAAGATGCGCTAGCTATTCAGCATCTCAAAAAACGCAGACCATTTAATTAAGTACCTAAATCTAAATTTAGCAGGTCTAATTTAGCTGTTCGAGTTCAAACAAATGGACTCCGATGCACCTACAATACATATGCTCAGATACGTGCGAGTGCCAGTGAAAACTTTTGGGGAGGTTGAAAGCTGGGGACTCAGTCTGTTACATTCTCTGGTCTCTCTCCCTTTCTTCGTAATAGGATGTCAAACTGTTAATCAAGATTTCGGTTCTCCACCTAATGCTTTTCCCCTGTCATAATTGCCGTCTAAAATCATGACTGCATCATAAATGATACTGCAATGCTTTGCATTATACATTTATGTTAAGTTATTATCAATACAACTTATATACAGAGCATTAACTATGTAATATATATTTATTATTCCTCTGTACAGAAATTCTATTGATTTCTTTTCCATCCAGCGCACACGACTTGACTGCAAACTACCGGCTTTACAAAGGGATTACACAAAGTCTTTCTTACTCTACTGTAAAACCCCACTTTTCTCTTTATATCCTAGCAGATACCTCTCAGGCAGTGGGAGTCTGTCACCCCATTAAATAACAGCAGAGGAAGATAAAAAACAAAATATCTTCCATTTTGTCCAAAAAATATGAAGAACAAACACCCGCTGAGGCTCCAACACAGAAACCTGTGCTTAACCTTAATAAGATTTAAGTGTGTATCTTAAATTAAGCATATATTGTAGCACTTCAGGTGACTGACATGTGCTTAAATCTCATAAAAGTTAAGCACAAGCTTAAGTGCTTTTTTGAACCAAAGGCTCTGGCAGGTAGACCTCTGCAAGACCGGAGAGCATGGTCTTCTGGCACCATCTAGACTTTTATCCTGTTGGAGGTAACTGTCACTCCCACCAGCAGCAGAGGCGAGCGAGGACCAGCCTCTAGGGCACCCCGGTTTGTCCTATGAGCCAAAACTCCCCTGAAATTCCCTGTTTTGAACTCGAGGCCTCATCTTTGAGGCCCCAGTGACCTGCTCAATCAGCCTACGGCAAAGGCTTTGTCTGTCTCTTGAGTTCTCAAATCCATAAGCCTAGTAAGCTGGTTTGGTCTCCAAACAGTAGTAGTACTAATAGTAATAAAAAGGTGCCACAAACATGGTACCTGGATGTTGAGGGGGAGCCAAGCACTAGCCCTCAAGAGCGGTTCAGGTGAGGTTTCCCTGATGGAGCTGTCACGCGACGAGCAGCAAGCCCACCCCGGCGTCAGGATCGCTAGGTCATGTGTGTCCCCCGCGGGGTTTGCTGGAACTCGGGCATCATGCCCAGCCCCTCGCAAAGCTGGCATTGTCCACCTGTGAGCACCTCCAAGGGAAGACCATCTAAGACCCACCTTAAAGGCTGAAAAGCCTTGCACGTGCGCACGCACACAAACACACACACATCCCCGTTCCAGAGAATGACTCTCACCATCTTGCCCCTGATCAAGAACAATTAAAAAAAAAAAAAAAGGCAATTTCCAGACTTTTGTGCTGTTTTTAAGAACCAAAGGCTGGAAAGTCAATGTCAAGGAAGCAGCATGCTTGCCAGAAAACACAGCATCACCAGAATTTGGGGAGCAGAGGGAGACCCAAAACGACAAAGCCCATCTTTCCCCTCCCCAGCCTCCCATGAATAATAAAGGGAAGAGAGAAGGCAATAGCAACATCAGACGCCACAGGCAGTCATCAGATTTTCTTTCAGCTGCTTACCAGTGTGGCTCCTCTTATGTACCATTAGCACATTGGGCCCAATGCAAACCATGCCACAGACGTCACATTTCAGTTTACCATTCGGAAGCCGGATTCCTCCCTCGCTCGATAGCTCCTGGATCTTTCTGTTATCCGCCATCTCGTTACTCTCAGTGAGGGGCTCTTCCAGGCTGCTTCCTTCATCATGAGCCCTGATCTCATCTTCCTGACCCAGGGGCTTCCTGTCACATTCCTCATCACTTTGCATTTCTAGCTTTACTGAATTTGCTGAAATAAAAATAAATAAATAAAAAAAATAATTAAAAGTGTGTATTTCTAAGTTCCCATTTGCTAGCATCATGATAAATTTCTACTGTTATCAATATTAAAGCACGGCCAGGAAGCTCAAAGGAACACGAGGGCTTCACGGTGGTCACAGCACTGCAAGTTACAACTATATATTTCTTCAAGGCCTTTTTTTTTTTTTTTTTTTTTAAATAATCCCAATTTCCATCCCTATTTTACAGCTCAAACTCAGGCACTGCGTGATCCAGAAGCCTACCAAAAGTTGCAGAGATGCAGCAGGCTTAAGTAATGACCTCCTGCTTCTCAGCTTGAGATACAGGAGCCCCCCCTCCCTTTGGAGGAGCCCAAGTCACAGGAGCAAAGGACGCAGCCAAAGGTGCTTCCTCCAGGTCTCTCCTGCCCAGGGCACCAAGACGTAGGGTGTCCAAAGACAGGACACAGCTCATGGAAACAAGCACCCTTTGCAGGCAGGATTGTTCAAAACGATTTCCGAATCACCCTGCCTGCACGGGCAGGTTTCCTGACGGAGGGGAGACCAATTTCTGGATAAGCCTCCAGTGCTTTTTTGACACCATCTTCTGATTCACCTAAGTGGGACACAGCCAAGGTAAACAGGTCTGAAGCGAGACCTACGCTGCTGGCTTATTTATATTTGCAAGTGAAATAAGGACAGTTGAAGATCTTTCTTATCTGACTGGTTAAACATGGAAACCTTTTAGCTGCTTTTGTGCATGCTTTAGCCAACACCAGAATGGAACTCCTCACGTATCTCTTAGGTGGACAGCTGATTTCTGGGATCCTTGGGTCACAGCATGATCCTCCTCTAACTAGCAAGAGCTTGTGGGATCAGCAAATCTTTAAAAGAAATGAATGGAGCAGGCTTTCTCACGTAGGGGTGTTGGTGCAGGGGTGCTTTAATCACCAGACATCCCCATTTCAATGCCTCAACGGTTGGTTGAAACTGCTGAAAGGCCTGTCCTAGAGTCACGCTCTCCATCCACAGCCAGCCAGAAGGCAAGCCCACGTGTCTGCTTCCCTAAGCCTTGATCCTGCTGAGGGCTTTAAAAGGAGGTGATTCAGCCTTCATATGTAAGCAGTCTTTGACCTCTGTACTAAGGCCATCAGCGTGAGTGTGGGTGACAGCAGTGGACCCGGAGTGCCACCACCTGCCCTGGGCCTGGCCGGTGTCTCTGATCCCCAGCCAGGCGTGCTCCCGAGCAGCCGCCCAAGGGGACCCCGTCCAAGAACCCGACGAGGGAGTTAGGAGGAAACGTGTCTGATCACTCTGAGGCATCACGGTTTCAAACAGCAGGCCTGGAAACGTTAGAAGAACAAACCCTACTACTTAAGACTTCCTCCTTCACCCTCATTTCTCCTCCTTCCCCAGAATTTACGGTTAAAGAAAACACAAGGTTCAGAGACCGATGTTGATGTTGCAACTCTAAATCACTGCTGTTACTCCAAGGCAAAGCATAATGAACAGGGCAAAAGCACCAGAGACCAAACAATGGTAAGTTGTTGCTTTCTAATCAGAAAATTGTTGAAACGCATCTTCCACTATTCTTCAAGGCACTAATGGGAGCTAAGGAATGAAGTACTATTACAGCAAAGCCCATGCAGAGCAAGGACACAGCCGGATCAGGTCACAGCAGACAAGCATCAGCACAGGCACCGTCATCAAAATGGTCTGTAACTACGAAATATTTGAGCCCTTCATTTATAGAAGGGAATTGATATTTTTGTTGCCACTGAGATACATTTATTGTTTAAAAAACACCAAACAACAACACAGACTGAGAGCTTGACCATGACCTGGCCCCAGCCGGTTGGCCTGGGGCCGTTGCGCGGCTGTGCTGCCTGGGTGCAGGATGGCCGTCCCCACCTACACCCAGTGTGGTGGAAGAGCACAGGGCCCTGGGGACGGCTCTCTGCTCCCCAGGGCTAACCCTGGCACCACCAGCGTGCACAGGGAAATAGGTGGATGAAAGCAACCTCTGGCTGGCCGTGAAAGAGATGCTGTAAACTTTATGTAATTGCAGATCATCCCCCCAAGGACAAGATACATCAATAGCTTCTCCTGTGAGGCCACCACCACCTCAACAAGGGGAGGAAGAAAGGCAGAAACAGGTTAACAGGTGGCCGTTTGCATGGCAAGTGGGAGGGGGCCTGTCCCACCAAGGCAGCAAGAGAAGCAATGGGAAGCCATCCTACACTCGTGTGGAGCCCAGGGTACGGTGGGTGGCACAGCCACCACCAGCCTCGTGACCAGGAGGACGCAGCCTCGGTGGACAGGCTGAGCAGAAGGGAGGAAGAGCGGGAGCTCTGCCAGCTCCATGGGCCGGCAGGGAGAAAGCCGAGGTCCTAGTCCCACCTCCCCGTGGAAAGCACACGTTGGTGATTTATGGACAGCCCACTTTCAGAGCTAAGGAATGGCCGTTCCCTCTAATAATAGCAGCCTTTTGGGGTATTCAGCAAGTCTAAGAATGAAGCCTGAATAAATAGTTTGCTGTCTTCAGGAGCAGGATTTAATACACTCGGCCACACAAGTAGCTGAGGGTAGCGCCAGAAGTAGTGCCCCAAGCTCCTCACCTAAAACCCCGGGCTGCTGCCACAAGCCTGCATGCTCTCCAGGCACAGTAATGCACAAAATAACCAAAAAACTTACACTAATTGTGTATATGTACTAACAAGAGAAAGGCTTGTATCTTATGTGTCTTCTTACACATACACATTTTCGTTGCTATTTCTCTGACGTGGAATAATAAACACTTGACAGCAGTAAGCGCTGAGCACCACGAGTTCCCGCTCAAGTCTGTGGACCTCTGCCGGCTCAACACATACGAAAGCAAGGCTGCAAGAGCTTACAAACTGGAAGATCGCTTACTCGCTACCTTGCCCGAACGTTTCTTTCTGCTGAATGATGGCTTTCATCCAACAGGATAAACAGCACAAGAAAACAGAGCGAGCTGTTTGCCGAAATGCAACCTTCCAAAACACACGGGGCTCCCAAACTCCCACTACCGTCGCTCACAAAGCCCAAGTAATTCATGTTGCATCTTTCACGCAATCCCAGCTATTCCACAGTCGCGCAGGCTGTTTATTCCTCCTAATTCCCTCACCTTCACACACCCGGAGCGCCGCCGGTGCCATTTTCAGAAATCCTCCGCTAGCCCTTGTTGCTGCGGGAAGGTTTCCTTCAGCTGGGACTAGTCACGGGTCTCCAAGGAGGGGAGCACTGGTGCAGCAGGGATCTCCTCGGCTCCTTGTGAGGGCTTTGCTAATCAGGTCATCTCCGCTGCCTTACATCATACTGGTGTATCTATTAGGCTCCTGTGGTAGCCTGCACACAAACAGGCACTTCAATTGCATCTGGTTTGTTTTCTCTGTTCTCAAACAGCCTTTGAAACTACAAGCGTTTTGTGGCACTGACTTTGTTTCCACCTACAGCCACAAACTCAGAGAGCATAATGAACTCTGCTGCAAAGAAAAAAAGAAATATTCCGGGGATGTTTATGGCTATCCTGCATCGTACACAAGTCCCCATGTCAAATTTCACCCTGGGTTCCCCGGCCATTCTTGTTCACACGCTTGGGAAAAGCAGCAGGCTTTCTCATTCCTTGGCAAAGCAAAGCACAAATAAGTAAATGGAAAAAATTTTAAAAGTTTTTGGCGCTTTTCCTAAAAATCACAGCAAAAGAGATAGCAGGGATAAACTGCAATCCATCTCACTGCAAAAGCATGAACTTGAAGGCAAACCATTTCCCTCCAGTTAATAAAACTTACTTCCACTTTTTCCCAGTCCAGCACAACACCTTGTGGGAAAAAGAGACGAGCAGCCGCAAAAGTGTCTACCTGCGAACACGGAGCTAACGGCAGATATTCAGCAGACCACACAGCAACGTTTCTTCCCCCCCCCCCCCTTTTTTTTTTTTCAGAGCACCAACCACCAGCTGATCCTGAATCACACTTTATCCTGAGTGGTCAAATTGAATACAATTATTGTTAATGTCTCATAAGTGCTAATTAAACTGCAATTCTCTGTTAAACGGCATTTTGGCAAGTTTTCAGTACCAGAATATTTCCTTCACCCACAAATTAGCATAGCTACAAACCAGAAGTTGGAAGATCCACCTAGGAAAAATATTCCTAGTATTTCATCCTCTGTCATGCAAATTTGTTTCCCTCAAAAGTGACATCTGGGGGAATCACAGAATCATAGAATAGTTAGGGTTGGAAGGGACCTTAAAGACCATCTATTTCCAACCCCCATGCCCTGGGCAGGGACACCTCCCTCTAGATCAGGTTGCTCAGAGCCCCGGTCCAACCTGGCCTTAAAAACTTCCAGGGATGGGGCTTCCATCACCTCTCTGGGCAACCTGGGCCAGGGGCTCACCCCCCTCACGGTGAAGAACTTCTTCCTAACGTCCAGTCTGAATCGACCCATCTCTAGTTTTAATCCATTCCCTCTAGTCCTACCATTACCCGACATCCGAAAAAGTCCCTCACCAGCTTTCTTGTAGGCCCCCTTAAGATACTGGTAGGCCAGTATCTAAAAAAATCCCTCTCCTGTCTTGCTGAGAGATTTGATCCCCAGGTGGGGTGTAAATTAAAGCACTGGTTGTCTTTTTCTTAAGCAAACTAGAGTGCAATTCACAGAATCACGGAATTGCCCAGGTCGGAAGGGACCTTTCAGATCATCGAGTCCAACCATCGACCTGACTCTGACAAACCCATCACTAACCCATATCTCTAAGCACTGTGTCTGCCCGGCTTTTAAACACCTCCAGGGATGGTGCCTCAACCCCTGCCCTGGGCAGCCTGTCCCAAGGCTTGACAACCCTTTCAGTGTAGAAATTGTTCCTAATGTCCAGTCTAACCCTCCCCTGGGGCAACTTGAGGCCGTTTCCTCTTGTCCCATCGCCTGTTCCTTGGGAGAAGAGACCGACCCCCCCTGGCCACCCCCTTCTTTCAGGGAGCTGCAGAGAGCGAGAAGGTCTCCCCTCAGCCCCCTTTTCTCCAGGCTGAACACCCCCAGCTCCCTCAGCCGCCCCTCACCAGACTTGTGCTCCAGACCCCTCACCAGCTCCGTTGCCCTTCTCTGGACATGCTCCAGCACCTCAGTGTCTGTCTTGTGGTGAGGGGCCCAAAACCCGGACACAGAACAAAAATCCTTCTGTCCAACATACCAGAGAGCAAGCAGCAGGACCGAGCCCCCCCTGTCTCCTTCCCTGTCTGCTGTCCTAAGTTGTTGCTTATTTTATCTGCGGCCTTAGAAAACCAGGCTGGCCACTGTCACCAGGGGTTTGTGGTCTCCCACTGGAGGTTAGCCTTTCCTGGCAGCGGCCATGCACCACCAGCCTCTTCCTGCTGCCCCCGGAGGAGCAGAAAAAGCAAGGCTGACCCCTCAAAGCCCTCCCGCGCCTCTTCCCCCGGCCCTCTTCTCTCCTCAGCGGGAAACAAAGCCTTGGCCCGGTTTCAGATACTCAGCCTTGAGGAGGCAAAATTCAAATCTGCCGCCCCCAGAGAGCCTTGGGGTGTCTCTGTGGGCGAGCACGGCAAAGGACGGCTACAGCTAAGGCGGACACAGCGTGTCCTCTAACCAGCCCCGTCTGGTGACAGGGTGCATTAGCTCTCCTGGGGTCTGCCGCAGATTCCCTGTCCAGAACACAATATAACGCGATATTCAAAGCCTGGGTAACGTGTCTGCCTTTGCCCCAGAACGCAAAGAACTTAAGAAATGGTTACTTCCCTCTGGAAAATGAGGCCGAGCTGTAACTACCACAGCACGGTGACAGGCAGCTACAGCACAACCTTCTGCTCATCGTCTTGTCAATGGTCAGTGACACTGTCTATTTTAATCATGAACTTCTCCTAGGCAGTGGATTAATGACATTGCTAATTGGCAGCTAAAGACAAATAGAAAATGACCCAGCTTCTTGCATGTTTTGAACCTGGGTACCTAGCTCTTGCACATCACAAGACTCAGATGTGGAGCGCTTCTATACTATTAAATGCCCCGTTTCTATATTATTAAAAGCACTTGGTAATGGTGAGTGGAATACAGTTAATTTTAAGAGCTGGAATGGCAAACCAGTAAGTGTTTTGTAAAATGAAAATCAAGGACGAGGGAGGGAGAACTCTTCCGTCTTAATGGAAGATTTTGAAAATTCAAGGTAAGGAATGCCAAAAGCTGGAAACAATGAGCCATTACTCTTGTTCCATCTAAGAGCACTCTGGTAGCAAAAAGGGTCCTTAAAGAGGGTGTTTACACCACTCCAGAACCGTAGTGAGACTTTAATGCATGCTTAAACATACTTGCCTCCTGGAATAGTATAAAGGGGTCTTAGCGAAAAGAAAACTTCATCTTTCAGTTTCTTGTTGCTGGTAGAATTTGGCTCTTAATTAACCAGGCTTTCCAAGTCCATTTTGGCTTAATTGTGAACTATTAAATGTGTAAACAAGGCAGCACCGACAAATCTTCCCTTTTTAAAAAGGCAGGCGTACAAAGGGTGAGAATGCCAGGCGAGCTGCGGCAGACCCGGGCAAGGAATCTGCTCTGTTGTCGCCTCATAGCCACAAAGTACTTGGCAAACAAGTTAACATTAAAAAGCAAATTAGCTGGAAATTATATTTAGCTCCTGAGAAATGAAGAGGCTTCCCTTTCTCCTCGTGCTGCGCGGGTGCGAAGCAGGTATCGCTCCAGAGCTGCGTAGGTGTGACGCTGAGGAATAAGGAGAGTCAGATCTGCTCAAGGTGCATCTGCTGCTGTGGGGCTGATAACCGCGATCTTGAAGATCACAAAGATGTCTCTTAAATGACATCTGTGGGCAAGGCTGCCCTAACACCACTGTAATGGAAAATGTTTCAGTTGGGGGTTAGAAAGGTGTATTTCAAGGGAGGCAGTTCTGCTTTCACAGTAGGTTGAGGCTTTCTGGAGGCTCAGAGAGAAGAGAAGTGTATCTGGATGGAACAAATGAGGGTGAGCGTCACCTGCAAAGAAAGGGGAATTACCCAACTCCCCTCTCGAGTCAAGCAACAAAAGCCTACGCGGGGCCTCTTACATTACACATGGACATCCCCGATGCTGGGTGTCAAATTTGTTTATCGCAAGCTGCCAAAGATTTAGCTTTTGGCCACTGAGCAAGTGCGAATCTTAGACGGTGACACCACATTGTCACGGTGACCTCAGCAGGGTTACGTGCATTTGTAACGGTTACAGGAAATCAAATATTTCATAAGTAATAAAAAGGAGGAAAAGGAAAGATTTAGAAGCTTTGTGCCGAGTCCTTTTCTGCATGCTACAAACGGGATTCTTCAAGCCCACGTGGAGGTGGGTAATATGCCAGAAATCCAGTGAGAAATGATGAGCTTATTTAGGCATCCTTAGAAATTTTTAGTTTTCGCATTGAAGAATCTCAGTTTAAGCCTGCTACCTCTGAAGTCAATTTAAACTCTCACTAAACGCAACAGAATACTTATTTCATGTCTTCTGGAGGTGGTGTGTGCAGTAAGTGTAGACTAACAGGTCTGTTACACCCAAGCGTAGTTTATATTCGGATGTGGTTGTGTAGCTAAGCCAAGCTTCAGCCAGGCTTTAGCTGACACAAACCGTGGTTGCCATCCTCTCGTTCCCCACCCCTTCCATCTCTCATACTGGCACCAGCGCTCACGGAACTGGGTGGTAAACCAATCTGGTTGAAGACTAACCTTCCTGAGAAAAATCAACCATTTCCAGCCGGATCAGGCTCCTGACCATCACAAGAACGTAGTGTGCCATCACAAGAACCAGCTCTGGCTGACGTGGGGCAGCACCCTGGCTGTCACTGCATACTTTCAGAAGCAATGGTTTTAAATTACCAGGCGGCTTCTCCCAACCCAGCTGTCCACGGCCAGACAGAAGGAATGAAGACTGCAGCAGTGAAACCTGTGGAACAACTTTTATGGTCAGATGGCTATACAAGCTTATACAAATATTAAGCTGAAAAGACCACAGTTAGAGTCGGAAGGGCTCCGATTTAAGCACACAGAATCCCAGCAAGTGCAGCATTTCAACATGAAATTTCTCTTCTGTCACGGGACCAAACTCTGCTGGGTACAATCAATTTTGAGTCGCATTCAGTGAGAACCCTGCTGAAGGCGGAGACGCTGAGTCAGGAGTACTTTGGTTTAAGGAAGGATGGCGGTATCTCGACCAGAATCTGCCCCAGCTGCCCAGCCTTTAGGCATGACTGTTTGCTCACCACAAGTCACCCATGCTGCATACCTCCATCTGGCAAGAGTAAGAACTCCTAATTGAATATATATCTGATTGCTCAGTGTCGCAAGATTCCTCTCCAGAAGGACCTCAGGCCAAATTTCACCCACAAGTGCATCTATGCAACTTGTACTTACACAAGTAAGAGTCATGTATTCATATCCCAGGGTAGGAAAAGTACTCTTGATGACCTGTCCTCCCCCGCCTTTTTTGCCTATACTCACAAAGTAATTATGGTGCAACAAGTATTGCGCTTAACATAATACAAGGTTTCTACCGATTCCCTATGGGTGCAAGGAAGAGCATCCTCACCCCCATGTCCCCCTACCCATTTGCAATGTCAGAACCTGGTCCCTGGGAAAGACGAGTGGAACGCAGTGGTACTCGGCTCCTGGCTGCCATCCCCCTCTACAGATGCTCAAGCTAAGCCAGTAATTAGGCTTGGACTCATGGATTATTCCCTAAAACCAAATTAGGAGCAATTGTTGGCCACCTCTCTATTCTTTCTGCTACTTTTTGGGCTGTTTTGATGGGGTGAGAGGGAGCAGAGTTTTTCGTCTCCTTTTTCTGTTGTGTGAAACATGCTTTTCTGGGCAAATGTCATCCAGCAAACTTTCTACCTTTATGCAACACCTGGCCAGCCCCTGCGCTCCCCTGCTCTCTCCTGCCGCATGCTGTAATCGCTAAGGTTTTCTGCCTTTGTCTTAATGACGTTACGCTTGTTACATGCGGGCAGGTGATGCTGGCGGGGCTGTGGCGCGTAGCAGGTCTTCTCCAGGGCCCCTCCTCATTGAAAACTTCTATTTCACAGTTAGCGTGAGCTGCAGAAGGCAGGGTTCAGTGACGGGGGTGGTCTTTCACAGCCCTGTCTCTTGCCCATCTAAAGCAAGTCTCTTACTGTCTGCAACACGTACATTAAATACCGCCAGTCTCCTCTCCTACCACAGCGCTCTTTTACTTCAGGAGAGTTACTTCTGATGCACACTGGAAAGCAGAGAGGAGGAAAAATAAAATCAGGCTCAGTCCTCTAATGAAACACTCTGTCTCTCAAAACGTTAAACCATTAACACCTCTTTATTTTTAAGACCGGTTCAAATTCTAGTAAGGGAGCAGAAGAAACATACCCCCATCGAGCAATGACACAACATTCACCTCTAAGTGGATTTTCTAAGAGGCTGCTGAGAGCTCTATATGGTACCCCAAACTAGAAGTTTGCAATGGAAAATGCTGACAAACCACAGCTATATATGGATCATCTCTTATAAACAAAAATAAAGTGATTTATAACATCCATTTAAAGTGATCAAAACCTCATTGCTTGCTCATTGTCATCTCTGCTTCTTAAAAAGCACACGACTTCCTAAAACGCCTTCCAACGTACGCAAACAGTAGTAATTATAACAGTAACGATTATTTCATTTATAAGGAACTTTCCACTAGGGATCTGCAGTATATTTGAAAATACACTCGACAAAATTGTTTGACGCCAATGGAATGACTTCCCTGGGTCTGGACCAGGTACTTTGCTTCATTTTCTGGCATTTTTACCATTAGAGACATTATTTTAAATAAGTGAAAGGCTTTCATTACCAAAGTTACACCTTTGGATCATTCACAGCTTTCAGGAAAAGATGTATTTATTTTTAATTATATAAACTCTAAATCATCTTAATGCGACCTGACCCAGCCATGTCCCACTCCTCCTCTAAAGGGAGGCACCTCCCCTGACTCATCAACCCATGGAAAATTATAGGATAAGCACCTGCCACAAAAATATTTTCTGTCTTTGTCACGACATTGTAAAAGGAGATTAACAATAAAACCTGGTTTCTTTGTTCATTTGAGTCAAAGCCTCGTCTGCACCCTCGGAGGCAGGTGGCTGATGCTCAGCAACGGGCAGATCCCCAGGTACGGGACCATTTGCAGCCCTGGGTCACTGCACACACCTAAGCGCAGGGACTTCGCGCCAGGCACTTCAGTCATTGCTGCATCGGACTCCCCAGGATTAAAAGAAAAGTGGGAAAGCAGTTTTGCCTAACCACAGTATGACTGCATGAAGTTGAAAGAAAACTCTTAAAAGCCAGTGTCTTTGAGAACACCGAGTTCTGTCAGCATGGTGCTGCTTTGAGACATGTGTTTTCACTTGAGACAGCTGAAAAGGGGCATTTCCCTTACATTTATTTTTTTTTTTCCTTTACTGATTTCAGATGGACAATGGGGACCAGGATTTGGGGATCTGGAATCTAGAGAGACATGCTCACAGTTCAGAGACCCCAGCAGGATTGGATTCAGCACATTAAGACAGGACTTAGAGCGAGAAAATTCACCTGCGTCTAACAATGCATGTGAAAGGGCCACTCTGAAAACCAGACACTGACGGTATGTTGTAAGGATGTCAGAATCTGGTTTAGTCCCTCAACTTTTCCAAATTTAAAGGACAAAGCATCTTATAATCATTTTCTACTTTCAGAAGTCACTTCAAGAAACTAAATCTGTTTAAACCCAACATCTGATATACTAAAAAAGGGGGGAGGGTATCTCTGTTGCCTCCTTCCCACAACATAAAACACACCAGCTATTAAAGCAGCAAGATATTTAAATGACTATTCATTCTGATTTTTTTTTTTAAAAGCAACGCTAGGCTTTCACCTGTATCATTATTATGTAGGCAGTGACAGATGGCAATGGAAAAATATAAAATAACTCTTAGAGTATTAACTTTTTTTCAGTACCGTATGTGTCAGATTCTTTAGCATAAATAAATGGCATTACACAGTCTCATTAAATCTATACATCTGTGTAGTAACTTGCAATTTATGGATATTTTCTGACACAATGTTCAAACCAACAGGTTTAGCTCACATGTTTCTTTTCTCACCATGCCATCTCCAAGTCACCAGAAAAGCAAACAAAAGCAAAACCCTACAGTAAATATTCCTGAAGAATTCTATGAGAAGATTTGCTATTCATCATCTACACATATTTAAGGGAATAAGAAAGAAAGCGGGTGGTGGGATCACGGAAGAAAGGGGCTGGAGGGAGTTAGTGAGTAAAACACATAATTATGTACGTAAAAATTTACATATCTAACAAGTAAGGAATGTTTCCTCAAGTTAGATTAAAACATGGGGCGACACATTTTCTTATATCAACCACTTAAACCCCAAAAGCAGCCACCACTTTTTCACCAGAGCAGCCAGAGCGCTGAGCAGACATCCTCATCGAGTGCTCAAAGGAGAAAGGACCGGGGGTTGCAGGGCAGGACCCAACCCCAGGCTGGAACGTTTCAGCCTGCTGAGGAGGTCATACCAACACCAAACAAGCTGAAAGATGCTCTAAGTGGCTTTGAGCACCTCACAGTATCATTCCAGAAGAGTCAAGAAGATGGAGACATAATGGACTGATAGACTGAAACATCTGATACTTCCTCAGCAGATACATACAGCGCTCTCCTGAACGCACCCCATAAACCCAGTTACCCCACAGAAACCGCGTGTTCAGCCACCACGTACAGCCACGCACACAGCCCCTCTGATGGATGGCAGAGCTATTCCACGTGTTTGTCTTCGGTGAGCTGTAAACCAGTGTGTGTCCTTCGTTTTATTAAGGGGCTGAGAGCTGGGAAGCACCAAGGAAGGTCCTTGTTTACCTTGTTCTGGCTCCTGCAGCCCAGGTTACGCAGGGAGAGCAGGGACACTGCTCCTCCCGGGGCACAGGGCCACAAGGAAGGTGGGATGGGAGGAGAAGAGGGCTGGCTTCTACGCCTTGTACATACAAACCTACCCCAGGAACACTCCCAGGTCCACCTTCCTGCATCCCTGAGCAGGAGCGGGGCAGCTGCAGGGACCTCGTGGCTGCTACGGTCTGTCCCAGTTAAAGAGTCTCTTTTCAGGCAACAAGTTGAGTTTGGGAGCCCTCCCTTTAACACATCAGCCCGCTGGTCAAGGCTGGTTTCCACCACTCACTGTTACTAAACATTCAATTAAAGGCGTCAATAAAAGATGAAAACCCGTAAACACAGCACAGGGACAGTCAAAGAACAAGCGCCTGCCAGAGAGGTGTACAGCAGCCCTGCAACTTCATTCCTGATGGCTTTGTTTTAAAATATACCTCTGTTTTTTCAAATCCTGGGATAGTACCTTTGGAGATACTCTCCAAAGAGCTCCAACAGATCTGGAGAGCTGTTAATACCTCCAAAATATCACAGAGTACCAAGAAACACTCTGGCCCAAACATCAAGTCACATCTTGTAGACAAATTCAACCCTCACGTACACAACACATTCCCATTGGAAAGCTTAAATTTGGCATTAGCAGCAACTTCTGCACGTCAACCTTTTGTCTCCTTGAGTAAAGGATCTGTTGGGTGCTATTTACGTACTGGCTCTTTTCCTCTAGGAGGAGCTGGTATCTCTGCCTAAAATTAAGATTGCTTGACACTTCCTACGATAAGGCCCTGTTTTTCACTTGCTTATCATTTTGCCAAAAACAATTTAGGCTGAAATTTGTGGGCAATATTTTAAGTTTTTTATGTGAAACTGCAAAGCAAAACAGTTCAACTGACTCTGACAAAGAGGTCAGAGAAACCACCACCACTGGTTCTTAGTGTTCAGGTAAGGTGATCCATGACAGTCCAAACTAACGAAGCTGCTTTTTATACAGATTTGTACCTTCAAGTCTCTTTCAAGCCCACTTTCCTTGCAGTGATCCTGTTGGGTTATCTGCTGCCAAACAGCACGACTAACATCCGAGTTCCACTTGCCTTCCTTTCTCCTCACTAACGAAGGCCGGCAACCCCAAGATCCTCTGACCATGCCCCTCATTTCATCTCATGGGTACGCTGCTGCTCTTGTGTCAGCTGAAGAAAAGCAAGACCCAGAGACACAAAATAGCACTGACATGCCTTACTTTGTTTTTGAGGATGGGTCATGTGCATTTAAAAATCATTACTCACTGCAATGAAAAGAAGAAAAAAAAAAAAAAAGGAAATAATTTGGCATCCTAAGAGCCTCACTAAAGCTCTTTAAAGTGCATAATTCCATCACTGTACTGTACATAGCACACAATCTCTGAGGGGTAATTATCCATGGATTGGAAGCCAGTGTGAATATACACACAGTCAGTCAATATGATGCTGTGCTTGCTGCTGCTGCTTCTTTTTTTTTTTTTTCTTTTTTTTTTTTTTTTTAATCAATTTTAATTGTTGTGGATCTATTTCTGCTAATAAAAGAGAGTGAACCGATTCTGGTCGGATAGATTTCTGGATACGGAAAATGAGTGAGCAAAACATGTAAGAGTACTTACTGTATTACCAGAAATATTTATAAATGGCTCTTCCCTCCCTCGGCTGGCAGAATATCAAAGCACTGAGGAAGCAGCACGGATGGCTTCGGAAGGGATGGAGAAAGCAAAAGTCCACTCCATCATCAACCTGGGAAAGCAATGCCACAGAGCTCTGGCAGAAGCCCAGACTGAGCGGCTCTAACAGCAGCATCTCCCCTCTTGTCAAAGGGCTAACGCTGTTCTGAGCACAAACGGTAGGAGAAAGGGTCACAAGTGAGCCTCTGCGGGGAACACATACTGGGTCAACTGGGTTATGACTACACAGGAACTGGAGACCCAAGTTATTTTGTAATTCAGATGTGATTCCTGGGACTGTCAGTCATTCCAGCTGAGGGCAATCACATTGTCTGAAGGCTTGACGCCTCCCTACACCAAGACCAACCCAGGGTCAAGACCAACTTTGGGCTTGACAGCAGTTCAGCCTTCTCTATAACACACAGCACTACCACAACGCGTTAGGTGTATTTAGACCATCAAAATAAAAACGTGGAGACCACACGGAAAATCATCCGTATCCTTGAGTGAGAACTTGGCCGAGAAAGAAAGGACTTTGCACCATGAGCTCCCGCAAACAGTGTTTCTGCAGAGGTACACACATCCACAGAGCTATACCGGGATGCCGATTCCTGGCACGGACACATGCTTTTGCATAAATCATACCTGCACACAGACTAATGAGGCTTTCTAGAAGTGGATTAACCAAATACGCACTCCGAACTTTGTCTGACATCATGTTTTGTTTCCACACATCCCACTCGTGTTAACGCAAAGGCGCTACAGGCCAGCTGTGGTCTGCAGATTTCCCCGGGGGGAGACGGTGTGCAGCGCTCCCAGGCTGTCCCCGGGCACGGCCAGGCTCTGGGAGTGTCCTGAGCCCGCTCGTCCTTCCCATCGGTGGAGAACTACAATAAGGTGCACCAATTCCCAAGTCAGCTTGTGAAAACGCCTGGGGGTCCTGATTCAGTGCAATACTTAAGCAATCACTGATCTTTAACGTTAAAGTCAACAGGACTTCGGTACATACATAGGTAATTACATGAATTCATCATTGGGCTGAGCAAGCATGTTCCAGCTCACAAAAGCAATGAAAGGACAACGTGCAGGAAGAACGAAAAGCCTTCAGGAAAGGATTAGTAGTGTCACAAGTTAAACATCTCCTCCCTGATGACATACAGGATCGGGTCAACTGTGCAGGCAAGCGAGAATGCTGTAGCATGAAGTTAGAAATGGTGAAGGCCTGCTCAAACTACTGCCTGCAGTAGCTTTTCAGATAGCAAGTGCAGAATACTAAATGTACAATAAGCAATAGTTTAATAGCTCTCCCGAATAGAAGCAGCAGAGATTTTTCAGTGTTTAACTGCACATCATTTCTATTCCAGATCTACTTGGCTGGTTTTAACTTACCTGGCAGATTTAAGTGTAAGAAATAACAATAAACTTATCGCTGTAATCAACCTCTGAAACCCTGCAACTCTTGCTTTACGGTTCTAAAAATCATAACCTAGGAGGGCTATAACCTAATAACGATATGCTGTCATTAGCAGTCTGCTGAATTACAACAAATAACGTAGAAGGGCCTGAGCAACAACTCCACCCCGCTATTTTAAAAATAGGTAACAGGGGTTTGGTGACAACACGAACACATTATATAGTGCTAAGTAACCTATAGCACATTATACAGTGCTAAGTAACCTATCCCTAGTTATGACCAATCTTGGTCTTCAAAAAAAAAAAAAAAGAAAAAAGCATTATTAAAAAAAATGTCTTAATCCACACTAACTACACAAGCTCCTCAGATGATTATGTCTTCTCATAGGTACAGGAAATGTCAAGAATTTACAGTAGGTCATTTGAGCACCCTTGCTCACAGCAAGCAGAAAGTAGTTCAGCACCTGCTGAAATAATTGCCAAGCAAGGAAAAGATAAAGCTATAAACCAAATTTATGGCCTGTCTAGCAGACTTTACATTCCATTTTCTCTTGTCACATTCTCATCAAGTGTATGTACCCGCACACTTCGAGTTGCAAAGGTTACGATCAGAAACTGTGTCAGATTCAACTGCCCTGGTGCCAAATTTGATCTGAAGGGTTCGGGAAGGCAGCATGCGCGCTCGCAGGTAGGACAAAGAATTTTATATATCACATGTGATGCTTCATTTATCTGCTTTCATGTGCATAGTGAATCCGTTGATTTCCTTTAATGTTCCTCAACATCTAAAACCACCGTTAGTCATGCATATATGCTAAACAGTCTTTGCAGAGCGTGACTGGTTCATATAAGCAATGCCTCATTAATACTCTGTTGTCAAGCTTCTGACCTGGGGCTTTGGGATCCTTGGCTTCCTTAAAGATACCATCAACAGGGGATTCTCACTCTAGGGTAAGAATAAAGCATCTTCCATGAGGCAGAGCCCGAGATGCTTAAAGCTTGGAGATTTATTTTAGGCAGCTGCACCCCGCGCACATGGAGGTGGAATATTCCAGTCTCCGACTTTCAGTTCTGGTGGGAGACATAAGGCAAATAGAGTTTTTGCAGTGACTACTGAAGACAAAAAGAAAGAAATAGTCATATGGGTCAAACAAACAGAAACATTTCATTTGCTACAAAAATAATTTGAGTTGACTCCAGACGTTTATTTGAGCAAAAAGAAAATAAAACATTTCTGAAGTTGTATAACCTCCCCCTTTCAAGTGCTGGCCTTTTTGAGCTGAAATACATCATTTTGAAACACACATGGAAATGTTTCCCACTTTCAAACATCAAAAGCCATTTCAACATTGCTGAAGTGTTTTCTCCCTCAACGTTTTCATCTAACTTGACTCAAATTTCATTCTGGTCCCGCTCACAAACTGCCTTTTTCAACAAAATTATTACTTGTCATTTCCACCTAGCGGTTTCCACGGCGAGCTCCTTCCCAGCAGGCAGTAAGGATGCAAACCAGTCCCGAGCTAGTCTTCTGCATCAGGAACCAGGGAAGCACTGAACTCACTTAAATCAAGGAATTTCCAAAACAGGCATTGTTTAAAACTAACTAACTAAATAAAAAAAGCAGCAAGCATTTGAAACCTGTATATGTCCTGAACTGTATGATGGCATAGTTCCGTACTATTTGGCAGAATGAAGGAGTTGTGCCTCCTATCCCTTTCTTCGGCACAGATGCTCAATGCAGAAGCCTTCCCTGTGTTCCTGGTTGCCCAGCCATGCCAGGGATATGGGAACTCTGCAGCCACCACACCTCCGTGGGGGCTGGAGCCGCATCCTCTGCTGGGGCTGGAGCTGATACAGCTGCAAAACAACCTGGGGTGGGAAAGGGGTTGCTGACAGAAGCTTGAGGCTGGGAACAAGCAGAAAGGGGGCAGAGCGGCTGCGTACGCCTGCCGGAGTAGTGCTGTCCCCAAACACAAGCTGCACGGTCCTCAAGGACCCAGCTTCCATCTCCTGCAAGCACTTTCTGCCTACCAGGAGGTGCACGCCCGGGTTCAGCCCCAGCTCTGCTCCCAAAGGCAGGCGAGAGCAGGGCAGCCAGTGCCAGGCTGCTCCAGACGCTCCAGCGCCCAGAGCATTTATAGAAGCCCCTCACTTCTCTGGGCCCTAAACTTCCACTCCAAATCAGTTAAGGCACTTTCATAAATCTTCCTCGGCATCCAGCTGCATCCTTAGGTGCCTGAACACACGCTTAAACAGGAATCTAAATCTCTTTGCAACTCAGTTCATCTACGAAATAGAGGTTGTAATTCTTTATCTTATGGGGGTTCAGGGACAATAAATTGATTAATGTTGGAGATTAATGTTCATGTGCTGAAGTCAATGGAAGCAGAAACAAATCCTAATTCAGCGTAAGTGACATACACTGCTTCCAGGAATCCCAGCATTTGTAAAGCCAGTGCCTTCTCTGTCAGGGACAAGATACATCTGCTTGCAAAGAAACTTGCACAATTTTCACTCGGTATATTTTGGCTCAAGCTAGCAGTAGCAGCCTGCCTCTTATGAGCCCTTCAGAAAAAATATCTCTGTACATCCTTTAAGTTCTCTACTGTTGGGTTCAATGAAATTGATGCAGAAAAACTTGGAATGTAAATTCAAGTGACAACTGAAGTTTAACATGGGCTGCAAGAAAAAGAAAGGCACGCAGGGCTTTGCGTATGTTTGCACAAAAGAGAAATTGTTCAAGCGAGTGGGAAGAAATTTCTAACGCTAATGTCTTTATAACATGACCCCATGCCAGTTGAGATGTCTTTCACAAAGACCACGTCATGTGCTGTTGATTCCATGACTCATTATTTCCAATGTTAAAAGAAAAGCGTGGCTGGATACTATGCTGAGAAGGAAAATTAATTTGTGTCTCTACAGTAAGTTTTTCTTATATTGCAAACAGAATACATTGATTAAAAAACTCCAGAATCTGGATGTTAATTTAAGGCAAAATAGGTCATTAGTAGTAATTTGGAAAGAAAAAGTAACTACATCTGCTAAACTGAAGAGACACGGAACAAAATCCTATCTAATATTTAATACATATTATTCTCTCCCTCTACAAACACAGTGCCTGACTTTAAGTGCTGGCTTTAAAGAGGGGTTGCATTATACAGAACGTCAAGGCTGTCACTGAGAAAGTCCTGAAGACGAGGCAGATTCCAACGCAAGCCCAGGGAAGAACCTGCCCCCTTTGGGGTCTACAGCGGCACGTCAAGCGCTTGCTCAGGTTGACCGAGCCCAGGCTCCCCATGGCACTGCCGCAGCCTCTGCCTTCCACGCTGGCAGGGGTGTTGATCACACCTCTGTTTTCATCAGAAATTCCATCTGGATTTTAGAAATCTTCTCAATTTAGACCTCATCAAGACTTGCACACATCTGCAGAGAGCTTTGATTTCTAGACACCAAAGGCTTCCAGCGGGGAAAAAAAGCTTCTCTGAATAGTTTCCCACCCACTCTTGCAGCGAGACTGATAACAGTACATTTGTGCCTGTGCTTTTGGATAGAAAAGGTACACACACACACACATACATATATGTACGCACATGTGCTTCTGCTGGTGCAGCTATGCTCTCTTCTTAGCTTGGGCTTGGATGTCTTTGCTTGAAAAATATCACAGCATCCTGAGCTATCAGAACACCGTCCACCCTAGAGCCTAGCACCACAGCTTTTAATGGAAACGCCAATGCTGATAGGTTTCGTTTCTACCATATCTTTATCTGCTGGCTGGAGAATTTAGGTGCAGGAAAGAACACGGATGTCAGCTGGATACCAAACATCGCTGGCCACTGGCGAGTCAAGCAAATGGCAGGACTGAATGGAACGGATTTGACCCAGAGGTTATCAACCTTTCAAAATATTACACGCGACCATTCCTTAAATAGATTAGATGACACATTCTCAGCCAAACACAAACCAGAAAGCGGGATTGTTATCCTCCTATTTGCCCTCTTTTTGGAAAAAAGGGACGGCAAACTTTCAGCCTTCTTAAAAAGGCAGTGAGCTTTCTGCATTCCTGACCTTTCACTTGCAGAGGGAATGCTGATTTCTTGCTGAGCTATGGCTCTGATCATCCTTGCCAAAGCTAAGATGTACACGAGCTGGCTTACCCTTGTTTCCACTGGCTGCTGGAGCACGCCGAAGAGCCTGTGTGCCCTACTGCCTTAAGCACCGAGCCAAGCAACGTGATACTTTTCAGAACCTTATATAGCACTTTAAGAACTGTATAGAGGAGCTCGAAACAGGATGACATAGAGGGCAGCGGTGCAGGGAAGCTGAGAAATGTCTTCTGCTTTGGCTGTGAAGCAGATCAAATGGTCAGTTCCACAGTGGGGAATGATAAACTCCCTAAATTTTTGGAGTCAAAAGTTACTTGAAAGACTAGACTAACACACAGTAGGAGGGGAAAGTGGATGTGATCACCCACAGACAAAAAAAGGAGGTTTATTCAAGCATTGCAGTATGACAATCGTGCAGTGCAAATGCCCCAGTGAAGTTAAACCTGCAGGCAATGCTGGAGGCCGGGGGTTTCAGCATTCACAAGGCAGGGCAGCTAACTACGGCACTGCGTTCGGCTCTCTCATTTCTCCCAGTAAGCCCAACGGGAGACACTTGTACTGAACTACGACTTCTAAATACCCAAGTTACTGTTTGAACAGGCTTCCTACTACCCCCTCCATCACAGCTGTGCCTCCGGATCCTAAGCGATGTCAGGGTCCCTTCCTGCCCTGGGCTCTGTTTTACCCAGCGTAGAAAGAAGGCTCAACAGCAGCAAGTCAGGAGGTCTGTACCTGCAGTGCCCATTTATCTGTCCTGTTATTTAGTGTAGTGCCTAATACACGCCGCAGCCCTACGATTCTACTTCTGAATGGATAAAAAGGGATCAGTTTCATTTTACAGTCATTGCGGCATGTATCTGGGGTGCTCTCTAGGCATATATCAGCACAGACAGACTGTATCGTCAGGCCTGAGAAGAGAATTTGGCCCAAGATGTTAAAGGGTTATTTTAAGGAATGCTTTTTTTTCCCTCCTCTCTCTCTCTCCATTTGTTTGTTTTGGAATTGATACCAGGAAAAAAAAAATGTAACTAGGAAACAGAATACATAACTGCCTGAGGTGATGTACAAGAAGTTTCTTCGCATTCTCTGACTTTTTCCTGGTTAAAACCAGTTTGCCTGGGGATGGGCCAGCTCGGTTTCGGCTTCTCCTGCTTTCCCAGCATTCCACAGACTAACATGACCTTCATTAACTCAACACAGCAACTGGATCCAGCTAACAAAATCCAACACATGTAGGCACTTGTCCCCCTCGTCCTCAAGGGTAGAGAAACAAGGATACAGTTGTTCCAAAACTGGCCTTGCCATTTCCAATCCTTATCCTTGCACAACAGATGCTATCGAGACTGCTCCTTGCTGGTCACAGCCTGCAGCAGCTTCTCCGCACCCTTTCTGCTCGCTGCATTCACACCCGGTTGCTCCCTTAAGGAACTGTGGATCTAGTGAGAGAACTTTGTGAAAAAGAGTTTACAACAGAAGATAAATAACTAGTAGCCAGCTCTATACTTGTGTTGGCTGGGTGTCAGGGTATTTGTTACTGAGAATATGGACTTGTCCCAATTAAAAAAAAAAAAAAAACAAAAAAACCAAAACAAACAAAACCAAAGCAAGCAACAACAGAAAACCTCAGAATTGTAGCAATCTGGACACAGTTTGATGGATAAAGGGGCAGGGAGGAGGGAAAGATCTAGTCAGTCTGCAAAACTACGTATCTGGAGATGCAACAGAGATAGTGGGGAATGCACTGAAGATAACAGACTGGCCTCATGTTTCATTATTTATTCAAACTTTTAATGTTTTCAGCAGAAATTCCACTAAAAAAAAAAAAAGGTCCAGTAGCTATCAGTAGCAGAAAGCAGGACACTATTATGAGCTAAAAAAAATAATATAAAAGTTTCTGTACCATTCACACAGGCCCAACACTCGCGAGCACAGCCTCGGCAGCGGCAGGTCTGATATGCTGCCTACATCCTGCTGCCTTCAACAAAACTATTTTTCTGAATTTACAGGTTAGTGAACAAGAGAAGCTTCAGACCTAAGAACTCCAAAAATGGACCCTGCACCTCACCTAGAGCAAAGAACTACAGCACCTAGAGGGACTGCATTATTTTATTGACTATGCTGTTTGTCAGGCTGTACAATAGTACTTGTGACAACCTTACGAATGCTAAATTGGATCTTAATCCACAAGGCTCCTTCGGTGAAACCAGCCCTTTGCTCCTTCGGTGAAACCAGTGGCTGTGCTGAACAGCTGCAGACCCAGACGCAGACACTTAAGCCTTGCTCTAGATGAAGCCTGAAGCCATTCTGAACCAATTCAGCTGTACATGGAGATCTGCTTTATCTGAGACAGGGAACCAAAGGCAGCTGGGTGCAATCACAGAATCATAGAATGGTTTGGGTTGGAAGGGACCTTAAAGCCCACCCAGTGCCACCCCCTGCCCTGGGCAGGGACACCTCCCACCAGCCCAGGCTGCTCCAAGCCCCGTCCAACCTGGCCTTGAACCCCTCCAGGGAAGGGGCAGCCACAGCTTCCCTGGGCAACCTGGGCCAGGGTCTATCCATCCAGTGATGCCAGTTGGTCAATTCCTTGAGGAGATAACTGGCACACCTCCTGCTCAGGGCCCACGTAAGAACAAGGAAGACCCTTGACATATTTCTAACCATAACATATAAGTGTAAGCCCTTTCCAGACTGGGACCCTTTCCCCCATTCCTTAAAAATCACAGAAAACCAAAGTCCACAGACTAAATACCCAGAACGGAAATGGGCAATGGGAGATGGTGGAGGAATAAGCCTGAGGGAAGTGTTGCATGAGGAGCGTTAGGGTTTTCGTGGGTTTGGTTAGTTTAGTTTATCCTCTCAGCAAAGGAAGCAGAGAAAAGTGAAAGTGTTCCATATTTATATGGAACATATATATAAAACACATACAAGTTCAATAAATACTTCTCAGGACTTTGCTCCTCCATAAGGATTCCAGGTACCACAGTAATACCAGAAGGAATAAAACGTATCCTCAAGCTTGTACACCAGTTGCTACGTCTCTGTTATTTGAGCAAATGAAGAAGTCTGTCATTTTTATCCCCAGTTCAATCTCAAACATAATCGTCTGGTGGTGCATGTATTTAAGCAAACTCCTCCTCACTATAGTGCAGAGGAGTTCCACTAGCAGACAGCACCCCAGGATGATGCTACAAAGATCATTACTGTTATGAGCATATACTATATCAAAACAACCACTGTATTTAAAGTAACCAACATGAGAGATGTCCTTGCCATACGCAAATTCCAGAAGGGTTTTGTGCATGCACTCCCATCTGTCTTGGTCCTTCCCCATGGTGAGTTTAACTATCACCTCACCATTTACTGCTGCGAGGGCAAATTTATGCCACCTAGTTTTACACATCTAACAGTTAGTTAGCCAAGTCCCAGCTAGCGCTGTCTGGGTTCCCTGTGAAGTCAATCCAAATAAATAAGCATCTCCAGAGGGCAAATAATTTCATCCCACCTGTTCCGCGAGATGATGATTTCTGGAGAAGCCTATAGAGTAAGATGAAATTACCAGTTTGGACTAGCTATCTAGCTTCTACAAGGCTGAAGTTCCTCTAAATGAACTCCACATGGACAGGACTATTCAGTGCCGAACTTCACAGATCTTTCCACAGAAGCTGGAAAATCTTTACCAGCCATTTCAGCCGAAACCATTTATTACCAAGACAACTGTCCTAAATCATCTCCAGAGCAAGTCATCTTCATGAGATATCACACAAAGCTGGACCATATTGCTATGCCGTCCCAGCTTCGGGAGGGACACTCAGATTGCCCATCACCACCTCAGTTCTACTTTCTTGCCTGTTTTCTCCCTTCAAAAATCCTAAAAGTACATGGCTTACCCATGCCTTCATTTCTGCATTTTCCATGTGATGCTGAAATCGAGTTCTTAGAGTATTATAAGCCCTGTCTGGATTTGAGAAAGTTTTAATCAGAGTATTTTGTATTACTGGAACTTCTTGTACCAAATTCCCTTTTACAGATCACAGATTAAATTTATGCCAGAAGAAAATCTTGTGCTTCTTGTAATTACTTTATTGATTCTTGGAAGAAGAAACACAAACTCAAACTGGGAAGAGGGAAAGAAAACACGCGCTTGTCTTCCCCTTGTCAAAGTCCTTCCAACGATGCTGGTTTTAATAATGCCTAAGATCTACTCTTCTGCTCTACAGTGGTAAAAAACAGACCCTTTTCTTTCCCCTATCCCCATGGGAGAAACTACTACAGAGAAAGAGCAGGAGCAAAAAGACATGGAGAGACACACTCACCTACAAAAGCTTTCATATACTACAACTTAGCAGCAAGCTTACAAGCATTCATGCAAAGCATCATATGGTGAGAACCTACCGTTAAGTCACTGTGAAACAATAAAAGGAAAACTACCAGTAACACAGCGTAGGATGGTTTGAGAAGTCCAGAGTCAGGTAGGATTCAGACACATTCAGATCAGAAGAGGTTGTTATGATCTTCCAGTCTGACCTCTCTACCCAGAGAGCTTCTCCTATCAACGCCTGAACAGAAGCCACAGCCTGCTGGCTGTTATCTTTCCCTACACTACTGACGCTTTTTCTCTGCAGGTGCCAGAGGCAGGTAGTTCAAAGGTTTCTATCAACTTGTTTCACTCCCTTGTAAATGACAAGCATATTACGTACACAGCTTTTCTAAGGACAGTCCTGAACTCTGATGATGTGACCAATGGAATTAACTCAGGATTCATTACAGGCATGCTGTGATCCGCCCTGAAAACGCTGGGACGTGTGGCTGCACTTGGCTGTCCCCCATGGTAAGTCCTCCTTCCCACCAAGCTTCCAGCCAGGACACTGAGCAAGGCCAGGTTTAATCCCACGTTATGAGCGCGGCTGAGAGCATACCGCTGGAAAAGAGCAGATTAATAGAAGCTGGAGTTCCTCCTAACTTCACAAGTATTGCTGGGGCAGAAGTCTTGCAAGCTGACTCACGCGGTTCCCCACCCTCCCTGAAAGAAGCAACCTTGTCAGAGAGACCTATAAACTTAAACAGAAAAAAAAAAACATACGGGTCTGCTCAAAGGGAAAAAAAACAACCAGACAGAAAAAAAAGGTCCTAAAGAAACGCACAGAGTTCATCTACACTTGGATATTTACTAGGAAATAAAAAAAAAAGCAGTGGAGAAAAAGAACTGCTTTCTTAACTTTAAAAAGTTCTTGTTTTTTTTTTAAATTTAATTGTTATAAAAGCTTGTTAGCACTCAAGACAGTTCTACCAACTATGTTCTAAACCAGATCTGCAACATAAAAATTAGACATGAAAACATCCTCTCCCAGAAAACGCCATGTTTTGGATTTTAAACTCTGGTTTCTCACAGCTCCAGGTTTTCTCCTGATTTTTGAAGCACAGCCTGGTGACACATAACTCAACCAGAAGAGCAGGCAGCGCACAGCCTGCAGTAGCACGGATATGAGAAGAAGCAGGCAAGGAAGGGATGAGGGTCCTGTCCTCTCCCTGTCGCCAGCAGCACGGCTGCTGGAACAACAGCACGGCAACACCATGCGAGCTCGGGTCCTGATCTGAGAGATGGAAAAAATAATCACTTCTTCCTACACTGAAACTGTGAAGGTTCAGCAGGTTTTCTGTGCTATTTAAGGGGGGGAAAAATGACTATTTGGCTTTTATTAAGAATGGCTGCTCTCAGGTTAGAGACTATTCTAACAGGCATTATCACCAGTTGGTTTGAGTTCTTCGGTTGCTGCCTGAGCAAAGCTGGAAAACAGATTTGTGTTCCCTGCAATAAATTCTTGCCTGCTCTGACTCTCAGGAAGCCCAAGGTGTGGTCCTTGCTGGCAGGTGTGAGGGTGTTTGTTTGCCAGCCTTTCCCCCAACTGGAGGAAAGGTGCTCATAAAGTAAAACTGCAGAAGAAAAGCAAAAAAATGAGAGCCAGGATTCCCCCAAGTGACTTTTCAGCATTCAGTGGACATCCACGTTTTGACCACGTCAAACAAGCAAAGCTTATGTCAGAGCATAAAGGCGCTCCACACCAGAAGGCTGGGGTTTATACTGGTCTGTATTAAAATGCACGGAAATGGCTGACCTTTGCTACGTCTCCTTCTTCAGAGCCACAGGTAAACATGCTCGGTAACGCAGAAAGCGCCGATCACGCACGCACCGCACAGACCAACTGGAGAGCAGATAAGGACAGACCACTGCGGTCTATCAGACCACTGTTAATAGCCGCTAAAGGATATTCGCGCCCTCTATGGTGATGTTTCCAAAAGATTCAGGTGGGGTTTAATTAACTATTCTGCCCAACACCTGTCCTGGGAGGCAGGTGGGGAAGCATCCTTCCCCCTTTCCTTGCAGAGGGGAGAAAAATGAAACAGAAAGGTGAAGCAGCTTGCTTCAGTCTGCCTCGTGAGCCAGAACTAGATTTCACCACCACCTGCCTCCCAACCCAGTTTTCATTCCTGCAGACCACACCACCTCTCAGATCTGCTCCAGGTGAGCAGACAACACACATGTACTTCATACCACTGAGGAGGAAAAGTCATAGCGAAAAATGACTCAAGGATTCAAAGGTTCGGTGTGATTTATAGCCGAGCACTCTGAGAACAGTGGCAGATGATGATATTCGAAAGCAAGTAGGTAAAAGCATAAAATTAGAAGTGGAGCTAAGGTGCTGTTCTAAGCATGATGACCTGACTGCAAACAGCAACTCCTTTTGCACTTCTCCGGTGCCCTCAGAAGCCTTCAGACACAAGGCAATTTGAATTTCATCCATGAATCCCTGGTACTACACCCAGTTAACATCTCAGCACCCTTTCCCCATGTTTTTCCTCTTTCTGCAGCAAAAGATTAGTCACAAGTTTCAGGCAAAAAAAAAATCTTTATCAATGGTATCATTCCTTAGGGCATTGCCAGTATAAAAACCCAAAGGATGTAAAATTAAATGCCTTGTGTCCTTAAATCTTGTAAAGTGTATTTCCTAGGGGCTTTGGTTGCTGAAAGGTTCAAGTGACACCAGGCTGCTCAGAGTGATCCTCCGTGGGTGTTTTCGTTGTTCTGACCTCGTCTTCTAAAACACATCTGCTAATTCCTCCTAGTTAGAAACAGGAAATTTTAATAAGCCAGCCAGCTGTAGCTGGTATCATTATGAAGTAATGCCCCTTGCTATCTCCCGGTTGTAAAAAGTTGGACTTTAAAATAAATCTTAGTCTCTGGAAACTGAAAGATATCGTGCCTAGACTTACAGCACTTGGAACAGTACAAATATTCCAAGGTGAAATGCTCTATGGCCAGAGGCTCTGAAAAAGAGAACGCTTAACTTAAAAGCCCTGAAGTTACGGGCTAATTTAAGTACTTGGTGAATCTTAAAATAAAGCCTCAATGTAAGTGTTTTTAGGATTGTGGCCCTCATTTGTTTCTAACTGAAGAAATGAAAACTATTATTATATAGCTCTGGAAAAGGCTTATTCCCAAATAGATCCTATTTACAGGCCAAATTCTACACTCCCCTGTTTACACGCGTAAAAAAAATGAAATACCGCCCCTGGAGATGATGCGATGGTGCAAACACGCAGGGGCTGCCAAGCGTGCTCAGCCTGGCCAGGTGCCTCCGAGGCAGCATCCGTCGGTCCCATGCTGCGGCGGTACCAGCGTCACGGCGGCGGTGCCCACGGGCTCCCGGGGCCGCGCTCAGGGCCGGTACCCAGAGCATCCTACACCTGCGCTGCTGGCCCTCCCTACGCGTACACGCAGATTCATCTACAGTCAGCCCAGGTACATCTGCAGAAGCTGCGCTCACACCCCTGACCACACTGTTGATGTACTTGGAGGGGAGCAGAGCAACCCCGAATTCTTTTAAAAAAACCCTAGCCCTTAACAAGTCTGATTTCAAAGACAAGCTCTTTTCGCCCATCGCAGACCTGACAAATTTATGGTTACAGAAAAAATGAGTTTCCATAAACATAAGAAAGGTGCTGCATTTTAGCTTATTTAAAGAGTTAAGACTTTCAAGATCACAAGCATTTCCCCCGTCTCCTTGAAAGTACTACCTCAGCCCTACCTCGGTGGGCCAACATAGGCAAAACCGAGAGGGCGTGTCAAAGTTTTAAATCCAAATCACACCACCTTTCGAGATGACAGATCGCAGCATTTCTTGCTGAAAAATCATTTTCACTTTCTTTAGATAAGAAATACATTGGGTTTTTTGGAACGCTCTTTGCGAGTAAGCAAATCAGCCTGGCAGCCCCCTCTCCCCGGCACTGCTGCACTTGGATCGTGTGGGGAGGACGGGATGGTTGTTAATCTCTGTGTCGTCGGGTCGGCATCGCAACAACACGCTCCTCTGACAATCCTACAACTCCTGTAAAAGCATTCCTCTACCTCCGCTTGTTTTTCCAAGTTTAATTAAAATCCACCACAATTTTCCCCCCCCCCATCTGCTCCGCGAGGCCGGGCGCCTCTGCCTGGGTTCTGCTTCTGGAAAGCAGCAGGAACGGAGGGGTTAACGCTCTGTATTGAGAACAAAAACCACAACGCCGAGGCAGATCTGCACTCATCCAACCCATTCCCTGACAAAACTTGTTGCTAGTCCTGTCTGCACCATCCTAGATCTCCCAGGTTTTGCTGGCCTCTAGCCAAAAGTGTCGTTTTACTCTCATAATGAAGGGGGCCAGAAGGATTTATCTTTCCCAACCTCTCCCTACATTATGTCCATCCCTGCAGAGCAATCTTCTTGTTTTTCCACATTTTCTTGCAGTCTGAAACCCTCCCAAGGGCATATCCCCAAGGATCTGCTGAGATGGAGGGCTTCTCAGCTTACAGCTTCTGCCTACAATGCTGTATTTAGCCCATTAAAAATCCCAATAAGGTTACACATAAAAGCTCCTTCAAAGTTTTGGCCCTGACACTTTACTCCTTGCCTTCTAAATCAAGTTACGCCTTATTTGAAAATCTTTAGAAATTGTTTGGAGGAGCGAATAACCTATTCTGAGGCTTTAAAATTAGATCAAAAGTATAAAGTTGCTTCCTCCCAAGCAACTGCATTACTAAACAAGGAAACGGTCACACAATAAAATTTCCACAAGAAGAATGGAGTCTGTAAACCAAAGCTGTCACAGGTGAAGTAGTAAAAAAAAAAAAAAAAAAGAAAAAAACACAATGAAAAGGAAAAAAAAGCAAAGGCTGATGCTTTAGTATTTGTTAAGGTCCTGAAAACTAATCCAAATATATAGACAATGCAGTTGCCATCTTCCAACTTGCATCGAGACCTGCCTCCCCCAAAACAAGCCCCTCTCCATAAAACTAAACCTCTGGGGTCAAACATTTTCCTCAGAAACTAGGGGCAGGCTGAGACTCAGGTTAATGGGGGAGATGCCAATTTTACCTTTACCAGCTCGAGTAGTCGGCTACTCTGCCGGAGCCAGAGGATTACAGATAAGTACAAATACCAAAGTCTGCCCACTGGATGCCTCCATTCCCTGTTTCTTTTCTCCCTACAACGTATCATGACTGAATTAATCACAGTATTCCCACTGACTCATGAAAGCCCTCACAAAGCACTGAAAGCACACCTGAAAAGCAACTAAGAAAATCCAGCTCCATACAATTACATGTTAGCTTTCTCTGAAAGGATTTGTTTTCCTGGGCCTGGAAGAATAATCCCAGATTTAGATTGTTCTCCTCCTGGCACGAGAAGAAAACCCAACAGTAAAAGTTCCGCAGCTGGAATTTAACAAATAATGCCATTGAGGCACAGATACCTGTTCTAGCGTGGCAGTTATGACTCTACTGGCTCAGGTGATACTACACTTGGAGTAAAAACCTCCCTTATTTTTAGGTAAAGCGACCAAATACAAGTCTGAAAGCAGGGGGAAGGATCCTGAAGCCAGTAAGTGCTATTTTTACAGACTAATTGCTGATAAAGCCCCACTTAAGGGAAGAATGAATTTCAGCAGCACATCCATTGTTCCCCATTGCCATGGTCTACTGAAGGGAAGAACTAGATCGAGCCTGCCTTGAGTTTTACTTTGTGTTTTGATTCCAGCTTTGATAAGGTCACACCTTAGAAGAGCCATGCACAGTGTAACAGATGGGAATAAAGCTTTCAGCTACTCCCAGACTCTGCTAATAGCATATCTAAGAGAAGAAAAATAATTTTTTTTTTTTATCTATATAAATAGGTACGAGTTTTCAAGTTACTTTTGCTCCCACCTCATCCCACCAGCCCACGCAGGGATGAGTTCTGCTGCAGTGGAGGCTGTAACAGCTGAGAGCGCAGAGGCAAATACCCACTCAGGCAGGTGCAGCGCCTGCAACTGCCTCCCCGCGAGGACCACGACGGCGCCTGGCCTCCTCCCTGCTCTCCTCGGGGGAGCAACTCCTACCATGAGCTCTGCAAACCACCCAGATCCCCAAACCCACTCCTACAGTGTCAAAGGACATCTGATGCCCAGACCTTCCTTCCCAAATAAACGGGCCACCCTGTGCTGCTGGCACTGATTTCACATTCTGAATTCACCCCTCTGAAGCCTCAGAGCCCTCCTTCACTCTCCTTCCCGCTGCCAGCTTGCGATCCAATCCATCTTGGGTGTCATTGGTAAAACAGCCACAGTGTCAACTACAGGATTAGGAAAAAAAAAAAAAAAAAAAAAAAATAGTGAGGTAACGGTGACCTAATTTCCTAGCCTGGCTGTCTGCTAACCACAACTTTAAGGTTTCAGAGACTTTGGCTCACTATCAGCTTGCTCTAAAAATGCCTTCTGTACAAACCAGAAATAAGTATATTACGTTGTTTTCAGATAATACCATCCAAAAAAAATGAAGGAAGGCCACAAACTTGCATCCCTGTGAGTAACTAGCCAAAAACTTTTTTATTCATGTCAAACTTTAAAAAGAAATATGAACTTTTATATAAAAAGTAGCTTAACTTTAGTCCATCACAAGAATGATGCTGTCACACAAATGGCCCTGTACCAAGATTTCTGCAACACAGGCTTAATCTTCAGTGAATTACGTTAGAAAAGCCTTCGGTTTATGCATCGCTTTATATCAGGTCAAGAGATAAGCGGTAACATTATTAGCCAGAATGCTGAAAATCAACCGCGGGGAGAAAGTTTTGGAAACTGCGTGCCGTAAGAATGAAATGCTAGGAAAACATGGAAAGCGACGTGCTTAAGACTGCGGCGGCTGGACTGAGGCAGCAGAAGTCACGCTTAGCAAAGCCTCAGGAATTCCCCGGGGACAGCACTGCAGTGACACGAAGGAATTTCGGGGGATGTTGTATACTCGGAGCGCTAAAAAGCTTTTCAGAAGATTCTGTACCAGACAGCAACAGCTAAGGTGAAGAGTTTTGGAAGAAGATCTAAAGTAGGAGCCTGTACAGTAAATAGAATTAAGAACAGGAGCCAAAGGTACCAAAAGTGAAATTATTTCAGGTTGGAACGAAATCAAAAGATCGCTCCAGAGGTCAGTTTAAACCTCTTTTAAAAAATACATAGGTACTCATTTATTTATACAGGCTTTTCTTGCCTGTGTACGTGTTTGACAGAAGTATAGTAAGTCCATAATGTGGTTTTGGTTCACTCTTCCCTTCCATGTTTCAGTGCATTACATTTGAACATCACGTTACTGTTGCTAAAAAGCAAAATAATGAAACTAAATTGAAATAGGACTAGATGAGCGAAAGAACAGAGCCATCATACATCAAGGGATGTTTGATAGATGGGAGCCTGAAGCAGCTTCACCGGTATCCAGCCATGTGTGCCTCAATAGCTCGTGCTGGGGGGTCAGTATACACAAGCACTGAAAACAACGACCCCGTACACATCGGTCAAGGGGGTGGGGGGAGGTGGGGGGTAGAGATTAGGCTGCATTTACACAAGTCACAAAGACATTTGTACTGGAAACTAGAAAAGGTCTAGAAAACCTGTGGAGGAGAGGGGGCAAAAAGCCTAACCGAATTCGAGATGGAGCTTAAGGGAACTGAGACACAGTTGCCTCTACCACAGCTAACGACAGCGGTTCACGGCTAAAAGAGCACAGAAGGCAGAAAGGCTCCTCCGTTCTTAACTAGCGATCACGTCAGAAACCTGCCTCAGAAATTCCAGTACCGTACAGGGGAACCAGTAAAAAAGCAAAGTATGTGGTTATTCTTCTAGAAGGCTTCATTCAACAAGGCTCTTAGGCGCACACTCAAATCCTCTACAAGCCAAAGGGGCTTGCCAGTGTCTTCAGACCCCTGGTGATTGGAGGGAGGTTTAGTCAAAGTTAAACAAGCACATAACCATTTAACTAAATGTTGTGCTACTGAATTCCCATCTAAGACATTTGCTAAATACCCATACTGATTAACTTGTATACATCCCAATTCAGTTCCGCAAGGACATACTACTACTTTCTCCGAAACAGCAGTTGGGAAGATGCTAAATACCAAGCCCCCTACATTACGAAGAACTGAAGGAGGCAGGTTGATTTCCAGGGGAAGAGACAATTTCTAGGAGACCTTTTTGAAATTTTTTATCAGTACAGGAGGGACAGACATCGTTCACACGCCAACTGTTTCACAGTGGTAAAAGGTCCAGAATTGAAGGAGCAGTGTAAAAAGAACAGAAGTAAACAGATTTGCTTCAATGCCTGGTTAACTCAGGCAAATATAACTCGGAGAAGAAAACTGAAGTGTTTAACTGAGCTTAGAGGAGACTTCTAAATAGCAGTTCTGGATGAATCCACCTAAGCTCACAGATCAACTGGTTTGTGTTGGACTCGTCTCTGCTGAAAAGCCAGCCAACAGCAAAAACCCAGCTCCAGGAGCTCAGAGGGAATAAAAGACAGTGAGCATAGGCCACCTCATATGTTTTAAGGGAAGAAGAAAAAGTTAAAAATAAAGTTACTCCAAAGACTGTCTCCTTTCCCTAAAGCGTCCTCAATGTTGCCAGTTCCACCATCATCAAGTAGACAAAAAGATCAGCTTTGCTCGTTTGCACTGAGCTAAGTGCCTGAAATGCTGCAGATCACTGACAGGGTTTAAGAAAAAGAGGAAACAATGTTCTTATCACACAGCATTTCTTACATCCAGCTAACTGTTAGCAAAGCCTTTGGCCTCGCAAAATATCCTGTACCTCAACTGCAACCGTGAGCTTCTCTGACATGTCACGGCTGTTTGCCAAGTGATTATTCAGCAGAACTACCATGAGAACAGAGTACAACGCTTCTCTACTTCCTGGCTCCTAGACACAGATATTTCTGAAGTCAACTGTTCTGCTTTTCTCCAGCTTTACTGCAGGCCGTGGGGACAGAAAAAATCCTGGACCCATCTGCTCTCACTAATATTGCTAATGCAAAGGATCCTGTATTAAACTGAGGTCTATTTGTGCCCCAAAAATCCCAGGTGTCATTTTTCAGCTTGCTTCCAGCAAACAAATTCCTTGATAAAATGGAAGTAACATTACGTTCACATTTAAAGGAAACGGGCAAAAACTCCCTTCGTGAGAGTTTTCAACTTTGTGCTTTTCCTTCCCCTTGCCAAGCAGCCCTTGCAGAGACAGGAACCCGGCAGGGGAAACAGGTGTAGACACAGAACCAAATCCGCAAGAACTGATCCCCATTTGTCACACTGTCCATGCCATAACGCATTATCTCATTCCAAGCACCAACCCTCAGGGCGAGCAGGTATTAATCTGTGGTGAATCCTACCCCCCAAAAAGCCCACCAAACCACCAAAATTATATTCAATGCAGACAGACGCACAATTTCTTATTGTTCAGGCTTGACAGACAAGGTATCTCGAGGTAAGGGTGGTTAGAATAGCCTTTCTCCTGAATAGCATTACAGATACACTCTCTTACAGAAATATAATAAACATACTTATCTCCTAGAAAAGCCCAGCCTCTTTCATTGTCACATCAGGCAGCTCAGAAACATGAAATTTCTGCATTAAAAGATAATTTTGAGGTAGTCCATTATTATTTTTTTTTTTTTTAAAGAATCACTTGTAGATTCTTCAAGTGTGTACTTTAGATACGATAAAAGCTGATAGCACTGGGAAACTCTTATTCTCAGTCTTTAAAGAATACAGTGAGTCTTAAACGTGCATCCAGAAAACTTTTGACACTTAAGGGTGTGTTTTCAAAGCAGCTCATGGGAGGTACATGCACAAATCCCATTATTTGTTAACAGGATTAGCAAACAGTGCTTTCAAAATATATCCCGGACTCTTGTGGCATTAGCATGCACATTTGCAAATCTCAAAGACATTATAATTTATTCTTGGTAAGAAAACACTGGCCTACTAACCGTTGTCCAAAAATTCCAGTCAGCCAGCCCCAATTAATCCCTTGTCTCATTTACGATCTGGGCAGCATACCTTGTTTGTCTGGCAGAAGTGACATTACAGCATCCGATTTCATTGGAGAGGAGAGGTAGATTGTAAAATTGAATTTTGATCATTGGAGTGAATGCACGATTTCAAACATACTACATAAGAATGGCATTCCTTTTCTGCATATGGAAAGGAAACCAAACAAGGGTTTACTATAGAGCTTTACCATAAACAAAAACAATGGCACATTTTTAAAGTCGAAATAAACGATTTCTGCTGCCACTAATTCATTGAAAATTGAAGATGGGCCTAATCTTGCCCTCAGCAAAGTAAGTGGAAAAAGGAGCGCACTGGGTTTTCAGACTCCATGTCGCTGGTGGGGAACACTGAATCCTCAGACTTACTCTTTCCATCTAACTTTTCCCTTGTACTCAAGATTCGATTATAGAATATATATATTCTATAATAATATCAAACAATATAATAATATAATAATATCAAATAATCTAACATAATCAAATATATATATTCAATTATAGAAAATAATATGAAAGTCAATTAAAATGCGCATGAGGGGTATGAAACATAATTTTCAAGAGGAAAAGTGTCAGACTAAAACTACGTATTTTGACGATATTAAAATCATAAACAATATGTCTTGTTTAAAATATTCTTTTTTCTCTACTCGTTCTTCCTCTCCTCATAATATTTAGCTTGCTGCATGGCTGGCCGCAAGTTCGGACAGCAAGGGTTATTATAGAGAAGTGAAGTCACCTCGCTCCCAACAGCTAAGGAAAGAGCAACACTGAACAGTGCCAAAACGTCACATCAGTTAGACTCCTTACGCAGCTGCTCAGCGAGATGCTTTCCTTCTTTCACCTTCCTCTCTTAAGGAGAGAAGGAAATGCAAGTGTCTGAAGACTTATTTTTGCATTGTCTTGCAGCACATAAGAGTCTGTGGGGTTTTGGTTTGGTGGTTTTTTTTTTTTTTTTTTTTAAGTCCTCACTACTCCAAAGTCCCCCAGCTCTATAGTAAAATATGGAACATCTCATCCAGCTAAAGGGAGTTTATGACCACGTCAGGACTTCTTACGGTAGGCAACTGCTCCTTTGTTGTAGACCTAGTATAGGTCTTGCCAAGGAAAACCCTGGCTTTCCTACTGGAGCTCACCTCAATCAACAGGGTAACAAATGCACTCTAGAGTTGCAGAAAGTCACAAAAAGTACATGGAAACGATGCTTCTGCTGCTGCACAATTGAACTTTGGCCCATGAAAAGCAAGACCTCGTGTAAGTGCACAGACATTGCAGGCCTTGGATGTTAAGAGTAGAGAGGGACTGACATCAGCCTTTGAGTGAGAATTTGAGAAGATGAGGAAGGCGCCGCTTATGGCTCCAGACAGGCCACACAATTGGTGACCTCTATAAAGTGAAAAGGTGCCTCGTTGCCCTACGTGACGTTCAGCGCTCTGCCGTCAGGCCGTCATGCCATATGATCCCATTCAGAAATGTGTCAGACTCCTGCCCACATTCTAGCAGAAGCAAAAGGGTAACTTTGCTTTATTCGTTGTCTGCTGCTTCTCGTGACATTTTTTTCCAGTTTAAATAGCTTGCCACCCTACCTGTACTTCTCAATGGGCGCAATCCCATGCCCTTTCAAAAGGTTTGATTTACCAGACTGACTAGACCTGGCACCTTCATTTCTTCACAGAGAGGAGAGATTCCTGAACTAGTTTTAAAAGGGAGTTCGTGAAACGGAAGACGTCTAGTCGATGAAGCGCAGACCTCTGCGTGGGCTAAGCTACCCTCATTCTCAGGCTTGTAAAACACCGTCAACATTTCCCTTCTCCACTGGAAACGCTTTACCTGCAATATCACATCATGCCATGTGCCTCTTTCGTAACTTTATCATAGTGTTGGTGCCCGACAGACATCTTGTGTCACCTAAAAACATTCAGAGCTTTTTTCTCCTCTGTCATTTTCTGGCACGCGGGTTACAACAGAAATTCTTGTTACTCCCTGTGTGTCCGACCTCTCACTGTACACTATCGTGTTTCCTCTCGTTTTCATTGCTCCAGTCCAAGCGCGTCAACTCTTTCTGTACAATTTTCTGATTGTTTTTCATGTTGCTATTGCCTTCTGCTTTGACTTGGAAAATACATCAGTATCTCCTCATTTTAAGTGACAATTCATTAATGAATATTTGAAACAAAACCATTTTGGGACTGAACCAGAAGGAGCTTGCAACCTTCTTGTAGCCGGATAACTCCCATCTATTATAGCTGTCCATTTAGACATTTTCTCATGTGCTTTATAATAAACATACTAATTTCTATCTTCTTAGTTTAACTGACAGCTTTCTCAGTGGTAGCATATCAGCTGCTCTACCAAAATGCCGATAGATTAGGTATACTGCATGTCTTGTTTCTAAGAGAAATACATTTTATTAAAGACATGGTGAATCGATTAATAATCAATTGATTTAATCATCTTTTGAAGCTGGGGTTTAAAAAAGCAGCCAGGAAATTTCAGTTGAAATACTGTAGCTTAACCTTGTCTCGTATTTGGACTTCTCTGTTGTTTTCTAAACAAAAACTATTAGCCACAGAGACCAGTCATTTTGCAAATAAATGTAAGCTTTATAGTAAATCAGGCACTTCTTTTTATTACCTCAGGGGATATACCGTGCACTTATTAAAAAAAGCTTAACATTCATTTATTCACACATTTGGTTTACATGTTACTATATTAAAGATAATTAACAGCTTAATTTCCTAGATGATTTTTAAATTCATTATTTATGTCAACCTTATCCTGAATGCAAATTGGAATTGGCCTCAACCTCTCAAACCAGTTTTTATTCACCAGCTTGCCGAGGAGAACAAATCTTTCTGCTTTTTAATCTCCTAGCCAGCTTACCCGCTTTGAACTCTGAATAAACTGAAGACAATATCCCCATACCAACAGAAAAAGCAACAACTATAGTAATATAGCACTTTCAGCAAAAAGCTCTGCTTTTAGGTGCCGATTTTGTGACATCCCCAATTTTAGCAGCTAGACATTCTTTAACATTTCAGCAGCAAATATTTAAGTAGCACTTTTGCTGTTATTCAAGTGATTTTTCTGTTACAGTCGATTTATGTTTTAAAATAGGTTCTCTCAATTTCAAACTTAAGCAGGGTTTTAAAAAGTTATCGAATCGGACCTGAAAATCCAATTGACATTTTAAAGCTTCCTTTTTAAGCTATCGGATGTTTACGTACTCAGGTGCTCAGCTCGCTCAGCCTGCCTTAGGACAACTCTGGTTGCAGATGTTCCTGAGGCACCTTAAGGCGCCTTCCCCCTCATCCTCTCTCCCTCTTTTCTTTCCTCAATTCTTCACACTATTGAGGTCACACTAATCCAGCTATAGTTGCCCACATGACTTTTGTCCTGAGAAACGCCAGTGGCTACTATGCCATCCCTGTGAGTGGTATTTATTAAATTACGCCTTTGTGGACATTTATTTAAAAACCCCAGCCTTGTGCAAAATTGCGTTAGCTAAGAGGAAGTACACAGGGTTTAATAGACAGGGATGGGCATGTTTTGCTAACTAGCTAATCAGACTCAGAAAAGCATAAACCCATTTAAAACTTCCTGGTAAAACCTGGTGCTGTCACAACCAGCCCGTCACTGGGGTACAAGGAGTCGCTCTCCATGCTGTCCTCCTCCCTTCCTTTTCTGCTCCGTTCACTCTGGGGGTTCCTGCTCTGAGCAAACCAGTATTGAAGGCGGCAGGAGCTGCACTCGTCTGCAGCGGCTGGGCCAGGTCAAACAGCTTCCCAGGGACACTCAACATCTATAGGACAATCCTGGAGTCCTGCCCAGCATTCCTCCTCTTGCTTTCATAATCATACATAAATTAACTGGCACTAATGAAACGTTCATAACATGTGTGGAATATTGTTGCGTGCCTAATGCCTATCTTCAGGTGCATAATTAATTGCTCTGTGAGGCATTTTGAGGCAGGGGGAATAAAAGCTCAGCATAAATGTTGATGTAACAGTCTGTGAAGGCAGCGGACTAGAACAGAAAGGCCTCGGAGATCAGTAGCTTTCAGCTAAGACTCCCACTATCGTTATGCAGAGGACTAATTAGGATATTATTTGTTAGCATTTGGAGGAGCAGCTTCTCGGTTTGGTTAGAGGTGAGCACTAATCAGCTGCTGAAATCTAAACTGATTATGTCTGAAGTGCCGACAGATGCAGAACTCCCCGAGTGAAGAATGAACATGTGTCAGCTTTTTGTGACAAGCTAAGGGAATACTTGTTTAAGAGAGAAAAAACGCACATTATTTAATACTGTGCAACAGTCGTGTACAAATAGAATGAGTCATATGGAGAACAGTGGGATTGAATGTACCGGTCTAACACATAAAATAATTATATAAAACGTCCTTTTTCTTCTCAGCATAACCAAACCCTTTCCCCAGTGATGCTTTTCTCTTAATAGAGTTGTTCAGGGGCAAGAGAGGGCAGAAAAAAAGCAAAACATCTCAGACTTGACAGCAAAGCATCCTGGTTCATTGTTCTTAAAATGTGCATTAACATGTTGTTTAAACAAGCGTTAAAAAGTAAGTTTTCCATTCCTCAAACACTAAGCTCAAATCCTTCCCCCGATCCCAAAAATCATCTGTGTACTTACATTTTTACACAGTAACCTACCGCCACCTGATATATCTACACACAACAAAATAGCAGTCTTTGCCCTAAGGAATTTAGAAGGGAATTTAATAGCGATACTCCCATCCATGCTTCAGGGCAGCTCGGAAGTAGCAGAAAGGTCCTAGCTCTAACGAGGACAGCCATGCGGGCAGCCGGGGAGGGCCGCCTAACTTGGCAGGCCCTGAAAATTTCTTAGATTTTGCCAGAGGGGCACTCTATCCTGTTTTGAAAACCCCACGGGACTGAAAGGGAGCAAAACCCAACCCATTCCCTTTGATCTTCTCCCCCAGAGCAGAGGGGTCTCATTCAAAGCCCTTTGCGGGGTCGGGACCAAACAGCTCGACACCCGGCGGGAGCGAACACCAGCGCCCCACTGGAGACAAGCTACACAAACGCATTACTAGTTGCGGGACTGGGGCTTCAAAGACAAGATTCGAAAAGTGAAAGGAACAGAAGGATACAGGGTTAAAAACGGCACGTTCAGCCTAATCACTTGTTCACACAATTACCAGATACAAGACAAAGCAGTTGCCGTCATCATCCTCCTTGCATTGAGGCAGCAACTTGCACACTCGTCCTGCCTGCACTTTGCTGGACCAGGTACACGGCTAACAACGTGCAACCGTTCAAACCGCTCCTTCCTAAGTAACATGATGAATTACAAAGACGCTGCAAAAGCATCTAAACTACATAAGGTGCTGAGCATATATATGGAAAGAGACAGCCCATATCCCAAAAAGCTTTAATCCTCCTGAAAATTAAAATCCAAACGAATGTGTGGGTTTGAAATGTCATTGTTCAGCACCAGCCAATGAGATATTCCAGTCTGAGTTTCTGAACCATCTGGTAAAGCATCACAACAGCTTTAAGCATCCAAGGATCTGTCAGGGGCTTTAGTTTAGAAATACTAATAATCCCATCATGTGCAGCTCCTGCTGAATGGAAGATATACCTACTCAATGATTTACTCCCCCCCTCCTTTTCCCAACCGAGCTAGGGAGCATTAGCCTGAACAAGATTTGTTAACATTTCTCCATTCGAATACAGCATTGCTCAAAAGCTGAAGAAGGATAATCATTCTCGAATCTTTTGAGTCTCAGTGATGACCTTTGGTGGGCCAAAAGCGAAGAACAATTTGAAGGAAAAGCATTTAAGGAAGAGAAAGCATTTTGCTTTGAACTACTTGATTTTACTGATTTTATGCTAGGGATTTCTTTCTTTCCTACAGTTTTAGAGGTGACATTTGGGGACATAAAAAAAAAAAAAAAATAGGGAGGGAGCTTCATTAAACAAATTAAATACTTCTACACAAGGCACAGAATGAGAAAGGCTGGTCGGTGAAGTGAAGCCATAGCTGACAGACAGGCGTTTCAGCTTGTTTGTGGCTCAGTCGCTGACTCGCTGCATGTCGTTGACCAAGTCACTCAGGACCAACTCTTGAAGAGTCCAACTTCATGTATTCTTGACCCATTTTCAAACAGTCTAGCAACCCACACCATGTCTAAAAGCCAGGCAAGCCTACAATATCCCAAGTGAGGCATCCCACAGGCAGGCGGCTCTTGCTAAAAGAGAGGGTAAGCTCTTCTCCCACCTCCATCCTCTGAAAGTACAAAGGACACTGCTTGTCCATTGTTAACGAGGGCTTTGAAATCCTTGGATGAAATGCCCTTTCTGAACCTTATACATAGCCTGCTAGCACTAGCAAGAGGGTTCGGGGTTCTTTTTACCTGTTAATTCCGACAGAGTTTTAAGCCACGTCTACAAGCATGAAGTTGAACTAGCCGTTTAGGACTGTTGGCCCTAACATGTGGCTTGTGGTCAACGTGTTGCACTTGGAAGAGTCTGATAATGCTCACAGCAGCAGAAATAAAAAAATGAGGTGACACAGAGACCTGAATACAATACGTTTGCAGCACTGTTATTACCCATGGGCTGAGAGTGGCTGGTGACCGTTTTTTAGAGCAGCAGTCTGCAGTCACCAGAGCATGGGATACTCCTGGGGGGCACACACACACGAAGAAAGGTGTTACTAAACAGTCTTAAATTCACTCAGTGAGACTTAAATGCACTCAGTGAGACCCATGGCTACAATGCAAAATGGTTTGGGGTCTGGAAATTAGGAAAAAAAAAAATATTGAAAATAAGCACTTTCTAGAAGAAATTGGCCTTTGAAAGTAGCCTCGCAATCTAGCCTTGCTATAAAGGCACTCTAATATGCAGAATCCTCAGGAAAGTTGTTTAAAAATGCTTTGTACCGAGCCAATTAGCTCAACCTTATTGATTGAGATGGCATCTCTTAATCGTTCAATTTGTTAAATATTTCTCTTTGAAGAATTTTCTTTCCAAAGAGCCACTTAAAACAATTTCTGTAAGTTCCCTTTCAAGCGATCAGTGAACGCATACACATTCATAACAGTTACATACACGCTGATGAGCTTTTGGTAGTTCAAAAAACCAGCAGCAACAACAAAAAGAAAAAAAAAAAAAAAAGGTTTGTCTTAGAAAACCACACTGGAAAATAACCACTCACAGGTAATTCTAAACAGAGACTTGTGAAGTAAAGACAAATGCAACTGAGTGCTAATAAAGCCCTATCTGTTAAACTCAGCATCCTGTGAGCTGATATTGGGCTTTTAGCACTCACCATTCTGCAAACCACTGGAAAAAAATGGTAATGGGTAAAACCCAAAAAGATGCGATAAAGTCTTCCTATTTCGCTGAAAAACCACATGTCATTTGCATGAACAAGTCAGCAAATCATTGCAGAAAAATCAGCTGTCAATCAGCTGCTGCTTATATACCATAAGTTGACTAGAGGGGGGAAAAGAAAAAATGTTTTTCGAAATTAAGAATTGTGTTGATGTATAAAAGCCATTGATCAGTATATGGGCCAACGGAGAAGTGACGCAAGTTCCAAGGCATTGAATTAAGAAGAGTCAAAACCCACAAAGTGCAAGCCCTGGCTAAACTCACAGGCTACCAGCATCTGAGCAAAAGAGACAGTTTTAGGTAAAAGAAGAAGTATTCTTTATTGATGGGAAAGCAACCCGGTGTGGGGTTTGTGGCCCTAAAGAAGAAAAAAAGCAATTCGCCAGACAAAAAGTCAATGCTGAAAGGAAAGCTACTGAACACAATTGATGAGAGCAACTTTTTTTGCTGGCATCTGGGCCTTTTCCTATTAGCGTCACAACTTCACACTTTCCAATGCAAACCAGTGAAAGCCGAGCTGCCCCACAATCAAGCCATGCACACAGGTTCTTCCCCATACACGATTACAGTGAGGGAATTTACCACGACAGTAGCCTTAAATTGTTTTAGAGCAACTTTGCAGATGAGAAGCAGTGTTTGGCTTTTAAGTGTCCAGTTTCACTCACCACCAGCTGTTCCGCACCCGCTGCCCAAGACGCAAGCCTATGAATGCTGAAATACATTAATAATTCTACCCATGTGGGTATTCCCATGGCCTGCTCTGATAAGTCAAGGTATACACGTGCCAAGTCACAAGCAAAACCTCACACTTTACACTTGCTAGACCTCTGGACATAACCCGAGATTCTCAAATCTCAAAAGGGAAGATGTGATGAACACTCTGGTCTTTTTGTCCCTCTCAAAGCTGAAAAGGCTGGTGAGCATCCATGCACTAGATGACAACGGTCTCAGAAGAATAAAAGGCAGGTACTGAGTTACCACACACATCCCAAGCCAAGCACACCTTTTATTGGGGCAGATGAGAAAACAGAGTGAAATTAGGCCTGGACAACAAATATCATGGATGTAACATACTACTTTATCCTTAAAGAATGCCCCATTTTTCAATCAACAGCAGAGCTGGCTAAAAGTAATAGTAATTTAAACTCAAACAGAAAAATTAGGTGTTTTTCATTAAAACTGATTTTTCAACCAGCTCTAGCAAAAAGGAAGTAGAGGAAGAATATAAAAGACATGGAAATGTAATACTAGAAGTACCCCATTCTTTGTGGCTCTTACTACAGTAATAGCATCTCCCTGCCCCATCCACAAATTTCTTTGCAAGATCAAAACCAGACTGGCCTGGCACTTTGCTCCATATAATTTAGACTTCCACTGAGAAACGTAAATAATACTCTCAGTCTCCCTCATACAGTCTACTATTTATCAGCTACAAACACCTTTACTGGGAGATAAATAGGTTTCCAGCTCTCTAGATCAAGGGATAACTTATAGCAGCATTTTGAAAACATGTTTGCCCAACTGGGGAGAATTCAGAGCAAAAAGGGAAGTCCTGCAGGATGTGCTGGCCGCTGATAGTCAAACCTCTCTACTGTTACATGAAGAACCGAGGCTGAATGAGGAGGAGCGAGGAAAAGGAAACGCACACATACCACGACTTCACACTCATACAACACTTCGGCTCCACAGTCCTCTACAGAGAGACAAGGCATGAATCTTCATCAGCCCCATCTACCAGGGATGAAACCAAGGCAGAGCAGAGGGGGATTTCCCCAAGGTTGAACAGGTACTGGGGGGAAAGCAGAGTTCACACTAAAAAGTTTTCCTGGCTCTCAGGATCATGCTAATACTACCACCCTTGGTTTTTTCCAACAGAAGAGTCCTACCACATAATTGCTTCTTCAACACAGCAAAAGACATTGAACTCGGAGTTCAGGGAAGCAGGAGGAGGGGGGCGGAGAACGGGAGACAAGCAGTTTCAAATCTTTGGTGTGTATTTATAATGTTGTAGAGAAACTGCATTTCAGGATGGAATGATTATTGATTTCTTAATGGATTACCCTTGCACAAATTTACACTCCCCCCCAAAAACATCAATCTTAGGATAATAATTATAAACCTATCACAGTGTATAGAGCATTCTGACTGAGTAGAAACTTATTGCTATCTGCCGGGAAATGGCCAGTTTTCTACTTCTCCCACTCCAACCACATTACAGCATAGCAAGGAGCTACTGAAAAATACATGCTATTATAAAACAAAGTTTGTAATAGCCACAGGACATACCTCCAGTCAACTTTCATTAAACGGACTCTTTTAAACTGCTGCCCATAAGACAATGCTTGATCCATTAGTGAACAAGTTAATTAGTTATTAGAATCCTTTTATGTTATTTTTATCACAGTAATGAAGCAGCCCCAGCATAGAGTGAGACTCCTTAATGGGCAACATACATTCCCAAACCCACACACCCTCACTTTTTCTGCTTACCAGCCTACAGTCAAATGTTTCTGTAGCTAAGTAATTTTTTAGTTTTGCTACAAGCAGCATCCCATTGCAAAAACGACTGAATTACCACAAGGACTCCCCTTGACTTCAAGAAGTGTCAGACCAAACCACCGGAGATGGGGCATGATGGAAATTTAAAATCATTCTAAAACAGAAACCTCAATGGCCCAAAGTTGGTGCAAGGTGCCGGAATGTGGAAGATTGAAGTCTGGCTCTGTTTAGTGGTTGCCACCCGTAACACCACCTCTCTTCAGCCCACTGTTTAGAGACGTTATACGAGGTTATAGTCCAACCGTGAGCCACGAGCTACCGCGCCCTGCAAAAGGGCTGGTTATGAAGCCAGTGGCTCTGAGCTGCTGGCCGCCTCTCTCTGCAAGAGGTGACCATCCTTTGCAGCAGGGCAGAGGCGGCAGAACAGCCAACCCTGCCTCCTTGACCAACACAAGTTGCAGCTCTGTTAGCTCCAGGCGTTAGCACAGCTCAGCGTACCTTTGCCTCTGCAGAAACACCAGCACCAGGAGCTCCCACCCCTGCTCACACACAACCCTCCCGCTGCGAGAGACCACGCAGTAAACTGCATCAGTGAATCAATCCAAGCTAAAAATACCCCATTTTGTTGTTTGGTTTTTCTTTTTTAGAAAACCTGCTGGCATTGCCACAGAGAATGAGGCACATTGAACTCTGCTTTGAACGCTAGAAGGGCATGCGGGGCACTTGCCAGTCATAACATCTTTAAACAGCCCTAACTAATGACAGCCCACACATCCAGTGCCATTAAAACACGTGCAGGTTAAAACCTGGCACACAACAGATTTTGGAGTGCCTGCAGCGCTGTTCGACTGCCGTCTGCTCCGGAGCAGAGCTACAGTTACACCCTCCTTGACACCGGTCCCGCGGTACCCAGCGCCGAGTCTCGCTCAAGCAGTGGGCAATAGAACAGCTCGTAGAAGCCAAGTGCTAGAATTTAAACAGAAAGACAAGGTACCACTTGACTGTAATCTGGCTGTTCCCTTACATGCCCAAAACAATTTCATATACAAACGCAGACAGTTGATGTTCCCCCAGAGTAAGCCTGTCGCTGCCTACAACGTGCCCCCATTATAGTTGTCTGCTCCAGAAGCATGTGGAATTAAGATGGAGAATCTCCCACAAAGTGCAGTGGGCTTTGGCTAAGTCCAACAGTACTTCTGTGAAGCTCTCCAGCTACACAGCACAGGATCGGCACCTCAACTCTCATTTCTCTAAGAGGCTACAATTAAATTAGTGGAAGAACTTCTCCCTTTTCTCATAACCTCTCATTCCTCCCCTAGCCCAGGAACTAGTCCTAGCTGTTCCAGGATGGGAAGAGCACCACCAAAAAAAACCTTAATCGACTCAAAAGGTGGTTAACAAAAAAAGAAAACAGCCAAAGAAAGAAGCGTTGTCTCCAAGGTACACAGGCCGCATAAAATAAAATCAAAGGGCCCAAAGCGCAACACTTGCCATCAGCTTCAATTAGCAGCAAAGTGGGGTTTGGGAAAACAAGGGCCTCTTCAGAGCTGCTATAGGGCAAAGATGAAATCCCAGAATTAAAAACAAAATCCCCACATGCACATTAATATTCAGAGGCAATTACCTTTCAGCTTAAAGTCAGCCAACATGCATCTTACTACAGCAGCTCTTAAAGCAATCTTGTTTACAATTGGAAATGGATTACATTATCTCAGCTCCACCTATCCACATAATGCAGAGCAAACTGTCAAACATAAAACTACAAAATGGTTATTGTAAGGTATCCCCTTCAGCATAAGAATTAATTTGACCTATTTTATTACTAAATTATTACTCCCACACAAATTTTCTATCATAGATATCTATCAGCGCTGACATTTATATTCCAGCGAGGCACTCTCAGATGCATTTTTTCTTCTTCTCCATCTCAAAGGTGTATTGAGCAGATTTGATGTAAACAGCCTCCTGCCAAGCTACTTAAAATCTTTAAACTTTATACATACAATTAGATTGTGACAATAACTGCTTGCTTTAAAAAAAGAGCGAGCGTGAGATCCACACAGTTTCAGATTCTGAAACAAAATGCTTTGCAGGTTAAAGAAATGATATCTAATTTTAAGGAGGACCTACAGATATTTTTACTATGGCTCTGGCAGGTTGTTCCGATTGTCACCAAGACACATGATTTGACACAATGGCCCTGATTAAGAATGTCCTTAAGTCCTATTAAAGCCAATGGAAGTTAATCATCTGTTTAAGAGCTTTGCTAAATCAGGACCACAACAGGAGACATTTCCAAAAAATCTGGGCCTAAATTGAACACACACTAATTAGCTGCACACACCAATTACATGATTATGGATAAAACGCAGTTGTTCAGCATTTACAACCGCACACTTTGTGTGGAATCATTTAGAAATAAGGTCCAATTATCATTCTGTAACAGGTCCCACAATGCATTATAACCCACATATACCATGTTAATTTTAGCTGAAGGAATGGCTTAAAAAGAACAAAAAAAAAAAAAAAGAGAGAAAAAGAAGAGAGTCCTTCCAGTAATTTTTGTCCAAATTCTCAAGATCTGACCCTTTTCTCAGTGAGAAAATCTGAGCACTCCAGCTCAGCTCTCTTTTCTTATTGCTACATTTTGCTTACAGAAAATATTCACTCTTGCATTTCAAAATGTAACATTTGCACTCCATGCCGCCTAACGACTTCAGCCCTGCATTCAGGAAACAAACAAATTGGCACAGATTTGCATACCCAGGATTACAGATATCAGCAAATAACTTCTAGCAAATTACTGCACCTACAAACCAGGAGCTGCTAAAAGTGTAATCCTAAAGGATCTCAACCATTTGAACTAATTGATGTTAACCCAGGTTGCCAAATCTCACTTTTATGTCTCTTTGCCTGGTATTTACAGTTTTTTCTTAGCAGCAAGATTTCCCGATAAGCAACTACAAGAGTCTCCACTTTCATTATATTAAGAAAAAAAGGCATTCCCAAGCCCAGAGACGGCTGAAAAGCCATGCTTCAGTGCAAAGCACAGCTCAGAAACGGGAGGGTATATCAAGAATTACATTTATTAAACAAACACACACAAAAAATAATCTCATGGCATGCAAGGCAATCTTGCGATTTAAAACTTGACTCATGATTGTGAAAGTTGAGAGTTGGCATGCCAACTTGGTGAGCCATCTGCTCACCAACAATTTATAAACGAGACCGCTGCCAAAGCCACCCGATTACTCAGTTCTAATATTAGTGATGTAACTAAAACATGCTCGTAGGGTTTTTCTCCCCATGAACCAGGAAGCACAAGGAAAAAAAAACAAAAACAAAAAAACACAACAACTCGCAGAGGAAAAGTTAAAAATAAAATAGGTAAAATGTATTTATGCTCAATATTCCTCTCAAGTCTGATTAGTAGGAACATTCAAGATCAATGTAATGTTTCAGCTCAGTAATTCCCTCTAAACCAAGTCAGAAGGAAAAAAATCAGTAGTGATTACAAATGATGAAACAAGGTGAATCATATATTCTTTATCCAATGCCCATTTCTATGTTAATGATTCAAACAGCAGTTTGTTAAAATTAAACATACTATGCTAAAAAACCCAACACCTCATAATAGCATTAAATATATTTTGACAACAGATTAAAAAATAAATAAATTAAGAAACTATGCATACAAGCTAGCAGGTACAACTGCTGATTTTACTAGCGATGCCAATTTTACCATTAGAACTGGGCAATTTGGGATAAAAACACTATCCTATTTAAACAATTCCTTTCTTATTAAAATTCCAGATTACACATAGCAGTGAAAAACTGATGGGAGTTAATCTACAGTAAATAATCCTCGGGGCAAAAGATACTGTAATGAAACTGCATGGAAAATTACTCACTCAATCATTTTTAAGATGTTGAGTCACAATTCAGTTTTGTTGGCTTGAAACTCCAGCTCTATCTCCATGGCAAGTCAGCAGCAAATCCCAAAGCACAGCCCGTATTCCCAGAGCTCAGGCCCGCGGATGCGCTGCTCCGGCAGTAAACCCTGGAGCCTGCAATGCCTTACCACGGCGCTTCCAGCGAGCACCTTCTTCCCACTGAAGTCAAAAAAACCCAGTTTAACTACTGGCTTCAATGCGGGCAGAATTAGGACATTTCTGGGCGTCCCCTAGGACACTAAGAAGACTGAAAACACGGGCAATCCTGGTGGTGTTAATTAAGAGGACAGTGACAGCGATAAGCATCCCGCTTCATTTCAGGACACCTTGCTCCATCACTGCCAAAAGGAGTAGCTTTTAAATCCCCGTTTTGAAATTAAATGCATCATCATTACACAATTACCGTCCTAATTAGCCTCCTCAACAACAGATCAGCTTTATTTACGATTAATTTTGGTTAATGAGTTAGTTGTAGTTTTATCTGATGGATAATGGATAAGAATTAATAACTGCTTAATCCACACAAAATTTTGTTGTTCACATAGTGCACAAAATTTTGACAAATGTTTCTGAATCCTAGCCAACAACCACCAGCACATTTTCACTATCTGAAAGCAGCCAAAGCGCAGCAAATGTTACCATATTACATTATAGTAGATTAAACTGTTTATATATATAATTAGAATTATTATTATAAACTACAGTCATAATTATAAATGGAAATTTTGTCACCAGCTCATAAGGAAGTTTTCCCCTTCCAAAACACCTGGATGGAACAATTAACTCGGGTCATCTCCCTGATGGTCTACCAAGACCCGTTCCATTTACATGAGAAAATGATGCAGAGACCCACGCTGGAGAAGAAATTGTCTTGTCCACACATCAGGTGTCCTGTATTTCACACCTTTGTCCACACCCCTCCAATGAAGTCTCGCCTGCCTCTGAGGCCCAATTAAGGTCACAGTCCCAGTTTTTTAACTAGACATTGGTTTTAAATGGTTTTAAACCATCACCTGCAGTTGCCACATTGCCCCCTTCTCTCAAAACCACTTTCCCCCTCCCAAACGCAGGGCTGGTTTTGCCTCCACCCAGACCCAAGTACTCACAGGAGACACGTCAGAAATTCCTCAAAGGGACTCTCACACCCCACTAGTTTCATAAGGGCGTTCGGATGCCACAGCAAAGGCGAGGAAAACATGACAAGCTGGGGGCACCCAACGACATTCACGTGTTTGAGAAAACAGAAGAGATGATAGCGATCAGCATGAGCAAAGCAGAAGCGATACCTTAGCACAATCCTCCTCTTCTAGTCCAGCTGTCTGGTGCTGGGGTCCTGTCTATCAGACATAACACAAAACTTACGGATCTCCCCACATACAGTCACTAAGGAACCCTGGATAATTATACTGCAATTATCATTCATGTTCCTACAACGAAAACACTATTTTTACTCTTTTCCTAAGGCACTGTACTCTGTTGCTCTAAGCTATTAAAAAAAACCAACCAGGGTTCCACTGCAGAAATGGCTCCAGTTGGGACACAGATAAAGCATCCTGACATGAAGATGAGCAAGTACTTTACAGAGCATCATTATAGGTTATTTCCTGGAATGCACTGCAGTTTGCTTTGGTTTTGAATACATATGTGATATATATTTACTATAGCAAAAATCTCACTACTATCGATTTTCCTATAAATATTTAATGGTTACCAGTCAGAAGCTAAATTTAAGTAACAATACCGCTAATAACATTAAATAAACGAAGCACTTTAAAAGTGTGAGAAAAAGCAAATGCCTCTTTACAGCATTTTAATGCAAGCGCAGTAAGAAGGCAGCCTGAAACCATGTTACGTGCTGATAGCCTGAGTCACGTCTGGTCTCACAGTCTGACCAGCGAGGTGATTTTGCACAAACATCTAACAAAAAGTAGGTTCTTGGAGCAGCAGACTTAGCAGAGACTGGCTTCCAGCAACTTTTTTCCCATGCATTTGACATTTGAAGAGGGTGGCGCTTAATAGCTTTTCCTTCAGCAGAGGCACAATTCACATACCTCTCCTCTTTCTGGCTCCCTAATTTCATGAGACTTGCATGATTCTAATATTTTTCAAGCCTATACATCTCTATTGTGTGTGACCGAAACTCTCTATAAGTGCCTTCAGTTTGTATTTACACACATCGCACACGTACAGGCTTGTCATAAGCCAAGGCTGGACACATTTTCAAAATTTTTTTTCCAGCTGCCAACTTTCTCTACTTGGTATTAGCTAATTTGGGGGCAGGTGACTGGTGATAACATTTATACTCTGAGAACACTCTGCTTTGGGCTTCACATACGAGCGCATGGGATTTTTGAGAAATACAGAAATCGTGCAACTGACAGAATACAAATTTAAGAGAACACAAGAAGAAACTCACAGTGCCGTCATAGTCTGCTAATGTCATATACTACTTGACCCTTAAACACACAACTAGAATATCATTCTTCTGAACTCTTGAGAGCTACCTATAATCTGACATTTTGAAGTCACATACACAAATGATGAAGCTGACTGCCTCCCACCTATAGGAGCTGAATTCATACTAATACTGATTTCTCTATTTTTTCTCCACCTCTTCATCCTATAATTTTATTCACCCATTTGTATCTCTTGTAACTGGCATGCATCGTGAGGCTCTTAGAGATTTATTGTTGAAAAAGCATGATATAATGAGGAGATATTATTACATTACACTCTAGAAGAACAGATTATCCAAAGGATAATGCTTAACAGTGATGGAGAGAGAGGCCTGTGTATTTAAGTAAGAGGAAAAATTTCAATCAGGGGGTTCCAAGTAAAGCTGACATCCCAGATCGTTCCACACAGCTGCGTGGAGGTGTATTAAACTCACCCAGGAACCACCTGTTCTGATAACAAGGTCAAAACAACCGGTAAAGTTGACCCAATTTGGGGAGATTAAACTGTAAAACTATTACACACATCTATGTCTAGGACATGCCTACATCTGAAAGGTGATGAGGATTAAAGCACTGAGTGAATTTAAGGCACAACAGTGCCTTCTAAAATATTTCTGTACTGGGACAAACTTTGCGCACGTGCCAGACCAAGCTCCAGAGCTGCAGGGAGAGAGGCCCCTCACCACGATACTACAACGTGCAATACAAAGGCCGTACCTAGGAATGGACAATTAAAAGCAGTACACAGGCCCACTAATTAATAAGATTTGTTACCCTTCAGGGGCAATTTTCCGGACAAGGCAAAATGCACACTGTGGGATACTAATTTCTCAAGAAATAAAACTCACCAAAACCAAACCCCGTTTTCTTCTTTTGCCTGAGCCTTCTCCCCTTTATCACAGACCTGGCTGCTAACCAGAACAAGGTCTTCGATCTACGGTGACTCCTTCCTGGAAACTTTTAAACCATCCATGACTTATAGAAAATAGCTACTCTTCCCCAAATGAATAGACCTCATATTTCTTCTGTGTAAAAAGACTTGCTGTTTTCATACAGAAAGAGACAACTTCTTTCATTTTCAAAAGAAGGGAATTCACGCCATCCTGTTTGCTGCTCTTTGGACAGAAGCGGGTGTTTAATTCACACTGCTGGAGTTTGAAGGATGCACAGATACAGTTACCAAAAATCCTCTCTGTTTGTGTTTTATGGCCAGACCATTACCTAAGAGAGCACATTTGCTTGCAGAGGAAATCATAAAATGTCCGAAGGCTGAGCTGGGGACTAGGAAAGAGTAGGTGTGAATTCTCATACAACTGCACACACACACGTTCCCAAATCAAAGAGTAATTATGAGAAAAAATAACATGGACTTGGGGCATATGGCAGGTCTCTCCAGCCAGCTTTCTGTGCCACTCACCAACACACCTTTCATGGACTGAGGGAGCACATGTCCCTTGAGAAATACCAGGACAACATCACTTTCTTCTGATGGAATTCGTGATTTTTGGAGGCTTAGGGGAATGCAAGGGAAACATGTAATAAAGAGTTGAGAAGACACCAGCCTACTGTTGAACATCACAGCATAGATATCTTTAGGTTAACACTTGTTTTTTTCAAGTAGAGGAACAAAGGGAATAAACAAGAAAATATCCCTCATCAGAAACTCGAGCTTTGTCACATATGTGCCTTAACTGCAAACAGAGCAGCTCTATTGCAAGCCCTGCCCAGATCTTCCATCAGCTGGAGATGAAGCATGTACTGTCTTACCTCTTCACATAAGAGGAAACTTCATGAGAAAAAAGGTGACAGACAAGAGAGGCAGACAAGGTGAATGGATTTTCTGTGCTTCTGTATGTCCTACCTTCTTTGGAAACTGCTTCAGACCACCACCCCCAGGACAATGGACCTGACATCAGCAGCACCAAGATGTGGCTGGGTCTTCTGTCCCTACCGCACAAAGCTTCAGGGCAGACAGTAGACCTGAATCCTCAAAAGGCCTTCTCCAGCCCAGTGGTAGGGAATGGATTTTAATATTCCCACTAGTCTTCCTTTCTGTCTCCCCTACTGCAGTGACTATTCCTGTGCCAGGACAGCCTCACAGGTGGTACCAATGCCTCAGCAGAAAGAGAGGGTGGGGAACAAGAACAACAAAAAACAGTCTGTGCAGCTTCTCCAAGTAACAAAAAGCCATGGTGGGGAGAGTGGAGGTAGGTCTGGAGTGAACCAGATTCCTTGGCCCATGCCTTGTGTAAAATCCACAGCCTGCTAAGAAGAGGGACCCCTACCTGTTTAGGAGATGATGCATTTCAACTCTGCTGTCTTTTTCATCCTCCACTGGCTGGTAGAAGCAGATATTCATCCCCTCCACGCCAGGGCTGGGAGTGGAGTTTGGCCGTAGGACTGACCTCCAACCACCTACAGATGTTCCCGCCATTCCTGAGGAGGCACAGGCACCCGACAGGCAATCTCAGCTTCACCAGAGGGGAGACCGAGAGCCCTCTGACCTCTCCAGACAGCTGTGAGCTAAAAGAGTGGGTACCACGCACACAGAGTCCACCACCTCTGTCATCCTATGCCTTGGCCACACAGCATTAAAGAAACAAACACAAAAACTGGTAAGCAGGGTCAAAAATAAGAGGTGTGAAGAAAGCAAAAGTCAGTTAAAAAAAATAAATTGGAGGTTCTAATTCACAGAAATTTAAATGACCTATCAGAAACGAGGGGGGTGAATCAACCCCATGCTTCTCCAGGAACAGCGCCCACTGTTTTATGACACGCTTCAGTGTACCACCTGTAACACCACTTGCCAGGTGACCCTGCCAGCCAGGACTACGCTCACAGCAGGAGCCTCTGCCAGCATCACTCCACCTGTGAGGGATTACAGCTCTTCAAAGCCACAGGCTGACACCATGGTAGCAGCAGAAGCCAGTAATGTAGACCTGGCTCTGGATCAAGGGCACATTTTGCTGGGCTGTGTAAATAGGGGTTTGTCCGCACACAGACCTGGTAACACTCAGCTGTACGGGAAGAGTTAAAATGCTGTGGTTGCTCTAATGTAATCACACCAGACCAGGGTGCTTTAGGACTACCACAATTATTCCTGCGCGGAACAGGAAATAAGCTATACCGGTATTAAGGTACTTCTGAACACGTCTCATTACAGGGCTACAAAAATTAAATGTAAAGCAACCCCTAAGCAAAGCAGCTATCATAATAAAATTCCTACTTTTGACAAGGCCTAACATGTGCCATCTAAACCTCCATCTTGAATGATCTACGGCCTGTGTGATTCAGAAAAAAGGTAAGAGGGGGAAAAAAGCAGCACAGACACATGAAAGGACTCCTCTCCGACAACAAGAGTCAGGACAAAACCTGGGCCTCTGGTCACCTCGCCCAGAGCCATACCTGTCAAGTCTCATTGCTTCTTGGGGATAATCGCAACTTTGCTTCCTTCCATAGGGGCGCAGCAGTCGGCTGCCTGGACCCCAAACAAGTGTTCACTGCTCTGGGCAAGGGACAACATGCCGTGGCACAGGTTCTCCACCCAGGCTGGCAACAGGTCTTGTTACTGCAGAGAGCAGTGGCACAGCCTTCTTTTAAACTTTCTACAGAGCTGTTTCAACGTGGATCCCCCAAGGAGTTTTCATTCACTGTGACTACTGAGGAAAAAGCAGAAGAGGGCTATGCCTTTTTCTCCTGGCTAGAATAGCATCGCTCCTCCAAGATGCCCTCTTGGCACTGGAAGGAGAACAAGCACCGCTCCCTCTCAGTAATGCACAAAAGTGACACAGATAGTTGCATTTTCACCTGTAAAACCTAGTCCTGCAAACTGCCATTTACCCAGAGGACTAGAAACCAGCCCTCAATCCAATTTCCCAGGAAAAAAATACTCATCGATTTCAACAGGAGTGGCACCTTCCCCCAGATTCAGGGATGGGAAAGACAGAGAGCTCTCTAATGGGTATCTCCCCGTCCAGCTGCTATCAAAGTGACACATTTCAAGGAAGATTAGGATTGCTCTTTTTGTTGGCGTGTCTGAGAAGGAACTGAAATTCCAGAAGCAAACATTGCAAACTTGCTGACTACAGAGCTAGCAAGAGCACCGAGTGTTGTAACAGGGTGTGTACCAAGGAAAGTTAACCGAACCTGACAGTCCAAGAGAATAACAGAAGCTCCCTAAGAAAGGTGTGTGCTGCAACAAAGCCCTGGCAGATGACCTCTCAGGAGACTTCCATCAGAATGAATAAAAACCTATTTAATGAGATTAACTGATCATTTCGCTCCACCCTCGTTATAACACTCACCGAGAGAGAGGAATGTTTTTGCAGCCGAGTGCCTGATTCCATAGGGAATGCCAGAGACACCGTGACAGAAGATATGGAAAAACACACAGGGGAACCCTCCACCGTTGAAGTGTGAGCTACGGAGAGTAGTTACTTAAACACCTAGTAGTTTCAGCGGCTACTCAGTTTTCATCTACACACAGATTTTGTATCAGAGGAACTACTTCATGATTTTAACCATAACAGTGTGAAAAATATAAGGTCACATTTATGAAGGTACAACAATCCAAGGTGCATCCCACACATATTTAATTTCCAGGTAATCTTTTTTTTTTTAATAAGGAAAAAAAAGAAACAAACAGCGTAACGCTATTCTGCAGAGCTTGGGTTTCATATATGTGGACAAAACCCTAGATTTTATATTTCTGTTTAAACCCTCACCTCTTTTTTTATTATTATTTTTATTGGTTTTTTTTCCCCTCCTTAAACTTCAAGAAAGCTAAACCCAGTGGCTAAAACTTTAGAGAGTATTATTTCCCTGGCAATCCTCAGGAAGTCTGAGGTTAAAATACTGAAGCAAAGTCATTGCTTCTCTAAGTGTCAAAGTAGCTCACTTCGAGCAGTTCCCTGCCACACTTTATTGAGCTCATCCCTTATGTCGAAGCTCATCTTGGCAAAGCGCGTCTTCACCACCCATCAACCTGTAAAACCACAGGTACATCTGTACCGGGCATCACTGTGAAATTCCACAGCTGAGCTCTCTAAACATCAAACTGTCAGGCTTGGAAAGTCAGACACAAAGGACTGCAGGACTTCTGAAGTGACTATCAAAAGCCCACCTCCCTGCACTGGGGCATGCTCAAAGATACCCAGACCAATAGATGTTGCCTACCCTACTCCTTAGAGTCCACCCAGGAAAGAGATTCCTCAACATCTCAAGGTTTTACAGTCCAAGCTTTTAAGCACCATATGCAGTGTTTCACACTTTCCAAGATATTTGGAAGAACCGGAGACCTGAATCCCCACTTCAGAGCACAGCAGTTTGTCTGCCAGAATTCTTCATGCCCCAGTGCACGTGTCAGGGGAGTGACTCCCTCAAAGCACTAATTCAGTTCCCCCCCCTGCAGCCCAGCCCAGGCAGCCTCAACTACCCTCCCTAAAGAAAAGCCTCCTGCAGAAGCTCAGCCTCCATCACCTCATCCTACTGAAAAAATACACATACTGAGCCAAAAAGAATCCCAGTGCAAGGTCCAGCCTCACATGCCTGCGCCGTAGACCCTGGCGATGGCAATGCTTGTTTGCCATGTAGCTGAGGCACGAAGCAATCTCTAATTTTACACATTTTCATTCCAAAAGGCAGACTGCATGGTTACATTTTCTTTATCCATACAGATGCGGTGCTGATACTGCTGTGGTACGTGAAACTTTCTGCTCAGGGCAACACAACTGTGACAAAACAGGGCTTGTATGACAATTTAGAGTTGAAAAATGAAAGTAATCAAGAAAGATCTGGAGCTTTGAAGTTAACCAAAAAAAAAGTGATACTCTACCCCAGTCCACCCTGATCACTGGGAATAGAGTATTGGCTACATTATAAGACCTTGCCCGAGTTCTCTTTAAATACTGCTGCTGAAATCACTCAAACTTAATACCGTTGTCCCAACAGTTATCTTGTCAGACAGCACGATCATTCCCCGCCATGGAGAAAATGCAATTGCCTCATTATTTTCAGCAGTCAGTTGACAATGCTTATTTTCTTAATAAATTATTTCTCATAACTTGGTAACGCTTTAAGGTACTATAAACACATCTTGAAAGCGTACCACAATTTTAATCAGTTTCAAACATCAGATGCTGAATTTGGTATTTATGAGTGTTCTGACTCTGTTTTGTTTAATGGCTCCTTTTGTCTATAAAAGCAAAGATAAGAAAGTTACCTAGGACATGCACTGTAAAGTCTCTAATTTAAAAGGAAATTTCTTTTGCCACTAACTGTCAGATGCTAATAGCTGCTGTTCCTATTTTCCATACGACACCGGGCAAGTGGTCTTAGAGAAGTACCCTTCATCCTGTACAAAGCGGTCATTGAGTCAACTAACCGAACAACTCTGTTTCCAAAGGGGACATTCTTCTAAATCCATTTTAACCCACAGGGAAAAAAAAGTAATATATATCTCAAATAACTACAGTAAGAACTCAGCATGGTATTATGAGGACGCGACTGGGAATTACTTCTTTTTAAAGCCCTTTTTATAAGGATTCCCCACCAGCCTTTAATTAGCATGCCAGTTCCTATTCTGAGGTTCCTGATCACTTACAGCCCAGTTCAACACTCACCAAAGGCAACAAGACAGACCCCCTTGAACTCCAGGGGGTCTAGAGGAGGGCTTTTAGGGCCATGCAGGGAACTCTCTAGTACCAACACGAAGTTAATTGAACAGGCCTTTGACACCCAGCCCTGCGTGTCAGCCCTTGGAAGAGTTTTCCTACCGAAGATCAGAAGAAAATCTGGACTTCCAGATTTGGGGCTATGTAAATGTATCATCTGTACCCAGCAGGTATAGCACTAATTTGTCTTTTGCTGTAGAGGAAAGTGAGATGATCTATCAACCTATTCAGTTTGGCTGTTTACACATATTTTAAATCTTTGCTTACATAAAACGACAATAAAGTATTTTAGAACAGAGCATCTGCCAACATACATACCATATTCTGCTAAAGGCAGATACATACCGTAAGGTACATGTAAGATCATTAGTTAGCTATGACAGGCGATTTACTGTGATTTATCTTTCAGGATCATCTCATTCACAAGGAAAATTGAGCGTAAGCGCCATCCATAACCTATATATCCCGTCTAGATACTTCAAAACAATAATAGGTTAAAGGATGCAGTAGACAACTCTCCAACACAAGCCAAAATATTTAACCCGAAACCTTTTGGAACAGAACCTGAAAATATCATCAGCCCAGCCAGAACTCCTACTAACACGGATTGCCAGGGGCTAATGAACGTAGAAAACTCTTTACCTAGCACATAATTTTACTGTTGCTGGGAGAGCACTGCTCAGTCGTTTCAGTAAAGATCCAAGAAATTTCCTTCTCATGGGTTTGTCTGTTTGAGCCAGACGCAAATTAAGGCTAAATTAAGAGCTGTGGTTCAAAACAATTCAATGGAACACAAGAACAAAGGTCAAAACTCAGATCTCTACCCTGCAGGTGCATATCCTGAGCGCACAGCTAAATAGGGCCATCCACCTTCTTGGGGCAACTGGCAACAAAATCAGGAGTGAAACATCTGGGGTCTGATCCACGTACCACCTTCTCCGTTAGCAAACCTTACCCAGCCAGAATGACATGCCCTGGGCAGGCCAACAGTGACTCCACTAGAAATTAAAACCACGCTGAAACACAATGCAGCCACTTCATTCACTTACAACGATGGGTCAATCCATTGGGAGCTACCAAATTCATACAAAGTATTTCAAACAGCTATTCTTCCTTACCCTCCCACCTCCACCTCTCCTAAAAAGAAAATTAAAATTAAAAAAAAAAAAAAAAAGAAAAAAAGGAGGTCGTGGGCCCCTCGGTTACTGAACCTTTAAAAGGATTTCCTGTACCCCACAAAACAGGTGGAAAGCTCTAAAGCACAGCCTGGCGATTTAGTCTACACATGCCAGATTCAAGATTTGGCCAAAAACCTTAAATGAACCAACGTAACAGCTGCCACAAAAGCCGACAACCTCTAATCAATACCTTCCATGTTTAAGACAGAACAAACCGCCTTTCTGCAAAACATTCTTACGCCTGCAAAGAGTAAATAAATTACAACCAATTTAAGAAGGGTGAGTTTTGCTTGGCTTAGGAAACCCAGGCAGAGCCCCTAATTTTTCCAACAGCAGCACATGCTTAACGCAGAGCAGCACTGATGAAAGCAGTTGAGACACCTGTGAGAGGCCAAAAAACACATCTAAAAAAATGAGATATTCACCAAGGCTGCAGATACATGCGTGTTGCAAAAATTAATGAAGCTTAAAAATCATTGAAAACATTAACACAAAGAGCATGAAAATACTGAATGTGTTAAAGTATTTTTGCATGACTTCATCCTAGATCTTTTTATTCCCTAATTTGACTCTGGTTTTTTAGTCTAGATTATAAAGAAGATTTAAAACAGGGAGCTTTTTTTTCCCCTTCCAGTGAGGCTTCCCATTAATAAAAAGGAAACAAAGAAAATGAAGAAAGTGAGTAGTAAAACTTTTACAACATAATAAAATATATCAGAATCCCAGTGCAGCAGGATTGGAATTGTCTAAAGATGCTGAATTATGATCGGTTGTCATATAAAGTTCAGTCCAGAGTATTAGCAATCATATTCTCTAGCAACATGTATATAATTGGGAGATCTTCATAATAACCCTCAGTTTTAAAGGCTCATAAAAACTGTGTTTTACTCGTAATTTGCAGGAGGAAAGAAGAATTCTTAAAGGAAACTAACATCTTTTTCTTAGCAAGAAAGACTCTGAAGGCAACACACTGTGTATTTTAAAGCAAGCAACCCTAAAAGCCCTCTTTTTCTTTCACGGTTTTGGGTGGGGTATTATACAGCCAGTTTAAAAAGATAAATACGGAACTATAGCACACACACTGGAAAGAAAATTAGTATCATGTAGAGAGGAACTCTCTGAAAGTATCTTGGAAGCAAAGCATGTTACATTATTTTTGAACACTAGTACAGAGGTACTTTAAGGTAAACATCTTGATGTAACATTGTAACCAACAGTAAAACAAGCCATGGCACTCACTCACAAAAGAAAGGATGTTGGTTTTATGAAATGTGGGCAAACTACATTTATCCACCTCCAAAATATAGTATAAAAGTAATTACAAAAGTATTATCAGCATGTGATGCTCTCAGTAGACTCCTAAATCTCTACATTTTCTTAATTTTTGCTCGACATTCTAACCAAAATCCTTTCCGTTTGTTACAGAGTCAGCGATCGAGTCCCATAAACTTCCAATTATCCCAGCCGCTTTTGGACTTGCCAAGGCAAAGCTGAGGCAATGAACCAGATGCTGAAGTTTCTACATGGAATAGTAAAATACAACCTGTCATCAAACCCAGACACTTTAACTTTATACTTTTGCCAGAGTAAAGCCTTTTTGTAAATAAAATTTGTTTGTTTTCAAATAAAGCTACTTCAAGTTGTTTTGGGAAGCACAGTAAGTAACAATAACAACAGTTTCCATTCGGATTTCAAAACCTGATGAAACAAAACCAGCACATGTCAAACCTAGGGTTTTCCTACCTGGAACAGGTAAGGACCAGCTCTCAAATGCCACCTTGGGATAGTTCAGACTAGCAATCCCGTTCATGTTTAGATGAGACACCAACATGAACAAGAAAAAAAAAAGAAAAGGAAAACAAAAAAAATAATCTATCCTGTCCTTCTCTTCTTTTATTATCAACTCCTACAGACCCAGTAAGCAAACTGAAGACCCGGAGGACCCGACTAACCCAAAGAGGCTGCTAGGAAGATGTTTAAGAGGAGACTTACTGCTTGCCATGTGACTGGGGGAGGCGTGCTGCCCGTTGGGTGTGCTGGAGGTGAGGTCAATGGCCATGCCGGAGCGCTCCCTTTCTGGCGAAAGCTCATTGTCACCTGCTTTCACAAAACAAGTCCCCCGTAAGTTTCCATCCCCTTCTTCAGCAGAGCAACACAACCATTAAAAAAAGCACGACTCACTCACTCCCTTTGCCCTTGCCCTTCCCTCCTTTACCAGCGGGGTCTTTCAGAGACTGTAAAAACTCAGTGACCACAGGCAGATGTTTGACTGACTGATTTTAACAGCCTCTTCTAACCTACTGCCACCAGTCTTCTATGCACACACCTGTGACAAATCTTGCCCCAGCTGCTTTGTCTCAAGAGAAGTTAGGATTACTTTTCCATTAGCAGAGGCTGAGACTTGGGGCTGGGCAGAAGACTGAAGGAGCACTTTACCACACAGACCTTCCCCTCTCAAAGCTCTCAGTTAACTGACAGTTAAGCAAAGCACTCAAACTGAGACATTTTGCCCTGACACAGAAAATGGGAGAAATGCATAGTGAAAAGAATAAAAAGTTTCTGGCTGCAATTTGGATTTCTGAAGATGAACTCTCTCATTTGCAAAGTTCATTCATCCTCAGCAAATATTTAAACCTAGAGCTACTCACCCACGCACTCATCCCCATGCATTTTTCAGTCACACACAAAGTTTATGTTTAAATGCTATTAATTCGGCATCATCTCAAAGCAAAGACCATATACGAGGAAGCTGAAGTTTCAGGCGTCTGCATTATAGAAAGGGCAGTGGAAAAAGGAAACTAATTCAGAATAATCAAATGAAATGACTACTTACATGTTATATATCCATCAGCAGCCTCTGCTTCCATAGTCAAAGTGCAGTGCTGCAAGGCAGAAAAGTACACCCTCAAAGACGCCTGTCAGTATCAACCATTAGATGATTAAACTTACTTAAAGCCCTAAGTAGTTGCCCATTTTACTGCTGTTGCAACCATTGCCTAGAGAAACACAAGTGTACTGCATGTGCTCATTTGCAAAGCACTGAAACTCTTCCTGCAAATTATCCCAGTAGAGAAATTCAGCTGCCTCCTGGGCGGGGGGGCATTGGGATCACCTTGGTCTGACTGTACCCCTCTCTGTCCCCCACTCGCATTTTTACCTGATCTGAGAGGTTTTTTTTCCCCTGACTTTCCACTTGTTTTGTCCAAGCCGGGATGGTAATGCTTTATCAATTATCAACTCTCGCAGCCAGAACAGACTTTGAGGAGATGGCTACAATTAACAATTGCTCTTTTCACAGGTGCTCCAAGAGACTTCATCCTGATCTAAGCAAAATAAAGCCCTCCCGCGCCCGTTCCCCTTCCAGAGAGTTATTACAACTCTTTGTCTCACACCACCGAACGCACGCACGCACACCTGTACACACACCTGTTCACTCTAACCCTATTTATCTGCCACAGCATGGGGCCGAACGTCACACTTAATACTCCCAGATCATGCATTTTGTGGCATGAAGCAATCTTAAAGTTTCTGGAAGCACTTTGCTGACACAGAACAAGCTATTACTTTCCAGAAACCCAAGTAACTGTATAGAATGACACCCCCTAGCTATCATTTGATATATATTGAGAAAAAAAAAAAGAGAGAGAGAGAGATCAATAATCATAACTATGTTCTTTTAAGTGGAAAAGTTAAGAATCTGACATGACCAGAGGAGAATTTTATTTCCTCTCTCCCTCCACGGCCTCTTTTTTGCCTTTAGTTTCAAAACTCTCACTGCACCAGGCAGCTAAATTATTCACAATGAGCCATTTCTGTATTGATCGCCAAGTATATTTAGCCCTGGCTCCTGGAATTTCTCCATTACTTACTGGAAAACAGGCAGCTTCACTTCTTGTCTCCAAAACCACTTCCCTCCCCCTCTCTTAACCTGCTTTCCTCCCCCTCCTCCCCCCCACGCCTTTCCCCCCAATAAATAAATACTTTTCTCTGTGCTCTTCTTTCGTATAAAGCAGATCAAATTCCCAAGGCATTCAGCACATAACACTTAAATTTCAACCTGCCCAGCTGCTACCAAACTCTCTTCAATTACTGATTTTCACAGGACTCTTAAAAAGAAATCTCCCCCCCCCCCAAAAAAAAAAAAGTTTTCAAAACAGGTAAGCTGCTTCCTCAAGCCCTTCAAAATTACCTTATCTTCCCCCTAGTCCAGGTAGGCAGGCACACACTGAGAAAAAGAAAGAAACATCAGAAGCAACAGGGAAAGATCATCCCAGCCAATGAAGTGGAAGGAAAGAAAGGGGAGGAAGGGAGGAGGAAGAGAAAGGACGACAAAAAGAAACACAGAACCATCCATAACTGAAATTAAAACACGGTTTGATTTTTATTTTTTATTTCTTCCAGGGAGGAAGGAGGACCGGGGAGGGGGGAGGAAAGAAAAAGTTTCGTAACCATTTTTAGGCTGGTGATGGCAAATCCCAGCTGCTAAACCTCCCTCTCCACAACGAATGGAGAGAGAGAGTTTTGCTCGGGCTGAAGACACAGCAGGATGGGGAAAGTTTAGCAAATATTTTTTAAAAAGAGGGAAGAGAGAGAGAGAAGGGGGGGGGGGGGGGGGGGGGGAGAGGGAAAGGGGAGAGAAACCCGCCCCCGGCACTTACAGGTGGGGCATGCGGAGCCGGGCAGCCCCGGGGATGAGCCGGCGGGGAAAGGCGCTCAGGAATGGCACATACTTTGAAGGAAGATGAAGAACAAAAAAAAGAGAGAGGGAGAGGGAGGGAGGGAGGTCAGCCGGTGCTACAGCAATGCGATTAACCAGCGGGGAGGGAGAGAGAGAGAGAGAGAGAGAGAGAGAGAGGGGAAAACTTGATCCACCGGTTCCTTACGGATCGGCACGAAAACCGGGGGGGGGGGGGGAGACGAGGGTATGCGGGGCGGGATGGGGCGAGAGGATCTGGGGAGGGAGGGGACGGGGGGGTCCCGGCAGAGACGCTCTCACACCCCGCGCAGCAGACCTAGGCCAACTTCCCGGAGCGCTGCTCCGGCCCTGGGCGCCTCATCCCTGCCGCTCCCCGCCCAGACCACAACCTGTCAAAGTCATGGAAGTCCTGCCTCATTTCTCAGCTTATTCCATTTTCTCCCTGTCCCTTCCACGCACCCCACACACGCACCGGCGCCCCCCCCGCCGCCGCGCCAGGCCGCAGCCCCCCGGGGGCCCGCAGGTGGCGGCGGGCGCTGAGGGAAATGGCAGTTGGGGCCGGCGCTGACTAACGGAGCGGGCGAGCCCCGGCGCACGCACGCCCGCCGCCCGCTCGGGTTGCATTTGAGGGCATTTTTTTTTTCGGTTTTAGGTGGGTTTTGGTTGGTTTTGGTTTTTTTTTTTCCTTTTTTTGAGGGGGATTGGGGGGGGGGTAACAGCAACAAGTCAGCGGAGCCCACCGCCGTGCGTGAGATGCTGCACAACCGCACTTTAGCCGGGGACACAGCGCGCACACAGACACAGACAAGAGCCAGCCCCGCCGTCCCCGCCGCCGCCGCCTCGGAGGTGTCCTCCCCGCCGGGGAAAGAAAGACCGGGGTGAGGAGGGGAAAGAAGGGGGGGGGGGGGGGGGGGGGGGGGGGGAAGGAGAGAGAGGAAAATAAAAAGAAATATAAAGAAGCCAGGCGCAGATTTACCTCAGCCGCGCAGGCAGTGAATCACTTCCATTCCCCCTTTTGTTTGTGTTTTTTATTAGTGTCGGCTCCCTAGTTGGAGGGGTGGTTGGATGTGTTTGGTGCGCACGGCCGTCGGCTCCCGGCAACTAAGGCAGCGGAGCCGTAGCTAAGGGTAATCCTGTTTTTACTTCCTCCATCTTCAGCCAGACAGGGGTTAGCCTGGGACAGCTGGTCAAACCCCGAGAAACCGATCCGGCGGCGGCACCCGCCCGCACTCACGGACACGCACTCACACACACCCGCATGGACGCGCACGGAAACGCGCCGGCGCGGGCACACGCACCCCAAACCCCCCCCCCCCACCTCCGCCGCCGCTGCTTCGCCGCGACGGCCCCGTACGGGGCCGTCGCGGCGAAGCAGCGGCGGCGGAGGAGGGGGGGGGGGGGGTTGCGGGGGGGTCGCGGGTGCCCGCGCCGGCAGGGCCGCTCAGCGCGCTCGGCAATCGATTAGAGGACAAGTGCCGCCGCCGCCGCGTGCGCTCCGCGCCTCAGGCGGGCGCGCGCCGCCCCCCTCAGAGCAACGGCCGCGTCCCCCCCCCCCCTCCCCGCCCCGACACTTCTTTCCGCCGCCGCCTCCCCTCACAGCCGCTGGGGTGAAGTTTGTCGGCGGAGTCATGATTCAGCACTTCTATTTTTAAACGCCCGGTTTTAAATTTTTTTTTTTTTTTCCCCCCCCCCCCCCCGCCCTCGCCGAGGCCCGGCTCTCCGTCCCGTCCGTGTCCCGTCCTCCCCCTTCCTATGGGCTAATTGCCGCCGGGGTGGGGGGTGCGGTGTAAAGCCGGAGGGGAAGGGTTCGGAGCCGCCCTGCTCGTTATGGAATTGGACATTCAAAAGTACCCACGAGGTAATTTCTTTGCCTCCTTGTAAGCGTTTCGCTTAGAGGGAAAGCCCGGTTAAAAGCCTTTCCACACTGTTACCCCCCGGCCCCCCCCCCCTTCTCTTGCGAAATCAGTGTGGTGGGGAAAAGGGTAAAAATAGCATTATTCTCTTGAGGAAACCCCTTGCTGTGCCTTGTGGCCAAGGCTGAAGCAGCACCACCAAGTTCCACAGCCCCACCTGGGGCCCTGACCCAAACCCACCCCAGCTCCTCTACAGCAAGGCACTGCCCAGTGTCTTCCATGGCGATGGCGAGCCCTTGGTGTGCTTTCTCACAGGAGCTTTCCCTTGCCTCTGACAGGTCTTCGTTCAGGTGCAACAGCATCATTCTTCTTGTCTTTGAGCATCTCTTCATCGAAGCCAAACTGCTGGGTGCTGGTGAACATGGTAGTGCAATTATTAGGCACCGGAGTTAACGGTCTGTTAAGAAGCTTTGGTGGTGCATGTCATGTGTTACATTCACAAATATTAAATTTAAATTTGCAAAGTTAAGCACGCAAACACTAGGGAAGCATCAGAATTCAGGGTCCCATACACTCTTGAGCCTGTTTACCCAACAGAGCAGCCAACAGGAGTAACATGGAGTTATCCTTTATTTTCACTGGTACTGAAAGGGAATAACTCACACATATTTTGCCCGTGGGTTGCAGTAACGAGAGTACCTTCATCACGACATACCCACATTCTTTGTGCATCAAGAGCCTGCAAAGACTCCTGGTACCTCTAAGTTTTGCTTTCAAGCAAAATCCTAACTACAGCCTTAACTCTTGCTCCAGCTACCCGCAGGTGCAATACTGTTGTTAGAGGCAGTAAAGTAAAACCCAGGCTTAATTAGCTCAGGCCACTTCACATCAAATGACATTCTGCTTTGCAGTGGCAGAGCCACCCTATCCTGAGAGAGGGAGACAAACTCCACTTTCAAAAATACATTAAATTATTCATCCAGCCAAAGAGACTGAAGGTAGTAGACAGCTCTCTCCCCGGCGCTACAAATTTTAGCCAATTAGTCATTACGCCACATCTGTGAAGTGGGTTAATTTACGTCGTCTTATTTTGCGTAGGAAGGAGGCAGAAAGGTTAGGGGACTGGCCCAAGGCCACAAAGAGCACTCAGAGCTGAGCCTAGAAAGCAGGCTTGTTTCCCACGCCTACGGTTCAACAACTAGGCTTGGCTTGCCTACATCAGAAAATGGACTGGCAAAGCTATAGCTGTGTAATTATACCATAACAGTTTATGCCGGAATAACTCTACTTGCGGACATTCTCCTCCAAATGGAAAGTGACTTCCCAAAAGCTGTCCAGATGAAGTCACTCAACAGCACACACTTTGGGTTTTGCCTTCCCTCCCTGCCCATCTTCATTTTGGGGGGTGTCAAAATTCCCAAGATGTGGGTCTCGCCAGCATTTTGAAGCCTTTGATGACTTTTACAGACCAGTGAAAAGCAGGGACAAATGCAAAACATGTCATTGAAATGCTACAAGTTGTCTTGTCAAGATTTTTATGGTGCTTTGCATCAAAATGTTGAAAACTGAAAGCTTCCAGCTGGCTCTTCTTACAGGTAATAATTTAATAGCTAACACCTTTTCTCCCAAAGCTGATGGAACCTGCTTGAGCCACCGAAGCTGATGGGAAAAGCCAGACCCATCCTCTACAATAATTATTTCTGAGTTTTTAATCCTGCTGCTCCATAAGCTTTCACAACCAAATGAAGCTGTGAAAACAAGGAGCTGTCACCAAAGGAAAAGTAAGAGACGGGGAATAAAGTGAGAGGGTTTACCTTTAAAAATAGTCTTGTTAACTCCAAGGACTGCAGAGATGAGCACATCTTCACTACAGCAACCCGGGGGTGAATCACTGGTTTCAATACAAAACTCAACTCGGGGGCTGCAGCAAGAGCTCCACAGTGATTTACATCAACCCCACACCTGCCTCCAAACGATGCTCAGCAGAGCAGCTGTCTTGATCTTGAGGAGCAAGTGATGGTTTGGGGATCAGGAGACCAGGGTTCACATCCAGCCATGGTCAGAGGTCCTCCACGTAACTTCAGCCAAGTCATTGTTTCTCTGTCTTTCAGTTCTCAGTTTCTAAAATACAGTTTTTATTCTGCCAAGCAATGCGCCAAGAGCAATTCTCAGCTTTGCTGTGGACTGCTGCCACATTATAGAGGTCACTTCAGCACATCTTTGAAAGAGCCAGCCCTGGAGCTCCTGTCAGCCTGGTGGGCAGCCCCTTTCACCTCCATTTCCATTGGCAAGACCTAAGTAGCCTTCACTGTCTGCCCTAGGACAGTGTCTGGCCACACAAGCCCAGCTGCCCTGGGGATCACAGGCTGCACCAACAGACACCTACTCTTGAGACTCGTGATGTCCCTCCAGGCATTTTACTCAGCCTCCACGGGCCTCAGCTCTCCCCCTGTGTGCTGGAGATGACAGAGCTCCCCCATCCCACAGGAACCCTGGGAGGAGAATTTAATTCCTCATTGCTTGTCAGTAACATGCTTTGATAGATCAGTGATGGGCTCAGCCTGTTTTCAGCAAAATATTTAAACTATATATGCATTTAACCCGTATGTGTGTGTGTATGCATATGCATGTGTATGAGAATTATTATTCAAAACCACCATAATGCTTTTATGTAAATTCTGGTTTAAATTATCTAATTCTCCTTTGTTATATGCCTGTATAAGGTCAAGGTATTTTAGGAGTTCACTCCTAAAAAGCTTGTATTAGATATTCACATAAATAACAGTACACCACAGCAAAAGCTCCAGATTTATTTATACTTAGCAAATTAAAAAAGGCACATCTAACACACTCTTGCCTTGGACAGCTCTGAACACCACAGAGCTGCAGACCCCTGGATCAGGCTTTCTTGCCTTTAGACTGAACCCTCTTTTCTCTACCCACAGAAATGGCACTTTGAAGACAAACTGGATCAAATCCCAATATACTGCGAAGAGGACAAACGTGGACCTTTCTCTACTTCACTGTGCGTTGGGCAATCTAAAAACCATATAAGCACTAATCTATTCATTATTCCTTCTCCTCCTCTTTACTACAATAAAGCACTGTTTTATGCTTATATGCATCAATAAAGAGACCTGTAAAGAAAATAATGAACATCCTTGAATATCTTCAGAGCATACCCTGTTAATTTTAAAAGGGACACAACATACTGTACCCCTTGTATTTCACCAAGATAAAAGCCTATAGATTAATTCCTATTAAAACAGTTGGTATTTTCAGAACATGCAGATGTAATTTATGGAGAGGCACAATACTCATAATAGCTCAAAGGCCACAGAAACTGTAGATCTGTGTCTGTTACTGTAGTTGTACAGGCATTCATTGTACGGAGAGCAGTTGAAAAGGCAGAGTATGTAATCTGAATACTAAATTTGTGAATAGTTTCTCACTTGGGCTGGTTAGGCTTTTCAAGAGCAGCGGATGCTTTGTGGGGGACTTTGTAAAACATTCTGCTAATATGTCACATGGTTGCTGCATTTTCTTCTCTTATCTTTACTGTTAGAGCTTTATTCATGCAGACACGATATTTGATTCTTAAAAGGGCACCAGCTCCTGCTCTGTGCTCTCCACCTGAATTCAGTGTGCTCCATGTGAGACAATTTTCACAAACAAATACTTCTGCCGCCTTCTGTAAAGTGGACAACTTAAGATGTATGTAACCCAAACGTATACAAGAAAAAAAAAAAGATCTTTTCCCCCACCCCCATGTATTCCAATTGCTACATCCAAGTTACTTGGAAAAGAGTATTATATTTTCTGTTTTATTACCAATAATAAAAGTGTACAGGTTTTCTCTTTTACTATGGAGATATAAATGTATATGGAGATATCATTTATGAGGAAGGGCAATTCTAAAGTGTCCTAACAAAATTTAATTATGACACAAGCTACTAACAGAGAAGCCTTGAGCCTAGGATCATTTTTATTCTTTGCTTGTACAGCACCTAGCACAATGAGGATTTATGCGTGACCTAGCTTCCCACTTAGTGCTTTAACAACAATAAGAATTAACTCTTGCTTTGCTTATGGCTGGAAAACACAGTATCATCAGAATTAAATACATCCAACACTGAACAGCGAACAACACAGAATTATGAAGTTCGTGAAGCAGTAGATAAAAAACTGAGCTGGATTTATTTAAGTTACTAGAGTTGGTGTGGGCATTTAGGCAGATAGACAGTTGTTACTTGAGCTGAAATTTGGTAAAATTACAGGTGTCAATTATGTGGAGTATTGCAAAGTACCAGGGACCGTTCAGTGACAAACAGCCAGGCTAATGGCTTTGCAGCATTTGAAAATTTGGCAGGAATGGAGGTTTTCCATTTCTCTATGGCAGGATTAACATGAAGGCTGAATCTCAAAAGGCCAAAAGTTGCCACTTGGGTTTGAAAGGGCTTCTACAATACAGAAGATTCCTACCAAATTAGGCTGCAAACATCATGGGAGCAGGTCTTGTAAGGCTTCTGGCACTTACCTCCTGGGTTCAACCTGATATACTACAGCTATATTCATGGTTCTCATCCTGCGTGGAATATAGAGTAGATACGGCCACCCTATGCGTAGCTTTCTGAACTTGAAAAGAATTTCCACTACCCCTCTTTAAAACCTGGGAAAGAATTGAGGGATGAGGACATTTTCATTTTTGAATCCAACCTACCTGTTAGTGCGCAGCATAGGCCAGTGGCTCCTCAGGGGCAAGGAGCCACAGGGGTGCCCCAGGCCAGCATGGCAGGAACCTCACCAGCCAGGGTCCGTCCCACAACCCCCAGGAAGGGAGTAGGGCAGGCCAGAGGCAATGGCCAGGTCTAACCAAGAACCCTGATCTTCAGGCAAGTCTGCAATGATGAGGCAGGTATGGGGTCGAGCCAAGAAGTCAATCTGCAGGTCAGGACCAGCAAGGTCCATGGCTAGGTGGAGGCACAACCATGGCCAAGCAGGAGACCAACACTCCCCAAACAGAGAGCAAACCATGAGCTGAGCTTAAATGGGCTCCTGGCCCAATGGCAGGAGTGTGGGTGGAGGCCCCAGCTGAGGCTGATCAGGGTCATGGAGGTCTGTAGTGCCTTCAGGGTCCTCATGCTGCCAGCCAGCTTCAACTCTGACAGCAGTTTTCAAACAAGGAAACAGATAGATGACCTTCTCACAAAGTTAGATAGTCTCATTGACTCCGCACGCTTTTGCTCAGCAGGAGCTGTTAGGCGTCCCACTCCTTTGCTGCAGAGTGATGCTGTGCGCGAGGGAAGCAACTGGCGTGTTTTAAGCTCACGTCTCACTTTACTTTGCAGGAGCTTACAGACCTGCCTGGAAGTTAAACAGGCTGTTTTCCCTGATTCTCCCTGGGTGGTTGCATGATTTCCCTCAGAGTCCCAGGGCCTTTATTCAAAACACGCGAAGGATGTCCTGTTTATTCACGCCACTCCTCACTCGCCACATTTCCAAAAACAACACCACCCCTGTTCAGTGTGCATCGCTACAAAATAGTCAGCACAGGTTTACTGGCATGTACTTTACTCTCCTTAATCCTTGTCCCTGTTCGTTCACTGCTTTTCCAGCATCATGCTGGTGCTTGTAGAGAGCCGGGGAGAGGCAGTGGTGCTGGGTCAGGGACTAAACAGCGAAAGCATCTTCCAGGCTGACAGCAGCTCCTGCAGGTGTGGGGCTCTGTAACGACCTGAAGCAGGGGACAGGCATGGCTGTCCCCAGCCAGGGATTAGTCCCCTCTGTGCCGCTCCATGCAATGCATGGACTCGGAGAGAGCAGTCTGGAGTGAAGTACCACCTCTACAGTGAGCGCCGGGGGGTGAAAAGCTGCCATCCAAACCAGTCTTTCCATCGTTGTGGAAATGGTACATCGTCAGAGTCTCAGCAGTAACGGAGTCAGAATGTAAAATCGTCCGAGAAAAAAAAAAAAACGCTCAGCCCTCCACCTCCAGAAGTGGCACAGCTGAGCCAAAGGCTGACACTGTCATCTCAGAGGGGAAGGACAGCCTGGGGACTAAGCCCGAGTCTGGATGGCGAGTGACTCACTTTCAGTGCCTTGCTCTGGAGGAGGATAGTCATTTCCCCCTCCATGTACAAGGGGCATCCTGCTATAGGCACCTTGTTTAGCCTCCTATTCCTCGGCTGCTTCTGGAGCCCACGGAAAAGACTGATGTGTCCAGATTGCAACTCCAAGCGCCGAAATCAGATTCCTGCTTGTAGTCACCCTCCAGAGGAGCATTTCTTTCTCTGGTGACTGCACAGGGAGGCTGGAGGTATCAGCTGGCTAAATTAGTTACAGTGGGTGAATATCCCCGTTCGTACTTGCGTTCTTCACCTAGAAAGTACAGCTGATAGTATTTCTTCTCCTCTGTGAACTGTGTTGAGAGTCATGAACACCTCGGCAAGAGAGGCAGGGACTTGGAGAGAGCTGTGATGGAGGCCGTGCCGGTGTGCGAGAGAGAGACATTTAAAAAATAAGGGGTTTGTACACCTCCTTTGTGTCCGTAAGCAAATGTCATCATAGAAGTTTTCTGGTGTTTGGTTGTGAAAATACAGTCACCTTAAATTAACTGGCCACATAATCAGCTTTAAAGTGGAGCCAGGTTAACTCTGATCAACCATAAGCAACAATTTAGATCCTAAAAAATAAAACATTAGCATCTTTTTACGCTCCTCTCGGTGTTACATGGAAGAACGTTTGACCACAGCCTCTTAAAGCTGCATGTTAATTTTTATGGTGAAGCATTCCTCTGTCTCGCTCCAGCAGCAGAGCTGATGGAGTGGGAGTGCTCCACAGCCTTTTTTTAGGAGGCTGATTCACTTAGTGGTAGAGGATTTCTTCATTTTTCAAAGTTTTATTTATTATTCTTATTTTACTCCAGGAAAGAAATAACATTTCTCTACATCCAGCCATTACCCGCACATAACTGTGCAAGCAAAGAAAACATAACTTCATTCTTGTGGTTTGAAAATGCCTCCTTTTTCCTGTTTATTTGTTTGTTTTTAAGAGGGAGGCGTTTCTATTTTTTAGTTCTCCTCTGGGGATTTAAATCAATGAAGACATCATTCGCTCTCTGTATTAGAGAGACAATCTTTTACTCCCAGCTACTGCCAATACACTGTCATTTTTTTTGGAGATCTGGAAGAACAAATGTTACTTTCTGTTTATCAGCAACACAAGGGATTCTTCTAATTAAGATTTTGGGTGGTGGAATGACGGCTAAAGAAGATGTCATTTTATCAGGTATGTTTTCTTCACTGCACAGGCCTGAGCTCATACCACTAATATCAATAGAAATCCCCCTACTGACTTCCGCTGAAAAGACCCCGTCTAAAATCAACAAAAGTAAAAAATACTCAAATTTTACAGCGTTACGAATGAGGACACAAATAGAAAAACTTTTGCATATATTAGCACCATCTTTGTCTTAAAAATTCTTCTCTGAATTGCTTTTGCCGGTTTATTGCACCCATACACTGCTGAAGAGTGCTCTCCTCGTAACAAAACCTTCCCCACCCAAGACGCTCCCCGAGTCCCTTACGAAGCCCATAGAGGTACCGGCCCTCAGCTTTCTCTCTGCATTAGAAAGGCAAATGCTTTTTGCAGTGGCTTGCTGCTGGTTTGGCGCTGTTGGGATGGTTTTTAATTCAACAAGGGTATAATTTTACATTCGGCTCCGAAGTTTGGTTAAAAATAGCTATTGAAAACGATCCTTAAAATCTGAAGATGTTTTCCGTGGAAATTGTATCCAAAGTAGCTATAGGTCTTCAGCATTGATTTGATCTTCAAGAGATTTCTACAGTATATTGAGCTGTCTTAATTGGCTGACAACAAAATCATGACCCTCCAGCGAGGTTACCCTCAATGGCTCATGCAAGACTTTTGCCCATTTGCACAGATGACCCTTTGAAATAAAGTGTTTGTCTGGCTGTAGATGGTGGCTTCTTCTGTAAGACAAAAGAGCTCTGTTGAAAACTCTCCCTTAGTTGTCATCGCCCTAAAATCAGAGATACTGAAAGAGGAAAAACTAAGACAACAACTTCTCTAAGAGTTACTATCTGTGAATGCTCTTAAAGCAGGCAGAGCTGTGAAAAGACCAAAATGCCAAACTGTGGGGCTGAGCTCATATTTCTCCATGGGAATGTTTCTTCCACTGCCTCCTTTAAGAGGTAGTTTCTCACTTTAGATAAGGGAAGCTCCATCAGCTGCTTCATAGAGCAAAACTGACACCCACTGGCCACCCCCAGTACTTGAAACATTTTGAGCTATTGAGCGATCCTTGCTTCAGGGCAGAGCAGGAGGAACGAGAGGTGGATCAACCTTCCAGCTCATCCCAGCCCTTCTTCCTTCCAGCGCAGGACCTCAGCGTCGTCAGCGGAAGCCCCAACACCCCACTGCCATGAAGTGGGACGATGCAGGACCCAACGCTCAGGCTCCCTTTCGCTTCTTAGGGCATCGGTCATATCAACTCCTTTTACGTGACCAGTGACAGGGCTCCTACCCCTTTCTGAAGGAAGACAGACCAGCTTTACTGACCATTTTTCCCCTGAAATCCAAGCAGACCTTTTATTTGATCAGTCTCGGGCTTGCTGTGCCCATGCTCCGCCACACTGCCCTGCACCAGCTATTTGCGAGCAGCCATCCATGTGCTGGTTGCCACTCAGCCAGACATACCCAATTCTGCTCCGTCTCTCTGCGTCCCACGTTTCTCTGCGGTATCCTCGTTCCTCGTCACGCTGTCGCCTCCGATCGCCGGAGCTTTATTATCAAGGCTCCCAAAGATAATATTTCCTACCAAGTACCATCGCCTGTGTGTTGTGGGAAGAAGTGTCCCTTCCTGCCTCCCTGTCACAGCACAGGCCAGGATTACATTGGCATTTATACATTTATTTTTCAATCGCATTGCGTGCACATATCTGACTTACTATCCACTTAGGCACTTCCAACATGATTGCCTTGTAAGTAGCTCCTTCCTACCAAATATCTTTGTTTTAGATTATATTTGTCTCCTCATGGAGAACTTCAATCTTCCCTGAGATTCAATCTAATTCTCTTATTTCCTCTACGTCATATATCATCATGTGCTACTCTCTGGTATTATTCCTTGCTCCCGTCTGGTCTTTGAAAGTCTTCTCCACTCTCCTATGTGTTACCCATTTCATATAGTACATTATATCCTACATGGAACATGTCACTTTGCTGAAGGGTACATTATTATATTGTATGTAAGCAGCCTGCCCTCGTATGCCTGCGTGATCAGTTTGCACTTTAGCTATTTTAAACATCCCGGTAGGACATTATTCAAAATTTAAAGCGTGGTATCTCTAAAGCGCTGTCCTGTTCCTTATCGCGGTTTCCAGGCAGTGTAGAGTAACTGCTGTTGTTAGACAGGGAAGAATGTCCTTTACCACCGAGCAGCGTCCCGCTGCCCGCTCTCCCTGCCGGGGCCGCTGCCTGAGGTGGCTCAGCCTCAAGGGAAGAAGGAAACCGGGGTAAGCGCTGCTCTCCCTTGCTGAACACTCATACGTTCACATCGTCCCACAAGGGTTTTCAAGAATAGGCAAGGTCCTCTAGTATTTTAAAGAATTCTTTTTTTGAGACCCGCCCCCCCCAACAGAAATTAATACTCTGATTTCATTTTGAAGTTCTCCTTTTAGCTTTTAACTTCTCCAGGTGAGCAAAGCATCACCTTGCATTGCTTTAGAGGAACTCGATGAAGTTACAGGATTATTTCATGATGTTTAATAGCTGGTTAAGTTATAAGTTGAAGGCAACATGTGACAGCAGCCTCTCTAAGAAGAACACAGGCCCCAGTGTTGCTCTGTATTTCCCTAACGCTGTTTATATCCCCTTCAGCCTCAACCAATTCCTCTTGGTCACGGCCTGACTTCAGGACAGGCTGTGTCCCAGACTGGGTGGTCACAAATACCTCTGCCAGTGCCGTCAGGGAGAACCGGCCAAAGATTTTAGGGCCCCTCCTTGCCACATGCCCAGTGTCAGTATTACAAGGGGGGAAGATCCCACCTTGACTGCCCAAGCCCAGGGCCCGATGCTTTGACTTAGCCTGGTTGTTAGTCCAGAGCCAGCTCTGAAGCGTCGGCCTTTCACAGCACGAGTTGTGGATCTGGGTTAAGATGACAGAACTACTTGGCCCACGGCTGCACGGTGACATTTGTGAGCATGCAGGGATGCCCTGTCTGCCCAAGCCTTTGGGAGCAGCGGGGAAGGTCCTACCCGAGCACAGACACACCGGGAAGGGTTGACAGCTTCAGCAGTTATTACAGAAACTGCCAACCAGGAACCCATCCGTTGCAGTACAAATATTCTTTACGGCATCTTGCTTTAATTTCTAGCCCTGCCTGAATTACAGTTTCTCCCAAACTAAAATGCGCAGCCTCATGGCCAGAGGATGAGGTGGTGACTTGGAGAACATGGAGCCTGTTCATCCCCAGACGTCACCATCTCCCAGAGGCGGTGGCCGCTGGTCGGGCAGAGGGGACACCCTGTGGCCTCGCTGAGCTCCCCCTGCGGGGGTCACGCTCAGTGCTGGAGCGGAGCCGCAGATTCCTCTCCCTGCCTTTCCTGCCGCAGTGATAACATTATTAAAATAATACTAAGCTGCCGTAGACGTGGCTGATGGCTACACATCATTTATCGATTTTCCTTGTTTAAAGCTTAGCCATGATTTTAGGCATGCAAAACTCCGTTATCTCAGAATGATTTGTCAGTAAATTGCTTTTTATGTTAAAAAGGGAGGGGGAAAAAATCCGTTCAATGCAGAGCCCTGGGATTTCAGGCGATGCCTTAGGTAATGATGGGGTTGTGAGAATACGGTGAGTCCCTCGCTCGAGTCATGCCCACACAAACGATACGCTGTCTCTGCTGGCTTCTGTTTGAATATTCTTTTCCTTATTCAGACTAGATTTGTCTCTATATAGTGGGATTCCTGGGGGAGAGAGTTGTTTATATAGACAAACTCTACATTGTTTTGGTTTCAAATTTCATTTTTCAAAGCAATTTCTGGAAAAGGACCCACCCCATCACCCTCCCGAGTGTTTGCTTATTCAAGGCCTGCGAAGAGGGATAATTTGCTCCAGCTCCCAGCGTGGGGGCACAAGAAGAGGCTGCAGGTTTGCAGGGGCACAGGACGCGTTTTGGTTGTGTTTTGTGGACGTGTTTGAGCACAGAGTCCCTGCCCTCCCCCATGCTATCAGGGCATCGTCCTGGAAGCCCAGGCCTGTCTGGGTGCGAGTTATGGCGGGGTGTCTCTGCTTTGCAAATTCCCAAGCCCATATTAAGCGTATGGTGTTGATGTACAGCCCTGAGCTTATTGACGCTTGACTTGTTAAAACTGGACATCACATCCACCCTGCTGCATCCTATTGGGACCTCTGCACTGTGCCATAAGCTGTGAGGCTGGCATCTTACCACCCATCTTTCCATCTTCTCATACTAATACCGAGCGATATATCTACAGCAACGGAAACAGTAGTCTTTCCTACATAGCAACAAATGATTTGAGGACACTTCTGCAACGCATGCAGGAGCCCTTTGCAAACTGACACTGACTGCTCTGGATGCTGAGAAATCCCTCAGAGAGAAACGACCTGGAGAACCTTCAAGGTCATCTATGAATATATTTTGGTGGGATCGTACACAGGCAGAAATGGTACCCAGCAAGCTTGTCCTGCTGCGTAAATTTTAATCACATACCCCATATGTTTCTATGTTTATATATCACAGAATCACAGAACGATAGGGGTGGGAAGGCACCTCTGGAGATCATCCAGTCCAACCCCCTGCCAGAGCAGGGTCACCTTAGAGCAGGTGGCACAGGAACACGTGTCCAGGCAGGTTTGGAATGTCTCCAGAGACGGAGACTCCACCACCTCTCTGGGCAGCCTGTGCCAGGGCTCTGCCACCCTCACAGCAAAGAAGTTCCTCCTCATGTTGAGATGGAATTTCCCGTGTTCCAGTTTGTGCCCGTTGCCCCTTGTCCTGTCGCCGGGCACCACTGAGAAGACCCTGGCCCCATCCTCTTGTGTTTTAAACGCAAACTTGTTTATCGACTCACAACCAGTATTTCCATGATTTTACCAGCTATGTCTGTGCTGTGAGGCAACTGCTTGTTTTACACTTTGATAACTAAGAACTGCAGATGTGGTTGGTTTTTTTTCCTCCCTGGTCTCTCAGCCTTCCTTCCAGCTGCATCAAACGTGCAGACTTTTTCCTTTCCATTTTCAGGTTTGGGTCACAATCCAACAAAGCGCTTAAGCCAATGTCTTCATTTGAAGTTAGCCTTTTTTTTTGTTGTTTTTCACCAGGAGGCTGAGTTAGATGAGCTCCAGACGTGTCCCTTCCAACCTAAATTGCCCTCCCCCCGCCACATGAATAGTAACGGTACTGCTTATTTTCTGTAAGAGCCTCCCATGGCCATCACAGAACAGAAAGGCTCAAAGTTGTTATTATAATCCATATTTACAAGAATGAAGGACAGAGAAAGAAAGGGCAACATAAGGAGCAGAAAAAGAGTTGGTTTCCAGTGGTGTAATAATTTTTTGCAGTATCACGCCTTTCGGGGAGAGGTTTCAAGGGAAATTGCGTACTCATCCCAATTTTTCACCCTTTGTGCATATCTAAAATTCGTAGTCGATCTCCAGTCTTTCAATGACTCTTCTGGTTTGGGTCTTTTTAATTACTATTTTTAAAGGTATTGCAAAAATAAATACACCGATCAAAGGGTTTTCTGGAATTGCAGCTTGCTTTCTACCTTTTCATAAATAATGGAAATACACAGGCGAGGCGCGGCAAGCGTGCGGCTGTCCTATTTATTGCTTTCCTCTGGGGAGCCATTTATCTTACAACTACTACAGTTTACTTTGGGAAACGTGTCTGATCGTAACGCTTGCAAACGCGCGTTGTGAAAGTTGGCTCTGATAATTTATGCACTCACGCTTCCAGATCACACATTATCTTTAGAGCTTCCCTTTGCACAACGATGTTCCCCATTTTCACTAAAACAAAGGGGGAAGAAAAAAGCCCACCTAAAGGGAAACCTCTGTAGATAAAGAATGAAATTTCCACCGCGTTGCTTTCAGTGTCACATTAGTCCTTTTGGGCCACAGCCTACACCACGCATACTGAGAGAAAAAAATAGGGGAAAGATAGGATGTAGTACAAATTACTATAAACTTGTCAAGATCAATAGGAGAAATAGAAAATAAAATCGCTATGCAAGTTTATTGCACCTGAAGACTCGTCCCCTACAATTTACCTCAACAGCTAGAGGAATGTGCAATTTGGTGGAATGCTTTCCATCGAAAACCCAAACTGTTGGGTTTTTTCCTCCATTTTCATTTCTGCCAGTCAAACTTGAAAAATGTCCACCCTAAACTTACGGTTTCTACTTTTGGAAACATATTTCTGCATTCATGGTCTTCGGTTTTCTCCAGAAAAAAAAACCCAGCCCAGTGAATAGACATTATTTAATTGTCTTTTTTTTTTTTTTTTTTTTTTTTTAGTTAAAATTCTGATTTTCTGTTAAAAGATTTTGATTAAAAATTTTCACCTAGATTTAATCTTTATTCTTGCTTTTAGTCCATAGCTGCAGGCATGGCAACAGACTGAAGAGAGGACAGAAACAAGGAGAAGTCCCCAGCAGAGGCTCTGTGAAAGGAAAACACACGGATAGTAACTAAGAAATAATGTTATTTGCCTTATTCTGACCAAGTTTCCAACATTCAGTGATTTCGTACCACCGTATTTAACAATGAAACTAAGGCCCCAGTCACAAATATCAGGATCATTTTTCCGCTGCGTATTTTGCCCCCCGCACAAGCTGAGGTTCACGTTGCTGAATGGAACCTCACAAAAAGAACTTACACAGAGAGAACTGTAATATTCCTGGCCATTTTTATGTTTGCCAGTAAGAAAAGCAAAGTGATATATAATCTCCTACCCCTGTGCATGCCTGTTTATTTTAGGGCGCTATAAGCCAATTTTGGAACGGCAAAGGCCATAGTATCATATTTTGTCTAATACCAGCTACTTCTCAGTGAGGGAATATACCTTGCCATTGACCGTAGGCTGGCTATCCCAAATTAATGATGGCTATTTTTAGGTGTGCGTTCTTGAAGGACTGAAAGCAGACGAGGAGACGTTGCACCGCGGATGTTGCCTTTGCAGTTGGGCGCGTTTGTGGGGAATCTCTTCCAACATCCCTCCCAGAGCAAAACACGCGCTGCGTCTTTCCACGAATTTAGCTCCCAGTGCTCTCCAGATCCACCCGTGAAGGGCATTATAGATCCCTCATCCCCGTCCTTCCCAACCTCTTCACCGTCCTCGTGAGCGTATCCTGCTAAAACCCCCAGCGAGAGGAAAGCAGGTTCACAACTCCCTCTCGCAAAACAAGAATTAGGGAGCTCATGGGCTGCTTGCTGCCTTCTCCAAACTGAAACTTTCCCCGGCAAAAGGTTTCAGAGCAGGAAAGCGAGGGGTAATTTACAAAACAACCCCCAAAACTTTCCACTACTCTTGAACTTTCTTTTTTTCTGTGGTAAGAGGCAGATGAGTTTGATGTTTGTTATCAGTTTTTCCTATTGTCATTGCGCAGAGTTAATGTAACTGCCGTGCTACAGTAATATACATCTGCTCTTTGAAATGCACCGGTGAATGTCAGTTAGGCAGGATTTATGCTTTTCATGGTGTCAGAGTAATTAACATCCCCTTCGTTTTAAGTACATGATGAAACAATACATGAAAAGTCCCCACAGAACATACCAGAAAGGCCTTAAACGGTAGGAAAAAACATAATAAATCATAGAGACCAGAGCTGCATTTCTGCACCTCACTTCAGGTATGGGGAAGTGTAAATCCAGGGAAATCCAGGGCAAAAGCCCACTAATGGGAATCAGGCAAGAGTGCCCGGGCTAACCGCCGGCACGGAGCCGAGGACGGAGGAGCATCATTTGCTGAGGCTTTGGACTAGAGACACCTGAGCTACTTGGATTCCCTTTTGTTCTCCGTTTGTCCACCCTAAACCTTCTCCTTCTCTTTTTTTTTAATTCACACAGCATTGAGTTTCATTAAATGTTTATGACCCTATTACAGGATACAGTTTTAGATTACTATAATAAAAGGGAGTTGATAAAACTTCATTATCTGTGGTGGCAGAGGAAGAATAAAATCTTACACCTTCAAGTTTTTCCATCACATTGGTTGTAATAACTTTTTTAAAAGCCAAAGCACACAAAAAAACCCCCAGAAAAGCCAAATTCACTGTTACGGGATCCAAAGTCACAAAGTCACCATTGGAAATTGGTGTATCAAGCACGTAGGGAGACCTTTACTAAAGCCACAATTTCGTTGTCATTTTCGTTGTTTTGGGGCAACCCCTTTTTGTTCCCTGTGTTACTATGGTGGGAAGTAAATGATGGTTAAAGTGCAGGAGTATCACCTCAGCAAGGACAAATTTATACCCGAGGCAGGGTATGGAGCTCAGAAATTCCTGTGATCTTTTCCTTTAAAAAATAAATTGGTGGTATTTTAATCATGTATCAGAAGGAAGAGAGTGTTTGTTTCAAAGGCGTGGAACCAGGGCTTTAAAATCAAACTGCTCATCTTCGGCTTCTGAGTGAACGCAGGAGTAATAAGGATTTTAAGATCTGCAGAGATGTTTTAATTCCTTCACGTTCTGCAGGTAAAGACAAGAAAAAATTGTCTCTTTTCCTCCCTCTTGTCAGGTGTGCAAGAAGGGACATTTTGATAAAATCCAGTCCTCAGTTTCAAGGTTTACAAAGAAAAGAAAAAACATGTATCAACGCAAAAATGCCGTAGCAACACCCCCTGCAAAATACTCACCTCTTCCCCTCCTGTGGCATTTTAAGAGTCTAATTTTGTTTAGAGGATGAGTTTGGCCAGGCCATGCAGTACTGATGCTCAGTCACCTACTGCTGGACCCCCAGGGGTACCAAAGGTCCGTGTGGGGGTCCCATGGGGGACCCAAAATGGCTGCGGCGTTTGGGCTCTGACACCCTCGAGGGGGGTTCGAGCGCTGTGGCATCAAAGGGACGCAACGGAGGGCAGGCAGGGAGAAGGTGGGAATCGTGCGGTCAGACTCTGGGACAGGCTTCTGCAGGGGAACCCCTTGTCCAGGCTCCTGCAGAAGGTCTCACCCAGACCAGTCTCAGAGGGGCGTACTGGTCACGGCGTGAAAAACCGGTCTCAAAGGTCCTTCGAAAGCAGGGGGCTGGGTGAGCTACCGGTTACCCCCGAGCTCGGGGGCCACCAGCCTGACTGCTGAGGGCTGACAAGAAGCAGGAGATGGTGGCTTCCCCAGCTGCCCTGCGCCGGTGCCACCACCCCTCATTGTCCCCTCCGAGCCTCCCGTGTTATTTCTTGTGCTTCCTTCATTTCTCTCCCTTCCCCCCCCCCCGCCAAATTTATCTCTGAATAGAAGAGCTCCCTCCGTTTGAGGGCAGGGCAAGCTGCGCCCCCACTTGCCAGCTGTGGGCCCCAGATGTGCTGGCGGAGAGCGGGCACCCACCTGGGCGCCTGCCCTCTCCCCACCTGCTCCCAGCCATGCAGACGGAGGGCGCTGCTCGTTCTGACGGTGGTCACCCCTCCATCAAACCAGGCCAAAACACTGCCAGGGGCACCCAGGGGGCTGGTGGAGGGAGGGAAGGGGAGATGCCACGCGGTTGGGGTGTCCCCTAGCCCCCAGCACGGCGCGCCGGCATCTTCCCATGGGCAGAGGAAGGAAGCCCACCAACAAAAGAAAGAGGCAGGTGTGCAAGGGGAAGCGTGAGGAGACGAGAGATACAGGGCAGGATGAGGCACTGGATGCAAAAAGCTGCATTTAAGGAGCCATTTTTGTATCGGAGAGCGGCAGAAGGAGCACACAGCCCCTTCCCCACTCACAGTACCACGGCCTATTGCTGGCATCGCCTCTGCGTGGAGAACCTCGGTCACGGCTCCTCTACAGCGTGCCAGGGGGTGATAAGGTGACCTCTACCCAATGTGGTTGTCCTCGATTTAATGCCGGTTTGATTGCATTGGGACCAGCAGCACTCTGCATCGCGGGGGCTGGCGAGAGCTGCTTCTCCCTTTGCCCACCTGAAAATGCATCTTCAGTTTGTGGCCATGGCCCTTGCTACCGCTCCGGTCTGGGCTGTCGGCACGCAGGCAGGTCCTGCCCTCCGCCTTTTGGCTGGAAGTACGAGGGCTAGAAACAGTTCTCATTTAAACCCCCTCTTCGTATGTAAGCAGAAACGCTGTGAGATTTGGCAAAATCAGGAGCTTCTTGACTGTCCCTTTTTTTGTAGAAGTTAAAAGGGAAACTTGGAGCATTCCTGATCCTTCAAGGGCCTTTCAAGGCCCAATAACCAACTTCTTGTACTAAAGAAAGCCTGTTGCACACACAGGATCATAAACGTGTAAAGTCTAGACACACGCGTGTGTGCTAGAGCCAACAGCCCCACACTGTAAAACTCAAGCAGGTCCAGGCTTTGGCTCTCCCAACTGGCACATGGGCAGATGTCCCACGGGGGCAGCTGGTGCCAGAAATACCACAAAGTCAGGAAACAAACTTTTGTTCCTACCTGTGAAAAAGACCAGGAGGTGCAAAGAGGAGGTTTGGGGGAGAAGAGAGATGTTTAAATGGTCTTTGAGTAAGAGCTGTTTTCTCAAAGTGGAACCAACCATCTCGTGGCTGCTTCTCGATGGCTGGAAGCGACCCATCTCCTGCTCTGTAGGAAAGTAACCTCAGGTACGCTTTGTACGTTGAAATAAAATTTCAGTTCAGTATCTTGGATGGAAACTGCTTGACATGAAAGAGGCAGTTTCATGTAGATGTCATTAGGATCCGGGGTTTCTGCCCACATGCAAGGGAGTGGAAAGCTGCTTTTAAGCCGCTGTTGGAGCAGCCCCGTTTGATACATTGGTTTGTGGGACGGACTGTGCCTCCGAGGGTTTAACTAAGGTTTTAGCTCACTGTGGCTCGAGCCCTGGGGGGGTTTAGTGAGTATCTGCCAAGGCTCCTCAAAGGTAAAAGTGAAGTTGGTGCCTATTAGTCAGAAACCACCACAAAGCTGCGGAGCCGGAGGATGCCGGAGCCCTGGGTGTGCTATTTAACACCTGCCAGCTTTCTGCGCAACTGCATCCTACGAGGCTGTTTCCACTTGCATTTGTGGTTAGCAAACCCAAACCCCGAATCTTCAGCAATTAACACTTTTTCTCTAGGGTTTCTGCTGAAAAGGACTGTCACGGCACACCTGACCCTCAGTGAGGGAAGCACAGGTTGAATACTTGAACTGTCTTTTTCATGGAGGCTTCGGTTTCAGGAAAGACAGATGTGGCTCAGCGATGGGGAGAAAGGGATCAGGGAGCTGAAAAGAGCATGAGAAAAGGAGACTGCTGAGCATGTGTGGCCTCCGTGGAGTAAGAACCTTTCTGGATACTCAAATTCCTTTGAAAATCCAAAGCCGTAGGGATAAAGCAGTGAAGTGCCTGCCTTTTAGCTGCTTTTAAAACACCCTCCAGCGTGGCACCATTTAAACAGGGGTTAAGGAGGGGGATTAATTCCCGCTCCCCTGAAGCAGCCTCCTGCCCGCAGCCCTGCCTGCCCCATCGTGCATCGGCCCCCACAGCCGGTTCACAGGGCAGAGCGCTGTCGCCCGAGCCCCTCCTCTGTCTCGCCCCTTCTCTCATGGGGAAGCCTGGAAATACGCTCCCAGCTCCAAGGATGCTCTTTCACCCTGCTCCTCCGTCAGTTTTGCTGCCCTGAGGATAGGGTGAGTCCGCTCCCAAAGCCTGGGAGGTGGGGGAAAGTCTTACAGACCTCGACTTGCTGCCAGGGAGGGGAAGAAAACAAGTAACAACTTTTAGGAAGGAGGGGGGGGTCTGCTCTGCACCCCCACACAGGCAGGAGGGGAGGTGTCGAAGAGCTGCTTCTGCAAACGCAGGTGCCTCCTGGCCCCGCTCCCTGTCCCAGAGTGGTATGGGCTGCACGGACATAAGGTCCTCAAAAAGAGAATGAGTAACAACAGAGGGAGGAAAAAAAAGGAGGAAAAAAAATAAAAATGCATCTATGTCTCCTCCTCCTCTCTGAAAACAAGAGAGCTCAGGCAAGATGCCCACATGCTTGCAAAGAGGTGGAAGTAAAACACATTAGTTAAGTGAAAAACCAAATGCGAGCTCACACAAATGTAGGATTTTCAAGGCCTGGTTTGTTGCAAGTGATGCGATGGTCTACATCGGATCTCGGGTGTGATTCTGCGCTGCCTGAATTAAACTGACGCTCCTCTGCGGCTGCTGTGGGACACGCTGGCGCCGCAGGTCCATGGCCGCACGGCTGGTACCGACAGACGTGGTCAGTGTGGACAGTAATATCTATTTACGTAAGGTCTCCCTGCTGGAATGAACCATCGGGAAAGAGAAACTCAAACACCAGATGAAAGCAGTGATGAACAGATTCAGATAGCGCAGGCCCGCTTTGACTCCTTGGTGGTCCCCAAGGTGTCCTGATGGTGGCATTTGACCTTCATCAATCCATCGTCAGCCGCACCTCACTGACCAAGCAGGCTGGGGCTTGCAGAGCACGTCCTTCCGGGCACCTACGGAATGATGTTTAGAATCACAGAATTGCCCAGGTCAGAAGGGACCTTTCAGATCATCGAGTCCAACCATCGACCTGACTCTGACAAACCCATCACTAACCCATATCTCTAAGCACTGTGTCTGCCCGGCTTTCAAATACCTCCAGGGATGGTGCCTCAACCCCTGCCCTGGGCAGCCTGTTCCAGATGTGAGCCAGGATTTCCCACGGGGTTTCACCTATCCCATAACCATGGGGGGTGACCCCAGTGCTGCACTGGGAGCGCTTTTTCAGAAAGCCTCCCCGCTCTGCCCTCCTTATCCCGGCAGTGAGGGGGTGCCGTACCTCGCCACGACACACGCGTACAAGAAATAAGCCCTGTAATATTCTTGCACAACCAACGTTGTAAGTTAGACTGCATTCCTGTCTTTCACTTGTCAGGAGAGTGTGGAAAGAAGATATTTATCGCATTAGCCCTGCATGATCAAGGAGAAGCCTGGCTGTTTAAGGATGCTTTATTAATGAATGCTAGAGGACATCTACCCCTCCTAACGTACAAGTGGCTCGTTACTGAAAAATGCAGGGAGATAAACAGCCAAGTCCTCTGTCTTCTGTGGCTGTTCAGTAGGTGTGTTACACTTGACATGGGTTATTTATGAGTCTCAGATAGTGCCCACGGCTAAACCTACCATTGCCATTAAAAAATAAAAGCAGATGTAACCGACAGTGTTCTTCTGCTGCTGTTTTAATAACACAAATGTCTTTCACATGACTTAAAAGGCCCAATCCAAAGTGTATCAAAGTCGAGGATAATTTTTTCCATTGACTTCAAAGGGTTTGGGATCAGGCTTAATAACGCAGCTGGTACCTCGCCCCCCCTCTCTCCCCCCCGCGCCTGCCTGGCTGGAGGCGTATCGATACCTCAGACAAAACCAGCCTTGTGTGTGCGGCGGTGGCCGCTTCCCTGCTCTGCAGGACCCGCGGCTGAGCGCCCCCAGAGCGCCCCGTTCTGCCAGCGAGGCGCCGTGCCCCGCGGGGATGCTGCCTGGGAGAGCGGGGAGCCGGGCCGGCCTCCTCTTCCCCGGCCGACTCCTCCTTAGCAGGGCCTCGATGGCATGTGTGACACGTAGAGAGGCTCAGCCGGGCCACCTTCCCCAGCCCCGGGCACAGGGAACGCGTCCCTCTCCAAAACTGGGACACGAGGTGTGCTGCTGTAAGGGAGACCCTTCCCCGTGGCGTCACCCGCCTGCTCTTCTCCCGCGGCCCCAGATCCTCACACACCTACTGACTGCGGCCCACAGACAGCGTGGGAGGGGGGAACCCCAGCTGGTCAGTAAATCACACTTTGTGTTGAATGACGGGACGTATTTACATCCAGGGCTTTCCCTGTGGCTTGTTCAATCCCGCTACAACTGAACAAAGGGCAGGTCCGCCATTAGGAGTCACATAACGACCCCGGAGCCCTCACGTGCCAGCCTACGGCAACCTCCCCCACTCCAGCAGGCAGAGCCGGCAGGGGCGGGTAAGCGATGTATGGCTTCCATACCCCGCCATCACACCGCTCGCTCCCTCCTGTGCCAAAGGCCTGGATTTTTACCAGCCAACCTTAATTTCCACAGCGAACCGTGACAACAGAGGCCCTCGTAACTGCGCAGCTCCGCGAGCTGGGTAGTTAAGGCTTCTAATTAAAACCGAAGGAGCTGATGGCTCCGAGTGCCTCACAATGCCCGCTGGCAGCCTGGCGGTGGCAGGGGGCCCTGCTGTCCCCCCGGCGGCTTGGGAGGGCGCCCAAAACCACCCCGGCCGAAGGGGATGCTGCAGGCAAGGCGGCAGGCACGCCGTGAACCTCCCCAGAGAGCACAGAGCTAATAACGCCAGGTACGCACCTCCGCGCACGGCTGGAGTGGGGCCTCTTAAAACATAAAGTTAATGAAACTCCAGCTCCTGACGAGCTGTTAGTATTTTAACCGCCCCCCCCCTTAAGGTGCGGGAAGGCGTAAGGGCACCGAGGCGCGCGGGGCTGTCCCCGCACAGAGGGGCCAAGTTGCCAGCGGTAAAACGCCCTGGTCGCAGTGGGCTTCTGGGATGAGGAGCTGCAGGGGGGAAGAGGAGGGTATCAAAGAGCATGGGACACCCCGGTGGCAGCTTCCTCGCAAAACTGCTGCTAAACCGAACTGCCTGAGCTCGGCTCCCTCCCTCCCTCCCTCCCTGCCAGCACGCTCCCCGCTCGCTGCCAACGCCTCGCAAGCGCTCCGCAAAACGCTGCTCACTTGCTCTGCGGCTGCTCGTGACAGCGTGATTTGGACGAGGAGAGAGAATTAAAACAATCTTCTGAAGAAGATGAACGACCTGCGTCCAATGCTGCCTTTTCTTTTGTTTCTTTCTCATTTTTTCTTTCCAAGCAGCGCTGTCCTTCCAAGGGCCAGCTCCTCACCACACCACAAGCACCAGCGTGTTTTCAAGGAGGCAGTGGCTGCTCCTCAGCTCCGCTTGTATTGCGCGCAGGGAACTCGACACCAAAATAAATTTATATGTGACTTCTACCAGCTCCAGACCCTGAGGGCACATCGCCCCCTTACAAACACCTCTGTGCAGAAAGGATAAATTTGCCCTCAAGAAGCAGTTTTGGCAGCACCGTGCTCAGATGAACCCTGCCGGATTGATCCCACTGTGCCAGATTTATCCTGCCATGGCAGGTACCAGCCCAGGGAAGGGTTAAACCAAGCCCTCCCTCCTTAAAACAGGAGAGCCTTGCTCCCGAGAATGAAACTCCTGCGGCAGACGAAGACGCTCATTTTAATGACTACACTTTGTTGTAATGTTACCAGATATTTTAAAGAGCATACCACTCTAGCAGAAGCCACTGCCATCTGTGCTTCCCCAATTAGGAATGCAAGCAAATATGTATTTTACAGTAACATCAATAAAATGTAATGTGCAAGTGATGTGTTTTTGGCGTTTTTTTTTTTTTTTTTTAAAGACACAAATTAGGGAACCAGTCAGTCTTGAAACTGCGGAATTCCCTCGCAGGAAGAATGGGGGTTTTGTAACCAAAAGAACAATCCAGGCAGGGCCTCTGTCACATGGATTTTACTTTTCAAAGCAGAATAAATGGGCTTTAGTATCTTTTTCTTTTTCTTTTTTTAAATGTATCATCACTCTGAGAACATGGCCTCCACTTTTTTTATTTTCTAAACCCCACTTGCCAGGCTATTCATTAGTGAGCATCCCATAGGATGTGCCCCAAACCTGCCTCCTGTCAGAAGACAGGTGTTGAGCGTTTTCCAAAATCTCGGCTCTATTTTTTTTCTGCTGCTGGCTCACATGGGTCACCCGCAAGCTGAGCCACTGTAAATCAGTGATTCGGGGAAGAAAACGCTTTCATTTCCCTCTTAGTTGCAAGATGGAGATGTGGGTGCTCTGCAAATATTTTTGGTTATTTCCAGAAAGTGGTTTCCCTGGCAGAGCTGGGCCATCATGCCCCCATCACCCCACAGCACCCGGCTCCCCGGGGAAGGCCAGAAAAGCTTTCAGAGAGGAGAAGAAAACACGGGGCCGGGGGAGAAACCCCAGCATTGCAGAGAAGCTGGGAAGCCCTGATGTGGGGCTGGCGAGCCCAGCTCCTCGGGGGGACGGGGAGATGCCCGTGGGGCGAGGCTGGGTACCACGGGGGGACGCCGGGTACCACGGGGGGATGCCGGTACCGCCGCATCTCTCACGGGCGATGCTTATCAGGCTGTGAAGTCGCAGGGCGAGGGCTCGCTGCAGGCTGGGGAGGTGTTTGAAGTTGGAGGGGAGCCGTTAGAAACCTCCAGCGCTTTGCACTGCGGTCACTTGCTTCTTTCTGCCTTTCTTCTTTTGTTTTTTTTTTCCATCCAACTGCGTCTTGCCTTAAACTGTTTCTCTAGAGCATGCGGCCCCCAAAGGGGAGGGGGGGGCCCAACCCAAACCAAGTAAAACAGCAACACATTGTCTGCGCCTGCCAGCAAGGCATCCCCTCCCTACCTCGGGCTTAATGCGATAATGAGTCTTCCCGTAGGAGCTTTTGTGGTTTAGGGCTTACTGAAGAATAATGTACACAGAATACACACAAAGCCACATTTCTCTCTCTCCTCCTCTTTTTTTTTTTTCCCCTCTCTCCCGTCCCCCCCCCCCCAATACACATCTGATCAAAAGCCAGGCTGCAATTAAAACGTAGCATAGTTTGGGGGTTTTTTTCCCCGATGCCACTAGATGGTATTTCATCGGCAAATGAAAGCTAAGACAGTGTAAATATTTTCCCCACAATGGTAATGATAAAGGTTATACTTTCTAACTCTGCTTTGTGCTTTAACACCTAGCCCTTTGAAAAATATTTTATGTTAAATTACTATGCAGATAACTAAAAAGTGTGTGTGGCACAGAAGGGTTATCCCAGCTTCAGGCCACAGGAATCTCCTTGCTCTGCCCGAGTTTCCCGTTTTGGTGTTCCCTGGCCCACCTGTAACTGTGCTGCACTCACCTGCGCGTCCCCTCCACCAGCGTAACCACGGACGCTTCTACCCAACAGAGACCTCGGAGCATCCCTACGTGGCACCGCAGAGACCCCGGAATGATGCATCTTTGAACGTCGGGGAAAGCTGTGGAGCTGCTGTGGTCTTTGTCCAGGTTTTTCAGCAACTTCATGGCAGAGAGAAGAACAGAATAAAGTCCTTCTATGGCTACAGAAGTCCTCCCTGTGCTGTCACTTGCTCTCCGGGTGCATATTAACATACTGGAGAAACTCCTTGACATATCCGGGGGCTACACACCACCTAAAGGAGCAGATATTGGGTGATAAGCCCCAACTAATTGAAGTGAACAAGAGCAAGATGCGAGGACCTCACAGATGTTCACCACGGAGCGGCTGGTGTCAGTCGTGGCATTTGAGAAAATACTTGCAGGACCAGAGCATTCATTCTGTTTTCAGCCTCTTCTGTGTAAATCCAAGAAAAATGTTACGCTACATATTGATGTGCGGAGATCCTTTCTTCAGCCCATCAGTGAAGAGGGTCGTTCTCAGGAGGAACTTCTCTATTTTCATCAGCTTGAAAATTTTCAAACATGAAATGAAAATAGGTCACCAAATCTTCACTCTCCGTATACCTTCCTACACACTAACAGTTACGGTCTTCCTCGTGGGATACAGATGCAGTATCTTACTCGAACCCCTGACAGGAGTCACTCATATGCACAATTAAAATCAATTATGTAGCTATAGAGATGTCCCTGAGCCTTGCTAATAGAGAAATAATTCAATTTGACAGTCATCTTCATTTCTATCTTAACCACAGCATGTAAGATTGGAAATACATGTGTTTCACTTCAGTTAATTACTCCGGGCACACACACAAATACATGTGCTCCACGATTAATTACTCAGAGCTCAGTGAACTTGGCAGGGACTCCACCATAGTCAACAAAACCCTTTTCTCCACAATTTGGCCCTTGATCTCCCCGTGCCTGGTTGGGAGCCCCCTTGTAGGGGAAGGTGGGCACGGGGGTTTTTGGTGCGCCGGGAGCCAGGGCCACGCGATGTGCGGCTGGGGAGGAGGTCAGGCGAGGGGAAGCGCCTGCCTTCCCCCCTCACAGCCACCTCTCACCTCAGCCGAAGACAAAATACCTGGCCAGAGGGAGTTCGGGTATGGCCAGGCGCAGCTGCTTTTATCTCCTCGGGTAGGAGAATAAAGCCTTGGCACCAGCGAGGAGCTGGAATCAAAGCCTCTTAAGTCCCTCCAGAAAAAGTTCTGCGTGGGAGCAAGCCCAGGGGAGCCACAGCTCTAGAGAAATGCCTTCACCTCCCCGGGCTGCCCTCAGCTCCTGCCCTCCAGAAACAGCCCCATTCAGCCAGGTCGGTTTTACATAGATAGAGAGCGATGTTCGCATGGTTTCCTTTGGCTGTTTCTCTGTCGCATGCAGCCTGCCAAGGCCTCCTGGGAGAGCTGCTCCTCTCCTGGGCTTGTTCAGCGCAGGACAGGGCAAGCAGGAGGTGTCACCTGCAGCGAAGGGGAGCTGGGAGAGGAAGCATTAAAGAAAAACTTTCTAGTGGCAGGGGGACACAGGCATGGGAATAGCTGAATTACCCATGGAGGTTGTGGTGTCTGTGTTATTGGCGTTTTCTAAGGTTGGAGAACCTTCTCAGGAGTGACCTAAGCAGCATCTGCAAGTCTGAGGACAGATCCAGTCATCTCCAGGAGTCTCCTCTGGCCAAGCTTGCTGCAATTCCCACGGGCCTTATACCTCACCAGCACTCAGACGCTCCCCTGTGGCACCAATGACCAATATAAGAATTTATGACCCGTTCAGGAATTTATTTTAGATGCTGATGAAGTCTGAGTTGAAATTAAGTCCCATTTTGCGAATGACGATGATCAGGACATTACAGTATCTGCAATGGAAGTTCAGCAGATCCCATTCAGAAGACACGAGCTGCTGCATTATGTTTATTTTGAATTTAGAGGCTTGTGCTTAGCGACAGGTTGCCAGTGTCCATCTGTAGCTTGTTTTTTGTTTTCATCCATGCTGCACATTTGTGTGACAAGACGTGGGCACGTTCAGCATGGAACAAACCCGCTTGTTTTTCACCTCCAGTCTACCCACAGGGAAAGCTTGGCAGATCCCAAGCCTGGCAGCATTTTCCCCATAGGCACCTGGTGAAGCTCAGCATCCCCATCCGCCGCCCCAGGAACGGGCTCTGCCCTGTGCAGGAAGCCTCCCCAGGCCAGGAGCAGAAAATCCCCTGAGCCCTGATGCTCTAAGAGAGACAGGATATCCTAATATTTCAGCTATAAAAGCCATTATTCCACTCTGCTTCTCACAGCCCCGCCTGTGGAGCGGACAATGGCTTTACCACTGTTATTTAACAGCTGGGTCCACAGGCAAAGGACATTTGGGCATTAAACCAAATCAGCCTCCTTCAAGCTTGGAAGATCCCTTAACCGGGGCTTTATAACCACGTGCAGCCTCATCCCAGCGCTAATTCAGCCGGCAAAGCACAGGGTTAACGTCTGCCAAACCTCACATTGCTCTTCCCATTGACTCCGGTACCCTCCCTGCAGGCCTCTATTAATTTGGTCAGTTAATTAAGCGTCCTAATTTTCCCCCCCCCTACTGAGGCCTTTCCTAGCATTTAGGAGAAACATTTAAATGTCCTGATGGCCCTTCCCTGGGTGCCCCCAGCTATTTAAACTTCAGGCTGCCACAAGCTGCCCCCAGGAGAGGGGATGGGGAGGCCAGGCTGGCTTTTGCAGCAGATTTGGGGATTATCACAGCCTCTGAGCAAATTCAGAAGTACACGTGCATACAGTTAACCAGTGAGTATGTTTCAGTAACAGAAGAGCATCTTTTGCCATTAGTTGAAAGAAAAAAAAAAAAAAGTGATGATTTTTAAAGCAAGTTCTTTAAGGAAGGGAAATGATGCAGTTATACAATTTCCATGATAAATTAAGGAAGGAGTTCTGTCTGGTCTCAAAAATAAGCAAGAGGTAAAAGGATGCTGATATCCCCCCAAATCACTGATAGCAAGCCAGCTGATGTGCGGCACAAGCCTGAATTCTGACTTCCCTTTGCCTGCTCCCTCCTCTGCGGAGAGGAGCTCCCCAGGAGGGATCTCAGAGCCCGGGGCCGGCTGTGGGCTGCCGCATCCCTGGTGTGGCAGAGACTCACGCTGCCGCCCCAAAAGCCGAAACGCCCCTTCCGTGGGCACCAAGCGCCGCGCACGGCATGCGCCGCAGTCAGATGGCAACGTAGGAGACCCAGAAGTTGTGCCAAGGCTCTGGCTGGGGCGGGGGAAAGAAAAATAAAACAGTCACCCACGCGGAGCAGCCTTTCTTTGCAGGCTCGCCGGCAACAGAGAGCTCGTTGGTGTGCCCTGGAACAGCACCTGAGCATCCCAAAACCGGCAGAGAGAGGAGCCAAGCAGCAGCTCTTTGCCAGCTGCCGGCCTCGGTTGCACGGGTTTTTCCTTCTGCAACGTGCACTTTTTAGGAAAACCTTAAAAGAAGCAGAAATCTCTCTCCCTGAGCACAGAAGCTGACGCTTTTGAGGCTCTTCTCTTACTAAATTTAGATTTTCACAATAATTCAGCTAAGGGGAAAACAAAGAAAACATCGATGGCAGCAAATTTGTAGGCTAAACTTTACCCTTTGGGGCAGCAAGGCCGGAGGGGGCTGCAGCCCGTGCTCCCCGGGAAGGCGAGCAGGAGGAGAGGCAGGGAAGCAGCTGACATGAAAAGAAAGGTTTGGTGGGATGAGACCAAACGTTAGAGGAAGCCTGCCCCACGTGCACAAATGCTACAGCACCGATCTTTTCAGAAGTCCCCTGGGAAATAGCCAAGTGAGCAAGAATAGATGAAAAGAGAAACTGTTGATTATTTTCACGATACGTCCCTCCCCTGCACGGGCAATACGGGAGCTTGCAGCCCACTCCTGTCGCAGGAATTACGTGCAGGCTCTGCTTGGACACCAACTGGCAAAGCCCATGTCTAGCCTTAGCTTTGCCCTGAGCTGTCATGTAACCTGGAGCAATTCCCTTCCTCCCCACGTAACCCTGCTTCAGCAGGGACATCCTCAAAGGAGAGACCTTTTTTTGGTGTACACAGCACCTGGGATAACAGGGTCAGGGGAATATCATCTCAGATACGATGTTTTCTGTAATAATAACAGTGCCTGGCTGTGACCCACCCTGTGCTCAGACACAAGCTCTGACAGTTTGGTCAGAAATCCAATTTATCCGTTGGCATCCTGATAGCTCCTACCCTTATCGCTGAGAGCTGCTCCCTTTGATCCGCACATGGTGGGAGACTCCAGTGATTTCAGAGGCCCCGAGCAAACCCCTCCGAAGGGCAATCAGCCCGGTGTGGGACTGGAGAAGATCTATGACCTCGTTAGCACAAGTGAGGTTTTTTCCACCCGGACTGCGATGGGGCTCTGTGGGGCACAGAGGCGAGCGCTCTGCTGCAGAAAGCTGGGCACGTGGGGCAAGGTGTCTCTTTACAAGCAAGGAAATAGCAAAATCCAAACTAGCACAAACAAGGAATATTATTGTCCTTATTTATACTCTGCTCACTCCTGGAGGTAGAAAAAAGTGACAGCTGAGCACCTTCAGCTGGGAGAAGTGAGAATGTGAGCCCTAAACACCGAAACATTGCCAAGAAGAGAGGTGGGGGATACGATAGACTGTAACATCTTTTTCTGGGTTTAATCTCTTGCTGCTTGATCACTTACACTTTGGCTTTGTGCTTTTTTTTTTTTTAATTGGTCTCAATTGTACATACTGGTTTGTGACAAAAGGTGCTACTTGTTTTCCTCTGCGCGTGGAGTCTGACACTGGCCATAGCCTGAACCACTCAGCAAAGAGCAGCCCCACCGACGTGTTTTGTTCGGCACAAGCAGGAGGTCTCCTCGCTCCGCTAATGACTGAGAAGGAACAGGCATCACCCACGTATCTCCCCTCCCCAGTTTGCTATGAGTACCACCAAGCGGCTTGAGATTTTGGAAGCAGCACTCAAGAGCCTCCGTTCATGGCCTTGCTCTGACAAGGGAAATCCTGAATTAATTCTTAAAGGTTGGGTGGGTTTTTTTGTTTGTTAACCTAAGATGGTAGACTGAACCTCGAGTTTTAAGCATTTCAAACATCATTAACCTCTATTTGCAAACGGTACGAGCTGAGGGGAGACTTGCTGCAGGCATCAGGTTTCCATTCCCACACGCTCAGAGCTTTTCCTGCTTAGTTTACAGTGCGAGTACAGATGGACTTTTTAAAGGCTTTCAGCTTTGTACCTTTGGCTTTCATCATCCCCCAAAATCCACATTCAAATGTAATTATTTGGCTATTAGAAAAAGTAAGACAGCCCAATAACATGCTTGTGAGATCTGCCATCCTGCTCACGGGAGCAACCCTTGCAAGGATGCATCTCACACTGACAGGCGTCCGTGCTGTCCCGAGCATCTTTTTCAGTCCTAGGAAATAAAAATAAATAAAAATCACAAATTGTGCTTTAGAAAAGCCATGCTCAGTCTGTGGGGGGACAGCAGGGGCTGCGTGTTAGCAGTGTCCCTTCATGCTGAGCTGTGGTGGGACCTCCAGGGCACTTCACCGGGGTCAGGGAACACGCAAAATAACCCTGGTGATTTTATTTAATTTTCTGGGAAGTGCAGGATTGCCTGAGCTCTGCAAGCTCGGGGTATCGAGCCCAGCCAAGCCCAGCTCGCTTGCTGAAATGGGTTTTGTTCACTCCTGCCCGTGGAAAGCGGGGAGTGAACACCAGCCCGTGACAACCCCCCTGCTGACTGAGCACCACCTGACAGCAGCCGCGTTCTGGCACATTTCAGTTATACTTCACCCACTGGAATAACCAGCAGTTTGAGTAACGCCACAGTGAACTTGATTATTTGAAGAATCTGGCCAAGCTGAAGGGATGCGAACAGGTTTCCTGGTTAACATTGATCCCGAGCTTAGGGAAAAAATAAATAAATCCCCTCCCTTCTTTCACCCAACCTGTTCCACTTGTCAGGATGCTCTCCCCTCTCGTCCCGTGCCCAACCCACTGTGCAATTCTCACTTCAAAGGCTGCTCTTTCTGAGCCCACTCCCAACATTACACATGCCTTGAAGTACCTGGGCCTCATCTTCCTCACCAGCACGGCGCTTATAAATGGAGCCTGAGGAGAGAAAACCGCTTTCTTGGTAATTCTGCCCCTGGAGCCGCTGCCCTCTCCCCATTTTCCTGCCGCACCTTGTTAAATACCTGCAGGAAATTGCCTGCTTCCCTCGGGTCCAGCTCTCCAGTGCCTTACACAAGTGTGGAATGAGGATTAAAAAAGTTATTAGTCTAACCTGGCTGTGTTTTCCACCTGCCTGCTCTGGTATAAGGGACTGCAGGAGGTGTAGGGCAACAGGCCCGAGGTGCAGCTCTCACTTTACATAGTTTCAATCAATGAAAGGCAGAAACCTCTTAAAAAGGTAACCCTGGCTGAGGCCCTGAGCAAAACCCCACTGCAACAGGCATTAAGATGCATTACTGACCTCTGACATCGCTCCTGTGGCAATGCTGAATGCTAAAGCAATGTTTTATAGGTACTAATTTTGCAAACTTATCTTCTTCTGCCTACAGAAGTAGCACACCCCTCATCCTCCCGCACAATCCAATGGCTGGTGTAATTAAACCGAAGCCAGACTCAACTAATTTGACAATCAAGCAGCTCAGATTTAAAATATTCTCTTGAAAAAAAAAAAATGCACTTTGCTGTTAAGAAGCAGCCCATATGTTTATGTATGGATAATGAGCCTTGCTGGCAAGGACAATTAAGTCTCCTGTAAGCATCTGTGGTCATTCTCCACCCGCATTTCCGAGGGAGGCTGCCTGTAAAATATTTGCCATTCTCTAAGGTAATTGTACCGTCCCTTGAACTTGCCTCTTGTGGCTGCTACAGTGATTCTATAGAAGACTGTTCCTTGCCATTTTCCTGATACGCCTTCCTATCTCAAAGGAGGATGGCACTCATCACCTAAAGTTAAGTATATTTTATCTTTATTCTCCTTTTACATCGTATTTCTGCCTTGAACCTAGCCTTGCCCAAGCACAACCTAAAAGACTGGACTGCCAAGTACAATGACAATGTATCTAGTAGCAATGCCTTTCACCCAGCTTTTCCCAGCTTCTTGATTTGGCCCTTATCACATATCCCCGCTGCCAGTGAAACGGCTCAGGGGGTTTTGTAGGGGTGGAAACTCAGCGAGAGGCCGATGGCAGCTCTTCCCATGTCAAGTGGGGCTGGATGGGGCCAGCCTTGCTTCAGGGACAAGAGCTCCAAAGCAGATCAGGTGACATCGCCCATCTTCCTGGCCAAAAATGACCACATCTCTGGATATTTATGAGATTTTTCAGCCTTTCAAGTGGGAAGCTCTTTTCCCTAGCCTGGAAAAGAATTATATTGTACTTCATTCCAGCATCCAACTTAACAAGCAGCCCAAGCATGATGTTTTTTGCTGCCAGGTGGGCCAGGCTTCTTGCGGGCACCGAGCCACCACAGGCACCGTGTGACAGACAAGGGCAGGGGTCCCCTGTCCCTGCAGCCACATGCAGGAGCATCTCCATGCCCAGTTTCCCTGGGAAAGGTGGCAGAAGCCTTGTTGCATTTAAGCCAGCAGGATGCACTAGCTACATCTAGGGTTTTTTTTTTTTTTTTTCATTTTTTTAAATAAAACTTTCCCTGCAGCTAGATGGAGGCAGTGCAGTATTAGCTCCAGCCTGAGCAAAGCTCCAGCACACACTATTTCTGACACCTTTCTCCATGCAGGGAGTTGGCCGAGCTCTTTGCCTTCCCAGTCATTCCCACTTGCTCTAACCCTAGGGATGCCACAGGACTGTACCGAAAGAGCTCACGCTGCAAAGATGATGCACAGGTAGAATATTTTATACTGGGTTGTATTATCATGGTAGGAGCCAGTGATAAGGAAGGCATTATTTTAGGAGCCAGCCGTACCTTTGCAGGGCTAGCCATCCCCAGTTACCAGGCTACAGCCATACCTTACCATATCATTTAAAGAACAGCTGAACAGGGTAGTAGCAAAGGTAGCCCTGTGTGTGTCAGCTCTCTTGCTTTTTAAAATTTATATATCTATGCACACACTTTGGGGGCAAAGAATAATCCAGTGCTGTCCCAAGGAGTCCCCTTCTGAAATTGCTTTCCCCCCCCCCCTCACTCACAGCTATTTTGCAGTAATACGCTTTCGGTGCTAAATACAGGGTGGTTTTTCAAAGCAGCACACTCGGGAACAATTATTTAGCTCTGGACCCATCCATCTACTTACACCCATCTCCACCCCTTTCCCCCTGTTATATTTTTGGCAACTTTAATGCATGTCAAATTCTCAACAGAAGAATAATAGTCCTGAACGAGAGGCTTGGGAACAGCAAGTGGAGCCGGTTATTAAAGGACCAACTCCGCAGTGTTGCACAACAGGGATCTGCCCTCATGGAGCAGGGCTGTGTGGGGCATTAATACCAAGCAGTACAGTTGTCTCCCTTTTCTTCTTAAATTCCTTCTTTCATAAAAAGGATTCTATTATTTATTCACATTAGGAAAGTTGAGGCTACTCTAAGCTGAGGTGAAAGCAAAAGGCAGCACTAAAATATCATTAAAAGTGATAGAAGGTTCCAGGTCAAGTTGGCTATTGCAGATAAAGCTACTATCATCTCCCGTTACTAACTGGGCCTGAGCGCCAAGTGTTTTCATTACACACCAAGTAAGAAGCACTTTATAAATCACAATAACTCCTGACACGCAATAACATCCAGTCTTATTAATATAAACTGCAGGGATTTTTTTTTTTTTTAAGTCTGCTGGCAGTAAAACCACCCCTTCCATAAAACGTTGGCATTCACACATGCCCTGCAGCTTCTCACAGCACCTTTAAGCACTAAAAATCTTCATTACCTCATACACTGAAAAAAAGAGAGTGGGATTATATCATCGCTTCAAAATACTTTCCCCTATCTTTCCCCAAACGTTAGTAAAGTTAGAAGGTGCTGGTTGTAGGGACCAGCATGGAGATCCCAGACTTAGAGCAGTCAGCCCCAGTCCAGCACCACCACGTTGTCTGCACTCTGCTGATGCACCACTGGTTTTGGCACTGCTGGTTTTAGCACCCTGGCACGCAGGTAAGGCAGAATACTCTGAATTAGGGCAGAAGAGCATTGCTCCCCATGCTTTCTTCCTCCTTCCGTTTAGAGACAGCTGGGGTTTCATTTGCTGGAAAGGACTACCTCTCCCTCAAAGCAGCTTTTCCCCCCAGGCCCTAGTCGCCCCTAGCTTAGGGGCTGCGGGTGGGACCTCCTGTGCTGCAGGGAAAGGGCTGGAGTTACCAGGAGGCTGTCCAAATCCCTTCTTTCCCCAGGGGCCTTCAGCCAAGATAATGAAGTATTAGCTCAAGTCCCCATTGCTGAGTGGTGGCAGAGTGGCCTGTGGCTACCAGCATCCCAAAGGCTGCCAGCCCCCACCTTCTGGCTCCTGCCATCCTTCCTGCCGCTCTCCTGGGAGCTCTTCTGTGCTCAGTGCCCAGAGCATAAAGTCCTCCACCCTTGTGAGGGTCTGCAAATGCTCCCCTTAGACAAGTGAGCACCCTCACAGGAGACGCTGCACTCTTGTGCAGGAGGGACATGGGAGCCCCCCACAAGGAGAAAAATCTGAGCTATCACAAAAAGACAACTGGGATAGAGGCAGCACCGTGACCTGGCTGGTCTTCCCACAGCCATCCACCAAGCAAACAGCTCTTTGTGCTACATACCGCAGCAAACGTGCTGCAAGAGGCAGATGGTGTTGCGGTGTAAATACCAGGACAGAGAACAGCTCAGTGAGATACCATTTTTTTATCTTGCAAAAAGGGGGCTCTTTTTGAGGTTCCCCCCTTTCTGATCAAGGAGAGTGCAACATCATTGAAGCAGGGGGGGAAACATTACTCCTCCAGTTTAGCCAACACCAAAGGAAGCAGGAAGAAGATCTGATCCCAAATTGAGCAACAGCATGGCTTGGCTCAAGCTCTTCAGCATACCAGAGAGCCGCACCGCCACCAACCTGTCTGAGGAGTTCCTCCTCTCAATGGAGTCTTTTGTCAAACAACTTCTGACCAGCCCTCTTGTCTTCCTCCCAAGGGCCTCACCAAAACCACCACCCCTGCTTAAATACACCTTGTATTGTAGCTCAAATGCTCATCAGGTGTTGATCTTACATAGTTTCATGCCAATGTACCACAGCTGGGCCTCGTGCATGCCAGCTCTGAATAGTGATAAGGACGCCAGGGGAGAGGCAAGCCCCAAGCTCCTGTTATTTTCAAGTGGCTTTTGATGAGATACGTCAGAAAGGGCAGGATCGTTTCAGAAGGCTGCTGTACTTTGCACCAATAGCTGCTTGCTGTGCATAATGTGTCGAGGAGGTGCCAGCGGGAAGGGCTGTAGTAACAGGTTATAAATAAATTAATTGCTTATAATTGGGAATGTTCTGATAAGGGCACTCTTTAAAATGCAATTAGGAATAGCTCGTCCTACAAGAAACTTTTGCAACATTTTGACGCACAACTGAGAGCCACTTTGCCGGCTTTGTGGTGTGCGGAAACGGTGGATTCTGCTTATCCTCCCTAATGTATGCACAGCCATACACAATTTTTCTGTTCCTATTAATTGCCGGCGTCTCTCAGTATTGCATTTGGTTTGCAGCTTCAAGATTTATCCCTCCCCGCATTGACAGTTCCTATAATGTACACAACAAGGGGCTCCCGAATGTCACTTAAGTGTTATTAGAGACGCAGCATCCAAACGCTGCAGCAGAGGCACAAACACTGTTATAAGCTTCATTTGTAATCTTTAAGGCGCTTTTTTGGGCAGTTTATTCTTTCTTGCTGCAGGAAATAAAGCATGTTTCCTATCTGCACTGTGATGAAAAAAAAGATTTTAGTACTAATTGGACAAATTAATAGAGAAAATAAATCTAGAAGGCGGAGAGAATTAACGCGTAAAAGTCCTGTGGGTTTCCTAAAGAGAACAAATGTTTACCTGCACCGAGTATGTATATTTTGAAGGTACCTCAGCCCGTAACAAAAATGAAATCACTCCAATTCAGCCTTCTATAAGTATTTGCCCTTCAGATCGTTCTCTGGGGCTGTAGCATCATGGCATTAGTTACATTCCCCCAGTTTATCGGTCTGTGTGTTTGCCCTCAGCTGGACTTGTTATTTAACGACGCTGGCCCCGGGGCAGCCGCGGGCGGGCGGAGCGGGCGATGCCGAGCTCGGACAGCAGATGGCAGCATTGCCATTCCCCTGGCGGCAGCCGCCCCCCGCGCGGCCTCCCCGCCCGCTCCCGGGGGGAAAGTCTCACTGGAGCAGAAATTAGTGAAATATTCACGTAGAGAAAATATTAAGCTGGTAGGCAAGAGCATTTGTTTTAGCTGTTCTGCACATTTCTATGCTTTTTTAAAATATTCACATTACCTAATGTCTTAAGATGGATAAAAATGACAGCGCTAAGTCTTTTTCCATCAGTTTAATGCTCTGCCAGATACTCTCGTAAGGTTTCTTTTTAACGATTTTTCACATCATATGGCTGTGAGAAAGAGAATTATTATTTCTTCGTTTGACTGCGCAGGCTCTGAGGAGGGCAAGTGGCCCCTTCTGCCCCCTCTCCATCAGCGAGGGACGCTCCTCCAGTGCTGGGCATCGTTTTACCAGCCTGGGATGGCTTTCCCATGAACTCCCACACTTTGCAGGAGGCTAATTGCGCCCATTCTTGAAACTCTGCAAATCAGCAGATAAACCAGCCCTCAGCTCTGTGCCCCCAGCTTGGTTCCTTGATGGGCCCTGTCCGTACACACCAGGCTGCGTGGCGGGGGTGCAGGGATGGGGACAGGGGCTCTCTGCCTGGTGCAGACGTATTAGAATCACAGAATTGCCCAGGTCGGAAGGGACCTTTCAGATCATCGAGTCCAACCATCGACCTGACTCTGACAAACCCATCACTAACCCATATCTCTAAGCACTGTGTCTGCCCGGCTTTTAAACACCTCCAGGGATGGTGCCTCAACCCCTGCCCTGGGCAGCCTGTCCCAAGGCTTGACAACCCTTTCAGTGTAGAAATTGTTCCTAATATCCAGTCTAACCCTCCCCTGGTGCAACTTGAGGCCGTTTCCTCTTGTCCCATCGCGTGTTCCTTGGGAGAAGAGCCCGACCCCCCCTGGCCACCCCCTTCTTTCAGGGAGCTGTAGGGAGCGAGAAGGTCTCCCCTCAGCCCCCTTTTCTCCAGGCTGAACACCCCCAGCTCCCTCAGCCGCTCCTCACAAGACTCGTGCTCCAGACCCCTCACCAGCTCCGCTGCCCTTCTCTGGACACGCTCCAGCACCTCAGTGTCTGTCTTGTGGTGAGGGGCCCAAAACTGGACACAGCCCTCGAGGTGGGGCCTCACCAGTGCCCAGTACAGGGGGACCGTCACTGCCCCAGTCCTGCTGGCCACACTGTTCCTGACACAGGCCAGGATGCTGTTGGCCTTCTTGGCCACCTGGGCACACTGCTGGCTCACATTCAGCCGGCTGTCGACCAACACCCCCAGGTCCTTTTCCGCCAGGCAGCTCTCCAGCCACTCTGCCCCAAGCCCATAGCACTGCATGGAGCTGTTAATTCTTTGCTTTTGCAGATATATTCTTTGCTTTGCATTAGGGTGGCAGCATTGGCCGCGCGATGGGGCCTGGCAGGAGCCGCGCGTCCTGCACAAGCTGTAGGTGCTGAGCTGTAAGGGGAGCGCAGCAGGGCAGTGCAGGGCCGACTCTGCCTGCGGACACGAGCACCAACAGGCCCCGCAAAGCTCCTCCACAGCTGATGTTTCACCACGCTGAAATGAGAAGTGTCACCCTCTGACAGCTGCGGGATATTTTATAGCACGAAGTGGCCCCAGGCAGCCCACGCGTGGCCAGCTGGTGCTCACCAAGCTGAACGTGAGCGTGGTATTTGCCATAGCCAGGCCACATGTGAGCAACCAGCCTTCTTGTCCTCACTGTCCCCTCCTGCTTTCAGGATTTTGGAAAGAGGACGGATGGGGTTTGGGGACAGAAAGTTCCCGCTGGGGTGTGGGGCTCTGATGCTGATGAAAGGGCACTTGAGCAAGAGCAAAACAGACCAGTCATCTGCCAACACTGCGTCCCCCCCCACCCTCCCTGTGCTTCCCCAGGCACGGAGGGAGAAAGGGGACATCTGGCTGGAGGAGAGGAGCCGGAGAAACGGAGGAGAACCAGAGACAGGATAAAGCGGTGCATTTATTTACATGGGAGGTTTTAAAATGATGATGGAGTGCAATAGCTGGTAAAGATGAGAAAGCATCATTCATCTTGGAAGATTTCTCCCCTCCCAACTTCTACCACAGCCCCTCTCGCAGCAAACGTTTTCAGGAAGGCATCCCTCTGCACCTGGGATTTCAGGCCTTTGGGTATCTAAAATCAACGCTTTATTGGAGAGACTGACACATCCAAAGTCTTGCAGTCTTATTCCACCAGCCCTCTTGGGATCTGAAAGTGGCATTGAGCTATTCTGCCGTAACATACTTAAAATTTCATTTTAATTTGCGCAGGGGTTTGAAAGCCTGGAGCAGCGCCATTCATGAGCAGCGTAGTCTCCTTTCTCTTGCCCTACAGTGGTTCGCTGGTGGGAAACATCATTTGAAGACTCTCATCATCACCTTAAAAATGTACTGCCTAGCTACAGTTTTTAAAGCAGCTGACGCTTTTTTTTTTCGAGTCCAGACTCAGAAAACTCACAAGCCTTTGAACAACATGAGGCTTCAGATGGTGCATGTGGGATGAAAACGACAGAAGAGGAGAATTCCCCATTATAATTACACACAATTGTTTGGACTGATCACAGCATCCTTCGTTTCTGTGGTAATTACACTGGCCTTGAACACCATGTACTGACATCCCGATGTCTTCCTGATACTCAGTAACTGCTTCTGATCAATGCTGATGTGAATGAATTAAAGTTAATAATATTGCCTCCTATCAGGGCAACGGTTGCTGGGCTCTAATTCAATCCTGCCAGCTGAGCGCCAGCCTGAGCAGGTGCTTTCACTTTGGACATGAGAAGAGACATGATTTAAGGCCCTGGTGAGCAGCCTGAGATGTTTTTTCTCTTCTGGAAAGAAGGGAGGAGTGGTAGGTAGTGATTTTGTCTTGGAGAAATACCTTACTAAATATGGTTTTCTAATGGATGTTTTAGGCCTTTTTGTTGGCACAATAAATACTAAATAATGGATTTTAAGATTGAAAGCTTTACTTGGTTTTTGCCCTTCTGCAACAGAAGGAAGGGGAAAAAAAGCTTATTTTTATTTGCTTTGATGTCATGAATGGGTCATGTTAGCATAGGTAGCTTTAGAATGAAAAATATATTTGTAGAGTGCATAAAGACAGCACTAAAATACTTTAAAACCCCTGTATATGTGTTTATATTAGTCTTGAAGCCTGGGGCCTGAGTTCACTATTGTCCTGAACTTTGTTTGTCTCATTGCAAAGCAGATGCAGAATTTAATTTGTCTTTGCACTAGGTGGTGAAATTAGAAGCCAAGGTACTAGTGAAAACGACAGTGCAAGACAGCTGGCAATGGCTCCTGATCCTTGCTGGTACTTCCTTCTGGTTAGGTCCCCTTGCAAACTGACAAAAGATATACCTTTGCAAATAATTTTCTAGCTTGCACGTGTGTTTAATTAGTCTCCAGTCTGCATAAGGAACTGCAAGGAGAAAGATAATTATGCAGGCTTCATGCTGTTTTGAGCTCTTGTGCTTTGCCATTTCTTTTCCAGTGTTCAATTAAAAGTTAAGCACTTTTTGAGGCTATCCAAGTAGACAGCTATTGATTCTTCATTCTGTAGCAGAAGCCCTTCTTATAGTTTGTCAATTTGTAAAGTTGCTGGTTGGGAAAGAAACTGGGTAGCACAGCATCCTTGGGGAAATACCACACCTAATTCAAGGCGTGAGCTACAAAATGGCCTCCCACTTAAGACCCAAATATCTGATAATTCAAAAGTGCCTTGCTTTTTCTAAACATTACAAAATATTTTTCCTGTGAAATAGAGGGACAATTTGTGATGCGTGGAGATGATTTGAAAGGAACTTATAATGCGAGCCAGTGCACTGAAAGCTGAGGTAAGGAAAAGGAATTTTGAGGTCTGTCTGTGCCTGCAGAAGGTATCCAGAGGATGAGGATCTGGGGGCTGTTCAGGGAAAATATTTCAAGACCCTCTACCTGTATTGGCAAGGCACTAGTAAAATAGTGTGGTAATCACCCTGAGAGCTCCCTGGGACAGGTGAGAAACCAAAGTGTCTCTGCCTGGCAGGGATCCTGGCTCTGCCAGTGATGCTCTCTTTTCTCTAGAGGATGAAGTGCCATGGGGAGGAGGGGGTACCGTGTGCCTTAATGCGCAATTTAATCATCATGAAAAGTCCCTTCCAACCCAAGCTATTCTATGATTCTCTTCTATCTACATCTTTCCTATGTGCACTGCTCATCTGCTTTGGAGGAAAGGGGCATTTTGTTACAGGTTCACTGTCTCTCCTTTAGTTGTGGATAACACACCCGTGTCCTCAGTGGCCATGGTTTATCACTGCCACAGGACGCAAGCTGATGTGATAACACCTGAGAAGATGAGAAGGGAAGAAGATTGCAAATGTTTGATATTTTTTTTTTTTTTGCTATTAATGGGTTGCCTCAATAATGCTCGGTCTGTGGAAATTTACTCTACTTTGGCAGAAGTTTCCACAAGGACCGAATCCAACAACCGTTCACCCCCATGGGATCTTTTAACAGATCTTGAATTTTCCCTCTAATAAAGGAACAGCCAATATGCTGTTAGAGGAACTGGCACAGTTGGAATATAAATTCCCTGTGCAGAAGTAAAGATTTTTATACAATAATGGCTAAAGAGTAAAGAGGATGGTTCAGACAAAGATTATAGATATCCTCATTAAGGGCCCTCATTTTCACTGACATAATTACAGAAAAAGCAGGGAACTCTTATGGGCAAAGTCAATGCTCCTCGTACAGGCTTTCAGCATTGATAATGGCGCATAGTTTAATGGTGACCAAGTCAAATAGTCCCTTCTGTAAGTGTTCAGTTGTGGAGACCCTCTGCTCTCTTGCTTTCTCACGTCTGATCCACTGGATGTGGGCTGGGCTTCACAGCAGCTGGGGACAAGCTTTGGTGTTGAAACCGCGGAGCCTGGTCCGAGTTTCGCTTCGTCTTTCCTCCTGGGCAGTTTTAAGGGGGCTGCAGAAAGCGGTGGCTGTGACTGGGAGAGCAGGGAGGCTGCCATGGAGGGTCCCGCTTCTTCGGGAGGTTCCTCTCACCCTCTCATGCTGGGGAGATAGGCAGGAGGTGGGTATGAGCTGCTTATAACAGCAACATTTTAGATCCACAGTAGAGTAGCTCACTCAGTTCTAATTAGCTATGACCAGTGGAAACATAAAGTTGATACAGCACAGCGACAGAAACATAATGGAATATGTGCCTAGGAGGAAGGCTGTTAAAAAATACTGTAGTAGAAGATGAGTCTCTCTAATTAACAAATTATGGTACAGTGGGTGCATGATGAATTGAGACGGTTTGGTTAACTATGGTGAACTAAGCTGCATCCTAACAACCGGCGACTCTTGGCATTTGCAATGAAATGTCATCTTGCTTGATAACTCCAAGGTGGACTAAGCTGCAAAGCTGAGGTCTAGATTTACACACATGTGCAAGAAGAAACGTTCAGACATGGAGTCTTTGGCCAACTTTACAAAGTCCATCTGTGAAACCCAGATCAGAGCTGGTTTCCAGCTTTCAGTGACAGTTCAGACCGGATTTTCAGAATTAAGCTTTTGGTCTGTGTGTATTGGTACTGCTGTCGTACGCAGATACAGGGACCGATTTCATCAATGTTTTCTCAATGTTAAGAACCATTGTTACTTGTTAATATCAATTTACACTAATGGTAGTGTTAACCAAATGTTAATTTTAAGACATTGGGTTCTGTGTGATGATGAAACAGGCAAAGTGCTTTAATGGTCACAATATTTTTCGTATCTGGACCATGCTTGGGTATCGGAGAAAGGCTGAAGTCGGCTAGAGGACATTCGCCTACATTCTAGAGTTGGGCAATGAGAGCAGCGGCAGGGCTGCAGCTCAAGATGCCACCCGTTTTGTTGTGTTCAGGTGCCATCGTGCTGTGAGGCTCGCTTCATACAGGGACTCTCATGTCTGGTGGATTCTGGAAACGGAGGCAAGTGAGATGTCAAATCTGAAAACGTCCAATTAACCAGCTTAGAGTTCTATAGACAACCAAGTGTTAGGCCACTTGCCATAAAGACAAAATCTATAGGGCTATTTCGCCTGTAACATAATTTAGTGTCCAAAGTTTAGGGGTTATTCCTGCATTCCTCCTGTGTTTGAAACTGCTGTTCTTTAGGAGCAATTGGGAGGAATGATAATATTTTTGAATAAGACGAGATGATGTAGTTGTTAGAAAAAAATGCACTTTTTTTGGTCCTACCTGTGCTCCTTCAGATATAAGAGCATTTGGGCTAGACATCATGATTACACCGATCTTGCTGGCCATTCTTAGCATGAAAAAAGATGGGGGGGAAAGCTACGTTTTTACACTTTTTTCATCAGAGTTGCTGTCTAAGACAAATTATCTTTTTCCTGTGTAATCTAATTACCAAAACTTCAGCTGTTTCATTTGCACAAAGCAGGGTAACCCATGGGATATTATACAAATGCAACAAATAGGTCCTCTGCACTGTCTTAATATATAATAGATTCATGCACAAATTATGAGAAAATAGTCTTAGCCATGTGTTTATGAAGCATGGCAAATCTCATTTAAAAAAATGGAGGGATGAAGAAAGCATCGCTGACATCAATTTTACCTTCCTTAGCCTTAGATTTGCTAGGCAATATCATATTGTAGCTATTACTATTTTAATGAGCTTTGTGTAAATCAATATGTGCCCTGTGGCTGTTGAAAAGAACGTAGCTTCCAAAAAGCTGGTGACTTAACTTCTGATGACGACAGCTTGCGAACGATAGACATCATGGGTTCAGTTTTCTTAGATCCGGTCCAGCTCCATCCTAAGTTGGTAGGAAACCTCATCTGATTTCACTGAGGGTTGCGCTAACAGATTGCTTTTTGCCTTTAGCAGTAAGTAAAACTCACTGGCTGATGTCTACGTGCATGGTATACGCAATGACTTTTAAATTGTTAATTCTGTAGTCAACATGTCTCACTACATTCAGTGGGTGCTTGTTGACAGAGCCTTGGGTTGGAAAAATGGACCACAAAGGTGATTATTTTTTTTTTCTGAATTATTCATTGGGGAATCTTCTGCTTGTAAGTGAGATAAATGTCTTTGACACATGACCTGACCACATGCCAGTCTGAGTAATTGCTGTCTCCCTGTGAAATCACTTGGCATGGGCTAAGGGGGGTGAAGCCTTGGCGAGGAGAGTGTCCAGGTTTAGAAATGTTCCAGCTAATGGGACCATGTGAAGTCTTGAAGTCTGCTAGGACAGCTGAAGACAGACATACGCTTTGCGTTGTGCCATATATGTATGCTCCCTCCTGAGCAGAGACAGAGAGAGAGAGGAGGAATTTGGGTGTTGACAGATATGTACTCCTGCAACAACTCCAGCTCACTCAGAACCCAATGCGTAAAGATGATTTTTTGTCCGCAAAGGTGTGGTGGTGTGTTTTGTTTAAGCAAGTGATCTTATCTTCTGCAAGAGTGGGAATTACAAATGTAGTCACTTGTCATACTTTCAAAAATTCTGATCTGTAGTCCCTAGTTTGTGAAAACTGTAATGTTTCCTTCTGTTTTAAAAAACTTTAAAAAAAAAAAGCGTAGAAAGTGAAAATTGCACATCTGTGATGGAAACATTAGAAGGGATACGTATGGACTACTGTTGTGGCTTGGGCTGGTCACTAAAACAAATGACACTAAAACCTAGGCGACCTGCGTTCGATTCCTGGATTGGGAACCAGCAGGATGCAGATGGGATGGAATACCCTCTTGGTCAGTTTGGGGTCACCCGTTCTGTCCACTCTGCGACCCCTCCACGCTTTTCTGCTTCCAACCCTCCAATGGGCAAATAATAAAGTGAGCTGGCCTTGGCTGTTATAGCAGTAAGTATAAACAGGAGCCGTTCTGTGTACAACTCCTTAGTATAAATTAATCAGGTCTTATCACTGCTAGAAGCCAACAGTGTCTGACAAATACGCCTTTAATTTCAGAGAGTTCAGTTAGTTAGAAGAGGCTTAGCTGAAAAGTAAAATTACTGAAAATAAAATTGGCTCTGTTTTACCTCAATCCAGGGCAGCTACTCGGCCTGCTTTCCTTTTCTTTCCATACCTTGTTTCAGATTTCCCACTATTGTGTGGAACAGACTATAGGGAGCTACGCTCTGGTGTGGGGTTTGAATTGATTCTGGCCCGGGGCAAGGGCAATAGATGTGGAACTGAACATTGCCGAGCTGGTATTGAACAGGCATTTCTGAACGGAACCATTTCAAGAGTGATCAACTCTACAAAGCACAGCAAGGACAGTCGTGGACCTTCTGTAAGGGAGAAGATGGTCAGACAGATGCTCATGTTGGTCTATAAAGACACTTGTATTATGTCCCAGCAAAGTACAAATATGTGTTCAGAAGTTATTAGAGGTGAATTTAGGTGAGGGAATTCTCATTCTTCTCTTCTGATACAGCTGTATATTTTGAAGGGTCAGAAACACCTTTACAGGGGAGGTATTTGTTAAAAAAATCTGGTTAATTTAACCATAAATTTTGTAGTCCTTATATAGATAGATCATTTTAACTTCCACTGGAATAAACTACTACTACAAGTAAGGCTACACTTCTCTCTGTTCCTGACCAGCGGAAAGGAATTGATAGCCCCCAGACTGCCTTGTAAATGCATGTTTTAGACACCTGGCTGCCTGGGGATGGTTGTATCGTAATCAACACACAGAGCAAGGAGCTGTCTCATCTGATCAAAACACAGCACTGGAAAGAGCTGTATCTGTCATGACATCCTTCTCGAGGGCTTGGGTACCTCAGCCGTGCCTGCAAGGAGTGCACTGGAGAAGAGTGGGGGCCCACATACAGCAAGTCTCTTTTGGATGCTGGTGCTGCAATTGCCCTTCTCAGAAAGGGGACAAAGCTGGTGGAGTCAGTGAAAATCTAGAGGATTTTCCTCTTGGTTTCAGGTGCCTGGATGCCTTTAGGCCTCTCTAGGTTTGCAGATTATATTAAGGATTTGGCTCTAAATTACTGGGAACATATCTGCAGTATAAAGTAGCATGAATTATACAGTAAGAGTTTATATTAAGTTAAGCTTCTAGTGTGTGAGCTAGAACATTTTAAACCAGTTTGGGCACCTTCAAATGCAATGCAGGGTGCCCTAGATTTAGCTACTGTTTGAGAACAGGCTGCCCAGGGCAGTGGTTGAGGCACCATCCCTGGAGGTGTTTAAAAGCCGGGCAGACACAGTGCTTAGAGATATGGGTTAGTGATGGGTTTATCAGAGTCAGGTCGATGGTTGGACTCGATGATCTGAAAGGTCCCTCCCAACCTGGGCAATTCTGTGATTCTATGAGAAGCTGAATTACCAACATTTGCTCATTCTGTTCTATACCAAAATGGGCAAATGACTTGATAGCAAAAGTTATGGCTGTGCTATAAGCAATGTGAAGGTAAAACCAAAGAAATTAAACACAGCATTTTTAGACTTCAATTTTGTGGCACTTCAATATTTAAACAAAATATTACAAAAACCAGGAAGCAAAGCTTTGACATTTAAGTATTGGGTGTCAATATTGTACTACTGCTTTCATCAGAGACACGTGAAAATGAAAACCATAAAATGCTTCCTTCACATCACAAATTGCAATCAGTACTGGATATAAAAATAATTTTTTAAAAAACTCACCTTTTATCCAAAATGTTGGCTCTTTACAGAATTGTTGCCTGAAGTCCTATATCTCTGTTAATAATAACAAAGCAAAAAGAAGGACATAAAGATCGTGCAGTCTCCATCATATATTAATATACAGAAACTAGTGTACACTGTCACCCCCAGCTGAGGTAAGACAGATCAGAGGTGGATGACTTGATTTCTAATTATTTATATCTTCACATTCTGTATGTGAGAAAATGACTCTGCATTAAGAACAAAGAAAAATAATAGAGAGGAAGTTAAAATTCCATCCTTGGTCTTGACCCATGCAGCTGGCTTTAGGCAGTTAGGGAAGGCTTGGCTAAATACTCTGGTAGCAAATGTTCCTTTTGGCTACAAATCCCCTGCTAGTCCTTGCCCATCTTGTATCAAATTTTGTGACCTCTCAGACCAATTTTTTTTTTTTTTTTAAACTCCTGGTTGCTTCCCTGGAACAGGAACATACAGTATCTTCTATGTGTATCTCTGAAAAGATATGTGTTGTGGAAACCTGTGAGAAACACAAATGGAAATGGTCAGATTTCAAAGGAGGTTAATCAGAATAGGAGAAACTAAAGCGAAAAAAGCAGCAATGAGTCTAAGGAAAGCAGCAAAGAGCAGGCCAATGTGTTGGGGCAACAAGGGTGAAAAGAAGCAAAGTCTTCTGTGCTGAGCTGACTACGATACAGATAACAGAGGACTGGTTGCAGGGAGAAAAGTTAGTTTTGTTGAAGCACCCAACAGTTTTGAATAATTTATGGTTCTGCTAGATATATTCATTTGTGTGTGCTTTTAATTTGACTTTGACAGTTTTATAGAATCATAGTATGGTTTATGCTGGAAGGGACCTTAAAGATCATGCAGTCCCCCCCCCCTGCCCTGGGCAGGGACACCTCCCACCAGATCAGGTTGCTCCAAGCCCCGTCCAACCTGGCCTTGAACCCCTCCAGGGATGGGGCAGCCACAGCTTCTCTGGGCAACCTGGGCCAGGGGCTCACCCCCCTCACAGTAAGAATTTCTTCCTGATATCTAATCTAAATCTCCCCTCTTTCAGTTTAAAACCGTTACCCCTCATCTATTGCTACACTCCCTGATAAAGAGTCCCTCCCCATCTCTCCTGTGGGCCCCCCTTAGGTACTAGAAGGCTGCTATAAAGTCTTGGTCATGTCAGGTATTAATGTGGGCACATATGTACTCTCTTTTAAAAAAAACCAAACACACCAGAAAACAGCAGAAATTATTCTGGGATGTGCTAATTAGTATGAGACTCAGACTTCCAATGGGAAGATACATTACCTGGGTAAAAATAGTGCTTTACCTGGAAGCATGGTAAAATTAAAAAAAGGTAATACTTTCTGCTAGGTTTTCTGTTGCTTAGCCTTTAGCTTGTGTGTCTTCTGACATGATGGCATCTTAATTCCTGCCTCTCACTAAGCACATATCAGGGCAACACAGCACTTTGTTTTCTCTAGCCTTTTGTGTTAAAGATGGTGGCTTTCCTTGTTACAACTGTCACATACAGTTATAACTTTTTTTTTTTTTTTTTTTTAGCTTGTAGTAGGAGGTTGTTAGCTGCTTTGTGGTCAGTTACCCAAATTTGAAAAGCATGTTAACTAAATTTAATTTTGAAGAGAAGAACATATGAAATGAAAAGCCTCTAGTTATCAGGAATAGATGATCATTAGTTCCTATAAGCGGCATAAAGAACTTTGTGTTCATAAAGCTGGAGTTTAGAGAGAACATGGGTCACTTACACTTCTAAAATAAAAAATGACTACATGCCACCTCTCTTCTCTCTCTTAGCGCAATTTATTCTTGTCTGTGATGCAGAAATACTCCCAAATTTAGTACATGGAGAGCCAAAATGTACCATCTGTCCAATGCTCCTGAGAATTTTCAAAGGCAACAACAGCAGAAGATGTGGAGGCTGTAGTTCTTGGAAACAGCAGCAGCAGTGTGGATAGAATAACTCTTTCATAATACATTACACTGTACAGACTAGACTATATACTTTACAGCTCCAGTGTCTGCAGCGGGACACCTGCGCTTCACAGTACTGCCCTGTAAAACCTGTGCTGCGTGATCCCGCTGTACCGATGTCACTCTGTGTTACTGACACAATGCTTGACTCTTCAATCCTGATTTTTTTCTGTAAGTGGAGTCAAACCTCTTCATACTTCTGTTTGCACCCCAATCGTTGGGTTTTGAGCAGAGCATTGTCTTACCATTTCTGCCCTGTGAAAAAGATGTGTGAAATTGAAGCCAGGCTAAACTTCAGAAATTTATCAAAGAAAACCAGCTTTCGGATTAGGTGAATAAACAGTGTAACTAGTACTCCAACCAATGCTAGTTATGCTTTTAATAATGTTTAGGAGAATGAACATCACCAGAAGTGCTGATGCATTGGGAAAAAGACATTCTTGTTCCAATACAATCTCAACTCAAACCCTTCTTTTCAGAGACTTTGTATATCCCAGATCTAATCTATAGAGATATCTGGAAACATAGTAGAAGCTTATACATTGAATGTTCTTCTGCAGAGCAGACACAAAACAGTACTACATTTAATAACTTCAGCTTAAGTCTGACCAAACCTCTAGCATTTTAGTATTGCTTTTCCTAGCATTCAAAAAAAATCTCCTTTTTTTTTCTGGGTTAGGTTTTTTTAGGTTTAAATTATTTGAGAAGCATAGGAGCACCAGCACAGGAGCACAGCAGGAGGCAGAGTAGAAGATTTATTGATTTAAGCTGTCATGGGATCATATTTATTGAAAATCCTACTCCTTTTTTTTTTTTTTTAAAGCATCCCATTCTGTCACATTTAAAGTCCAGCAAGGTTACTACGGCCCCTAAGCTTTGCAAATGTGACCTTTATAAATATGAAGACCTGGCATTACAGCTATTGCACTGTACTTCATGCTACACTTACACTGCTTTTGGCAATATTTACATTTTCAGATCAAATTTTTGTTAAAGTTCCATCTTTTTGACGCTTTGTGTTGTTTGTACTAATCAAGTCCTTTAATTTGTTTCCTTGATCAAAACAACCTTTGGTATACATCATTGGGGGGGGGGTGGGGGGAAAGCCCATCTCCTCTAATTCTGGAGAAGTGAATGTATTTCCGTAGCATGGCAGAAGTGTTGAGACTTTTCAAGAACAAACATTTCATTGGATGCAATGTTCACATGCTGTGGAAAACTGTACGGGTGCCCTCTCCTCCCCAGAAACTTTTACAGGACCTCTGTAAAATAAATACATGCAAACTATATGGCTGTATAACTTCCTGCTCCCTGTTCCCCACCTGCAATACTCTGTGCATGCAATGCCATCTGTTAAAGAAACTTTCTTTGTAAGACTTTTTTATTTCAGAATCTCAATGTTGCAAGTATCCTTGCTATGATTCTAAGGATAACCGTTAGCCAAATTCTGCGTGTTACTCTGTTGTTGTACAAGCAGCTGCCAGATGGTTATACGGAGAAAATACATTTAACGTCAGTCACCTAACTGGAAGCCAGATGGCACAGCAGAAGTTGGAATGAGATGTTTGCCAACTCGCTCTGGCTTCCAGCTGTGGTCCCATGCTCCACCATAGCCATGTGGACAATGGCCTCTTGACTGTCACCATGATATTGTCTGTATAGTGTTCCTGGCCACACTATGTGCTCATTCAAAAAGCTGAATTGATGACATTCCCTTGTCCTCTCTCCCCAAAAGCTGCACTGAAGAACAATCAGAAATGGGTGTATAAAAGTCAGTGGGGCAGATAATTCTTTGCTGACTGCTTCTCTGTTGTGAAGAAGTGCATAAACTGGACGTTTTGGATGTATTCCTGCAGGGGAGGGAAAGTCACTGAAAGTGGCTGGGATGGATATTCTGTTTTTTTAACTCAGCTTGTCAGAATTGTAGTCAGTTGGCTTGTTGAATTCAATAGGAGGGGATATTTCGCTCTGAACGAGAGCATGGTCTCACAATCCTTCAGTTAGTCGTATAAAGCTGAAAAAGGATCTGGCCCTTAGGGCTTGGGAGCATGTGCAACACTTCTGGAGCAGTCCAGCTCAGCCAGTTTTCATGAGTGATGTTTTCCAAATACTATAACTTGTCTGGCTGATGTATCTGGCCAAGGTGCATGGCTTAGTCTTTGCTGCGTGAGAAAAGTAAACAGTCTGTCTAATGAAACGCTCAAGCCACAGCAGATGCTGCTTCCATGTCTTTCTCATGAGAAGTTATGGGATACAGTAACCACATTGGTTATTGCCATTTGGGAGATGATAATCACTTAGAACGCAGACTGTTACGAGGCTATAAAGCAGGGTGAACTGGGTGCTTGGAATTCAGCTTAGCAATAACCAAATATAATGTATTTATGGTAGGTGGCTCTCAACATGGTAGAGAGAAACAAGTTGGCTTGTTAAGCCTTTTGAAGGAAAATTATTGTACTGTCAGGTCATTTATATAGTTACAATGGGATGATATAAATAGTTTAGAAGTTGCCACCCAAACACTGTTTCCAAACAAAGTTTTAAACCTTTGGGAAATAACAATCAGCGACCAACCGATTTGTCTTTAAAAGCAAATAAACTCTACGGGTCCTTAAGGATACTGGCACATCTCCACATATGGTAGAACTGGTCATCTTCTCATTTCAACCTTTTTTCACAGAAAGTACCATTGCAATGACCATATCTGACTTTTCTGAAAACACAAGTCCTGAGACATCCTGAACTAGCTGGTGTCTGAATGCAGAACGTAACTTTTATGAAGAATTCTGTCATTGCTAAAATCCACCAAGAACAGTTTCCATTATACTTGAAAAGTCAAATAGTTATTTGTTTAAAATTTGCTCTTTGTTTTTAGCTGTAATTTATTTGGATTTAATTCTCCATATGGTTGGATATGTTTCTATCTTTGCATAGCCTTTCTTATCAAAGCTATCACCTCTGCACTTTGATCAAGCTGTTTAACTATTTAACAAGCCAAGAAGACACAGATCCTTTTGTCCTTCACTATTAACTGTTTTCCAATCTTATTCTTCCCTGTGTGACAGTCTCTGGAAAAAAAATGCTAAAATAATAGTTTCATAAATAACAGGCCCTCTTGCAGGATTGCATCTTAGTTTTTTTCAGGCTGAAGACTGGATTGAATCTTATAATTCAACTTCACCTGCTCCCATCTTCTCTGATCTTCAGACTATATTTCAATTGCTAGATTTTTATTTTTTTAAAGCTTCAAGCAAAACTGGTACCTCTCCTTTCAGACCAGCTATTAGTACTTCTTTTTTGATTTTTTTTTTTTTCCAGAGACTTTGGGCATTTATTTTCAGTTACTTTATATGAATTCAGGCACTGATTCTGAATTCTTACTGCATACAAAGCCCATTAACTCAATGGAAATTTAGGACTGGGACCTCTAAGCTTATTTTAAAAGAAAAAAAAAAAGGGACTGAAAATTTTCTCTTGAGTCCTGCAACCTTATCTCAAACTCCGAAGAGCCATAACACATAATCTCCACAAACATATAGGGTATAGTATGCTTCTTTCCTACACTTTTTCCTGGGAAAACTCCTGCTTTTAATTAAACTAGAACATACTGCCTGGGCCACACCAAAAGAAGCGTGGCCAGCAGGTCGAGGGAGGTGATTCTGCCCCTCTACTCTGCTCTGGTGAGACCCCACCTGCAGTACCCTGTCCAGCTCTGGGGCCCCCAATGTAAGAAGGACCTGTTGGACCTGACCAACCTCTGGACTTGACACGGACCTGTTGGAGCAGGTCCAGAGGAGGGCCACCAAGATGATGAGAGGGCTGGAGCATCTCTCCTCTTGAAGACAGGCTGAGAGAGTTGGGGTTGTTCAGCCTGGAGAAGAGAAGCCTCTGGGGAGACCTTATAGTGGCCTTCCAATATCTGAAGGGGGCCTACAGGAAAGCTGGAGGGGGACTTTTTACAAGGACATGTAGTGATAGGATGAGGGGTAATGGCTTCAAGGTGGAAGAGGGTAGATTTAGATTCAATATTAGAAAGAAATTCTTTGCTGTGAGGGGGGTGAGCCCCTGGCCCAGGTTGCCCAGAGGAGCTGTGGCTGCCCCATCCCTGGAGGGGTTCAAGGCCAGGTTGGATGGGGCTTGGAGCAACCTGGGCTGGTGGGAGGTGTCCCTGCCCAGGGCAGGGGGTGGCACTGGGTGGCCTTTAAGGTCCCTTCCAACCCAAACCATTCTATGAACTTAATTTAAGCTATCAGTCCCACAGCACTGACCTCAGGCGAACCAGCAAACATCTGTTTCACCTACAAAAATGTTTCCTCTGGAGAAGAAATTAGTGCCTTCATATGAGACCAGAGCCCTTTCCCCCTCCCTTCTCATGTTGTTTTTCCTTCTGTTTAATAAAATTCAGTACTTCCTAGTCAGAAACGGCGCAGAAGCCAGCGGGCGGGACACTGAGGCCGGTTCCCAGCTTCACCAGCTACCACCCTGGAACCCTACAGACACCTCGCCCCCCAGCACATCCCCTCACGGCCCCCGCGGGGCCGCTCCCTCCCTCGTAAAACGCTGAGGAACTTCGCCTCGACTTCAAGACAGCACCTCCGTGAGCAAGAAAATGAAGTGTGAGTGACTCTAAATTAGACTAAATTCAATCAAATGGCCGCTGGCGGGAGGCTGTTGCCGCCCCCGCCCCGCGGCGGCTGCTCCCTCTCGCGAGAGGCTGCCCCTGGCAACGGCCCGACGCGGCGGCGGGGAGGGAACGGCCATGGCGGAGGAGGCGGCGGGCTCTGAGGTGTCCTTCTGCCTGCAGAGTATCCTTCCTGCCCGGACTGTTCTCCTCCTCCACGCCTGAGGCGGGCGGCTGCGGGGTGCCCTCGGGGTGCCGCCGGTTCCCCGCCTCAGGGGGCGAGCGGCGCGGGCGGGCCCGTCTCCTCAGCGCTCCGCGGACCCCGGCCGCTGGAGGGGGAGCGCTTGCGCCCGGCTCCGGCAGCGTGCGACCCTGCCTCTGCCGCCGGCTGGGAGCCGGGGTAGGGCTGTCCCAGCAGGAGGCCCGCGGGTTGCGAAGTTATTTCACAGAGTAAGGGGGATGGAAAGCCAAAAAAAACCCAAACCCCACGGCCTTGTCGCTGCTTTTTGTTGGTTATTGCCCGCGGGGGGTTTTCCTGAAGAGGTGGTGGGGACTTGCTCGCTTGAGAAGTGCTTTTTTCATTGCTGATGAGTCCCTGAGTGACCCCTAGAAAATCTGAGGTAATTATATCCCCCCCATGCCTCTGATAGGGGCAGTCTAAGCAAGAGTTCAAATTCTGAACTGAAAGTCTCCTGTCGCCCTTTTTGCTTTAGTTGTTGATCTGTCAGTGCAAAGTATCTTTGGAGGAGTGACAAGACTTGTCATAAAGACTCACGGTCCCCATGTGCTGTTGTAAAATTGACATTCCCAGTGCCTGCCACACACAGTAACGGGCTAGGTAGTCGTGTTTTTGTTTAGTACTGGGTATGACCAAGCTATAAAGATTAGGATGTAATAAGCTAGACATAATTTTGTTTGCTGTGGCTTTTAGAGGCAAAAAATGAGTTTGACTTCCTTTCACAATTGAGTTGTGGCAAGTTATGTTAGGAGTTTATGGCTTTTAAATGTGTAATTTTTGGTTAGGTGACCCAAATTCTAGTTTTGTCCCTAGGTCAGACGAGCTCTATCCGTTCTGTTTTGTAACTGTGAGCTGCCAAATCAAGAATACCTTGTGAGCTTTGTTTTAGAGGCTAAATAATTAGACCTTAAGTGTTAGGCCCTACCAGTACCTTAGTTTTTCCTGCTTTGCTAGAATTAAGATGTAAGCCAATATAAAAGCAATTAAAAAAGTGGAAGATTGTCCTTCACAAGCTTGTGCCTCAGTTTCTGTCTCCTTGAAACTGCACAGCTGTTTTCACACTATGTGGTGTGCTTAAAAAAGCACTGCATCAGGACATGTGTTTAAAAAAAAAAAAAAAAAAAGATGGTGTTCATTTGGAAAATACGATAGTTTTGAAAATAAATTCCTCTGTTTTATTTTGCTTCTGGCTATGGCTTTTGGAAAAAAGAAGGAAAACCCCAGTGTTTTTAAACTAATATTTTAGTCTGTGCACTGTGGTTGCAGTGATGTGTTAGTTTAGACCATACTGGATTGCAAGGATAGTCAGGTCAGTAGAAGATTCAGGAAAAAAGTGTTTGAAAGTGTTTTACTCATCAAGGGTATACTGCAGTGACACTTCTATCTGCATTGAGAGATCTGATAAATGCAGAAAGAAATAGTCAAGATGGGGGAAGGGTCATTTGTAGCCCATAGAAAAGACAGCTTTAGAAAAAATAGCCTGTGATCAAATTGCTGGGTGCAGTCTTTTATTTAAACGTACTATATTTAAATTAATTTAAAGTTGATAAATACTGTGCTATAAATTAATAAGGAGGCTTTGGGGTTCCAGAGAACTATGCAGATATTTAGTTCGTACAGAGAATTACTACATATATATGGAAATTGTCCCTTGCTTCATACAAAGAATGTTGTACTCAATTATTCACGCTATACAAACATGACTTCACTTTTTAAAGTTTCATTCTTTAAAGAGAGAATGCGTATTCAGCTAGCTAGTGCTAGAATATCGTAATCTAATTTAAAAAAGAGGTTTTTTAGAACATTACCCTAACTATTAGACAGTACTACTGTGGCTTTTATCTTGACTTGCCTGCTGCAATGTCCTCCTTGCTTTTTCAAACAATAAAGAAAACCTATTCCTCCTGCTTTACAGGCCTGCCTTGCTGCTCTTCCCTTTTCTTATACAATGAGCAGTTCAGGTGAACTTTTCTCCCTCTGAATTGAAGGAACGAAGTCCAGGAATTAGGTGTTGTTCCATGAGGACGTTGTCAGACCCTGATGCAAGGACCAAAACATTCTTGTGCTGGATGAAGCAAAATGAAGCTTTTGCAGAGAGCAAAATTTGAGACGCAGAGAGGTGGTGATTTGAATTCAAGTCCTGTGTTCCACATCTGCAGGCTGTGATGCAGTAATTTGGGAAGGAAATTTGGGGGCATATGTATTGCAGGCATTTGCTTTCATGTACTAAGCCTAGATAGGAGGTTCTTACAGTGTTCATGCCAGTTTCCTATTTATATGTACAATTTTCATAGTAAGCATGTAGTTTAATTGAACAGTTGGAGGTACACAGATGTGCTTTGACTTGATTACTGAAAGTTAGGCCTTTATTCACTCAATGACGTCCCTGGTTTTTTTTTTTTTTGGTTTACAATAGGAAATGACATCTTTCCAACTTTTCTTTCAAACCTCATCTCTCTAAAACAGATGATGGTCCTTTTTTGGGGCATGATCTTCATCTGTTAGCCTTACACATGGTTATAATTCAACTTTTAGTTTGGTTGATGCAATGATGCTGGGGTCTTGAATGCAGATGATACTTTTACATGTATATCGTATTGTGAGAACTGTAGCAAAAGGCCTGTTTTTAAAGAGAATAATTCAGACTTGGGAAACTTGATGCAAAGCTGGAAAATAATGTATCTTTTTTTTTTTTTCTTTTTAAATTTGATGTATGTGAAGTACTGAATTGCCAGCTTTTCTTCAGAAGTTATTTCTGGTTTATTTACATGGGTCATTTGTAGGCTAACTGATTTCCTAGGGAAATTGTCAACAGACCATCTTGCTAAAAACATTTATGTTATACTTCCATGGGCTGTGAGGCTAATGGATGAAAAATGTTTATTTGGGTTTCATTTCACACCATTTGTAGTTATTTTTAATGGGAAGTTTGACTCTAAAGCATTTGGAGGAACTGTAGGTAATTACCAAATGAATTTTTACATTTTGAAAGTTCCTTATCTTTTTATTGTTGCTGCGTTGTAATTATTAAGGCACTTTATCAGCTTCAGTAAATGGTCTTCTAGTACTCAGTGTTCGATCTCAGATGTCTGTGTTTGAACTTGTACATCTGAATTTGATTAAACAAAAAAAGTCATTTTGTGAGAGCATGAGGTTTGTTATGCTTAGAAGCATAAACGCAGTGCAGTAAGACCTCTATGAAAACTGATGATTGTGTGGGTGAGAGCAGAATTTAGCTACTGTTTAATTCATGACAGTGCTTGACTTCTAACTTTGACAGATCTGATGAGGCAAATTATGATGGTGCTTAAGCCTGCTATGAAAACTTTGAATCTGTGTACGTAATTTTCACTGGAGTTGGGCATATTCACCTAAAGACTTAAAGAAGCCTTGAAAGCATAAAGTCTTGTGTCATAAAGGAGGGTGAAGGTGGTGATAATAGATTTATAGATGGTTGGTTTATGATACATTTTTTTTAAGTTGGAACTCATCGCATTCATCAGCTGTTTCTGACTTAACAAAATCTGCAGAATTTACCATAACAGATGACTCTAAAGATGATTATCAGTACGAAGAGGTAATTTACTAAATTGATAATCTTCTTATATAAGTGGTAGAGTATTCATGCTTCATCCTTTTATTTTACTTCATCAGTCACAAAACCATCTTAGGAGAAATAACATGAATCTCCTTTATTATAAAGTGTGATGATGTTAGGCATATCTTTATTTTTCAAGAGATTTAGTGTCAGTTGATTTGTTATGTTTTACTTTTATTTGAATGTTAAATATTTTTTTAAGGATACAGATATTTCTATTTAGATGTTTCAGTTTATTTATAACAAGTATTTCAGTAATATAAGTTCTATTTAAATATGGCAAAATACTACTTTAACAAGAACAAGATTATTTTCAGCAGTTGTATTGGGAGTGGAAAGATGTATAAAATATGTTGATACCTAATTTTAAATAATTTTATTTAGGTTCCAGCAGATGATGAATTTAGTCTTCAGGAAGATGAGGAGGATCTGACAAAGGCTTTGCAGACCATTCAAGAGCAGGCTGAAGATGCCCAAATTTTAGTAAGAACTTCCTAAACATTCTAAGACTCTGTCTGTAGTTCAGTTGGCATTAGTGGCTTAAAATTTACAAATAATAATTTATTTTAATTATGAAATATTTGTAAGGAAAAGGTTGTCTCTTGTTTTTTAGAACTTTCTAGGGGTAAACATATGCCACAGTGGAAAAGGCAACTTATGTTTCCTGGGTTTCACCTTCCTTTAACTTTTGCATTTTCTTCTGCACTAGTGTGTATCAACAGATCAGTTTTGTATTTTAGATCAAACTTTGAATGAAAACTGACAATACTGGAGTCTTACGTGTTTTGAAACTGAATATACCTGAAAATGAAGAGAAAGATGGCAGAAGATTTTAAGACAACATGCTTAATGCTAACCAAGTAGTAGAAATTCTTAATGTTCTTTAGGGATAACCAAAGTTATGTCTGTTTTACTGTGTGAGTTTACATTCAAATGAAAAGTGAAACAAGGAAGGATATTATTAATGTATTGATCTTTTGACGGTGCTGTAATTAAATAACCTTTTACCTCTTTGTTGATTGAACATTGCATGGTAGGAAACAATATGCTAATATCTACCCCATTTTATCAAACTGAAGAAAGTGTTACCTTTCCTTAAAACAGAAGAAGAATGTGGGTGCTTAACTCAGATTCTCTTTGATTTTGTGCTTATGCTAATAGATGTCTCCCTTCTTGCTTTTTGACTCATTATTTGGAGACTTAATGTTTTTCCATAATTTTGACAAAGAAATAATATTTTCAGCCTTTAGATGGAAAGACATCAGTAGAAGACTGTTTTAATACAGTTGCTAGTTCTTTGACAGGTTTCATAAAGATTTTCTGTATATTTTATGGGGCTCAGTGACTAGATTGTTTGATGCTAATTCACTGGAAAAAAACAAGTGCTGCAGTGACCCAAGTTAGAAGCGCTGTTTCCTGTGAATTAATATTGAATCAATATCCAAACTCTGAGCTAAGCAGCACAGTAGAAAGCTGTCTTCACATGATAAATAATTGGTACACTTTTTCAATTATTAGTTTCTCATCTTGGCTAAAATAAGTTAAATTAGGTAACAACCATATTGTGAAATAGCTAATCTGTGATAAACAGTTTTAAGTGTTTGTGTATATTTGGTGGTCATAGTAACTTGTATACCTAATCTTGTATTAAAGTTTGCATTTCAATACTAGATACAAATCTTTTTGTAATGGAAAACAAATTATATAGAGAAGGGCACAGATCAAGTGAGCATCCAAAAATATTTAAGTGATTTGTCAAATGCAGATACTATAAATATCCACAGCTTCTAAATTGAGTAACTACAGTTTCTTTTACGCTCTGTTAAAAAGGTCAAGGAGAACCAGGAAAATGTAAGAAAAATACTTATTTTCAAACTTCCTTCCAAAGTAATTAACGCTAATTACTAAATGAAGAAGAGCAAACACAAGCAAATGAGAGACGGTGCTATTCACCTTATAAAAAAAAAACGTGTGTAGGAATTAAGGCTGTGTTTCTACAGCAGGTAATGAGACATGTTTTCTTTCCTTCTGGATCTCTGCATGCATGCAGTGAAACTACTGGTCTTTAAGGACATCCTTCAACAATTAGAGTTCATGTTTTTGTTTGGGTCCCAACAGGGAAATGAGAGTGATGGAGCTCTAATTTCTAAGTATCATTTCCCTGTAGTCTGGTGGTGAAATGGCAGGTGATTCAAAATACAGCTGGGCTGGGCAATGCATGCTTTGGGTAGCAGTGATTCTGCCTGCTGTTCCTGTTCTAGTCATCATTTGTCCTTTTCAGTTACAACTCATGGGTTTTTTTCTGTTGTCCTTGTTTTGAGACAGTGTAAAGTAAAATAAAGTATTTTTAAACACAAGCAATAGAATATTTTGCTTATAAAATAAAATCTTAAGCTGATAGGGACCCTAGAAAAAAGGATACAGGACTTCTGGGAAACAACACACACAAAAGAAAGCTGGCTGAATTACTTTCTTCAGTAGTTACAGCTATTATGCTTCAATTCTAGGATCTTTATTTTCTTAATGTCCCAAATGACAATCTGAATTCACATTGACCATATATTTTGTGTAGGTCTGATTTGTCTGACTGTTAAAAATCTTTGAATTCCCTTTTTATTCTTTTTTAGTTTGATAAGTTTTGCAAGAGCATCTCATTTTGTTTTCCAGAGAAATTATTAATTTATTTAGTGTTATTTGACGTTGGTATTAATTTCTTCATTGCACAGAAATTTTTATGAGTATTGTAGAAGTCCTTAAAGTTAAGCTCTTAGCAATTAACTTATTTTACTGGCCATATTTGCAATCCTTAGACTCAAAATGTTTTGAAGATTTTAATTCAAAAAAATTAATGAAGATACATTAACGAAACAAATACTTAGTCTGTTTTTTGACTTAATGGTCCGAATTCTGTAATAAGATGGTTTTGTCTATATAGCTACTATAAGGTTTCTGCACCGTATCAATTAGATTGTATTTTCCTCATTTTTAAATAGGTAACTATATACAAAAATTACTGTTATGCCATTTTATGGGTTGTCATCCAAGGTTAAGATTAAGTTAAAGAAAGTGGTTAGCCTAATATCACTCACAAAGTCTGCAGAAGAGCTAGGAATTTAATTCTGGTTTCCTGAGGCCCTGTTCCAATACCGTGCCTGTTAGACTGCATTCGTTTTTCCTTATATTGTTTCCTGCTGGAGTGTCGGTTCCTGAAATGATTCTCAGCGCTAGTATCTAGCTAATAAATGCCCTTCTGCACGGATGAAATGAATTCCTATCATATTTCCATTTATTAAGGGAATCAAACCGTGTCATCTCTTCTGAAGACTGCCTTTATAGATGTGTTTGGGAAACTACAACCAACAATATTAGACATTTGCCTCACTTAGAATAAAGAAAGAAAAGAAGCAAGAAAAGGGCTGCAGCTGCATGTGTGCAGATGTACTCTCTTTGGGTTTTGTATTACCACAATTAGAAAATAGACCTGTCTGATGTACTGTATCTCTAGTAATGAAAATATGCTAAATATTACATTGCACTTGGCATATTGTTTTATTCATAACACAGTGTTACATGGCCTCGATCGTACATGTACATTTCTTTCCATTTATATTAGGTAGGTTGCTTGGATTAAACACAACATTTTCTGTATTACACAAGATGGCTATGAGATTTTCCCAGTGTTTTTATTTTATCAAGAGAAATGCCTTTGTCTCCAGGTAATTTATGTAGTCGTGTTAATAGAGCTCCCACTAAGGACATGAATAAGCCATAAATGGATGGAGTTATCAAAAATCCCTGGCCTACAGATTCTTTTTTAAATGGATGGAGGAAATAATTTTCAGTCACAGCCTTTAGCATGTCTTGATGAATATCTCCCTGGATATTTTTTTTTTTTCAGTTTTGTTAGTATTGAAATGAAAAGAAGGTAGGCATCAGTGGAAGCTGTTTCTGCTTCTCATCAGTTCTCTATAGTGTTTGTTGGCTTTTTTTTAAGAGGTAGCACATGTTATCATAGAATCTGAGTTTCTTTCAAGAGTGCTCTAAGTGATAGTTGTCAAGCCCAGATTTGTTCTGTCATCCTCTCACCAGGAGGCAGCCGCATGTAGTGCAGTATCTTAGTAGCCTGTGGTGTTGAGCAAGCGCATCATAGCATTGTGCCCCATGTGGAGTTCCCAAACGCTGAGAGCGTCACATTTAGCTATGTCAAGTTGCTGTAACCCATTTGAAGTCTGAAGGAATTAAGGCTGTCTCTTTGGCTGCCAAGTCGCAGTAGTCTCTCTCATCTGGTTATCTTTAAATGCATTTTGTGGCAGGGTGGGTAGTCTCAGACTGGGTCATATTTTACTTTTTTCATACCTCCTTGCATCTTGAAATTTCTCTAGGAGAGCTTAATATCAAGCTATGCTCTGTGTGGGCTGAATGGGATTGGGTGAAGGAAAAAAATTTGCATTGCAACAAAAAGCTGTGAAAGGGATCTATTTTTTTTTCTCCCTAGTAGGATTGCTCTGTTTTGTTTTGATTCTGCTTTTGGCAACTGTGCTTGACCCAGGAGCTGAGCTGATCTGAATAGCTGTCTCTCTTGATGGCACTGAAGGAGCTGCATATGAAGCCTCCGTGCACCATCTGCATTGTGCTAACACTTGTAGCAATGTTGTCTGGCAGCTTCGCTCGGTGTCTGCATATGGATGTTGAGAAGAAAAGGGAGGATTGATCTTTGTGAAACTTTGTAAGAGATCTAATGATGGAGATGCAGTTTTTTGAGTCCCTTGCACGCATCATTACAAAAAGAATATAAGCCTTTTTACTATCACCTTGGACTTTTGCATTTGTCATTAGATGAAGTACTGATTTTTCTTACGGGTACTTCTGAAGGTTGCTGAAGGGTGCAGGAGTATGAGAACTAACATTTTCTCAGAGATAGAAGATCGTTTATCAGTTTAAATAGTTTCAATTCTACATGAGAGTATGTCAGGTTCAGAATACTTGCTTAAATAAGGTGATTTTTGAGTTATTTCTCTATAACCTTTCACAGACCTTGACATTAGAAGGATCAGTGATTACAGATCTGATCAATAACGACAAGGGAAACATTCAGCTGTACTCTAGTAGATCTGTGACTTTAGCTGACTTCAGAAATAGAAGGTAACATAATTATATTTCTCTTATAGGTTTAATAACAATTATCAAATTTTAATTTCAGGCTTTGCAACCAGTTCTGACTTCTGAGAAATCAGTATCTGAAATACCTGAAACGATGGATGACTTCTTCTGCAATTTCCTGGTCAGATTGGGAATGTCCAGAACCCTTGACTGCTTCCAAACTGAATGGTAAAATATTTTAAGTGACCATGTTACTTTGAGAATTAGGAAGTAGATGCTCGGGATTCAGTATTTCCAGTATATCAGGATATATTTCCAGAAAACTCTTCTGAGCATGAGTAATTCTTAAATATGTAGTGTTTTACCAAATAAATATATTCATCTTGAGAATGAAGACACAAACTATTGTTTTAAGGACAAACTTTCAAGAAAGCTGACTCCAGGGAGCTGCTAAATGGGTACCTTTGAGGCACTGTATGCATTTCACCTAACTCCAGACGTATACTAGCCTGAAGCGGTCACCTTAGGCCTCTTCTGTGACCAGTGAAGAGAAATACTCATTTTCAGGATGCAACTCACATGAGTTGTTTAAGCCATCTCCTTTAAGATGAAATGAATTCAATTATTTTTTTTTTCAAGTATTTTCTGCTCTCCACTGGCTACGGATGAAAACTAGAAACCAGCTACACTGCAGAAGTCATCGATGGATCAAATGAGTCCGGTGAAAAATGATCAGCGTTTCGTTTCAGCAGTGCTGAGAAATCATGTGGTTTTGTTATTTTCTTGCTTTCCAGAATGTGGGTGCCTGCTTAAAAACTGAATATTTTGTAGTATGCTATAGTATTTGCACCTTGATTGTTTGGGTAGGTTTGGATATTCGTCATAGCTGTCTTGTATTTTAAGTAGAATAATCAAAATTTTTGATACTTGTTGATTTCTGGTACACCAGCCAAAATAATATGGTTGGTTTGTGTTTTTCTTTTTAAAATTTAACTCATGTAGTAATCAGAAGAGTAGACTCTTCAGCTGTTGCTATCTTCTTTTTCCCAGCTTTTATGGGTTGCAGGGATTTTGTCCATACTTTGTGCAGAAGCTTAAACATGCGCTCCACTTCCTCTGCCACTCTTTTCGTATATGGAATACCACAGGATGTGTAATTTTTTTAATATTGATTAAAAATGATGTACGAGGAATGCTGCAAAGCTTGAGAGGAGAGCTGAATTATTTTGGAGCAAAAGATGACACTTGTCATGAAGTTCTATTGAAGTACTTTCAGTTACAAGCTTGCTTTGAATCTACAAGTTAATTGGAAAGATTCTGAGAAGCGGAAACACCTCTCTTTGAATTATCTTTTTGACAGTCTTTAAACATGAGATGTTCAGAGGTTTTTTAATAAGGTCTTTTGAAATTGTTTAATTTGAAAATGAGTAGATTTGAAAAGTTAGAAACATCTTATTTTTTTCCTACAAAAGCCTTGAAGCTTTTAAATTTTCTTAGAAATATTCTCTGATGGGGAGTCATTGCTGTCATTTGCAAGGCTGTGGTCTTACTAGTGTAGAGCTCACCAATCAGGCATTGCCTTTGGAATTAATAATGATCTGGTTTTTGATAGCATAACAATGTGACTTAAATGATTCCTTAGAGAAGGAGCATTATAGTTCTGTATTCTTTTTGAACAAAAGAACTGATAGGAATAGTATTAAGTTTGAAGAAGTTTAACAGTTTTTATGGAAAAAGATAATTAATGCTAGACAGATATAAATAATGACCTTTTTATGAAACTACAGCTTTCTTTGAAGCACTTAGAATTTGAATTTATATCAATGGCAAAATTCAGATTGCTTTTTAACAGAGCAAGAGCAGGTCTTTGCAGGCCTTATCTTTTAAATCCTTAGCTGTACATATATTTTTTTTCCTAAGTAATAATTTCAATTCTGGTGGCATTACAAATGAGCTCAGCATGTCAGGATCTAATCTTACTGTATTGAGACTTTTTCTGCATTAATACCCTATTTCAAAATGTTTCATGTTGGTTTGAAATAGATAATTTACAATATTAATGAAAGTGGGAGCAGATTAGTGTACTCAGGTTCCTCATTATGTATTGGGACGACGCTCTCGCTCTCATGCTGTGGTGATCAAGTACTAATGGAATTTAAAATGAAAAATTAATTAACGTAGAGAAAATTTATCAAAAGGCTTGCTTTGAAATAATTGTCTGTCTGAGATCTAAAGGTCACTTAATTTGTACCAAATTATCTGTGTTTATTTCAGAGTTTGGGAAAACATTCTGTTATTCTATCCAGCTGTATAAAATGTCATGATGTGATTATGTTTTATTTTAAACCAAACCCCCTCTTTTTTTTGATGTAATGAATAATTTTACCACACTTGTATTGACCTTTTTTTTAACTTACGTAGGTTTTTTTTTGTACATACACTTTTTTCTTCCAGTTATACTTTAAGGAACTTAAAATTAGACTTAAATGATTTTTAGAATATCTAATTTACCCATTAGATTTTCTATTCCTTTGATACAAGACTTTATAGTGCTTTTGTTGCTTATTAAAGATGTTGGATTGACAGCTTTAGAGCATGAAGTGCAGGGGCTGATCAACTGTAAATTCATGCATCTGACAGTCTATACCTCCTAATCCCAAAGAGCTCACTGCTGCTGGCAGCATGTTGCCAGTCTGATGAGTAGATGAATCATTTGCTGTTCACACATACGTGCGGAGCTATCACTGTGATTAGTACACTTATTGGACTGGTAATCTCTGAGTGTTCCTAGAGACCTGGCAGTGTTTCAGCATGTGAGTAAAAGAAGAGCTACAGACTAATTACAGAAACATGATTTGAAAATTCTTTTACCTTTGATGTGGTTAAAACAATGAAGAAACTTCCGTGACGAAACAAGGTTATAAGCCATGTCTGTCTTGTGTATGCCTTGAAAAGATTGCTCAGGTTGTGCATAACAGAGCACATGCAACAAAGCTACTATGTCTTCTTTGAGCATAAAGGTAGAAACATTAGAAAAAAAATCCTTTTTGCACAATGAGGAAAATGGATATAGATTGTAATCCTCCATGTCACAACTCCCTGAAGACAGTGGAAACAATCTGCTTATTTCACACAGACCTGTTTCCTCTGCTCTCTGTCCTCTTTGGCCTGGAAATCATATGGTCACATTAATGTATGTTGTGCTTTAAGTTCATAAATCCTGAGAGAAACAAGGGTTATGAGTTCCAGGACAGCATCACACTAAAATGTATACAATTTATGTACTAGAACAGGCTCAAAACACAAGTGAAGTAACCTCAAGTTTGATTTGCAAAAAGCCACATGGACATACCTACTTTCTTGCCTACAGAACAAGCATAATATGATAATATAAATTTTCTATTTATATGCCATAACAGATTGGAGGAGTACGCTAGGGCAAAAAGATGTTTTATTTTTCTGTGCTCATTTCTTTCTTAGCCTTCTGTTGAAACTGTTTAAGAGGTTATGAATTGGAATTATGATTTTCAGTAAGAAGGTCTTGTAAAAGCTAAAACTTGAAATTTTAATCCCTGAGTGCATCTCTAGGTGAGTTATCCCTTGGTAAAGGATTATCCTGAGCTACATGTTCATTTATTGCAGGGCCTCTCTGCAACCTGATTCCTTTAAAACTCTTAGAAATTTGATTTCAATGTGATGTATATAGTAATAGTGTATTCTTTTTAGTCAGTCTGCACCGGGCTTTGGTCATAAAATCATAGTTGACCATCTGTTCCTTAGATTTCCAGATTCTTGGTTAATTTTAAATAGTGATTCAAGAATGGTATCTCAATTGTTCTGAAAAGCTTAGCTTGTATGTGTGTGCAACTAACTAATTTGCATCATAGCTCTCTTCTGTAATGCAAAGAAGTGAGAACAATAGCTATTTGGCAGTTGGTTAGGTGTGTAGAAGTTCTATAAATTTTACAGGACTGGGTTGATGAAAGATAATGAGATTTCACTGCAATTTTTGGCTGCGGTTTTCTATTCCATTTCTAATACATGCACAAAAGCCTTCATTTTTAGTAGTGTTCTGAGACAAGGGCATAGTGAATTTATTGTATTAATTGTATTTCATTAAAATTGTCTTTCAGAGTTCTTAGCTCTGCTGGAGGCTAATGTCGTCAGTTATCCATGTTTGATGTGTCTTCCTGCAGAAATTTGATGGGTTTCACGAGGTGCAGTTAGGGCATTCAGTGAAGAATGTTTTCTGGCAAATAAAGGAGTATGTAGAGTTGTGATCATTTGCAATGAGAAGTGCCCTTATTTTCAGTATTTCCAATAAGAATTCTACCTGCTCGTTAGTTGGTGTTTATTTGAAGGAAAAAAAAAAAAAGGAAAAAAAATAAAGACTGAGTTTCTTGCTTAGTATTAAAGCTTGTTGCTACTGTAATTTGCGTAAGAAAATGGAGTGATGGTAGAATGAATTTTGCTTTGGACATGTCTGTTTAACTTTTCAAAAACCTTTCATCTACTGGTGTTGAGTGTGAGTGACAGCTTAATTCATAGGGATGAGCATTCCTAGAAGGTATCCACAGACTGCAGATAGTAGCTGACCGTAGGAAGTCGTTTGGACATAAGAGTTTCTAACATTGCCCTTGATTTTTTTTTTTGGACGATGTTAAGTAAGAGTTGCTTGTCAAGCAAGAATCCCTTATTCTACAAACACTTTGTTTCTGCAACGTGTTTTATTGATCTAGGAATGCTGTGCTTGCTGTCTTCAAGTTTCAAATCTGCTTTTGTCCAAGTGCAGGAAATAGCATTTAGTATAATTTTTATCTCTAATTACTGCTGTTCTTTTCATACTTCCTTATTACTTGGGGGAAAAAATTGCACAGATTCAGTATGTTGAATATTCAATATGAACATATATTAATATGTGAGCTCTGTATTCCATGTTGAAGATAGCTCATAGAATTATTCATGGTTATCCAGAGTTTTGTCATCTTATTTGGGACCTCAAAAAAAAAAAAATTCTTGCATATATTTCATGCATATGAGATAAAAAGGACTGTGAGTATACACAAATGTTATTTGAACAAGAATATTTTTTCTATCTTTTGTTTAAGGTATTTGGAAGAAAGGAAGGAAAAGAACAATTGTTTAAATTGAAGTACTGTGTTATAGAGGGCCTATCTTTTGACTTATGAAAAATAATACATTTTAGAATGAAAAGCAGTAAAATAGAACACAGTGTGATGGGATAATACTTGTTGCTAATTGTTGATGAGATGATAAATATCTTTGTGATTTTACTTTAGGTAAATGCTAGCACGAGAAGGGAGAGATCAGTGAAGTGAGAAAAAGGAAACCTGGAATAAAATATCTCTCCATTTCTTTTCTACTAGGTATGAATTCATACAGAGAGGTGTGTTCACACCCAAAGATGCTGGATTGGTTCCAACTGTGTATACCTGCAACCAGCAACTTGAGGCTGAGAATATGCGTCTGAGGAAGGATTTGGAAAACTATAAACTTGCTGCAAAGTACGTTGTTTGGTCTTAATGAAACTTTGATATACAGAAGTAAATGGCCAGATAAAGTAAGCCCAAGTACGTAATGGAAATAAGTTGTTCCTTTTGTTATGCCAGCTGTGCATATTTTTGCTTCTAGGTGCCATTTGTAATTAAAGTTCAATTTTCTCTGAGCTCTATTAGAAACCTAAATCTTAATTTCTTTTATTTGTATTTACTGGGCTATAGAAAATAATTTTCAAAATCCAGTAATCAAAACAAATTACTACAAAGAATCATGAGAGTATAATACGTAGAACTAGAAAATAAATGGTTATATGCATTTTGTATTAAAATCAGTACTATAAATTACAGCTACCACACAACATCACCATAGGAACAAAATCAGTATACATTTATTCTTCATTTTTTAATTGCAAAAAATCTATTACTGTGGCCCTAGTGGTAAGTGGTATTTCAGTGTGAATTGCCATCATTGATTATACTTGTGGGTAGTAGCTGATCTTACAAGTCACTTGTGCTTCAGTCACAAGGGAGTTAAAATATTTAGCCATTAGAATGGAGAGATGCAATAATGAACTACATGTAACATAGCCTTTTCTGAAGAATGGTACGTCTGCACGTGTATGTGTTCATTGTGAATTTACGCTGAGGCTTAACAGTCCACTCACTTGGATTCTACCAGTGCACAGTTTTAAAATATGGAGCTGTAATAAAATGTTAACTCCATCTCTTTGATTTTCCTCAAGATTGCTCAAGCTACTAATTTTCATTTAGATTGTTCCTTTATATGAAAAAAAACTACTCAGATTGTAAATAATCGTTGCTGCTGATAATAACGATAATCAAATTATTTTCCAATTATAATGATGTATCATATTTTAAATTAATAAATTAATTGCCCATAGTCTAATAGTTAAGTAAACAGCTTAATGATCACATCAAACATTGTGTGGTCTAAATATACTGTTGCACTGGGAGATGGGCCATATAGAGAATGTTATTTTAATCTGCAGTTTCTTTGGACAATGGATGGTTAGGGATTGTGTGTCTCATTGGAGTGGGAGAGTAAGAAGCGGTAATGCATAGTAAAAGAAGGAAAGATAAAATCTGGCCCGTCTGAAATGTATTATTGTCACTAGTAATTTTAACAGGCTTTCCTTTCTTTTTTTTTCCCCCCCACCTTTTTTCTTTCTTTCTTCCCCCCTGTATACATCAGAACATTCTATAACAGGATGAGTGGATTATGACTTGGTAAAAGTTTTCCTGGGTTTGTTGCATTGCTACATGATAGTTTAAGAACATGTAGCTCAAAACCATTTCACCGTGGTCATGAACGAGTTGGGTTTTTCCCATAGGAATGTCTATATGCTCCATGGGGTGCCAGAAATTTTTTTTTACAGCAGATGTCTAGTTAAAAGGCTGAAAGACAACATAATATTGTCCAACAGGAAGAAGGCAGGAGAGGGAAAAGACATTGCCGATATGCTAGGTGCCTGCAGACTATCTGTTAAATAAAACTACCAACACTCACTGAAAGGAACTGTGCTAAAAAAATTAATAAATCCATGAACTGAAGCCGTGGCCTGCATTTTCACATTCTAGTGTTTGATGAAAACTAAAATAGCAATTCTCTGGTGGTAAACAAGCGAGTCATGTCACCCGTTTGGTATTCTAGAGAGGGCAGTGAGATATAGGACAATTCTATATGACACAAATTAGAAGTGTGTAAATTCTGTTCATTGGCATTTACTGTTAAATACTGCACTTATTCTGCATGTACCTTGTTAAAACACTATTAAAATTAGTCCTCCTTTCTCCACTTGTAGGGAGAGCTTTATTTTCTTAGTCTTTCTGCTAATATTAGAACAGGGAGTATATGTAGATATAAAATGTGGGGTTTGCTAATGGTCACTACTTCATTTTTCAGACTTTTTATTTCAAATAACTTTGAAAGTTCTCAGTGGTACTAACCGATGTTAAAAGTTCGGCACTTCTGTGATGTTCATTTCACTTACTTTAGTTTTAATAATTTATGAATCAAAACAGTACTGTTTCTGGAATAATGGGTGAAATTGAGCATTTCTGCTGTACGTACCATGAGTTAGTGTTCCCTTGTGTCTTCTGGGTAAACCCTGGTCATAGTACCCCGTAGGAACTCCATTTACTGTAGGGACTGTTAATGGCGTTTTTCCTTGTTCAGACCTCAGCAACTGTAGTCAGTACCCTTGCTATGATAAAGCAAATATTCCAGCAGGAGCCCAAATTACCTGGAGGACAATTTGAGTTTTCAAGTATTGTGAGAGAGAGTTCACCGGCTTATACTGAAGACAGAGCACTGAAGAAGTGCTGATTTGACTGGTTAGAATCTAAAGAGTTCTGAGCAAAGAAAGTCTCCTTTAATTGTGAGCTACAGTGCTGTGAAGTGTATTTGAAGAAAGCTTTTAATTACGTTTGGTATTTCTGAGCTTGGTACTCTTGACAACCATCTTGGAGAAGAGAGATGTTACTTGGGACTTAGGCAGTATGAGGGCCCAGGATAAATGACTGTAAACCAATTACCTCCTGCTTTAATGTTGTTTAGCAATTGGTGGAAGAGATTGAGTGTCTAAAAGCTAACTGTAATTGTATTTTGGGTATTTTAATACAGTGTTTACATGATTGCATGGCAAGCGGGTGGGCAAATAGAGTAGATTGCAGGATGTTGGTTGCATTTCACTGTGACATTTCATTATTTAAAGACTTGCTGTATATAATGAGTATGTATTTTTAATAGGTCGTCCATGTCTGAAGACATCTTGAGATGTGACAAAATCCCTGAATGCCTGTTAAAGAAATAAATTATTTTACTCTAAAGCTAGTGATAGCTGTCACCGTAAAGTTTAGATATGCTACTAATTTTTATTCAAATTATTTCTGAAAACAGACGTCGTGATAGAAATCAAAACTAATTTTATGTTGGTTTGCCATGTGTCAGTAGTTAAAATATATCTTAAGTGTGTACTCCCTTTCTCTGTCTTTTATCTGGAAGGCTACAGTTGAGCCCTGATTGATTGGTAAGGGATGTTGTTATCTGCTGCAATATTTCTTGAATAAAAGCATAGATTTTCTTTCTGATGTGCAAGAAAAATTTGAAAACAACATCTCTGTAAATTGTTAACTCTTACAGGAGATTAGTTAAGTTTAATTCATTGCCTTCACTGATGATTTGTGTCGCTCAAGCATTTAATGTTCTAGTAATATTTGCTTGTGAGTTGAATAATAGGTTGTAATTTCATAGCAATATTAAACTCTGCCTATCTGGTGATTTAAAATAGCTTGAATCCCATGTATTTTGGTGTTTTTCTATACCCAGACTCTTTGTATTGCCGTATGGCCTTTGTATTTGAAGCTGTAGGTAGACAACATAATGGGATACCAGGTTTAAGATTGTGTTAATCACAGAAACTGCTAGCTGTGATATTTGTAAGTTCTTTAAACATTTAGGAATTTATTAGGTAAATGGAATGAAAGCTGTGTGAGCGTTTTTCTGAGGTTTGGAACTGTGCTCACAAACACGAGTTAGGAAGTTTAAATATTTGCAGGTATGTTTCTGTCCTGTTTTTTGGAAGAATGCTCACAGATATACACCCAGTTTACAGCCACAGTAATAGTCAAAATATAAAGCAATCCTGGAAACAATATTTATTATTACTGTTAGTGCTATCACCAGCAATAAAATCCTCAGCTGATCTCCTATTTATCTGCCAAAATCTAACCATTCTTGCACTTATTTCTCCACTTACACTATGAAAAAAATAAACTGCACACTTTTTGTACTGTGTGCCACATTTAAATGCATCTGTTTAATTACACAATACATCTATTTATCCTTGCTACTGAATACTATATAAACTAGATAGAGTAAAAGCATGAGAGTATATGTTCTCTAAAACTGTCTTGTCTTCAGTTAAAATTTTAGGACTACAACTTGCAGCATGTTGGGGAATAAAGTCCCACCTAAATTCTGCGGGAACGGGGCATGTAACTCACTTTTGAAAATCCCTACTTGGTTTTATTGGACCTTGCCGCCTTCTGCTATTTTTATCAAACTGCTTGCTTAAGGAGAGTTTAAATGGAGACACCTGCAGTCTTTGATGTATATCTTCAGTAAAAGAAATGGATATTGGCTTTGCTGTGGCTGTAGCAACATCTTTTACTCTTTGAAGAAGTCTTCTGCTTGGCTCTGAAGGGGCGGGTTTTGTAATCAAGATCTTACGGCAAGTCAGATCTTGTGAGTGGTGTCATGATGGAGTTGTTTCATAGAACTATCCTGAGACCACTGATTCATTCACCTTTCCAATCTCCCTGTTCATAGGAGCTTGAGCAGAATCATAATCTGTACTTTATATCCCAGTACCAATATCCTAAATTACTCTGTTTCACAACTTCTGGTGCATGTGCACGCCCACAGCTCCTTTGAGTTTCTCACAGTGTTACCGCAGGGGCAGCCCTCTCTGTTTCCATTTCCCTGCCAGCTTTTTCTCAGCTTTGAGTGATTCATAGTACCATTAATTCACTTGTGCTCTTCTTCAGCTCTTCCTAACCATTCCTGCTACAAGCAACAATTCACATATAAATGTACACATATAAATATGGTAGTTTGTATAGGTAATAGATATAGCAAATGCATATATAGTAAATATAAATTATTTGTACAATTAAATGTAATGCCCTGGCAGTTGTGTGTCTTCTTCCTGGACCTGTGATTTTGGCATACTCCACTGCCATAGTGGTTTGCTTGCCTCTTCAACTCCTGTTGGAGAGGAAATGAGCTTTATTTTTGCAAAGAGCAAATATCTAATTTCTGTGCAAGGTAATTTCAAGCCTCCTTTTCAATTAAACAATTCATCTACTAATCTTTCCTGACAAATCCATATTAGTAAAGGCAAGGAGAAAATGTACGGAATATATACAGAGTATTTTCTTTTATGTTTATGGAGCAGAATATGTCAGGGTGTCCCATGGCTGTATATAGAATGTGCTTAGAGAGGTTATCAGTATGTTTGCAATTAATTTTGAAATGGATTCCTTTTCCTTCCTTCTGTCACATACAGGGGACACTTGGGAACAGGCTGCAAACATGACTGAATAGAGCCTAGAACTTTGCTAGCACAATTTTTTCCAGAATCTCTCTAAATGCATCTATTTGCAAGTTACCCTTCTGTGTGTGTCTTTCTAGCATGTACCATTATGTTGGGCCATAATTAATATAATGTACCATTATATGGAGTCTACGTGTATTCAGCGTAACCTGATGAGCAATTAATAGGAGGAGACTAATACTTCTCTCTTACATTTTCTGTTAACATATAGCAAAGCAAAAGAGGCTTTCCTAAAAATGCAGAAAGAACGTGACTTCCATCGAATGCATCACAAGCGAGTGGTCCAGGAGAAAAACAGGCTGCTTTGTGACATTAAAAGGTAAAAAATTATTTTAATTACTGTACATGTAACATTAAAGGTAACATCTTCAATTGTTGCCTGGTAATGAGATAACATTGTGGAATTTAAAGTGCTAAAGTAAAGCTAGCTGCATTTAGTTAGTGTCCTGGTAAATGGAAGTTCCATCTGACCGTTCTGCTGTGTCTCTTAAACAATTTCTAATGATTTTTTTATATATATTTGCTATGGAGCAATGTGGCATTAATAATACGTAGCATTTCTGATAGTTGAAAATACAAATGAGATTTTCTTTTACCCAGATCTTTTTCCATAAGCATGTAGTGATCTCTGGGTTTAGATCCTTTATCCATTTTAAGGGTAACTGGCGTCACCCTGAGTTCGGAACCTTTGCAGTCATGATTCCTGTAGCTGGTATTTTCCATCCTTCTACATCTTGAACTTCCTATATGAAATTTGCTATGTTACTTTGGTTGCAAATAAGCCCAAACTAGTCCATTGGTACTGAGTTGTAATAGTTTATTTTATAATACTTAATTCCATAATTTTGTCATTATGGAATTCTGTAAGTTTTCTATTAACTGTTGTGGTTCTTTCCCTCCATGAGCAGAACTTTTATATTGTCTATCTGAAGATTACTGGGCCAGGTGATAGAGTTGAAATTAGAATCTTTCCTTTGCACATGTTTGTGCCAGGACTTGTTTCAAAATAACATTGAGGAGGGGCTTATATCTGCAGCTACAAACAAGTCACAGAAATTTGACTTGTTTTAAGCATGTAAATGAATGTAAATGCATGTAATGGCAACTACATGTGTTATATCTTTAGCCTTGAAATCCGTACATAGTAGTGCAAGAGAGCGCTATTCACTGACTCTGTGTGTCAGCTTTTTGAAAAATGCAGTATTTTTAAAGCTTAGTGTCCTGTATTTCTCTTGAGAGATTATATATCTAACTTTTAGTTGTTCTGAAGAATCCAAGTGGTTAAGTATTCTAAATGTAATGTGCAGTGAAGAAAGAAATAGTAATCATATTGCGACTGCTTTGTCTAGATTAGGATCTTAGTCGGTAGGTGGATAATAGTTGTAATTCTCTTTCTTCCAATGAAATATCATCCATCTGCAAGAAAACAGAAATTAAGAAAAATTAGTGTGCAATATGTATATGAAGGATTGAGAACAGGTCAAAACTGGGTGGATTGTTTTAAAAGGCTAAACAAACTAGGAAACCTCTTATTGATCTGACTACTTCTTTTTGTTTTTTTCTTGTGGTGTTCCAGTTGGGTGGCTACATACTAAATACCTTTGCTGCCTCCTCTGTGTTGACCTTTTGGCACTTCTGTTCTTTTATTTGTGGAGGAAAAAAGTTACACAGACATAAACCTCTGATTCAAGTCGTCTTTGAGGAGTCATCTGTCGTCTTCTTGTTCACAGGCTGAAGGCACATTATGCATCATATGAACCAGTGCTGAAGCAGTTGACTGAAAAATACCAGACTACACTGAGACAGAAAATGTTAACTAGTTTGGAGAGAGACAGAGCAGTTGGGCAGGTAAAACTATGGTGAACACCGCTTGCAAAGCTGTAAGGAATGCTTTTGGTGTTTACCTTGGTAAATACATAGGATATTTCCGTTAAAGCAACTCACTTATGCAGCAGTTTGAAGCAGAATATTTTAGTGAGTTTCATGTTATTTGGTGGAATGTTAATATTGAAAGTATATGAACCTTAGTGCCACAAAGTAGTAGTTCTCAGTCTATACTTGCTCTGTGCTGCTCCACACGAGTCAGCAATGTGCAGACCCTGTTATGCTTTCAGTCTCAACAACTTGAGGAAAGATGTGTTATTTCCACAGATTCATATGCTTCCATCTATGTCTTTAGACATCTCTTATTTTAACTTTCTTCATTACTACTTACTATTTTATTTTTTCCTAAATATATCCAGGAATGACCTGCTAGTTTAGGAAAAAAGACATTAAGATATCAGACACAGTTTTTCTGTATTGTGAATGGAATAATAGAGTAGTATTTTACTCCTATAATCTTATCTCATGGTATACATCATATTCTGCCCTTTTAGCAGAAACTGCTATAAGCACAGATAGAATGGATGAAGAACAGAAAATTATTTCGCATGTGTTTTACCAATAGGTTGTTTGTTCAAAGCAGAGGAGGAAAAAAAAAAAAAGACAGAAAGGGGCTCCCAGAATGCATTGCATTTCAGCAATAGCATCAATTCTGTGTGCGTAACATGAACAGAATTTACCATGGTTGCACTCTCTTCTAATAGTCCTCATCTCTTGTTTCCTCCATTCCTCTGTCTCCCATTTTTCTCAAGTCACCTGAGAGCTTACTTTTAAAAACCTGAGGATTATATGTTTGAAATTTCAATAAGTAAAAAAAAAAAAAAAAATGTCCTAAAGAAAAAGAAAGGTTAATGTCCATATACAGTTACGCTGAATCAGGAGTACAAAGCATAGAACAGTTCCCATGTCATGAAATTTCAGGAACATATGTAAGACCTATCTGGTTATGAACTGTAAGCATTCTGGAGTGATGGCTTTTTTTGTAACACATAACACCATATTTTGTGCCATTTTCTTCTGACAAAGCTGTATGTCATATTGTGCCGTTAAGTTAAAGATCAGTGCAGTGATAGCAGTGGTTAAAAGTTGATGGTGCTGTAAGATCCCTAGTGTTCTGTGTGTCTGCATTGTTTTAAGAGAGCTGTAAAAATATTTTGAGATATTCTGGATGGCTTGTCTTTTATTGCATTGTTTCACTGGATCTTTACAAAATCTCAAATTAGGAGTAATGTTTATAATTTAGAGGAAATAATCAGAAAAGTAAAATATTATAGATGGAATTTATTACTTAAATAGGCAGACATAAATGCTGTGTGTTGTGAACAGACAGTTCAAAAGCAGTGTTTTCATATTAGCTCTTGTTGTTCTCTCCTTTTTAAAATTAGGTTACAGGTCTGCAAGCCACATTACAAAATTTAGAGTCGGGACGTGCTATTCAGATTCCTGTGACAAAAGGTAAAATATTCCCATCACCAAGCTCAGACTGATTATGGGCTTTTTGTTGTTGTGATGCATTTCAAAATTCAGTAACAGTAAATCAAAAATACTTGCGCTATAAACATTTTATCAGCTGTCTTGGTGACAGAGCAGCAATTTTATCATTTGAATACCATTCAATATCATTTATCACTTGAATAAAGCCAACTGCATCCTTGGCTGCATCAAAAGAAATGCGGCCAGCAGGTTGAGGGAGGTGACTCTCCCAGTCTGCTCTGCTCTGGTGAGACCCCACCTGGAGTACTGTGTCCAGCTCTGGGGCCCCCAACATAAGAAGGACATGGACCTGTTGGAGTAAGTCCATGAAGTTGATGAGAGGGCTGGAGCATCCCTCCTCTTGAAGACAGGCTGAGAGAGTTGGGGTTGTTCAGCCTGGAGAAGAGAAGCCTCTGGGGAGACCTTATAGTGCAGCCTTCCAGTACCTGAAGGGGGCCTGCAAGAAAGCTGGAGATGGACGTTTTACAAGGACATGTAGTGATAGGATGAGGGGTAATGGCTTCAAACTGGAAGAGGGGAGATTTAGATTAGATATTAGGAAGAAATTCTTTGCTGTGAGGGTGGTGAGCCCCTGGCCCAGGTTGCCCAGAGAAGCTGTGGCTGCCCCATCCCTGGAGGGGTTCAAGGCCAGGTTGGACGGGGCTTGGAGCAACCTGGTCTGGTGGGAGGTGTCCCTGCCCAGGGCAGGGGGGTGGCACTAGATGGTCTTTAAGGTCCCTTCCAACCTAGGTACAAAGCCACTGAGTTACCCCAGCCTTTGATTGTCAAGCTTCATTAGTTTCCACATTCATGGAGTTACTTCCATTGTAAAAAAATCCTGTAGAAAAACTAAGACTAAGAAGAATAGTAGCCACATAAGCTTTTTTGATTTCTTTTTGGATTTGTAATTGAGTGAGGAGGATAGCAAGCATTTCCTTGACTATTAAGATGGTTTATTATTAATGCAGACATTTCAGCTACCATCCAGATCTTTGGTACTGCCTGCCTATTATGAGTATAGCACATACAGTTTAATTTTTTCCTTCAAATTCTATCTAATGTAAGTTGAAGCAGTTGGTCTCGTAAATTGTTGTGAATTGCTACGAAGACTGGACTGAGATATAATTATCTGAAAGATGCCCCTCATTTAGCTCAGATTTTGCTTTCCATGCAGCGGTGGGAGGCTTACATAGCTGAGGAGCCCCTTGGAGCACATGCGACTCCTTTTCTAAACTGCTGTAGTTAAGAGCATAGCTGCTTTCATTTCTGGAAGAACCTGGAAGGGTTCTGTAATCTTACCCAGTATAAACTAAGCTATGATTTTAATTCTATATACAAGCAAATAGCTACTAAACTAATAACTTCTGTAAACGCAGACTTCAGATGTGTTAATATAGTGGAGTACTGAAGTACTGGCAGCAAACCTCTTCAGTGTTCACGGCATCTTTCTGGTTTTGGATTCTGATGCCTTTTTTTGGTATGAATTAGTATCGTACTCCTCAGCAAGGCACAGTTCAGGCCCCCAAAATACCTTTCTGTGGCTGTATGTACTGGATATGCTCTGCTGTAGTTTTTCAGCCTTGTTACAACTAAAAGTACAAACCTCTGCCCTAAAGAGCATAGTGCTCATTTCATCCCACTTCAGATAGGGAGGTAGAGAAGAGGCTTTTTATTTTATGTTAGTTTAGGGCATATAGCATTCAGTGTTTCATTATACTCTGGCTTGGGGGATATATAGTGTGGATTCTCCCTCCATGCCAGTGTTTTACGGTATAGATGCCCCCTGTGTCTCTTCATGTCTCACATACTTTCATTTGTTGTTTGTGTGGTTCTAAAAAACGCTCTGACTGTTCGCAGTACTTGTTTATTCTCCAAAAATCTTGAGAGCAATTTGTAGTACCAAAAAATTGACAAGCAGGGGAGCACTTTATGAATAATAATATTAAAAAAAAATTGCTTAGTCTCCAACAGAAATTATTAAGCTCATCAGCCACCCACTTTCTTGTATAAGCCTTAATTTGCTTCATACCCTGTGTATTATAAATTAAGTGATATTTCAGTTCATTTCTTTCCAGTTCTTTGTCCTCTAATATTACATAATTTTTATTGCCCTCTGTAGGTCAGGCTCACGTCTTAGTGGGTGATACTGTTTCTCATTCAGATACTTTCTGCTGCCTCCTGAAAGATGGTCACGTTCTGTTGCCTCTTGAATTCTTATTCCTGAGACCGTATAAATGCAACCTTGAGAAGCAAGCAGTGCAGAGATACTGGAGAAATGTTTGCTGCATTTTTCTCTAAATTTAAAGTTCTTAGTTTGGAAGGAACGAGTGCTGTTGGACTTGCACATCTCTGCTGTAAGGAGACCTACAGCTGCATTTTTTCAGTTGCTGTCTCTTGAGGGCTGACCTTTATGCATTAGTACATTGGTACATTGTAATTATAAGGTAACGAGCATTCAGATTGGCTAGTTATCATTTGCCAAGCTAAGACACCTTTTCTGGCCAGCTGTCTGCTTTCACTGCAGTGCATGAAGGAAGGAGAGTGGCAGTTCCCGGCAGCAGGAGATTGCCCGTCACTGCTCCTCATGCTGCTCTGGCCCACAACCTGACTTGACTGCAGAAGGCCTGGGCTGCTGCCTTTGGCTAGAGGGCATTGAGAGTGGCTTTTAATTAGTTTTGGGGTTGCTGAAGTGTTTGAGGTTTTGAATGGTGGCAGTGAGGTCCTGCACATCCAATCCAGTGTGGGTTTGGTTTTCGTTTGTTTTGTGGGGTTTTTTTGAGGGTGCCATAGTATATAATGAAGAGTAAAGGGAAGCTTTGTAGCATTCACAATGAGTTTGCATTGTAAATTTGTGTCTGGTGGCCAGGTAGAAAGAAAAATTAACAGTAGTTAGTGTTAATTTCAGGACAACTATTCTGGACTTATTACTTAGGCATTTGCTGTAGCAGCTTTCAGCCTGATGCATTTCAAAAAATTGAAAAGGATAGCATCCACAATAATGTAATTTATTTATTAGGGTTTTTTGCTATCCCACTGCCAGGCTGCTGTTCAACTTTGGAAACAGTGCTTTGTACGCATATCCTTCAAGAGAAAGTTCTCTTCAAGTGCCTTAAAAATTATTAGAACTCTCATTTTTTATTTCCTGTTTTACTTACCTTGCTTGTTAAAGTTGGTATGAAGGACATTTAATAGAGTCATAGAATTGCCCAGGTCAGAAGGGACCTTTCAGATCATCGAGTCCAACTATTGATCTAACTCTGACAAACCCATCACTAACCCATATCTCTAAGCACTGTGTCTGCCCGGCTTTTAAATACCTCCAGGGATGGTGCCTCAACTACGTGCCTAGTTGGAGGGGAACTAGTTAACAGTTAGAATTAGGATGCAGTCTTCTTGTAGACTGTTTCTTTGTCCCTGCTATGCTCTCTTAGAAGCCATCTCTGAAAAGAAAAAAGATTGGACGTTGTGTAAGAAGATTTGCATTAAGAGCTGGTTTTGGTTTTGTTTTAAATCTGGTCCTCCCTGATGTGGTAGCAAGATCATACATGGAGGGATCTAATTAGCAGAGAGAAAGAACTGGTTTTTTATTTAGGTTATTGGTGAATATTTGCAGAGCACTTGCACCCTTACTTACGGATCAAGACCCAGTGTTAAGTGGTGCTCTGAAAAAAGACCACTTTTGCCTGAAGGAGTGAAGCAACGTTGATTGTGGCTTGCTTGTAAACCTAAGTGAACGCTGCTATAACAGCTGGTTCTAAAAACATGTTATAAAACCGTTACTTGCTCAGTACATTTCTTGTATTTTCTAAAAACAACAGCTGCTTATTTATTACCCAATTATATTCCAAAGTTGAACTCAATGAGTTTCTTTACTCATGGTTGAATTAACTCATTGCTAAGCCTGTTAAGTGTGCTTTTCCCTTCCTTGATCTGATGTAATTGCTGTTGGAAGGTCATGCAAAAAGAAATTTAAAATGCACCAGTTAAAGTACTTAAACCTGGTTGTCCCCATTCTGTCTTCAATGCAATCAGAATAGAAAATCTGTAAACACAAGCTGTTGACATCTTAGTGCAATCACAACAGTTCTTTAGAAGTTCTTCCTTCTTTTTTTTTTAATGGTTACGGACTTTTTAAGCCCTTCAACTGTCATAACTCTGTTGGTTCATAAGTACGTGTATTTCAAAAGCACCAACAAACCAAGTACTCTGTGAGCAACAGGCTACTGGGTAGCAGTTACTGAGTGAGTGTAAAGTGTTTGACACATAAACCAATTTTGCTGTGTACCATTCCTCAGAGAAAGTTATTATTCAGGGTATCTGTGACAGTAGCTTTAACTTTTAAAGCAGCGAGAATACAGACATTATTTTAGACCAGGCACATTTCTTTTTATCAGTTACAGTTATACTCAGATTGTGTGTACAGGAAGGATTTGTCTTTGCTTGATCTGCCTTTTTTGCCTCAAGAGTAGAGGGGGTGTTTTTTTCGCCTTTAAGTCAGAAACTTTGCATTTTGGTGTCTTAATAAAACTATTTTATACAAGCAAACATTTAGGAATGAGTAGCATGAAGTACATTTATTTCAGTCTGGATTTTAGCTGTATAATGTTTTCAATCAGAGAGTTTTTCAAGGAAAAAATTGGGATGCAAGTGCCCAAATCCTGGTGGAATTCGGTGTTCTGTTCTTTTACCTGTAGACGCATGTACACACTACAGAGCATTGCAACAAGACACAGGGATCACAAGGGACTCTGGACGTGTGTGAGCTGCCAATACAAAGGCTGTCAGAGAATAGTATACTTTCTGCCAGGCCATGGCAGATGCATTCTACAATAATCCACACGTGTTATACTGTTCCCCATATTCCTTTCAGCCTGTTGTGATGATTTCGAGCTATGCCACTGGCTTAGGATTTCTTTGCCGTGTTGCCTATTCATAAGTAATTCATTGTTTGAAAGGTGGGTTGGGGGAAGTGCAGGGAAGCACTTTGAAGGTGGTGAGCCCCTGGCCCGGGTTGCCCAGAGAAGCTGTGGCTGCCCCATCCCTGGAGGGGTTCAAGGCCAGGTTGGACGGGGCTTGGAGCAACCTGGGCTGGTGGGAGGTGTCCCTGCCCAAGGCAGGGGGTGGAACTAGATGATCTCTAAGGTCCCTTCTAACTCTAGCCGTCCTATGAAAAGGGAATGCAAGCTGTAAATTAGAATAATCGATTGGTGGTAGGTAGGATAGGATGCAGTGAGATGATGTTTCCTCTGGCTCTGAGGGAAACGAAGAATTGCATCCGTTTTACTGTGACTCTGTCATGTACTGCAGGATTTAAAATCATTGCTGCATTTTGGAGGCAAAATCTAGGGTACTGTTAGATAAGCTGAAATAGATCACACTAAAATAATTTGTGGAGCAGAGTTATATGTAGTCTTGGAATACTTCATATGGCTGGCACAGTAACCTGAATATCTTTTTATTTAAAGTGGTGTTTCTTTTAGAATTTCACATGTGTAGCTAATATTAAGAGATATATTCCAGAAGAGTAAGTGAAAAATGCATTTGGATGATATATTTGTTGGTTTTATTTTATAGCAGGCCACGAAGGTCAAAGAAAGAAAGGGCTGGAAGGTCCCACTCAGAAAGCTCTTCAGGCAGCCAGGCAGCATAAAGTCCTTGACGCTGAAAGCTCTTCATGTGATCCAGTCAAAGACGCAAAGAAGATGGGCAAGAGATACCCAAAGGTATGCAGCATTCTTTGCAGCTCCTCAGTATCTAATACGAAGTATCCTTTAAATTTTTACTAAGCTGTGGTGAAACACTTGTCCAACATGACTGAAAGAAGTCTGTCATGTAGTGACAAATCCTTAGTAAAAGTAAATAGCACAGGTAGGTAAGAGACTTTTTCATTTTTAATACGAGTTCCTATCGTAACTAATTTTTCAGGGAATAATAGGGACTTAGAGTAGTTGAAGCTGGCAAGCTACTTTTCAAGAGCCTGATGTAATCACCCTACAGAGGAGGAGCATGGGCTATAAATCCTTGTTCTTCCGTTATGATTTTTGTAACTGGAGAAATCCTGACCTATTCTGTAGTGCTTGCAAACTTCTCCAGCATTTCAACCGGTCTCTTTCAGCTGGGTCTAAAAGGTATTAACATCTGGGAGACTAAGGGCAAAAAATTGGTGATTTCTTAGCAGTCAGTGAAAGTTTCTAAACTTAAGCATACTGAAAGTGTGTTGCTGTTTCAGTTTGGAAGTTGTACAAAATCAAAATTAATTACTGATTTTTTTTTTTTTAATTGTTGAAAGGAATTTGTTTACTTACTTCATTCTACTTGGTTCATTTATTGAGGTTGCATTTTGGGACTATATAACAGTGTTTTTTATTTTTCCAAATGAAGGTAAACATTCTAATATTTAAAATTTCTTAAGCTCTTAAAACTGTTATACTGGCCTATTTTTGTTTGAGAACCATAGTTAGAATTTAAACTGTTTTCTGAGAAGAAAAAAAAGCTTTAGTTTACCTTGATGTAGTCGGAATTGGCTTCAGTCTTTCCCTGTCTCCACATGAATATGTCCATGGTGATTTATTCTTTCGTACGTTTCTGTCTGTTTTTGCAAAGGCATTTCTTCTGTCTGACACTGGCAGTGCACCTCTCTGACAAACATACCATTTTAGTTCTGTTTTCATCCCTTCTCATTCTCCTGAACCTCTCAATAAATAAATATTCTGTTGCTTTCTAAAACACTTCTCACCACTTATTGGAAATACTTCTCTGTGCTGTCTCCCCACCTACTGGTATTTGACCAATTACTGAGGCACCTGCCAGTCAGTCCATCTGCACTTTCCGTGTTCGTCATTCAGTGGTTAGAAACTTCCATCTTAGATTCTTACAGGTATCTCTTCTTTTTATTTTGACTTGTTTACAGGTAAGTATTTCTGGGCTTATGAAATCTTATTTTTTTAATCCTGTTTCTACTGAAGTCATCAGGATTTTTAGAGTAAACTTCAGTGGAGTTATGTTTCACCCCCTCTATGCAGGTAGTATGCAGCCTGTCTGGCTCTTTCTTGTTCTTTGAAATTTTGAGCACTGTTAGTTGACTGGTTCTGGCAAGCATCTGTGTTTCTGCAGATCTTATGTTTCCCAAGTGAGTCCTACCGGCGGCCCTGATGTCTTTATTTAATCAATGGATTAGAAAACTGGAGTAGCTCCAGAAATAAGACATCAGAAAATGTGAGCATGTTTGAATATACTAGATTTTACTATGGCTAAACAATAATCTAAAACTTTAGGTGTGAGACTAACATGTTTTCCAACAATGGAAAAATAACTTTTTTTCACTTCAAATTTCCTGGATCAGTTATTTCTAAATATTTCCTTTCTCTTCACAAAGGATACTAACTTGGATACTGTGTGTGAATTGTCTTATTTCTTAAGCTGTTAGAAATAAATGGCAGAGGGAATGATGAGTCTGTAGAGGGCGAAGGGGTGAGTTAAAATTGTGTTTTAAACACAGATACTCACAGAACTCAGTCCTGTATTGCACATCTATTGAACTACAGTTCGAATCTAGGTTATTTTTTAAAAATAGTGCATTCTTACTCAACAATGTAGTTGTCTGAGTATTTGTTCCAGTCAAAAGAATTAAGTATAGGCATTTGGATTACATCCAGTTCAGTAAAAAGCAAATATATTGTCATGAAATTGTATCCTTGGGACAAAATTATAAATGTTTGTATTAACTGTAATGTTACAGAGGAGTGAACTATGGTGATGAAAATGATTTAAAATTTTTTCTGTGTCTTGTAGCTAAATAGTGATCTAACAAATGCCTGTGCTTATTTTTAAGTAGGTGCAAATATGACTCATAGCTGAGCTAGAACATTTACTTCAAGGGCAGACATATATTGTGTTATTGTAATACCCTGTAAAAGCTGACACGTAATTTAAAACCTAAGGCCCCTTTGGTTTGAAGTTTATCACTGGAACAATGAAAAAGCAACTGGAATTTTTCTGAGAGAGAATGTATTCTCTTGATTTTAAAATCTTTGTTACAAGACTCAATTAAATTATACAGTAACAAGCAATTAGGCTAAACTGTTTACAAATCTAGCCCTTAGTAAGCCAGTATCAATAGCTTAAATATTCTTAGATTAAAAATGTGCATAGAGTACTGCTTTAAACATTTAAATTAATTAAAATGCACACAGAGGTCATTAAAATTGTAGAGAACCTTTGATAATGTGATTTTCATTATCCTGTTGAAATATACTTTTCCTATTTTTATATTTTTATTCTCTCAGGTACTCACAGAGTACATTCTATGTTTGATTGCTTTTATTAGTTATTAGCAGGGTGATTGCAGCTTCTTTATGTTGAGTAAATTCTATTTCCACATATAATGTATTACAACCCTATTTCATTTTCTGAAGTTTTATTTGGTGAAAAACTTTATCAAAAGGTGCATTGGACATTTGTGGAGTTGAACGCGCTGTCTGTTCCTGTGGAACAGATTTTGAAATTATCACCAATGGTATATTAAAAAAATACAAAAGTAAAATCCAATGATGAGACTAACATAATAACTTTTGTAACTAGTAAGACTTTGGGTCAAAATAGCCCATCTATACATGCATAAAACCCGAGTTTCTCCTCAGTTCTGTGGAAGGAAGCCTGCAAATTCAGAAGAGCTACTGGTTTTGTGCTCTCAAACAGAAGGGAAGCTAAAACCAAATGATTACTTAATCAGATAATTGAGCTTGAATATAAATGAGGACAGGCATATTTGGACAGAATTGGAAAGATGAGGTCCCAAAATAGTTAGGAAGGGTCATAAATGAAATAGGCAATCATTCTGTGTTTGTAGTAAGGTTACTAAGAAAGCACTGATTAGGTATTCAGTAGAGAGAAGATGACTGCCAGATAATACTGGGAATGCTTATTTCTGCGGTCCCTCACTGGTATAGTAAAACTCCAGACAGATAGCTAAGAAAATTAATACCAGTTACAAAGATACAAGACTGCAGTCTAGAGAAGGGAAAAGAAAATATGTCGTCTGTGTTTCAAATGAAATGAAATCTAGCCTGATGGAAACTTTCCGAAGTTAATGGAAAACAGATTGGAAATTCACAGGTATATTGAATGGGCTTTTGCCAGGATATGTTGTCACTGAAGATCTGAAAAATGGCACAGAAAATATAGTGACTAAATTTGCGGACCAAGTGAACTGGGTTTGGTGGGGCTGGAACTTCAAGTGCAGTTGAGGACAGGATTACAGTTCAAAACTTGACCTGTTGGAGAATTGATCTGAAGAAATAACATGCAATGCAAGAAGAAGTTACAACACTCTAAGAAATGATCAAATGTACAAATACAGAACAAGAAGATAAGAAACAGTTGATAAAAGATTTTTGATAAAATAGCTTTTATTTAGAATAGACTCTAGGGTTTGTTGTATAAAACAAGCTTAGCATGAGTCAATGAGGACATGATATTGCAGAATAGCTGAACGCCATACTGCAGTGTAAACAGGAATATTGTATGGGGGATGTGGAATATTCTTGCTTTGTTCAGGTGGCACGTAGCTTTGGCTCCAGTATTGTGTTTGATTTGATCACAGCTCTTCAGGAGACAAGCGGAGCATCTACAATAGAGCAATAAGAATGATGAGAAGGCTATGAAGCACAACTGTCAACAAAAAGGTGAAAAGTGAAATTGCATGATCTACAGCAAAGAACACTGTCAGGAGAGAGGATACATCCTTAAAAGCTAAAGAATTCTGTTTTAACAAAAACCCAACAAAACAGCCTGTTAAAACAAGAAGTAATGAAGTAGAAATCCAATAAGAAAGGTTCGGATTATGTAATAAACAAAATCTATGGTGGTAAATATAGTGAAGCACTGGAATAGATTACTTAGGGAGTTTGTGTTACTGGAACAGGATAGACAGATTTTTCTGAGGAATAACATAGGTGCAGTTGTCCCCTTGGGAAAGGAGCTGTACTGATTGACCAGCACAGGATCTGTTTAGCTCTCTAGCTGTCATTATTAGTCTGATTTCCCAAAAAAAGTTGTACTTAAGGGAAGAAACTTTCTGCCTTGTCCTAAACTAGCAGGCCACTTCCAACTTTCTATTGAAGAATAGTAGTATCTAAATAAGTTGTTATAATTCCTGTTAGACTAGATGACTGGGGAAAGGGGAAAGACTCAACGTTAGTGCTTGGAAAAGCATTTGGAAGATCTGCCAGCCAGCAAATGTGTGTTTGTGCGCTGATGAGCGTGGCTATATCTCTAGAACAAGTACAAGCAGCTACTGCTCCGGTGGGACAGTCATCAGATCCACAGTGGGAGCTGGGTCTTACTGTGGTGATAGTGGGTGTTAACCAGCAAAGAATACGTATCTGTACAATATGATGCCTCTTCTACTTATGGAATTAATGTTCTGCGACTCAAATGTTAAGAACATGATCCAAGCTTAACTGGACGTAAGCTAAAAAGTGTTCTCTAGTTGATTTTGACGCAATTTAATTTAAAAGAATTACATTTTGTTAGACAATATTTTTTTAAAAACTACTATAGACTTGAAAATGGTAGAAAGAAAGAACATTTTAGATGAAATCTGCACTTTATTTTTGATTTGTGTGTGATATTCTGTATGTAATACATCATGTGATGATGGCGTTAGTTTTAGGCTTTGCCTAAAAATGTGTTTTTAAATGACAGGCCTGCATGGAGAAAACAAGAAACTGTTTAAGAATGTTAGCTACAATATATAAAACAATATTCATATATCTGTAACAAAAATTCATAAAAGACAACATGGATATAATTTTCCATCAATCACTGCAGCTTTGTTAAATCAAGACACCCAAAGCTGTGCATTTCTAGAAATAGACTGTTTGATATTTGAAGGCGTTAGTCCTTGATAAAATTACCTTGCAGAGCGTACAAAGGGTTTCTGTGTGCTAAAGTACATCGCTTGTTTTGAGTCATTACATGCTGCTAAGAATAATAAAATAAGAGGCCCCCGAGACTGAAAACAAATACAGAAGAACGTTGGAAAGTAAGATGCTTTCGATCCTAATTCTAATTGTAGATGTGCTTTGCATATTCATATATTTCTTTCTGTAGTTGAGTGTAAATAATAACAGATTTTAGAATAATAGCCCATCTTCTGTGAGACTGAATCTCACTCTTGCTACAGTCATTTGCAAAAACTGCTGATAATAAAATTGCTAATTTTTTATATGCACATGCTTCGGTTTCCTGGAAAAGGGAGCTACTGAAATTATATTTAATCTAAGAAAAAACCTTTGAATGGTGCTGAGAAAATGTAAAAAAAAAAAAAAAAAAAAAAAAAAAAAAATTGATTTATCTGATTTAAGAGGCAACTTGACAACAGAACAAGAGCCTCCATACAAAGCACACACATCAGGTGGTGGAACGATGCCTCTACAACTATCAGTAACATCAGCATTGTTTGGCATTTGAGACCATCACTGAGTAATTTCATTAACTCTGGACTAATGCTTTGTTTTCCCTTTCATTAAAGTGTCAAGGCCTTAAAATTTGTCTTGGAAATCAGCTGGGAATTTTGGAGGGGTCAAGGAGGAGAATGGTTCAGTTGTACTTCTTCCTTCACTAAGAAATGTATACAGCGCTTACAGCGCAGTTTTTAAAGTAAGCTCAGGGGAAATCCCACCACGCGGGATTCTGCCAGTACAACTTCTTGCTGGAAGTGCGCAATTGTAATGCTCTTTGGAATGTTTAGCTTTTGCCAAGGTGTCTGTTCATTTAAAGGAAAGGGGAATCACTAAGTATCATTGAAATGCACTGCACAAGACTGTCCTGGTTTGAGGTAAAACAGAACCTATTTCCTTTTGTGTAGCAGTCCACCCTTGCGTGGTTATGATGTCATTGACGCAAAGTTCATTACACTTGAAAAACATCGATTATTTTTAAGAAGGGATTTTTTGTGTGAGGGGGGGAAAAAACTAAATTCCATGGAAGTCTATTTCCGATTATAATTCTTCTGTTAGTTAAGGTCAGTTTCATAATAAAAAATCTATCATGCAAGAGGTAGAAAGAGTTACGTAATAACTTTGGAACCCTATATACATAGTTTTAGTTTCCAGTACAACAAAGCAGTGATCTGGTTTGGTATTTTTGGGTATTGATAAAATACATATAAAATGTTAATAAGTTACTTGTAATTGATATACAATTGCAAGTCAAAATGTTCAGAGTGGTAAATGTATTTGAACTGGGGGAATAATCACGACTTTATTTTTAAAGAAATATTCTTCCAGAAGAAACATTCACAATAAAAAATTTGGCTGTTCACTTAAACTGGTGTTTGGGGGTGTGGGTAAAAGGCAGGGCGATATGTGAACTACTGCACGATGTACTTACACAAAACCCAGTAGATTGAATGAGCCCGAAGTTAACAATACTAATTGTTCTTTGGTTTTCCATTTTTGGCGTAGTTCATCTTAAATTACTCGTGCATGAAACTGGATCCCTTTCCAATTACTGAAATGTGATTGAAATACGAAGTAAGCGCTCAGACCCCTAAAATCTGGAAGGAAGGGCTCAGGTGCTCACTAACTGTGGTATTTGTATTTTAAATTAACTGTTCTATACTAAGTTACACATTAGCATTTAGTTTTCATGGTAACGAATGTCTCTAACATGCCGTAAGTACGCGGGCAGGAACACGCACTGCTCATCGTGCTCAGGCTTGTTTGTCTTGCATATTCCAACAGTACTTCTGGGAGTAGAAAGTAAAGTCTTAATTGTTTTTGTTTGAATTCAATGAAATGAAATAAAATGCTAAGACTGTATTCCAAACAGTTTATGAATTAATAATCAGACTATTTCCTCTGGAAAATTTAATTGTTTTTCGTTGGAGTGTCACATACTATGAAGATGATGTTAATAGGGCACAGGACTTTTCATAATTGGATTTCCGGTTCAAATCTAGGCCTGACAGCTTTGCTCATGATTAAAACTAGTTGTTGTATAATGGTGGACTTGTTGATCTTATCTTCTCTTACATGCAATAACCAAAGTGAAATCTGTCAGCAGGGAGACTGAGGTCTGATGGAGTAATGAAAATTTATAATCTCCTCAGTTTCAGGAGAAACATGACTGGGATGGAGAGGAGCTATTGTTGGCCTTTCTGTGCTGTCTGAGATCCTTTGAGGTTGCTGCCCTCCACCTGCATTCCTACTTTCTTTGTCCTTAGCACCAGCTCGTTTTATAGAGATCACCAAGCACTTGTCAAATGGCGACATCTTCACTCCTGGCAAGTGAGGGGTTTTCCATTCCTAAGGAAATGTTCCTTGCTGAAGGATTTCTGCTGGAAACCAACCTGTAATGATGGATATACAGGTCGGGGGTTTGCGCCAGGGGAACAGAAATAATGTCAGGGTGATGTTTAGACAATAAAGGTGGATCAAATCTGCTGCTGCTAAAGGCAACCACTTGTCCAAACCACAGCTGTTAAACAGCGTGCACTCTACAACAGGAAACAATTTTGTAGACACCTTAAGAATGTTTTCATATTATGTTGCAAAAGTATTCATTTTTATATTAGTGCAGTCTAATGTCTTACTGCGGAGTTTGGCCGTGATTTCTCAGAGCTTTGTCTTTGGGGGAACAAGCACAATGTATGGTTTTTTGTACTCGAGTGGTTTTACATCTCATCTAAAAGAATGCTTTTTTTCCTGTTTCCTTTCAGTCCTCCTTTCTGCTCCCTAACAGATACCCTTCTCTTCCTTCCTTCTGCTCTCTTTCTAAGTATTCTAAATTCTTTCAACTAAGGTGCTGAATTAAAAAGTTATTTCCACAAGTTTGAAAGGCTAGTATAGAAGGCTATATATTGTACCTCATCCAAAGCGGGCCAGCCAATCAGGCATTAAATTTACCACACATCTGAAGCTGCTTTTATTTTTGCGGGAATGCTTCACTCATGCTGGAAAGCAAACCTACCCGATTTCTGTAGCACCTGTAAAGAAATTGTTCTCTTGAAGTAAAACTGAGATTGTTTGCTGTGATTTTGAATCTGTCGAGAAATTTCCACTGATTTTTATAGGTTAAAAAGTAAGACAACAAATAAGAAAAAAAATCACTCTACATAATGTTTTTAAAAATTTAGTCGTGTGTAGCAGTGGTATCTGTTAATGTGAGAATGCTTTGTGCACACTGTATTTCCACACTTCTGAGGTATAATGATTATTATCTTTTAAAATTTTGTTTAGAATACTTAACTCTTGTAGCTAATTTAGGAACAATGCACGTAGCTGTGACGTCGGTCTCAGCTCTTTGTCTACATTTTTCACGCCCGTAGCCTCAGCACATGGCTGTAAAAGGGTGCTGGAAAGAGTAAAGAAATTTCCCAAGCCGCCTTCTTCACACTCCGTGCAGAAATTGTTGCTCTGCTGTAGGGTCTGCATGCCCTGGGTTGGACCTGGCAGATAAAGTAATTAGAAAGAGCAGCACGTATCCATGTTAATGTAATAGTTAAGGAAAATACCTAAGTTATGTATTTCAGCATAGATCATAGGGTTGGTTAACATCAAGATATAGTCCTTAGTTTTGCATTATGACAAACAAGAAAAACAGTAATGAAGGTAGATAGCTCCCGTTTAATCTCTTTTAAAGATGATCCTTTGGAAAAAAAAAAAAATACTCATTTTAAGTGCATTGTATTTGGAATTTTTGATATACAGTCAGTTGTTAAATGGTTGGTTTTGTCCAAACGTAGTAGTAATTTGCAAGAGATGTTCTCTTGAGTTCCAGGATATGAGGCTTTGGCAGCTTTTTCTTCTGCTGCTCCTGTTCTCTGATGTTGACTAAACTTCCCCTCGTCTGATGATCTTGCGACTCCAGCTTCTCCTCTGTTTTGCAAACTGATAGTTCATGGCCAATTTTGGCCTGCCACCAAAGCTTATAACAACCAGTGTATGTAGACTTACTTTCATCTCAAATACCTGCACAGGCTAAAATAGGTTTGGAAATAACAATGAAGAGGAGCTGAGAGGGCTGTGTTGGCACTGTTGTTTAGTTAGAGAGTTTTGTTTTATTTTAATGGAAAACAGCCTATTATGTACTAATTAAGTATTTTAGAAACTGTGTAAACATAAAAAGAATGAGAGGGGAAGGCTGACAATATTTGGAATACATTTAAGGTTAATTGGAGACATCCTGTGTTGTATTCCGCAGCTCCTGTTTTCTCTCCAAAACCACAACCAACCAAACTAATGTACTCAGATCTGTTCTTAACCTGGATGCTAATTTAACTGATTTGGGGTCCGAGAATCATAGCAAGGAGCTCTTTAACAATCTGTGGGTAGTTTATTTCCATTTTCATCAGGATACACACAGCGTAAGCTTCTAGCCAGCATCTGGTAATGCGTACGAGCGGGCAGCCCCGCTGGCAGTGAGAGAGGCTGCACGTGCCAAAGCGTGGTCGGGAGCTTAGTCCCAACATGCCAACCTCTGCAGGAGACTCCTCCTATTCAGCCACATCAGCTACTCAGCGGTGCTTTCGGTTGTCTTAAATTTAATACCTTTCGAAACAATCTCTTTCTATTCCTTTGGAACAGAAAGTTTGTTTTCTTAAATAATTTATGAACGTCAGGACAACTTTTAAGTCGGAGACTTTGGAGCTATAAATGTTGCTCCTAATGTTACAAAGCCTGGTTTTATTACTTTTAAAATTCTTTTTACTAATTGAATTCATTCAGCATGAATTTGGTGTCAGAAGTAAGTTACTGTAAAAAAAGTAATGAGAGGAAACAAAAGGGTAACCTTTTTGTTTCTCTTCCCAGTCAAATGTATGTGAGTCACTTCAGTATGTCATTGCGTTGTTCTAGTCCGTATGTTAATGACACAGCTGAGCTTTGATTTTATTAGTGCTATCTTTTTGATGAGTCTGAATCAACTCTAATTTGGCTATTATTTTTAGCTACACAAGAGCATGCCTCTGTTTTAGGAATGAAAGGTTGATCTGCTTGTATTTATATCCTCTTAATGTACTTCAGCTGCACACCCAGTACACATAAGCTCTGCTCTCAGCTGTTACTTTGAAGGCTGCTTTCCGTGGTTGTTTCTTCCCCTTCCCCCCTCTCTTCCCCCACCCCCCGAGGAATATCCAGGTAATTCTGTGCTGGTTTATCCATGTGTCCTTTATGTAGTATTATAAGTTAAAATTTTTAAGTCTTACATTAAAAAGAAAAAAAATCTGAAATATTTAAGTTTTACTCTTTTGAGTTTCTGTAATGATAGCAATTTATCTTCGGCTTTGTTCTTTACATTCTCATTAGATTCTGAGCCAGAAAAGGAAATTTTTTGCGATAATGTACTCATGAATTTGATAGAAGCCTCCAAAAAATGTGATTAAGGCAGTATTAAGGTCACAGACATATACAAATAGTGTGTGTTTGTATTAGCAATAAAACCTTGGATGAAAAAAATTGCACAGAACTTAACTTAGTCATGGAAATGTGGAGTTAGGATCCTGCTTCTCAAACATGATTATGTCGCCTGTTTTAATTACGCTCTTGCGGCACATTTTTTTCTTCCTCTTTTCATGCAAATGTGGTTGTCTGCCATAGAAGGTGTTTCCCATGGAAGTTGTCCTCACTGTGTATCCTAGACATCGATGGCAATACTGAAATGCTTCAGGAATCGAGTTGAGCTTTTGCTTCACTGACAGGACTGAGAAGGGAGTACTATGAGCTGACTCAAAAGATGAGGCATCAGAAAACTTGAATTTCTCTATAGGGTTCCCTCAGGGCAGTAATGCCTCTGGGTTCCAGTAGGAGACTTGGCACCAGTGAAAGGACTGGAAGTATTTTCGACTTGCCAGTCTTTCTGGATGGTGTATTGATAACTGAATGTAGAGTAGGTGTTTGTGTAAGATGTCTCTTAATTTTAAAATGAGTTTTCTTTTAAATGTTTCTATTCTGAATAAATAAGATATTGTTTTAACAAGCTATTCATCTGAAGATAATCCTGAGAGAACAGAATCAGGGATGCCGTTATCTTTTTATTGAAATTTATCACCATATATATATATATATATATTTAACATAACGTTTTTTCGACTCCAGAAAAAGGATAAGTATGTGTTTAATTGTGAGAATGATAGAAATTGGGAGAGGAATGACATTTGATACGTCTCAGTGAGCATTACTTTATGTAGTTGAACTGCAATCCTGAATGTGTCCTTTGTTTTTCTCCATAGCATAGAAAAATGATCTCTGTAATAGCTAAAAAATTGCCAGTGTGATTCCACTGAATTTCTGAGTCTGATCAGGAGGCAGAGTATTACAGATTTTTTCATCAGTTAGGGGCTGGAAGTTGGAGATCTTATTAGGATTTCCTTCAGGGCAAACACAAAGGGGGTCCAGAGATACAGTTTATGGCTGAAACATTACAGGCCTTTTATCTGATGTGCAGCAATGGCTGTGTTCACATAGAAAGGATCTTTAAAAACATATTAAATGCCTTTAGTAACTGCAGTTCCTTTGAGTAAAAATTGTGTTGGTTTTTTTCCAGTTTTACTGTGTGACAGCTCTTGCCAAATATTGCCTTCAGTGCATGCAGATTGAAGGCAGAAGCACAACAAAAAATGAAACAATTTCAGGTGTTGGTGTGACAGCTGAGGGTAGAAATGAAAGTTAAAAGAATGAAATGACATGAGGAAGACAAGGCAGCCGTACGAGTAAGATGACTAGATCTTTGGGGAGTTTGAAATAAAAAGGCAATTTGCAAGATAATGCAGAAATTAATGTAAACTTGGGGAAGCATAGAGGCAAACAAGTGACTGTGAATCCTGTGTTGCAGATGAAAAGTGAGGTGTAACAATTCTACATTTGCTTCAATACCAACAAGCGGAAGTTTGCAATCATGCACTCCAGATCAGAAATGAGAAACTGAAGAAGACTCGCCAGCAGAAATGGATTTTATACCAAGATCCAAAAGCCATTTTCCAGAAATGCTGTTTTTTTGAAACTGCTCCTGTCCTTATGTTGTTGTTTTCACTGTAAGAACACTTTGAAATAAATGCCGAATGGAGCAGGACTTTGTTGTGGTTCAGCTGGTATAGTCCTATGTTTGGTTTGGGGTAGGAATACTCCTGTTAGCACACTGGTGTTCCTGGTTGTTGCTCAGCAGTCAAGGCCTTTTCTGCTCCTCACGCCACCCCACCAGCGGGTGGGCTGGGAGTGCATAAGAAGTTGGGAGGGGACACAGCTGGGACAGCTGACCAAAGGGATAGTCCATGCCACATCGCGTCATGCTCAGTGTATGAAGCTGGGGGAAGAAGGAGGAAGGGGGGATGTGTCCAGAATTATGGCGTTTGTCTTCCCAAGTGACCATTATGCGTGATGGAGCCCGGCTGTCCTGGAGATGGCTGTTTCACCGCTGGCGTGCCGGGGAGGCCAGTCCGGCAGCACCTCACTCACACATTCTGTAGGGTCCGCTTCCTGCAGTGCTGAAAATATTTATGCTGATTTACAGTGATAAATAATCAATAATATCACCATTTGATATAGTACTTATTGCTAGCAACCACTGTAATCAATTAATTAGCTTCTTATTACAAAGAATCCATTACTCCAGCACTGGCAAGTGGAGTGCTTCGTACCTGCATGTCAAAGTAATCTTACAGCTTTGTTTTCATTATTTATCGTTATGTGGAGCTCGGAATGACGGTCACTACCTGTCCCGAAACTGAATCAGTATGATGAAATGCAAAGGGGAGTAATAGGGACATATTGCAAATAAAGGATAATTGCAAATAAATCAATAACTAACGGTCCCTGAATGCGTTCACTAGTTCATTGTAGTGATAGATGGACCTCTGTAAACCCTGCGTGCCTTATAACAGTTACTGAGATGATGACAACATGTACTTTAGTCACATGAAAAATTAGTGTATGCTAGATACTGAGAATATAAATGCAATTTTTGAGGTTCCTGAAAATGCCTTAGAAGTGGAGTATTCATTTGAGGAAAAATAAAACTTGTTTGTTAATATTTGGAAATTTAATAAAAGTGGGCAAAATTTGAAACTTACTTGAACCTCTGGCATCAACATTTGAACATTAGTAGTGGTAGGAGAATTTTTAGGAGAAGATACCTTTTTCCTTTATTACAAGTGCAAGGTAGGATTGTGTCAAACTAAACAACCTAAAAAATAATAAGAGTGTTCCCATACTATTTTACAGTGCACGTGTTAGAAATAAAATCAAAATGACTTCAGATGAACTGCACTTTGGAACATCCATAAATGAATGTATGATCTTGTACCAGCTTCTAAGGAATTTTATCCTCTGTTTCGGCACTGCTGTTTCCATAAAGTTTTCCACTTGCACACACGTGGTGTTTTGGGGGGGTTAGCTGGCACTTTGTCATCCTCCTTATTTTGCACAGAATATGTAAGGGCGGTGCTTACAGTTCTGGGACCGTGTGTCATTGCTGCTGCTTTGCTTAAATAGACATTCTATGTAAAAAGTCTCTCTAAAATTGCAGGTAACCCTGGGAGAACCGCGTGTAAAGGGGAAGAATGTAGCGATTTCTGTTTGCACGGGGTTTGAGTTTCATGGCAAATCTGTCCAGCAGCTGACATGCCAGGAAAATCGTTCTGATGAGGATCTTGCTATTATTTCAGAAATCACGGGCTTGTGAGTTTGCCGTCTTGATCAATGGGAAGACACTTTTCACAAAAGACAAAGCACGTGCTGGAGGAAGGAATTAGTGAAGAAACACTTGGCAGTATTTTATAGCATCAAAACATTTTGATAGCTCATAAAACTGATGTTTGTTTTAATGATGATCTTTTGGACTAAACTTTGTAATGATTTAACAAGCCTGTGTTGGGAGAAGATGATACGTTAATTTTAATAATTATAAATGGGTATTTGACATACCAACCTTAAGCATGACAGGACCCGTATGGGTAGGAGTCTTTTCATTTTCTGTTTCTTTTAATCAGTGCTTATGGCAAGTAGCAACAGTTTTTTTCAGAGAACAAATTTTTTTGGTTTTCTAGTTTGAAGAAAAACAACATCCACTACATGCAGCCATACTTATAATTGGTAAACGCACATTCTTCCTCTTGCTTTGCATCTTGCACACTGGTTTTCTATATGAACATAAAGGTACGTGTGCGTATGACATTGATGTAAGTTCTGTATGTGTGCAACACGTATAGTCTTTAGTAGCTATGATATAATTAAAACATTTGATATTTATTATAGAGCAATGCATTAGTCCTAACGTTACAACAAATGAGCCTATTTCTATAAACTGCATTCAGAGAGATTTTAGTGTGGTCTTGCAATGTTTAAAGGACCAGTGTTTGCCCATGTAAATCTCTCGCCTTCCAGCCTACTGTGCAACGACAGGATTGGTTTTCTAACGTGCATTGGGATGCTGTAGACAGGGAGGTGGGTTTCATATTATCAGGTATTCAGAGGTCCTGTATATTTCTCAACCAGTAGAAAGGGGAACCCCTTCCCAAATGAAACCCCACCCAAACAGAAAAAAACCCCAAACAGAACCGGTAACAGTTGGGATGAACTTTTCACAATTCAATATTTGAGTGGAAAGACAACACGGAAGAAATAACCTGGTAATTCCATAGAAACATCGTACTGACATTTATATTATACTGTGTAAAAATAGTAATTTTATGTCTTTATTTAAAGTTTAAAACTACTTTGTTGCTTAGTACTTGCAATAGAAATAGATGCAAGCTAAACTCCTACAGCTGTTTAAAAGCACCTAGTTTAATTAAAAATCATTAAGGCAAAATTTTGGCCAAAGTTTCTCTCCTGAAGATGGTTTGTGGATGTGTTAGCTACTTGTTAACGCTATACCTTAAGAAGAAAACAGCTTATTTATGTTGTTTACTTCTGCAAGCTGGTGTGTTTGCAGTCGCCGTCCGTAGCCACGGTTCAGGCCACGGGGAGCTTGTACCTTCTGCGCTGCTCTGAAAGAGCCAGACCCGTCCTTGGCTCAGCCCGGGGCATACCCACAGCCCCCGTTTCTTGCGATGGCAAAGGGGAAAAAACACTGCCCGCTGCTGAGAGAGGATGGTGGCACCGGGGCTGGGGGCTGAGCAGCAGCATTATCTCCCAGGGCATGGGAGACAAGGCGGTGGCGGCAGCAGCCTGGCACCTGATGCTCGTTGGTGGTGGATGTGTGGGCGGCTCGTTACACATGTGAAGCCTCCTTAACAGGTTACACATGTGAAGCCACCTTAACAGGTTACACATGTGAAGCCTCCTTAACAGGTTACACATGTGAAGCCTCCTTAACAGGTTACACATGTGAAGCCTCCTTACTTCCCCGCCGGAGACAAAGGAGGCTTGAACTGCATCAGCAAGAAGGCAGGTATGCAGTGATCATAGAATCGTAGTTTATGGTGAAAAAGAGCTTCAAGATCATGGAGTCCGACCATAAACCTAATGCTGCTGAGCGCTGCCCACCAGGGCTGTGTCACTGGGGACAGAGCAGCCCCTGTGGCTTCTAATGGGACCCGTTCCCAGGGAAGGTAAGGGTGTGCTTTGTTTTGGTGGTGATGTTGAATACGTTTTGTTTTCGTAGCAAAACTGCACTGTGCTCGAATGGCACGCGAAAAAGTATTTTTCCAATACAGAGCTTGGATGGAACACGATTTCATTAAGCACGCGAGAAGGCTGTTTTCGTTAGGTGTGTTTTCTTTTTCGCTTGGACCTCAGGTTAGCAATACAAATGTTTGATGGTAACTTATCGCCTAATGGGCGCTGAATTTGAGCATGTCTTTATTCACGTTTGTTGAATGTTTTTATTCTTTTAATGCTGGGTTCCCAAACAGTGGGCAGCAACCTAGCAGTGACTAACTCTGGCCTTAAGTCAGTTTGTGTACTGCAATGGGAAGAATCAGTCTTGAAGCACGGATTTGATATAGGTTGTGATTTAATAAAAATGATACCGTGGCATCCGTGATCCCATACGGTGCATCAATGTGTATGATCTAGGGGACTCTTTATACGTTTACATCTGGATATGTGATGTTTAATAACTAATTTCTTTATTCATTTGGCTGCTTCAAGGAAGCAAACAGAAATCAGACAACTTGTTTGAAGGAAGCATTTAGATTTGTTAATTGACTCTACTGTAGATGCATCTGTAGCAGAGAAAACTGATATTAATCACTATGAACAATTTTTAAGAAGTATATAGAAAAAGATGATACTGCATCATATTTTTGATGCCTATCGTATAATGAGCATTACCTCTTTAACGTGCCTAATTGAGTTGTATGGCATATGCAGCATGCGCTGCTGTAACTTAAAATATTGCGGAAGTTTAATTGCACGGTAATAAAAATTTAAATCTACAAAATAAAATTATAATTGCTAGAAGGTTCTATGTTTTATTGCACCATTGTTTGTTTTAACGTTTATCATAAACATAGTAGCTTTTTCAAGAATAGGCCTTTTAAAGGAAGGGATAGGGCACATCTTTGGGAGCAGCAAAGGGTTATTTGTGACTTGCAGAACTGCTGTGAAAATCCAGGCAACCACGTGCAAGCCTTGTATCATCATAATTTATTGCAGCGTTTTCGTTAATGTTATTTTACTTCTCCCTGGCAAATGATCAAGCTGAGTTTTGTAACAGTGTTTTCACTTGTTTATGGAAGCTTAAGTTATATGTGTAGTTGTGCTGTACGTCTGTATTGTATGAATATAGATTTTGTTTTGCGCTTTGTAAAAGGTTAACTATCTCCGTGACATATAATACCATTTTGCAAAACAAACAGAAGCATATTGTTATTCTGTGGCGATGCTGTGATGACAGGAATCAGGTCAACACCTTCAGAATTGCTACCAGTAAGGTAGTACTGAGCTTATTCTTTTACTTGTCATGATTTTACATTCATGATTCCTCTTAATGGTAATCAGAAGTGGATATTTAGAATCCAGGCATAGCAGTACCAGCACAGACATTATACCTTAGAGTTGTAATATTGAATTGCATAATTTTAATCTAAGAAATTAATTTTAATAGCACGTATTAAGTTAAATTCCCACCATCAAGGGGTAGTAAATTAAAAGTTGGATGATCATTATATCACTTTATTGAGACTGTAACTGAATTTATCACTCAGAATTATTACTACGTTCATGTACTAGAATATTTCACTGTGACTCCTCACCTTATTGACTCAACAGAGATCGTTGGTCGTGCTATGTACACCCTGTAACAGACTAGATTAATCAAAAGAAGGAGTTAAAAATACATATGATGAGGTAGCTGGGATGTAGAAGTGATGGAAGGAGCTGCATGTAGTATTTCTGCACAGCATAGATATCCTTTCTAAGACAGAGCAAGGCTTCAATGAATAATTTATTTTGAGGACTGTTCCTTCTCTGGAAAAACGATCTGTTCATCTTTATAAAGCTTAAGTATTTGTTTTGCTTTCAGTGTGGGTGCCGAGCACCTTAAATCTCCTAATTGTTCCGTGGTCAATCCTGAGCGAGCTCAAGGAGCCGTTCTGTGGTTCTCAGCTCTTGGCCCGGAGGCTCCACGCTCTCTGTCCTCTGAGCAGCTCCGCAACCCGTCGGGCACGTGACTCTAGTGTACGGATCATGCTACAGTCCCCACATTCGAGTGGCATGTTTATCCTTAACGGCATCATCCTCAACGTTGTTGCTTTAAACTGGTAAATGTGCTTTATTTCGGTGTTTGCTGAGAAGTTTTTAAGTTCTAGTAGAAGCGAAAACGTTCCAGTTGTTTTCTTTCTGTAGGGTTGGGCAATATGTTTTTCATAGAGTTTTTTCCTTTTATACCTTTACCTTCTGAAATAGTGGCAAGGAAAGAAGCTGTAGCGCTAAAAACTGGAAGATGCTGCTTTTCAGTGACGGTTATTTTTATAATTGCTAACTTCCTCCTATTCTTCAAGTCTCTCCGATTATTAACCGTTGAGAAATATGGTTTCAATAGCCACAATAAAAGAAACAAAACGCTAGTGAAGTGCAGCAGCTTTCGATCTTCAAACTTATCCATCTTATTGTAGACAAATAATTTCTGTAAAGTTACCAATAAGTACTAACGAGAGCTCTAGTCAAAAAGATATCAAGTGTCCGTGATATAGTTGTACATTTATAGTAGCGCTGCTTTCTAGTCCTTTATTGCATAGGCAACGGCTGTAGGAAGATTTCATTTGGCAGATCCTTAAACCTGACGTTGTCAGGAGCAGTTTTGAGTTTAAATTTACTGTTAGCACCAGTTCACAAACTGTCTGAAGAGCTGCATGAATACGCTAGCCCCGAACGTGAAGTCAAAGCAGTTTTGCCATTGCTTTTTTAATTAATCAGACTTTTACTACCTATTACGTATTATCTTCATGTTTATTTTATTTAAAAAAAAAAAAAAAAAAAGTCAGAGTTATAGACTGAATAAGGAGGATTTATGTGGCCACAACCTTTGTGGGTGATTTTTATGGTTTTTATTAGCAAGTCAAGCAAGATGTAGTACGCAATAAAAGTTTTACTATGCGCTCCTGCTATCGCGTTCAGCTTCCTTTCCTTACATTTCAGGTGTTTGTAACATAATTGTGGGCACAGTTGAAATAGTAAAACAAAGTGCAAATGTGTTGTAGTACAGTTACTGTAAGCATTTTGAAATTGAGTTGTTTCAGTATCGAAAATAGTATGACGTTGGCTACTGACTGTTGTGCTGATGGCAGTCCGCTCAGCGGATGCGCTAAAGATCTTCATTCAATTTTTTTCGTAGCCTGGTAGGAAAGGGTAGCTTATTACTTCAGTTACAGAAAACATGAGAAAGAAGATAAAATAATGCTCGGCTACTAAATTTTATATTAATTTTCTTGTCGCTTTTGCAGCAAAGCACTTAATACTCATTCACTAGTTCCCTGCTTAGTGTTTGGTCCCTTTTGAAGCCAACTATCTCCATTGCAACAAAACTAAGCTACTCGGGGAACAGAGTATCGGGATTTTCATCAGGGGAAAGAGGGAAACAGGAACAGGTTTGAATCTCTTGAAAATTTACTTTGAACCTTAAAATAATTTTAAGTGGTGTCTTGTATCATCTTAACGGTGGTCATTATTCGTATCTTTCCTTAGGAATCGTCTGATTCTTGTAAAAAAAAAAAAAAAAAAAAAAAAAAAAAAAAAAAAAAAAAGTTGAGGAAAAGTAAAAACCGGATTGGGAAATTTTGTACTGTAGTTTGCTTTTTAAAAATGTTTTAGCTGATTTGACATCATTTATTTTTGATAGTCTGATGATTAAGATTCATTCATTGTGAGCAATTACAGCCAAGACTATTTTCATTCTTATTTATGTATTTGTATTTTAAAAATTTCTTTTGTTTACTGCCACTATTTGAGTGTATGTGCTCTTACTTACCTTAGATTGTTTTGAAAGCTGTGATAGTTTGGACAAAAACTGAGATACAGAGTAAAACTAAAGTCCTGTGGTGAAAACGATATATTTAATACGGAGCTTCTGAGTAGGACTATTGATTTCCATGGGACTGCTTTGATAATTGAGATCTAAAATGTGGAAATTTCAAGATATTGAAATGTGTTTAAAGGAAAAGAAAAAAAAAATTACAAAATATATCCTCCATAATATAAGCATATCAGATCTAGGGGGAAAATTAAGCAAACAATCATTAAAATTGATTCCCCCCCCCATCTCTTTAAGTAAAAAGATAATTTTGGTGGAATGTAAGTGTAGCGATCAGTGATTAGTGCAGTACTTTTCCAAGTACAGAAAAGCAGAGATAATCCTGATTTTTTGTGTGTGAATTGAGAACAGAATATTTCCTTGAAAATATTTAGCGATACAAGTCAGGATATCTTGCTGAATTTTGGACATGGACGGTAGCTGTCCCTGAGAAGAACTTAATTTTCCTGACTTTGTTCTCATTTCTGAACGAAATGTCTAGTATTTGCTTTTTAAATTGAATGTGTGGGTACACCCGCGGGTGTGACTATGATTGTGCTGCTCGTGTGTGTCTTGACGGCGGTCTTAGAATGACCTTGATAATTTTCTGGTTGGAACTACTGATGATGATAGTCGTCAATTTTTGCAAAAATAAAAAAAAAAAAAGAAAAAAGATTGTCCCTCCTCCTCCCTCACTGGAGGACTTTGAATCACCAAATTACAGTCCGATGATCTTTGCCTCAGTGAAGCTTGCATTTATTGTTTTTTTTAGAAATAAAGTAACAAAGTTTGACCTTGCTTGCAATTGCGTAGTGAAGCTAGTTCTTTTCAACTTCAGTTTTTAACATCTGAGTCAGAATAAACTTGGAGCTACGTGTAATGATGATATAGACAGGGCTGCGCTGTGATTTAGATGAACTGATTTGGATGCTTTCTGTTTTGTATAAAACTATACTACATTTTTCTCAGCTGTGGGATGATTTAGATCAGTTCCACTTATCTATTCCTGGCCTTCTGTGTGTTCTGACAAATGAGTCTCTTGCATCTTCCTCAAGGAAACCGAAAGCTGGAGACGTGATCTGAAGAGCCCCGCTATCAGAAGCAAAAAGGCAGTCTATGGTAAAAATTCAGGATGGGAAAGAAAAGAAACATTTCTAAGAGCTTTTAAGGGTAAATTATCTTAATTGCATAATGATTTCCATCAAGACAAGATTGGTGTCTTATTAGGGAGAATTAAGTAATGGTCTGAGACTCTGAAGCTCTTTGGTTTACCACGCGATTTGGTTAAAATGCAGTTCTCTCCTGGAGGATTCAACCTGATCTGGGGTAAATCGCTAAATCCTCATATGGTTCAGGTTCTTAACTTAAGGGGGTGGAAAAAAAAAAGGGCTATGCCTCTTCTCTTGTGGGTTGGTTTTGTAAATGTATCTGTGAGGTCTTAGGGCAGGGAATGCTTTTATGAGTTCTTGCAATCCTGCTTTCTGTAGGGGTCTCTAGGTAAATCAGGAGAATCAGTAACAGATCCTTATATTAGTCGGGGCGGGGGATGTAGATGGGTTTGCACTGTTAACCTTGCCAAGGTCCTACCATTTGAATGTCTTCCTGTGTCTATAAAACAAATGGCCATAAATGATGCTTAATCAGCTCTGCTAATGATTTTGAGAGCTGTGGAAATACTCCTAGTGAATGGGCTGCGGGTCGTGGCTGACTCCTTGTGAGTGGCCGGCGGCCTGTCGCACCCGGAGCGTCAGACAGCAATGACAGTGTAGTGGCTACACGAGACTTTGGGCAGATACGATGCACCATTTGCTTTTACCCTTGTCAGTGGGTGAGGACACGCATTCAAAATGGTTATGGTTCACAGAGATTCTTTCTAGGACACTGTTCTGAATGTAACGCTCCTTGCCTTGGATGAGAAAGCAATGGGATGTTTAATTTCACAGGCAGGAAATGTGTTATTTTCTCGTTTATACTGATGTAAGAGAAAAGCTTAATCGCTTTTCGTGTTCATCATAGTACAGATGTCTAGTATGTTGCAGATACAGGAGCGAACAAAACCCATAATATATTGCTTTGGCTCCTTAGCACTCAACACGTGCGTTTCTTGGGTTTTGCGTGCACATTGCCCTTGCCTGTGCTGAAGTGGGGTCAGTCTTTGCAATCAGTGTTTGTAATCAACATGTTTCACAAAGCCTTGCTATGCAAAGCCTCAACTTGTGCAATGGACTCTCTGTTACCCTCAGGATTTAGCAATTGAAAATAATAGAATAAGGATTAAATAATGACACCTCATTGCCAAAACTTGTTGCTGGGGGGGGGGGGGGAGCTATCTTTATATTAGCATTTTTGAGGCTTTTTTTTGTAGGAAGTTTTTACGATAACTGTACCGCATTTATTTAACAGTGATAAAGATTTGTATCTGGGGGAAAAAAAAGTAAAATCTATATTGACCTTTGTAATTTCACAGGTATCTTGTTTGTGTCCCTTTTGAGGAGCTCAGAGCCTACATACTGAGCTATGCCTCACATAAATTGAAGTTCCGATGAAGCTTTGATAAATCAATACAGAAATAATATATTTTGGAAATACTGTGGGACAGCTGATATTTCTTCTAAACTCCTCGGTACCTTTCTCAGGCAGGAAACCAACTCAGCAGCAGATTCGATATGTTTAAACTGTGGCTTCCAACTGTGCTGTACTGGGGAGCTACTGAAATCAACGTTGCACCTGGCCATGGCCAGCGATGGTATCATTCAGCGTTCACGGCATTCAGACCTGAAGTAGGAACAATCACTACGAATTATCTCAACATCTAAGGCTGAATCTCAAGTTCTAGTAAAATAAAGGATTGTCACAGCAAAGGAGGTAAAAACTACAATTTCAGAAATGCTTCGGCAATTCAGTAAGGAATGATAGAAATACTAATATTTTTTTATATTATCCTCTTCTTTTTACTGTATTTGTGAATTTTACAGCAGCATCTCCTGAAGTAGTATCTGGGTTTTTCCACTGAAAAATGCAGGACTGCAGACTCATTTTATTCACTCCCAAATTTGGAAAATGTGTGTTTTTTTCTTGAAACTGGCTGTAGGGATCTGCAGGAATATTATGGCTGAAACAATCAGAACGTGACATGTATTCCTATAAAAATATGTAACTTTAGCCACAAACATATTATGATTTGTTCCTGGAATAGCAATGCAAGATTACTTTAATCTTTACTGACTTGTACTTTACATATTTATTTCCTAATTCTCAATGTTTCTGATTTATTTTAGCTTTTCTTCCCCGCATAGTTAACCTTTCTCTGCAAAACTGTTCTTATCTGTGAGATAAGAAGGATTTTTAATTCTGTTAATAATTATCTTCCACATGTTTCAAATAGAATTTTAAGAATGTAGGTGTTCGTTTGAGGTTGATTTTTTTTTTTTTTTTCTTTTTTGCTTCTTAGTACTCCCTGAAGTACACATAAGTAAGTGGAAAACTGTTAGTTAGCACCTTAGTACAAGATATAAGTATCTTGCTAATACCTGAGTTGAGACAACAAAGGGTGTTTTTGATCATCTGCTCTCCATGATACCCAAATTCTGTCTTGCTCTCCAGCCAGAGAAGAAAGATACGACCGATGTCCTGTGTCAGTCACTGCTCTAAGTCCCTGCTGTTCCATGGAAATGGAGTCCAGTGTTCTGGGAGTGTGATTTCTGAGCATCATTGAGGCAGCTTGAAGCTAAAGTTTTGCATATCTGTAAAAGCTTACAAAATAATTGCATAGGATAATAAAGTTGAGAAGTTTTTCTGCAAACAAAACTCTGCATGTAGCTTCTTAGCTTCAAGGAGGAAACATAAATATGGTTTAGATGGAGCAATACTTAGCAGTGAACATCTGCAGCTCCTTTCAGTCCACCGAAAAATATCTTCTAGGTCTTGGGTCTGTAATAAGTACGCTTTTACTGATCATTAGGTCATTAACTTAATTATTTTCATAATAATTTAAAAAGTTTAACTCGGGTTAATAGCATCCTTACAGAACGTGCAGTGTAGAGAACTTCTGAAATGGGAGAGGAAACGATATTCCCTTGATGGTCTGTAGTTCTGAAATTTGCTCTACCCTCATTCCTGAAAGTTAACACAATGGCTACCATCAAGTGCAAAAAAATTCTTAAAAAAAAAAAAAAAAATTGTTGTTAGTGGTTATCCCTGCTGTGTGTGTGCATTTTCCGATTGAAGTACATTGATTTTACTCCCTTCTTAGTCTTAGTGGTTGATGGGCATTTTAAAGAGTACGGTAATTCCAGTCTTTCCTTTAAAGCTTCTCCCAGCAGGATGTCCTGAAAACATTGCAAACGTGAACGATCAGCTGAGTCTTCAGAAAACTATGGTCTTTGTAAGTGGTTTTGCAATGACTAGTGTAGTCCTTAAAATATATTGTGCACGGTTACCCTCCTTACATTCTTTAATGACAATCTATTTTTAATAAAGCCATTTAGCTTGGTTAATTAGTGTTAGTAATAAATCTCCTAGTCTGCTGACTAATCTTAGCAAATATCTTCCACCACACTGATAGTTAGTCTTGCAGCCTCATTTTCTATACCTGTATGTGTACTTTTGGCTTTTTATCAGCATTATACTTGCAAGAAAGTCTTTTTAAGAATACCTTCAGCCTCTTGATGCAAGTCATAGAGCTCACCTTCATGGAAAATAACGGTAGGAAAAAATAGTCAATGGAAAATGGCCTGTGCCAGTGATCTCACAGAGGAAGGCTGATATAAACCTTCATTCCCAGTTCTAGTCCAGTGTTTTAGGCCAGTAGTATGCCATTTTTCTTATCCATTTTTTTTATCTTGTGGCTTCTTGCAGCCATTGAAGCTTCTTTCTCTAGAATTCAGCCCCTTACTGTTCTCAAGTAGAGAAAAGGATCTTGTCCAAGCAATGGTGATCTCTGGGAAATGCTGCCTGGAGTTACTCACAATCACAATTTACGTATATACGTGAAGTCAAAGGCCAGAAAAGGTTTTTTACCTGTAGCTGCTCTCCTTTGCGTTGTATTTTTTATATATGCATACGCAGCCCTCCTCTCTTTGTGTTTGTATGATTTTTCCATTTAAAATCATAGTGGAAACGATTTCATTTAGCTGAGAAATCGGTGATTATGCCACAGATCGTGCTGTGCTGGGCTTGATAGTAGGGCTGAACTTTATTCTTTTCATCTTCAGTAGGGGAGATATGCATAAGAAAAATAAAGAGAAGGAAATAAAATATAAATGGAGTGATTTGGACAATGAGAGGAGTTCTTCCCTTCGGAGCTGAGGAGCTTTCTGGCTGCCAGGTGATGAAATTGAAAAGTTTCTAGAAATTAACCTCTCTTAATCGTGAGACAGTCCAGTGCAGCGTAGATCACTGCGTCTTAAATTGGTCACTTTAAACTCAGTGTTAAACAATTTTAAAATGTTTGTTTTCTGTTTACAGGAAAAATAAGCAGTTTACCTGAATTTTGACTTTCCTCCATGAAATACTTACTAAAACCAGAGATAGTCCTGAATTTAATATAGGGGATTTTATACTAACAATTTAACAGCCTTCCTTTTTAATCATCATGTCTTCTTCCAGTAGCGGGTACATAAATGACTTGCAATAAAAGTATCAGGCCAGTTTTTTTCCACTTACACCCACATCATTGCGCTAACTTTGTTATGAGTATAAACAACACAATATTTTATTTGTCTCTTTTTGCTATATCTCACCATAGCCACAGCGTAGAGTTACTTTTTTCCCCACTGTTGTTATGTGGAGCTACGTAAGTGGGTTTTTTTTCTGTTTTGGGGGAAGAAAGGGTTTGCTGGTATAAATGGTGGATTTAGGCTTGGTTGCAGATAATGATTAGTAGCGATGGTTCACCTCTTTTTAGAGCAATGCTATGTTGATAGAACTGTCCAGAAGTTAACTCGTAGGGAGATAATTTTAAAAGGACAAATGAATAAATCTCGTAGTATTCAGTTGCTCACTACAGGCCCCAATTTTACAGGTATGCCCGCACTCCGCTTTAACAATATGTATGAAAATGAGTAAAATCAGGACAACAGTGATTTAAAAAATTGATGAAAATTGATCAGAGGAGAAAAATAGAGTGGAAAAAAATAAGACAAAATTGCGTTTTCAAAATAATAACATAGCAAGTAGTACATCGTATGAACTTAAGCGGTGCTTCTGAGAATTGATAATTGTATTTGTCTCTTCTGGACTCAGAATCCCCTGTTGATACCCAAGTGAACCCCTACCTTGTGCATGCTAAAGAAAATCCTCAACCCCTGAAATCTGGGGAGTACAAACTGAGCAACCTTTTGAAAATGCATGACTTAGCAGTGAGCTGGTAGGAACCATTAACAGTACATTAATTTTATTGCTATATACATGTTGAGTTTTATTTTTCAACAGGTCATTAAGGACCATTTGCTTTAAGTAAATTTCCAAAAAACTACTGGCAGCAGTCAGGGGGACGTTCTCTCTGAAGAATGTGAAAGTGGAAAAAATGGTCATGAAATGTGGTGGGAATAATAATACAGTAAACCACCTGGACAGAACTGTGTACAGATTATGAGATTCATCTTTTATGTGAGAAGGGTGGGATTTGGTTAGTAGATACAAAAATGGGCACCAGCGATGACTGTAAACTCAGGTTCCAGGAAACTGAATTATAATGCTGAATGTTTTTGCAACTTGTATTCGATTCTGGTTTATTCCCTTGGGTCAAAAATCAGAAGAGTTTAAACTTAGATTATTTTAAGTGTGCAAATAGCCTGTAAGCGAGGGTGTTTCAGGGCTTGCTAGCCACAGGCTTGAAGAAGAATAAGCATAAAAATCTAAAAAAAAAAAAAAAAAAAAAAAAAAAAAGTTAGAGCTAGTAACAAAGTTCGGACACCTTGTCTAGCTGTGAATGTAGTGTTAAATTAATTTTTAAAATAATCAATACTTTCATCATTTAAATAAACTATATGGACTATACTGTAGCCTATTTTTTTTTTTTTTTGACAGCGTCTCCTACAGTATTTTTTTTTAACACCCTGCCCAATTTCAAACAAATCTGACAGAGGAGTAACAGACTCAGAAGTACTGAGGTTCCCATGCGTTTCAAGAAAACAGATCCCTGTTGAAGAAAGGGTCCCTTTCAGTACCCTGTTGGCTGCAGGTGGCCACAAATTCAAAGAGGGGAGGGAAGCTGCAAACCCTGCTTTTTGGGAAGAGCTTCAAATGGAGCTCGGACCTTGTTAGATGCTGTAGAATCCCATCTCAAGGCACGCAGCTAATGCACACAGAGCTTGGGTTAGCATGTTTTGTTCGACACAGCAGCTATTCAGTCCTGAATCTGGCTTTTCTTGGAAGTCCAAGAGGTTATTAAATGCATAAATCGAGATTTTTTTTCAGAGAAGAATGACGTTAGATTAAATTCTCTGTGTAGGGAATTAAATAAAAATGGCCCATTTAAAGAAATTCTGAACTTTCACTAAATGTATTTATAGTAATTATGGTTGTCTATTTGATTCTACGGCAGAAGGTGGAAATCGGTATCCACTAGATGAGAATTAATTCTTTCTTCTAGTTCATAAGATAGATAGAAAATGTTCTACTGACTTAGGAGACCAAAGTTGCTTTTTTATGATTTGGATTTTTCCCACCAGAACCAGTGTATCAAAAATACAGAACAGAATCTGCTTCGTGTATGTATATTGCTAGGTTCCTTTACATTTCTCTGGAAACTGGAGAATGCGAAAATCCAAACTCACGGTTTTTACATGCCTTAAAGCTGATGTAGTTCTTTAGACCTTCATCAGCATTCATTGAAACTTGTATTTGTGGAGGGGGGAGAAAAAGGATCCCTTGGGAAACTGTGCTTGCTTTCTGCTAGGATGAACGTTTCCCACTGTTCAGATCCTCACGTAGGCATTCCTCTTCGGCATTAAGATCATTTCGCCAGTAACCTTTTAAATAACCTGGTAAGTCTTACTCTGCCTACAAGAACCACTGGAAGATCTATAATGCCCAGATGATCTTCCCAACCTTACTCGCTTACTGTTCGCTTTCTCCTCGCCGGCTCTCTGCACCTTTCCTGTAGCCCCAAGGGATTGCGTGGCTTTCCATGGAAGGTACTTCTGCCGTCGCCATATGCAGTATTGCCTCCGTCACAGTTTATATTGTCTTCACTTGGGACAAGAAAGATGCCCATGCAAACATTCTTCAGTGCCTTTTGTATGGTTAGTACAGCGTTGGAAAATGTCATGTATTATTTTGGAGAGACGCTTATCTAAGGTGCGTCTGAAAAATTAGCAGTAGTGGCATGAGAGTTTCAGATATATGCTAAACACAGTATCGCACTAAATTTAATGTATTTTGTGGATAGAAAATAGTTCTATTTCTCTTGTTTAAACTTCAGAAAATCTGTGTTGTGAAAATACTGCCTATTTGCGGTTTAATTATGACCTTTTTTAATGCCCCTTAACTCAAGCAGAATCACAGGTGAAGGCTCCATCACCTTGCCTTTTTTTTGTTATTTTTTTAAGATGTCATTGTCTTCTCCTCCTCCTTCCCTCCCAGGCCTCGCACACAGAGATTACAGTTCTCCATTCAAAGCTTATTCGATGTTTATCATGTTTAGTAATTGCTGTAAAAATGCCACTTGTGTTTGTGGCTAGAATTCATAAAGCGTATGGCCTAATTTTTTAAATGGATGCTTTACCTAGTAAGTATACCTGCATAAACAGAAAATGTATCATATATTATTCTTTTTTTTTTTTTTTACATGTAACCTGTTGTTCCCAAATCCTTTATCCTTGTTTGATATTTCGTAAAAGAAAAAGATAGAGAATGGCAAATGCTCTGCGTAGGCACAGTAAAAAAATATGAAGCTGGAGATAATAAAAACAAAAAGCAAATACAAAATGTTTAGCGATTATCTAGGCTTTCCTGGTGGGCTCAGGAAAAGATAACTTTTCTTTAGGGACTAATTCATCATTATATCGTATTATACTAGTTTCCTCCTTTTTTTTTTTTTTTTTTAATCAGTGTATCCCAGAGAAGATTTTTAAGAACTTATCTCCTTGGGAACCATGCAGGCTGACTTGCAGCATAAAATTGTGTAGGTGATTATACGAGACTTATACACAAATTGAAATTAAAGTTGTAGTCTTGTAGTTCCTTGTGCAAAGTTATGGAGGTAAAACTGCACAGGAATGATTGCAAAACCCTGTCCTGTTGCCCCCTACTACTTTTCCTCCTTCTTACCATATAAATACATACGTACACACAGATGCGCATCCACACGCATGCGGGGAACGATCTTTGCAGGACAGAGAATTCTTTGTGAGGGTTGGCATGAGGAACTTTTGAAATAGCTTATAGCCTGAAGATTCCTGTGAAATGAGGTGATACTGATCTGCGTTGTCTCTGCAGAGTTTCAGGTTTTCCATTTATATAGCGAGGTGGTGAGGAAGAGGGAATTTGGCAGTCGCGTGGAGAACCGTGCACTTTGTGGTGTGGGCCAAACCGTGCGATCTGGGCTGTACTCTGTTGGAGTCCCTTTTAGACCACACCTCCCAGTTTTCTATTTCATTCTCAAACTTTTGTTTTCATAGAGCTGCTTCTAGGAAGAGCAGGCCATTAAGATCGTGTTGTGTGTGTATAAACAGATTAACAGAATTAGTGCAGATTACTTCTAAGCCAACATCTTGGTAGTTTTTCTCTGTTGCCCCTTCTATTGGGAAGGAGCTCTGTATTAACATCTCAGAGCAATTTTGCATAGTTGTTGCTGTCACTCCTTGATATTCTTCTTTATTGTGATGCCTGTCTGGTTCTGACAACAGCCCGGTGGTTTGCTGAGGCTGCTGCCTGTCGTACTGACGGATGGTGTCTCCCTTTTGCCTGTGTTCTGCCCATTTGTTTCCGTTTCTCTGTTGTCTTAGCCATGGTGAGCTAATGTCATTTTGTTCTGTGTCTGGACGATGCCAAGCAAAATAGGGTCCATCTGCCAAGGGGTGATCAGTCACATGAATCATATTGTGTCCTCGTCTAACACAAGCTAGAAAACTGAGGGTTCAAAGTTCAAAATTCATGTGGTCAAATTTCCCGTCGAAGAAGAAAAATTTAGGGAGGTAGAAAAATCCTTATTAATTATTTAAACCCTCTTCTTGCCTCTCTAGAGCATTAGAAAAGATACATTATTATTTTTTTTATTTATTAAACTACATTTTTGCAATAACAGTAAAACTCTGTAATTGTGCCATCATGTGCTGATTTCTTGCATGAGTAGCCACAGTGAATTGGAGACTTGCATTAGCAACGTTAGCTGCTGCTTAATTTTCCTGGGGAAGCGGTAACTGTCTTTAGAGGCGGACGACCTAGAAGGTAGCTACTGCAGAGCCCGACCTCATGCTGTAGCCATTTTGATCAGTTTAGCTCCAGCAAAGGAGGTTTTGAAGCTTTTTTGGAGCATGTCTTCCATGGATTGCTGGGGCAGTAGGACACTCCGTGCCTTCCAGCTTCTGTGAGTCAGAGCCCACGTGTTTGGTTTTCTTCTGTTCTTTGTTTTGTATCGTGCTTGCTATCTTTTCCATTGCATGCCTCAGACTCAAGTCCATGACTTTTTTAAAAGGAAATTTTGGGGGGGTTTTCGAGCGTGGATTTCAAAGCTGTATCTCCGACAGCTAAGATTTAGCTCCAGAATGGAATTTGTTTTCCTTACCAAACTGCTCTGGAACCCTGAGGCATGTGTATTTCCCTGGGACTAACCATCCCAGCATGGGATCTTTCACGTTGGCACTTTCCAAACACTTGTATAATTTGGCTGAGACAAAAGAGCAACTTTCTAAACATATCTTTAGGAGAGGAGGCCATTGTTTTCAGATCTCAGACGTTCCATTAAAACCAATATATGTCCTTGTAATTCCGTAAGAATATAATTTATAATATTGACCCTTTCAAAGACTTATTATACAAGGAATTAACTTTTTTATTAGAATTGCACATATCCTTTTTCCATTATTGTTCTTCAAAAGCCAAAGCTTTAGTTGCTTCTTCAACTTACACATATAACACTGAGGTCAACGATGAAGGGAGTGAGTCTCACCTGTGTATAAAAATACTGAGTCCCCTGCTATCTAGGTACGACTCTTCTTTACTGGGAGGTGGATTGAGAACTGTATGAATGGCCAGGTGCAGAGGGTGGGCATCAGTGGCACAAAGTCCAGTTGGAGGCCACTACCTGGACTGGATCCAGCATGGACCTCCGGGATACAGTCCGGCTGAAGCTCTTCATTAACCATCTGGACAATGGGGCAGGGCGTACCCTTAGCAAGTTTGGGGATGACACCAGACTGGGAGGAGCGGGTGACACACCAGAGGGTCGTGCTGCCATCCAGAGGGATCTCAGCAGACTGCAGAAATGTGCCTACACGAACTTCATGAAGTTCAATAAGCAGAACTGTAAAGTCCGGCACCTGGGGAGGAACAACCCCAGGCACCATCCAGCTGGAAAGCAACTTGTCAGAAAAGGACCTGAGGGCCCTTGCAGCAAAGAAGGTGAATGGTACCTGGGGCTGCATTAGGAGGAGTGTTTCCAGCAGCCAAGGGAGATGATCCTTCCCCTCTACTCAGCACTGGTGAGGTCACCACTGGAGTGATGGGTCCAGTTCTGGGGTCCTTAGTGCAAGAGAGACACGGACATAGTGGTGGGAGTCCAGCAAAGGGCCACAAAGAAGGTGAAAAGACTGGTGCATCTCTCCTATGAGGAAAGGCTGAGTGAGATGGGAGCGTTCAGGCTGGAGAAGAGAAGGCACGGGGGTGGATCTCATCAATCAATGCGTGCAAATATCTGAAGGGAGGGTGCAAAGAGAACAGAGCCAGGTGTTTTTCAGCGGTGCCCTGTGACAGGACCAGAGGCAACGGGCACAAACTGAACCACAGGAGGTTCCATCTGAACGTCAGGAAATGCTTTTTCACTGTAAGGGTGAGCGAGCGCTGGCAGAGGTTAACCAGAGAGGTTGTGGGGTTTCCATCCTTGGAGATACTCAAAGCCATCCGGACACAGTCCTCGGCAACTGGCTCTGTGTAGCCCTGCCTGAGCAGGAGGGTTGGACCAGATGACCTCCAGAGGTCCTTTCCAACCTCAAACATTCAGTGATTTGATTAGATATAGAAATGCACGTAAACACATACGTAAACATGTATAAATTATATATATATAGTAATACTTTTAGATATATGTGCTATTAATTTTAATGTCTGGTGAATAAGTGTAGACAGTGTAGCTGCAGGACTGGATTTTTTTGTGTGCTGAAATATTCAAATACTCAATTCTGCCTCTTGAAATATTAAAATTCTGCCTTTTTTTTTTTTTTTTCAAAAGTAGAAGAAACATGAGTGGAAGCTTGGGTTGGTCCTCATCTCTTTGTATATATGTGAAGAAGCTCCTATTTCTTCTACTTTATTTCCCCTCTCCCCATTTTAATAACCTGTGAATATGTTTAAAGGAGCTAATGCAGGAGACCATTAAATGTAGAATTTGCCAGAGTCACTCAGTGCCCCTTCCTGACGCAAGAGAAACAAGAGCAACTCCGCCTGGGTCACTGTGGACAGATCAGTCTGTACCCTTGCAACAAGGGTTTTTTTTTTTTGTGGTGTTTTAAACTTTTTAGCTTTATCTGATATATCCCGTCAGGTATTTCAGCATTAAATTAATGTCAGTCATAAATTTGCTGTATCTATCTTTACAACATAGGAAATTCAAGTAATTTCCTTTCATAAATGCTTGCATTAATGCTTTTCTTTTTTTTTTTCCCCCCATGACTGAAAAGTCATTTCTCTGGCCTCGATTGAAAAATATAAAGGTGTGTTTACACTGCAAATAAACGGGGTTCTTACCCTCCTGCCAAAGAGCAAGTGACGGATAACCCTAAAGCCTCGAAGCACGGCGGGTACGATTAACAGCACCCGCAGTGGGACGGGACGGGATGAATGCGCCTTGCCTGGCCTTTTGCCCCAGCTGCCCCCCGTCCTCCTGGAAGCGCGTGCGGCTGGTGCCAGGGGCTGTCGCCTGCCTCCCGCCACCACCTGGGGCACAGCCGGGTGAGGAGGGCAGGAGACGCAGGTGCCCACAGCCTGCGCCGCAAGCGCCGGCACGGGACACGCGACAGCCGCGCCGGGGAGCGAGGAGCGCCGGGCAGCGCAGATTTAATTTAGATCCAACGCGCGGGAAAGAGGGAGCAGGCACATATATCTGTGCGTGCGCCCGTCCGGCTCCGACGCTCCCGCTGGCTGCGGCCTCACGCAGGCACTTATCTCCCCAGCAGTCCCGCCAGGCGGTGTTATCCTCCTGCGAAATAATTCCTGCAAGATTACCTGAGTGGAAGATCCAGAAATTAAATTCATGTCTCCCGAGTCACTGTTCAGTGCTTTAACCTTCAATTTCAGGCTATCGCTGTTTCCTATAGAAATTAAGTTCTTAATTTCTTTCTGCATTAAGGCCCACATTGTAATGGAGAGTTTATTTCATGGGCTTCAGTCTGTTCATTATCATATGTTCTCTGTAACAGCTTTAATGCGGTTTATGGGGAAGAAGTACTCATAGGAGAATGTCAAATGTAGTTTAGCTCCCCGTAATGCAGTTTAATAAGGAATAAAAGTGAGCTGTCCGTGAATAATCGGGGAGAACCGTGTGGATCAGGCTTTGATAAGCTCTGCGAGGGCTTGCTGCAGCGAGGGTATGAATGCACAGCTCCTGGCTACGACCCTTTCAACCTCATTTGTGGCTTTTTCTACCTAACGCAGTAACGATAAGAGAAGCAAATGGTTCCCTTAGCTCCACATTTGCCTCTTCTCCCCGCTCGCTTTTTCCCTGGTAAATGTTCCTTCCCGTTCCTCGCTATAAGCTTTTTGGCTATCATCATCTTACGAAGTGTTTTTATTTCTCATCAGCTCTGTCTGCAACGCTGGCCGCAAGTGCTTACTCCTCGGGGAAGGCACCGGCCATCACTTTAACGGGCGGCGTGGAACCGTAGCAGTAATAATCTGGAGTCACATTGTCTTCTTTTATGGTGCACGCGTGGAATGAGCTGGGTATCTGTAACTTTGTTAGCAAACGAGCATCTTTATCAGAAAACCAGAAAATTTTCAGGGAAGGTCAACAGAGGGAAAGCATATAGTTTTGTGGTTGGTTGGTTTGTTTGTTTGTTTTTCTCATTACCTTTGTAGTTTTTGAAGCAGACTTTGCAGAAAAACCTGAGAGTACTTGTTTTCAAAACCATGATTGTAAAAAGATATTGTCTTAACTTTATTAGGGCTCTTGCATATTCTCCATAGAGTGAAAGGTATGACGCTGTCGGCTCTCCGAAATTTGGGTTGTTTTCTTTTTATTCCCAATAGACTGTGGACAAGAAAGGGGTTGTATAGATTGGGTTAGTCATTTTCTGATAAGCGTTTAACTGCAAACAATCAGCCTGTGGCGATCCAAATATTCTGAACCCCATATATGCTAATAGCTAAATATTTAATTGAAGCGTGCTTATGTTGAACAAATGTAATTTTATACAAAATAAAAGAAATTGTTTTGATGTGTCATACGGGATGAAGTGCTAACTTTTAAGAGAGTTATTTTGAAAATAAATTTATTTATAAATATTTTATAAAGTGTGAACAAGATGTTGAGATTTTATTGAAATAAAATATATTGGCAAGCTTAAAAAAGATATGAGGGAACTAACATTGAGCACTTTTTTAAAAAAAAAAAAAAAAAAAAAAAAAAATCCCCAATCTGTTTTAGAATAGAAAACTGCTGAACTCTAGGGTTTCCAAAAGGTGACTAATATCTGTCTTGACACTTCGTTGACTTTGATACAGTTCTAAATAGTTAACTGCAAAAAGATCCTCCATCAACGTACAATACTGAAAATTTCTTGTAAATTGACAATTCATTTACATTTTTATTATATTTTTAGTACCCATTCAGAACTCCTCTTTGTAAAGAAATGTGGAAGGAAGTGTTTATCTAAGAACTTTGTTTTGATTCTGTATGATGGTTTTTAAGTTTTCTTGTATTTGGCAATTAATTTCTCCATGTAGAGGATTATGTATCTCTTGAAAAAGTAACTTTTTTTTAAAAAAAGCAAAGCTTTTAAGCAGTCACATCAGGACTTTATAAATATTGGAGTCAGCAACATGTGTACAGTTAACCTATAGATAAACAGTTTTGTTTTCTGGGAAAGTAAGGAGCATTGAGTGACGTTTCTGAGAGCGTTCGATGCATAATATATTGTGATAGAGAACAAGGAAGTAGAACATAATAAAAACATAATGCCAAATTAAAATCTATATATTCTAAATAGATGGAAGTGACTTACACGAATGCAAGAATAACGCGTAACATACAAAAATCAGTTGCTAACTCTGAAATAGCGTGCGAGGTTGCACATGCTGTGTTTTAATGAGGAATTCTATTTGCCAAAACATTTAATGCATTGCAATCAATACCGTAAATCACTTTTCCCTCTCTTTGATACAGCGTTGTAGAAATTGTGAACTGATCTAGCAATGCTGCTGATCTTTCCTTATTCCTAGACTGACCTATGAAAAGATATTGCACTTCTGTTAAAAACCTACTGTATTAATGATTCCTTTTTTTATTGGCCGAGGTAATAGAAGTGGAAATCACTTACCACTCATTTGTAGGCCAGTTTCATAACCTGAATGTAAAATCACTAAAGATTTTGGCTGTTTATGGTTGTGATGATTTAGAGGTACAACATTAACACATAGGTACATAAAGATGGCAGTTTCCATTTGCGCAACTCTATCTCCTAATCCCTTCAGTTTGGAAAAATCTCATGTTGGTGTTTTATCTTGTGGGAGGTTAATATATGACGTTTAAAAAAACATAAAAATCTTCATTTCTTTTTTCACTGTCTGAATATTTTTAAAGAAGGTTTTCAATTATTAAAATGAACATAGTACTTGAGTTGTAGCAGCTGCCGTATCTCTGAAGAAAAGCAAGATAAATACAAGAAACGTAAAGAAGAAAATAGGTGTATTTACTCTTGTGTTTGAGTGCGTAAATATCCAGCAGGCAAAAAAAAAATTAAAGATATCGTTGGTTTGTGGGCAGACTTGCCGTATTGTTGAATTGAAAGTTCATCAGTACAAAAGAACGATAAGGAGAAATATCTGTGAAAACCGAACTGATGGAGTCACTCCAAGGCTGATCCGAAGTGTTCCCTCAGGACATTCACATCCTTTGTGCTTCAGTATGGTTAAGATGAAGCCTAACTTTTAATATCTGTTATAGATTTTTTTTCAGGTACTATCTTTTGTATGTCATGGAATAACCTTTAAACTATCACAAAGTGGTTGGGATTATTCCACAGAGACATATAATTCTAGATTTGTGCCCAGGACAGTGGAAAAGAAAAAGTGGTCTTATCCCATTTTGTACACTCCACATGAAGACCAGACAGGACACAGGACGAAGTTCTCTGCTTAAAATAATGGGGGATTGCCTTTTTTTACTTTTACCAGGCATGCCTGCCAAAAAGATGAGGCAAACCAGCACTTCCTTGTGGTTTCACACTCCAGGGTGATCCAAACTGCCCAGGAAAAGCATCTCCGAGGTTACAGCTTCGGTATCTTGGGCTCAGCGTTCTTGAACAAGGGCTCGTTCTCTTGCTCTTGAAAGTGCACTGTATTACAGAGCTGTACTTTCAAGACAGAATTATAATTGAATGAAATGTAAGATACCCTATTTTGGAAGCGTCTGGTGTGATAGCTAAATGCTGACCTTTTGATGTCCTTATAAATCTTTCCTTATAAATCAGCAGCTTCCACTGCTGTCCCATCTGCAGGTGTGCTTGTGTCTTCTCACATTTCATCTTTTTCATATGCAAAAGTGTACATATTGACTGTGCTCACCAAATATACATATTGATTGTTTCTTCTTTTTTTTTTTTTTTCCCCCATTTAATTTTCGATATTTTGTTCATGGTAAACTCTGAAACTACAGTATTGACACACTTTGAGCTATGCAACTGTTGATAAGATTAATAGAAAAAGTAACAGCTGAACTCAGTTTGAAAGGTGGGGTGTTAAATATGTTGAAAAGCATGTTCCAGTCCTGTGGGAGGAGAGTAAATTCACCTGGGTTTATGACTTGAAATGCCAAAGCTGACTTTTAAAAGTTCGTTTCACCCGTTGGCCTGTTCTCAATACAACTCCTTCCTTGTTCCTTTACTTCTGATTTCCATTCTTAATCTTTCAGAACTACCTCCCTGGGGAATTTCCAGCATTGTATTAAAAAAATGTCCAAATACAATTGGTCAGAAAATCAAGTGATGCAGAACCCTTTATATTAGGAGCTCATTACCAAAGTTTGCCTTTTTTTTAAAAAAAAAACCAAACCTTTTCAGTCATTTCATTTCTGTTACTGATGCCAATTCTTATAGCAGTATTTTAGGCCAAGAATTTACACATTTCTTGCCGTGGTTAAGGGAGCTTGGAATAACATACTACTGCCAGGAATTCAGGGGTAGATTTTAAAACTTGATTTTGAAGGAGGTGCCATAAGCGTAAGAGGCTGTGCGCTCTCTGTCATGGGTGCTTTTGTTCTCTTTCTCCCGGCTGTGAAAATGATGGTGTGTCCTTGCATTGAAACAAGTACTTGGGAGCAGGTGAGGAGTTGCTGCTATGGGTTTATTTACCAAATAGACTTTAATTGCTGCTGTTATAATTAATTAGGACTGGCATAAAACTTGAACATTTCTTGAGCATAATAATCAGATTACGGTGGTTTGTGTTTCTTATCCACACTAGGCTCTGTGCAGATCAGCTAAGGAGTAAGGGATCCCTAACTGGGGATTTGGGAACTGTGAAACGGAGCAGATCTGTGGCAGTAATAATCTTACTTAAATATTTTCACTAATTTGGAAATTTTCAGCGGCTGTGCTCAGCTTCGGGGACAAACTTCCTGTATTTCTTAAGTGCTCAAACTCGAATTCAGATCCAGCTTTCGGCAGCTACTATGCAGGTGTATAAACAAGCATCCGTATTTCCGAAGAGAACAATTCCCTTGTAGAGACGTGGACAAAATTACTAGATTTCCTTGGGGAAATTCAGCGTATTCTGAAAATCTCATCCCGAGTGTGGATGTTGCTAAAACTTGAAAATCTATGAAGTTTTTAGTTCAGGCTTAAGCTACATCATTAAATTCTTATTTTTCAATCGTCAATGTAGGACAGAGTGTCTACTGAGCTAAGCAACTAACAAGCTGCTTCTGTTGAACCTGACAAAAGAACAGCTTGATTTTCTTTTTACACTAATTGATACTAAATGCTAGACTAATACTTTCCAGATTTTCTTGCATCTCTTTCTTTTCTTGTTTCAAAACTATTAGACTTATAACTCTAATTAGTAATCAAAACAAAATTGATGGAGATTTCAGTTTCCAGTCCCTGGGACACAAACATTTGCATTTGGAAATAAAAACGTCAAGCAGGTGAATGTCTGTCTGAGGCCATGATCATCCTTGTTTCCTTGTGAGTGTTCATAGTCATGAAAGTTAATGGACTGCAACACTGGAAACTGAAGTTTCTTCATTTATCAGGGCTATTTCCAGAATGAGATTCTGTACTGCTGATATTTATTGGTTTGTGCTTTGTTGGGTTGTTTTGGTTTTTTTTTTCCCTTGAAAATAAAATCATGTGTATGTGAAATGGTGTGTTTAAGGGAGAGGCTGTCCAAAACAAAACAAGTTTTCTTAATTAAATTTTATAGCTTACATTGCCCATGTAGCTGCAGACAGGTTTTTTTAGCCTGCTTTATTTTTATACTTTTTTTTTTAAATTCAGAAACAGAGGTTATTTAAAAATTTTTTTGTTCTATTAATTTCTTGTATTGAAGAGGGCAAGCTTGTGCTTTGCTGTGAAGGAAAATAGCTTGGGATGGGTTCCTAGCTGACATTCAGAAATATCTTCCTTTTAAAATAGTCTTTGAAATGGCAGAGGCTTGAGAAAAACAAAATAAAGAAAAACATTCACCCCCCACCTTGTTATCTAGAGCTGCGTGACAAGTTATTCCACATCCTAGAAGTAGCGGTGAAGGGAGAGAGCCAGCCCTCCGTGCAAATTTTGGTCAAAAGTCTTTTCAACGTTATGGTTATAAATATGTTGTTACGTTGGTGTGTTATTACCACCAGACCCCGTCACCCGGCTGGGGATGGAGCCTGCAGCCAGGCTGCCTCCCCTCCCCTGGGAAGGGGTGGCTTTGGGAAGCTCATTGCTTTGCAAAGCACAGCCCAAAGAGATCTTTTTCGCTACACGTTAATATCAGCTGGAACGTTACCCATGCACGCACCTGAAATGATTTTCTGAAAGAGACATATAAGCCGTAATATTGTGGGGTTTTCTTGGCTTGTTTTTCCCTGCTGGCCCAGAATCCTGCCAAAACTGCTCCTGTAATTCCAGAATGGACTTGCAAAGGAGGTAGGAGGTGGCTGTAGGTAACATCCAGTACAGAGGCGGCCATGGAAAGCATCTTCAGGCTGACCTGGAAAAAAAAAGAAACCAAAAATCTCCACAAACCCCACATACCGGTTTATTAAATTTAGGCATGGTTACTTGGGTAAGAACAGTTCAGTGACTGATCTTTTGCTACCAATTGAACTTTTCTCCTTTTTCTTCTCGGAGTTCAGGTAAGGAGGGTTAGGGTCCGCGTGGTGCTTTCGGCTGTTTTCACGCTCGCTGTGTCATTGCTAGATCTCAATATTGTTAAATTGCTATGAAGTGGCACCTTGTTGTTTTTACGCTGTTCTATGCCTTGCAGTCTGCTCTGTTGGTTACTTACCTCAACAGAACACTCTTTGACCTGGTATTTTAGAGAAGTTGTCTGACACCAAATGCTGGGTAAGCAAACCAAACCTCCGGACCGTGCGAGGTAATAGGAGTAGTTTCTGGGGCTCCTGAAGCCTGTAGGTGTGAGGAGAGCGGCTGGTGCTTCCCAGGGGTAGGCACATCAAATCACAGCTCACTCTGATTGATTTATTGGTCTCATTTGTAGAGTAGTTACAGTTGCTTTCTGAGTTTCTTCGAATTTAAAAAGAAGAAAAAGAAAAAAGTTTTTGGTTTTTTTAAACTTAAAATCAATGAAGTCCCTGTGCTACTGTGTGGTATTTGGTTTTTCCATGTCTTTTAGAGCTATGGATTGAAAGTATTGGGAAACCATACCTCGTAATTCTTCTGTCTAAACATCTGTAAATTGACTTTTAAGACATCTTTAAGGTGGTTGGTAAAACTTTATAGGAATCAATGGCTACCAAATATTACAGTGCTTTCCCAAGAGATGACATTTTAATGTGCCCCTCCTCGTAAAAATGCCTGTCTTGTTAAATATGTGCATATTTATACAGCTGCTTCCCAAAGCAGAGGCACCATCAGCCAGAAAAAGAGTAGCTCTTCTTGTTTCACCCAGTCAGAAATATTTCTGGTGCAGTTCCGTGTAGTTTTTCAAGCCACGTTCTGTGGCGTACGTGACTCGCTCCGAAGGCCAGTATTAACTGCGGTGTTACTGGCTGGCTTCAGGGCGAGTTAGGGAGGCGAGGAGACTCTTTCTGTGCTTTGAACAGTGTTTAAATGAAGCAGTTTTCTCTCGGAAGACAGATAGTGGCAGGGAAAGGACAAACAAGACAACAGTAAATGAAGAAAGATTGATGGCCACTGAGATCGGTGAGAGTTTTTGGTCTAAAAATAACTTCCCTGAGTTTCTGAATAGTCAGGAAAAAAATAGGAAAAAAACCCTAAAAAACGTTATCTTCAGACTGTACGCTGATAACTCAGTGTGCCTCAGAGAATGAAGCAGTAATGCTCGATTTAATAGTTTTGGGGGACTGATTTTAACTCTCTAGCCTATATAATGACACATGGGTTTACACTGATTATATGATAATTGGCGCCTTTGATACTGAAATGTCCTTCAGCCCCATTTTGTGTTGCACGTTGTTGCAGTACAAACCACACCACTGCGGTCTGTGTTTCAGGTATTTAAAGTATTCTGTATCTCATAACGCAGCGCATGTCGTATCCTCGTGTAATGGTGCACTTCAACACGCCCGACACTCTGTGCGCTTTGCACGCTGTGTGGCAGAATGTTGGATGTGCTTCTCATGTGCCTATCTGTGAGAAAGTCTTCGCTACTGCGGTTATTTACAATCCCATTATACAAGTTTAAGTGTGTATTTGCAGAAAGGACCTAAAGACCTTTTATTAAACCACTGACAAAGAGATACTGTAAAGACATTCTCTTAAGAGGGTAAAGTCAAATCAGGCTCCAAAGAGTAGAAAACTTGAAAGCAAGAGATGATGGGGATAGACAGGCTTTTAAAGCTTTCCGATTTTGTTTGTTTGTTTGTTTGTTTGTTTTTTCTTAAAAAGAAGACACGTTTTATTTTTGACAGATTATAAAGAAAAACTGCTTAGTTTAATGCCTGAATTTTGTAATAAGGGTAGAGTCGTGTTGGGAACTTTGGACACAGATGAAACTGGGTTGTGCACAGGAGGTGCTGAGTATTTTAAAATAATCTCTACGCCATGGGCATCCTTCACGACCTGTTATTACGTTTAAATGATACCCCACTTGGCCTTGTTTGCTCCTTCATCTCTTTAGGATTGTATCCTGTCATATTTTAGTATCGCTTCTGGAGCTCTTCATCCTCTCTAGACTGCATATCAATCGTGGTGTAAGGCTGAATCTATTTCTGTAGAAATTTTATGAATGCTTTTTGTGATTGAATTGATGAGTGGAAGTTGCATTTTTATCTTTTTTACCCTGGAAAGTATAACTATGTACTATATACCTTTATTTTTGGTGGTGAATAAAGATAGAGTCAGGTGAAGATAAAAACTGCCAGTAAGATAACTGGGGCCTTTTCAAGTATACTTGTGAAATTTGGCATAGCTAAAGAAATAATTGTGGCTATTGATTAGTGAAGGTTGTGTTGAGAGAAGGATCAGCAACAGAAAAGGACTTTAAAGTTTTTCTGTATTGTTATTTTCCACATAACTGTTTAATAACACGTATTCTGAGACTTCCTTGGTATCTTGAAAAGAAATCCTCATTAGAGTGCAAGGAGTGACTCTGGTAGCTAATGGATTCAAGCTCAGGGGAAATGACTCTTTTTCTACATTTTTGCCATTCTTTGCCAATCCCTTTCTTTGGGACAGGTTGAGTAAAATACTCTATGAAAATTAGGGGGCAATGGGAGCACAAAATCCATATGGAAAGGACATCCCAATGAAGCACGTTATTATACAGTCGCAGTTATAACTTAGGTTAGAACCAATAGCTCCAGAAGGTTTATTATGTGTAATTGTGATAGTAAGTCATAGTAAATTTTCCTAGCATTTAAAACAATTTTTAAATATCGTACTTGTGTAAACTTTTTTGAAAGTCCTGTGGGAATTATTTAATGTTAAACTGAGGATTTTGGTATTTTTAATGAGCTGGGAGTACGTGCAGAGTGGTTTGGCAGTATTTCAGTTTTTGTAGATTACTTGGATCTGTTAATTAATACAGCCCTTTGAGACCTGTTTGTGAAGATTAATGGGCTCCCTGAAGAAAAAAATTCCAAATGCTAGAGAACTGCAAGACTTTTGAGACTACTGCTATTTTAAATTATGCCAAAGTTTAGTAGATTAAACACTATCTGTTGATGGAAGAAGGACAGAAATTCGCAAGAGGCATGGTAAAGATAACCCAGCCATTTATACTCATTTTGTTTTCCCTATCTACACAAAATATATAAATGAAAGAATTTTTAGATAACATTAAGGTTTAGAAATAACTAAGTGGGAGCAAAATGTTTGAAAATAAAGCCTAAGAGGAACAACTCACCTGAGAAGAGAAGCCCTCCATACGTCACTTGGAGGGTTATCCTCCCCCCATCTATGCGTTTGGGAGTGTTTATACATCAGATACAAGACACAGTGCTTAGAGATATGGGTTAGCGATGGGTTTGTCAGAGTTCGGTCGATGGTTGGACTCGATGATCTGAAAGGTCCCTTCCAACCTTCTGTGACTCCTTGGTTGAGCGGAGGATTTCAAGATAATGAACCCAGTTTTTAAGCTTGATTTAAGATGTTAACTTGCGGTGAAACTCGCGTGTTTCCAAACCTTTTGCAAGACTTAAATACCTGCTGCTTCTGGAGCGATTTGTTCGTCTTCTGAGCAGGCTGACTGACAGTTCTTACCCCCAGTGAAAGGAGCAATCAGGGAGCACTTTTTTCTGGGTCAAGAGGCACCAGCTTTAATACGGTCCTCATTCCATGCTGTTATAAGCCCCACAGAGTGTTTTATACTTCTTATTGCGTTTGAAAGTAATAGAATAGTGTTAGTGGAAGGTGATTGGATGATAAATGAAAGCTCTTTCATTATAAAAATTGGATGTTCGAGGCATTTGGGAACTTCTGTGAATTAAGTGGCACAAAAGGTATACGAGTTGAGAAATCTCAGCTTCTCATCCTGAGAAAATGGGAAAGCTTACGAAATTCAGGTGGTAAAGTCTCTGTTAACAAGATAGGTTAGACTATATAGACTTTAGTTTTTGCTTTCTGAAGATTTACACAAATTTTCTGTAAGGAGTATCTTGCCTGTGTAACAGGGATGTGTGTGTTTGGAGGGGAAGAATGTTTGATAAAGGCAATATAATCTTTATTAATAGGGAAGTTCTGCTTAATTTAATTAAAAAGAAATTCCTCCAAAGTCTCGTATCTGGAGACCTGCTCTTGCAGAGGGAAGGTGCCTGTTGCTTTTAAAACGGTGACAGTGGCTTTAAGAAGCAGAGTAGTCTGTTCTGTCATTCAGTAGCATGAGTAGGGAATACGTGGTCCTAAATCAGCTGTTCTCCTACTTATAATCTATAAACTCTTTAAACACTGGAGATTATTTGCAATAAGCCAATTCTAGTGTTGGTGATTCTTATAATTAGATGACAAGTTTCATGGAATTTGCTTGTTTTTTGACGTTGTTGTTGTTAGAATCACGGAACTGCCCAGGTTGGGAGGGACCTTTCAGATCATCGAGTCCAACCATCGACCTGACTCTGACAAACCCATCACTAACCCATATCTCTAAGCACTGTGTCTGCCCGGCTTTTAAACACCTCCAGGGATGGTGCCTCAACCACTGCCCTGGGCAGCCTGTCCCAAGGCTTGACAACCCTTTCAGTGTAGAAATTGTTCCTAATGTCCAGTCTAACCCTCCCCTGGTGCAACTAGAGGCCTGTTCCTTGGGAGAAGAGACGGACCCCCCCCCTCGCTTTTTACCTTGTATAGGTTGGAGGCTTTGTAGTTTTGTAAAGTTGTGTTGGTGTGTTGATATGTTTCATAAAGGCCACTGAATATAAACTGCAGCAGCTTTCCGTAGCGCTACGGAAGTCAGTTTAACTGCAGTTTGGAGTAAATTGCCAGAACACTGGTACATTGTTAGCCCTGTGAAAGCAACATCATAGCAGTGTTACCCCAGGCTTCATTTGGCTTGAATAAAATGTAATATAGTATGGTGAATTGTCATACGCTAATAAGTGGATACATAAAAACTTATTTCACTTTTAACTCTTTTTTTTTTTTTTTAATTATTATTTTTTAGTCTTTTTTTCATTGAACGTCCCTGCCTTGGATAAAGGTCTTGTAGAACTTGGCGGTGTGACCTTTTCCTTCATTCATTACTCTTTATATTATCGATGTTTAAATGACCTAGTAGTACAAAATAATATGATTTAATTTAGTTTTTTACAGAAAAGTCACTTAATTTTTCATCTCTGTTATAAAGCTCCATGCATCCAAGTTTTTGAACGTGTTTATAATGAGCATTTTAAACAGCTGTTGCTGGATTAAACAGTAAGAACGTGACTGTATGCATTTCATAGTTAAGTAAATTAAATGGAATTTGGAATACCTCAGTAATGGAAAAACAGTGTAATTCTTGTTGAAAATTGAAAACAGGCTTTCAGTAATGCCATGCTTTCACTTAACAGCTTAATCCCTTTCTGCTTACACAAAAGGCGAAAACTCACTGACAGCTGATGGAACTGCAGCCTCTTCTTACTGTATGTCATGCCATTATCAGGATTTTATTCTATCACACTGACACTTCTTGCGTGGTGCCGTAACCTCAGTCAGCAGGAAATGCACAAAATAAATAGTTGCAACTTTTCCATTAGCATGATATTGTTCAGCGCACTACAGGCTGAATAAAATGAGAAGAATTAATGGAGTTACAGGCAAAAGCCCCAGAGCAATAATGATTTGGAGATATTAAATTAACAAGTAATTGCATTAAAATAAAGTCACAGACCTGACTTCATTCATAACGCTTTTCTTATTGCTGAAGCATGGGCTCCCCTGTCTCTTGTTCTTGGGGAAAGGAGCTTGATTAGAAGATGTTCCACTACCACGCAGTGTGACCCTACTTTCAGTTAGTTACCGTCTGTGATTGTACCGCCGACAGCAAAGTAATACCTTAATGCCACAACTTTACCTAGGGCAAAATCTTATTTTGGAGAAGAGTGTTGCCATATTGGATACCCAGTAACTGGGATTATCTTTCCTAACTTCAGTGAGGTGGCAGGTCCAAGCCCGCTTTCTAGGCCAGCGCAGGACAGGATGAGGTGGTCTCCAAAGGCGTCTGCTGCTCTGAAATGAGATGTGGCGAGGGCTCTACCTGGCATCTCTGAGCTGTAGGACTCTGCAAAGGCAGGTAGCTCAGAAGCACAAAAGGACAGAAACAATGCAGTCTGCTCAAGAGCAAACATAATGAGTCCCTGCTGGTGTCTTCTGCTGCAGCATCATTGGGCTATGGACATCTTATCTGGGTTGACACCGCTGTTCAATAGAGGGCAGCATCCTGCATCCTTTCTATTAATATAGCAGTGTACTCATATGACACAATTTATTTAATCGGATGTTAAGTTTCTGGGATTAATGACCTGTCATTAGAAAATTTTTTTACAATTGAATTAGGGTTTCATTTCTCTTAGCAAGAGTTTGCAAGAGTAAGCAAGCAGAGGAGGAAAGAAATTGGGAGGGAAATTGAAATAAACTTGTGGCTGATGAGCAATATAATTCTGTTGACAGTATTCATACTTAACTACTCTTATTTCCTGAAGAAAAGGAGATTTATGAAATTATTTGATGTGTGTGAGTCTGTTTGTCTGTTACTGCAGTCACTTCAGAAATCAGCAGCCATGTAAAAATGAGATTAGGGAGAAAAGAAAGATTATGTAAAGTGCACAAACAGGGAAGGATTGCTCAGTGATCCCACATTTATTGATGCTAGAGAATACGTATCATTAACAAACTTTTATTAATGTCAGAAAAATGGGAAGGAACTAGAGCTGGTTTTCAGTCAGTAATGAAAGGGATATTTGTAGGGAACGGGGCTTCGTAGGTTCCTTTGCTCCTGAAAATGCTTTTGTTTTCGTACGTACTGTATTCTTACTGAAGTATTTCAAGAATTGTATCTTTATTTCTCAAATACTGGAATTATTACAAGCTTTCTTTTTGATGTAGAACTTTAAAGTAAAAGAAAGGAAGCAATTTACTAAAATTCAGCAAGTAAAGGGGACCTACCTTGCAGAACTTTAACAGCTGCTGGCCTGTACCTGTGCGTGCTTCTGTTGATGTGTTTTGATGAAAAGCATGTCAGGTTGGCTTTTTAGGTTTTTGGCAGAACATGCTGGCTTGGTCCACTCAGGGTTATTTTTAAAAAAATCAGGTATTTCTGTTTCCTGTGCTACATAAAAATTGTGTTGCTGTAGTAGCCAAGTCCAGTAATACCTCCTGGAAGTTTAATTTTCAGACTTCGGAAATAATTTCCTTGTAGTTCCCTTTAGTGTCTCGTGTCTAGGATCGAGAGCTATTCGAAGTTGCAGACTAAAAATCTGCTGTGCGTGTGGTTGTATCCCGGATGCTTTACATGATTTCAGCTACAAATGTGCAAAAAGGGAATGAGAAACTGCATGTTCCAGTCCCATGCTACTTCTTGCACGTTCAGCTAATCTAATTTCCAGTTACTTCAGGGACTGTAACTAGAATTTTCTGAAGCTTGCACTTCATATCTCATAACTGTTGAAATGGATATGTTTTGGATTTATGTGCATTCATTTATGACAGTGATGTGGTTTCATTTCCATATTATGTAACATCTTTTAAATTTTATGCCGTAAGTCAAAACTGCGGGAACAATATAGGCTGAAACTTATGAAGACGTATTTGATGGGTTTGGTACGTGTCATTGTGCTGTAGCATAATTAAACATAGTATCTATGCCACTAGTATTTTGTTTAATAAAATTGAATTAAATTACCTTGGTGGGCTTTTTTTGGCTGCTAAATGTAATTATTTTCATCTGCCTTTAGGGAATTTGATCAACTTGATTTTGTTTTCAACTCAAGAAAGAAAGAAAGAAAAATAAGGCAAAGCTAACTCATTCCTCAAGCTGTTAGCCATTTAACAGGCTCCTGGTAGCAATGAGCCAGGGAGAAAACATTTATGCACTAAAGCTGACGGTACAGTAAGGGAGATGTGGCATGAAACGCTGTCTAGAACTGTCACCACTGCAGGGCTTGCCTGTCACAGCGACAGCCAGAGCAGCAGGCTGACAACCTTGCGCCTGACAGGGAGAGGGCATTGTGGACGCTGTAGCCCCGTTTCTTCCATGAAGCTTGTCGTACATGCTCAGTGGCGTGGACTTTGTATATAAAAGCTATTAAAAGGGCCTTTTGTGAGATTAAAAGAGCTGACTGCGACTTCAGCTGCTGCGAAAGATGAATGATGAAAATGAGTCTAAGTGTGCTTTACATGGAAAGGCCTGGGGGAGTAATGACCAATCCACATCTGTTAAGGTCAAATAAAAGATGAAATTTCTGGCTTTGAACAATCCAAACTGTGGAAAGCGCATGGAATGTAATTACATGAGGGCAGATCATAAAGCCATGTACGACGAATCTGAAGTGCCAGAGATTAAATGTTCTGACCAAAAAGACACCAATTAAAGAAGGAAGAGAACATAACATGAACTTTCCTTAGAAATAGGCATATTAATCAGTAATAACTCTACAAAAGTCAGTGCTCTTAGTCCAGACTCAGTTCTGCATCTGAAGTATTTCAAGATCTCTGGAGGATAAAGGTGGCAAGATCAGGTGTGTGCTGTAGGATAATAAGAAGCTGGGAAATGACTGGTTAACAAAACATCTTCAGGCTGATTTTGTTCTCAGGTTGAAACTTGGTTTTCCGAGGAGGTTGAGGAATCAGCTTTCATCTTTCCACCTTTTTATGTACATTTTTTTTTTTTTTTTAATCATTTGAGTGGCAGTTCCAGGCTGGATGAGGCTCTGAGCAACCTGATCTAGTTGAAGATGTCCCTGCTCACTGCAGGGGGTTGGACTGGATGGCCTTCAGAGGTCCCTTCCAACCCAACACGTTCTGTGATTCAATAGTCGCCGTAACTGCATTGCTGAAATGTTTAGTTTTAAGTGTTAGTATTTTGTTTCTTTCATGCTTATGTGTATAAGTTTAAAACATTGTCCAGAAGCAGTGTGTAGACTCGTAGAGTCACTCCTGGAGTCCTAAAGTAGCATTGTGTAGTTGCCAAGATGGTTCAAATATTGCAAGAATTAGGTGCAACATGCAGCAATTTGATATTTTGTCTTTGGGCGTTTCAGGCTATTGGTATTTTAGTATGAGACCTAGTTTGCAGAAGCCCTGAGTCATTGTGTCATTGGATTTTTGCCATATCCCATGAATCGGGCGTGATAGATCTTGTGTGTTCTTCAGTTTTACTAAAATAAATGTTTATTTTTAAGAGATGCTCTAGGTAACTTTCTTCATGTGTTTATATCACTCACTTCGGCATGGTCATGAGAAAATTAGGGACATGCTTAGGTGGAAATCATCTGTAAAATACTAGACCGCCTAGATCTGCTCAATGTTGCCCTTGACACTGTGTTTCGGGAGGACGTGAACTGCAGTCTAGTAGCATTGTTCCAGCAACACCGCAGCAGCTTGTGGACAGCTTCTTCCTTGTAAAAACGCAGCCCAGTTTGCCAGTGACAAATTCTGCACAACAGCCAACTGCCCTCCTTCCTTTCATTTCTGTTGCTACAAAGCCTTGGGACTAGTCTGTCCAAGTCCATTAGTTTGCTCATGATGGTGCTGCTGTTAATGGCTGTAGGGGACAGGTATGTATTTTATTTCTGGATAAATGAAATTACATTGTCTTTGATGGCTTTTCAATCTCTTTAAACTGACAGCTCGCGCAGGAGAAGAATAAAGAGGAATGGATAAGTAGAAAATGGGCCATCCTCTCTGTTGAGACCAGCTTTACGTATGGCACTTCTCAGCTGGCCCAGTGCCCACATCTCCACCCACGGTACCTCCTCTGCTGCTTCTTGTGACAGGATAGACGTGCAGGCTCTTGCATGAAGCCCAAACACACGTGTGCATGTCTGCATGCGCTTCTGTCCAGAAAGCGCACGTGTCCCGTGGGATGCTTTGTGTCCCATCTCCGGACACAAAGTTCTGCCCGTGGTAAAGCTTTTGTCCAGTGATGAGTGAAGTCTTGGCGATGCTCAACTGTAAGATGAAGTCAAATCAACTGATTTGTAGTTGGAAGTCATCTTCTGTAGCATCTCTGTAGAGTACTTGTACTCCCTAGGGTTTGTATTTTTGCAGAGTACAGTGCTATATCAATAACCAGTTGAGCCTGTGTAAATCACACGAGAATTATTAGTTTATATAACTGCTATAAGTCAAGTCTGTTATTTAAATGTGTGAATTGAGACACACAGTGTGGTTGGGGTCAGCACTGACTTTTTGTGGGAAGAAAGGGAACTTTCTAATCAGTGCTTTCGATACCTGGCAGGATTTCAACCGGTCCTGTCGGTCAGGTCCATGAAATAGGTCTGCTGCAGATTGTGGGAGATGTATTGGCTATTTCTACTGTAGTGAGGTTGACACTATGACCTGGTATAACTCATTTTCAGTAAAGGCTTGTTTGATTAGAGAACGCTTGTTTAAAGGAAAAAAAATAAATTGTATGATGAGTGTTCAACCCTGCGTTGGGCATGCCGGTACACTGAATTGAATTTCATAACTCTGTGTGTGATGATTATGAGCAAGTTACCATTCTTCAGAGTAATTTTTGACAAAAGAATAATGACCTTAAGTCGGTACAGAACATCTAGTCTGTTCTCTATTGACCGAGAGTTAATTAGAATCTTTAATTGTTTTTATGCAGCTTCTCAATGATGATGTGGGGAACAATCATCATCATCATGGTGCCCTGGTTCGTGTGTACAGTGATGCTTTCGTGGCAACAGCAGACGTTATAGTTGGACAAATTCCTGCATGTGTCTCGGAAGTTTGGCCTGTGAATGGCAGTTTTAGCCAAAATCCGGAAATGTGAGGAATTCTGGGGTAACAGCCAGGGGTTTAAAATGGTGTCTCCATCTCCTGTCTGGCGCTGGTGCTGGCCAAGGACACTCTAGCCCTGAGGACCAGTTGGGGTGTGCGTGTAGACACAGACAGCAGTAGGTAACTATAACGGCTCTTGCTCTTTCTGGCCTTGAAGAGTTAAAATACAGTTTGGTTGGGCTGAGATGGGTTTTTCTTTTGTTAGCGTAACAACTGCTGTAACAATAGCAGTGGTTGTAGCGCTGTCATTGTATGAACCTGCTGCTGCAGTTTCAACACCTGTTTTATGTAAATGGTGTTGTAAAAGTATACTGTTAAAAATAATTTTCATCGGTTATTCTCCACAGGGATTGTGTTGCTTCCTCGGACTATAGAGGATAGTTTCTCCTTAGAAACTACGCTCAAATATATTATTTGGTTTTTTCCTTTACAGTGGTGTAGCTGCACTTTCTGTTTCTCGATCACCAGTGTTTTTCTGACCTTAAAAATGGGGACAGGGAACTCAGTTTCTAATATGGCAAAGCTCATTTCAAATCTAGGTATGTTACTTTGTGCTGTTGTTGGTGATAGACTACCCTACAAAGAGTTACGGCTTAAAAATTGTATCTTTGTCATGCTTTAAATGCATCTATATCTACTCTATCCCCTCTTCCGTAGCTCATCTTTTCTGGGTGGAATGACCACATATAAATTGAATTATCCTGAATTCTGAAACGGCGTTATCGTATTTTCGATTTTCTTCTTCTGTTTTATTCAGTCAGGCAGATTCCTTTTTTTCTTTTCATTGCTGTTCCATCTGATAAGCAGATTGTAGCAGGTGAGATCATTGATTTCAACGCACACAGCACAGCAAAGTCTGCACCGGTAGAAGTGCAGGAGATGCAGTGCCCGCTCACGGGTTGGCTTGCAAAATCCAAATTTTTTACTGATCAGCTAAATCCTGACAGAGCAACAGGTGAATTTATAATACTTTCATGCAAAGAAAATGGCTTATATACTGATCCTGTAGTTTCACTTCTAGCAACATCCCTCTCTTCCCCCCCACCCCCTCCTTTTTTTTTTTTTTTTTTTTTTTTTTTTTTAATTTCCATTAGTGCTGGCAAATTTTTTTTTTGTTCATGACCCAGGTTTGAAGGCTTTATTTTTTGCCTTCAAAATCTGGAGTCCAAGTATGAGGGTAGCAAGAGATGTAATGCTGGGGGGCAAGGGGAAGGCAAGGCAGGGCAGAAATAATTTGGTTCGTAGAAGACGCATTGCTTGCCCTATTTTAGGGGAACTTTTGAATTTGATGTTGTGTCCAGAAGCCATCGATTTTATCCTGCTGTTACTGTTACCCAGTTGTCAGTATCAATTCTTCCAGTTTAGAAGCTTGGTATCATTAGAGCCCAGTAACTTTTCAAATATCTGCTCTTTTACTTCCTTTTACATTGCAAAATGATACTATTTCCTATTAGCCCTTGCACAAGTGTCTGAGTTGAGAATAAAAAGTGGTGTAAGTGCTGAGAAACACTGTATTTGAACAACAGGTGTTTATAGTGACCATGACTTACAGGTTTAGTTTGGCAAACCATGGATTAATGAGCCAAAAAATGTCACTTCAGTCAGTACTGAGAAGATAAGAAGTCTATGCTTTGATGTGTAATTTTTTGTTTAAATTTTGTTTAAATCCATCTCTGTCATATTTTCAGCTAAATATAAGAATTTGGTGTATGCAGAGGCTCAAGATTTTATATATGTGTGTGTATGTATATATATATATAAAAAGGTATAAACAAACACTTGAACTAATTTTAACTAACGTGAATGCTAGGGTTGTGCATTTGGCTTGAATTAGTCACACCTCTTATAAATCTTTCTACTGTGGCAGGAGATATTTTATTTCAATTAAAGGATCACTCTTAGAATTTCAAATTTAAAAAAAAATGATGATGGAAATTATATACATTTACCCTTACGTAATGGAAGTGTAGCTACTAGTAACCTGTAGTCATTAGCGACAAGTCAGCATTAGATATTTATTAAGCATCCTATTATGATGCAGTAGTGAAGGGTAGACAAGATTTTCTCATGCGTAAGGTTTTAGCCTTAAGAGAGCAAGTGGAAGTTGGAGTCGGAATTCCGTTTGCATCATTGGTGCTGGTTTGCCACCTCTCTCGAGTCTGTTAGTCTGAGAATCAATTTAATTTACACTTTAGGATTCAGTATTTTCTCCTGTTTTGTAACCTCTGATTTCAATATGGCTTTAAAAAAACAGATTTTCTACAGAAACTACGATGGAGTAATCCAAGATGTACAGAAAATAGTAAGAGCATAGAAGTATATATTTTAAAATAAAGTTATTCTTTTTACAAGTGATATTTTGGGTTCCAAAAATAATTAAGGAAAAAACCTGATGGAAATAGAGGAATGTTTGAACGACATATTGGCAGTAGTTACTCATACTGCTTATACGAGTTTGAGGGGAGTAAAAATAAAAAACGTAGAAAACACTATTGAGGAATTGAACGATCATAATTCTTTGCTGGATCCAAGGCTGAGGCTTTTCCCCGCCGTACTTCCCGGAGCTCTTCTTGCATCTGTCTCTCCAATAGGTATTTCTGGATATTCTGTTACTTGTTTTTGTGGTTTTATTTTTTTTTTCCCCTCATGCATAGAACATAGAAGTTCAGTGAGGTGATACCAGTGTCGGGCCAAGTTGTACTCAAGATACCAACACATTTCGAGGCGTGTGACTCAACCACAGGCAGTAAGCTTAAGGGCTACTTCTCTAGGTTCCCTTAGACTTACATCTGAATGGGCTCCTAGGAGTCTCAGCACGTTTTTAGAGTCTCTCTTGAGTAACTGCTTTAGTTACTGGATCAAACAATAAAGTATCTCAATTTTCTTTAAAAGCACATTTCAAAGTTTTATGGAGGGTTAATTGCGGAAGTTTTATTGTTAGAGAGTATTGTGGCCACCTTTGAAAAGGATGGTGTTCTGATTATAATTTCATTAAATCTGAAATAATAAAATCACAGTCTGAGCTAAGTAAAATGTTCTTTTATAACTCAATAAATTAGTTTTTTAAGTATTCTTGCATAAGTTTGATTTCCATTAATCATCGGCTGAAGTGCCGTATTGGCAGGAAAGATACACTTATTGCTGTCTTTTCTGAAAATGAAATGCCACAAAGCAAGACTTAAAGACTTTTTTTTGGCAAATTTATACCTACATATATGTGCAATTGTAAGCAGATTAGCAAATCTCTTGTAGAATATATTATGCTTCTTAATGAGTACTTTTTTTGTAAATCTGTGCTCAGTCATGTTATAGACCTTAGGGATCACTTAGTATTTTTATTAATTGACAACCTTTAAAACCCAATCATTCAGTCCCGCAATCATTAAAACTGTTAAACACAGTATATTTGTGATTGTGAATAGAAATTTCACTAATGAAGTCATTTAATCTGCAGGATATGCAAAGGTAGCAAATTTTAGATAACGTGTCCTTTTATGATCCCACAGCTTTGCTGCTTTTAATCGTGAAATGGGTCAGAAGAAAAGGAGCAAATCAGTCTCTTAGGAAATTTGTTTTAAATCATGAACTTCATATACTTCATGAAATAAAGAGTTTAAAATAAGTACCACATTGAATGCATCAAAATGGCACACAAGTGATTTAAAAGGCCTTCCGTTATTTCATTTCCTCTTTTTTACCCTTTAATAGACCATTTATATGTCTTCCACTACTTATTATCAAAAGGATGGCTTCCTCATAGTAATATAATGCTTGTTTAACAGGAAATTGAATGTAACCTATCAAAATGTAGACCTATGCTAACATTTATTAACTGTGCTATTTGGACAGTTTGAAAGCTATTAGTGTTATTTTTGCAGAGATGTGCCGTCCTCATCCAACATTCATGAAGACTTTATATAATAAAACTCAGAAGTGCGAAAAGATGACATTGTGGTAATGCTTTCTATTTTTTCCTGCATTCCATTTGAACAGTTCAGCATACAGAATCACTCGTCACAACGCCTTATTATCAGCAGCACTTTTATTATGCGAGGAGTATTAGTAATATAAGTTGCTTGGCCTCGCAGGGTGTGTGCGAGAGCCTCGCCCATTCCCATTTGAGTGGGAAACCCCAGTAAACTCGAATGACTGGCTTTTGGGGGGACTGGTAAGGAGATGAACACAGTAACAAAAAGTGGTAGTGTGTGTTATCGTTCTCGTTTGACCTACGGACAGGTGGTGGTCTCTCTAATGCAGCAGTTTGTACTTTTACTGGGCACAAGAGCTGCCTTTTACGTTCCTGTACTGGCAATTCCTGTTATCCTTTAAGAAACTGCTGATAGATCCTGCTCTCTGAAAGAGGGGATGGGGAGAAAGGAGTCTGAGCTCTGTGTCCGCCGAAGCGTAGGTAAGGCAGACAAGAAAACAAGACAGACTCACCTCGCGCTGTGTGTAGATTCACTGCAGGACGTTTCTTTTTTTGGAAGTGCTCCAGTGATTCTGTAAGGAAATAATATACATGCCTTAGTGTTCGGCACTTCTTCCTACAAATATGTAAGATTTGTATTTTCTAAAGCTACTAAAATGTAAGGGCCATATGTGATACCCTATTTAAGCGTCCAGTGTATTACAGCTTTAAGAAGAGAGTAAAATTTATCATTGAATGTGTGTCTGAATTGTGAGGTGTAACAACAGAGGGTTGTGGCTTGGGAAGATCTTGTTTTTCTCAATTAGTAGAATTAAATATTTTATTTCAAGGTGCTTTATTTTTAGTCCGTTAATTGGATAGCCTGCTTTAAGAAAGCAAGATGATAATGAACATCAGTACAAAGGATAAAAGGCCTTCTCAAAGTGGGATGACTATTAAAAGGTGAGAGATAATGACTTGTTCACACAAGTTGTTTGGGGCAGAACCTATGTCTCTATTAATTAAAATTGTTCAGGGCCCGAAACACTAACTAAAAAGTAATATCGATGTAAAAATCATCTGATAGTACAAAATAGAAGATGGTCCAAGGTCATTGCAAAACCATAAGGGATGAGATCATAGTAGCAGAAAAAGAGAAATTCAACTGAAGTTTTCTGAAGTAGAAAAACCTACAAGTGAGGTTAAGCGAAGGAAGGAATAGTGCTCTTGGAGGCTATTGAAGCTTCGCTGCTTTAATTAAGAGACAATTGGATTTAATGTTTGTAGGAATGGGACAGGGTAACTGAAGCACTTGTTACAAAGGATGGAGTCCATGACCCAAGAAATTACTTTATTTTCTTCAGCCTTTACCTAAATTTGTGCTGAAAGAGAGCAAGATACCAGATGTCAGGAACTGCTTATAAAGGAATATCACTCTTGTGTGGGCAAATCTGCGGTTTCTCTTGAGTATCTGTTGACAAGTCTCAAAGCTGGGGTAGAAGGCCAGCCATTTTAAAGTGCAGTTGAGTTTGGATGTGTCAGTAATGAAGTGTCTCTAACGAAGTGCAACAATTAATTCCATTTATATGTCTATATGAATTGCTGATGTAGATGTTTATAGGAAGCACAAAGCTCAGTGTATGGAAAGCGTTCAAAAGGAGATATCCGCGATGCCTTCCTGGGTGAGAAAGAGGACGTAAAATGTGAATTATTAATAATTTACCAAGAGCTCAGTCAAGCACAGCTCTCATTTGCATCTCTCCTGCTAACGAGGTATTTGCAGTTTCAGATGAAGGGAAAGTGGTCAGAAAGCCACCAGGAGGGAGTACTTTCCTTGAGAGTACGAGGAGGTGTTTCGCCTAAGCTGCACAGCCTGCTTCTCCAAGCCGCTAAGCTTCTCTAAGCTGAAGGTTTGCATGGAAGGAGTGCCTTTGGGTGAAGAGGGCGAGCTTTCTGGAAAGAGCAGGGCAGGGGAAAGGTTCCCTAAGCACATGGTGGGTTGTGACGGCATCGCTGTTCCTGTCTTCTATTCAGAAATGCTTTGTATAAATGAAATCTGTTAACCAAATACAATATCGTTGAAGACAGGATATCAACCTTCGCTGCATCAGAAGGTGTCTAAATAGTTGGCAAATACAGATGTGTAATTTAATATCGGTTGTGCTTAGAAGAAAGCATATGGTTAATCTAAAGAGGGTTTTTCTGAAGCAATATTTTATTTACAATTGAGGAGGAAAATGATGGATTGAACACCTTACTTAAAGCAAAAAGTTAAAAATACCTCCTTTCCCCCTGCCCCCAACTGCTCTTTTCGTCTGCAGCCTTTTTAGGCGTAGCAGCCATGCAATTAATTGAAGCTCACTAGGAGCCTGTAATGAAAAGTCTAACATCGTGTAGCTGCTTTCATTAATAATATCATTGTCTTTTGTCAACTTTAATAGCGATTGGGTTTATCCAGCTGGAAAAAGTTAGACAAAGACAGATAGACAGGCAAGTCTGTTTACTGTCAATTGACTTAAAAAGAAATGCAGCTTTGCTTTTTAAATACATCAAACCTGACATTTTATTCACTCTTTGGGTTCACTTTAAGAACTTTGTATGTGGATGCTGTCAAAAGTTTGACTGATGGAATAAGGAGGTAGTTGTGGAGGACAATGGCTGTGACTTAGTGGGAGCTACTGTTTGTTTCTTGCTGTAAAGATAAATATCTTTGGCAACCCGAAAGAGCTAGACGTTGAAGGGAAAACTGGAATTACCATTAATATTTGGTGAAAGGTTTAAGCAAGATTGTATTTTTTTTTTTTTATTGGATTAACCATTCTGTCAAATGTATATCCCCAACAGGACTTTGAACTACATGCTGTTAATTGGTGTGTTACTATGGTTTTAATTTCATAGCCGTGAAGTGCTAAATAATGTCAACGTACATGTCAATGCATCCCTCGACAATCCAAAATTGCCAGTGAAGCGTGTTGATGAGTTACTGGCAGGAAAGGCGTGCTGCTGAGCACTGATCGCTGGAGCAAAAACAATCCGTCATGATTATGCCACGAGCAGGCATTGCGATATTGAAAGTCCTAGTTACCTTTATTTCCTCATGCTGAAATTGTACTGTAAGTTATCTTAACATTAATTATTCAACAATATGATACTGAAAACGTACTCTGCAATCACCCTTGTGTGTTTCATCATTGTGGTTTTGTGCTTCATTAAATAGTAATTGGCTGGAAGTAAATGATCATCAGGTGTCGATCTCCACAAGATGCATTGGTTTGCTATTCTCTGCCAGATTAGAAAGTGATTGGAAATTATTTTCATCATTTCTTCAGTCTTTTGGCTTATAGCAGACCGATTAAGTTAAACGATAGCCGTTTAATGTCGGTGTTTAGTTACAATCTGGAAAGTAACAAGGGAGTGATTGCTTTATTGACGGCTACAGCGTGGTGGCCAGCATAGCTGTGCTGATGGAAACAAAACCATGGCTCTGTCTTCTTACGTTTAACATTTTATGGAAACGATGTTTAGATATGGGATGGGGGAGAACGTATACTGTGCTCTTCTCAAACTGATGGTAGTGGTGGTGAGCAATTTCAACTCTTCAAAGGGGGAGAAGATTCTTGAAAGAAGCGTGCCTTATGGAAGAGGGTTTAGTCTCTTCGACGTGAGCTTGTACGGCAGTTTCTCAGCCGCGGTAGTGGGTACGGAGGAGGGAGAGATACCAGTGATCTGAACAATCATAATGCTGTCTCTGCTGAAAATTAATACTAATTTAACAGCGATGGGGATCTGGATGTAGCCACACTGATGGACCCAAATTATTTTGAGATGAAGCAGTGGAATGTGTATCAAGGGAACCACTAACTAAAATAGCTCATAATGGGGTCTCGTCAGTAGTATCCAGGATGGTACAGCCCTGTGAATGGTGAATTTATTATTAGGGTTGTGGTTGGTTTGTTTTGTTTTTTTTTTTTTTTTTAAAAAAAAAACCCCAAAAACTAAAACCAAAAAACAACGAACTTTTTGCAATATTCTTTTGGAAAGGCGTTATGCCAAGAATTCTTAGATGATTAATTCTGTCAAGATACCTATTTCTAGGGAGAGAGGTGAAAAGCTGGAGGTGATATTCGGCATCCCCGGTCTTTCTGAAACTCTCTTGTTCCAGCAGTAAGCATTACTGCTAGACGGAAGTTGGGTCTAAGGAGTTGCTGATATCCTACAGTTATTCCCTGGTGAGGCCTATGAACTCTTGAGGGTTGGTTGTCATTTAGTAGTGGTTAGTACTCTTCGGAGAATAAGATTACTGTGCTTTTGAGATGTGCTTCTTTTAAAGTAAGTCCAAACCGAAGAAAGCCAAAGCCAGCTGTTTTGGCCTAAGACAAGCAACCTAAAGTGTGTTTTAGCATTGATTGTGAATACCTCGCATCACTGAAGGTTGGTTCAGATGCGGATACGTGTGCAGGCAGGAGCTCTTACCCACTGCACGTGCACTGGCATGTCTGAATTATTTTCACTTTTCCTCTAGCAGCACTGGAGCTCTGATATGTGTTTATGAGGAAAGGTGAAGCAAAGCTGGGCTGGGTAGTATACAACTTGGCATTGATTAGGATGATTTCCAGGCATTTTTGAGTTGCATAGTATACCGGGTAGCAAGGAATCGTGTCTCTTGCTTGCTGGGTGGATGTTTTGTGTGCTAAGGAAGGGGTTGAGCTGCCTTATCAAAATGGTCCAGTGCCTGGGCAGGATTAACCGCCTTGCTTTTTGCACCCATACTTAGGCAAGAAATCAACTTGAAATCGGTGTGACTTCTCTCTTCTGAGTGCCATTGCGCTTCCACTGATTATAAGTTCAGTCTTCAGTGGCTTTTCTTTGTCCCATAAGTTTTTTGTGTAGTGTATGAAATTGGTAGAGAGCGTCAAAAAAATGCACAGATTCTTGTCTGCGAAGCTCTGACAACTGTTACTATATTATCTCTGAGCAGAGATAATTCACAGTTACAAATATGCAAATGATCACTATCAAATATCACTTTCCAAAAGGGCACACCAGCAACTGACAACATTTTTTTTTTTTTTTTTCTTGCTCACTGAATAGTTTTAAACATGTTCTAATAACAAAATTAATGTTTATTAATAGCATGTCAAGTGAAACGGCACTGACTAGGAAGCAACAGGGACTGTGAGATGTTGACTTCACTGGAGTATAAAATGCTGCGCTGTCTGGTATTGCTGGGAGGAATGCCAAACAAATGAAAGTAATTTAACCCAGTGGAAGTGTCAGTGGAGATAAAATCTGAGAGAACTGGTGAAGTTGATATCTTTCTCATAAGGATATTTTTTGGGTGTGTTTTTGTTTTTTTGGTTGTTTTTTGTTCTTTTTTTTTTCATTACGTAGCTTTAGGATTGTACTAAGGGAGGGGTGTCTCGGCTCCAAAGGCGTACGGTGGTAGATGTACTTTTGTCTCGGCATTGATTTGGTTTTTTTTCATATAGCATGTTGCTTATAGTAAATGCAAACTGGATTTGAAAAATAACATAAGAATGACCAAGTTAAACAAATTTAAGTCCACTTTGACCTTTCAAAGTGGGTTTTCTTAAGCAAGGTGTTGAGTCAGGCTTAGCTCCGTATGTGGGATTACAGTGTAGGGATCCAGTGCTTCAGGAATGCTTTTCAAAAATGACAGCAACACGCTAACGAGTATGCAGACGAGTATGAAAGACACAAGTAATTCAGGTGTTGCTTGCCAGTAGGGATTATTGTGGATCTAGTGCATCTATATTTTGTGCCTTGTGTAAATAAGAGTCAAAACATATTTGTGTGTTCAACTGTTTCGTGTCTGTTAAGTTGTTAAATGGAGCATTACTGGAAAAACAAAAGCTTCAACCACTAACAAAATTTGACAGCAAATCTCTGAAAGAATGTCAAGATTCATATTTAAGATGCATGATACAGTTTATTTGCGCAAAAAAGATGCTATTTAACCTTTTGTAATTCTTGGTCTTAAACTGTTGGTTTTAAGATACATCCTTAAACAAATAAGCTGTTCTTCTTCTCTCTTAAAACCAAACAATTTGGCCTTCTTGATGTACATCAATTGTGCTCCATTAGATGTCACTTTTTGTAGGAAAGGCTACATAAATCATGAGTGTCTTCCCCAGAAGAAACTCAAATTTGAAATTTTATTGCTTTTTTATTGCTAAGCACATCACAGTATTATAGTGTTTAATGAAACATGACAGGCTCTGCTGCAAGAAGTATAATGAACAGCTTTTTTGCATTTAACAAGAGAAGGTGCCAACATTTCCTTTTCAAGATACAACGTGATTGTTTAGATTGAAGACAGATTCAAAGTGATATATCTATATATACATATGTATATTTTGCAAACATCTTGTAACTTTATCCTGGATAGGTCTTCAGAATGACAATATCTCAATATCTTTTTTTGAATATCTTTCAAAAAAAAGAAAAGTTATTTTCCCAATTAGAAAAAGATCCATTCCGAAGTTTGCCTGTAAATTGGGAATAAGACTTTGGCTGATTTTGTTTGAATTTCTCCCCCCTCTGCCCCAAGGTGAAAGTACTTTTGATTTCCTAGACCATAAAAAGTTGCTAAATAGGTTTTCCTTTTCTCAAGATTTTAAAGCCTTTATTAAAAATACACTAATTAGTAAGATTTAAATATCAGCAGGAATCAATGCTTTGAAACTTTAGTAGTAAAACACTTTCTACTTAAAGTAACTGTGTTTAGTCACTTACTTTTAACAACCTGAACTTGGTTTTGGTTTTTTTAACTCTTTTTTTTTTTTTTTTTTTTTAATTTGAAGAATGTATGAAGAATTTGAAGAATGAAGAACAGAGCTCAGCTAATAGTTTTTTCAACCCCTTGTCCAAATTTCACCTCTCTGTAGTTAATTCATTGATTGCTTTTTAACTGCAGATGTTCATGCTGGGCCAAATCTGAGATAGAGCACTTAATATTACAAAATACCACATGGATGTTGAGGATCACATAATTTTTGGAATAGATAGTGCAAAATTGAATAGCCATAGTGCTGTAGCTGTACTGTAACTAATATTCCAGTCATACTTCATTGCTGGAATTGTATTTAAATTACAAACTTACTTTTCTTAGTACTTTTAGAATTTTCTTATCAGTCAGTACTTCTGACTGAATTGAACTTTCCGCTGAGAGTCCTATCTGTTAAGGTAGTTCAAGATAAAACTTCATTTGTAATGCTGTTTATGTCTGCAAAATACAAATGATTATGAATTTAGTGCATTTAGTAATTCTCCGCATGGTTGGTGGTATGAAGTTAACTTAATGGAAAGTCTGGGTATTCATACCTGCATAATAAACTTGCATTATTATTACCTGAGTAATAAACCTGCATTATTTAAATTGGGAAGTTCTGAAATGAGGAAGTTTGGGCATTGACTTCTAAATTGGCAATGGGTATTCTGATGAAAGAAAATTGAGAAATTACTGCATGGTTTATGTTGAACACTCTAGGTACTTGCATATGTTTAACGACTTGGAAAAAAACCTGGGAAGTTACTAATTTCATCAAATTGAAAGAAACTGCTTTTATTGATGTAGGAGGTTCTTATTTTCTGATGTGAAATCAGACTCCCTAATGAACAGAAAACTCCTAGCTGGGCAGATGCTCTTTTAGAAGTAGGACGCCGCTCTGAAATGTGGGCACGCGCCCGTGCCTACGCATGTCCAGGTACAGTTTTGGTTGCTCTTGATACTACTTACCTGACGTGTTAACCATATTCGAGCCAACTGTGTGAACTGCAGTACATTTACGAACAGCTTGCTTTTTCTGCAGGATGTTTTTATTGCTTTATGAGACTGCTGATGTGTTGGTTTTGGGGTTTTTAAACTTTTTTTCCTACAGTCAATTACACACTTTAAATAAGAAAGGAAATGCGAAGGTGCTTACAGCAGGAATAGGATCTCTATAAAATGTTAGCATAAGGAAAATCCCTCTCCTTTTTTTGTTTTTTTTCTTTTTCAGTCTCCTTCTTCAATTTTAATGCTATTTTCATCTGTTATAAAATGCAGATCTCTCTTTGGGTACAAGAAAGGAAAAGGGAAAGAAAAAACCCCCAAAACAAAACCAACAAACCAAAAGGCTCAATGATGAGGATGGTATTTCTTCAACTTTAATTATATACCTGTGACTGAAGAACCACACAGACTTTCTCAGTAGCATTCAGAAGCTATTTAATCTTCTGGACTTTCTTACACAGCGCCCAGGCGCGTGCAGGATGGAATAAGAGCAGTGCAGTCACCTTTCGCGTAACCCGGTCAGGGGAAGTCAGCGTAATAGATGTTTTCATTAAGTATCTCTGACCAGCGAGACTCAACTTCTTTATTAATGGTTTATAGTGATGCTGTGTAGTTCACCTGATTAAATCCTAACCCCCTTAACTGTGGAGGTTATTTAAATAATTGAATATTATTTCCTCACCTCTGTTTCTGAGTATCTTTGCTAATGGGAATGCAGTTGCTCATGTTATGTCTGATGTTGGTGATTATGTCAATTATTTAAAAATCCCTACAGTGTTTTACATTCTACTTAATTTTGTATCTGTTCTTTGGCCTTCTGTGTAGTAAGGATGAAGAATATATAGTATTTGAGGCTTTGTTGTATCATTTTGTATGGCTTCAGTGGTAGTGCATCTCGCCACTTGAAGTTCTTTGGTTTTGCGAAGTTATCAATGTGCAATATAACTATAACTGTTGTTACTTTATCACTAAGCCTCTCAGGCACTGTTGTGCTTCAGCAGCTCTCTGCAGGGAGTAATTACCACAGAGGGGCCTTATTTCCCAGTACGACTTAGAAAATAAGCGGGGCAGTAGGTTGGAAAGCTTCCAGGCAAGGAGAAATTGTCCATTGTTGGCCATATTCATCTATCGTATGTACAAGGACGGAGGCAGCTACCTTGATCTCTCTTAAATTGGTTTTTTGGGGGTTGTTTTTTATTTTTTTTAAAGTCTGAATGGCCTTAGTAGTTTGAGAGCTCCTTTACATATAACACAGAGTGCTGAAGGAGTCAATAAAACAACTTCTAGGCAGCAGAACTGGGAGAATTCCCACAGGACTTTGTATTTTTTTTATTTCATTACTCACTTCGTTTCCTCTTCTCCTCTTTCATATAATGCCTAATGTCTACTGGGTAGAAAAGAATGCAGAATAGGAAACTCCTTCCCGTTCTTAATATCTTTATATTTTTCCTTTCTTTGTTTGTAATTTTAAAACAGCATATTTGGTTGAGAGTTAAGAGGTAAGAGTTCAGAAGAGGCTTGGGCTGCTTTGCTTTAATGCAAAGTGTTTGCTACAAAGCAATTGCAAGGACGTCTGAAACGTGGCTCCTTTTCCTTTGGGAATTTGGAGAAGGTATTCTGTGCGCTGCTTGGTTAATTGTCGCATGTCCCTGTAATAGGTTTTTTTTGATTCTGCATAAAGGTCTGATGTTTCTGTTTTGTTAATTGAGACATACTGTTTAATAAAATCAACTTAATCTAAATGTAGTAATCATTTTCATAAAGTGGGAATGTTTATGCTTAAGTCTGTATCGAAAGCCAAATTACTACCTTTTAAAAAAGGAACCGCAACCCACTAATTTGCTGTTGTAAGAAAGATTAGTTTGTCTTTTTCTTGGAGTCAAAATGTGGTTTGCAGATCTCTGCATCTCTCCCTTTGGCTGGTGGGATGGAGCCCTACGTTGTACTGTGGATACAATAACTATGTATTGCGATCCAGACTTCGGTATCAAATATTGAGTATTCTTGAAGTCAGAGTGGTTGGTGTCCGTTGGTGTGTGGCCGTGTGGAAGCCTCACGATGCAGTTGCATAGCAATTGTTTTAATTTTAAGCTGTTCAGTTTATTTGCTTACAGATAAAAATAATCATCCCGCCTTCTAACTGGCTGTCATTTTTTATTTTTCTCTGTCGCTGGGTAGTAGTTTGGTGGTTGGGGTTTGGGTTTTTTTTTTTTTTTGGGTAGGATTTTTTTTTTTTTTTTAAATTTTTTAAGAATATTATCATGATAGCATTTGCCCAGAGCATTCTTAATTGCAGCTGGAATACAATACCTTTTGCTTTCCACTAGCACACGTCTAAACAATAAAAGCGTGGTTCTCTCCAGAAAGTTACCGGTTCTGTTTATTAGTAAGCTGTAATATAGATCTCTTTCCAGAACGTGTGAGCGAACAACAGGCATAGGCTGAATTGGTCTCTGCGTGAACGGGCAATAAGGGAGGCTTTGCAGGGCCCTTGCTTCGTTTGCTTATGAAAGTTTGAAGGCATTTACCTGGCAGGGAAAAAGACTCATACTGAGGAGTTTTCGACAGAGCCAGGATTGTTGCCTTTGTCATCCAAATACATTTATTTTTAACGTTGACTGCAGGATGTCTAGGGAGAAGTACGTAGCTAGAAGGAGAGGTTTAAAAATAGGGTTGTCAACCTTCTAATGTGTCCTTACTTTTGAGCTTTCAACATCTGACCTAAGTATGCTGTGAATCAAATGAAAATCAAATTATTGCAGCATGACTATTGTCTCGTGTCCTGATGTACTGCAAGGAAACAAAGGAAAGGAGAAATAAAATTTCTTTTTATTGCAGGAAAGTCGGCATTTGAAGGACAGTGCTTCTAGTTGACTGAAAGTAGTGGAGACTGGAAGAATATTTCTGTAGACAAATTCAATACGTTGAGACGTTTAAGTGTAATGAAATTTGAGATAAAGTTCTGTGACTTTTATTGATGGAATACTTAGCTTGCTACAGGAATACAATATTATCATGGTATCATGGGATGTTTGCACTGTTGTGTAAAACATTCTGAATATTTGAAAGTATGTTTTATAAGAAAAAGTGTTTTGTTTGACAGATTGGCTTTTTTAATGCACAGTGGAAATATGTTAGGAATTAGGCTTCCAGCTTCTTTATTAGTTACTGCATTGGAAACTGAATTCACCAAATTATCCTCTAAATTTTCATGAAAATTAGAGCTACTTTTCCAATTCCTTATGCTTTATAGTGACTAACAAGGAACTATGTGACTATGACAGTGGTCACTTTATAGTCACTATCAAGGAACTATGTGACTTTATAGTGACTATCAAGTGACTATAGGAACTAGAAAACTTGATGTCCCAAGGGAAACTTATAAGAACATTTAATAGCAAACCAAGATTCATTGTATACTTCACAGTTCAGAAGCTGAAAGAGGACTTATTATTACCATTTGGATCAAACATAGGTATGGCAAAATCTTGAGATGATTTATTTTTTAAAGGTGATTCATAAATAAGTTCTCTGAAATTTTTGGCTTTGTCTCTAACCCATTGAGCTGGAGCAGAGGCAGAAAGTCTTTAAGTACTTTGAGTAGCCATTTTAATTGATTAAGGTTTAGATAGAGATTGCATTAATAGGGGTGGATACTATTTCTGTTTTGTGTATGCTCCTCTGGACTCCAAAAGGGTCCATGTCCTTCTTGTGTGGAGGGCCCCAGAGCTGGACGTAGTACTCCAGCTGGGGTCTCGCCAGAGCGGAGTGGAGGGGCAGAATCGCCTCCCTCGACCTGCTGGCCACGCTTCTTTTGATGCAGCCCAGGATGTAGGTGGCTTTCTGGGCTGCGAGCGCACATTGCCGGCTCATGTCCAGCTCTTCATCCATCAGCACCCCCAAGTCCTTCTCCTCAGGGCTGCTCTCAATCCCTTCATTCCCCAGCCTATATTGATACTAGAGGTTGTTGCGACCCAGGTGCAAGACCCTGCACTTGGCCTTGTTGAACCTCACGAGGTTCACATGAGCCCACTTCTTGAGCTTGTCCAGGTCCTTCTGGATGGCATCCTGTCCCTTAGGCATGTCAACCACACCACACAGCTTGGTGTTGTTGGCAAATTTGCTGAGGATACACTCAATCCCACTGTCCATGTCGCCGACAAAGATATTGAACAGTACTGGTCCCAGTACTGACCCCTGAGGAATGCCTCTCATCACTGGTCTCCATTTGGACGTTGAGCTGTTGACCACTACCCTTTGGGTGCCACCATCCAACCAATTCCTCATCCATCAAACAGTCCACCCATCAAATCCGTATCTCCCCAATTTAGAGAGAAGGATGTTGTGAGGGACTATGTCAAAGACCTTACAGAAGTCCAAATAGATGACATCCATAGCTCTTCCCTTGTCCACTGATGTAATCAGTCCATCATAGAAAGACTTGCCCTTGGTGAAGCCATGCTGGCTGTCTCGAATCACCTCCCTGTCCTCCACGTGCCTTAGCTTAGCTGCTAGCAGGATCTGCTCCATGATCCTCCCAGACACAGAGGTGATGCTGACAGGGCGGGAGTTCCCAGGGTCCTCCTTTCTACCCTTTTTAAAGATGGGTGCGATGTTTCCCTTTTTCCAGTCACCAGGGACTTCACCTGACCACCATGACTTTTCAAATATCATGGAGAATGGCTTGGCGACTATATCAGCCAATTCTGTCAGGACTCTGGGATGCATCACGTCAGGTCCCATAAATTTCTGTGTGTTTATATTCCTCGGGTGGTCACGAACCCTGTCCTCTCCTACAGCGGGAGGTACTTTGCTCCCCAAAGTTGTGCAGAAAACTTTTTTAAAAAGGTAGCTGAGTTGGATTAAAGTCAAACTTGGGAACCTGGCTGCAGATGGAGATGCAAGACATTCAATTTAAATATTGGAAAAAACCTTTTCATGTTGAGGGTGGTCAAGCACTGGAACAGGTTGCCCACAGAGGCTGTGGAGTCCACGTGGGCTTTGGAGATACTCAAAATCTGACTGGAAATGGTCCTGAGCAATGGGGTCTAGATGAGACTGGTTTGAGCAGAGGCTTGGGCTGGACGATTCCCAGAGTTCCCTTCCAACCTCAGATATTATGTCATTCTGTGAACCCAAGATCCACCTGAACTCAACCGTAAAACTTTGTTCATCAGCCCAGAAGCACTTCTGCAAGGTCTTTTACTCAAATTTGAAAGTGAGCTTGAGGCTGTATTTGAAAACTACATGAGTTCAGTTCGGGCCTTTGATAGTTTTCCATCAAAATGCATTAATGTATCAGAGTACATTAATATATTAATAAAGATGTTGTTAATTCTCCTATGCTATAATTGATACTGACTGCAAGTTTTAAACATACTAATTTGACACCATGTTTTTGCTGTGGAACGTGCTCATGTTTTAAATCCTCAAACCAAGCGGAAAAACTAATTAATACATGGAAAGTATGCAAGCTTAACTAACTTGGTAATTTTCCTGATTTCCCATAGTTATGAAATAAACAAAACTAAGAAATCTTTCTGTGTCTAGAAACAGGATTCACAAAATACTTTAAGGGAAGGCATTCACCCTAAAATGCCCAAACTGCAATTTTCTTTTGGAAGAGCAGAAAATGAGGGACATTAAATTTTTTTTTTTTTTTTTTTTTTTTTTGCTTTGCAAGTACTGTGCAGATGAAGTCATTAAGGTATTTGCAGTAACAGCTTTAAGTTAAGTAGAAGTTATCCTGCAAGTGGAAATTAATGAACAAATATTTTATTAGGATTAAGCCTCTGATTGTTTCCCTTCAGTTAGTGTGAAAAAAGTAAACCTTTGGCAATCTTCTAGTTTGTTGCTATGATTTAGTAAGGAGAAACATGGTTATTTAACCTAGGTAGGATGAGGAGGCAAGTGGTTAGCTCAGCAAATGCATTTTGGATACAAAGTACTATATGAAATATTCCATCTCTGTTTTAACGATGGCTTATTATAATGAAAAAGAAATTTGTCAGCTAACCGGCTGCACAGATGGTGTTCCCAGGTGATAGTTTTGCTTCAGATTCAGAGAAATGAGGTATTCTGCAATTCAATGTTGTGTCCCACAGAATTAGTCACTACTGACTAAGACAGGTTTTGAAAAAGAATAATGAAATATGGAGGGCTTACTGTAAAAGCAAGAACCGTTCTATTCCGTGACATTTTCATCAAGTTCAGGTATGGACAAACAGATAAGGTTTTACAACTTACCAAAAAAATGATACAAGAAAAATCAATTAGGAATTAAAATGGATCTGAAGAACGATTTGATGTTTCCATGAAGGCGTGTTTTCAGGAACTGGGAATGAGGTATCAAGCCACTCTTTGTTGAATGGAAAATGCTCATTTCCTGTCAAGATACCACAGTTTCAGAAACATTTCATTTGAATAATGTGTAATCTTTATTTATTTATTTATTTTTTCTTAGCCTTGGGAGGAGGACATGTCTGAAATCAAAATTTTGTGCTGATCAGATTAGCATATCATCCATAATTGTGATAGATGCATTTTACCTTCCAGAAGGATGTCACTTCTGTTTCAGCAGGCAAAGCCACATACTCGTATGCACTAGCGTGTTGAACATCACTTCTGTCAGGATGTTGCCAAAAGGATGGAGTCAGGTTTTCTTGAAGGAGTTCTTGCGTGTCAGGACTTTATATTTCATGTGCAATGGTAGCAGCATCAGCCAGTCACGATTTTAGGTGTTGAATGTCTAAGCTCCTGATAGAGTTAGGATTAAATAGGGTTTACGTGATGCATCTGTTCTGCTTGACCAGCCTCTGGAAGTCCATTATGTAGTCAGTGTGCTCGATGAGAGTGCTCTTCTGAATGCCTTTAACGTGTTGATAAAAACGTCTCGAGGATTTGTAGAAGTTGGTTGGTACCAGTCTCTAACCAACACAAAAGTTACCGTGGTGGCGATATGTAAACAGGAGGATTTCACTCTCCCTTTATGATGAAAGGAATCTCAAAAGAAGGTTTGCAAGTGAGTGCTAAATGTCTCAATTTGTTGGTTACTGCTTTAAAAAACAAAACAAAACAAAACAAAACCAACCCAACAAAAAACCAACCAAACAAAAAAACCCTCAAAACCCAGTGGTTTGCAAACTAAATGAAATTTGAGAAGTTTCCCTTGGAAAACTTATGTCATGAAATGTATATTGTATAATAAGTAATTCTTTAGAAGAGATTTAATTAGGTATACACTTGTGAGAGTAGCTGTCTAGTATTTCTCAACATGACTTACAAAGGGAATAGACTTCTTTGTATGCAGTAATAGTAGAAAAAATAAACTTGGATTCAATGCAAGTTGTGTAATTTTTCTTTTATTTTGAAAATTTTAGGGGATGCTAGGGCGTTACTTCCATGTCTACTAGTTAAGCTTTTTTTTAGGATGTGGTGGTGGTGGATCTTTAATATTTATATGTTTGTACAAATACTTGTATTCTTGAAGTTGATTGGATTTTTTTTTTTTTATTTTTTAAACCAATGTCAAGACTACTGCTTGAGGCAGTATTGGGGAGCAGTACCATTTCAAATCCCTGATGTCTGCAGTTCATTGTGCATGCAGGTAGAGTTACCCAGATGAGTCCAGAACAACTACTGACCCATTAAAAATAAAAGTTGGAAAACATATAGGAGCATTCTTCCGTTCCTGTTGTGCTCCACATGGACTGAGGACAGCTGAAGTCGTCCTACCATATAGATTAATGGGAGTAATTTTACTGTGCTTTGTTGCTACCGCTTTGGTTGCAGCCTTTGCGTAACCATGAGTAACAAACAAAATGGTTGTCTTCTCCGTGTTGGAAGGTACAGTCCTTTTAGATCTTTCTGAATAATCCTATATAAAAGTTGTATAAATGTAATACACAAGGTTTGAGAACAGATGTATTTGAGAAGGGGGAAAAAAAGTTCCTCTGTGTGTCCAAAAGTAAATGAACATAATAACAATACTTTCAGAAATTCACCATGATGACACTGCTTGAATTATTGAAAATAGTTGTATCACAACCAGAAAGAAAACTGGCACGATCACGTTGTCTTCTTCGACCAACAAGTTTGAAGTGCCTGTGGACAAGCGATCAGTATTCCAAACAAGCACAAGTCTATTCCCTGAAATTTAAGGGCTGATTTTATGTGCTGCACATACTTATCTCACGCGCGCCAAAGAAATATAAGAAAACTAGCATAAGTTGAGCCAGAAAGTCTTAGGTTTGTGCTCCTATGTCCTAATCTTCTGATGGCTTCACCCAAAAATGCCAACAATATACAGGCCTACTGTGGTAATGGAAAAGTTCTATATTTGTATAGCTCCGTTCACCTAAGGATTGAGTGTGCTTCACAGCACATCGGGTCTGTAATTCTACTGCAGAATACACCCATTTACAGAAGATAAACTGAGCCATGGAGTTCACAACCTGAAGGAAATTCCAGCTCTCTCCCTTTGTGAAAAGAAACTGCTTCGGAGCCCCACATTTTCCCTTGCTGCTTTTCCTGCAACTGCTGCTGCCTGGAGAGGAGATTAATATGTTGGACAGAAGCCTGAGCTCCTGTCCTTGTTCTTCTTGGTAATAGGATGCCGAGTTTTGTGGAAGGGGTATCTGATCCCCTCTGCCCGTAGCGCATCAAGGAATTGTTTGGCAAGGAGAGAAAGAGCAGTGTATCTAACTGAATGTTTCACTTAGGCTTTTCAGGCATTCGGGACTGCAGCCTTCGCTGTGGAATGGTAATCAGATTCAAAATGCTCTCTTTTATGGTGAGTAACAGTGGAGGTAGAGAAAGGAGAAAAAGAAAAAGCAGAAAGGGATGGGGAAAACCTCCCCAAACTGTGGAGGTCATGAACAGATAGTTCAGATCTTTGTGTATGGAGAATGAATAGATTCTTCAATAGCAGAAACTTTTATAATATATTCTGCAAGATTATGGCAGTCCCTGGAAAATGTCTGTTGCAAAGATACGTGAGGTAGCTCACGTTCTGTTTGGAACTTTATAGAGCCTTAGACTTCTTGTTTTATTAGCACAGTATACTGTGAGTTCAGGAATGCAGAAGAGGTATTCGTGTTGCATTCCAGTATTGGTAAAGGCAACCACAGAGTTTGATACCTTAAAGTTGCATCTTAAAAATGAACTTCTTTCTAAAAACAGGAGTTTATATTTTTTAATTTTTTCATCAAATTAATTTCTAAAACCTTTCATGTCTATTATTCACTAATCTTTCAGATTTCAGGTTTAATCAAGAGAAACACCTATTACAGATTTTACAATGTTGTTGTCTTTCTTTTCTAATTTAACCCAAATAACACTCTAGGCACTCATGTCCCCTTCAGTCTTTGGTTTATCAAACAAAATAAGTCAGTCTCCTCTTGTAACTTCGGCTATCCATTTCATTGAGCATTATATAAATTTTGCCTTTGTATCCTTTCCAATTTGGGTTCATCGTTCTTGAAGTAACCAGAATTTTACAAACATTTTAAAGAGGTTTTGGCGCTTTATTAGTGATACTTTCCCTTCTCATCTGATACGTTTCCAGGCTTTATTTTCACAGATGGGATGAGTCTATTCAGTAGCTCACTGCTGCTGAAAGAGGAAGGTCCTACTTCTCTCCCGCTGCTTACCTTCCATTGATCTGCTTGAGGGTAGGGATCTGGCAAGGCCAATGGTGTGAGGTGCAACAAGGCCAAGTGCTGGGTCCTGCACTTGGGTCACAACAACCCCATGAACGCCACAGGCTTGGGGCAGAGTGGCTGGAGAGCTGCCTGGTGGAAAAAGACCTGGGGGTGTTCATCGACAACCGGCTGAATATGAGCCAGCAGTGTGCCCAGGTGGCCAAGAAGGCCAGCAGCATCCTGGCCTGTGTCAGGAACAGCATGGCCAGCAGGACTGGGGCAGTGATTGTCCCCCTCAGCACTGGTGAGGCCCCACCTCGAGGGCTGTGTCCAGTTTTGGGCCCCTCATGCCAAGAAAGACACTGAGGTGCTGGAGCGTGTCCAGAGAAGGGCAACGGAGCTGGTGAGGGGTCTGGAGCACGAGTCTTGTGAGGGGCGGCTGAGGGAGCTGGGGGTGTTCAGCCTGGAGAAAAGGGGGCTGAGGGGAGACCTTCTCGCTCTCTGCAGCTCCCTGAAACGAGGGGGCAGCCGGGGGGTCGGTCTCTTCTCCCAAGGAACAGGCCATGGGACAAGAGGAAACAGCTTCAAGTTGGGCCAGGGGAGGGTTAGGATGGATATCCTAAACCAACATTGAAAGGGTTATCCAGCATTGGAACAGGCTGCCCAGGGCAGTGGTTGAGGCACCATCCCTGGAGGTATTTAAAAGATGTGTAGATGTGATGCTGAGGGACATGGTTTAGTGGTAACTTGGCAGTGCTGGGTTAACAGTTGGGCTCGATGACCTTAAAGGTCTTTTCCAACCAAACCGATTCTATGATCTTGGGTGAAACTCCAGTGTGAGACCGTTTATAACGCGTTAACCCAGGATAAGGGGTAAACATTTAAGGAAATGTTGTTTCATTGTGAGTGTGACCAAGCACTGGCACAGGTCGCCCAGAGAGATTGTGTAGCCTCCATCCTTAGAAACTTTCAAAATCCGACTGGTCCTGTGCAGCTGGCCCTGCTTCTTGAGGAGGGGAATTAAATCAGGTGACACCCAGAAGTTCCTGTCCAACCTCAAGCGAGGTAATTCTATGGTATATGACGAAAAAAAAAAACCCAGAAAACCAACAATAAAGCGCCACTGCACTAGTGTGTTGAGTTGAGTCACAGATGGACCTGGGACCTGAGACAGCTGTCGGAGGGAAAAGGCAGGACTGCATGGCCTGGAGCTGGTGAGAGAAAAATGGGGATTGTGGAAAGTAGAGAGAGGGTTAAGGCAAACCGTTATTTTGATTCAACTATTCCTGAAATTATGGCCAAAGACTGTGAGAGCCTTTTCCATGGCCACATTAAGCAGTTTTCTTCGTATAAAATATGTTGCTTGCTTCTAGCTGTTAGCGTCTCCAGAATTTAGCAGAAATTATCGTAGGCAGTTGCATAATCTCTTGGTTTGTGGTATTGAACTACGTCCTGTTTCTCTTGCTTTGGTCCACACTGACATCCAGTTGCCTGTGTCCTGACAGCGCAGTCTCTTCTTGTTACGCCCTTGATTAGAACGCCAGGAGCGGTACGAGAGCTGCTTACGGAAATACTAAATGCCGCTTGTCTCCTCAGCTGATCTCTGCCCAGCTTTGCCCAGAACGCTGGCTGCCTTGCTGAACGAGTTCAGAACAGCGCGTTTGGTAAAAATTATTTTCAAGCTTTGCACGCTTTCAAGATCACATCAAGTTTTAAAATGGCCCAGCTGCTTTCTCTGCCTTGATGATGGCTGCAGGCGTTATTTGTGCTGCTGTTTTCCAGTCAGATAGGCCCAAGGTTAGCGTTATTTAAAATCCTTGTTAATGGACTTGCCTTTCCTTTTCCAGCTCTTTTATTATTCTAGAGTGAATGCAAATCCGTTAAACGGGTTTTTTTCCTCGGCCGCCTTCCTTTTAATGGGCCACCTGCCACTCCGAATGAGAATTTATATAGCTGGGGCTCAGGGAAGGAAGACAAATTTATTCTTATGGTGATCTTTTTCATTTAAAAGTTGATTGACTTGTACAACCCAGTGTCTGTCTTCTCTCATCCAGTTTCTTTGAGATTTCTCTGACTAGTGGTCGCTGGCTTAAATTTCTTATATAGCGTGGCATTCAAGTGCATCCTGCAGCTGTTTAATAAAGTTGTTTGCCTTAAGTGTTTATTTAATTGTACTCACTTAGGTAAGAGTCCATCCGAATGGGGCTGATTGCCTCTAATCCTGTTTAAACGAACACTGGACAGGGACGTTGCAGCCTGCAGTGGCTGTGTCTCTTCCCGATGGAATCGGTGGCCCAACCGGCCGTCGGATTCCCATGGATACAGTGGCATCCAGCACTGGGGCCGTCTTTAATGCATAGTTACACCACACATGGGCATGAAAAAGCAATATAGTAATAATTGTCATTTTGATGAAATGTTTTCAAATGCTAAAGGCCTAAGGAATTGCATAATGTAAGCGGTTTTGGTTTTTAGCTTGATATTTTTTGCTTGACAGCTCTTTGGGTTTTTACACACTTTAGAAGTATAAGTGGCCTGTTGTATTATAAATTAATAGTATTATAAATAGACACAAGTATAGGAACATATATGGATTTAAGATATTGATGCCACATTTGTGTTAATATTGTGCCAGTATGAAGTGTCTTCAGCCCGGAAAAAATTGCATTATTATGTATCTTCCCCTTTTAAAAATAGGATGCTCATTTTGCAGATCAAATTACAACCATTTATCTGTGTCTCTGTAAAAGGGAAAAAGCAATATATTGTCATACCGAGATTTTTCTTGTACGCTGCCTGGCTCACACACACAACTTCTTCATCATATTTGTTGCGTACTTTTTGGTAAATAGAGATGACTGAAAATAAATAACACAGAATGGTAGACGAGCAGTTTATTACTGAAATGCAATTCAAAGAAGATGAAATTCTTGGTGAATCCTGCATTTCATTGCTTATAGTACTAAAAGGCCATAAATAGTGTATTTAGGGAGAGCTCGACCATCTGATGCTCATACCTGGCCTCTTGTTTCAGGACAAACTTGGGAGTCCAAAGGCTTATCTTTTGCGGGACTTTACTGGAACCTCTGCAAGTGCAAGTTCCCAGGTTTGGTGCTGTAAATTCAGTTCTGTAAAACGTAGTTTGAATGTGTTGCCTTTTCCCTCTGTTCCTAATGGAATACTCTAAATCTTCTAACATGAGAAAGGTGAATAATGTTCTTCAGCTTTCTAGCAAGTAGTTTCAGAATTAATTGAACCTTTCTATAGAAAAGCCATATATTAAACACGTGTATGGAGAAGTGCAACAGCTGATGTGGAAGTATGGTTTTTAACCCGTGTGGTTGTGACCTGGGCAGAACTTAGCTCAGTTTACTGGGGCTACGTGACTGGGTTGGAACCATCTGTTTGGTTTGTGTTTGTCTTTTTCATGATTCTGATATTCTCTTTCTTTACTTTACTTTTTTAACGTACTTCACTTTACTTTTTTAACGTACTTCACTTTACTTTTTTAACGTACTTCACTTTACTTTTTTAACGTACCGTACTTCTTTTACTTTTTTAACGTACCGTACTTCTTTTACTTTTTTAACGTACCGTACTTTAGCAAACTTGTTCAAGGCATTTTTTGAAACAAAGGAGCTTTTGGCTTATTTAGATGAGAATCAAATTGGAAAAAAATAATGCGATATGCAGGTCGTTAAAGTTTAGTTTTAACCTGAAGGTAACTTTTTGGCATCTGAATACGTTTGTCTTTAGCACAGAAGATAAAATCAATGCACCTCTCTCTTTTCAAATCTATTCTGCTAAGTAGACAATGCAGTTAAAAAAAAAACAAAAACAAACAAAAAAACCCCAAACAAACAAACAAAAAAAACAAACAAAAAAAACCCCCAACCAACAAACCAACCCATTGAAGATGAAAAGAACCAAGGGAGGAACTCATAGAGTTTACATTTGTTAGAAGCATGAATAGTAAGAAAGCTTTCTTATCAAGACTTGTGTGTGGTAGAAGAACCCTTCTGCGGGACAGGACCGACTGCTCCCGGACTGCAGATCAGGTACACTTTAAGCCGGCATAGCTCACCGGTCCTGCAGTCGCTCCCTCCCTTTCAGGCACTTGCAGAACCGCAGTTTAAATTTTCAAATGTAATGATATATCATGATCAGAGGATTAGTTTTCCTTATTTTGTATTTTGCTGAACTGATAACCCTTCCCCTCCCTCCAGGTGTCCACTGGCATATCTTAAAAAATATATACTCACTTCGGTGTTTGTAAATGGGTGGGGTAAGGACTTTTAGAGCTGTGTAGCATTGCAGAAATAGTTGTATCGCTCGGATTATGTTAATGCTAAAATGATTATGTGCACTTTAGCTGAGTAGTTGTCTAATTATTCCAGCTGTGCCTTGACAAATTACCATAGAAATAACCATGAATTATCTGATCTATAAAGGGAGAAATCATTTGATCTTTTTCTAATTATTACTGAGTAATTGAATGATAAATTACCCACATGTAAACTGATCTGCATATAACAAAACAGTACCTAAGATTGCGCGACTCTTTTAATGTTGTACAGTAGAAGTTAAGTGGGGGCTAGTGTCAAAGAATTCACATTGACAAGCGTAGTGAAAGATGTGGGGTATACAGTCTGCTGGAAACGTGGGGAACGGGGAGAGTTAGAGATTTATTTCTGCTCTTCATAATTCTCAACTAGATTTGCAGTTCCTATCAAAAATTACGCTTGACTTAAAGGCTTTTATTAGTAGCTTTCATTTTATTAGCTACCTGTTATGTAAGGACATCTGTTTATCTAAGAATATAATATTATTCTAGATTAAGGGATTGTTATGTTCCTACAAGCAATGCTTTGAGCCCGTATCCTTTATTTCAATAAAGCAAAGAGCAACATTCTCCTTGAATGGATCGCAGTTTAGGAAAAAAAAATCCTTTTTTGGTCTTTTACCTAAATGGCATTTGGATTTTTTTATTTATTTATTTATTTACAATCACATGTGAACAGACTGTACAGATTAGCGGTGTCCTCAACATAAAACCTGAGCTGAGTTTAGTTTAATTCTAATTCTTCTATTTAGGTAGCATCCAGTTTCCTCTGTAAATAGCTTTACTTATCTGCGTAGATGCTTGGCTGCTATTACTAGCTGATAGTGCTCTGTCTAGAGTTTTATAAATTTTCTTTGCAGTTTGGCAGTTGAAATAAAGTCCAGAAAAACATGTTTTGCTTGTCCACAAATAATATTGTCATATTCTTCAGAGAAGGAAGAAAATTGGGGAAAAAAATGGCTTTAAGTAAACAAACATGTTTTGTTTGAAACCCAGCTACATAGTTCATCTGGGCTCAATGCTCTTGAACTTTTTATTATTACATTTAGAAGTATTTCTGTGTCTAACATATAAACATTTCCTACAGAGTGTGTCAAAGCTGACCTTTCTGACTTGGTGAGGGAAAAATCCAACTGATGCTGTGCATAAAAATTCAACGCGAATGGGGCATTTCAAGTGGAACCAGAACCGCACTTGGTGGGGGGCGAACGCCTCCTCCAAATCAGCCAACTCTTTTGATGACTTCGTGGGTTTTGGGTGACCCAGAACTTGAATCTCCTTTTCACGGGGAAGTTATTGGATTTTTCCTCATAGTCTGCTTCCTCAATTTCAGTGAGCGGTTTAGTTGACCCTTTGTGTAGGAGCTCATTCTAAAATATCAGCCATTGCCCTCTCTTCAAAGGACTAACACCACTGTTAAGAACTTGGCTTGGAGTTAACTTGAAGAAAGAAAAACCGTAGCTAATAAGAAACACTTTTCTGTCTCTTTTTCTTCCCACCCCTTTCTTCCTTTTTTTTTTTTTTTTTTTTTAATTCCTGGAAGACATTCTATTGAGAAAGGGAGGAACTGCCTGATTTCAGTCTTTGCAGCCCATTTCCTGCTGTGATTCAAAGTCCAACGGAAGGCTACACAACAAAATCCTTGTTAAAACTGTATGCATCCATAATACCTTGGAAATTTTGTTATCATCTATATTTTTAATGAAGCATCTTTCAAATATCATGATTTACCAATTGGTTCTTACTGTACATGGGTTTAGTTTCCTATAAAAAAATCATTCCTGATTCAACAGTTAAAGTAGGTGTAAAAATTGAACCACTTTGTAGCATGACATCTCTCCTACAGCTTATTGTTTCTGATGGTCATTCTCGAACAACCTGAAAATAACAAAAGCGCCAAGGACACCACTATGATTTTGGTAAGAGTTAGGCTTAAAATCTAAGGCTCACAACAACAAACTTCTTCGTAAAACTGCTTTTTCTGCTGAGGATTCTTCCTGCTGATGATTCCTAGTACTCAGCAAAATTGCAATACTTCTTAATTTTTCCCATTTTGAAGTGCTGAAAACAACCTGAGAACTTCATTAATGATGTGGTCTTACAGCTTGCTTTAACGCTTTGATTTGTCTTCAACTTTTGTTCACTTGTATTTTCTAAAACCACAAAAATGTAAATCATCGGAAAGCCTTTCACTTTCCATGTTAGTGGAAAGAATGGAAATGTTATTTAGTTGTCTTTCAAATGGGAAAATCTAAGCTTGGGAAGAAAATAGACTTCAGAAAGTCAGCACTTTTGTTAAGTGTGAAATTTTTAGAGGGGAATGTTGGTATTCAAATGCTTCTTTTCCCCCCTTTATCGAAACAAATGATACCCTTTCAAGATAGGTTTTAGAGGTATGAAATTAAGTACAGTGAAAATTCCAGTTCCTTCCTTTTAATGTTAGTATAGGAGTCAAGCACCGTATTGCTATTGTTGTCACATAATGAGATGATTACTACCTATGGAAAGGCCTTATTAAATTAAAAATCACTTAGTAAAGCACCCTCACTTTGGTAATTGGAGACATCACTGGCAAGAATTAGTCTATAATCAATCTTTTCAGCTAGTAAATGGAGATGCGTAAAACTTGCAAAATTTCAAAGCGTATCAAAGTGTTGAGGAGGCACCGCACTCTTAGAGTGGCGTTGGCTTCAGAGACACCTTTTTCAGTCTTCCTCAGCTGCCAGTGACTCCTCCTAGCGTTGGATGGGCTGGTCTTGTGTTCCTGGTGGGGGAAGCAGTTCTAACTGGGGACGCTCTTCAAAACTGACCTTTCTTCACCAGGTAGGTCTGTGAGAATGGAGGCGATGGACATACTGAGCTGGCATTACGAAGAGTAGAAGAGATGGAAGAACTATTCTCCAGATGTCAGTGCATCTGAGATCTTTCATGGCTTAGTCTGCTAGATACGTAAGCCTTTCTGCGTAATTACGGTCCGCAGTCCTGGCAGTCTTTTCAAAGGCATCCCTTGTTGGTAGATAATACTTCCGTTTTTGTGTGGAGTGTTATTTTGGAAGCTAGGGTAAATGCAGGACGGAAAGACAACCTTGCGCTCGCTTTGTCTTTTTTCTTGCATCCTCTCGCAGCCGGCTCGTGCAAGAGGGCGGTTGTATCTGCTGCCTCTGTGCCTTTGAAGGCAGCAGAACTCATTGTCTGGTGCTGAGTGGGAGCCTTTCACTCACGCTGTTCACATCTTTGTTTTTCCGTATGTGTATGAACATATATTTTATCTACTACTTTATATATAATAGACTTACTGCTATATACACATCTATATAATTATAACAGTCAATTATATATAATATTGAGGGGTTTAGTGCTGTAATTCTTGCTAGCTTTCCTTTAAAATAGTAATAATGTGAATAATGGCTGTTTAATCACCTACTCCTCTTGGCAGGTGTTTCAACAGAAGACTTAACAGCGTAATGTGTTCCTGTAAGATCCTGTCATACTCGCTTTGCAGGTGTTAAAGAAACTGGTGTCGTATTTTACCAACTGCGCCAACTGGCATACAGCTCTCTCTGCTTGAATGTATGTAAAACTCTTCCGAAATTGGGAAAATGATCTATTTTGAAGCATAAGGAGTGGCTCGAGAGACTTGAGCCTGTCATATCATTAGTATTTGCAGAGTGGAGTTTAGTCATTTTGGTAGCTAAATAAGAAAAGGTCTGTGGTGGTGATGCTCCCGAGAGGCTCAGAAAAAAGGCTTAAATTTAAGTTCTGTTAAACTTCTGTCTTCCAAGTTGCTTTTCTTGTAGAAGTAGCTTCTGCCTCCACTTTTCTTTTGCTGCTGATGGGAGGTGGCTTTTTTATTAATATGCTATTGCCTGTGGGGAACCAATACACATGCTAAATTCTATTAAAAGTAATTCCAGGGCTCACCCACGCATGCAGTAATTATGATTGTGAGCATCCAAGGAAAATGAGTGTATAATATCTTAATTAAAGCAGGGTAATACAATTTTAGTTACAGATTAGATAATTTTAAGACTTTAAAATGTTAAATTTCCTTTTTATTTTCATGTAATTAATATTGGTATAGCTATTTTGATAGTACATCGCCTTGTTAATGTGAGTTTCGCTGGGGTAGGAAAATGTACAAAATCTGAAAGTTAATTTTAGTAGGCTGTGTTTACTCAAAAGTCACTTAGTTACTTGCTCAAGAAAAAAAATCGGCATGCCTGAGAGTGAAGAAAATAGTTTCTGTACTACACTGTATAACCTTGGGTTCGTCTTTCTCGTTAACTTCAGTGGTATACTGAAGTTTGTTGTCTGAATCTCTAGTTTGTTTGTTTGTTTTTTATGGTAAATTTGAGCTCACGTACACGTTGATGATATCGAAGCCGACCTGTGATCTGAATCTTAATGATGCTGAACTGGTTTTACAGTAAAATAACCGAGTTGCACGGGCTGGAGTTTCCCCAGCTCTGCCGAGACGTCTGTGTGGTCACTCTGTAGAAATGAGTAGCAATTTGTGTGCATTTTGATGTATAGCTTAGAATAACTACGCTTTTGCCAATTAAATGTATGGCTAGAAATCGCAGGTAACTAAAACCACGCCTACACCGCCTCTAGTGATTGCTGTATTGTGTACGCTTAAGGAAGCCTGTGTGAAGGTAGTTAGCTTGCGTACCGGCAGCATGAAGTTTAGCTGGGGATAAGTGTTTGATTGTTACCCATTTTCTTGGGTAACTACCGTGAATCTCTTTACGTTGCAGCTATACTGATCTCTAAACCGCCAAAGCGAAATTACCGGTTGTACAATCAAGTTTAAAACTAGCCCCAGCGTTTCCACGTAACACTGCCATCATAGCAATCTTTTTTTGCTCCTGGCTCCTGACTGCTACCCAGTACTAAAAGAGTTATCAGGCTCGCCTCATCAGGCAGAACTATTGTCTCTAGTCTGCTGGATCATTATCCAGATGCTTTTGGTATTTTCCTGAATTTCAGTATAGTGGGATTTAATCATAGTCCAGAGAAGAAAATCCTCTCATTGGTTTTAGAAGATCACAAGTCAAGTGCTGTCTTGTTGGCAGGACGAAGGTGGGCTCATCCGTGTGCGGCCTCCATCCTCGGACGCTGCCACTACCGAGTGCTCCTTCCTGCTGTCTGCCGGCTGCCTCTTCTCTCCCGCTGCCTTCACTTTCCACCTTGATATCTTCATTGTGCTTCTGCCTCTTCTAGTATGCCTTAAACACTTGCAATACTTTCAGCTCCTCTTATGCCATCTTCAGCCTGGGCTAACCAGCATCTCCTTGGGGAATTTACAGCCATTGTTTCCCTTCCTGGACAGCAATCAGGTCCTTTCTTAGCAGTTTTCACACGGAAGCTCTTCCTAGAATTACAGAACTGCCCAGGTTGGAAGGGACCTTTCAGATCATCGAGTCCAACCATCGACCTGACTCTGACAAACCCATCACTAACCCATATCTCTAAGCACTGCGTCTGCCCGGCTTTTAAACACCTCCAGGGATGGTGCCTCAACCACTGCCCTGGGCAGCCTGTCCCAAGGCTTGACAACCCTTTCAGTGTAGAAATTGTTCCTAATATCCAGTCTAACCCTCCCCTGATGCGACTTGAGGCCGTTTCCTCGTCCCATCGCGTGTTCCTTGGGAGAAGAGCCCGACCCCCCCTGGCCACCCCCTCCTTTCAGGGAGCTGCAGAGAGAGTGTTAGAAGGGTTTGGCATAGAAATGGCTGTAGAAGGGCAGCAGTTACTGGAGGCCTTGGCTCTTTGTCATCCCGAGATGCGTGCAAGTGATCAGTTTGTTTTGCACAACCCGTCATCTAACAGTCTTGAATTAGTGGAGGCAGATGCAATTTGGACTGAATCTGGGTGTTTTTGCAAAAGTATCTGAATCAGGCCACCTCCAGACTAATCCTGTCGGATTTCTGGACAGGTCAGCCGAGATGTAGGGACTTCTGCACAGGAATGCCCCATCCCAGACAGAAAGCATCATGACTGTAAGTATGCGCCAACGTATATCCCCCAGCATATATGTATTTTAGAAATATTGACACCAAGATTTCTCAGCTGACAGCATTTAGGTCCTGATAGGTGAGGCTGTATGGGATCCCTAATTTTGTAAATACCATGCACAGCTCTGGCTATCACAGTTATCTATTTAGGGGAGTTTCCTGCCAGTCTCACGGGCTCCCACATTCTGTATCCACCAATGTATAATCCATCTCTTATTTCAGTGGGTACTGCTAGCAATAATTACCAGAACTCTAGATGTATAAAAAGTATTAATCAGGAAAATGCAGGTATTGGATTTTGCTGAATTAAGGTGATATGTTAATTGATTGAAGATGATTCACTGCAGGTTGTGGTACTGAACTCTAGATATACTTTACAATACTGTTTCAATGATTTATGGACTTGTCATTTTATCTTATATGAGGAATTGGGTAAAGTGACCTTGGAAAGGATATTTTCATGATTGTTTTTAATACATAAAAAAGGCAGAAAAAATTACCCAAAGTACTGCTACGCCGTAGAAATAATGTAGAACTTCAATAGTGTTGTCAAATGTCTGTGCTGTAAACAGGATTTAGACAGATAGTCTGCATAAGGAGATTCTGGCTTTTTACTTCTTTGAACATTAATAAAACCTCTCTGAGTCCATTCCCCAATTTAAATAATGAATGGGCTATTTTCTTAGCGCTCTCTCACATACATACCCTCAAGTAATGTGTCTTATGCAATAAATAAAAGCTGGGAACATTTTTTTGTTTATTTCTTATTGTCATAGGAGTTATATTTTATGTGCCCGTATCCACACTCCCACGGGCATGTATTAATACTTGGAAAATGTCTAGGAGAGGTAGGCTGCTGCACAGAAAATGGGAATGACATGTCCTTTGTTATTTCTTTGAATGTGATAGTGGTTCCAAATTTAGTAGCAACAGAAATATCCTTTGGTTGTCTTCCCAGAACTGCCTTGAAAAAACGGTTCCTGTGCTTTGCACAGAACTGCATTTCTGGGATAAAGCTGTGGTGCAAGCCTACGTTTTAGATTCCTATAATCTTATGTCTACACTGGCTTTAAGTCTAAATGTTTCCGTATAGTCTATACACAGAAAAATAGTAGGACTTAAGAAATCAAATTAAATGCCTTTTAGACCAAGATGAAGGTCTTGAAGATGACAATTTATTTTAAAGGAAGGATTCATAATTTATTTTCCCCTTTGAGAAAAGTGCATTTTGGTTTTATTCCTTTTTGGTTTTGCATTATATATTGAAATTAATATTTTTACTACTTTTCAGTGAAATGCATGTATTTAATTCTGTTGTAGTCTACCATTGCTAGTTCTTGTTCTACATTTCTTCTCATGCTTAAGTATGCAAACTGCATTTTATGATCAAAGCTCTTGATCCGGGTTGGGTTCCCTTACTTTGCTCCGAAAGGCCCCCCGTGACAAAGATACGTACCCAGGGGTTTAAGGCTAGGTCCAAGTCGCCCATTTTTCTGTCAACACAGCAAATCAGTGGCGGGGCCTGGGCTGGGAATGGAAGTAGAAATGGTACAGCTAGAATACCCTCTGCTGATGAAACGTCAGGCAAGTAGTCCTTATGAAGCTCTTCTGGTTGGTTAATTTAGACCTATTCTGCAGCTGCTCTATCTATATTAGAGAGAAACGTTGACCCCAGGCTTACTGGCCTCAAAGATAGTTTATGTACGCTCATCTGCGACTTCTTCTGCATGGGGGATTACTTCGGTGTAACGGGCTGTGCGGCAGTGAGGAGCAGTGCTGATGCAAGTTCCTGGCTGACGTACAGGAAAAGAACATTAGCCGCAATCTCATTTAGGTTACAACTTAAGAAACACTGAAGTATACACTCTGCTTATTCTCACCCATGGTATTGTGTTTTACCTATTTTGAACTGTCAGGGGAATGATAGCATTTGACATAGGTATAATTAATGCGAATGTCAAACATCTGCTGCTGCGGGGCTTTAGTCTTCAGCCTGGCTGCCAGGGCGTTCCCTCGGCGTCACATCGGTAATATGTAAGTGGCAGCTGAAAACAGAGTTCTGTCAGTGCTGTCTCTGTGTCAGCTACCAAACCACAAGGCACAGACTTAGAGTAAATCTTTTCCATCAATACATATGTTTGAGTAACTGTTAATTAAATCTGATTTGACGTTGCTTACTAATCTGCCTCCCAGATCAATCAATACATGCCGCTTCTTCTGAACCTGAGGGTTTCTTTGTGTTTAGAAAAAGTGTGTGTTATTAATACAGTATTTCAAATGTCTTGTGCTTTGCAGACGGAGCAAAGAATGCTTGCCACATTCCGAAGGGTTTCCAACGTTATTTTAGGTCTGAAATAATGAGTTAGGAGAAACAAACGATATCAAGAGAATAGAGTGGGGAAGAGCTCAAAATAAGTTATGAATAGTATGCGCCTTTGTATCTTCTTGGTGTAGCTGGGATGTTTTTAACAACTATTGTTTGGGGAAATAAAAGCCTGACTACGTCAAAGTAGATGTACTGCATACGAAGTTTTAAGAAGGAGAACTTTCATTCTCTCTCTCTCGGAGAACGCATATTGTGTAAAAAGAGGAAAACAGGCCTTAACTGAGATGGCGGGTTCCAAGTTGATGTAAATCGACATCCTTCTGTTAGCCGTTCTAGTGGAGGGTCTGGTTTTCACACCTGTGTGGACCTGGCTGAGTCCTGTCATGAGTCTCTAGGGAAGCAGATCCTTTTGAAGAGGTGTTTTTATTCAGCCTGCATGGTTTTTGTTTGGTTTTCCTATGGAGTTGGGTGTCGCTGGGGTCGTGAAGACCTCAAGGACTTTGTAATTCCACCTTCATTTTTTTCCTTCTCAAAAACCAAACCTCTCTCTCCTTCCATCATGCCCACCATATTGAGAGGGAGGACGCATTAGTGATGTTAAAAGCCGTAGGGCAGAAAACTCTTAAATTTGAAGTATCAATTACCACTCTACAATTTGTAGTTAGAGAGGGGGGTTACTAAGTAGGAAAGAGCCCTGTGGCCCATTTTACTGCCAGACGTTCATTTTCAGCGATGAGTTACTTTGTGCTGGCTGAGATTTCCAGTTCAGTTACGATGCAGGATATTCTGGGAGTTTTGAAGGCTTTGTGCTCCTAACTCAAGGTCTCTTGTGTTGGCCTGGATTGAGAAGACAAGCAGGAATTCCAGATGCTAGATAGTGCTGAGATTAGATGTAGTTCGCAGAAGAGGTTGGTGATGGAATAGGGATGATGTGAATTCATCGCGAGTAGGCTGCTGCAGCCTTGCTGTGGTAGTAGATTTGCTGCCAAAAAGCAGATGGGTCTCCACGCAACTGAAACTGTGAGATTGATGTGCTCCACAGGTACGGAAAATGCTGCCTTTTCTCTGCAGTCTAGAACAGAGGGGTGGTTTTTAGTACCCTTTTCTTAAGACAAAATTGTTCTATGTTTTACCCTTTCTGCAGTTCCTTAGAAAGTTCCTTACGGCTGGCAAAACGTTGCACGAGCGTTATGGAACTGCAGCCATGCAATGTGGGAAATGCAATTGCAGAAGCAAGAAAAGGTACTGCCCCACCGGCTCTGTCCTCTGGCAAGTCACTGCTCAAACCCAAGCGACAAATCTGAAGCTATGCCAGCTCACTGACAGTGGTTTAAATTTCTTCCTGAATTTATTCTGTGGTGAGGAGGCCTCTCTGTCTCCTACGTTCCCTTTCCTAGGCTATGGGAAGAAGGCAATTTTTTCCCCTTCTTCAGCTTCCGGGGGAAATTCTCTATGATTTCTAGGTTCCAGAAATTGAAATGGTGCCACCAAAATCCTTCCAGTGGATCACTTAAGAACATAATGGCGTCAGCTCCCTGGATCCCAGAGGTCTGTTGTACTAAGTGGTGTGAGAGGGAAGGTTTTTCTCAACTGAGGCTGATTTAACTGAGATCAAAGTCAAACTGCTTCAAGTAGTATTTTCAGTTTAGTTCAGTTCACGTGATGAATCATACACGACAAAAGAATTGGTATCGCTTGAACTTTTGTATTAACTCTATTCACAGGTAATCCTAGGGTTGGTATTTTTAAGTTAATCCAATAGTAATGTTTAAATTAATTTTTTTAGTAGTGAATCATCATATTCAAGTAAAAAATGCATAAAAATAGAAAATCATTCATCTAAGAGGAATATTTATTAGACAGTTACCATTTTCTTCTCAATACTTAGCCGTGTTTAGCTCAAATTACTTTCTGTATAAAAGAGCTGTCGTTATTTTCTGAAGTGCTATTTTACTTTGAGAACCTATCAGTTGTTTTTTACAGAAGTGAATTTGTGATACGAAGGAAAGTGACAGTTGCTTTTTTAAGGTAAACTGGTGTTTAAGGTGGTAGTGTCTTGGTTTCAGTATGTGTTTTGGAAGAGGAAGTAGCAGAGTAATATTAAAATCCCCGTAACTTCATTCAGAAATGTTCAATAATCAATTTTAAAATATTAACTTAAGATCTTTCAATCTGTTACGTATCTCAACATTGTTAACATATCGAAGAAATGTATATAGTGTTTTGCAAGAGGTGATAAATTGTGATCGCTGCTAGGAAATCCTGTTTTCAGATACAACACGCCGTAGATCTCTGTGCACTAGGAGGCCATTTGGAAGTTTTCATTATATTTTGTAGTTGTGTCTGATGTCATGACTTCCCCCCCCCCCCCCCCCCCAAGAAATACAGAATCATAGAGTCATAGAATTGTTTAGGTTGGAAAAGACCCTTAAGATCAAGCCCAACCGTTAACCTAATGCTACCAAGTCCACCACTAAACCATGTCCCTAAGCGCCATAACTACGTGTCTAAGTACCTCCAGGGACAGTGACTCAAAAGATACTCTTCTGGTTTTCACTGCTGTCTTGTTTTACCTCTTTCCTACACGAAATCTTCCCTCTCTTTTCTTACTTTACCATGTTCACACTAGGTGCCTAAGGTGACCTGTGTTGGAGCACATTTGCCCCCGTGACAGGGATAGGTATTAGAGCAGCACAAACTACAGCTCATCAATTAATACCCCGCCTCGGTTTTGGATGGCGAATCCTCCCAGGACAGGTATGTGACGCACAGCTCTATGCCATTTAAATGACTTTATCTTCAGTTTTGTTAGCAATTGAAGTCCCATAAGATTCAAATGTAAGCCAAAGCGAGAAGATAACAAATAGTAATATAGCTGGATTTTTCTTTTCTTTTTCTTTTTTTTTTTTTTTTTTGTTAGTAGTTAGCTCCTAATTTTGTTTGTGCTGGGTTCTAAACTCTGGGAATCCGTCCTGAAACGTTCAACTGAACAGCCACAGGGATGTGGCTTGAGGAGATAATGGATTTCATAGGGGTGCAATAATACCGAGTTGATGTGCGGTGTAGTGTCTCGTCTATGTGTAAATTGTATCTCTCACCCAGTCCTGTTCCCCATCTGAGCCTCCAGTGTTGACTTTTCCAGGAATGATATCCGATACTTTCTTCTTTGGTGTTAGAATCATCATACAGAGAGGAGTTTGACAGTTCAGGGTTCTTAGGTCAGCAACACAAATCTGGTTTTTTTTGTATTTTTTGGTGTGTGGGGTTTTTTTGGTTTGGGTTTTTTTTTTTTTTTTTTAATTCTTTCCTTTTGCACGGATGATGTATTTTTCTTTTCAGGACAACTTCTGTGATTCACCTTAGCTAGCACGTGGAGTGAGCTTCAAACATTGTACTCGATCTCTCTCCTTTTTGATTCAAGGGCACCTTCCATGCGTGGAATATGACAGAAAATGTCTTTATACTGGAAGGGAATTACTGGTGTCTTGATGCAGAACTATTCTCTGAAAACAAATTCACTTTAGCTCTGAATTTTGACAGGTGGATTTACTGGGAAGTCGCTTTCCAAGCAGCAGCTTTCTGCAGAATCACACCTCAAAATGTGAAGTGTTTTATACCTTTCCCTATACTGACGAATTTAACCTATATTTTAACACCGTAATATGGCTTAATACACACTCTCAACTGGAGGGCTAGGATCATGAAGATGCTTATTTACAGTTTGTTTACTTCTGATAATTGGGCAGTGCGGTAATGATTGTACAGGATCTGCTTTGTAGCAGGAATACTTCACATCCACCTCTTGGGGAAAATTGGTGATTATTGTCCCAGAGATGATGCCTTTTGTGGCAATGGGTAATGCCAGGACATCTGCAGATCAACGTGCCCCTTTCCAGCTTTCAGGCTTGTTTCTGAATTATTCTGTCGCAAAAAAAAAACCCTAGCAACCTTAAGAGACCCACTTGTCTCGTGGTACTAGACCCCTAAAAACTGTCCTGCTAAAAGATAATACAAAAGCTCTGGAGGGAAGCAATTTTCAGAGAACAGATTGTGCAGCAATAATCTATTTACCCTTCTGTGATGGGACAAGATCTGATAAAGTGGTTGGATATTGGATTGAGTCTTCACCGTCCGGAGTTTTTTCACCCCTCACTCTGATGTCCCACAGAGATAAACTATTTTCTCGGTGCTGTTATTCTCTTTTGTTTCTGTAAGACGATGTCTGAAGACTGTCTCTGTTATGTCCCGTGGAACATGTAAATCAAATTTGCCATTTGATGAAATTTTAGAATTGTTAATGTAGCAAGAAGTCTTCTGAAAACCTGTTCTCTGTCCAAATTTTCCTACCTGCAAAAAAGAGCGTCTGAAAGAAAGCAGGTAGGGCAAGTTTAATGGCCTCAGCCTCCGTGTTACGATGTTGGACCATGAATATTTTCTTTTGTGAAAAGCATTCTCTCATCTACACTCTTCTTGTATACCTCGTTTCGTTGTTTAAAGGAAGAAGGACATAAATAGAAGCAAAAGCTTTGGGGAAAAATAAGATAACAATATTTCAGAAACCCAAGACAGACAAATTGAGTTTAAAAATACAAACAAGCAAAAACCTTGGGCAAAATACAGGATCCCAGTGCATGGTTTGAATAAGTTTGTCTTTAAGTCAGGACATCAAAAACATTCCCGAATGCCTAGGAGAAAGGCTTTCTCAACTTGTGGGTGTTTGAATTTGGAATCTGTTGAGCCGAGGTCGATCCGTGGTGGTCTCGGTGGGGCGGCAGCGTGGGGCTGCCTTGGCTGAGGCCGGCGCTGGAGTTGTGTGGGCAGGTTAGGGAGGCATGAGCTGCTGCTGCCTCCGAAAGGAGCAAACCTCCTCTGCCTCGTTCCTCGGTCCCCTTTTCCAGCCTCTTCACTGCCCTCGCACTTGTAGCGGCAGTTTCACGCGGCTGCGCTGTGACCTGGATCAGGAGGCTGGTACGGATTAAAATCAGCCCAGTAAGACGAGGTGCAGTTATTTTTAATACAGACACGTTCACTGACCCTGGTTCATCGTGCAGGTCTCATACGCAAGGAAGGAGACGGGGGGAAAAGCAAAGACTGGGGCAGTGGTGTTTGCTGAAGCGCTGTTGGATTCTGGCACAAGGTGTGTCTAGAAACACAGTTTGAGAACACCCTAAGGGCCAATTTTGCTCCAGCTAACCCATGGATTTGTCAGTGGTATGTCTGTATTAGATCTGGTGCGTCTGTTGTTCTTAACTATTTTAATATGTCAAGGAGAATTCCTCTTTATCAAATATACGTTTATTTGCACCAGCTGGTTTTGTGTTGCTTTGTGGATCTCAGAATACATGCTGAGTACGCATATACGTACTAAGTAATACAGAACACAGACTTAAGCAGAGTTCACTCAATGTGATTGTAGCAATTATAGGTGCTTTTAGAATAATTTTACCTTTCAGTACTCAGGACACTCATGAAAATTAACTATACATACGCTCCAGAACTCTGTCTCCTTTTTAAAACAATTTCTTAGACAAAGTTCTACTAGACTAGGTTGAGATTTCTTAGGCTGGGTATGAATAAGAACTAAGGACCTCAGGATGTAGCCTGTGGGAGGTTTTTGGATCCTTTCTTAGGCAGGAAACCATGGCAGGTATAAAATACATTAATCTGTGCCCGTTGTCTGGCACGGGGCCGCAGAGGGCTGTCAGCGTAAGCAGGGGCAAATTAACGTGGCAGTTCTCACGCTGGAGTCATGCTGTGTTAATACAAGGCTTCCAACTAGATAATATGAAACCTGAATTGCGAGTGTAATATTTAGGGCTCCGCACTTGGAGCCGTTCATCATGATGATTACAGCCATGCCTGGGATTCTTGGCCCCTCAGGTTACCTTGTTTTACACGCTTGATTTCTAACGAAGCACAGGCCCGGCGGATGTGCCGCAGTTAGGGCAGGCAGACTGGCACAGAGGGGACTTGCAGCTTGTTTGTAACGACCAGCTGAGGAGAAAGAAACCTCTTGAGGAGCAGCGCGAGGCCGGTGGTTGCGCTTGGGCAGGGAGCAGGGATGGAGAGCAGCGGGTTCACCAGGGTTGCAGCAGTAACGTGTTTGCAAAATCAAGGACACGGTCCCACGTGGGATTAAAGACGTAAAACAACAATAAGGATCTGTGTTGTTATACGTCATACTCAGTCTATTTCTTTTATCAAACTGACAGCAAATCCTTTTATTCTTTTATTTTCATTGTATTTCCTACTATTTAGCAGCTCCCGAAGCCGTGCCTGTTAGTATTTCACCTGTATGCAGTATGTCATTGGTACGTTGATGGGCTGTGTTTCTCTGATTTGACAGGACGTGCATGTTTTTTAGTGGTTTAATCAAGATGGCAATGCCACGACGGCACTGATTCAGTGACGTAATAACCTCTGTGTTATGAAGCCTGATAAGACCCTGAGGGGTACGATTGCCCCGTTACAGCAGGTACGCTACACAAGCAGGAAAACATCTCCCTTTTGAAAACCTTACAATCGGAGCCCAAAATTAGTTTACAAAATTTGCTGGACCTTGCATATAGGCCAAGCTTGTTCAGGTCATTATGCCCGTGTGGTCGTGTCTGGGTGCAGACGTATACTTAACTTACAAGAAAACTAATAAATTCTTTCAAACTGAGAGAGATGGTAGATGTGAGTGATGCTGACACGCACAAACGTTGGCAGAAGCTCTATCTGAGCATTGTTGTACTTCCAATGCAAGGGGTTGATGTTTTCATGCAATTGTTTATTTCTAGCTCTGCCTCTTTATTTTTAAAATTTCCGGGCTGTTTTTAGTGTGAAGGGGCGGTGAAGTGAGGCTATGGAGACTAGACAGTGGCAACAGGACGTGTGTTCATGGGGGACAACTAACAGGAACATAAATTCAAAATGTTACATTTTCATAGATTTTGCTTCTAATTCCTCTGTTAATTCAGTGCAAAGTGGTTGTTTCGAAATATCTCATTCTTTTCAGTATTGTGAAATGATGGTGCTGCAGAGGTTGATGTCCAGAACAAGGACTCATGGATCCGTCTGCCGTTCCTGAGCCTGGTGCCAACTTACTGATTGGCAGGTGGCAAGTCACGTAACCTCTCCGTACCTCCGCCCTCTGGTCACGATTCACTTTGACGTAGCTGTGACCCTGCCACCATTCTTTTCTTTGTAGATTTCAATGTTCAGAATAATGAACACTGAAACTACATTTCTCACAGTGTTTGCGTTCCACTTCATAGCCATTTTTACATAAAAACATCGGCGGATAATCTGTATGCTGAGTAAATACACTAACAGTATTCATCATTGAACATAATCTCCTTGCAACCTAATTGATTTCAAAGGCACCGCAAAACCAAGTTCTTGCTCATTTTTTTAATCAGTTAAATTATACAGACTTTGCTTAGACTTTAAAACGTTATTAATGAGTTCTGTGGTCATTTGCGTGATCATTGAAAGATGTCTTGGTTCTGTATTCACGTTACCTTACACTGATCTTCCAGCGGAATATGTAAACGTAATTTAACGCTTGTCAGGGTTTCTCGTAGGCGCAGAGATTTCAGTGACTGGAAGCGCCAAGCTGCTTGGGGCAGCATCTCCCAGATCCACCGTCATTTACTTACTTGGGTCCCGTTTTGTAAGAACAAACAGTAAGACAAAACCTCCTTTAACATTAGAATGTTGACTTTAAAATCTATTTGTAACTTTATTTCTTTCAAAACTGTACATACGTTCTGTGTATATTTACATTGCCTTAATTCTGACTGTCAAATGCTGGTCTTTGAGCTGACTTGCTGGCTGTCTGATGACCACTCTGGGCATGTAAATCCTTAGCGCGCTCTTCAGCGTTGAGTGTGCAATTGAAATTTTAGAATCTAGTTGGTGTCAGATCATCTGTTTTATCTTGTGCCGTGCCAGATTTTGGACAGAGCTTCTCTGTAATAACCAGACGTAGGAGCTCAGGTGCCAGGAGCGTATGGCCTACCAATGGTCCTGGAAAACTGAGACCTAACAATTAGTGCCTGAGCTCAGGTGATAATTGGAACACAAATACAACGATGCCAAATTCCACTCTTTTCTATTTGCATACCCAGTAGAAAGTCACCACAGTCTATGTGCAGGTAGTTCAAGCATTTCTCAGGAAACTTTCTATTGTTTGCTGAAGAGGGCATTAAAGTACAGGACGATGTGGCTGAGGTGATGGTAATTCCATGTATTACATTGCAGTTTGTGCACTGTGTGTTTGTCTGGAGTCACTACTAGTCATCCCAGGATAAATCTCCCAGTCAAGAAAATGCCTCCAGCTGGAGTCCTAATATCTGTAGGCTGTAACTTTTAACATGAACACCCCAACAATTCATGTGAGAAACAAACCACAGGCTACTTTTTTTACAGAAGTTAACACATTTTTAAATGATCATAACTGACTTGCACTTTCCGTATCTATGTAGCTGTTCACACCACTGCAGAAGTGAAAGCAACATTCGCCCAAACGTGAGATACGTATCAAAGCTCTTCTAATTACTGTAGACAGCTAAACCACAGCGTGAAGACACTATCCTATGAACAGTTGTCCTCTCGTGTGTTGTTTCCTCCCTCGTGTAAAGCATCTTACAGAGTTGGCAGTTCTGCAGGGTCTGAACTTGATCTTAATGAGAGGAGAATCATAGAATCATTCAGGTTGGAAAAGACCGTTGGGATCATCAAGTCCAACCATCAACCCCACTCTACAAAGTTCTCCCCCACACCGTATCCCCCAACACCACATCTAAGCGACTCTCAAACACATTCAGGGGTGGTGACTCCACCACCTCCCTGGGCAGCCTATGCCAGTGTCTGACCACTCTTTCCGTGAGGAATTTTTTCCTAATGTCCAGCCTAAACCTCCCCTGCTGCAGCCTGAACCCATTCCCTCTTGTTCTATCGCTAATTACCTGTGAGAAGAGACCAGCACCGACCTCTCTACAATGTCCTTTCAAGTGGTTGTAGAGAGTGATGAGGTCTCCCCTCGGCCTCCTCTTCCTCAGACTAAACAGTCCCAGCTCCTTCAATCGCTCCTCGTCAGATTCATGCTCCAGGCCCTTCCCCAGCTCCGTTGCCCTCCTCTGCCCTCGCTCCAGCACCTTGAGATCTCTCTCAAATTGAGGTGCCCAGAACTGGAGAAGCAGTAACGCTTTAAATGCTGGGCTCATATCAGTCATGACAGCAAAATGTGCAGATGTTCTTTAAGAGCAGAGTAATTAAATTGTTTTTCTTGTATCAAGTGCAAGGAAAAAAATCTGCTGTACTTTAAACCTTTTCCATACCATGTTATCAATGGCTAAAGTCAGTCATTTTGGTATATGGGCTATTTAGCAGATGGCTTATTGTGAAATATACCTCCCTAAAGATATTTTTGACATGTTTGTGAACTATAGACTTTGTGGCATACCAGTCATCTATTACACCTGTATTAATTGTTCAGGAGAACATACTTGCAGCTTAGCATTTAAAAGAAATGATGTTTGATGATCAAGAGAGGTTTGGTTCCTGAGTAGACTGGCATAGGTCTGCGTTCAGTGGGATGCGGTGTAAAGACACTGGATGTGAGGAAAGAGTGCGATTAATCTCATGCCTCATAAACCAGTGGCGTGGGGGTATCCTTAGCAGAAGTGTCAGCGCCGGTGGGGCTTTGCGTGGAAGACTGGGTGCCACACATACTGAGCAGGAACAAACCAGCAAGCCCAGAGGCTCGGGCTGCCAGCCGGTGTTTCTGAGAACCTGACTGGCAAACCGCTCTTCTTGTAAGCACAGGCTCCGCGTGAATCCAAATACCAAAATCCAGTGAGGAAAATGGAGCATGGAGAAACCTTGGGAGTGTGGGGCAGTATTTTTTCAGTATACAAGTTTAATACGGTTTTATTTCCCAGTAGCTTTGGTAGCGATCTATTCAGTTAGTTGTCTGCTTCATTTGGTAGTACTGGATTTGCAATTGACTGTGAATTGGCAACAGCACACGAGCCCTTTTCTCTCCCCTTGGTGCCGTCCCACTGCCCATCTGCGTGGCTTGGGAGTCCTTACGGGGCCTGTCATTGCTGGGGCGTCTCCAGGCAGAGCTTACGTTCTTTCTGCAGGTACCTTTCCTCCCTCCTTGCCAATACATTTGTGTAGAGAGCACCAGACAGTCTAGAAGTGCAGGTTTGTTTCAAGAACAGAGCTTCCTCAAGAGGGAGACTATCTGACATACGAAGATCTACGTTCAAAGTCAGCTAAATGTTATGAATTTGGGCTGGGCACACTGACAAATGATTTTGGAAAGTTACAGTTTGACGTGGGTTAAAGAGATATTCATATGAACAGGTATTCATTGTACAAACATCTATAAATCTTAGAACAGCTGTTGTCACCTTAGAAAAAGTCTGATTTAATTTTATCAACGTGCCTTTTCTTTTATGCGTATGCGCACTGGAAAAGAGACTTGCCGCTGTTTGCATCTTCTCTAGAGTCAAACCATTTGGATGCTTTGCAATACAGGAATTTAAATTCAACACTCCTCCCGATTTCAGAAGTTATGATTTGTGTGGTGGCACCATTAACATGCATTTTGGTGTTAAGAAGAAAAATGAAGTTATGATCCGTGAAAAACATCAATATTTCAGTATTTGAAATCGAACTCTTTCTGAGAAGAAATCCAAGATTATGGAATTCCCTGTGGAAGAAAAAATAGTCTGAAGTGCGTGTCTTGCAGACGGACTCCAGGGCGTTTCATCGGTAGGCAGGGCACCGAGGAACTCGGTGGGAAAGCTCAGAAGAAACAACTAAAAATCCATCAAGGATTTTCCTGGCTTTCATCAGAACTTTGCTGAATGGAGATTGCTTCCATGGGATGTTTAGATTTTGAGAAGCTGGGAGAAAATGAACCAGTATGGTTTCCTCAGCAGATGTGAGAATTCATTTGTGAAGGAGAGGCTTTCTCCTTCCTCTCCGTGCGTAGCTCTGGGCGAGTGTAGAACAGCTGCTGGTAATTCCGCTCAGCACTGTGTTGGTAGCACTAGGGGAGTCGCTTATTATGCGCACGATGTTCATCTTGCTGCTGCCTCCTCCTTACCTCCTTACCTTACCAAAGTCTTTTGCGTCTTTTCATCATCGGAAACTGGGAGCTCTTGAGGCAGACGCTTTCTTACGGCACCCTGCAAACTGGCCTGCCTGGTAGTCCTTGGGCCACCCGCAGCCTGCCGTGCAGAAAGCAGCAGCAGCAGAGATGGCAGCCTGGACGGGTTTTAATTCCTGTTTCAGCGGGACTTGGTTACAAATACCTTCTTTAGTCCGGGGAGTCGCCTCTTTCCTTTTGTGCTTGTTCCACATGAGAAATATTTAAGCAATAAGTAACTTTAAAGTATTAGGTAGCCGTTTCACAACGTAATATCAAGGCAAACTGCAAAGGCTCCGCATGAATCTAAACTGCTTGGTTGAATTACTGTAGCCTTGACCTGCAAATACAAAGCAATCTTTCTGGCCAGATTATTTAATAAGTAATGGTTAGATAATGTAAATGTATGTATTAGCATCCGTTGCCGCACTAAAAATTTATATGCAGTTTTAGCTTTGGGAGCCAACAGTTCTGGAAACTTATTATTACCACGCTTCACAATAGCTATCACTAACGCTATATACCAAAGCGCAGTCCTGAGAGGAGCGGTAAGCCTCGCGTGCGGGAAGACGGCTATTATGTTTCATGACAGATCTGAGTGTTCGAGAATTGGTACCGAGTGGGGGGAGCTTCTGGTAACGTGGCTTACGGAGCCGCTCAACTGTGTTGATGTCCTGCTGCAAATGGCGGCTGTGATGAAGACTTGCCTGCTCTCTGAAGGCTGGGCACAAAAAATAGAGTCAAACCAGGTTTAGGATACGGCATGCCCTGGGAGGTAATCTTTGGATTTGTAGGAGGGATGGGCTAGATAATGACCCTAATTTCAGCTGAGGTAAAGGAACATATTTGGAGCTTGGCTCGTTGCTTTGGTATCGGCTCTATTAGAAAGACCATGTGAAAACGCAATTTCTGAGACTTTCAACAGTATGTATTTGCGTGTGTGTGCTGTGCCTATTTCCATAATGTGTGAGCATGATGTTCTCTGTGCTGTTGTGGTGAAAATCTCATCTCTATTTAACATTTCCCCTGCTGATAACTGCTGGTCCTGAAATCGGATAACAAGTTGGGTGAAAGCTGAATATTGTTCCTTAAAAAGAAAGGGTGATACAAGGAGAAGAAAATTCCTTAGTTTGGGGGAAAAAACCAAACAGTTATATTGTCTTTGGTTGTGTAGCATGTAGTCAAGCACTTTCTAAAAGAATTCAAATAATAAATCGTTCAGAAGCTCATCATCTTCCTGCTTCTGTGATGAAACATCACAAAATGGGTGAAGTAATTAAAGGAACAGTCAACTTCAGAATAACGTTCTCATTTGCTTCTGTGGCCATGGTTCAATTGACATAAATTGCATGGATTGCGCTTGCAAAGGGTTTCGTTTGTACGCGTTTTTTAACCTGACCATGAGGCTTTAACTATTCACTGTTAGAATATCCTAACGATTTTTCTATTAACTTCATTTAATCCTTTTGCTCGGAGGGAGGGAGGAATAACACTGTTTATTTTCCTGGTTTCAGCTGGGATGGAGTTAATTTTTTTTCCAAAGAGCTGCTGTGTTTTGGATTTGGTGTGACAAGAACGTTGAGGAATGTTAATAACACATTGTTTTAGTTGTTGCTAGGTAATGTTTATATTATTCAAGGACTTTTTCAGCTTCCTATGGAAGCTGAGAGGGAGCACAGACAGGACAAGCTGCCCAGGGGGATACTCCATATATAGACATCACGGTCAGTATATAAGTGGGGGTTGGCCAGGGTATCACTTTATTTTGTGTATTCTTTTCCAATTATTGTTATTTTCCTCTTCTGTTACTGTTCTATTAAACTGTCTTTATCTCAACCCATGAGTCTTTTTTTTTTTTTTTTCTTTTTTTTTTTCCCCCCTCCTTTTCTCCCTCTTCTCCCTACCCTACCGGGGCAGGGGGACAGAGAGCGAGCGGATGCCTGGTCACAGTTGCTGGTTGGGGTTAAACCACAACAGTCACCGAAGGAACGTACCTGGTTATGTGTCAGTGTTGCTTGAGAAAACCCCTCCAAAGAGAAAATCCGAATTGAACTTTAATTCCACTTCCAATCTCTAGAGCTTTGGGGAAAGGAGCAAGACTGAGTCTTCGTCTGGAGTGCTGTACGTAAACAATAAGCAGAAACAGAAGGAATTGCTTACGATTACTTTAGTCATTACTTTGGCACTTTGACCAGCAGTTGTTGGTCCTTACTTGGAAGTTCCCTTATACTACTAGCGTGCTCTCCTGCTCCCACTAACTGGTTTCATGGTATTAAGTCCCATTGCAATGTTTACTTGTCTATATCCGCCAAACACATGTTTTTCCCTGCTGGGAAGAGCGGTGGGTGAGATTTGCTAATCTGAATGAATAGTTACGTGTTCCAGTTTATTTAAGCTATTTTTTAATGTGTAATGACATGGTTTTGTTTTGACAGATGAATGGTGTTTCTCTAGATCTGCAGTGACATTGCTCTGTTTCGACTTTGCGCTGTCAGCTCAGAACGTTTATCCTGACACTGTTGTATTTCATCTTGATACCATATTCTTGATTTGACATCGCAACGCCACCTCCATAAATTTATATTGACATTCTTAACTCATTTTCTTGGTGTTTTTCAAAGTGAATGAAAGCCTGACACAGTTAGAATTGGGAGCAATGTAAAGGCAAAATTGTGGAGATGTATCGTAGAGGAACGAAAAGGGCAGAGTTGGTGCTCTGTGGGGAGAAACCAGGTGTGCAAGATGCACGGATGGTGCTTACAAGGAGCAACGTGACATCCTGGTAGGGGGCCATTTTAGAGAAATAAATGTATTGTACTGGCACGTTGTCAGTGTAGCCTTGACTTTTTCAGCTCCTTTGCAAAGACTCTAAATGAAATTTGGACAGTCGTGCCATAGAACACGCTCTGTTCTCATGTACTGTCACCGTGCAGGATCACGTAATCATTGTCTTAGCACTGCATAATTGTTTCCCCTTGATTTCGTTATTGACTTCAAGCTTCATATCAATACCCAGGTTCCAGCATGCAATAGCCGAACAGATAGACAATACCGTCCTTCCTCGTCTGGGTTTCTTAGTGGCTGCCTGTTGAGACAGCCTGTCTGCTGCTCGGGTAAGACAGAAAGCAACAGGGTATTGCATGTGTGCAAAAAGGTACCATTGGAATTTTTATGGGAATATTTACTATATGGGATATATGCCCTTCGATATACCCCCTCTCTCTCCGCTCAGTGCGTCCTGGCCACGTGACGGTGGTGGTGTGGGCAGCTCGGTGGGAGTGTGCTCGCTGTAAGGCTGCAGAAGACTGATGGGAACGTCTCACCTGTCCCGTGTATTTTGAGATTTCCTGTGTGGTTTATGCAGCGCCTTCAGATCCCCGGCAGCAGTAGTGGCAGTTAAACAGAAAGTCTATATGCTGTCTTATTATTTTCAGTGTTTAGAAAGACTTAGATTAACAAGAAAATAATGTTTTTAACTCTGTGTACATTGTCCGGAGCGCTATTGTCTGCACCATGTATTTTTAATGTCAAAATTTTTCAAACTTTTCCGTAAAGTATAGGAAATAATATATCCACGGTATGGATAGATTATCAACCTTAAAATTGTTTAGTTAAAATCAATCTTTTTTCTTTCCTTAAGAAAAAAAGAATGTTTTAATAATTTAGTGCTGCAGAATTTTTTTTTAATCAAATATGTTGCCAAGCTGTTTTTTTTTCTCTCCAAATTTGAGCACACTTCATCTAAGTGTGAAAATAGAGGCAAAGTTGATGACACCCTTGTATCTCCATTTTGCCATCATCATAAAATCCTGAATCCTACTCCAGATGATTAGTAAATAAGATGAAGTAATTTAGCTGAGAGAATTGACTAGCTACAGCGCATGAGCTGTAATTGTGACATTAATGTCAGAGTTAGTCATTTCCAGTTATATTCCACTCTTGAGCGTGAAGTACTTTTTCCTCTGAAACTCGCAGGAGCTGTGTGCATGCGAATAACGGGAACCCAGGTCTTGAGGTCTCAGCCAACGAAATATATTTTGGCCTGTGAACTGGGAAAAAGAATATTCATGCGTTGCCCTTACCCTTTCCTATGAAAGGATTCCATAATATAAGTCATGAAGGACGTCTCTGTTGTTGGAGGTCAAAGTCTGGGTGCTTATAAGGAGAAACGTTTTTCACCATTCGGACAGCCAAGCACTGGGACAGGCTGCCTGGAGAAGCTGTCAGTCTCTCTCCTTGGAAGCTTTCAAGACCCAACTGGATTGAGATTTGAGTAGTTAGGTTGCAGATGTAGTAATGTCACAGGTCAAAGGCATTATAACTTTCTGAGATTTTTTCCTTTTTCGTTTGTATAAGGCAATAAAGGTCCTGTTCCTGACTCCGTGTTGATCTCCCCAACCCAATGGAGTTATCACTGAGGCTCTCCATATGCACAGTGGTCAGCAATTGCAGACTGGAGAAAACGTATGAGAAATTTCAAAACTGTCAGTTTACTGTGCCGTTTCTTTGTAATAAGGTGGCTAGTCTGCGTCGGGAAGCGACAGGTTAAATAGAGCATGGGATACCAGTGAGAATGGGCTCATCTGATCCAGTGTTTTCTGATGTATGTATGTATGTATGTAAACAAATTTATTAAAATATAAATATGCAATATGCAGTTCTCAACATTGAGAAACCATGAGAAACATTGGACTATTTTGCTGAAAATGACCGGTAACGTTGTAGGCCCTAATTCTGCACTCACGTTTATGAGAATATTCCTTCCTTTTGAAGCCATTAGGACTTAACACCTGGTATTCCATGCCGGAAAGCTGCAGCTAGACTTTGACGTCTAGTTAATAATTTATGTTGCCTGTTTTCTTAAAACTAAAACACTTGAAATTTTTTGATGCAGTTGGAAAAGAGAAAAACAGAGACCAGTGTATGTTTCATAAGAACTTTCTGGTCAGGAGTGCAGAGCTCGCTGAAGCTACAAAAGGGAAGCTGGAGGGGAGGAGGCAGGAGAGCTGAATTACTCCCGTATGTCCCAATCTGTGCAATTAAAGGGATATATTTGTAGTGCCTGCCAGAATCTGAGAGATCTCAATGGACTAAAAGTGAAGAGGAGCCAAAAGGTTCTTTAGATTAGCTTAATATGTAAACTTTAATATTTAGCGTGGGCACTACAGTTTAGGTTTTAAACTTTGCTGAAATGCTTTTTCAGTGGTTTGTTGCTGGTCTTCAGCCACTTGCAGGAGGGTGGGCAAAATGATAACCTGACAGTTAAGGTGATTTTTATGTACTGTTTTTCTTTTTTCATTTGCAAACTTAAAATTTCTCAGCAATTTCAGCTCGCTATTCCAATATACTTACTACATCTATTAATAATGGGTGTTTCTCTTTCCCACCTGCCTGTCTCTTCTTTTAGAGAGGCGACTTGTTTAATTGTGCAGCGTTTTTGACTTACCTCCTCATAATTCTTGTTTAGTTACTGGGCCACGTGTGTTGGTATTATACCTCACTGATTATATTTTGAAAGTGAAGTCAAGAAATAGGCTAGCCCACAAAATTCTGATTGATCACCTCCATGAGGGGCTGTGGCTTTTAAATTGGTAACTATTGGTGCTTTTACCAGCAGCGCAACCTCAAAGACACCAGTTTTATTAAAACCTCTGGATTAGGCTCCCAATTACCTTGAAGTTCCAGTTTCAATTAGACTCAACTTGGAAGAAATTACTGGCCTGCTGCAAAGGTCTTTGAAACAAAAGGAAATGAGAAATTGCTTATTTTCCAGCAGGCCTCTAAACAAATTGCACTTTGTGTTTCAAGTGGCCGGGGATGAGCTGGGTCGCAGCCAGGCTGGGCTCGCTCTGCGGCTGATGCTGCTTAGTGGCAGTGGAAGGGGAAAATTTAAAATATCCCACAGCCTTCTGGATGGCTGTAAGCTAAGTTCCCTGTCGAGGCTTTCTGTAATCGGTGTTTAGTGCGGAACTGCAGGAGAACTCAGTACAGAAGATATTAGTGTGGAAAAAGCTGATACTGCCAGATCTATGGGGACCCATATGGATACTGCCGTTGGCAACCTGCCAAGTGTGCCTATAGATGCCTCTAAATATATATATATATATATTTTTTTTTTTTTTTTTTTTTTTTTTTGCTGTAGGGTTGCTGTTGAAAGTCTCCAAATGTAGCAGAGCTATCGTACCAGATTTGCATACCCGGTACACTGCTAGTCCCAAAAAGCACCACTTGTACCGTCACTAAACCAAGAAGTGCACCGGGCTTCACGTTTCCCAGAATTTCCATTGGTATACTAGTGTGGATTTAAAAGTAATATATTTTTTTCCCCTACTGTTTACCATAAGATAGCATCTGAAATTGCCTGGCTTTATGCTGTACTTAAACCAGAAGACATCTGTAGTAACTGTTTGATAATGATCATAAAACTTTGACTGCAAAGCTGCTTAGAACATAGGAAGAATAAAACGGCGTTTTTAAGGAAGAGAGGTGAAGGGGAAAAAGCAGGGGAAAACGTGTACAATGAAAGATTAATTAACATAGAAATTTATTAAAATATAAACATGCAATATGCAGTTCTCAATATTGAGAAACCATGAGAAATGTTGGACTATTTTGCTGAAAATGACCGGTAACGTTGTAGGCCCTAATTCCGCACTCACGTTTATGCGAACATTCCTTCCTTTTGAAGCCATTAGGACTTAACGTCAGTGCAATGTTTGTCTCTACAGATCATGTTGCCAGTAGTCGAGTGTCAGGAGTGTATAATAGCATCAGTTTTGAGCAGAACTGTCCATTAATCAATAATAAAATCTGCTTTAAAAAAAATCCCTGGCAGAGTCTACCTGTTTCCCATATATGTTAGTAATTTATTGTTAAATGGAGCTTTGGTATTTTGACAAAAAAATTTCCCAAATCATTGAAATTAAGAAAGCCAGAAGGTTTCTTTATAAAGTCCGTGATAGCTTTCAAGTAGGATAATTGTAGTATGTCATTTGATTTACTAGTTTTGTAGCTTCCCTGTGATTTCACTGTGTTTCTTTGCAGATCTATAGTGTGTGTTCGGGCAGAGGAGGGAAAGGCTCAGATGGCTATCTGAGTTTGAGTAAGCGATGGAAGTGATTTGATCTGAACATGCTTGATCACTTAATACCCAAAGCATTATGGAATTATCCCTTTTTCGTAGTGATACATTATCATTTCCGCCTCATACAGTTGACATGTGAAGGGAATGTCTTTGCCACCTATAAAAAGGAAAACTGAGTCTGTAACAATACAAGTCTTGTGACTCCTGTTCTCAGATGGATAAGAAAAAAAACCTTTGCGTATTTACACGTAATGCAGTGCGTGCCCTGCTTTACTCTGCTTCTACGATCAGTAGGTCTTTGCACGGTAGTCTGTACAAACCAGCAAAACGGTGATACAGGCATACGCATACATGGGTTTTTTTTTTGCTTCTGTCAACACAACTCATGATTTTTCAGCAAAAATAACGTGTATTAACATTTTCACTTGATTACTGCGGTGTAGTCTTTCTGAAGGCCAGCACTCTACTGCTCTTCACGCGTCTCTGCCCGCTGCACAACTGCAGGAGGGACGTGTTCTGGGGGTTTGGAAGATGAGTAACCTCTGGTGATTGCTCCAATGGACTTTAAAGAGAGAAGGAGAGAGGTAGTGCTCAGATGCCCTGTTCCCGTACGGTTTTGGAGCCAACTGCTTTAGCGAGTGACTTTAGTAGTACTCTCAGAGGAAAATCCTGCTGGAACCGAAGGCAGGCAGCACTTAACTGATTTTAAATATAAAGTACTACTGCTATAATAAAAAAAGAAAACCAGAATGCCTTGTCGATTCTCAGCAGTTTTTTATTTTAAGTGAGGAGTCCACTGATAGTGGAGAAAAACAGGCTGCTGGAGAGAAAACAGACTTGCCTTGAAGTGAATGAAACCTTTTCAAGTTGGAAACAAACACCCAGGAGCTGCTGAGCTTAGTCTGCGTGTTCCAGCAACACCTCGCTAATCCTCTGGCGTTATAATTACCCCATAGAAAATGTGCCTCTCTCTTCCTGCTGTTTGACAAAGGTTTAACAGCAGGATGTTGTACCAAGGGCTCGTGTTCCAGTTGACTTTATTGCCTGGATGGAGCGTTCTATATTACGTTTACTATAGAATTATGTTACAGCACAAATGTTGTGAAACAAATTACAGTGGTCAAAATAAGTGAATGAATCAATGAAGCAGATTAACTGGCATGCCGCAGTTGTTTCCTACTGCTCTAGTCATGCAAAACAACTGTAAATACAGTGTAAACAGCCACAAAGACCTCAATTATTCTCCTATTTGTTCATGCAGATTAGGATGATTTTACTCCATAGCCAAGTGATTTAAACAATTCTGAGCACAACCGATGAGGTTCGTTTACACCAGTGCAAATCTACAGCTTCTGGTTTCTGATTAAAGTTTTATGTATCAAGATATTCATCACTCCTTTTAAACGTCGCTGTTTGTGTAACTCATAATCGAGTTGGTCTCTATGTATTAGTGAAATGGGAGAAAAATCTGAGGTTTTTTTAGATGGTTGCTCTTGCAGCATATAAAAACCTGTGTATTGGCTTACAGCAAATCTCCCAAGATGCTAATTTAATGCATTTTTTAAAAGATAATGGCAAGAGAAATTGCCTACTACCAAGTAAGCAAAGTGAGATAGAAATGTTGTATCTTTCAATACCAATGTGAATTTTGATTCATTTTAGAATCAGTAAGAGACAGTTTTCACTGAATTGCTCCAGAACAGCTTATCACTAACTCTGTGGGTTTCAGTTTGTGGTTACGAGCAATCAGTTCTTTGAAAACTTGTCTGTTCTTAAATTTTATTGGGCATGCCACCGGTGGGAGGGAATCGCGGTAGTGCACTAATGCAAGTATTGCGATATTATTTTAACGCTGAATAGCACTTTACTTCGTAAGCAGGATTATTGATTTTTAAGGGGCTGCTCTTCAAGACGGTTTGTAGGTAACTTGGTCAGCACGCCGCCTGGCCCAGGGCGCTTTAGGGGTTTTTGCTGCGTTGCTTTCGACTGTCTTCTCTCTGTGCGTCTTCTCGCCGGATGACCTCCTCATCTCACACGTGGTCAGGTATTATTTTTATGCAGATGATTTGCAAATCTGTTTGTCAGCCCACGGTTTGTTTGCCTCTGTTCAAGGGTGCATTTCATCTACGATCTTCAGCATTTCTGGCTTGACAGCTTGCTGGTAACAACGGTAAAGCAGAGCTCTGTACCTCCCCCTACAGAACTCTCTTGCGTCCCTCGCTTTTTATCCCACCCTCTTCATACTACTGTCCGCAGGCAGTTGATGGGTGTTATCTGGACGCATTCAGTTATGAATTCTTCTGCTTTAATGTCACCGTTATCTCTGCCATCGTGTAGAACGTGTGTCCCTGGTGTCATTTTTTTCCCTCTTTGACGTTCTGTTTAGATTCCTCCTAGCTCTTACTATCTTCAGCTGTGGACAAAAAGGGATCCTGTATTCTCAAAAGTTACACTTTCATTATTTTAATTGCCTTCCTTACAGTCAGCCTTTTTAGTCTACTCCGTTCTGGCCACTCCTGCTGGGATCATCTTTATCTGAGAGGGTTCAGCTCCCTGGAATAGAGTTTATGCACTTGTTCCAGGTTATCGGTGAACGGTTTCATGCTCTTTTCATCTATAAAGCTATCGAGACGTCTCTTGCGTAGCTAGGATTCTGCCTTAATTTGCTTTAATTTTCTAGGATGTTTTCCTAACTATTCTGTTCTCAGTATTTTTTTCTTTGTGCCTTCATGCTTTCTCAAATACCCCTGCTCTCTCCCTTCAAATTGAATTTCTTAATCCGTGGCTTTGAGACTTTTTCACATAACCTTGCATAAATATCTCTTTTTGTTTGCCATCTGTGCAGTATTTGTCTAATCTTTTTAATAAGGTAAGGCCGAGAACTCAGTTTTTACTCTGTTCTCTTTTATTGCGAGTTTTTATACTATTAAGACGCCGCAGATATTTAAACCGTTATCAGTAACACTTCATAGGTTTTCTTTTCTCCACAAATATGCTTTAACGGGTTTTAGGCGTAATTGTTAAGATGAAAATTACAGTGTACTATATGCAAAATACACTTGCTGAAATTAAATTACCTCGAGATCTGTGAACGGGAAGCAATGGGAAACCTCCTCACGTGCCCCTTCAGTCGCCAGACAGCGGCCACTCCTTCGGCAAACTGGCGAGATCATTTGAGAAGAACAAAGCCTAGTTAATTCTGGTTTTTAAAAGTTAACTTTCTGCTCTTTGGAGGCTGCATCGGTGGCACGTTCTCATTTGCGCAGAGAAGGCACTATGGGGAGTATGTGGAAGACGTGTTTCATTTTCATCAGTGGGAGCAGGATGGTGGTATCGTTCTTCAGCCGAACAGCTTTGCGTCGGAGCGGTAGCAGTCAGCTTGCTGTATTTTTCACCAATCCCTTGCAGGCTGCGTGGCTCCTTCACGTTTGTTTTAAATAACAAGATCTCATTAATAAAATTAATGTTGATCGTCTTGCTTTCTTTGTCTAACATGATCTGCACGTCATAGTAAGTGACCTGAGTCCTTCTTAACGATGAACTTTTGCTGAAGGTTCACCATTTTTGCTTAATTATCTTCACAACCTGCTGACGGAAAGATGTATGTTTTGGGTGTTATAACAGACCTCAGGGTTTTCCAGCAGGGCATTTAATTCAGATGGTGCCTTTTCTATTCGTGAGGAGAAAGGAGAGCTCAGAAACTGGCAAAATGTTATATTATAGTTATGTTAAAGAAAAAAAAAAACAACGAAACAAACGAACCCAAAACCGACTGGCATTGTGATATAGAAGCTGACACTCATTTTTCACAGATCAAATGAGAATAAGTAAATTTGCATTAACTATAATGCCTGGACTAGCAGCACAGCTATTTTAAATTCAGAAGAAGAGAGACAAAGCAGATATTCATATCTAAGTGTTAGGGTAAGAACATTTCCAGGTGGAAAGTGGAAATTAATGGAGCTGTGACAATTCACGGCAGCTCATATATTTGTGTTTCTAGTTTGTTTTGCTGCGTCACTCAGTGAAAGGAATTAAGGCTGTATTCTGTTTCTCTTCTCCAGCTTGATAGCACTTCTACTTAAATTTTGGGAATGTGATTGCATAGAATCTATTACTATGAACCTGAAAATAGCTTTTTATTTTATTTTATTTTATGGGCTTGTTATATTTTAGGCCTACTTCTCCTTCTCTTGTATGTGTAAGTAATGCTGTTTGTTTCTTTAAGAAGTAAAATAAAAACAAATGTCGTAACTCCTGAATGAATTGAAGCCCTGAAAATGTGCATGATGAGGAACTCCTATGGAGATCCTCATCATTCCATAGGTGTGTCCGGGAATATAAACTGTATGGCTTGGCCTGGTCGCTGGTATACCAGGCTGTGACGTAGCATCCCATAAAGATGTGATATATCCAAGAGACTCGCCACGTTGATTGAATTGAGAGACAAGAGCGGAGAAACCGTCTGCTGAGAATATTAAAAATGATGATTTTTGTGATTTATCATATTAAAAAGTGCTTGCCATTTAGCAATTCTTGGGAAATTGTTACTGGTTAAAGACTATTGGCTGGAGGTGGTAAACCGACTAACCTTTTTCCCCCAATAAGTAATCCCAGAGCGTGAATTTATACAGGTTTTCACTTTTAGGCTTGCACTTACCAGTGACCCCATGGTGAGGTTCTTTTTCCTAACAGCAGAAATCCTTTATATCAGTTAATTAGCTACTAGCGGAAAACAACCTGTAGTATTAAACCTGAGTTTGCTTGTAAAAGTCAAAGCAGCAGCTGTTCTCTCTCTCTCTTTTTTTTTTTAATACAAATGAATGAAGAAACTAATGTATTTATGATAAAAAAGAAAAAATCCCTTGTCCATTTCCTTACATTAGGTTTGTACTTGTTTTGTTACTAACAGAACAGAGAAAAATGAGATTACACAGGCTGAAGGGCCTATTATCTTGGTTATTATATTTGCTTTTTTAAAAACACAACAGCGTTAAACATTTGGGTAAGAGCTTGGCTAATTAAAGATGGCCTTAGAAATGGACACAAGTAACAAGCCATAAAGAATTAACCAGGTTTCCTTAGAATTACTACGGTCCTTTCATTACCACGGTGAAGTTTGAAAAGATAGGGGAGAGATGCAGAAAGCCCGTGTGCGTCATATTCGCAACCTCCTCTTTGTTTTCCTTTTCTGGGGAGGCTAATAAGTCTGTCAGACTGATGGGAAGCTTCTTGCGAGTTAAATTACAGCACATAGATTTACATTAGTATAAGGTGTTGAAAATGAAAAATAACCTATTGCAGAGAACGTGAAATTTGTTTTATTTTTACAACTGGTTTCCTTACAAACTTTGTTGGAAGTTTTTGTCACTGTTTGGGGAAAAAGTACCTACTGTGTGAAAAATTAAGAGGCTTTAAAATAAAGGAACAGAGACCATTTTTACCTTTCCCATTACAATATCTAACAATATAGAAATTACGTTCAGGAAAAAATGTATTGCTGTAAAGATCAGGCATAGTTTCTTGGGTTGGGTTTTTTTGAAGGAAGCCTGGAATGCAGGATTCCAAGAATTCTGAGAAATACGAACAAATTCCTTTTTGTTATATAAGAAAACAAAATATTTCCTGTTCTCGCAATGACTGACTGGTGTGAGTAAAGGCGAGCGGTGTAATGAGTAATATAGCCCCTTTTCCATCAAAATGAAGCAATTTTATTATAAGATTTACTTGAATCTTTTTTTATTCTGTCAACTTTGCGAATGATTATTAAATGAGCTATAAGCTAAATTGCTAAGCGCGGCTTTTAAGAATCAGCATTCATTTAACGAAAGTTCGCTTGCAAATGAGTTGTAAAACCTGTATCCCTTTCCATGATCAAGTGGGAATGTATGAGCCTCAGCTATCTCAGGTGGAAAAATGGAAAGCAAATGTGTGGCTTGGATGGATCTTAAATTTATTAATATTTAGAACTGAAGTAAAGATTTTGTTTTCTCTCCTCATTGTTTCCCCAGGAAAATTCCATCTGAAAACGTGCGTTTTAGCCTGAACGAATAATTTCAGACCTTCTGTTTGGGTGAAAAATAGTTTTTCAAGGCGGATACCCAAAATGTTTGCTAGTGAGAATTATGCGTGTAGTGTTAAACAGAGCTCCCCATGCCGAACTACACATCTGGGCTTTTTTTGTTTGTTTGTTTTGTTTTTTAAATAAAAGACCCTTCAGAGACTGCTTTTAAAATTAGGTGTTCTTTACAAATTAAGAAATGAGATTAATGTCACCTCTTCGTGTTTATCCCTTAGGGTGCACTTGTATAACTCTGCTCTTACTTTTACGAAGCTGCCTGCTGCGAGACACCGCGCGACGTTGGGAGCGTGGGAACTGCGGCTGTGCCTTCCGGCGTTAAAACGGCTGGGCCGGGCCTCTCTCTGCTTCTCCACGCCCCTCTAAGAGAGTCAAACTCACTGGGCCGTGTTTGTAGAAGCTGTTGTCGGCTGGAAAGCACAGGTGAATAGTCATAAAGGACGTTCTGGTGTTTAGGTATCGGCGGCTGTAGTTTTCAAGAGCCTCTGTGTTCTTCTGTGAGTGGGCATTTGGTTTGGGGTAACTTCATTCTCCCTCATTTTTTGGGGGGTGTTTTTTCTTCTTTGATTTGATCATGTTACCGTTGTTACAAATGTACTGTTATTGAGTTTCCAGGGAGTGAAAAACATTTTCTATTTATGAAGCCATGTCGGATAAACTGCACAAACCGATAATGTGTCTCAGTGCGTAGCTGGTGGTCCTGCTCCCTGAGGACGCAGACATGTGTCATCACTGTGTAATGTGCTCATGGCCAACGGATATTTTTTAAATTTTTATAGTCTAAGATGATAAGAATCTATGATGGGTGTTGGCCTCTTCTCCCAGGTGAATAATGACAGGACCAGAGGAAAGGGTCTGAAGTTGCGGCAGGGGAGGTTTAGATGAGATATTAGGAAGAATGACTTTACTGAAAGAGTGGTCAGGCACTGGAACAGCCTGCCCAGGGAGGTGGTTGAGTTGCCATCCCTGGAGGTATTTAAGAAACGTCTAGATTTGGCACTTCAGGGCGTGGTCTAGTGGCAGAGATTGTAGGGGGTTGGTTTTTTGTGTGTGTGTATGGTTGGACTCAATGATCTCAAAGGTCCTTTCCAACCATGAAGATTCTATGATTCTATGATCTCTTAAGGCACCAGATTGCTGTGGGATCAAAGAACCTGAAGTTGCTGGTGTAATTAATTCGGATGACACAGCATCTTGAGGTCTGGCTGCATGCACATGTGAGAAATAGTGGATTGGGAAATGATTATGAAAAGTCAATACTTTGAAACCAGAAAGGCAGTAACAGAGTATTGTGAACAACATTAATCCTTAAAACTTCCTTGATCTCACAGTACAACATTTATTATTTTAAATGTTCTATGCAATATAATTTTTAAACTTCAGACTTCTAACATCAAAAATGAATTACAATAATGCAGATTACAGAATTTAAAACAATGAATTTTAATCCTCCTTTGCCATAAAGATTCCTTAAAACTTTCCACGCGCATGGCAGTTCCTGTGGAATTGATGTCTATCCGGATTGCTGAGTAGCACATAGGAATTGCTTTTTGTTGTGACTTTATATATAAAGGCTCCTTAGCACTAGGCTGTTGGTTCCCTTGGCTTCACTGACCACAAGAAAAAATAACGTGTCTAACAGATGGAGCAGCACACGACTTACGCTCTTCTGTGAGGCTAAAATTATGACATCTTGTGGGCTTCAACATGAATGTGCTTATATGAAATAAACTGCAACAGCAGTGGTAAAAAAAGTGTTTTATTCTCTACAGAAGCGTAGAGATCAAAGCGATTGCATTAAGTAGAGGAGGAACAGAAATGTATTACAGGAAAACTTCCATAGGCAACATGTTTTTCTTACTTTTTTTTTTTTTTTCACACAAAGGGCTCTGTGGTTTTTATGAGCACAGATGGCTTAAAAAGTGTGCCACCCAATAATCGGATACTGCTGGCAAGAAGGAATCCTTGTCCAGTTGACAGTATAATTGAAGGTCCTTCAGTGAAATAAGGTATCTTTGAAGTGACTATCTTGTTAACTTCTCACTTAGCACATCAAAGTAAGGAAAGGATGCCTTTATTTCTTGTAAATGCAAATTATGGCTCTTGATTGTGTGAAGCCCTGCTTCAAAACCTTGCAGATGTCCCAGCTGATTTTGATGGTGAATGTTTTGTCATTGGTAATACAGGAATAGCTTTCCATTTTTAATGGAAGTGTTGTACTTTGGTGATCCTACTGCAGCAAATTGCATATGGAAATTGATTTCTCACTGGATCTTCCTTTTATGGTGTTTATATATTCACCTTGAAAAGCACTAAACAAAAACTTCAGTGTTTTTCTACTTTATCGTAATACCAAGATCACAGAGTGAATGTTGCAGACAGTTTAATGTTCAAAATGTCTGGTTTTCTGTTGCTTTTCTGTAAGACAGTATTAAATTTTCCCAGTGACACTTAAAATAGTTGTACGATAAATTGCAGTATCTTAGTTAAATGATATTTATAGACTCCCTTGGCATTTTAGTTAGTTTTACTGGTCTCCATGTTGTGTCAGGTACACGTTGATCTTGTTTTCTTGCTGTGATCTCTTTTTAGTCCTATGACTGTTGGCGTGGAAGTCTGATGCTTAGCGTGGCTTGCAGAAAGGCAAAGAATAGTATGTGTTTTGTTACTGTTATTTATTGCAACGGCTAGATTATAGCATCATACATGTATGCAATATCCCTCTTAAGAGGATGTTACAAACCTCATCATCAATTTTTCTGAAAATTTAAGGGAAGGCTTGACTTCTTGGAAAGCAGCGTTATCTGTCTCCAAATGATGGGTGGCTTGATGGGATGAGTAGAGCAAACAAGCTGGAATGGTGCCCAAATATTCTAAAGGATGACCTTGTTTGTTAGCCCAGTGGTCCATTTCGCAGTACAGATGGTTGCAGTGACTGCACTGGAGGCCTTTTCTTTGTTGGAAATGGATGAGCCTCCAGGACTCTACTCTGCTATAAAGTGACATGTATAATACATCCCAATGAATCTTTACGTCCAAAGAAACGGAGGAGTTAGAGGAACCTTTGATCCTTTTCCTTTGGAATCTTCTTGTCTTGGGAGGGGGCTTCATAACTGAAAGCAGCTCTCTCAACACTGCAGATGTCAATGCCTGTGTTGAAGATGTGGCTTGTACAGGAGAAGTGTTGTCTGTGCGCTGCACTGTCTGGGGAAAAGTGGAGAGAGAAGGGAGCGTACGTTTCCTAACACTGCAGAAAGCAGAAGCACTAAAGAAACTGGGAAAAGCAAACAAACAAAACCTCCGACATGTAATAACAGTGAGGGGATAATTAGTCTTGTTACCTGAATAGCAAAGGATCATCAGTGTATGACTCTCCAGGTGCAACAAAGGATGGCACTTGTCCCCACCCGTGGTGGAGGAATGCCGACATAACGGCCCGTCGTCTGAGCAGAAAGCTCTCTTAGCCAAGATTTTCAATGAACCACACAATATTTACATGGGTAGTAAGATCACTTGGCTTTCAAGTGGCAGTAGAAAACATCAAAACCTGTCCCACTTTTCCACAGAGGCTGATAAATGAGCTCTGTAGTCAATGACGCAATCACAATTATTGTCTTCGTGCAGTACAATAGTCTGCGGTGTGTACCCCTGAGCTCCGCTGTTCCACACTACTCCCCGTGATGGAAGGGCCGTTAATGCACTGCACTTGCATACTGGGGCCTACGCAGCACCAAATGGCTCAAGTTCCTTATCTCAGAGTGATTAGTCATATTCTGAAGGGATAATTTAATTGTTTAATTTGCCCATAGCTGGATGCTAAAATGATTCTATTCATTTGCCTGTCGTCTTGGCAAGTTTGGCTGAACTTGCGTAGTTCCGGGTGCTATGTGCTGTGCAGTGCATGAGTGCAGATATGGCAGTTCATTTCTGGGCTTCTTCCATCTCCTTGCCAGCGTTGGCAGCTCTGGCTTCCAAAGAAGGGTTGAATTTATTTGCCAAAGATCTAAAACGTTAAAGGAAAGAATTGAAGATCTTAAAACAAGAACTTTGCCCCTGTATTTTTCTTTACTGAGTGAATGCTCTGCTTTGAGTTTAAATGTTGTGATGAGCAGCTGGCACCAATCCTAACACTGGTGCCAACAGACAACAAACACACGCAACGCTAACAAAGATGAATTGCAGCCTGAATGTAAGATCTAGTTTTTCCCTCCCCGTATTTCAGGACGTATTTCTGACCTATCTGCTTTGCTTAGTGAAGATGATCACTGATCTAGTGTCTTACAAAAATTCATTATCTTTTGTTTGAGCTCAGTCTTCATACTACTTCATCCAGGTACTGTGATGGAAATTCAGCTAACTGGCAGAATTTATTTCTTTTATGCTAAGAACACGAACTGATAATAGCGTGGAACCTCTGCAGCAAGTTGTAAAGTACGTATGAGATTAGAAAATAAAATCTGTGCTCAGGCCCCAGAATGATGGCTGCAGCCTCTTAGGCTTTGTGGTGTTTATTGCACTATTCATTTTGGATCCTAAAATGGAAACTCCAAAAACCAGTGAAGAAAGAAATCCAGAACTTTTAATATCCCAGGTTTAGATTTCTGTCTTGTTATCCCAAATACGTTTCTAGCTATCTTTTTGGAGTTTTCAGGAAGGCATGCTTAATGAATCTTTTCATCAGTTAAAATAGGGGCAAAATAAACTGTTTTAATATTATAATTTTGTATTCCTTATAGTTACTGTAGAGCTAGGGGTCATGGGAAGAATATACAGCAGCAGTAGTCAATAAAAAGCATTTACCGACTCCCATCAGTCAGTGCTTCAGTGCTGGCTTAGGCAGGTAGAACAAGTTACCAAAGTGATCAGTGACAGTTTCCAGGGAACTTTTATGATGAATATATGCTAACTCTCACTTTTATGTAGTCATGTAACCCAGTGTTCAGAGACACTTAAAGATACCAACTGATTCCTTGCCTGACTTGCTACATTTTCATCATCTTTCTGGATGTGCAGTTATTCAGCCGTGAATTTGCAACTGAAGCTCTCGAAAATAGTGCAGGAGGGAATGGCACGGGGCAGGGGAGCTGGAGAAAAACCCGATGTGAGTGAGGGGTAAAACAGCAACAAAACCTGGAGACGCATTGTCAAGATAGAAATTCTGTCCTGGGGTAAATAACCGCACGCGTCGGTACAGTCTGGAAGCCAGTTTAGCTGCAGCCCTGCTGGAAAAGACATTGCTGAATATGAGCCAGCCACCCGCGGCCATCACAGGGAAGGAAAGCAGCATACTGGGCTATACTGGGAGGACAGTGGCCAGTACATACAAGGGAAGCGGTTGTCCTCCCATCACTTTGTCCTGGTGAGGCCAGACTTGAAAAACTATATCCCGTTTTGTGCCCCTCATCCAAATGGGTTTTGAGAAAGCAGAGAGTGTCTGTCAGGTGCTACCAAAATGAGTAGGGTCATAGAGCACACAACCTAGAAAGAGAGGGTGAGGGACCTGGTCTTATTTAGTTGTCCACAGAGAGAAGACTGAAGGGGGGACTTCAGTTGACCTACAGCTACTCTTAAGGGGGTTACAAAGATGATGGAGCCGAACTCTTTCTGGTAGTGGCAGATGATAAAATGGGCCTGTGGCCACAAGATGTAGCTTAGGAGGTGCAGGCTGGACATTAGAAGACACTGTGTCGCCAGGGTCATAGTGCAGCCCACAAACAAGTACCCAGAGAGGTGATGGAAAACCAGTTCTTGGAGATTTTCAAGAGCTGGCTAGAGAAAGCCACAGCTGATTTGATCTAGTGTTGGTGGTAGTCCTGCCTCAAGCAGGAGCCTGGACTAGAGACCTCTGTTCCTACCTTTCTGTGATTCTAAGAAAAAAAAACCTGAAGCAATCTATTTTATTACTTAGCAACTGATGAAATTTAACAAAGCGTATATAGAAGAAAAACCTTAGTAAGGATCAGCAGAAAAACAAGGCAAAGAACATGTTTCTTCAGTGTGCATAGCTCCCAAAGAAAGCTTTGCAAATTGCTAATAACGGCATCAGCATACAACTCCTTCATTTGCGTTTGTACTTCAGTTAATTTTGTAATTTAATTTTTGCAGTTCTGGCTATTTCAGTGTATCTCTGTGAAGGGAAAAATCCTTTTTAAGGGACACAGGCTATTTGGGCTTCCTGTAAGTTTCTGCAAATAGAACTGCTATCAATAGTTCTACTTTCGTTATTACTTCTCTATATGTGTGTTTGAAGCAGCACCATCATCATTCTAATTTCTCAGTGTTTGCATCATCTGATTTGTGACGTAGCAGTCAAAGCCAAGAGTGTCAGTAGCAAGCAGTTAGTATTTTCTGGTGTAATTTCTTGAGCTTTCATCCAAGTTACTGAGCAGCTTTTGAGTATTCTTGGGGAAGGAAAAGAAGCATTGAAGCCACCTCAGTTTTATTATCGCTTTCATTCTAGGGTTGAAAGATAGTTAGTTGCTAGACAAGAATCAGTGATGGTAAACAGTTTTTTTCACGTGTGTTCATATAGGTGTGCGTTGTTTGTAAACCACCCCAGAGTTTGTGCTGTCATGCCATATGCATTGAACTCGTACATCCTCAGGAGGTTTCGTCTTCCTTTGACAGCCTGATTATCCTGAGGCAGTAGAGAAATAAGTGAAGGGCAAAGCTTACTCGTTATTGGTAACTTGTTAGTTGACAAGTAAGTAGCTGCTGTGTTGGAACAACCTAAACCCAGGTTCAACTTGGTAGAGCACTTAAGCTATAAGTTTGTTAAGAAAACATCAAGAGAAAACATCACTAGCTCATTTTTTTTAGTATGAAAATCACTAGGGTGCAGTTTTTACACCAGAACACACTCTAGATACAACCTCATGCTAGATCTATAGCACATGAGCTCTATGTACTTGTGCTATATGTGCTATACATACTTAGATTCTGTCACCTCATCTACTTACTTGCCTGTGTTCCTCCCCTAAGAGGAAGGCGGAACCAAGTGTCCCCTCGTGCTGCAAACAGCTACTGCTGTGCCGTGTCCTTCCAGCAGCCCCGACCACGCTCATCGGCTCGGCTGTGATTTGTTCCAGGGTAGAGGCTCTGCTGCCGCCAGAGGCCTTCTGTCGTGGGGTTCAACTGGATCAACTGCTGTTTAATTAGTAAATTCCGTTTTATGTCATTCTGTCTTGTTGCCTGGATTATACCCGGAGTCCTTCACCCTGTTCAGCCTCCTCAATCACAGACATCTTAGGAAAAAAATAATTTTTCCTTGGTATTTGTTAACTTCTCTGCTGCCTGATAAATGACTGCCCCTTGGTGGCTTAAGCGCCGCTTTAAACAGCCAAGGTCTCAAACGCAAACGGGTTCCGTGTTGCTCTGTCCTTCCCGCTTGCTGTTTACCACTCTGGAGCTTGTTTACTCTTCGCGAATTATGTGACGTGGTGAGACATGCCATTTTTTATTTTAAAAAGATAAGCTGTAGTACAGATGAGGATATTCTTTAACTGCAGGAAGACAAAGCCAGTGGTTTTCAGTGCATATGTCTATATTAGTAACTTGTGGGACACTTTTTTTTTCTTCCCCTTGTTGGCAATAAGACAAATAACAGGAAAACTCAGTGCTGCTTTGTTTGAGTTTGCCTCTGTACGGTACCCTTCCCTTGTGTTCTCCAAGGGCATGTTTCCCCTTCTGATACTCTCCCCTATTTGAGGATTCTGTTTGGGCTAGCATCTCTCTTAACGCAGATCAGTAATTTAATTCCAACTTTTAAAATGCTTTTAGTATAATCACAGTTTCCAGTGTTGTCAGAATTAAAATAAGTTCCAAAAGTCAAGGGAGAAAAGCTGTTTTTTCTCTAAAGCCGAAGATCCTAAAACGCGACTTTGAAACTAATGATTACATGTTGGTGTCAAATTGCCAGCCGTGTTCCTTGCTGCTGTGCGCGACTCTTGCAAGGACAGATGGGGATGGCTAACAAGAAGATTAAAGGAGTTAAAGGGATCTTCCGTTCTAAGTTCTGGAAATGGATGTAGAAAATAACAGCCTTTAAAAGACGGAAACTCAAAAGTTCATTTAAATTAACAAACCTTGGAGAAATACTGTCTGCCAAAAGTAATGAGAAGGGTTCTTTTAACGCTTAATCAAAAAAGGTTGTTGACCTGTAAAAGAAACCATGGCAGCTGCAACCATTTGGGGATTTTTAAAGGATACCAGTGAAGGTCAGCGCAGAACAGGCTTCCCCTACTCTTGCGAAAGAATTTTTTTTTCACTGAGGGTTTTAGATTACTTTTTGTATCATTAAGAATATATGTAGTTTACATTCATATTGTACCCCTAAAAATGTCAGAATAGAAACATAGCATTTTCCGAAACTTACTGAAAAAGCCAAAATGCTATACATAGTTAGAAAAGAAGGAAGAAAAAAAAAAAAAAATCTGTGTAAAAGGTGTTTACACGCACAGGTGTTCCTTGGCATGAACGCCAGGACCCAAAGGAGTTGATAGAAACTGAGAACCATTATGGGACGTGAAAAGGGGCTGGGATTTTAAGCAGCAATGTTTTTCTTTTCAAGCGAAGCAGTGGGCAAAGTAGAAGACTTAACTGGCTTGTGTAATGAGATCAGATGCTTTGGGTGTTAGTGTTGTTGCAGCCGGTATGCTGCGGAAAGAGCCAGACTCTTCTGAGAGAGAGACAATTGTAATAATACCCCTCTGTAAAGGGGGAAACATCATTGAGAAGCAGAACGTGTTTTCTTTAAAAAAAAAAAAAAAAAAAAAAAAAAAGGAGAAAGGGCGAGAATTAAGACTGCAGTTGCGGGGGGAGAGGTGTCACACAGGTGTGTGCTGGGTGTGCACATGTAATTTTAGGATGAGCACCACGTACAGCACTGCTCACCTGAATGTCCGCATTGAAGACTGTAAAGGCTTTGATCAAAGCTAATTTTTTCCATTCTGTACTAGAGCGTTTCTTTCGGTTGCAGGTTTTGAACAATGCAATGTGTAGCAATTTGTATGCCTCGCAGCCTCTGATGAAGCATTCCTTCAGCAGCATGAAAGCAGAAAAAACACCTTTCAAAGCCGTCGAGTGGCGTTGGTGTTTGTATAATCCAATCGAGGAGATCCAGCTCTTGTTAGTATGGAAGCTAAGGACTTATTCCAAGAATGCAGCTCCTCCGCCTAGAATAGTTTTGTTACTACCTGCACCTAGCAATTCAGGAGAAATATGACAATAGCATGACTATTAGTATATTACTACTATACTAGCAATAGTTGTAACTATTGCTTATAGTATATAAGCAAATTATTAGTTGACTTGTTGAGGACTGATTTTGGCAGGTCCCGTAGATTTTGTTTATTCCCTTCACTTGTACGAGAAAGGAACAAAGCAGACGTCTGTCATCTCCAAAAGCTTACCCTGATTTTTATGTGCCGTTTTATGCTCATTTGTAAACTGAGCTAGCGAGCGGGTGAATTGGTGGCAGCTAAGTGACAGTCAAGTTATTGCCCTTTCCACCCCCTTCAATTTATACTCCTTTGTGGGAAAAGCAGTGCAGTGGAATTTGGTCTTGAGAATTAAAGTGATATACATACAGGACGGGAGATATGAAACTGCCGACTGGGAGTGTTAATTTATCTTGTGATCTGCACAAAGTCAATGATACTGGGGCCAAAGATGGGGTTCTCGACGCAATAATTAATATGCCATTATTAGGATGGATTTCCAACACTATCTTTGCTTTTTAATGAGAAGGGCTGGTGAAGGGAAAGGTGAAGGTGGGTTAAATATTAATTTTAGTATATGTTGCAGTACAAACTGTACAAAGGTTTTATATCTGGAAATAAATTATTGTAATTATTATTATTTAAAACCTAAAGGAACAAAATTTAGTGGTGGGTTGGGTTTTTTTTGCTGCTCAAATACACTGTAGTTCTTCCTGAAAGTTTATACAGTTTACCTAACTAAAATTTGTCTGCCATTATCACTAAGGATTCTAGAATGTTCTCTCAACAACAACAACAAAAAGCCTGATTCTCTCCCCGTGTGCTTTAAATGCAAGTGAAAAGTTGATTGTTACCTGTGAGAGTTCTTTTGTTTGCCGTTCTTTGGAAACTGGGCATCTTGACTCTCCTAGGTAAGAGTGAGAGCTGAGTGAAATATTAATTCAGAATATTTCTATACTGCCTCACTATTTGTTTATCTGTTTTCTGCAGGAGTGCGTGATTTGGTGCTTTGGGGATATACTACCATATTTTTTTTATGCCAGAGAAGAATAACATTATTTCACAACTTTGGCTTTACCCATTTACTCAGACCACATTAGTTTTAATTTGCAATTTTGTATTTACCTGCTTCCTCCAATGTGTTACTGTGTAAATGTTGGCTGGAATAAGGTTTTAAGGTGAGTAAATCATGTGCAGATTTGGAAGCGCTCACAGTTTCCACAGAAACATATCAGCAACTTATCCAGACAAAAAGGGCCCTGCTCTGGCTCAGCCCGAAGCCAGCAGTAGGGAAACCTTTACAGTAGTATTTTTTCATATACAAAGGGTAGAACGGCACCCAGGTGTACGATGGGGACTTCTGGCCTTGGCCGTGTTAGGACAGTCTAGATTTAAAATAAACATCAAATCTCATGAAAATCTGTATTTTTAGTATTCGAAACTTAAGGGTTATTCAGGTTAAGAACTTGTCTACAAAAGAGGTGTGTGTTTGTGCTGCTTTGGTCAAAAACCTAGCGAAACTTCAGAACTGTTTTATGTGAATTTTTAATTGCAGTTGTCATGATCGTCAAGGAACCTGAAGCCCGTCTTACCCATCTTATATAAAATTGACCTTATAGACTTTGTGTGATGAGTAGGTTGAAATTCTAATGCATAGCCAGTAATATTCTCATGTTACAGCAGGTGTTTCTTTTCTTTTTAATTACACGGCTTCCAGTGTTGTTAATATTATATTATTGACAAATGACTAGTGTCAGCTATGGTAAAGTTAATCAGGCCACTGTTAAAAAATACCAATAAATTATGCAGATTTTAAAGGATTCCTTTTGCATTAATAATTTAGACATAAAAAACTCTTGGAGAAAAGGGGAGATTGGATCTGGATTTTTTTTTTTTTTTTAGCTAGGCACAATTGGCTTCTTGGCGACTGCATTCATCTAAATCCTGAATAAAAGAAATGCTGCGCGCTGTGTTATAGAGACCTAATAAGAACTCTGGAGTCAGGTTTATCAGGAGGAGATTTATTAGACGTGTAAGCACAAAGCATGTTCAGATTGTTGCAGATTCAGGAAAAGCCACATTGACAGTGGTGGATTCGGAGGCTTAGTACAAATATTAGCCAAAGTATTATTAAGCTAATATTATGACATTCATACTTACATTTTGCTTGAAAGGTGGATGGGTTTCAAGGAAATTAAACAAGGAAGCTCTTTGCTACTGTTGGCCCTCTACTATTAGTTTCCTTAGTAATTATGTACAAAACAGTGGTTTGTTTAGATAAATGTAATGTTTTCTTTTTAAAGCTGATGATTAATATCAGGTTTGAAGTAGTGACAGCTGGGAGAGGATTTTGAAGTTGGTGATTTTGCAAATCGAGCTGCTGAAGGTATTTCAGGATGGCTGCTTTGGAAATGTCGCCTCTCGGAACCAGTCACCTTTAAAAATGTGCTTTTTGGAAAGTAAATATTGCTGAAAGCACTGAGGAGATAATGAAGAAGGTAATTATTTTATGAGGAGGTGATGATAATTTTATTAAAAGCACAAATTTATTTCGTCTCTTCAGAGAAGAACATTAAAAAAAGTCGGGAACAAAGTCAGGCCTGTGATATTCTGCGTATGAGCGAGCAGTAACAGATTGCTGCCTTGAGGTTAGTGAAAATTGTTACCTCTTACGCGCTGATTGACTAGCACGTGTGTGTCTCTGCACTGTGGCGAGTTAGAAGTGGTAAATAGAAGGGTTTTTCCAGGCCCTCTAATATCAGTATCTGTTGACTGATGATATTGTTATTAGCAGCAACGTTGAGATACTGCAACACTCTAATTAAATCCAGACAGTTCAGGTGTAAAATTTAAAATTGATTCAGCAGTCTCCCGGTGAGAAGATTATACTCTTTTGTTATTCTGTGGTACGTAACGTACCATAATTCTGTTGCCAAATGGTTATGTGTTAGGATGAACTATTTTATGACAGTTTGGCTCTAAGCAAAACTATAACTCTGCCTATATTGTGGGAAGGAGATTACATTCCGAAGTCCTCCCTGAATCGACACACAACCTTATAAATGCTTGAGCCTCCCAGCCATATTCATCCCTGTGTATGGCTGTTGTTGCATCGTGATGAATGTAATGTTGATTTCTTTGGGCGTTTTTATCGCTAATTTCTACTACAGAAAGAATTTCTTTAAATATATTTTTTTTTCTTATTAGCTTATTAGTAGTCAGAATATGTAAAATCTTAATAAACCTCCATCAAAGGTTTTGCTTTGAGATTATCTCTTGTGCCCTGTGGATATACAAGGAAGAATTGTCTGTTAAATTGTGTACTTGGAAAGTCAATTTGGAATAACAAGATTTCAACAATAAGTTTACACTCTAAGGGAGGCGGTACAAACACTGTAGGATTTAATACATATATATATATTTCAGGACAACATGGTTGAGACCCAGATTTCACTGAACTTCCCCGGCACCCAGCACTGAGAGCACAGAGCTTAAAAAAACTAGAGACTGTTATGATTATGATTTTACAGGTGGAGGAACTGGAGCTCAGAGGATCCCAAAAGCTCCACGCCCCAGTACTAACTCTGCAACCCTTTCTTGAAGAACCTCAGATATCGCAGGGAAGATGAGCAGCTCCCACTGCAAGACCTACTTTGTGCTTTGTAAGCAAACAGCTCCCATAGAATCACGGAATTGCCCAGGTCGGAAGGGACCTTTCAGATCACCGAGTGCAACCATCGACCTAACTCTGACAAACCCATCACTAACCCATATCTCTAAGCACTGTGTCTGCCCAGCTTTTAAAAAGCCTGTTCCAATGTTTAATAACCCTTTCAGTGTAAAAATTTTTCCTGATATCCATCTCTCCTTGCCATCCTGCTGCTCCTTCTTCTCACCCTTTGCCGCTTATGAACTCTGTGCCTGCGACTGTACTGCAAGGAAGGGTAAGAACGTTGTGCCTTACAAAGGAGTGGGCACTCTAGTCCCAAGTCCCTTCAAGAAGAATGCTTACCATGCAGAGATTTGACGGCTTTTCACCCATGGTGTGGTTTCCCAAGGTTATTGCTGCAAGACTGTGGGAACCTCTCCTGCCAATTGTGGACCACTCACCAGAAGAGGCATACGGACAGCAGAGCCCACCGCAGTCGGGCACGTTCCACGATGGCTCTGTTTTAGCTGGATCTCTCCTTGCCTTGGCACTTCCTCTAAAATGCCCCGTTTGGCCTTTTTAATTCTTGACATATTCAGAAAAATAAGTGTGCGCTTATCAGGTTTCTGCATACAGTGCTCATTGGAAGGTGCTTGACTGAGGACACCAGAGACTACGTAGAACAGGGCAGGACTCACTTGTATATGACTGAACCCACAACACAGCTACCAACTTGTTTCATTATGGAATAGCGGGTTCAGTGACTGCTAACTGGTGTGTACCTGCAGGTACCAATTTGCCCCAGGTGTATCATGCTGCTGGCAGGAGTAGGTGTAGAATTGATCCAGTCATCCAGAGGTGGATCAGGATCCGATCATCCAGAGGGCTCAGGATCTTAGTTCAACTTTTCCTCTCTCCTGTGATACTTGTGTGTGATGCTGCTTGTACATAGTACCATGAAAAAGCTCTTGCATTTTTCAATGTTTAACATGTTTAACATGTTTAACAAAACCCCACACTCTGTCGTCCACTTGAACGGCTGTTATGAACTAGCTGATAACTGCATCTAACAAGATGCTCAGGAGTCGCAGGGGAGAGAAAACCAAGACTCCAATTTTAACCTGATCGACTGCAACGCTTAAACATTCACTGAAAATTCTTACTTTCCTTGTTGTCTTTAATCTGTATTAGACTAGGATTTAAATACAGATAGTCTCTTCTGTAGCGTTTAGTTGCCTTTTGGTAATTTTCACCTTTTCCATGAAGTGTATTGATTGAACTGTAACACATAACCCATCATTTCTCTTCATAGTCAAATATTCTGATTCTTATTGAGTCCCTTGCTTTTTATTTAGTTATTTTTTATTTTTGGATACTGAGATTGCCTCTGAAATACTGTCTGTAGGACATAACTAAAACATCTCTATTGTTCCATGTATGTCTTTTCAATACTTGTCCAGTGGAAATGCAGGACCTTGGAACAGGATTCGTATATATTTTCCTGTTATGCTTTGTCATACACTTTGCCAGAACCTAACCAGTGCTTCAGGGGGGTTAATAACCATGTTGGAAAACAGAGAAATGAGAGGTAGAGGTATAAGCCTTTGCTTATACCAGTTCAAGATTTCTCCTTGCAGTACTGGCATTTTGAAGTGCATTGGTTTAGTTTTCATAGACCCAGGTAAAGAGCCTAGAGCTATCAGAAAATGATCAGGTTTTTGCTCATTATATTAAATATAAGCTTATATTTGTCTCTTTATTTTTTTTTAATAAATCTTGCATTACTCTTCCACATTTATTCCCAACCTTGGTATCTGGTATTCCTTATTCTTTTCCATTAAGACTCTCCTCTTTCCTCTTTATTGATGAAGGTTAGCTGATATTTTTCAATGTTGAGTGGTCTCCAGTACTCCGACTTGCACAGATTAAAACCACCGCCGTCCTGGCTTCCCTTCATCTCTTTCATACACTCCCATTTTGTCTACAGAAAACATTGCTGACAGAGGTGCTCTTTTCTCCCACCCTTGGCTTTTAGCTCTTTCCTTCAGCACTTTAGCCTTCTGCTCTTTCATTTTCTCCAGGTTCTGCTGGGTTTTCATTTCATCCGTCCCTATCTGTGACCACCCTTCCTCTCCTCTGTAAAAACCTTAGTACAGCAGAGTTAGTTTCTGCTTTCGAACCTGATGGGATTATCTGCGTGAGTAGGAAGATTTGTGCTAATAAATATTTGTAAGAACAAACTCATCACCTGTATGGATCGGGTTCTTAAAGGATTAGGTTTTAATACGAAGTTTGAAAAAATCAGGAGGATCCAGTCCCTAGCCAGACGCAGCTGGAGGGAAATTCTGATTCTAGTGCGGGCAGCGGGAGGCGTTGCTCTTGGTTGTCAGCTGGGGCAGAACTTCACACCCTGCACTTCTTTTTAGTGATTCGAGAAGACTCACAGATTTCTGTCCAAAGATTTTTATTTAGAATTAGCCAAGGCTCAGTTACGCTGTTGTAAGTGGGATGGTTGAAAGCAAGGGAATGTCTTTTTAAACCTAAGCACTGGTGTGCAATTTTTCATAGAAGCCTGTTATTTCCTTGTTTGCCAAGAACGGTTTTGCACTATACACGACAGGTACGTTTCCATACTCCATCTGTTCTTCTTTTCCTGGAGTTTGTACTTTATAATTATATCTTGCAAGTTATCTCCATTATGATGGGGTATGATGACCTTTTAATAATTATTCTTTGCAATTTTGAGCTACCTTAGAAAGCCTGAAGAATTTAGTTGAACTTTAATATTAATAAAGCAGAGGTTAGCATTTGCAATCCATAATTCTGTTTCAAGAAGTTGGTGTAAGAAATGTTAACATTTGTAGACGCGAAACTCCTGAATATGTGGTTTTCTTTTCAGCCGTACAAAAGTGCAGTTTCTTACATTAGTTGCACAATCCGGTATCTTGTTATTTTAGATTGGGGGGAAAAAAAAAAAGGCATGGTGTCAGTATCATGAAAAACAGAAAGTGCCCTAGCATAAAGGGAAGGGAACTTAACTATAAATAAGCCAGTAGTTTTCTCTTACTGAATTGCCACAGTTCCTTTAAAATGTGGCATGCTGACTGTTTTTTCAATAGTTTCATTGGTTTTTGTAAATTATGTCAATTCATTCTGTCTAAAAATACCTTTCTCTTCTATGGATTATCTTTATGGACCGTACAGAAAGGAAATACAAATTAAAGTAGTTTTGTTTTCTGCATCAGTAAAAATGATTTTCTGTTACAACCAATTTAATTGTGACTTTTTCCTTCGAAATTGAAACAAGGTTCGAGACCCATCTCCTTGAACTGCATAATACATTCTGCCTTTGTTAAATTTGCTATTGAAATGTGGGCGCTTGTAGCGGAAACCAGAATATCAGAACTGAGATTCGCTGAAAATAAGTCTTCAGGGAGAATTCTGCTTTCTGATTTTTGTTGTGTTTTGTTGCGCGTATACGGGCCTGATCCTGTTTTTGAAAAAAAAAATAAACTCTGTGTGTGCAAACACTGGTGAATAGATACACACACACACCCCCCCTTGGGTAGTTCTGCATCTTGTGCACCACTTGACAGCGGGAGACCCTCCCTCTGTGAAGGCTGGGGGACCAAGAAAAGTCAACTCTAAGGAAAATGGGAGCAGGAGGGACGTAATTTTTTTACTTTCTTTTGCTTTAAGACAAACCATCTATGAAGCAACCATGAGACAGCATGAAATCCATGTTTTAGAGTAACAGGTGGTTTCTAAGTGGGACAGAAATGCCATTTTAACACATTAAACAGGGGATAAGCTGTAGTTCCTTTGCCCCGGTCATTAACAATGCACAGACTAACACGAAGGCACGCAGCATGCCAGGAGAGCCGCAATGTATGCGACCTGTCGTATATGTTGCTCTAAGTACGAGGAAATGCTGAGTTGTCTGAAGGAGGCTACAGTTTGGCTATCAAGAAAGCACTTGAATCATCATTATTGTATACGTCCCGAGGAAGTTATTAAAAGCTTTGTGCTTCTGGAAGGTAGTAATTCTTGAATTGATGGAGCTTTTATTTTATTTTATGGGTACTAATCTGGCAGCAGAATATTTCTAAATTCAGTGAAGCTGCTTCTGGTTTGCAGGGAAATGAGAACTGGACTCTCAGAATTCTTGTTTTAATTAGCAGAAAACTTACAAAAATGTTCTCTTTTACTCTGTTAGTGCTATTTTTCAAGATACGATATTCACTGTACTTGATTATCTTTCCTAAATGATTGAGGATTAATTACTATTTTTAGACAGTGTGCAAAGAAAGCAGAATTGCTGACATAAGGTGAGTATTAAGACTGATAATAGGACTTTTATGGGTCTGAGTAGACTGCAGCCGCTCCTGTCTGCCATGTGCTCCATCAAGCCTCCAGTCATCTGGGCAGCCCTCCGCTGGATTCACTCCAGTCTGTCAGTGTCCATCTGGGGACATCTGTCAGTGTCCAGAACCGGACATGGTACCCCAGCTCTCTTCTCACGAGGGCCGGGCAGAGGGGAATTATCTCTGCCTCAACCTGTTGGCTACAGCCTTGCTGCTAATGCAGCACAGTATGTGCTTGGCTCCTTTACTACAAGGACAAGCTTTTATTTCATGTTCAACTTGTCCACCACGACCTCCCCCCAACTTCGTCCCAGTCCTTTTCTGCAAAGCTGCTCACTAGTCAGTCCAACACCTATCCTGCGGTGTTTTGTAGAGAATTTGCATCCTAAATGCAAGAATTTGCATGAGCTTTCATTAAACTTCATGAGATTCCTGTCAGCACATATTTCCAGTCTGCCAAGCTCCCCCTGAACAGCCAGCAGCCCTACCCACCAGCATGTTGACTGCTCACCCCAGTGTGGCTGCAGACTTCCTGAGGACGTGTTCAGGTCCTTCATCGTCCTGGTCATGAATAAAGATGGTAAATAGTCTCGGCCCCATCACTAATCCTGGGGGAATGCCACTTCTAACTTAATGCCAGCTGCACTTTACACCGCTGATCACACCCCTTGAACTAGGTGGACCATCTAATTTTCCACCCTTTTTATAGACCATATCTCTCACTTCTGGCTGCATGAATACCAGAGGATTGTCCCTGACCTACAGAGGCTCAGATGGAATAACTGATTGTCCCTTACTGTAAAAGACTGGGTTGACTCTGAATTTATAAAGTAACTCCTCCATCTTTAAGAGTATTAAAACATGTGGAAGCCCTCCAGCCTTGCTTTACGTAGCGGGAGGTTTCTGCCCCTGCGAGCCATGGCGATACGCACAAAGCTGCCTGCAAAGGGTATTGTCGCAAGTCATTGTGTGGAGTGTGGGCCAGGAACGGCAGGCTGTGTTTGCGTGTGCGGTGGGGGTTCTGTGCCAAGTCTACCGGAGCCATAACGACATCTTTCTAGGAATTGCCTGGTGCTGGAAGATTCAGAACAAAAGGTATGCGATCCCTGTAAAAAGGGGGTTGTAATTCACTGGAATTACAGGGCTGCACTTTTGTGGAGCTGTGCTGCCCCTTAGGGATCCTTACAGGAAATTCTACCTCTTGGAGCACCAGGGAAAAAGTAGGTTGCAAACAGGTGCCATTTAAAACAGAATTCCATATGTTCACTGGGGACTTGACCGGTTAGCAGGAGACTCCCCGTATTGGCCACGTGAAGTGCTGCTGGAACCTCTGCCATCGATCCGCTGCAGGGAAACAGCCTTTTGTAAGCCTAACGCTGCGGCGTAGGCTGGCAAAATTTCAGCTGCAGTTCTGCACTTGAAAAGTGAATTGGGTGAATCGGTTGAAATAGCTTTGCTTCTTACTGTCCTTTGTGCATGAGGAATGGAAATGAGGAGCTTTAAAATTTGAGAGAGAGTGTCAAAAAGGAACACAAAGTATATTTGAAAATACCTGCTCTACTATTTAATTTTAGCTATCTGTTAGAAATTATTCTCATGGTGGGTGGATGTGTCAAAACAGAAAAAGTACAAAATATGTAACAGTATTATCACAACATATCTAGTTGCTTTTGAAAGGTGGCGTATTGACTCAGTAGTGGGTTTATCCTAAGGTTTGGAAGAACAGAGCTATATCCTGTTTAAATGTAACATGAAATCATGTACTGTTACGCCTTTATAGTAGTGAGTACCATCTGGGCTTCTCGATTTGCTGTCAGTGATATTCTCTGCCTCTTCTGCTCAGATGAACCACCCCAAACCTTATTTCTCTTGCCTGCCTGATCTGATTTCTGTACCTGTTACCATTTGTTCTTCTCCACTAAACCTTGCGTCCCCACCCATTTCTGCAGGACACCATCTAATGCTTTCGTTACTCTTCACCATTCTTTTAAGGACAGAACAAACTGTTGCAGCCAGCCTGCTAGCCCTTTCAAACAGCTCAAGAGATGTGAGTTGTTTTCATGTTTTCAATCCATGCTATGCAGTACTGTGCTTACAGTAGAATAAATTGTCTTGCCCTACTTAATATTTTTATAATATTTAAACATTTACAGGTGCAAGTACATAAGAGAGAAACCGTAGGGAAATTCCATTAACATTTTCTGAAATGTAATTTGTTTCCTATTAACCCAGGGGAAGAAATTAATGAAAATTTACTGTGTTAAGCTCAGAAATGAGTTTTCTGGAAATAAAGCATTTGAGTTTTCTGTATATTTATGGAATATTTAGGACACCAGCCCACAGCTCTAGGCACTGTGGAATAGTTGGAAAACACAAATTTCTCTATGTTAAATGTCTCCTGTCCAACTCGCAATTGAATTTTTTTAAAAGTTTACAAATTAACAAGAAATTGATAATACTGTCTATCTGCTATAGACGATTGCACAAAGCCTGACACTAGGAACGCCTAAGCACTGGCCAGAAGAAACCGATTCTAATTTGTGTGAAATATGAGGATGCTCTCTATTCCCTTTCCAGTGTACCGCATTTAGTGTGACGCGTCAGTTTTCTTACCCTGCAGAATTCTGCTGCCTCTGTGCTGTGTGGTTCCAAAGCCTTCTGCATCCCACAAGAGTTAGGCCATCATCTTCCTCGTCTTCAGCCTGCAGGGAATACTCTCCCAGCACGTCACGTGTAGTTGAACTGTTTCCTCCGAGTGGTGTAAGTGAGTGTGCGTGTCAGGGCCTCTGTGGCACCTTTGTCAAGCACTGGAGTAAGTATGTCAGTGATCACGTATCACGTATCCATAAGTGATGGGGGAAAAAAGGCCAAACAGACCTTTTAAGCTCTGGAAATAACCCTTATGTGTATGCGCACCTTGCTGAAAAAACCCATTCCTTGCAGAATCCAAAACTTTACGTTTCTTTCTCTCTGACACAAACACTTCAATTTTAAGAGTATTCCTTTCTTTAGAATGGTGCGACTCCAACAAGCTCCCTATGGGTTTTATGCAAAGCTGATTTTTTTTTTTTTTTTTTTTTTCCCTGTGTAGGACATATAAAATCAAATATAGAGCTAACACAAAAGGAGGACTGGTCCATGGGGTTGCTTAGACTGGTGTTGGTGGATTAAACTGAACTGTGCTGCTGTGCTTCGGTAGTGGTTTGCTTGAATTCACGCAAGGCTGCTAGAAAATAGATTGTTTCTTGTGTGTGTGTATATGTAAATAAATAACATAATATTTTATCAGAGTAATTAGCTGTTTCAGCAGTATCAGAGTACAGGAGAGAGAGCTCTGTTGTATCTCTCATTCCGAGTTTTTTTCCTCCTGTGATCATTTATCGCCCGTGTCAATTGCTGTGAAACACGATTCCATCTTTCCAATTTTATTCTGCTAGGCCTACCTTTTCCTCGATTCTTTCTTGTAAAAAAAGCTGTCACAGTTACGTTTATTTGAAAAAATGCCCTTTTCACATTCCTTATCTTACAGAGCCTTTCTGCTCAAGTATCTGTCAGTGTGTCCTCTGTGCACTGATTGCATATAGATGTCATTGTGTATTTGAAATGTACTTTGTCTTCTCCCTCTCCCTCTACGTATGTGCTGTAGCTGCTACTTCTGTGTCAGAGAGTCACTGGGAAAAGGATGTTTTACAGCTCTTGTCCTCACCCTTTGGGGTAGGTACGAAAAATTGTTTAAATGGATATCCAGCATTTCTTTCACGCTCAACCATTAGGCCATGGGAAAATATGAAAAATGTGTGATCTATACAGTAAAATAGCAGATGGAAATGGCAGTATTTGCTTATTCATAGAATTCTCTATGCTGAGCCTTTTCACTTCAAAGGGAACTGTAAAACAACCAACCAGCCCCCCCATCATTTGATCATTCATCATTTGATAATTTGAAGGCAGACAGCAGAAGAGCCCTGACTTGCAAAACTGGATTAGTATTTTTTTCAGAATCTCTTGCAACCAATCCAAGGTAAAAATGTCAGGTATTTTACTACCATTTTCTTTGCTTGCACGTTTGAGAAGCCAAAAAAAAAAAAGGGTTTGGAAGTTGGTTTGTGTTATATATTTCTGCCTCGCTCTTCCCATGGAAGCGTGATCTAAAATCCCTAAGGGAGGGGGGAAAAAAAAAAAAAGAATGTCAGTAGAAAAAAGTGACTGAACTATAGGTGTTTCAACAGGAGTTCAAAGAAAAGAATGAGTTCCAATCTGAATAGTGTTGCTGCATCTCTGATTTTTTCCTTTCTAGCCTCTCCTCTGTCCCTTGCTAGGAACTGCTCATTAAGGTAGATGAGCAACTTGTGTGCTTCTCCGCTGCCTTACTGCTTTTGAAAGGTGTGGGAATAGTTTTCAGTTTAGTAAGTAAATTGTGCCATCTGGTGATTGCTGCTGTTTGTGTGGGGTTATTGTTCTGATGAAATTTGGCCCTTTGAAAGGGAATTTCCTACTGTCTCTTTACTTGTCCTTTTTTCCAGTGATAGGGCCTTCTTTGTATATTGTACTGCACTTAATGATTTGATTTTGGACAGCGAGTCAGCGGAGCCACCTCATGCTTCTCCAGCAGTCTCAACACCTGCAAAGGCAGCGAGGTGCCTCAGGACCAGCCTTGACAGTCTGTTACAACTGATTCTTTGCTCCCAGCATATATTTACGATGTTTGTAAAATGCAGCACGGTGGCTCACAGGCTTGTTTTAGCTAAAACTCGCTACCTACGCCTTTTCCTTTCCGTCCCCAGTTCCTCTTTCTTTCTATACACACGTTATTTCCTTCCCCTGTTGCCCACCCGAACGCCACTCCTGGTGCCTTAGTGCTCCCAACGTCCCGCTCTGAAGCAGCGACTTTGGCAGAATTTCAGAAAGCCTTTTAGGAAGATGGTTGTATAGTATTCCTGCAGGAAACTAGCACAGGGCCCTCATAAAAGATGCTAAAGACATGTCTTAAACCTTCCTCGCTTCCCTTGAAAAAGGAGAATTTGACTCTCAGTAACGAGACATAGTAGCAAGGAAGATGGGAGCTCCAGCAGCAGTTGAGCAGAGAGGACCACAGCTCACAGCAACCTGTGCACTGGCAGGTAACGAAGATGCCCAACTTGACGAAGCTGGCAAACTTCAGTGGCATGGTGCTCCACGCCCCCGCGCACAACTGTGCCTTGTGCGACGGCGGGTCGCTACTGGGGGTGTTGCCTGAGCTACGGCTGCTGAAACCTGTGTACTTCCAGGGGTTTTCTGCATTTCTTTTGCTTGTGGTGAGCTAATTAATAATTTGCGTTTGATTAGTTATGGTGAGGGAGTTTATGGAGAAGTGAATTAATACTTCGTTTATATTAAAGAACAACGTGATTGATGTGCTAATTACGTGGATGCTTGTTCTCAATATTCTGCTTTATTATATACAAATATGAAGGCCAGCTGCAATAGCAGGTTCTGGTAATATATATATGCACGATAACAAGGGCAAGATGTATTATTTTTCAGGTTCATAAAATGTATTTTTTTCACTGTGTACTACTCAGACAAGAACTTGGAATATCTTCTCGGCGGATATGAGGGAGCTGGGAATAGGGGCTTCTAAGCGCGTAGTGCTGTGTTGATACCAACTGCTCTTCTGCGCAAGTGATATAATTACACAGGGCAGTAGTTAAGTTTAAGGATGTAATTAATCCTTCTGACACCAAAATAAATTGCTCTGGTTTGTTGTTCAGCTCTGCTTTGTGGAGCTAATTGCGTGCATAAAGTTATGCATGTAACTTAAGTGTTTGATTTCATTACAGTCAGAACTTAAAGTGCAATACAGGATCATATTTTAAAATATCATAGTGACGCTCCATTTCTGTATCCCCCTCAATTAGCCTTGTTCTTCCAAATTTGCTCTTATTTGGAACACTGCATTGGTGCAAATTTGTATTCAGCTCATTATATGTGCAGGAGTAGGTCTTAAACAGAGTATTATAAAGCTCCGCTGTTATATACCCATGTACACGCATAACATCTGATCTATTTATTATTTTTAAGAGAGATTTTAGGTGTGGTTTAACAGTCTGACATATTTTGGTAGAGCTACCCTTCTGCATTTTCTTGTAAAGCCTTAATGGCCTGAGTACATTTATTTGTACAAGTTTGCAGGGGTAAAATAAACTAGACCCGATATATTGCAGAAGCCTTAAAAACAGTTTAAAGTAGATGTTTCTATAAATCCCTATTTTATTACTGTAAGTGCAGTTATTTTGTGGAATAGGACAAAGGCTATTGTTTCCTTTTGCACTGCTGCTCAGTACACGCAGCTGATGGGTGGCATTTACAGAGGGAGAATCAAGCACATTAAACAACTGTTTGCACAGTTCTATATGCTGAAATACTAAGTCAGTCCAAATTCCCATGAACTTTATTGTGTTTTCTTTTTTTTTCTAAGCAATTGTCTGTACAAGTCCCGTCAAACGAACAAAGGATTTCTATTGACTATGTTAATTTTAGCATCTTCTTGCAGGGATTCAAGCATGAACGCTGCTCCATCCATGTTATACACAAAGGAAAAGAATTACTTTGGTATGTGAAGAAATCTCTCGATGTTAAAGACATTCCTGTGGCTATAGCCCCAAACACCACTTTGAAAGCATACCTCTTGCTGACCACGCGCAAGCTGTAATGAGGCTGATGGATAAAAATGAATTTGTTGGAACAGACCTGGAAAAGACCCCATTTTAGGGCAAATGCTGCATATTATGGGTATGACTCTGTGGTACACAGCACCATTGCTTCTCCTTTCAAGACACATAAGGAATTTTGCCAAACCAAGCCCTGGACTTGCTATGGATGTTCCTTTAGATGTTTTTGGTGTGGAATGGGGAAACAAACAAACAAAAAAAGAATTAAACATCTCCATTGCTGGCATTATGCACTATCATATTTGTCTGTACAGTTGCCATTTTAAGATAAAAAGTTTAAGCTATTAGCTCAGCTGATTTGCTGAGCATCAATAGTAGGGGAACTGGTAGGGGAACTGATGAGGCTTCTTTTATCCGAGTATAGTTTTACATAGAGTGGCTCCCCTAAAGTCTCTTGTTTGCTTTGGTTTTTTGATGTTTCTGTCTAGTGGATAGTATTATTTGTGGTGTATGTTTGTTTTTGTTTTTTAAGTTAGATGGTTTTTAATTAGAAGATGAAACAATATTCATATTAAAATTGGACTTCATATGATGTGAAGCATTCTGCCAAATTGGAGTAATTAGCGATAATAAAAATAGTCCATGTAATTTCTGATTTAATGGTGATTTAAACTCTTATGTTTATGCATTTGTAACATTAGAGCAGAATCCTTTCTGTTGTTTTTACTTTAAGCAATCTACTTTAAAGTACTTATAGGAAGCATTATTTAGTGCTTTAGGACTACACTAAACTAATCTAAGATGTGCCTCATTAGTTTTCCTACTATGTGGAATAAAAAAAATTGCCAGCATTGGTCTTTAAACTGCATTTTGAACTTCTACAATTACCATATTGATGATTTTTTTTTTTCTATGAGAAATAGACTATAGAGTTCTGTCGCACTCTCTACTTCCTAGCAGTTCTTAAATTTACAATAATAATGAGCTTGCAATAGGCATGAGGAGGTCAGTCTGCAGTAGATATTGATTGAATGTAAATGGTGTTATACAGATGTTAAAATCAGAATGTGTGATAGAGTTCATATATGCTATACTTGATTGGCTGTTTCTGTAAAGCTGACCAAGAATTGGCTTTTAGGTTGCTGGGTTTTAGTTAGTACAAAGGGGTTCTTTTTAGTGGTACAAAATACTCCCATACTTTGAGTTTAGAGGAACTGGGATTTGTACTTCAAAAAAACCCTTGCATGGTCTTTCTGGAGATACAATACAGATGTCAGGCATATAGGTACTGCTGAAAAATATACAGACTCGTCAATGACTGAGCAGGCAATCAATGAGTACCCTCACATTTCATGCAAAAGGATTCTCTAAAGCAGCTGTTGGCAACCTTTCGTATGTAACATGCCAGTTTCTGTTCACTAAGTAGCCAAAGTCTTGGTAAAAATATGCAGCAATGCAGATATGCTTACCCTGCAAAAGGAAACTATTCTTTGAGGTTACGCTTCATATCTTTGCTTCATCAGAAGGAAATCTTGCAACTATATACGTGAGATTTTCTGAATGACTTGTGCAAGAAGCCGTGTCCTAGTTCATCTGTCTTTTTCTTAAAGACATTGTTAGTTTTTTACAGACTAGATGGCATAATTATAACATTTCCTATAAGTCTAGTTTTTTTCATGTTAAAAATAAGCAGAAACCTCTCTCATTCATAGACCTCTGGCACCTTAATGATACAGTATGTGGTGGGTTGACCTTGGCTGGACACCAGGTACCAACCAAGCTGCTCTATCACTCCTCTCCTCAGCAGAATGGTGGGAGTGTGGGGAGAAAATAAGATGGAAAAAACCTCATGGGTCAAGATAAAGGCAGTTTAATAAAGCAAAAGCAAAGGCCGTGCTTGGAAGCAAAGGAAAACAAAAGATTTATTCTCTACTTCCCATCATCAGGTGATGTCCAGCCATTTCCCGAGAAGCAGGGCTTCAGTACGCATAGTGGTTTCTTCGGAAGACAAACATCGTAATAACGATTGCCTCCTCTCCCCCTCATTTCTTTTAGATTTTATTGCTGAGCAGATGTCATATGGTATGCAACATCCATTTGATCGGTTTGGGCCAGCTGTCCTGGCTATGTCCCCTCCGAAGGCCTTGCCCCCCAGCCTACTGGTGAGGGGGGAATGTTGGCGAGACAGCCTGGATGCTGTGTGAGCACTGCTCGGCAGTAGCCGAAACACTGGTGTGTTATCAACACCTTTCTAGCTACCGATACAAAGCTCAATTCTATGAGGGCTGCTATGGGGAAAATTAACTCCATCACAGCCAGACCCAAACCACAGTAACATTTATATGTGTAAAAAACAAAACAAAACAAAACAAAAAAACCCAACCAACCAAACAAAAAAAACCAAAACAAAACCAAAAAAAAACCACACCAAAAAAAACCCCCCAAAACTTTAGAAAAATTGCTATTGTTTTATTCTGGTATCATTTGCTCAGATTCTCAGAGGTCCTTAGCTCTCTGCAGGCTGGTATTGGTCTGCAAACCAAAGTTTAGGAGTCTGGGGTGTTTTCTCTTTTGCAAACAGGTACATGATGCACACACTGCAGGACACAAAACGGTGGCAGTGGAATGAACCTGAGATGATTTTTAGCTCTTTTAAGACTCAGACATAGGACACCAAACACTTAAAACGCCACACATCTTTCTATAAATAGACTCTATGTTTCTTTCCATTGGCGTGATGGCAGAGTCTCTCAGTACTATGACAGGCAACTTTCTCCCTCTTTTTCCCACTCCAGCAGCAGGACGGTGTAGCGTACTTTAAAAGTACATACTCATTACTTCTCATTAATGAACACTGAAGAAAGCAGCAGTCATCTTTTGAGACTGATCTTTATCCTTCATTATATTCCAGTTTGAAATGAATCAAAAGTCATTTGGAAGGAGGATAAATGCCAGCTCTTGTGGTTGGTATTGTTATAAATTTGGGGTTGTTGAAAATAAGCCATCATTTTAGTTACCTGCATGTTTTTAGCCTTCCAGCGCAGTTTACATAAGCACTGCCTTTGCAGGAGTCCTGCTTTTGGGTGTTTACCACAGAAAGCAACAACTAAGGCATGGTTACACGGAGCGATAGAAACTCTTCTTGATACTGTACGATACTGTGTTCAAGGAGGTTAATGGCAACACACTAGTTAATAGGCTAACCCAATGGCACAGCAGAAGATTTAGGTTGTTGGGACCATCAGAAGATTTAGAACCACTTCTGAACATACAGCTGGGGTCTGTAAATGGCAGCAGATGGCAAGAATGCTAAGAAAGGTGAAAAACTGAAACCTGGAATCCCATCAGTTTCATTTGGATGTGGGTTGGGAAAAGGCATTTTATTCCAAATCTGATTTGAATTGAAAATGTGTATCTTGCATGAGACTGAGTTTTCAGAGGTATGTTCTGTAGATATCAGTAAGTCTTGAAAAGCATCACATTTTTAACAGCATGAAGACAACTTCCACACAATTCCTGCAACTTGACTATAAGGCTTCCATATATATCAGAGAGACTCATGGTTTTCAGCAATAATTTTTAATACATGTATATTTACATGGTTTCAAACTCTTTATACTTTACAAAGGCTAGAAACACTTTACTGAAGAATTTACAGGGTCTGTTATATTATAGGTTTTGGGTCTAGGAGGATGTAGAGAAATATGTGGCAATTTGTAGATTTGACCATGAAGATTATTATTCTGTCTGCAGTTCATTACATGAAATATTTTCTTTTTTTTTTTCCAAAATGTAAAAGTTGCATTCATTGCTATAATATTAAGATGATAAAAGTATAAATGGAATTTGTCTGACAGAAGAGTGGGAAAGCAGAATGAAGAAGTCTCATTTTTGTTCTATCCTAAGTTCTTTCTTGCTGCACATGCTGGAAAGGGAAGGGAATCCTGAGACCTATTTCTAGTTTCTATAAAGAAATGTGGATCTGGGTCTCTCTAAGGTTGTCTTCCAGTACTGAAGAGCTTTGCTTTCTGCTTTGCTCCCCGTAATGCCTACAGACAGCAAATTGGAGGGTAGGGTGGTGAGGAGGGGAGAGAACTTGCCAAACATGCAAAAATATCACATAGCAAATATTCTAGAAATTGCATGGTCTTAAAGGGTTTAGCTTTGCCCAGTAGGGTAATATTTTTCTGCAAGTGATTGTACATAATTCCATAGCAGAGCCAGGAACTGCCAAAAAAAAAAAAAAAAAAAAAAAAAGACTCAATTCTCCTAAAACAGCGTTACTTTGTTCAAGTCTTACAAAACATTTCAGGAATTTTTAACCTTAGTTAAGACTGTAAAGATTAATTTTTAAGGAATATGGTAGAATCTATCAGTCAGTAAGTCTATAATTCTAGAAGTCAATCTTTTCTATGGGTGTTCTCTCTCTGATGTAGTAAACGGAGTATAATATGCAGCTGGAGACTGAAGCTGGCCTGATTTTAAAGTAAAAGTTCTGCAAAAGTAAACAGAGGATAATTAAATATTGCAACAATTTAGCAGAGCAAATGGTGGCTTTTTCTGGATTTAAGCTTTTAAAATATGTATTGTGTGCATTTCTAAAGGATAAGTTTTAGTACAAACCAATGTAATGGGTTGGGCACAGGAACCTCTTGGTTGAACTCCACAGCCTGTGTTTCAGTTTGAGAATTTGCTTGGGAAATCAGTTCCATTCAGCGTTTTCATTAGCAGTGGGGGTGATGGAATATGCAATAACTTATAAAATATGTAGATGACACTGAGCTGTGAGGAGTTGCAAATACCTTTCGGTATCAGATCAGCATTCAAAATAAACTTGGCAAATTGGAGAGATGGTCTGAAGATGAAATTCAATAAAGTGAAGTGCCAGATGATATATTTAGGAAAAAGAATTCAGATATACAAATACAAGGGAGGGAATACCTGTCAAGAGAGAAAATGGGTAACAAAGTCTACAATGCATTGCTGTTGTAAGCTAGGGAAATGTAATTCTGGAATGTGTGAAGAGGGATGTGGTGTCTAAAACATTGGGTAATTATTCTAAATTAGGTTCATGACGTCTGAGTTGACATATCGTATCCATGTTTGGTCACGACTCTTAAAAAAGTTTAGAATACTGGATCAGTTAGAGAATTGAGTTTGTCTAATTTAAGACAATGTTAGTACAACCATCTGATATATGAAGATTTTAAAACAAAAGGTAGAGAGAAATTGTTATTCCTATCCTGAGAGAAGAGTTAAGGGAAATCCATGGAATTTGCATTCAGAGTGATAAGGGTTGAGTTTTAGAAAATGCTTTGTTAAAGTATGAACCCCAGAAAAAGCCACCTAGGGGTGCTGTAGAACCTCCTTCTCAAGGAAAACTTATACAAATCTATGTTGGGTGAGTCCACACAATCCTTCCTTAGCACAAGGTGGACTAGATGATGCCTTTCAGCATAAGTTTCTGTATTTCTGTGCAGATCAGAGTAGAGAAAATAGCTTGAAAAACTTTTCTTGTGAAACGTCATGGAAAAGTTGAATGGCCTCCTTCAGTGGGAAAATTGTGCAGCCGTTGGGGAAGACACGCTACTCCGCGGAGGTTTGTAGGCCACCTGGGGCCTGCAGCCTTCAATTTAGGGACCATGGGATGGGAGAACTACCGTGATCCTTTCTGAATCTGAAATCCGTTTCCCTCTCATACATGTATGTCCAGTTTCAAAGATCGTCAGAGGAAGAACATGATTTGTAGTAATCAACTTTGCCTCTTAGTCCTAACTGTGAAGAAACTATTTATTTATGTAATTTTCTTCCCACAAGAGTTTTCATTAATTCTGTTGATGGAAGCATTCTTCAGCATTATGCTACTGAAAGAGAGCAGAGAGCATAATACCCCTCCCTGCCTTCAAAAGTGAGAAAGAAACACAGGAGGGAAACTGACCTTGAAAAGTTAATGCTTTCGTTTCTTATTAATTTAGAAATACGAGTTGACAGTTTGATGCTCTAATTGCAAATTATATTTTAAAATATTTTCTTTTATCAACCTTGATAATTTAACAGAATTTACCAACTGGCAAGTTTCAAGTAGTTTTCTTTCCAAACTCTTCTATACCACGAGACTGCTCCTAATCATCTGTGAAAAAGCTGCCATGCAACAGAAGACTGGGAATTGCTAACAGTAATGATGAAAACTAATTCAAGCCAGGCCACAGGTAGAAGCTTTTGCAAAAGCAATCTGCATCTTTTCAAGTTGGTCAAGCTAAAATTGCCTCTTAGAAAAGCAGTTTGTCTTTCATTATGAAGACAAGCTATTATCTCAGTACCCAACAAGTACCTAACGCACAGGTCAAAAAATAGGCAACAATTATATATTGAACAGGGGAAGTTTTATGCAAGTGTCTACATTGCCTTTCCTTTTGCTTCTCTGCCTGTGAAGCGGTTCATAATCACAGGTGCAGTGTAAAAATATATGGGTTGTTCCTTTGCCAAGGTCTGTGCGTGGTCTAACCCTGGTTATGTATAGTGTCTTCCCTGCTGCTCTAGAGAGCTGGCCTGTGAGCCGCCATCTCTTTCAGAACAGGCTTCAAGACTGTGCCGATCTAAGCTAATCCTGTTTCAATGTTATTTTGAATGCTCATATGGGACTGCCTTTCCCTAAAAGAAAGTGATTTAGCATATTTCATAAAGTAAGTGATAGTAAAAGATCAGTTACATGGTGATGGGCGGTATGAATCATGGTATAAATCATTTCAGGCGAGGAAGTACAGCTTTCACTCCAGAGGGAAGATACTAAGAAGGGATGTCAATGTTTTAACATTTTAATTGCATCCACTTGTTTGCTGCTACTTTCATTCTCTCTTTTTCTTTTTGGCTTAATTCTCCTTAAAGTATACCGGGTACCTAGTAAGTTGACTAAGCTTGACAAATCGGTGCAGATACATGTGAAATACGAGCTTGCGAGCTACTGGAATCACAGGGAATGACTCAGGAGTTAGTTGTTTGTTTGGGTTTTTTTTAAAAGCACTCTCCATCTTACATAAAAAATACCCCAAACTATTTGATCTGTCTATTGTTCTATTCACAGCTTTGTCATCATCTAAACTATATGACATTTAATTTAAAAAAAAAAAAAAACAAGCCAACAAAAAAAACCCCCAAACAAACAAAAAACCCACATAGATTTTGCAGACTGAAAATAAACAGTGGCTTTCTGTGTGAAGTAAGGTGGAGGTCTGTTGGTTGCATGCTGCTTTGGGTTAGGGCAGGTTACAAATGCACTATTTCTGTAATGTCTAACAGCTGACAAGCTGACACTGTAGACTAAGTGATTTCTTTTTTTTTGGCCAGCAGTAATTATCAATAACCTTGTAATCAAAAGGAAGGAATGAATAAGTAAAGATTCTCTAGGAAGTGATTTAGATTCACGCCAGTCGTTACTTACAAGCATTCTAGATAAAAGGCGTAACGTTAGGTTGCAGAGGTTCACAGTACACAAGACTGTAACTACATAAACAATTTGCATGTTATTATATAGGTTCCAGAAAAATCCTCTTTCTCTGATCTGATTAAGGACTCTATCTTGAAAAGGATTTTGTATGTTTTTAAGCTAATATGCTGTGAAATCACCAGGACTCCCGGCAGTGCATAATTCAAGAATGTGCATGTATCTTCAAAGGCCTGAGACCTAAATAAAACACGCGCACATCAACAGGATAGTTTTGAAATTTTTCTAAGATTTGATGCAGGGCCAAACTTTGACGTTAAGAGGAAAATTATTTTAGACTGGCCCAGCGTGTACGTAAATAGACCTAATGGGTAAAACCTAGGTAGGTTACACATTCAGCTAATACAAATTACTGCGTTTTGATAATTGCACACAGACTGGATAGACAGAAAGTCATCAAAGACAGAGCATCACAAAATGGACGTTATTAATTTATCACTACAACTATGCCTATATCTGTGAGTTATAACGGTGTGTTTAGTACGGTTCTTTGTGGAGGCACTCTATGTTGCATGGAGGGTTCACTTTCAGAAGTTGTTTTTTGTTGAGAGGAGAGCTAGTTTTGGGAAGTTAGAAAGCCTGTGAATTTATGCTGCTTCTTCACAAGAATAAATATGGTTGCTACTGCTATGCAGCTAAGATCGAAGATTTTGTGTGCATAGTGAATAGAATAAGTAAATTAACTAGCACTGTAAATTATGAAGTCTTTTGGCCTTTTAGCGATATGGCTTTAACTTTCTGGAAGACTATTTTCTAATTATTTTCTAAGCTGTAGAAAGATCTGCTGGGCAGTCTAGAAGGTTAACTTCAGGTTATGTCAAGATCCTAGCAAGTTTTCCCCCCTCCCAAATCCTGAGTCATAGGAGCTTGGGAAGCAGCCAGGAACTTCACTAGACAGGACAGATCTTTAAGCACTGCTGTGCATGAGATCTATCACTGACTTCCAGACAGGCATTTACATAAATGAAACAAAAGATAGGAGCTTTGTGCTATGGGTATTTTCCCCTACTTATGTTCTTTTTTGTGGTTTTTGCTTTATCCTTCTGTTTGTTTGTTTTAGCTCTTATTTTCTCTTTTGAAAGCATTTTTCCCTCTTCTGTTTTGTCATGAAAAGATAAATTTTAAGACCTCAAACAGGAATGCAAAACTTTTCAGTTATGCTACCTTTGCATAATAAAACCCTGAATTAAATGTCAGGGTTATAATTATTGCTGAAGTATGCTGGCAGGTGAGACTGGATAATTCAAACCAAGATAAAAAGGTGGTAGAAGTAACTGTATTAGAGAGATTTTGTTCAAAGAATACATATTAGGTTAAGTTGTAGCGGGCAAAATGATTGCTTAGACTTTTGTGATGTGATTGGTTTTAATATATTGGTGGGTTAATCTTGGCTGAGGGGCAAATGCCCACCCAGCCGCTTGCTCACTCCCCCTCCTCAGTAGAGCAGGAGGAGAAAACAGGCTGAGAAGGCGCATGGCTCAAGATAAAGACCAATTACTGTCACAGGCAAAACAGACTCGACTTGGGGAAAATGAATTTAATTTATTGACATTTAAAATATGTTCGGGTAGTGAGAAACAAACATGAAAGCAGCACCTTTCCTCTACGCCGCTCCCCACCTCCCCTTCAGTCCCTCACGGCAGGCCCCTCGACCCCCTCCATGAGGGCCAGGGGGGTATGGCCACTGCACAGCAGGTTCTCTCTGCTGCTCCTTCCTCCTCACACTTTTTCTTTGCTTTGGCATGGGCCTTTTCCTTCAGGAAAAGTCTACACCAGCGTGACCTCTCCATGGGCCATAATTCCTGTCAGGAAAATTTGCTCCAGCACGGGCAGGCTGCAGGCGACAACCTGCTCCAGCACCACCGAGTTTCTCCTTCTGCTTCTCTGACCTTGCTGTTTCTTTTTGTTCCTTCTTCCTCTCTCTGTCCACCATTTTCTGCCCTTTCTTTAATATGTTTTCCTAGAGGTACCAGCCGTGTCGCTGGTAAGGCTCCCCCATACCCTGAGGCGGGTCCATTGCGGTGCTGGTGTGAACCGGCTGGATCCGGCTGTGCCCGGGGCGGGACGGCCCCGGCCTCCCCTGACAGGAGACAGGCCCCCAGCTGCCGGCACCTCCCCAGCTACACCCCCTACAAAATGCTTCTGTTTGATCCCCCCCCCGCCCCGCACTGCCATTATGTAGGTAAGGAGGAAAATAAGAGATGTGCCAAAAGGTGTTGAAAACAAAGGGATTAACTGCACGTTTTCCTGTCGCTCCCTTTCTGCTCGTAAAGCGAAGATGAAGGGTTTTTCCTGAGTGCTAGCTATTGCCTTTTGGTCCATTGTGAGGTAATAATAGGCCTGTCTTCTTGATCTGAATTTTTTTTCCCTGTGGTCTTCCACACCTCTTTACTTGTCATAATCCTGGAGATCAACGTTGATTATAATTAGATCCTTGGAGTGCAGTTGAAGAAGTGGCACTGATCCTCCACACAGAGCAGCCTGGGGCCTAACTGGATGGTGGTGGATGTTTTGCCTCAAAAGCTGTCTCAAATACAGGAGATGGAAAAATATGGCTGGGACGTGCCATCTGCCCATCCATTGCCACTTAAATTGTTCCTAATGGTTTTGTTAACTTGTCTTGGGTCTCAGTTAGTGACCAGCAAAACTGGGACTGGAATAGTATTTCAGTTTTTACAAATCCTGATTTTTCAAATACAAATTTACAAATTTTACAAATTTTAGGACAGAGTCCAGCAATATGATTAAGTTTATGCATGTGAACAATATGACCGATTTCAGCAGGGCCATTGATGTCCTCATATTTAGGCATATACTTGTTCTTGTTTGAGGCCATAATCAGTAGCTGTTCTCTAGAATTTCCATTCCAACACATCTAGAGAGCCTGATGGTAGAGGAGGAAAAACCTGCAATTCCCAGCAGTTTCTGTAAGAAAACGCAAGTTTTCAGGCCTTTATAAATTCAATGAAATGTAACGACCCAGACCAAATTTTCCTTTGCTGGGTATCTGAGTAAGGTTGAATTTTAGTGTAAGAAAATGTTAGCTAAAATTTTTCTGTGACCGAGAAAAATGTGGGGTTTTTTTTGTTTTGTTTTGTTTTTTAATCTTTGAGTTCTGCTGCTCTCGTGTTTTAGAACAGGAAATGCAGCAGAAGAGCTTTCTGGTCTGAAAGCAGCTACTGGCATTTACAACAATCCTCTTTGCCAGTATTCGGGAATGCAAATAAATTTGATCAAATCACGAGGTTCTAAAAATTACCTATTGCAAGTGATATTCAGTACAATGCTGTATCAGAATTTGGCAGCTAAATGCTGTCTATATTGAGAACCTACTTTTCTGTAAAACTCGTATATGTGAAACCATAGAAAACTGGATTTTGTCCTTATTTCTGCCACAGAGCAATTGGGTGAGGCTAGGTAAGTCAGTTAAGGAGTTCTAAGCTGGTTATTAATTTTGCGTTATTCGTTCTCGGAATGCCTGATTTTGGGACTATTTAGGTTAAGTTTTTAGTTCTGGACTCCTCCTGTTCCTGTGGTCTCCTGAGATCTGTAGGAAGGTAGTAAAAAGGCTGAATATGTGGTGATTCTTTGAAATATTTTGGCCACTAAAATGATTTTAAAATTATAATTTTTTTTGTATGCCTTATTGTCCTGCATCTGTGCAATTCGGTTTGGCTGCTGTTATGCCTTAGAAAAGGTCTGAGGTGATGCTTTTATTGTTTTTTAATTGCCCTTCACATATAAACACTGTCTATTTTGGGCATCAGATGAATCACACCTCAGTAGGAACATGGCTACCTCAGGACTTGATAGGTGTGCTGAGAACTTTAACAGGCTAATGATGGCAGACGGCTATCGGTTCCAGTGTTTCAGAAACCTTATTGCCAGAAAGTTTGCCTTTGCATCTAACTGCAGTCTCCCCTGCTTCAGTGCAATGTAGTTAGTGGTTGTATTAAAACAAACACACAGTTAAGGTTATGCAGACAGCTTTGGATTTAACATTTTTTAACCTCAAGGTTGATTTTATACGTGTGAAATGATCAAACGCAGTACATGCCGAGACTGGAAGTATTTTGCATCTGAAGATATCGTATTTTTATTTATGATTCAGTCAAAATAAATTAAAATAATCGATGATTGTTTTGAAAGCAAATTACTGGGAGTGCTATATATCTACCATGGCAAGTCCTGAAGAGATGAGAACGTCTTATAATGCCAGAATGAGTTGTGTAAACATGGGTATTTATATACTCAACAGCAGCAAATCTTTGACAGTTTTTTTGCCTTTTTTTTTTTTTCTTGGCCATATCTCCTCTGATCCCACTTCTATCCCAGAGGAGGAGGAGGAGAAAACTGATGTTCCTATCACACATGTTCCATTATTGATTTTCATTCCAATCTACCCGAAGTCTTCTGTGCTGGAAATAATTAGACTCTGTGAACAGAGATGAAGCAAAAATCTATACAATGCTGGATTGCCAGAAATGAAGACAAGGGTGCCTAATTAATGTTGCATATAGAATGCCTTTTGGATGAATGGCCTTCCCTTTCTTAGAAGCAGCTCAACGGTGGTTATGTCACAAATTTGCTGTTAATTAAATAGTTTTCACTGTATGCCTGTAAAAATGGCATGGAGAAAAAAAAAACAACACAGCATTGGACAGCAGCATCATTTTACAAGATTTGTGCAATTAAAGGGAAAGCCTGTGAAAAATAAACTTGTGGGCTTCCTACTGATGGCGAGATATTTTCTTCCATATGAAATCCACCTTGTGGATTGTCTTAAAGTTCTTTATGAACCTCTAGTCACTGAAGAAGTTTGGACATTTCAAAAGTTGGAATGGAAGTGTGCTGCGAGGGTTAAGGACAGGAAAAATGTTCTTGGGAGCTGCGGTTTAGGAGCACAACTCACACCCGTAGGCAGCTGGGTAAGGACTGTCCAAAATGCAAGTCAGGATCTGGAGGAAGCCAGTAGATTGGCTTTTCTTTGAGTGAAAGGTGGACTGAAGGTGATTTAAGACTGTCTAACATGCCTTGAGAGCTGAGAAGGCAGATATTTAGAAGGATGTAAGAGAGAGAACTGATAGAAAGTTTTCACAGCAGGCATGCACTGGGCTAATAGCAGAAATATCTGGAGGGAAAAATTGGAGGGTACCTGAAGTATCTTGAAAAAGACTGAGCGAAAATATAAGCTGTATTTGTATGACACTGTGTTCCAAATAACACAAAGATAAAGTTGTTCCCAAACCAGAAATATCCTGTCTTTTAACTGCATCATAGACAGGCCTGAATCAGTGATTAAGCTTCCTGCAGTAGCATTTGCTGTCACTGGTTTTGCAGTGGGCATCCTCTCCTCTCTCTCTAGTCTTCCTGAACCCACTTCTGTTTCTTTTTCCCTAGTCGTTCCCTTCCTACATCCAGAGGAGCTTAGGACCTTGTTGCTAGCAAGTAAAAGATACTCCTGCGCTGATATTGCTTCTTTGCAGTGCATGGCCAGGTGCATGCCACTGAGGAAGGTCCTTTATGTTTTAGAGGCTGAGAGAAGAATGCGTGTAACAGCCCTGATGGATTCATTTTTGTAGTTATTAGCTTGCTCATTTTTCTTTGAAGCTGGTCGCCTTTTTAGCAGTCGCCAGAATAACAATGCTCCGTGCCTGTGCATGCTGCAGAAAACAGCAATGGGGTTTTTGGTGTGTCAGAGGTCTCCGATAGTAGAGGGATTCTGGGACAGTAGTTCTTGTCCTGTAATTTGCAGGCCGCTGGCGTGCCTTCATTCAGCCTTTAATTCTCCTCTTTTATCTCTGTTCCCTCCTTGCTCTTCTAGATATCTGTTGTGGACAATCTAAGTGATATGATTGCTCTCTGTGCATCTCTGGAGAATTTAAATAGCATCATTCCCTCCTTCTCTTTTCTTCTTATGAATGCAAAGGAAGTTTTTCTTCTTTAGGCAAAGATAGAAAGCATTATTTTTTTTTAAAGAAACTAGAGAATGAGATATTAGGAAAAATTTCTACACTGAAAGGGTTGTTAAGCATTGGAACAGGCTGCCCAGGGAAGGGGTTGAGGCACCATCCCTGGAGGTATTTGAAAGCCGGGCAGACGCAGTGCTTAGAGATATGGGTTAGTGATGGGTTTGTCAGAGTCAGGTCGATGGTTGGACTTGATCTGAAAGGTCCCTTCTGACCTCAGCAATTCTATGATTCTATGAGTAAAACCCAGGCTACTTGGTCGAGCAGATACGTTCAACTGATGAATCTGCAGGAATCTTCCTAGACTCTGCCTTAAAACTGCAACAGATGTGTTTTCTGATGAAAATCTAGTTGACATAAATATGTTTTTAGCATGGATTTGAAAGAGGGAATTATTTTTCTCCGTATAGTAGAAGCTGGGCTTCTGGTTTAGGAATTTTATGAAATTATTGAATGCAGGAGAAAGGCACTATTAAAAAAGAGATTTTTATAATAGTATACCTTCTAAGACCTCTCTTTTCTTCACATTTGGCTGCTTAGCATCATCTCTCTCTACTCTCATTCTGTTTTAATAAGCGTTTTTCTCTGCAAACTGTTGGCTCTGATGCACAACTGAAATAGGTGCACACATAGGTTATGATTCCTCTCCCCATTGTTGCATTTTGATTCTGGACTCCAGATTTAATCTATTTAAATAATCTATTCCTGGGACTTAAGTCAACTCCTAGATACTTTCTGATGTTCAACAAATAGCGAAGTATTACAGTAATTTAAGTCAAATAACCAAATCCATATGAAATACACTACTTGTTATCTTTCCAACAGATTTATTTTCTTCCCTGGATCCATTTTAAGCTGCACTGCAGTTGCCAAATCAAAAATAAACCGAGTTTTCAGTGTAGGGGTGTGATAAGTGTATGATTTCCATTACATCCCAGTGTGCTACGTAATAAAAAATGAAAACATGTAACACATTTTGAGTATAGAATTGAAATGGATTTTCTAGCCTAGTGCCAGTGAATAGGTGCTGAAGTGATGGCAAAGACTGTAGGTCCTGGACTGTAATTATCATTTGAGTTATTTCTCAGTGGTAGGAGACTTTAGACATGTGGGTCCAAGGAAAAGGAAGAAAAAAAAAAAGCAGCAAAGAGTCCTCCTTTTGTCCTTTTTCCCTTTGGCCAGCAGCAGCAGGCTGACAAGCCAATGCTTTTGAAGTTATTTTGGGTGTGGGAAAAAGTGATTCACATTGGTAGGGCTTGTTCGTATATTACCTTGTTACAGGTTTGTAAGAACATAATCTAACAAAATATTTTAAAACATATTTGAGTGTTTTAATCAAATGGAACTTCAAGACACTGTGAAAACAATTCTGGCTTCACAGAAGTCAGTTGTGTTTTGTTGTTTTCTTCAGGAGCAGCAGAAACTCATCTACATAGCAAATATTTTAAATTCTTATGAGCGTAGAAAGCATCCCTGCTTGTTCAGTCCATCCAGAATCAGAGTCCTCTGTAGCTGTTGCCCTGAGTTAAATGAATCTCACTGCTGTGTATTTCATGTAAAATGGAACCGATACAGAATATAATCTGCCTTTCGTTTCTGTCGTAGTTTGGCTTTACATCCCCCCAAAAGACATTGTAGTCACAGGCAGCGATGACCACCAATGGAAAATGTGGGCTTTACCTGATGGGAACATCATCGTGACAGGTGAAGGTCACACTGATTGGCTTTCGGGCTGCTGCTTCCATGCAAGGTTAGTGCAAACAGTCCCCTGAACTAGCACTAATCCCTTCTGGGGAGTACTTGTTTGCTCGTTCTTTGCTCAATGGCCTGCTTTGATGACTTTCTATTCTCAGTGTAACCCTGCGCTCTCTGCTGATTTTCCAAACATGTAGATAAATGTTCCTCTGGCTTTCAGTGTGTTGACTTAAGATTGATTGCTTTTAGTATTTTGTACATCTTAAATTTTGTCCATGTGCCAGTGCACGTAACAAGGAGTAATAAGCTTTTTAGGTCTTGCTGTATTTATTTTCTCCGTGTTCATGCACTATAACACAGTTCCATTATTAATAATACAGAAAAGTTGATTTCTTGTACTAGGCATTATTTGTCCTATGATGAAGAGTATTCGAGTTTACCTAGAGAATAAGAATATGAGCTTTTCTCCTTTCTCTTTATACAGATTTGAAGCTGAATTAATAAATGACTGTGAACATTGAAAATAAGAAATAAATATTTAGGTTACAAGGGTCATGGAATAGGCCAGACATGAAGTAGATTTCTTGGTCATTCTGTTGAAAAATAGAATGCCATTTTACTCTCTCTCAAAAGAAAAAAAAAAATTTAAAAAATTCCATATGTGAAGACTGAACCTCTATATGTTAAAATGATTTTGCATCGGATTCGTGAGGCTGCAGGTGTAATAGTTCTTTACTATTAATATAATAAATGTCTGCCAGGCTACTTACCTGACGTTTACTTATAAAAAGAACATTATTAAACCTCTAAACTTGTATTTTCAATGTATTTATTTTATGAAGAAATATTAGCTCTTTCCTTCATGAGAAGGAAAAGTATCTTTAATTTCATGGTTCCTTCTGACTTCTCATCTTGTAATGAGTTAGCAAACACACACAATCCTCCAAACACATGAAAATCCCCTCCCTGTTTTCAAAACCTCAAGAACAAGGGTTCGTGCCTTCTGGGATGAATTAAACATGCACTTACTCTTTTCTTCCATCTCTTTCTCCTATGAAACATAGGCTTTTTCTTAAGATGCTCATGTTTCACAATGTTCTTTTTCATGTGTATATCCTTAGAAATAATTTTACGTATTTAAAAGAAGAGAATAATATTTGACTTAAATAATTACATCTAATACAGGAAGGAGGGAACTGGAAGGTTCAGCTTCTTATTTTAAGACTGTAGGAAAATTTCTTCTATGACTGAATGACAAGTTGCACAGAGTTTGTGAGCATGCCGGACAAGTCTAACTTGCAGATAAACAGAATGCTGCCTTACCTCTTACCTGTTATGAATATAAAACTCATCACAGGGGAAGAAAGGGAAATACAATTAGAAGAGCATGTTATCATTTATAAAGCTGCTGGGCATGCTAATCAGATTTCGATAATGCATTGTTACCATGACACCCGCTGACTCAGAGACTCAAAACTATTTTCTCATTAGTCTTTGACCGGAATACAGTCCTTTCAATAGGCTTTCCTGTTTCTCATTCAATTATTGAAATTAAAATGAGTTCAGGTACATCATTATTCTCTTGCAGTATAAATTGACTCCTGCTGAATGCTCTGGAGTGAATCAAAAGCAGTGCTGTTAAAATATTGTCTTCCGTTACTGGATAAAATATATATATAGTGACAGAATACATTTAATCATAATTTTTTTTTTTTTTTTTTAAAGTAAGGGACTCCTAGGTATCAGGTGTTCTAGAAGTAAAAAGAATCAAATATAGATATCCTCTAGTTTTGTTCCCATTTTAAAGATTCAAAATTATGTTCATGGCACTGGGCTATTAAATTGTGATCCAGAAATCTGGGTAGAACTCCCACACTTCTGCATTCTTCCCTTTTTGTCCTCTGTTAGATCATTTCTCCTCTATGTTTCTTCTCTCCGTCTGTAAAATCAGGTTGAAAACAATCCTCACCTCTGGTGTGAGAAATATTCTACATGTAGCCACAGGACGTACACGCATGCACAGTCACACAGACAAGTCCACTTTCAAATCATCTTTGGACAGCATCAGAATAATCCACACACGAACATGGAGGGTACTAATGATTTGAGGAGAAACAAATCTAGAGCTATGATGTGAATTTAAGTGGTGCTTTTACACATACAAATGACTTAAAATCCCAGAAATCCATTTTCACATGTTTGCAGTGTACTATTACTTGAACAAGGGTCTTTCTCATGGTTGTCTTTTTACCCCTGTTTACGCAGTGCTGGCACTGTTGCAAGTCTCGTTGGTAGCAGTGAAGAGCTACAACCTTCAAGCTAAAGATGCTGTTGGGTTTATATATCCTCAGCTTCTCCAAGCAATGAGAGAATGTGGGTCAGTAGTAGGAACTTACCTGTATGCAATAAAAAGGTAAAGGTATGTTTTAGGCTCTGGACCTCTGATTAATCCATAATAGTCATGAGGATTGTCATTTGAGTGTATCATAGTGCCATTGAGTCTTAGGGACAAAGGTCACTGAGTTTCTGAAGAGTTGTTGGATGGAGGGCATGGAGGAGTCTCATTTTCCCCCTCATTGACAATGTGCTTCATTCCATGATTATTTTTGCTTAAAAACACATCTCCTTCACATCTGAGCAAAGTGGAGTGAGGTGAGAGTGTGTGGTTTGCTGAAGCTTTGGGATCTGGTGGTGTATCATTTTTGCATTGCACCTAGTGCTCTTTGGTTTGCACAAAGGGTCTTGGTCCCCCCGTGTGTTCTCCCTGCATGGCAGTGGCTCCCAGGACAATAGATCAAGGGGAGCAGACTAGCTCTGTGCATGTCAGGAGAGCAGAACATCTCTGTTGTGATGCTCTCTGCAGATTTGAGAGCAGAATTTTGCCTTAAGCTTTTTAAATAAAAGTAGAACTTCAAACAGGTCCTGTCATCTACAGAGTACAGCAGCTGGAAGGAGGGAGGAGAACAGTGCTTCCTTTTTGAAGTTCGGGTGACAAATGGTCAGACTTCAAAAACAAACAGTATTTTTACTCCAGTCTAGCTGACTAGAAGTTTGCAGATGAATTAGCTATTGCAAGTTCCTGTCACTGTTGAAAAATTTAGGAATATTTTCCAATTTATGTTTTATATCTGTGAAGGAGTGAGGGAGGCAGAGTGACTCCTGCCAGAGTCATCTACACGGGCTTCATGTTAAAAATCTGGATGGTTGGAGAAGAGCTGAGTAATGGATACCAGGTGGCCCAAATGTTTGGAATAGCAGACAAAAATCTGCATCTTCTGCCAGTTTCCAGAATAAGCTGACGATGCTAATGCTGCACCCCTTTAAGAACCATACTCTAATTACACTAAGAGTTGCAGGGCATGTACAAGATTTATTTATCTTTATTACTAACCTTCCTGGGTGGCTAAAGAATCAAGCTGTGCCGCATAGCAGAGGTGTTTGTTAATGTCTGATGAAATCCCAGTGAACAGTAAAATATTGTATTATTGCTCCACATGTGTGCTGATATAATATGTAATGTCCTTAATATATTCATAAATATTAATCAAGTCAACTATTCTAAAATGTTTATAACCCTTTTCATGCAAACATTGTTTGAGTCTGTGGAATACAATGACTTCCTGAATTGAAAAGAACTGGAAACTGTAGGTTCTTAAAACTATAAAACTTGCAGTGAAAATTGTCAACTCCTTTGTAATGTCCTGTTCACCTGAGATAGAAGCTGAATTGCTTGTATTCTTTCTGTTGCTCTTTCAACTCTCACGGTTTCTGAGGAAAGAAATCAAAGCAGTTATCACTGTGTTTATTATACCAAAAAATACTACAGCAGTTACCTTGAACTGTGTGGATTTTCTTCAAGTTCTGTTGCTGTTGGAAAACTGGAGGTGAGTATTGTCTCCTCAGTAATTAGGGGGGAAAAAAAAAAATGGGATAAGTACACTCATGCATCAAGCATCTTAAAAATAAAGGTAGTTAATGTTTGGTATCCCAGGAAAAGGCACCAGTGAGGGGGTGCAAGAGAAAGATGAGGTGTTGGGCTGAAAGAACAATCCATATGCTGAAAGAACAGAAGCAGCTGTAGACTGTGTGTCTCAAAGCTGAAGAAGGTGATGTTAGCCTGATAAAAATCTGTGCATGGCTGGATGAGAAAGAAAACCTTGTAGAGACAAGGTACGGAAGGAATTAGCAAAATATATTGAGGGTGAATGTGTGGCCTCGGAGAGTGGTTGAATGGCTTGGGGACGGATTAACAACTCCAGGTGGGCTTGAATTCACACAAAAAGCACATCAGAGCAGACTAGGGGGACAGTGATTTTGGTGCTCCCTAAGTGACTGGGGGGCTACGGGTAGTCAGCAATGAAATATTTATGAGCGCTTGGTCTGCAGAAATCTTTAAGCACCTGTCTCTAAACCCAAGGTCTCTTCCAAGCTCTTCCAAGCTGTGTAAAGCTGAGCAGCAGAAAATCACTACTGATCTTACTCTGGTCAACACATAAGCAGATAAAAGCTGTGAAGTCTGCTCTTGACTTTAGCTATGCCCTGTCTCTAGCGGAAATTTAAGGCTTGATGGGGAAAACTGGATTTGGAAAATCCAGTTGGATGCTCAGAACCTCTTCTGGGCTTAAAATCTACAGTACTATGGATGACTGAGCCCTATAGTGGTCTCTTGAGTCCAAGTCCAAAATGTTGCTGATAATCTTGAACGAAAGGGGCCAGGTTAGTGATATTTTCTCAAAGTTTTAAGGAATAGTGATTGATAAATAGGAAATTGTGAAAATAAGACTGTCAGTGGGGAAGTGATTACCTCATTGTATGAAAACTTTAAAGGTTTAAACAAATAAATTTCTTGAGCAGAATTGAAGCCAGAATAAACTGAGAAACTGAAATGAATTCTTGCTCAGGTAAGTCCCTGATTTTTTTTTTACTTTTTTTTTTTTTATCATATCATCATTTGGGCCTGTAAAGAAACTATTCAGAGGTGGATTTCAGTGTGAAAAAGTTGTAGACTGTAAAGCCCAGCAGAACAGTTATCCAGAAAATGGAGGGAGGGCGTGGAGAAACCTCTGAGGTGTGATGAGAGAGAGGGACAAAATTCAGGAGGGAAGGCATTCACAGAAAGCAGAGGCAGATCGGATTTCAAGAGAGCCATGATCAGTTGTTCAGAGGTAACAGGCAGAGTCTGACACTGCTCATTGCTCACTGCATCTCAGAGGACTTGTGCTTGGAGAAGGAGGGAAATGCTGTTGAGGAGCAAAAACCAGAGTTGACAGGTTGGCAGGTATATGTACAGTTTCAGAATTTCACAGTGGACACGCTTTTGTAGTTTGAGAGCCCATAGTGCTTTGATTATCAAAGTGAATTAAAAGCAGGGAGCATGCTTCTTTTTTTGTCCACCACCTCTACAGCACTTGGCTCCATATGGACTGAACTGGTGAGGAGGGTCCCATTACTGGTAGATGCCCATGCATCGATACATACCAATCTTCTTGCCAGTTATAATATTTTCATGTATCAGTGTGTGATGAGAAACATCTACAGGGTATGAAGAGAGTCAAACAGACAATCTGACACTAAAAATAAATGGCTGCTTTCTGTTTGGTTACGTATTGCAAATAATACATTTTAAATAACTGAAACTGAACATGGCCCATGAAGCCTCAGCAAATGAAAAGCATATGATGACATATTGACTGACTAGGTTCTTTAGTCACAATAACAGGATAATTTAAAAAATTCTACTGACATCAAATATATTCCTCCTCATACTTTAATAATTCCTAATGCCAGTCTTAGATTTATTTTTATTTCTATGAAAAGAAACAGGAATTATCTATTATGCCATTTTGTTTTATGTACTGACTTCCAAGTATTGACGCAATAGTTATTTGGTGAAACTAGGGAGACTTCCAGATCAAACAGTTACTGCTTAAGTTATGATTCCAGGATTTATAAAATGGTATTACATCACAAAAGCTAATGTTTGTTAGTTTTAGTTAAATACAGTAGCATTTGTCTGTATTTAAGCTGTAATTTAACATTATGTTGCGTGATTTGACTATGCTACTGGATGCTCTTTCTAATTAGAGACTCTCACAGGCACTTCTGGGGCTCTTCAAAAAATCTGCCAACAGGAAGAAAGGAAGAAAGGTTTGGAGTCAGGGATTTTAAAGTGTTGAGTTTTGTTACCACCCATCCCTTAGAGCCACTGCCCAGGCTGGGTCAACAGTCACGTTAAGGTAACACCACACAGCTTAATCCACTCAGGGCCAAAGGAAGTTCTTCGAGATGTCGAGGAAGGAACAGGTTGAGAATTCGACTCCATTGGGAACCCTTTCAAATTCAATTATGGAAAAGTTTCAGCTATGATGTGCTCAGGTACCCTCCTGTTTATTCTGCTCCAGATTGCTTTTCCGGTGGCGGTAAAGAATTGTGTGTGTTTTCATGGGATTACTGCCCAATTCCTAAGTTGCCTACGCAGGCCCTGGGCCTCCCAGATAACAACCCACTGTGTAGGCACTCTGCAGTTGTGCTTCCAGTTTGTTGTCTACTTCTAGAAGACTTAGGAGTACTTAGCACGTGCTACTCACTGCCCCAGGAGGTTTCACAGGGGTCATTGATAAGAGAAGGGCTGTATTCAAACAAAGAGTAAGACTGGTCAGGCAAACTGCTGTGTAATGCTAAGAGAGCCAGGGAGGAGGAGAAATCAAAATTCACCCTTTTTGTCTGGCCACTGAGCCAACCAGACTTACGGTCCTCTCAATGATAAGATCTCAGGTATTACTGTTAATATCCAAGATCACTGTCCATAAACAGTGATCTTCAGAAGAACTTTTTCTGCTAGTTTTTAAGTCATAAATGCTGACTTTCATATTATACATTAAAGAAGGCTGAGACTTAAAAGCCACTAGCTCCACTCTAAGCATTAACATAAGAAAGAGTTGTAAAATTCATGTTAATCACAAAGGTCTCTGTTGGCTATCAGTGAATAGAATTATTCTGATTTGTGCCTTCAAATAGAGGCTTTAAAACCTAATCCAGGGTTCACTGCAGAAACAGATGTTTTTTATTTATCCTTTTATTACTGTTGATAGCTATTAAAGAAATGCAAGATAGTCTGCTACATTTTACTTAGGACTTTTGAACAGCATTTGTATTGCGAAAGCATAATGATTTCATTTCTTAGAGAATCTTGGATTCTCATATAATTCGACAAAGCCTTCAGTTACCAGATTACATATTAAAATTGACAATGGTTAGAAACTTCTTTTGAGTGGCACGATTAATTTTCAGTCATCTAAATGGCTTTATGTAACACATCATGTTTAGCAGACTAGACATTTAAGATGTTTTGTCAAACCGAGCTTATACAGGAAGTCGAAAGAAAAAAATTGCATTCATTTGTTCTGTTTCAGAAGCTTTCAGTCAGTTCCACAGCATACAGTATTAACCGTGTACTTCGTGTTTTCAAGTAAAGCAAAATTTTAATTTCAAAAGTAGCTTTGTTTATTTCAAAATCTTTGGCAAGCTTCCTACTGTTGTGACAAGGAAGCAGTCTTCGCATAACATCATTCTCTCTCAGGCCCACAAAGCCTACTATTTTTACTTCACAGGCATGTTTGAGTGGGTGGGCATTAAATTTCCTTTGGGATTCTCAATCTCATTATTTTTATCAATAAAAAGCCTCTGCTGGACAAAGGAATAAATCACATATAAATGAAATATGAGAGATTACATGAGAAACTCAGCTTTTGCTTAGTCTAATCCAATATCTTTGGCCAAACGTCTCAATGTCAAAGGCTTTATAAGTATTCTACAGGATCAGTCTGGCAAAGAGAAATCAATAACCAGGTAATGGATTTGATTAAAATTTTTCCCCTTCCACCCACTCCCACAAGCCAAATGTTTCTACCCATACTAATCTCTTCTGGCACGTGTAACTGTTGGTTATTCTCTGTACAGTTTGGGGATATATATAAAAAATGTTTTATATCATTTCTGAGGGCTGTGTTAACTATTGGTGAGTATCTTTTTTAAGAAAAAGCAATGTATGTATCTCCTAGTATTTTTCTTTAGAGAGATCAGTTCTGCAATGTGCTTTTGGAAAATATGGGATGATAATAATTGTAACTTTGCTACACATTTAGATCCTGTTTTGTTGTGCAGAAGTTGCCTTCTTTTTTTCTGCTGCTCCTGCCATGCTGAGGAGCTTTTTCTTACGCAGTCCGGGGTACGCAGCAGATGTCCATAATTCTGGAGATTTGCTTTGTTGCCAAATCATCAGGTGTCTCCATTACACCAGTCCTTCTGGTCTTCTGTCTTTGAGATGGTTGTATTGACAGCCATGGGCCATCTCTAATGTTTGACTTCAGAAACAGAAAGTAATAATTAGGCTGTTAGTGTTCTCCGAGGATGTTACCTCTGCTTTAAAGAAGTAGTTTTCCATACCAAAAGGAGGCAAAAAAAAATTACTATTGCATACACTTTGAAGTTGAGTCACAGCTGCTTTAGTTGTAGAAATTTGGTTGGACTTTGCACCAGTTTTTCTCTTTTTAAATATATCCTTCAGTTACCAGAACTGTCCTTGAAAGCTGTTCTGAACTAGAAATACTGTGCAGGACAAAATGCAACTTCTTTCTTTTATATCAGGAACATTAAGAGTCTATCATTACATTGATTTTAAAAAGCAAACAGTCTGCAGTTCCATAGTGTGGTTACTGAACAGGCTTCTCGTTTCACCCAGAATGACCGTGCCCTAATGAAAAACTACCTTTGGCTTCTATTTCTTAGTTGGTGGAAATATTGACCACTCGAAGTTAGAGTGAATCATTAATAATATCTCCATTACAATAATTCAGCAAACAGCAGGAGAGAGAAATGCTGATGACAGTTGAAGAGGGGAAAAGGAGGAAACTGGCTGAGAGAAGAAGCAGTCCTCCTATTGAGCAATTCAAATGTATATTTGAAAAAATTACAGGAAGAAAATATATTGTAATAAAATGCTGCCCTTTGATGAAACTGCTCTGTAGTTAGTTTCACAGGTAGCTTTACACACTCATTGAATTTCAAAACCAGTGACTGAAAACCTGTTGAAGTTTTTGTGTAAAACTAATAAATAGTAGGAAACCTTTCCAATATTTAAGATAAACCATGACATCTTATTTTGAAGACCAAGGATTTTATCTCATAGCTATTTTGTGGATTGTCTTGTTAGGTGTTTTCTGCTGGCTAACATGTCTGGCTCAGATTTCTAAATCTGCACTTGTGCAGTGGGAGCTGGTTAAAAGGTGTCTGGAGTCCGGTGGTGGTGTTTTAAGTGCTTTGCTGTAGCCTCCGAGGCATTATTGTAACTGAAATGGAGTAAGGTCTCTTGCATTTTACAAATTTCTGATAGGATGCAGCTTACACCAATTGTTTTTTCTGTTTTTTGTTTCTTATGTGTTGCTGAGGAGATACAGTTGTAAACATTGTGAAAAGTGTAGTTGGTTTCTTCATTTGTTTGTATGTTTTCTGTCTCCTGTATGTTAGTTTTCTTTGGTGTGGATACATAATGAGAAACTTCATTTCTCTTTGTCTTGGTGGAGGGAGAAAGGAAAGTGGCTTCTGAAATGTAAATCTTGTTTCACCAGGCGTATGAGCATATGCCTGCTTCCCAGCAAGCTATCCGATGGCATGTTTTTCCAGAGTACCCCAGAGTTTAGGCTGAGTGGCAGTTTGCTTTCAGTGAAAGCAAAGACTGTGCTAGGAAAGCCAATTAAAGTGTATGTGAGAGGGCAAAGAAGAGAGTTCGAGGCAATCTGCTTCACAGGGATGTTACTTATAAACCACCTAGAGAAATACCCAGAGAAACATCAGTGACATCGGCCCTGAGCAGCTCTCGGTGATTGCTGCAGGGTGCTCAGTCCCCACCACCCCCTCAGCCAGATGTAACTCCAGAAGCAGCACATCCCAGTGGCCCGCTCCGCTGGGAGCAGCTGCTGCTCTGGCAGTCGCTCGGCTGCTGGTGCCGAGTGAAGCCCCATAACTGGTTTCCTGCTGAGGAGAAGACAAGGGGCCAGAGGGAAGGACTCAGCCCGCGGGCCACCGGCCACGCACGTCAGCAGCTTGAAAAACAGAAACTGTGATAACACGAAACCCTAATTTCTGTAACTTTCTGTTGAAACAAGTTGTTAATTTGTACAGCTATACATTTGAGGAAGGATTGCATTTTCCTCACAAAGCAATACCCCTTGATTTTACTTTTCTGTGTAGAAAATCTCTAATTACCAGGATTTTTTTTCTTCTTAGATGTTACAAGTCTGGCCAGTCTTACACGCGCACGCACACACACATTCTCTCAAATGAAACTGAATCCTTGGCCACAATTTTTCAAATAATTTTCCCTGAGAAAGTGAGAGGGGGTGCCAAAGGATTGGTATGTCAACACTCAAGTTTTGGTTTTGAAACAGTTTTAATATGACAAAAGCAGATTCCATTTTGGTCAAATCAAACAATTTAATTCAAACTCAGAATTTCTTAGGGAGTTATTAGTTCTTACAGAGCTTCTGTGGTTTCTTTTGTCTGATCTTTACCTTTTTCATTTGATATCTTTTTTTTTTTTTTTTTTTTTTTTTTTGGATGAACTAATGCCATTTTTACTGATTAATTTGTTGCCCCTCCATCACAAATATGAAATGGCTCTTTAAAGCCTCTTTCAAAAGACCTCAGTCTTCATACCTGTAGTATGAAGTATTTGACCTTGGATACATTTGAACTCCTAATGGGAATAGAAAGAGAGCTAGTCTTTGTATAGTATTATTTAAATTATTATTTAGCTATCTTATCTTTATAATGTCATTTAAATTTTATGCTTGTCTATGAGATAAATATTTTTCAAATGTACTGAATGCTTTGTTTACATAGATGTAATCTCATTATTCTTAAATGATTGTCTTGTGTTGCTACACTTTCTCATTATCTAAATTTTAGACCTGAAAACAGCCATATTTAGTATTGGGAACATTAAACCAATCTAATCATATTGGGTGAAAAGGCATACCGATTGTCCTTATGGGTTTCACAAAACAGGTGTCAAGTTTAATCATTCTCTTTGCAACAAAAAATTATTCAGTTATTCAAATTCAGTAATATTTTGATGTGGTTGTTTTGACTTTTAGAAATTAAGAGGAAAGTTACTGTTCAGCTGTGTGGGTAATTAGATCTGGTGTTTACTTGAAAGAAAGAAAACAATTTCTATACCATAACCACTTTGATAGAGAAAGGGAGGAGGGTTATGCAGTTGAAATCTCTTTATGGAGTACCAATAAAATGGTATACTTCTAAACCTCTTAGTTCAGCTTCAGTGAAGCAATGAATATGTTCTGTGAAAGTTTTGCAGAAATTTGCCTGCTCATCATAGAATTCTTGGGTTTCTTTTCCTACACCTCACCCTCATTTTCCATGTCTGCTATTCCTGGTACAGCTGCTGCCAGGAAGTCACCAGAAGCAATTCAGTTTTGCAGATCTTCAATTTATTTATTTAAGTTGTGAGAAAAAGACGTTGTTTGGTGGTGGCTTCGAATTTTGAGTAGTTTAGGTTTTCTTCTAGCTTCATCAGCATGCCTATTTGAGGATGAAGGGTTGGAATTACAGAGCGCTGGCTGCCTCCTCCCTTGCGTTGGTCTCAGTTTGCTGCTCTGATCCTGCATTTCTGCTAACATGTTACTCTCTTTCTATTCAGAGTTGTTATACACATCAAAACACCTCTCTTAATAGAATCTCTTGTGTTATGTTTCTTTGTGTGCAATTATAATCTTGATGCCTTTAACGTTCTTGGTTCATTATTGTTTTCTTCTGTGCAATAAAGGCAATTGTTTTTTCCCTAGAGTCTGCTGCAAGGGTTCTGGTGGAGTAGCTAAGGAGATATCCATGTTTGTTATATTGTTAAAATGTGTGTTTTGTAAGTGTAGCTGTTAAAATAACAAACATGAGTGTTTGAGTTGACTAGAGAATGGCAATTCAATTGAGGCAATGTCTAAGACATTTGAATTGGAAATAAACCCTAAATATTCAGAGTGTTTACAAAAATTGAATTGCACTGAAATGTCTCATTTCAAGGTAGGAGGCTTAGCTTTTATATAAATATCACTTTGATATTTTTTAAAAAGATTTTAGAAGGGGAGGGTGCTTTTTTGTCAGTGTGACTGACTTTTTTGGTTACATCTCTGGCTTGAAATATTTAGGCAGAGGTTCAAACCCTTGTGTTGCTTGATGCTGCAGGTTTTTGCTGTGCCCGTGCCAGTGCTGTGGCTCGCTGCTGCGGAAGGGGAGCATCCCGAGCCTTTCCTGCTCGGTCTGCATCCAGCCACTTGCTGCCAGTCCCTGGACTTGAAGAGCTCTGGTGCGCAGTGAGGCCGTTTGGAGAACTCAACTGCCAGGAAACTTAATTGCCATTTTTTCTGCAGGATTAATTTTCTGCTAATATAATGCTAATGAGGGGAATATTTGTCTGAGGAATGCAATGTGAAACCTTATCCTAGTCACACTGATCTATCCGTGATGAAAAATAGCGTTCCGAATTAGATGGAGGAAAAACCTGATTACTGGTTGGTCATGTTTGAAGTCAGGACCTTCCCTTTCATACAGTAGCATCAGTGTCCTTCATTTATTTCATCTTGCCAAAAATGATCTAACCAGTACAATTCAGTAGATGTTGGAATGATGAGTGCTTACTGGTTGGTGATGCATGATATTTAATTAGTTGTTTTATCTCAACAATTTATGTTCATCCTTGCAAGGATTTAAATATGGTTGATTTATTCCTGGATGCTATTTAATTCCATTGTGTATCTGTGTATATCTGCAGCATTTCCTAATGTGTTCCTTTTATTTTTAATATGTGGGGTTTTTTAGTGAACTGTGTGGAATTTATGCCCTAACCCTTGGGTAGCATGTTTTGGGATCAGTGCGTGGAGATCGGGGATTTCCTGGCATGAATCCTGTTTCAAGGACTAGACCTTACTTTACTGCTTTCAGTCATCATTAGCATGCGATAAGGTTTAATGGCTGAAGTAAGGAAAATTTGTCTTGAGTACAAACTCCAGATATGAATTGTCCAACTGTCATTTATTTGTTGTATTTATGTATTTTCCCTCAAGCTGTATCATTGCAGGAATTTGGGTAACTTTGTGTACCAAAGAGCTGCAGCGGCACAAGTAGCAGGGAGGGCTGACTAACTGTGAATGAGCATTGGGACTTGTTTGGCTGTTGAAGGATGTGGTGTGGAACCACATTCTTAGCTTCTTGTAACTTTTCTTTGCATTTGAGTAGTGTGTATATAAAATAAATAGGGAACAGAAAGAAAGAAGGTTACAGTATATGTGTCCACGCTTTAGATCAGCTTTGAGAGTTGTTGGGTTTGAGGCTTTATTTTTTTGGTTTTCCCCTTTCTTGAGCAATCAGGTGTTAGATTGCATGGCCTCACGAATGGAAATTCAGTTTTCATACACAGCCTTTACTCGAAAGGATGGAAGATTATATTACTTTTGGTATGCTGCTTTCTCTTATACCAACCCAGGATTCTGTTAGTGTTCAGCATTTCCATTCCTCCTCCACTCTCAGACTTCAAATTGTTATCGGTCACTGTCTCCATTAACTAATTCCCTGCCTTTGGTTATGTTTGTATCCTCAGGGAATGGCTCAGTGAGGTTGTCAGTTGCACAAACGCAAACACTTGGCTCGTGCACAGTCCTGTGTGTTTTCTTGGGCTTCACTGTCGAGACCATTACACAGCGTGAGTTAAATATTCTTCCAGGTGCCTGGGAAATGTTCAAATCCCAATGCAGAACTTTCCACAGGCTGTGAAATCTCTATGCACTCGCTGAACTCTCTATGCATATGAATATGCAGCTTAAAAATGGTGCTTTGTACAAACATGCAAATGGGATTAATGGCTGTGGATCATTACTGGCTATTGATTGAGATAAGACATCACTGGACAACCATTTGGGGATGATAATGGATTTTAAATGACTGATCCACAACTTTGCGTTTCAGAGGAACTGTGACATAGGATTATCATTGTTAATATAGGTCATAAATCTGTTCTGTGTGTGGAATTCATGTATCTGAACTCCTTCCAAACCACATTTTTCTCTACTTCAACAGCCCTTCATTAAAATTTGAGGGTTTGGAATCACTCCAGTGGAGGAAAAACAACACACGCTGGAAAGGAGGTGTGTTGAGATTAAGTATCATACATTATTAGCACGCAATTTAAGGTACATTATGGATATTGATTGGTACTATGCATGATTTTATGTGACCTAAATACACTAATTTATCTTAAAAATATAATGGTTTATAGAGAGAGTTTAACTTAAATTGACATTGTTTGAGGGACGATGTTGGAATGGTATAGAATAGATACCATTTCTGAAAAATACGGAAGCTTTGCAGTGTTTACTCTTTACATTTAATTTCAGGCAAAATAATTATTCCTTGTGAAGTTAACGGAGAAAGAATTACTTGGCAATATCTTAAAGCAAGGTTGCACAACTGGACCCAGAAACAGTGTTTGCCTTCAGCAAAAGCAGCCTTCCTAATTGCTGGAGATCTCACTAGCTAGGCTCCTACGAGCTCCCTGCTTCAAATAGGATGCCCAGATGCTCCTACCCCTTGGTAAATAGATGTAGAATTTTGATGTGGAATGCTGGACATGCACTAGCAGAAAGCTTTTAGAAAAAATATTTTTTTAATTTTTAAAAAAACATATTTTTTGGTTAAAAAGGTAATTATTCATTGGTCTTTAAATCTTGCATAGTGCCCTGCATTGTCTAATGCCTGCTGTCCTGCTGGCATGCATTTTGCTACATCTAATCTCCAACTAGTTTATCTTTTGTCTTTTCATTTTTATTCCATACTTGGCATGCTTCCAAAGCATCCTAAAAGGCAATTTTGCATGTGCTAAAAACTGCCTTCTACCAGGTGCCCAAATTATTTTAAAATCTCATTTAACCACTTTTAATTACATGACATTGAAAGACAGCTGACTCATTTTTTATACTTCCAAAAGACTAGCCTGTAGCGAATGGTAACACTCGATATTTTTGCTGGGGTACTGAGCCAACCTTAGCAAGCTAATGGATTTGAATGTAGCGGGCCTGGCTGTGGTCTGTATAGATTGTAACCTGAATTGGAGCAATCTGCTACCTTGTGGACATAACAACAAAAAAATCATCATAACCATCCAGAACGCAGAACCACAGGCTGTGTTTAGAGCAGGCCAAAACCTTGAAATAAAGGAATAATTGTGCACTGGGACAGAGAGAAGCTGGTGAGAGCAGTGGGAAAGGAGCCAAGTGAAACAGGATTTTTCTGTGTGTGTGTGTGGTTAGATATGCCAGCCTCTGACATCAGTACTCGGTTCAGAAAGGGAAATGCTTTAAAATATGGAGGACGCGTTAGGTTGAAACTTGTTTATGGATGATTTGAATTCATTGTCTGAAAATTCATTTATACCATACTGGGACTCTTTTTAGTAGTGGGAGCATGTTGCATTTAAATTATCGCAGATATGAAATTGGCACTTTTGAAGTGTAATGTAGCCTCAAGGAAGTTTTAATAAAGAAGGCGAGCTTCATTAAAACAAAAAACTACTACTTTTATGATGCCTGGTCCCAGTGTCTGTCTTATCTAGAAGCAGTGACAAGTGGTGCTATGCCAAAAGAATGCTTTATGGTTTTTCCCTTGATGTCACACCCAGCTGTCAGCCCACTAGAATGGCAGGGGGAAACAGTTACGCTGTCTTGGGTCAATATATAAGCATGAAATATGATAAAAAGATCTAGCAATTAGGTAATGTAGAATGAAATACTACCTTGAGTTTTGCACTTGGCATACTATGCATTGACAATTTCCTGAAGATTTCCAGCTGATAGCCTTGTGTCACAGATTTTTGCAGGACGGTTGCATTTTTCTTCTTAGACATAAGGCCATGGACCAATGTACTGTTCACCATCTGCTGGTTACTGCTGTGCTTCCTGGCTTTGAAACTTCCTCATTGGTTGATAGAACGTCAGTTTATGATTGATTTTTGCATTTTTGAAATTTAATTCTTTTTATTCTTCAGCTTTGATGATAAATAAGGAAAAAAAAAAGTGTTTTTGTATTTCTACTGCTGAGTGTTCTGGCATTCACCTTCTGTATAAATGACATTTTGTGTCTATTAATAAAACAGGAGTAAAATTGGGCTTAAGATTATTCTGAAGGATGAAACATATTACAAATACTACATAAGATGTGTCTTAGACACATAGCCCATGAGGATTATGAAAGCAACATGCAAAACGAGCCATAGATATCAAAAAACCTAGGGGTTTTAATAAGAAGTGTCACTGTAAATAATTAATGTGACTCAGAGTTCCAGTAACTCTGAGAACTGAACTATATCTCAAGTCTGTTTCAAGGTTACAAAATCTATTAGAAACAAAATCTTTGCTGCTGAGTGTCTGGTTTAAATACAGACTAAGAACACAAGATTCCTGTCCCCAACAGCGAGTATCAGGGATGCCTAGGAATGGATAAGAATAGGAAAGGCATTTGTGAAGTTGTGTCTTAGTACCCTCCTGGACTCTACTTCTTATTTAAAGGTACTTGAGCCAGATGCAGTTTCCGTGTAATCCTTGATGTATTCCTCTTCCAGGACTTTGTCCCATTTTCCTTTGTACCCACAAGGAGTGAGATCCACACCATCCTTTATCAAGGCCCTGTGCAAGTCTCCTGCCTGGTGTGGAAGAAATCACCTGTTGTCTTTTCAGTATTTTTTTTTTTTTTGGAACTTTTAAATAACATGTTGACCCCAATCTTTTTTAAATTCAGCCTGATTTTCACCTTCTCTGGTGAGAAGAAAATGAGGGGCTATGACAAAAACACACCATGGCAAAGTAGGACAATAAAGAAGAGTTCCGATGACTGCACAGCTCAACTGATGTTTGGTACTTTCATCCCTTACATTGGTTTTAGTATCAAATGGGAGAGAGAGTGTTTAAATACAGCTCTCATAGCCAAAGGTGGGACCCTATTGGTAGGTATATACTTTCCTAAGTGTAACTGTCTGGATCACTGTTTTTAACCTTGTTTCCAAGGAAAATGAAGCTTACAAGGACGTGCTCCCCCCCGCCCCTTTCCTCTGCTGCTTCTGTGCGTGTTCCTTACACCGTCTCCCATGCTCTCTAGTAACTTTTAACCTGCAGGCTAATTCTGACAAAACTTGGAAGACAGAAGTCCAAAGGATCAATCAATTCCTGATATATTTATTTAATCAACAGCTAAGATGATGGGGCGAAGAGGCAATAGATACTTCCATAGGCATTCAGGCTTCATTAGTTCTGTTTTTCATGGAATAACTCATTTTTTCTAGACATTTCCTTTATTTTTCTTTCCTCTTTGGTCTAGCATGAAATGTCAGCAAAATTAAAGTAATCTTAAACAGTATTTGCAGTTCTTCCCTTGGGCTTCGCTGTGCTTAAGGCCTACCTGTGCTGATATTGCAAATACTGTAGTAGCTTTTAGAATTTTGCTTTAGAATAATTGTATGGATAGAGGTAAATAAAAGGGACATAATTTTTCCAATTAAGTAACTGGAATATTGTTTGCAAAGTGTTTTTTCAATTGCCATGGTAAAAGACTGTTAATCCCTTAGTGGTTTAGACTGTGTGTTTAAAATTTGTTGTTGAGTTGCTGATGCTTATGTTGTATGGTGAAGTTCCAGTCAGATGCCACCTGTTGCTGCAGCTCTCTTAAGACACAAAACTTTTAACACAAGTTGTGTTTGTTTTAGTGTGTTGCTTTGAGAACCATTATTTGACAGCGCTGTGTGTAAGGCTTTGCCTTTCAATTTAGACAGTAATTGTCTCAGGAAAGGAGACATATCTTAGTTTTTCTGCAGAACACCGGGCATGTCCACAGGACTACATAAATAATACACATAAATGCCAGTAGCACAGATGTTGCTCCGTTCATTTAATGCCACGTAGAATACAGTAACAAAATTGTTGTCTGATTCCCAGTACTGTCCCTGGCAACTGCTAAAAATAATATTCCTGCAAATAACTCTTACGATATGGTGGACAGTTTGCCTTACTCTTATTTACAAAATAAGCAAGATGTTCTCTCTCCCCACCAGCGTTCAGAACAAAGCTGACCAAGAATGCTCAGTGGCTATGAAGAAGTATTGCTCCAGTCAATGGTACGAGAGATTGAAAGAGGGATGTCCTAGGCAGCTAGATCTAATGATACAAATGGCTTTATCATGTATTTTGGCTGATGAAAAATGACAATCCTTGTAAATTTGGAAGGATGGGAACTGCAGTTCTGCTTGACAGATGATGTTGTGAAGCAGAATAGCTTCCTAGCTCTCTGTTCCACATCATCTTCAGAGGTAACCTGAGTAATCCCCCTGGAGTAGCTCGAGGTTCAGATCTAAGTCCATCATCCAGCAACATTTGAACAAGGTGCAGTATTTGAAGCTGCTTTGACGGTTCATATTATGTTTGCTGTGTTTACAGGGCAACACTGTCAGTGTAGCTATTGCCTCCATTTGACAGGTTATCCAGAAAGGTAGTCACCTGAAGTGTTGTAGAATAACTGTGACAAAGGCTCATGTTGTCATTGAATATGACAGTTAATTATTGATAAGTCTACAACTCAGTAAGTATTAATGCAGAGGCATCTTGTAGTGAGAACAGTGAAACTGGAAGAGGGGGGAATATATAATGAAAGGAAATGTGTGTGTTTGGAATCACGGAATTTTTCAGAGTTGGAAGGGACCTCTAGAGATCATCTAGTCCAACTCCCCTGCTAAAGCAGGACTGCCCAGAGCACATCACTCAGGGCTGCATCCAGGCGGGTCTTGAAAGTCTCCAGAGAAGGGACTCCACACCCTCCCTGGGCAGCCTGTGCCAGGGCTCTGTCACCCTCACCGTAAAGAAGTTTTTCCTCATATTTGATCGGAACTTCCTATATTCCAGCTTGTGTCCGTTACCCCTCATCCTGTTACTGGGAACCACTGAAAAGAGTCTGGCTCTTAAAGGGGGTCCTTAAACCCACCCTTTAGATCCTTGTAAACATTAACAAGGTCCCCCCTCAGCCTTCAGCCCCCCTTTAGCCTCCAGGCTAAAGAGTCCCAGCTCTCTCCGCCTTTCCTCATAAGGGAGATGCTCCACTCCCTCCATCATCTTTGTTGCCCTACGCTGGACTCTCTCCAGTAGTTCCCTGTCTCTCTTGAACTGGGGAGCCCAGAACTGGACACAGTATTCCAGTTGTGGCCTCACCAGTGCAGAGCAGAGGGGGAGAATGACCTCCCTTGACCTGCTGGCCACACTCTTCCCTGTGCAGCCCAGAATTCTGTTGGCGTTCTTGGCAACAAGGGCACATCGCTGGCTCATGGATAATTTACTGTCTACCAAGACCCCCCAGATCCTTTTCCTCAGAGCTGCTTTCCAGCAGGTCCACCCCTAACCTACATTGGTGCCTGACATTCTTCCTCCCCAGGTGCAGGACCCTACAATTCTCCTTGTTGAACCTTATTAAGTTCTTCTCTGCCCAGTTCTCCAGCCTGTCCAGGTCACGCTGGATGGCAGCACCGGCCCTCTAGGGTGTCAGCCACTCCAGCCAGTTTGGTATCATCAGTGAACTTGCTGAGCATACACTCTGTCCTCTCGTCCAGGTCGTTGATGAATACGTTAAACAATACTGGTCCAAGTATTGACCCCTGCGGGGAGAATACGCGGGAGGAAAGATTTGTTAAGGCTTGAGAAGGTAATGCTCCGTCTGCTTTTGTGGAATGCAGAATTAATGTTTCCGAAGTTCTTTTCCACTGTAATTGTTTCTGGAAGGGCAGGTTTATAGCATCTATTAGGAATACCTGAAATGACTTGAAAGGTAGAACTGTGTGTGTATTTAGTATTAAGAAAAAAGACCTATCCGTAGAGACAATGCAGGGCCCAAATACTTTGTTCTAAACTCTACAGGCATATTTCATCCCTTATAGTGCTTTGAGCTGCTAGAAAGTCTTATCAGAAAACCCCCAAAACAGACCAAGCAAGGCCATACAAACCCAACCGATTGGGTCCATGTAGCACTGTACACGCATGTACTGCTACTTTCTTGGGAAAAAAATTACTAGCACCAAAGTTCTAGAAGTTGGCAAAGTTATTTGCATATATGTGAATGTGTTTCAAGTGGCAGAAAAAGATCGGAATTACATTGTTCTTGTCTCCTAATATGTTGTCTGGTTCTTTGATTTGTTTGGTAAAAAAGTTTTTTATTATCTGAATTAAAGATATACACAATGCACAATGACTTGGAGGTTTCTCTGTTAGTGATCAATCTTAAATTCAGATGGAGATTATGTATATAGCTGCTGATAATTAAGGCTGAGCATCTAATGTCATATTTCCATCTGTTTTTAATGTAAAAATCAGTATGCATTTTGTTTGAAAAACAGTCATATGGTAGAAGACTGTGTGGGTATCATAGACTGTTAAAGTCATAGCTGAAATCATTAAAAACATCAGCTTTTCCTGACATATTTTTTTCCCCTCACAGATAATCTTATATCATACATATAGAGCAGTAAAAAAAAAGTTGCAGCTGTAGGTAACAAAACATTACCTCAGAATTGGGGGTGTTTCTTTTATCTCCCAGGACCAAAAAAATGCTGCAAATCAGAAAAAGTGTGTCATTATTGATCAGCTATTAAGTAGATAGGATTATTTTCTAAAAACAGCATTTTGTTCTGGATGCCTGACTTGGCTTGACATAGCACGTTTTTTTGGTAATGTGTGTGTCTGGTTTGAATCCTCGTGTGCAGGGAAGGTTTCATGACGACGAAGTGCAGGCCCCAGTGCTAAAACAGCTCTGCCAGCCATCATTCCCATAGGCAGCGGTTTGTGCTTCCCAGAAGTGCTGATACGAAGTTGATACACGTGTACTTGCGGATCCTCAACCGATGCACGTCCCCTTTCTTCACTGAAGTGATGCTTTTTCTTATGCCCAGGGAAAATTAGGGAGCTTGTGTTGCAGGGGACTGGGGCACTGGGCCCCTCTGTTCCTGAGTATTTTTGCCCTTACTTCCGCTGTCAGCCTGTCCCTCAAAACTTTTCCTCCACAATCGATGCTTTTGTTTTCAGTCTCCTCTTCTTTCTCCTGTGATCTGTAAGGAGCGCTAAACCTCATTTGTAACTCTTTCCCTTGCCACAGATTGCCAAATTGAATCCATTTCAACTACCTTCCTGCTCATATCTGTGTTCTGAAAGATTTTCATCACTGCCTGGATGGTGTATTCTTAAAATGCAGCCCAAGGAACCGGTTCTTCATGTAGCATTTCGGGGATCATGTATTAAAAAATACATAAGCAATAAATCTCTTTTTGTGATTCACAACAGTAGCAGCACATACTACCCTCTGAATCAATTATAGATTTCATCAGTCCCACTTTATACCTGCTTCTGAATTTGTTTTAAAATAGCTCTTATTTCATAAATGTATAAGGGGTATGATAATTTGTCATTTTGCTAACTTTATCTGTCTCCAGGAGTGAGATCCAGCTTGAGTTATTAAAAGTACAAGTGTTTCATTAATAAAAGCACATTTAATCCTAGCAGCTTGACAAAATTAGGGTCTCCTCCGAGCCCTTCCTCAGGCTTCAAGCCTTTATGCTTTAGTATAGTGAAAAAAGCTTCAAAATTATTCCTGTGCAATGTTAAAATTTTTGAGAGATTAATCTCTCAAGCTTTGTCTTAGGCATGGGGGTGTAACTGCCTTAATGAGGATTATAATGATATTTTCACAAAAAATAGCGATCTAAATTGCAAGTGTTAAAAATAGTCAAAAGTTTAGGCAGGCGATATTTCATAATGGCAAGTTCCCCCTTAAGATCTATCAGGTAAATGATGCACATATTTCAAGCTGTCTCAGTAGGTACGTTTACAGAACATTCTGGTGGACATCTATTGGAAAAGGAGAAGAGGAAGAATATTTTAAAAGTCCGACACCCTACCCCACCCCCACCCCCCGACCTTTTTTTATTTTTGATGAACTAAATATCTGAGTATATTCTTAGGATGGAGTTTCACAGTAGTGCTTGGTATCAGCCCTTGAGCTGTTTTCAGTTCCCACAGTTTTATATCCAGAGATTTGGAAGAAGGATTTTTACTGCCTGTGGTAGCACATTTTCCATTATTCAAATAAAAACAGAGTTTATTGGATCCTAAAGGCAAGATATTCTTATTGATGTTGGTGAGATGACACCAGAAGTTTGTCTGAAAACCCAAGGTTAAAATGGTTTTGGCCTGTATTTTTGTGTATTAACCCCAAACATTTTTCCTCTGTTTTTTTTTTAGTAAACAAAATGGAAAACCTCCATTATTCCTGGTATAATTTGGGAAGCCTGCATTCACTTTTTCCAATATTTTGAAAGAGTTTGAAATGAAGGGCCTATAGATCAGCTGACCTAACTTTTATACCGGGAAAGCTGGTAGAATTGATATTAAGAAGCAAAAGTACAGGATACGTGGATACATTTGTTACAGTGAAGCATTAGCAGGTGTCAGCATGGCTTGGGAAATTACATCTCGGAAATCGGTTAGAGTTCTCTGAAGGGCTCGCTGAGCATTTGATCAAAGGAGATTCATAAATTTGGTATACTTGGGTTTTCAGTAAATTCTTCTTAAGGTCATTTGGCAAAAACTCAAAGAAGCAAAACTGTCCTGAATAAAAAGGAAATTTATCTTGCGAATTTAAAAAATGGTGAAATGATAGGAATGTCACTTTCAGAACGAAGCAATTATTTAAGTCCCATAGGGATCCATGCTGGGACCTAAGTTATTAAGATGATCTTGGAAGTTGGGGAAGATGATGAGGTGAAGGACTTTGCTGATCATAATAATTAGTCGGGGCAGTAAAAATGAAGGCTGCATGTGAAGAATTACAGAAAAAGAATTCCAGTCGCAACAGTTGACTCGACAGTAAAGTAGCAGGTGAAAGTCAGTGTCGATGAACGTCAAGTAATGCACGTGAGAAAAAATAGTCCTAATTATGCGTAGGTAATAATGGGTATAAACTAGTTGTTAGTGCTCAGGAAAGAAATATAGGAGTCCCTGTGGTTATTTTTTTTTTTTTAAATCTCTATGTAGTAGTGCTAAAAATGCTAATCAAATTAAAAAAAACCACAGAATAAACCAGAAAACACCACTGTGCCATTGTATACCTTCACTGGGTACCTGTTTCTTCAGTACTCGTGTTCCAGCTCAAAAGGTGCTCAGAAAGGTGGTAAACGTGATCAAAGAGATGGAATCACGTCTGTATGAGGAATGAGTCGATAGCGTAGGAGTCTTCAGCTTTGCGGATAAAATATGATATAATAGGGAACCAATAATATCACAGCTGGTTTAAAGAAGGCAAATGTATAGTCAGCGTTTACTTTTAATTGCAGCATTAGAATTAGAAGCATCAAATGAAATGAAGTAAGGTATTTAACACCCCAAAACAGTTTTTCACACAATGCATATTAAATTTTGGAATTCATTGACACAAGAGATTGTGGGTGCCAAAGGTTTGCATATGTTCAAAAATTAATTATTCATGGAGGAAAATCTCTGTGGATGCTTGTTAAGTACAAAGCTTCTGTCTCAAAGAAAGCCTGAGCCACAGGCTAGGTCTGGGAGAGTTTAATAGGAGAATCACTCTGCATGCTTTTTCTTCTTATTTTCTTTTTATTAAGAAACCCCTACTGTATAACATGAGACTGAACCAGGTGGACTTTTAGTCTGAAGCTGTGTGTCCATAGTTAAATGAAACAGAACTACGCTAGTTTGTATCTGAATATTTGGCCACAAAGTCTGAGTTAACTTCGTGTTTTTCACTTATGTAACATACTGATGACCCCAAGAGATGGTGAATATGTTAAAGTGCTTCTACTGAGTCAGGAGAGACAAGACTGTGGTGCTTAAATAACAACTTACATGTAGAAAATGATATGGATTTGGGAAATAAGAAAATGTTCTTCCCTGAAGCTGTTTTATTCTATTTTGAAACTGCTATTTTGAAAGAAGTTCTCTGGGCTTAAGTTATTTTACTGATAAACTCATAAATAGACTACCAAAAGTACGAATGTAATTTTGGAACCCATATTTACTTTCCCCTGGAAGATAGCTACTTGATATCTCCTTTTCTTTTCTTTTGATAGCATATTTAATACAAGACCGCTTCATCTGTGATGCGTCGGAAAACTGTAATGTAAAAATATGAATGCTTTCAAACATCATTTTTTGTTCATATGCATTTTAATGTAAAATCAACAATTGCTACTTAACCTGTCTCCCTAAACATAGTTAAATTATTTTGCTCTGTACTTTGAAAAATCTACACCTATATCCTTGCTATGAACTATTCATTCTTTTTATTCCTCGTAACAGTGGAACCCAGCTGGTCACTTCGAGTGGGGATACAACAGTGTGGATATGGGACTTTTCAAAATGTGGGTGGATTCTGCCCTCCAAAGGACGTGGCCACGCTGTGTGGGACTGCTCCTGGCGTTCACGGGGTGATGTCGTGGCTTCTGCCTCCATGGACAACACAAGTGAAATCTGGGATGTTAACAGGTACGGAGTTACTGGAGATTCTTTACTAGCTGATTGATAGCTTTACTGAATAAGTGCTAGTTTATGTTTTAGCCCAGGGAGAGAGAGATGTCTATCATCAATTTGTGGACTTCACTTTAATAACATAGATAAATTAAAGGGAGTGGTGCAAAAAACAGGCTTTGATGTGATTTAACTTGATAGAGGCTTTACTAAATAGGGAACTGGGAAGGGCTTAATTTAAGATAGCGCCAAAAAAAAGTATTTGCTTTTATTTGGCATCTGTTATTCTGTGTTGTTGGGTTTTTTTGAGGTCAGAGCTTTGTGGAACTTGAATGTGTAATTTAAATAAGTAACTGAACAAAAATTTAAGTAAGTTTTCTATATAGTATTTCTAGCTCATGGGTACGCAACATACTTTAATTTAAGGTCAGACAAGTGGAAATTTATTTTATTGATTATATATGTTTTGGCAAGGTGACTCATGATTAATAAATCAATGTATACCTCTTCATTTTCTGTATTATCCAGGCAAATGCATTTTTATGAAGATGCTTCTAGAATATTAGTACATTCCCGCTTACCAATTAATTATTAGTTCCTCAACTTTCTTCAGTTATGTTTTAGGTGACAGATTTTGATTAATTTACACCTTAAAGGAATGGAATGGATTTATTAATTTTTTTTCCAAACTATTCCGTCTAGACTCCTGAATAACTTAGGAACAGAGTTACTGACACCACTGTACTGTACTAGGTCTGACTTTTAACAACTGAATATCATCAATCCACAAACAAGACTCTAGTCTCATTTGTATTTTCCCTGGTTCGTTATCGTCTAGTCCTAATGGATTTTTCTATTTCCTCTCAGTCTTTTTCTTCCTTTGCATGTGAATGGGGTGAAATATGCCTTTGAGCTTGTTGGCTGCTGCAGGGAAAGAAGCTTCAGTGAAAAAAGGAAGGGAGACTTTCTTCTTTCATTCCTTTTGCCTAGATCACTCCCAGTCTGCTGCGATTGCAGTGAGCATAGAGGTGTTTTGATGTAAAAGTGAAGTACTTCTCTGATAGGCGTGTATGAGTTTAGATTTTTCCAAGTGTTGTAATTCAGTCAGACTTGTGGAGAGCTAATTATAAGGCTGTCAGTATGAGATTTTCAGTCTTGCTTTCAAATTGTGAATTGAGGAAGCATTAAATAAAAACTTTTGTTTTCCAAATGGGATAAGCCATGTATCCTTTCATGTAATATTCAGAATTATTTTGGCTAAGCGGAGAGCAGCTACTTAAAATCTTGAGACAAATATTCAATTTTCCTAAAATCATAGACAAAGCAGTTAAAGTTTGGTAAAGTTCAAGACAACCGAGAAGTGTGTTTTATAACAGAAATTGTCAGCCAGTTCTGGTAACAGATTATGCTTCCACCATTGCTATCAGTAATAAGAATAAATGGTCAGTGTTTTGCTTAGAAAACAAAACACTGGAAATCTATTGTATTGTTGCCTCTTTTTTTAACCTGTTGTAGGATTTTAATACTTTGATCATCCTCTATGGCATATTCCTGACTTTTAAGAAATAATACTAAGAATAGCTTTAATTTTATGTCAGAATGGTTTTGAATTTGCATAGGCAAAGGTTTTGTTTAGACACTTCAAAATATCTTCGCCACTGAGGAAGCTTTCGTAGTCAGAGGAATCAAAGCAAATCTTCATCACCAACCCATACCTCCCACACACTCATTGCCAACTCTCATTTCCACCTTCAGTGTATCTGATGTGCATTTTGCATTTGAAAATAAGAGGGTAAGGAGCACAGCCATGGTGTGAAAGGCTAGTTATCAGCATATAATTATTGAAACCTTAAGTCATGCAAAAATCTCAGTGGCTAAAGGGAGCAGGAGGTGGCACAAAAATCTGGTGTAGTATGCTTGAAATAGGAGTATTCAGAGTATGAAATTAAAAAGCCTTACTTGGAGACCTCACTGGTGGACTTCCAGACTGTTCACAGTAGAAGCCGATGTGCTCATTTGCATTACATTAGCTAAGTCCAACAGACAACTGAGGTCTCTTTAGTTAGTCTGTTTAGATGAATTTTTAAGATGTGCTGTAGAAGTGTATGTGGTGTATGCACTTAGTGTAAAATGAGCACTGTGGAAAAATTAGATGCTCTTGAAGAGCTGTAAAAAGGGATTTGATGACAACGAGACATGGCTGTTTCAAGCTTAAGACATCCTGCCTAAAGACCTAACTCTGCAGAACAGTCAGCTGCAGTCGATCCTTATGCCCATGTTGACTAATTCAAGTGAAAAGTCAGCCCGTGCACAATATATGGCCAGATGTGGAAATAAGGGAAAGCTATTGAAAGATTAATCAGGCTGGTAGTTTTCAGACTGGATTGTTAATTTGGTGATGCTTATATGCAGAAATGCTATGCAAAAGAACCTGCAGTGTCTTTTGGCTTGGCAGTACTAATTGCCAAGCGAATTGGCTGAGTTTGGCAACACTAATCCTATATGTTTCCCAGAGCATCACCTGTAAATTTGTTATGTGCCTGGAGTTCTCTATCTGAATGAAGCCAGCTGTAGTAGGTAGTATATAACTATGCAACCTCCTTCAGACGCCGTTATGGTCTGTGTGTGTGCAATAAAACAGGAAGGTGGAGCAGGCGTTTCACAAGGGTTTCGATGCTTAGAAAGTTTTTTTTCTTCCCATCCTCACAGAATATGTGCTTATCTAGTGGTCGTCTTTAGAATTCTCCCTCTCCGTGTGTCTGCCAGTTGACGCAAGCTCTGAACAGGGGACGGAGCACAAGATAACATACTTGTGGTAGGATAATAATCAGTGATCACAGTTATTCTGCTTAGTGTAGTGATTTATTCTTTCCACTAATAAGGAATTAACATTTTATAAATGAGAGCTGTCTTTCTTCCTTAATATTACATATTTGGATGGATGCCTGCTTTCAAATTGAATGGTGCTGGAAAGCAGCATGTTGTAGGGTGGGGGGAAGAAAGCTAGATAAATATCAAAGCTATCACCGCTACCTTTCTGAAAGTGATATGTTGTAAATAAATTCTACAAATAGAAATACATACATTTCTGTAATGGATGGCAGTCATCTTTTTATTTCCAGACTTCAAAAAACTGCTTTTATATATTAGAAACATACGTTCTATCTATAAACATAGCTTTTGGAATACCTACAACAGAGTTCTCTGTGGTTGAAAACTTGGTATCAAGAAAGTGGGGAGGCTGTTTTCTATGTTTTAGCACCAAAATCAAAGGGCTTTAACAATCATGAAATCCATTATTGGAGTCCAAAGAATGTGAGGTGCAACATCTCTTAAATAGGAAAAGGTTACAAACAGTTTTAATGAATTATGTAATTCTTTGCCAATTATAGGAAAATTCATCCTGCTAATTGTTTGAATTTTGTTTTATTAGAAGGTGAAGCTACTGTTGTGTTTTAGTTTTTTTTTTTTTTAAATGGATATTATTCACAAGCATTTTTCTTTTGTGTACATTGGAAGTTTGTCATATATCTAGCCAGAAATGTCATTCCTACTAAGAGTATACTGTGAGGTAGCTTTGTAGTTAACAATGTTCTTCTCCTTGACAACTTCTGTGCCTTCTATTTAAAGATATGATCTGATTTTAAAAAGCAAAACAGAAAAAACCCCCACGAACCAAAACCAAACAAAAACCCAAGCACCTTCTTCTTCCCTGAAGGCACAAACACATGCTGAGATACAACCATGATCCACGTTACCGAAGGATTTGAGGGAGTCTGAGTTCTGGTGTTGGAACTTCTTGATGCTTTCTGCTGGGAGAATTGGCTGCTTTTAAAGGAAATTAAAAAGAAAATGGCCTAACACTGGGGGTGGGGGAGATAACTAATGTACCTGCCATGGTTAGAAAAATAATAAAAAAAAAAAACAAAACAACAAAACCCAGCAAAACACAGACATATCTGCTACCTCCAAGGTTACCTTGTCTTCTTAATGGTCAAGGAAGCAACTTGAACCCAAAGTAGGGGAAGAAAGGAAGAGTCTTATAATTTGTGAACAGGTTTTTATTCAGCAGCATAGCTCACACAGAAAATATATAGCCAGCCATGTTAATCGCTCGGCAAACAGTTCCAGGATTGTTTTCTCAGACCATAAGTTCAGGACTGTCAAAGTCATTTTGGCAGGATTAATTTCAATTATCCAACTGTAAATATCGTCAGAGATTCACAGCCTGATCTCTAATATGCAAATGAAACTGAACATCATATATCTCTTGTAAACACAGGCAGTTACTTAGTTTTGCAAACATATGCTGTAGAGTGTATGTTAGATGCAAACATTGTTATTTATGCTTTACGCTTTAGAAATTATTTGCACAAAAGTCATAACATTCTGAATTATTTTTTTCCTCCAGTTTATCCATTATATCCTCATTGGACCAGTTCTCCGTTTTTCTCTGGTTTCTTTCAGTAGTGAAAAATATTGGGGGAATTAGGCCACAGAGAAATGCAATTCTGTACTGTCCTGCAGCAGACCTCAGGGGGGATAAATGTTTGCAAATTGGAGCCATTGCTGCTTTCTGGTTACTGTTTTTTAATCCATCACATATTGGTTTTCCTTTTCATTTAACACAGTAACTTTTTTCAAGCTCCCTGAAATTTCTCCCATAATCAAAATTTTATTATAAAATTCTGAAATACTTAATTGTTTACAACGATCCTCAGTCGTTACTAGTATCGTTTGGTGCATTTGTTCAGGTGCAAATTGAAAAAGTAACTAATCTGTCATGATCACTGTTAATTATCCTGTACAAGCACTAGTATGGTATCTTGTTACTACGGTATTACTATATTCTTTTACTTATTTCCAAATATACACAAAAATAATTGTTGACACCTTTTGATTTTCTACAAGAAAACTGGGAATTTTCACTTCTTTACCTTGCATCAGATCTATATGACATAAATGAATTCCTACTTTATTTAAATAATTCCTTCTTTTGTTCTTAAGCCTACATTAAGAGTCTTAGCTTCTGTTATAACTTCTCTCCACTTGACAACTGCTGATTATAGTTTTATTTCTTCTTATTAAGAACCATTTTAATTTTGTGAAATTTAGGGTTAGCCTACATTTTAAAGAAATTAAGCAGGGATGGATTTTGTTTAATTAGAAGCCCCTAATCAATTATAGCTTTCTTTGGAATGCTACCATGAAATGATGATACTGTGCATCTGTTATTATTAACACATCTTGACAGTGTGCAGTGCAAGAAATGATTAGGTTGATTTTAAACTGATGTTATAGTTTTGGTGGTTTTGGTTTTGATTTTTTTTTTTGCTTTAGTCTCAATAAAGACTATAGTTAATGTTGCTTGAATTGCCAAGTTGACTAGTCAAACTAGTTGCTTTGTACCATCAGAGCAATGTGAAAAGGCTCAGAGTTTAGCCTAACTTCTCCTGGCATCTTTTATATTCATACTCTGTTTCTTTTTCTTCCTTTTCCCTTAGGCAATGGACAGCTTTTAAATGAAACATTTTCTATCAGATTTGTAGTTATTTTTCACCGCACCAAATGTATCCCTATCGGGACTCTATAAAATCTCATTTGAAGAAACTCATAAAGATTGTCTAATTTCAAAATGGAGCCATACTTTCACAGTTTGAATCAGAATGAGGGCGTGTAACCACTCCTTGTCAAAATACCCCTTTTCAGATGACACTTATCTGACTTGCTTTTCAGTGGGACAGAAGCCACAAGCTCTTCTGGCCAGATACCATGTTTAATTGATTCCAGTAAAAGTGAAGCTAATCTATTTTCAGAAAAGACAAATGTCCTCCAGGAAATTAGAAGGCAAGTAGAAGAACTCGGAGGAAATGTGGAAAGACCATCTTTGGGCAGTTTGTAATGTCTGTCCTGACAGCACATCAGGAAATGCTTGCCATTTTGATAAAGGAGAATTCCCTTTGGAATCCTCTGAGGAGTACTGGAGAGACAACCTGCTATTAATCCCTCAAATCAAAATGAGGCCTGTGCCCAAGTCTCCAAATTTATAATTATGCTGGAGTTCCATAATACATTTTTCAAGACCAAAGAAAGTCTAAAACTTAGTTGTTATAATTCCCAGAGAGCCAATTGTAAAAATCAATTTGAAGATGTGAATTATCAGGGAAAAAATGGTGTCCAAAGCATAGCTGTTTGGTTAAGGGGAAAATACGGATTAATCTTCATAATACTGACCAAGATGAATCTTGAAGTACAAAACTTAATCAAGAAGTGTAGCTGAACTCCATACTCTAAACTTATTTAAATCACGTTACGGAGTTAGTGCAAGACAACAGGCATTAATAATGAGAAATGCTTAATACGGTTGCATATTTGTAAGTCCAAAAAACAGATGAGTCTTACCTAGTTCTCATGGAGTGCCTAAACTGGACAAGTGATACAATTATTTACATTTGGTGAAACTAAGCAAAGAGGTGAAGTGCTTTACTCAAGGCCATATAGTGAGTTGCTACTGAAGCCAGCATTAAAAAACTTTCCATTCCTTGGTAATGTTAAAAAAATGTTAAAATGAATTGTCTTCAAACTTTCCTACAGGGTGAGAAGAAAGAAAATTGGAATTAGATTTGCTGTAGCAATACAGATTCATGAGAAACACATGTTTATATGATTATCTTTTCTTTGTCACTTAAAAGATGAAGGGATAACGCAACGCTGGACTTGTTTGCAGGTGCATAGCCGTGTTCCAAGCACACATATACTTAGAGAAATTAAAAGCATATGCTGTTAGCGATATTGCAATGACCGTCAGCCTTCACACTTTGCGACATAAACTAATCGCCATTTGGGACACAGCAAACACATGTCCCTGTGGAATTACACTGTTAAACGTGACAGGAATTGTGTAACTTCCACTGAAATGTTTGTATTGGTGGCTGTTGGCTACAGGTCTAGATAGACCAGTGTTCTCTGTGGTTTTTGCTGGAGCTGTCTATGGCAATTTAGCTTGTACATAAGAAGCATATTTGAATTTCTTAGTAGTTAAAATGACAATATTTTTAAATATCAAAAATATTTTTTGTTTGCTTTTCCTAAAGTATTGAAAAGACAGAAATGTAAGAACTTTGCTTTCTGGTTTCTGCAGCGGGTCTCGAAATGCACAGCACAGCTTTTTGACTAAGGGAGGGGGGAAAAAAAAAATCAAGTTACTACTTTATTTTTTTTATAAACTGAGGTGTGGTGAATGGAGCTGCTTTCTAAAATGTATGAGTTTTCATCTCTGCAAATATTTCTAGTAGGCTTATGTGAACAATCATTTACCTACATAAGATTTCCATCTTTATGGAAAGATAGCAGAGAAAGTTGCACTTGATTTGCGTAAAAGGATGTATCCTTTTCTTATCTCAATGGTTTCTGTGCTTTCACTGATTCAGCATCCACTATGGCTTGGAAAAACTTAGTAGATGTGGTTGGGGTTTCTTTATGTTCCAGTTGCCCTCTCTCAGTCCAGAGATGCCCAAATTTTCTAAATTATGTGTAGTTGGCTGAGAGGTTCCTGCTGGACAGCAGAATGCTGTATTTGTTTGAACTGCTAAGGTAACGTGATCTTCTGTAAGTTGGACACCTTTCTACTTGGTTTACCTTACTTGTCAAAATGCCTCCTAGATTCCCTGACAGCTACTTCAAGAGCAGGATGAATTATAAAAGTAATACTTACGCTTCCTTCCATCAAATCCTAACCAAAGCAGCTGGCAGGTCCAGAAAACTTGGTCCACTTTGGTCGTGTACACTGTAGCAGGCTCAGTTGTTTCTTTTTCTGTCCTTGACAATCTGCAAGTAGAATTCCTTGTCTTATTTGCAAGCGTGCAGGTATTATAACTTGGCTTCTGCCAAATATTGTTCAGATCTTGACAGGGTGTTTCCACTGTCCTGCATTCAGTATTCAGAACTGCAGTATTCAGCACTGCAGACATTCAGACATTTTAAGTCATAGTGTAGTATTTCAGTATGTATCCAGGCTCATTATCCAGTTGTTTTCTTTCTCCTTCATGTTACGTTCAGTCATTACTGGCCGTCTTTTCTTTACCTAACCTGTTTTCCTAGAAATACTGTCTTACAGTATCTCAACAAACAAAACAAAAAAGAATTGTACCAACAGAGAGTAATTCATACAGCAGTGAAAGCTGTCAGATATTATTACAGAATTCAGTGAAGACAACAATTCATTAAAATGATGTATTTCAATCATCACAACCATATTCTGTCAGTACCAGTTAGTGCAAATATTACATGTGTAGTCTGTGATACATGTTAAAGTGGAGCACTGCTACCCAAAATCAGTGTGCGGCAACACAAGTAATTGTGGATTGTTTCCCTGCTTGTATCTCCAGTGAAATAACAAGAACAGGAATACATCTTTCTATTCATAAGCAGCAGTACTTTGATAGGTATATCCACCTGAATGTCGAACTATTTTTAGCTGCTAATGTCTTCTAGTTTGAAATTAGATGAGTTGGTCATTCGATTTCAAAATGAAAGTCTGCAGTAATGGATGCCTTCATACATATAAATTCCTGCTGCTTGAATTCTTGTCCTCTGGCTCCAGGCAGTCTTCAGAGATGATGCTTTTTGGGTTTGGTTTTTCTTTTTTTTTTTTTTCTTTTCTTTTTTCTTCCTTCTTTTTTTTTTTTTAAGGGTTCAGACTTAAACAAAATCTTGTATTGCCAGATTATGTTCTCTCCCAAATGCTGGAACTCTAGTTGTCTACCACGTGTATCCTCTTAAAGCAAACTACACTCATCTTTGATTAGCCTCAGCTGGAATATGAACACAAGTCACATCTTAATCCTTAAACAATGATTTTTTACATACAAAACGAGTCTCCTGGGTCTTTTATTGAGGTTGGATGACATTGAATTGTGTTTATACCTTCTTAAAATGTGAATGAATATAATTTTCAACCCAACAGTGGTTTCTTTTCTCAGTGACAGTTTTCAAAAACTTGGGGCTCGTTTCTGTCCTAAATCTTAAATTTCCCTAAATAGTAGGACCACATGCATTAATGCAATTTATTTGGTACCCTGTGCAGATTTTCCTTTGAGCCAGATCTCAGAATCTTCAGAGTAGACTTTGAAAGCTATAAAGCTTGTATCCACATGATAAAAGTGTAAGTCTTTGAACTATTTATGTAGCCAATCTGATGCTTCTCATGAAAATAAGGGGGAGGTTTTGCCTTAACAGAGGTCAAGATCAGGATGAAGACACAACATGACAGAAAAATCTTGTTCTAGACTGGCCAATATCTTTCTCAGCCAGGAATCAGTTCACCATCTGAAAGACAATTTTTATGCATCTATTTACTGAACTCAGAGCCTGCAAAGGCACATGTATCTGTGGGAAACCTATTAAATATGTATAGGAATTATCCAGTTGATGCAAAACCAATGAATTTCTTTATATTTTAGTATCTCTTTCAAGCATATTTCTGTCACCAAAACAAAAATTCTAAGTAATAGAATCTTAATATTGAGGCTGCAGTAAAATGTCAACAAAAATTGTGAATTATTTAATACAGAGCAGATAGTCATGGACCGTTTCTGTTGCATAAAGGGCATGCCAGTTAGCTGCACAGTGTGAACACAGTTAAAGTTATACTTGTATCTCTCCTCTGAAGGTCTAAGAAAAAACCAAAAATACTATATGTGACCTTCTGCAGTTACGTTCTGCCAATTGAAAAGCCTTTTTCATAGATTTTTTTATTTTTTTTTTTTCATATCAGAGTTTGTTTCATAATAATATAGATCAGAGCTAACTGTGTTTGGAAGGGTAAAATGAAAATAAGGGCTTGAGGATGCAGTGTGCAATCCTAGGTGTGAAGTTAGCAGCTAGCACTGCGGGTTGAAGAAAACCTAGTTTGAAGTGTGTCAACCTTTTAAGTAATCCTTAGCAGGTTATCAGTCATGGCTCGGCAATACTTTGATCATATATTCAGCACCAACAACAATGGTATAAACTAAGCTTTGATATATGCAACTGAAGATTTTAGTAGTGACTTCCTGGAGATATATTTATCAACAAGATAACGTGTCACAAGCTCTAGACTTACAATGCCAGTATTAAAATCTTGGCAAGTACCGATGTGTTGGCTATCAAATATACCAGTTGGGGTTTTGGGACCAGAATTTGAGATCCTGATTACTGACACTTTTAGGTGTACTAAAATGAGGAACTACTTTATGTTCCTATGTGTGTAAAGTGAACAGTTTTTTGCATTTGCAAGTTTGTTAAGAAAATGAGGATAAGACCATCCCACTGCAATGGGGAGTTATCCTACCTCCTCCTACTCTGAAGTGTCCAGTCCTCAGAGAAGTTGCTACATTTTCCAGTCCTGTGGTGTTGAGCATTGAAACTTAGGAATGTTAGGAATGGATTAGGTGTCCCAAACTGTTCTGATTTTTACCGGACTTAGGTCAGATTCTTTTCAAAAGGATCAAGAGGTACACTTCTCAAATTTATTTTGGTCAAATCTGTCTATACTGAAAATGGTTGGATGTTGTTTCCATTCGTGCTTAAGAGGGAGTAATTTGCTGATGAAATTTAAGTATTTTATATTAGTTATGAACTAAAACAAAGGACTCTCTCCCCTTGTGAAGGGGGATGTATGTTCAGCTCTATAAAAGGAGGAAATATTACTCTTCTATTCCGTGCATATGTTTCAAGTTAACCTTTTTCTCCAGCCATTGACAGAGGGAAATACATCCCTTTTCCAGCTCAGTTTGGGGGGAGCTGGGGTGGTGTATAAGATAAAAATGGACTTGTAAGAAGACAGCAGCAAATCGGAGTGGTGGGAGGTAGCTTTGGGAATTTAGCCCTTCACACTCTGCATTTGAGTAGTTTTCCTGCTGAAAACACAGAGCCGGTCCCATAGTTTGCTACGCTGATCTGAACAAAGATGCTAGCACCTGTAGCTTAAATCAGCAGGCCAGGCTTTTTATTCCTTACTCCAGCAGCTGCTTATTAGAGAACCTAGAATGATATTGTTTTTGTTGTGGCTCCGTGTCTAAGAGCACAGCAAATCCATTATTCATAATATCTTCCCAAGTTCACAAAGCCATTGAATAGTGCCGCATATCTCCTTAAAGCTGCCACCCACTCAAATCCATTTTATTTGGACAAATAAAGAAACTCTGCACTGAAGAAAACCAATTTGAAAACACACTGAAATTCATTTTCCTCACTTAAATATTAAAGTGCTTATATTTATTGCATTTCAGCCATGTTGTACTGTTTTCAAAAAGGATTTGCTTATTTAATAGGTCTAAGGGAATTTCAGTAAATTTAAAATATGGAAGAAAATAAGCTAACATATGACAAGAGTAACACTGCTTTTTATGCAGGGAATCTGCACTCTGTAGATTAAACCCATCCATTAATATTCTGCGTAACTGCATACTAATTTACGATACCACAGCACTAGCCCAGGCTCTCATGGTTCTCTGCACTATTGCAACTGACTGGTTTTTTTGGTGTGGTTGTTTTTTTTTTTTTTTTTTAATAAAATAGGTTTTTTATTCGAAAAATGAGGAGGACTAAAGTTCCTGGTTTGCAATATAGTAATAAATAAAGAGGGGCCTCTAACATTCACTTGTCACTGCATTTTTGAATTAGAGACTGTAGGTGTTTCTTAATCTGACTCTTTTGATAAAGGCATTTTCTTCTATATATATCAGAAAACAGTAAGACAGCTTCTGGTATAAGTGTGCGTATAGTTTTGGTGCCTAATGTATTTGTGTGCGATGGTCAGTGGGCACAGCTTGCAGAAGTCCCTCTACGTGTGCATCGAAGAGTGTAAGTTACCCATGTTGCTCACATGAATCTTCCTGAATATGGGTTGGGATTAAGATACAGAGATGTTAGTCTAATCTCATATCAAAAAGTAATTTAAGAAACTGGTGAAATTAAATTATGAAGCGCTGGTACTGCTTTCTCCATCCTGTATGGAATTTTATCACTATAAACTAGACCAGCAAGTGGATTCTGAGGTAAATTAACGGTGGAGTTTTTGTTTGTTTTGGGGGTGTTTTGGGGGGAGGAGGGGCTGTTGGGATGGTTTTTTTGAGGGCTGACAGCTGAATTAAGTCAGCTTTATAAAAACTGTATGGAAGTAGTTGAGTTCTCTAGATTTATTTTGTTTGTCTCTCATAGTTCTTGTTTCAGTTTTTGCCTTTTGTCAGTAGTTTTACAACAGTTGATTTTTATTTTTTTTGTAAGGCAGGCAAGAGTTTTGTTTCAGAAACAGTGAAAACCTAGGTCATCCTTCATGCGGTTTAATGTCGACTCTTAGCAAACAGAAGCCCCAAGAGAGTCACTTCTTATTCTTCAGTGAGACAAGTCTTCTCCTTCTCAGTTTCTGCCTAGTTCTGGTAAAGTCATATAACAAAGTTGTCACCTAAGCAGATGGTAGAGGGTGGGCTCCCTTCACTTCATATGCACGAAGAGCTGGATCTTTAAAAGTGCCTGAAGGGTTGATTGAAAATCGGTTGGAGCAGACACATTGTGACTTTTGAAAATCCCATTAAGGATCTAATTGATTATTTAGGCACCCAAAAGATACGCAAATCCGAGACTCTGCATTGCCAGGGAAGTTTGGAAATCTCATCCTAAATGTACAAATTTATAGAGAATATTGTATGATAGATCTCTACAGGATGAACTCAGGGTAGGCTTTGGCAAGGTATTTTAGACAGGAGTAGCTTTTTTTTTAAAATGTGCTGTTATATACTGTTACAGACTTAAAATCCCATTAAAAATAATTTTTTATTATATTTGTCAGTGACTTTTTAGAAGAAACAGGTTTGATCAGCCTCACAGTAAGATACCAGGATTCAACAGAAAATGTGCATTCCAGTGTAGCATAGTAAGTTTATCTGCTCTTCTGGTGTGAACATATTTCAGATTTTATTTTTCATTGTCACATTTCTCACTTTCTTTGTTACGTGTGACCAGCCAGTAGTCATGCATATGATCACAGAATCACAGAATGGTAGGGATTGGAAGGGACCTCTCTTTATCTATTAACGTAATCAAGTAGATGACCCGGCAATAGGACGAGGGTTAACGGTTTTGAAAGAGGGGAGATTTAGATTAGCTATGGGGAAGAAATTCTTTCCTGTGAAGGGTGGTGAGGCCCCTGGCCCAGGTTGCCCAGAGAAGCTGTGGCTGCCCCATCCCTGGAGGGGTTCAAGGCCAGGTTGGACGGGGCTTGGAGTAACCTGGGCTGGTGGGAGGTGTCCCTGCCCAGGGCAGGGGGTGGCACTGAGTGAGCTTTAAGGTCCCTTCCCACCCAAACCATTCTATGACTCTATGGTAGAAGAGTGAAATAAATGAGGAAAAGGAAGAGAAGGAAAGAAATGACAAAGAAATTCTTCAGGGTGCTTGAAATGCACTGTAAAGGAGGTCTGAATATTGAGTTTAGATGGCTCACCTTTCCCCCAATATTTTGTCTGAACAGCAGAAGCCTAATACCGTACAATAACCTGTTTGAAAAGAACAGTTCTAACATAAGCATTAATACACACACAAGATTAAACCACTTGGTAGTGATCCATCAAAATACATGTGTATCTTTCAAACAGCAGTACATTCTTGGATGAATTAAGAAACATCTGGATTTAGTTGTTCAGGGTTAGCCAGAAAAGGCAGAAGTTTCACCTGTAAGATTTTTGTATTAAAAAAAAAAAAGGGCAAAAATAATAAAAACATGGCAGCTTCTGCATTGACTGCAAAAACAGGACGTCGGTTCAATGCTGATGCCGGCTGATATGATAATTGAGGATAACCCACTGTCGCCAGGGAGCAAGACTTTGCTTATTTGGCTGCAGAACTGCTGAGCAGAAAACATGTTCGTACTAGTTCTGCAGTGTTTAATGTTGGCTTAAATGTTTTAGATCTGTTTTATTATTACTTAGATTGTGCTTATCTGATTATCTAGTACCCCTGTGCCTTGAGGGAGTAGGAGATAATTGTTTAATAAAATAAGGCTATGGTTTTCAATAAGTGATTTCTGGTGCTTCTGTCTTTAACTGTCCGACATAAAAATCCTTTAAGGAAGCTTGATTTTCAGAAAGTGCTGAGCAAGAGTTAGAGTCAAAAAATAATATAAGCACCACGGTGTACCTTTCTGAACCTGAGTGCACCTTGCCCCTGGATTGGTGTCAATAATTCTGAGATAGACAATTACTCTTTCTGTGTAGTGCAAGGGAGACCCAGGCATCCCAGAGGAAGACAAGACTGTGTTCTGATTCCTGTCCTAAGGACTGAAATGGCATTTTATTCAATAACTATGAAATACAAGAGCTGACCTTGGAGGGGGACCACTTCAATTCTTGTCACTCTGAGTTCTGGGACCATTGGTCTGCAGAAATTTTTTTCTTCAGCTGGCTGAATTTATTTTCTGCACATAGTCAGACTCAATGAAAAAGTTAGAAAGTTATAGCCATGAACGGATGGTTTGATACATGTGTGTTGACTTTCCTGGGCAGAAGGAAGAATTAAACCTAGATTTTGAAATCTGATCGAGGAATCTAAGCTGTGCGCTCCTGCATCACATTAGGAGTGGGTACCAATGCAGTTTATGTGCGATCCAAAAACCATAGGTATATGTTGCAGATGTTCTGGGAATGCCTACTAAATTGAGTTCCTTAGAGCGGTGTTAATAAATTTCTTGTTTCTGACTGAGTTCAGGGGTGAGATAGATTACAAATTGCTAAATATTGTTAGGATAAAAATACTTTGGACCGTTCCTAGACATCGATCTTTTAGTGATATTTACAAGCAAGACCAAGGTTCTGTATACGACCAAGATGGTCCTTGAAAAGGGCACTTATTAAGATCTAGATTTTGGATCTAAATGCCTAAATCTTGTTCCTGTCCCATGACTTTCAAAGTAATTTTTATTGTCCTGATTCTAAACTTGTCAAAATACGTCCCTTTTCAAATGCAAAATAATTCGAAGTTGAAGCATATAAAAATGCATCTCACTTCTGGAAAATTTGGATTGGAAGTAACATGCTTCTGTTCAAAATAATGTAGCTGAAATAAATTATCAAAGTTGATTTGGAGCCCAATTTCAATGGAAAGCGAGCTTTTGCAACAGCTGTTGCCATGAGCTGAAAAAGGCCTAGTGCTGCCAACAATTAGGTGTTGACTAGTGAGATTTTAAAGAAACCTTGACAAGGTACAGAGTTCAACTGAGCCTACATAGTAAAAGGTAATGAAGAACATATTACAATCTGGCGTGAAAATGTATGTGCTGTACTGCAAAACTTTTAATCTCGGTAGTTGTCCTCTTGGAACCGACTGCAATGCTATAAAAGTATTCCTCGCCCTCCTGAAGGCAGACCTGGCAACTGCAACCCTTCCTTCTGCTGTCAGGGTGGACGTGGTTTGCTGTCGAGGCATTCAGGCTTCTCTGGCCTCCTTTGCTACTGTGGCTCAGTCCAGAACAGCTACACGTGAAAAAAATGGTTGATTCCATTTCTGGTGTTCACTTGTTGGTGTCTCTGTTGAGAAAGCCATTGAAGTACTAATTTCTGTTGCTACTTTTAGGCTAAGTTTGGCAAGTGACGTGTCTTCTGGTCCTGGTTCAGCTGAACATTTAAGAAAATAATTTAAATACGTGCTTAGCTTCAGATCGCATCTCTAAAGGATTCTGCAGTGTCACTGTATTGCTTTAGAAATCATTGTAATTCATAGAAAACTAAATCAGAGAAAATTGTAAATCATAGAAATCATTGTAATTGTTCTTCTCATACAATGACGCTTACTTTGGATGTGCACTATGAGTATATAGGTTTAATTATATTGATATAAAATCATACCATTAACAGAGAAAGTTAGAACAAAAAGACTGTAAACTATTCTTAAGTAGAGATCTTATGCCTTATTGTTTTATCTTTCCTTTTAAAAAAATTAAGGTTCACGCCCAAAAGCCTTTATCTGGAAACAGAAAATAATGCAAATAATATTACTTTTTACACAACGCTTCACTTGTTCAAAGAAATGCAAGAGGTTAAGAGGCTAAATCTTCAGTATAACAATGAGCAGATTCATTATTCATGTTTCAAGCCAATAAAACAGGAGATAGATTATTGGCATATACCCTTAGATTTTCACACCTTCTAGTGAAAGCCTAAGCAGAATATTATTAATTTAGTAATTTGTGCGTTTCAGTCATAAAAAACATATAAAGCTGTTGGCAATCATATTTATCATTCCCAGTGTTTATCAAAATAAATCCTGGTTTTGGGTAGTATTTGAATAACTCAGAGAACATAATGGAATTGCTGTATTACTTTTTTGTCTACTTTTGCTAGAGCGGTCCAACCAAACATGGTACCCGTGAAGTCTTTTGTTCTGTAAAGCCCAACCAACCACTATCAGCGTGCGCTCTATGCAGGAACACGCTCAATAATCAATAGTAGAAAATAAGGGTTCTTATTATTTCCCAGGCTAGCATCAGGCAGTCAAGTCTATGTTCAACACCATAGCAACCAGTGTCTCCATAAAACTTTGCCTTTGTGCTTTTTGTCTGAGGGTATTTTTTTCGCAGTGATGTGTCTTAGTAAGCTGATCGGTATCTCACTAGTAGTGGCAGTTTCCTCACACTCAATAAATACATAGCTTCTACTAAAATACGTATAGTAGAGGTCTTCCAGAAAAACAAATACGGTGCTGTAATTGGCTCCTTTCCAGTAATACATATTCTGTTATATAAATTACAAGGAATTGAGACAAATAAGCATTTTAATCCCAAAGGTAAGTCATGAAGTTTTGCAACCTCTTTCTCCTACATTTATAGAACACTATTTCAAGGACTGATTATTTGGCTGTTATCTAATTTCACTGCAGAACAGAAATCTGGCTGGAGCAATGCTTTCTGCTGGTTAATTATAAATTTATTAGGGAGTTTTGACCAAATGTCCCTCACTATTAGACCTTGCTGAATCTGAAGTTCAAGCTATTAGACTTCATTTAATGTAATGCATTGCCCTCTTTTTGTGTTCTGCATGTGCTTTTTTGTATTTATTTTTTTTTTATGTTCTCAGGTATGTTCAATTTTCCCTTTCTGGGTATTGTTTGCCAAAGAGGCTCTTTCAAGTTATAGAAATAGGACAAAGTAATTTTTAGAACAGCAAAATATGTAAGGAGGCAAGGTCCCTGGAGATGAAATAAATTTCCAACGCAACACAACAAAATAGCTTTCCTGTTCTGTTTGGGTGTTGCTGTTGAGTGAGTAGCTTGTTAACAGCACACAAACGCGTCAACAGTAGCAAGGCTGTGCACCGCTAGCGGAGGCGGCACCACAGAATAAAGGAAACCCATATTTGTATTTTGAGTTGGAGGAAAGGTTTACAGGCAAGCTTGTGGGCACACTCTGATGGATTTTCTTTTGGCCCGCATTCCTGCTGTAGGTAGATTTTAACACTTACGTGGTGCTTACAAAGATTGAACTCCACAACATGTGGGACTCGGCTGGGCTGGGGAGCATTCAGTGTGCTCCGACCTCGTGAAATGAGATCCAGAGTTAAGGGCCAGTCATGCTCAGGTGGTGCCTTTCAGTTTCTCTTAGAGTTTTGCTAAAACGGAGGGCTTGCACTCTACGTTAGAAAAATTCGGTCCAGACCTGGGGCTTATCTGAAGGTGTGGTAGCGTCCTGCGTGAGCACGAAAGCCTGCCCTGGGTGTGCAAGCTCTTCCTTACACCAGCAGGGCCAGAAGAGGACTGTGACTACAGTTCCCCCTTGCAGCAGGGTGCTGCCTGTTCACCTGCCAAATCACTGTAGGTTTTTTTTTTACTGATTTCAGCAGGAACTAAAGCAAGGCGGGTGACCATTGTTATAAAGTGGTGTTAAAGGAAAGCTGCCATGCTCAGATCAGCTCCTGAAAAGTAAGGGGAAAAGAACTTTGCTAAATTTCAGAGAAGAAATCTGCACTCTGAAAAGTAAACTGCTGCAGCCATTCAAAATGTATCAAGCAAGACAAAAATGTAACTATTAAAGTTAACTTATGTCCTTTTAATTAAAAGGAGCGATTTGATCCATTTCAGAACCTCTGTGTTTCAACAGTACGACTCCTCAATTCTCATATTTCTCAAGGAGGCCTAAGAAAAGGATGTAACAGTATTTTATTGCAGACTTGTAAACTTGCGGAGTCAGATGAGTAATGTTTGTCTATATACCTAGAAAATATAAATAAAGCAATTATATCATGTTTGGGGTTCTTTCTTCCTTGGCTAAGCCTTCCTAATTGCTAAGCCTTTGCCTTGCTTTTGACAGAAGGAGGAGGAAAAGAACAGAGGAAGGGAAAGAATTGCACCCTTGAACTTCCCAGTTTTGTCCATGCCGCTTCAGAGATCGGTTTCCTTTTACACGCTCAATTTATTGTGCACTAGACCAAAAGTGCGAGCTGTCAGGCTCCTGTGGTGATAAACCTCGATCTAATCCTGCTCCTACTGCCCTCAGTGGCAAACCTCGTGTTGCTTTCCGTAGGAGCAGGACCTATGTACCATGCTCCTTGATTCAGCCAGTCTTACCTGGCCGAGCTCAAAGCAGCCTCTGATGTGAGTGATGGCAGGAAGATTTAATCCTTAATCCTGCTGCTTCTTCTCACTGGGAATTTAAAAAGTGTAACAATTAAAATTATCTGAAACCAACAATATCAAGTGATTTCACATGATTTAATAACTCAGGAGTAACTCTGCAAACTGCCCCTTGCTAGAGAAACCCTGATTTACAGCTTCTTCTAAACTGGGGGATTGCTCTTTGTTTTGCAGAGCGCTCCGATTGCGCTCCGTAAGTTCTGAGTGTGAAGATAAATTATACAGAGACGGATTTAATTTATATTTTCTCTCTAAATTTATAAATACTGAAGAAGAAATGTTTACATTTTCACAGAAATAGCAGTAGCATGTGCTTCAGCACTGCATTTTCCAAGTGTCAAGCACCATTTGGAAAGAGGGCACAAATCAATGTTCACAATTTGGAGAGACCTTCATTTTATTGAAGATAAGTAGTAATTGAACAAAATGGCACATATTGACAGCTTCATGCTGGCATATTTCTTTTCAGAGACAAATGCACTTTATAGAGGAAGTGTCCTCACATGTCAATGTCTTATAAAATGTGTTACTTTTAGTGAAATAATGGGTCAAGGAAAAAAAATCATTGTCATAAATGATGGTAGGCACTTTTTACTGAAATACTGGTAGTTTTACATTCTTGACATGAATAATTGTATGTGTCATATGTGAAGCTACCTAGAAATAAAATAGAGGTCATAAAATGTAAAGACATGATAGGATGCATTTATAACAGCATAAACCAAACTGGCATTTTAATGTCTTAAGTCAGCCCACTTGCTATACTTGCCCATTGATCTTGGCTGGAAAAGTTCTATGCCTAATTTAAACAGATTTTGGAGATAAAGCCATAAAATGGGAAAGGGATAGGATTTGTTTTTGTTAAAAGTATTCTCCTTTGCACTGTTACAATTACATCACTATAGCAGGATTGGAGGCTGGTTGAGATGTTGTGTCCACCTTCACAGCAGGTGACCTTCTGCTGTAATTTGCCTTGCCGTTTTACCGGCTAGTGATTGCAGGTCACACAGAAGAACTTCATTCAATAGACATGCCAAAGGGTTTAGTTTAGTGTTCGTTCTGTGGGACGATTTGAGAGAGGAGTTGTTGGGAAAGATAGTAGAGTTTGAGAGTGTTCGTGCATTTAATAAATTCCTTTGGAAGGCATGTAAGAAGATGCTTGGTGGAGGCACCGACTCAAAAGTACATGCTTAAAATCTCATTAATTTCAATTGGCTGTATAGGTGCTTTTAGTGACCATGCTTGAAATGAGATTTCATATGGCATGGCAATAAAATAAATAATTATGACTATGACTACCTAACCAATCATTGAAATGATATCAACCCCCCCCACCCCCCCCATTTTTCCAACTGGAGCTTAACATAGAAACCACATGCTTTAAAAAGAAAATATCAAGAAAGGAGGCAGAGATTGTCCTGTTTTCATAGGATTGCTAGTAAGGATGTGTTGCGTGTTGGGTGGGTTTTTTTAAACGCTTTTCAATAGCAAAATAATTGTCAACATGTAATCTCACCTGTTGCTCTGGTTTGCTGTGTGTCTTTGGAAATGAGTACTAAGCTGGTGTGGAGCACCAGGCAATTTAAAAATATTCCTATCAGGGCATGCCGGCTTGTTGTCCTGAGTTTTAACTCCTTCTGTGCACACAGGAAAGTATACAGGGTAAAAGAAATCTACCCAGTATCTGTATTTTCTTTCCTCAGTTATTGTACGGTTGATGAAATATGTAACTAGCGCGTTACTTGGCTGCTGTGCTACGTTGGTGTAGAGACAGCAGCCTGTTAATACTCAGTGAAGTCTTCTGTAAGTGGAAACGTTTCATATCTTCTGTTTTCAATGCAGTTTTACTAAAAGCCCTTTTGAATTTGAATGAACTGTTCTGGAATGCGATTCTTAAAAGAGAAGTCTCTAAAAATTGAGGAAGGAAAATTTTCCCATCACTGTTGAGCTAGTGATACAGATAATAGTATGATTAATTTAAATGCCAACATTCATGGTATTGGTGTGCTCCTTGTAACTGTAACAGTCTGTCCATGTTTGTTTGAACCTGTTAAGAAAAACTGAAACCTGGTGAGGTAGAATAAAGCCTGATTTATTGATTGACATCATTACCTTACCTGCACTTAAGGGAAGGGAAATTGACTTTGTAGAGGAAAAGAGAACACTGAGGATAATTAGTCATGAGTCAAGAAAATGTGTTAACTGATGTTTTACGTTGAAAAAGTAGTAATAACATGGGTAAAGGCTGAAGGCTGGAATTGGTGTCTGAGATGAGGTTCAGAACGCAGTCTGCAAAATACTGAACTACTGAGCAGGATTTCTACAATGGCATCATTTATTCAGGACCTCTTTCTCTGTCTCCGGATGCAAGCAGCAAGAGTACTGCAAATGCCTAACCTGCCAGATGAACTAAAATGTTCAGAGATGGTGAAGCTTATATCCATGAGGCTATGTGTTCATAATGAGAACAAAACATTAGATGATGAATGTTACTGCAGATTTATTCTAACGTAGACAAACTTGAACCATTGGACAGAACTATGAGTGCCCATGAAAAGCAGGGTGATGCTCTACCCTTCGTATTAACTCTTTTTTGGGGAAAAAGAACATCTAAATAAAACGTTCCCCTTTGCAACCAAAAGATAGCCTGTATACAAGACAGTCTTGCTGAAATTATATCTCAGCTGGAAGGAAAGATGAGTTTATTTTGTGTAGCAGTTGGAGGTTCTTAGAAATATCAGTCAGTCAGTTACCAGAGTGGTAAATTAAATCTTGAGAGCCAGAGCTCACTCGTCAGTACACAATGATATGGAAGTGGCAAGGAGAGAGACAGACCATGGCATCAGGTCTGGGTGTTTATGTTCGTGATGGAAAAGTACAAATCATTTCCTTCCCTTCTGCTGCTGTCATGGTCCATCACTTTAGTCCATTTTCACCTTGCTAAGGGATTCTGAATGGGCTTTCCTGCTTTGGCACCTAATTAATCTCTCACAAGCCTGTTCTTGCAGCCTGTCTGCCTGGGATGGTCTATATCTTATGTCAGTGACTCACAAACAGAATATTCTTTTTTCCTTTACTTTCCTTCCTTTTACTGTGTTTTTTCACCCCAAGCCCCCTCAAGCAGGTTGAAAATGTTGTTCTCCCCCTGCCTTTGAAAAGGACATATATACATCCTGTTATTACAGAAAAATACCCCTGTCCAGGAAAAAATTCCACTTTTCTGCTAGTGGAACACTGTCACACTGCGGTACGTAAAGTTGTCTGTGTTTTCAAAACTAGTAAGTGCCCACAAAAATACAGAGCGGGATTTTGCTTGTCAGAAACTGTTCAGCCACTCAAAGTTCCTACAGTGTAACAGGCAAGCAGGAAATCATTGGTCACTCTTTAAAAATGGCATACCTCTACACAAATAAAAGTATGTGATCTGAGATGAAAAAGGCCTGTTCTGTGGTGTAAAACATTACCATGAGACTACAAAACAAAAAATTATTTTATTGAAGTTATTTTACTGTCATATATCAAGTGATCATGAATATCAGAGATCTTGCGCACCAAGCTCTAACAGCCACAATAGTTTATGACTGGTTTAAAAGGAGTCCTTGTGATAACATAACACATGTAGTCTATATAACAGATAATACTGAATGGTATAATATGTTATCTGTAATAGAAAAACATAGATTCTGTAAAATGATACTGGTGGAATCTAATATTCCTTTGAAATACATTTCCTGGATAATATTTTCTACTCAGAAGCAACTTATCTCCCTTCTACTATCCCTTCTGAGGGGACAGGCTTGGTGTTCATTCAGCGCAGCATATGCATTTCAGTCTGGGAAATGGAAAATCATTAAAACACGTCACTTTGTTAGATCAGTGATCAAGGGTAGTGTCCATCAAACCCCTCTAGCTCTGCTGGCTTCTATCGGATCTGCAGATACTGATCTGTGCTGTTGATACAAAACCTGCAAGAGCTCTGAGAGTCTTCTCGTGACATGCAGGCAGGAGGAAAAGAAAGAAAAAAATCACATCTTTAATTCCCCCTGCTGACAGCTTCCTTAATAAATATTGTAAGAAATTTCTCAGTTAAGAGCCACACGGTAATCTAATTTGCAAGCCCCAATGATATATTCAGCAGCCAGCTCAGGGGAGGTGTGTTTCTACTGTCAGAATCACATGAGCAGGGAATAAAATTCTGAGCTGTCACTGAAAGCTGTAATAATTTATGTTGAGTTGTTGGCTTTTATTTTTTCACACTACTTTTGACTCAGCTGAACAAAGAGGCTAGAACTGCTACTGACTTTACATTGATTAGGTTTTTCCATGGTATGCTCACCTACCTGAATGTTTCACAGGGTATAACAACACAAACACTGCAAATGGATGAAGTCTCGCGTGTATCTAAAGAAATCATAGACTGAAAGCCGTATCAGCATGGGTGACTCTTGTCTACAGCCATAATGAGTGGTGAATGCTCCTTCATTTCAATTGCCTCCCCTCTTGACATGCTTGCGTGGGAGTTAAGCCTTTGCCATTCTGTTCCATTTGAGTAATCCCAGATTTGTTTGTTACCTTCTGTGTGGTCCTGGTGAGGCATCCGTGGGCTCTTCCTCCTCGTCTCCTGGACTCCAGTTTAAGCAACGTGATTCTCTGGTGTGCATGCAGAAAACAAAACAAAAGCCAAAAAGCTTTTGTAAGATCATAGCTATATAGCCAACTTCAGGCTGTTTTGTGAGAGAACTGATTCTCTACAGCAGTGTCACAGTGGTTGTGTCTCTATTCCTTACGATGGGAAAAGCTTCCGTCTTGTGTTCCATTCCGTATCAGGTTGATACCCTGAACTGAGAAGGATCAATAGTGTTGTCTCAGAAATTAACTCATTAAAAGATAAGAAAATAAAACAAATATCTTTAAGGTATTACTTCATAGCTGATCAGCTGGGAGAAGGCGGGATAGTTGGAAGTCTTCAGCATTGAAAGCACTTCCAGAACCATGTCACAGAGTGATTCCATCTGAGCTTTGGTCAGTTCATGGTAAAGACCTTGATGCCTGGGCTTCACCTCTGTTTCCTCACATCTGCTTTAAGAACTTACAGCTTATAATGGCTAGGGGCTAGTAAGAGACCTTCTTCAGGGAAAAGGCCTCTTGGGTGTCCACAGTGACAAGAATTCACCTGCAGTGAAGAACTTCCAGACATCACTTAGTTTCTATAAGTCTTTCTGCAGACCTTGAGAAGAATGTCAGGCTGCCAGCACTCTCTGACTTTCTTCAAGGTGCACGTTGGCATGGTGCTATAGATCTCTTAGAGCCTTTGTAAGCAAGAAGGAAATGGTGCTGTCCCTATCCTACCTTTTCATCCGTGTTCCTTTTAAATTCTACGTCAACAAGGCTTTTGAGGATGCACCCAGGAAACAAAGTGGTGCTTTCATTACTGCTCCTTACAATTCAGTCTTTTAAAACCCTCTTCTCCATTTCTTTTTGCCTTCCCGCTATGGCCTTCATTACTGGGAAGCAAACACCAACTGGTTTGTTGTTTGTTTTCTTTTTTTTTTTCTTTTCTCCATGGTGTGGTGCTTGAGTGATGAATAGCTGTCAATGTTCATTTTTTCTAAAGAGTAGCTAGAAAAGATACATGAAACACGCTACTAATTTACCTAAACTTTTATCTTGTTCTTATTACCTGAATGGCAAGTGCCATATTTCTGTGATTTTCTTTTGTAGTGCAAGATGCAGATATACGATGTGTGGCCATAAAGATGCAGTCAATAGCATTGAGTTTCTTCCGTTCTCCAACACTGTTCTCACTAGCTCTGCTGACAAGACTTTATCTCTCGGAATGGTAAGCAGTCTTTTTCTTGGTCTTTCTTGAATTCAAGCAAAGTGGTGGCATGTATGGGGTGAGAAAAACCAGTGTAAAATCAAAATAGAAAGTAAGGGTGATGTGGCAGTAGAATATTCACTAACATAGCTATTATCTTCTGACCAAAAATGTCACCATATAATATTTCCTTGATATCTGAAATGACTAAATCCTCGTGGTATGACAAATGGACATGCACCAGATCACTGACTAACAGGTAGACTTAATTAGCTGGTGGCTTTAGCAACTGATGGTCTGCGGCTGGAAGACTGCATTGCTGCACACTGTGCTGTGTCAGTTCAATAGATAGAGCAACTCAAGGTCAGTTTTGTTGGGCTTTTCTAAGTGCTGGCATGTGCTTTAAGTTACATACAAAAGGAATGGGGGAAAACACCACAGGAGAAACACAGGCTGCATAGAAGTCCAGTACATTTATTCTTCCCCCAGCCCCAGAACTCACTGCTGATTTCTCATGGAATGCATATTATTTTCTCCTTAACATATCGCTGTAGGTAGCATCAGAAACCCTGCATTTCTTCCGTTATTCTTTTCTACCTTCATTCTTTCGTATAGGTATAAATGGATTTAGTACATTGGAGAATGTATTTGTCCCTGCTGCTTTGCAGACCAAATATGTAAATCCTGATCAAGTAGAATGCGAGAACAATGCAAGAGGATTTTCTTTTTCTTTCATCAGAAAATTCAGCAATTATCGCTGCTGTTGCGGTATTTCTCATGGAGCAACTTGTGAAAATCTCAAGTTGCTACTTCAGTTGGTATTATGGTCACTTTGCATTTCTCAAACAGCGTAAAGGTACAAGATTCCAGCCCAGATTAGACAAGGTTCTATTCATGAAAGGGATTTGAGAGGAAGGAGGCAAAGAGCTGTTGCTTTGTATTGATAGGTATTGTCACCAGAGCTACACAAACACAGGATAAGAAAAACTGATGTGAAAATGACAGTGGAATATTTGAGATGCTCATTAGACAGTTTCTATTTATGGATCATAGACACAGGCTGAATAGAAGGTCATTTAATAATAATCCCGGGCATAAAGCAAAACAAGTTTAAATGAAGCCAGTCAAGACTCGTTATTCTTAAATGTGTTGGTTTGTAAGAATATTTGATATCCAAATATGAATAATTCAAAAAGAGAAACAAATATTGAAATACAAACAAAAGTGAAAAAGTCAATGGAAAAATAGGTTTCTGCTTTGTTTTGTTTTCACTAAATCCTGCAAGGAACTTCCTCTTGCAAATGTCTCAGTAATCTCCTGTTCATAGGAAATGAGCAGAATTATAAAAGAGTTTTTCTTTGATAAACTGATGGAAAAAGCCTACTCAGTTTTTGTACACCAGCACTGTTTTTCAGCTTGTGGTATTTTTGCTAAGATAGGAAAGACCTTTTATAAAAAAAAAAAAAAAAAAAAAAAGCATTTTATATGTCATTTGGTTGTGCATTTATTCTGTTGAATTGTTTCCCTATTCAGTGGGAAATCTTGCAGATTTCAGATATGTGCTCACTTTGAAGCATCACTTCAAGTGCTGAAATCACTGTAAAGATGCTATCTCCCTCTTAATACCGAATGATATTAAATGTTCCCTCCAGAAAGAAGATGAATGATTTTCTCCCATTAATTTGGAACAGAATGTTTTCTCACCTCTGTAAGATCAATTAGCATTAAGGAGTACATTTAAGATAATTTTAATGAAACATGAAAATCATACTCCAGTTTGTTTTCTCATAAATTAGATTCATATTATTAATCACATCTTGCTATTCAATCATTAACTTTAGTCAGCTCTTTATTATTAAAGATAATGGATGCAGAGAACTGTAAGTCAAAGCAGTGCAAGTTGAATGGACAATGAGCTCTGGATTTGGGGCAGAATGGAACATAAATCTTTGTAATTACTAAGCTGAAGCTATAATGCAGCCTTCAGACTTTTGAAACACATGACATTACTTTTTTCTCCCCCCCCGCCCTCCCCCGCCCTTCTTCTTTTTGGCGTAACATAGGGTCAGATCTAGTGATTCAAAAGGTCTACAGCACATTGACTGTCATTTTAAAACTAAGACATTTGTTGCCTATAGGGAAATGAGAACACAGAAGGATGAATGGTATTTAGATGATTATGGCTCTTTCAAAACATTCTAGGAGAAAATATGGAGTTGGTGTTGGATTTGGATGGGAACCATCCTCATGCCATGCTGGACTCCCGGTAGATAAGATGTATGAGACTGAGGCTGCAATTCATCGGTAGGAATTTCTTGCCAGTAAAGCTGATGGCTCTCGTGCCAAGATAAACTGCAGAATTTATTTCTCTTTGTGCCAGTTTCATAGAAAGACAAGCATATTCTGGCTTTTACTAGAATATTTTCTCGCTGACACATCAGAGTGAGTATCTCTACTCATGAATTGCAAAGTGTGTCCAATGATAAATGTGAGAGGTGCAAAAGAACCTAAGACCCCAAGAGCACAAGTTCACCTGCCTGGGTTAATTCTCAAGATAAGCGGTCTGCCACTCATCTGCAACCCCCACGTTCTGAGGAGTAATTTCTTGGGGCTAGTCAGATTTGTCTGGATAACATTTGAGCCAAGCTGAATCTTTGCTCTTTCTCAGATAAAATGCCAAATATTTATACACTTAAATAATTAAATAGAGGAAAAAAGTACTCACATTTTTCATTCTACATGTTTGAAATTTATTGATTTAGTAACTATATCGTCTGCTTTCTGATTTTTGAAATGTCAGGTTCTATAACTGGACATTTCGTTTTTCAAAAAGTTGTGCAGTGACTGTCATTCGGAAGTCGGCATTGAGTAGCAATGCCCTAAGGAATGTGTCCGACAAAGACTGGGGAAGACTTCTGTGTGCATGTAACTGGACAGTCCCATTCCCATCAGTGATACTATTCTTGTGAATAAAGTTCAGCACACACGTGGCTCTGTAAAAAGTTAGATTCATACAATGCTCTATTTTTCTATTTGATTTGGTGAAATATTAAGTATTTGAGATATTGTTTGATAATTGTTGTCCGCTTTGGTCTTTACTGATCACTGATATTCAAGTGCTTGTAGTTTAATTTTTTAATTATCCAGGATATATTCCTGACTTTATGCAATGTCGCCTAGTGATTTAAGATGAGCCCTGGTTTTCTGCATTCCTTTTGTAGATGACTGCTGGCATATAACACAAGTGAAAGGATGCCATTCCCACACCCCCGATATCCCTGACATCCAGACTGGAAGGCATCAGGCATGTCAGCTTTTTACTGTTTGGGTCAAAGATGGCTTAAATAGGCTAAGACAGCACAGCCGAATAGTGACCAGGTGCAAGTTCTAGCTCTGTGCATCAAATTTTATCCTTGACAGTAATTTGTGGGCTGTACAGCACAATCAAAAGTTAGAAGCTCTGAGGTATTGTGGTCTTTGATGAATAATGCAGGCACCAATCTCAGAGGAAAAAAGAAAAACAGAATGAGATTGTCCAAAATTCTGCCTTAACAGCAGCAAATAGATAACTCATTCTCATTGAGCCAGAACCTGGCTGTGGCCATCATATTCCTCAAAGACTGCCCTAAGGTTTCCGCCTACCCCAAAGCGGTGGAGGGGAGTGGGAATCCAGGCAGAGCCTCCTCCTACGCTCATGCAGACGTATCTCTTCATGCGTGTGAAGAAATTGGTTCTCTCTTAGCCCCTGGAAATGGTTCATGAGTGTGGTACAGCCACATTTTATACAGTAGGGCAGGCTGGACCTCTAGTGCCACATTACACTGAGAGAAAGACATCAGGAAGAAGCAGTCAGTGGAAAGAATGAGAGGCAACTGGGTGTTCCTTTAGGGCAGGGTTTTTTTCTTTAAACGTGGCATTGGATAAAAACGAGTCTTATGTACAGCCCACTCTAAAGCGTTATTTCCTGATAAATGGAGGCTTCTGTACTCATGGTGTCTGCTTATCATTTTCTGCTAACGGCTTTTGAATGTTAGCCAAGGTTTGGCAGAGTTTAAGTTTCCATGCAATCAGGTGTCTGGGCAACAGCAGGGAAACCCAAACGAGTGCCCCATGTGGTAGGAGAAGTGGCAGTGGGTGCCCAGCCCTCCTGTCAGGCACCACTTTTCCTGTGGTCCACAGCAACCCCACCACCCTTGTTCTACAGAACGGTTACAGGTGGTGGGGGTAAGATACCGCCTGGGACTTTTCTTACTCGGCTTTTCATGGTCTGCCCCACAGACTTTTAGATCCTGAAATGATCTGTCTGTGAGTTCAAAGAAATAGCAGAGTAAATCCCCAAGAATTTGGGGCAGTGTAGTTTGCATTTTTGCACTCTTGCATTTACGGCATACAGACCATTTAAGGACAGTGGCTATTTAAAAGGGCTTTTCACACTGTGTCCTACCAGAGAAAAAATACTTAGGAACACCAGATTTTCATCTCTCTGCTAAGGTTGCCAGCTGGGTTGCGGCATTTTAATGACGAGGACTTAGCTGTTTATGTGTTTCATACAGATGTAAAATAATTACAACGATGCTGACCTAAGCTCCAGTCTTGCAGTTTTTTCCTTCACAGTACAGACCATCGTTCCCCGCTGTGTGATGTCTATGGCATGGGACAACCCTACTGTGGTTCCGGTGACAACTGGATTGTACCGGAAAGTGGGTGGAATTGTTCCAAAATAGTAATTTCCTTGGATAACCTTTTTTCCTTCTAATGAAATTATCTTTTAGGCCACCTATTTTTCAGTGTTGATTTTGTCAGAATTTAGTAATTTTCAAATTAATAATTCCCTAAGATAACCTGTTCTCTTTTTGTTTCTTCCAGTGAAATGTGAATTATCTTTTAGACTACTTGTTTTTCAACGTGGATTTTGTCAGAACTTTTTTGTCGGTAGTTTTAGAGTATGTGGGAACTCCCAGGTCTTTGCAGGGATGCTGCTTATCTGCGGTGGGGGCTTTTATGCCCAAGTTCATTTGGAGTGGGCATTCACGAGGCGAACTCAGGAAAACTGTCAGAGTGTTAAAGGATCAGGCATACGAGACAGGCTCAGAGCAGCCAAAGGGAGTTATTTGAAAGCTGATCTCTGGTTGTCTTCACATTTTTTGGCCCAGTCCAGTTGATTTATCCCTGAGTAAACACCGTAGACACAAAATTATCAGTCAGAATATCCTCAGGGTATTGGATTTGTCAGTTTTATTTGAAACCTTTTGAACTTCTGAGGAATGAATTCGAGAGCTGAATGGATAGACAGGATGGGTCATTTAAAAAACTCTTTGACAGGCAGTTTATGGTTCAAGTCAATCCTCTTCAAAAGTAGGTCAAAGATTGAAGTTGTCAGTATTGGAGGATAAAAGTTCTTCCATGCAAACTTTGAATCTTTTAGTGTAGTTGAATTATTCTTCTGCAAATAAGGGACATGCAAGGTTAAGTCCAGTTTCTGGCATGAAGTGTAACAAATTATGTGTTCCTGATTCTGTTCTATGTATTTGTAAGTAATGGGTTCATATTTTAAAACTCCCTGTCTTAATGTGAAAAGGAATTTATATGTCACAGTAAAATATGAAATCAAGAACAAATAGCTATGAATAAGGATTATGTTTTCTCCAAGAAGTAATATGGCGAAAGACAAAAGTAAAACTTGAAGAGGTTTATGTTAAATCTGTTTGGGACATTTTCCTAGAGACTCAGTGCCAATGTTTTCAAAAACAAAAATATGGCTGAGAAAAGATGTCTTAATTTCTTTTTAGTACTGAAAAATAATTGTGAAAAAAGCTGATATGATCACTGTCATTTTTAAAAATGCAACATTGTGACTTTCCTCCAAAACAACTTCTGTGGCAAAATGTGGATTAAAATAAAATATTTCAAATAATGAGCATATAACTCTGCAGTTTGGATCAGTTGACCCAGATGCAAGCAAGAAAGTATCCTATGTTCTTGTTTTGCTGTGTGTGGTTTTTTTGTTCCCAGGAGACAGGAAAACCATTGCCCTTCTAACCGTGTTTGACTGCTGTCCCGAGAACAACCCTCAGACTGGAACTACGACTCCATCTCTTATTTGGCCTGTCATTACTGACTTGTCCCTCCTTTTTCCTGCCTTCCTGACTTTGCTCCCAAATCAAACCATTAAATCCAAAGTTTAATAAACTGTATAATCAGTTGATCTCATGGGCTTTTTTCCCTGTTAAACTAGGTTTAAATTAGACTCTAAACATTTTAGATCGGACAAGTTACCTTGTTCTGCAAATTAGTGGCTCTTAAGAGGTTATAATTATTGTTTTATTGAGCTGTTCCTGTTCATTGACATGTCTAGGCCCGTCCACCAGACGGTCAGAGTCCTTTTGGCAGAGGGAAGGCAGCCCCTTGTAACACCTTGTCTTTCTCTGCCTTGTCTGCAACGTAGAAAAGCTGCATTCTTACTTCATTTCAAGGAGAAGTCTTTTAGAAGACAAGACAGTTATGTATGTTAAAGCTTAATATCCAGCTTGATTCCTAATTCACGTGAAATGTATAAGTGGCTTTATATTGGCAGTGATGTAGTTCTTTAGTTAGATTAAAGTGACACCTTTTCATCATGGTGTTCACAGTCATTTAACCTGCTACTAGAGAAGGGAGCAACAGGGTTCTCTGCAGCCTGTTGCTTCTGTTCCTGTATAGTCGTGGTTTCCCCAGGGGCTCTGCGTGAGCTTCCTCCTGTAGCTAGAAGTGCCATTGCGTCCTTCAGGCAAAGCTTCTGCAGCGCAGCCTGGCCTGGTATTAACTTGCTGTGTGTCTTAGAATGAGTCTTGGCTCCCTTCTTGTATTATTGCCTTTTCCGTGGTCGGAGCAGTCCTCTGATCCTTCCCTAGCAAGCTATAGGTGTACCTGCCTTTGAACTCCTCTTTGCTGCCAAGCTCGTAAACCTCCCAGCGTGCTGGATTGCCCACCTCGCTCCTAGCAGGTCACTGCAGCCCCCTTCCCCTCTGCAAGTTTTTGTGCCTTTCACTAAAGCTTCTTTTCTGGTTCCAGGACCTCATTCATCCAGGTGCCGTGTTTCCCTCACATTCCCCAGGATGGTTCCCCCCTAATCTAATGACAGGTGGTAGAATCACAGAATGGTTTGGGTGGGAAGGGACCTTAGAGATCATCTAGTTCCACCCCCTGCCCTGGGCAGGGACACCTCCCACCAGACCAGGTTGCTCCAAGCCCCGTCCAACCCGGTCTTGGTGGGGAGGTGTTTTGTCCCCGTGTGTCACAGTGCACCAGTTTCTATTTACTCGTGCGTTACCAGCTGGCGGGTTGTTTCTGGGGAAGGCATTTTGGAGCGATGCAGTCATGTGAAACGCGGGCCTGTAATTACAAATGAGGGACGTCCGTGTTCCAGGCAGCAGGCCACGCAATTCACAGCTCCACTGACAGCTCCCTGTGACGTATCCCTGATGCCGAAGTGTTGTAAACTTGTGAGGGCAGGCAGAGGGGCAACAGTGGAGTGCAGGAGGGTATTAATTCCCCACTGATTGAATCAGATTTCATCAGCTGTAAAATTAGAGTGGATCAGTTTTCAGTTGCTGCTGGTTATCTTAGAATATTAGTAGTAATTAGAGACCTATAAATAGATCAATTTAAAATACGTGAAGTTCTAGCCAGGGGAAAAGTCTGGCTATAGATTTCAGTAAACACTTAGATAGCGTGGCTCCTGGCGCGCCGTGCAGGGAGTGGGTTGTGTCGGAGTGTGCAGTGTAATGGCATTTGGCTGCGTCGCTGATTATTTAGAAATGAAGTCAGAGAAGCAGGCTGTATTCCTGTCTGGGCAGTAGATAGATTGACCTGAATCTGAACCTCTTACCAGCTGCCTGTGTATATCTATAATGTGCGTGCATGATATATTGCAGTAAGTATTAATTTAATTTTTATGTCACCAATGTCACTTTGAAACAAAATGGGAGTAAAGTTCTTTCAAAGGCTTTGGGAAAGGCCTGACTACAGAATAACATTTGGATTGACTTCTTGGTCCTAAAACTCTAATTAAATTATTGATTATGAAGCTGGCTGCTTTCTTAATAGTTCCTAATGTAACAATTAAAGCAAAGAAAGTAATTAAAAATGAAAAGATTGGTCCACAAGTACAATCTTCAAAAGGTCATTTTCAACCTAATCGCTTTTTTGAAAGAGGCCAGTATAAAACAAATGAGTCATTAGTAAAAAAGCAATTTAGTGTTTGTATGTGTAATAATGTTCCTACCAGATTACTACTGGCCACACAGTACCTAAATGATTAAAAATAATAGCTAAATTTACTTAGTTGGTATTATATTAACGCCTCTCTTCCCAGCCCAGGCTTCCATTGTGTGAGGGGCAGTAGAAGGTACCCGGCCTGGGGAAATTCTGAGAGGTCAGAAGTTGATTCATGGATGTTTATAGGTGTGAAAGGTAGCAGTGAGGAAAGCACAAAGGTCTTTCCCAGAAAACTTTCAAAAGACCACTTAGCACTGTTGCCTTTGTCAGAGCAGAAGTGAGAGGTGACATGGAGGACAGAAGATAGAAGAACTGCTAGAAAGTTTGGGATCTACAAGCAAAAAATAGTCCCTCGTAAGCAAGGTACGCAGCCAGGCACTGCCTGCCTTCCCCTGAATGGAGAACTACTGAGTTTCATACTGATTGTATTCTGTGCTGCGGGCTTTTCACAAGGTGCTCATAATGTTACATGAAGTAAAATCAGTCATCTCTGAGTTTTAGCTATCGTGTCCTGACAAGCCAGAGAAGGAATCACATTTGAGATGAAAGCTCTATTACAAATACTTTACCCTGTGCCACAGATCTTTCAGTATAAAACGTCTAGGTTACATATCACTGCAAAAGTAGCTAATTGGTGCAATAGTTCATCGGTATGAAGACAGCCTGTTCTGGAGCCTGTTATAAATGTAGTTTAGTATCACCATACGGCTTGCACGTGCAAGCTAATTGGAAACTAAGCCAAATTTTGAAGCATGGACATGGAAATTTGCTAAGCAAAGGCCTGCCGTAGTCAGCACCTCCTGTTCCTGTAGAACATGTGTATTCCTGTGCACAGGGAAATTCATTAAACCATGGGAGACAGAATTCAGATAAGCATGTACATCAAAGATATATCTCTCAGGCGTATCTTGGAGTCGTCTAATATTGTGAGCTTTATAGACATTTGGGGAACTGAGCTCCCATGAATAGTTACTGTGCACAGCAACTGTAAACGCTGTCTCTAGGTAGTAATTGTCGTGCTTGCGACTGTTAGATTCTGCTTCAACACATTTGCTCAGAACCAAACCCTATTCTTGATGAGGCAGTGGCGGGAAAAAAATTACTATGCTGTTCAGGTTGTGTGAGAAATAGATAAATCTGTTAGTCTGTTAAGTTAAAGGCATTGCATCTTAAAGGCTGTTTTTCCTTTCCACCGTTAATCGTGGAATCGTCTTTCCTCACATATTAATTGAGGAAAGCAGATTATAGACATGAACTTTTCATGAAAGGTCCTTCTGGTGGATCAGCACGCCTGCCTCTCCCCCTGCATGCCTACAGTGCTCTGCCATGTTATGCTGAAGAAAAGGAGTGGGTAGGTTGTTATCTTTCCTTTTATCTGGCTTCCCCGTGAGCCGTTTCTATGTGCTACTAAGTACAGAACTGCCGTTCTGTCAGGTTGGAGTAAGGCATCTGGACATACTTGTCTACACAAAATATGCTATGATGTCTTTTTACTTTTTAAATTCAAAGATTACACTAGACTCTGTAATCCGGGTATGAGCTGCTATATATCAAACCACACATTCCACTATCCCTTCCCCAGATGTAGCTGTAAGAACTTTCAGAAGTCTGATGACATGGTGATTGTGGCTACGCATTCTCAAAAAGATCTATTAAAAACCAAGTAAACCCCAAACCTTACAAATCAATTTCCTTTCTACTAACAAAAACATTGTAAGATGAGTAATATATTTTCAATAAATAGCTTTCCAGTTGGTAAATACTGAACTAAAATGTTGGTGGTGAATCAGTCTGTTTCTTTGTATAGATTAGTCCCTTCTAACCCCTACTGCTTGTGTGTAAATTTATTCCCCTTCTGGTTCCCCGCAGCCTCAGTGGGTGACGTCTTTAGACTTCCCACCCTCACGTCCTTTTCATAATAGCAAAAGAGATATTGTCTGGGAAACGGCTTGAACTGAAAAGCAGGGAGACCTTTGGGATGACTTCAGCTGTGTGTTCAAAAAACTGGAATTTCAGATCTTGCAAGCTATTTACTTAAAATATTTTCTTGGTCCTTCAAGAAAGCTTAAGTAGTCAATTTTAAGTGTCATCTGCAAAATAGTTGAGGGTCCTAGTTTTGAAGGAAAAACTGTAGACTGTCAAATTGGCTTTGAGTAGAATGCCCATGCAGTGTCAACGGATAGTGGAAGTTTGCAGTGGTAATTCATACTTCGACCATTTTCCATATGATAGGGTTTTTGTAGTACATATTTAATGACAGAGAACTGCCAGGCAGACACAGGTGTAAAACAATTTTGTGCTCTGATACCCCAAAGACAACAGCACGGAGAGGTGTTGTTCACATTTTATGGTCCCAGGCCAAAATGCAACTCTTTGATTATAATTGAATTCAGCTTCCACATTTATAAGCATGGTAAATATTTGAGGACATCTTATGTTAAGAGGCTGTGTGGTTGGTCTAATATGAAAGTGATATGAAATTTGGGAAGTGCTTCTTCTCTTCCTCACACAGCCAGGAATTTGCTTATGAGTAGCAGGCATATCACTGCACCTCTTTTCCATCTTCCCTTTCATCCTTTCTTGTGGATGTAGACTGCAGCACAGAGTGAGAAAAAAACACGTTAAAAAGTAAGAGTCTTGCCATCTCAGTGTGCTGTACTAATAATCTAAAGATGATTCAGCTGAGGTCTTAAAATATGAACATATTCAATTCTCTCTTTCTGGAATCTTTTTCTCCACTTGTGTCTTTTGGGTTATTCTGTAGAAAGGGTTGATTTGATGCAAACGAGAGATAGACCTGGTTGGTAAAATGGTGGAGATGGAATTGAAAATATATGTCAGTTGTCCTGAGAAGGAGCTTCAGTTGTTGTGCAGTATTGATGTGGACACTGGAAGACATTAGCATGGGCTATTGGAGAGGAGAAGTAATGAGGCAGCACCTAATTTGTGTTGTACAGTTCTATTTAAAATTGCTCCAGTAGACTACCCTGATGGGATTTCATATTGCCTACAGAATAGGAGTGCATGTTCTTTTCTTGTCTTGCAGACGAGGTAATGTGACGGTGGTGTAATTGTGAAATTGTCAAACCTAGTAGTGACTTACTTTGTGGAGAACTGTCTGTTCTCCTGTCCTGAGAACCCCAAGTGTCCCCACTCAGCAGCAACGAACACAATGCCAATTACATGCTGTAATTTACGTGAAGCAATGAAAAGAGATCTGTCTCCGTCACCATGCCAGCCTGGCCTTTCCTAACAACAGGAGGTATTCCAGTCAGTGGTGTGAATTGCTGTGTCATTCTAGTTAACAGCCAGGTTTTTTTGCATCATAACGTTTGCCCAGGCTCTTCACCTGGAGGCAGGCTTCTCCTCAGAGTGCCCTGGGGGTGTTTACAGAATTTCCTCTGTGTGTTTTCTCCTCCTGTGTTTAATGGTATCTCCTTTGTTTTCTTAGAACAATTAGGTATACCTCACAGATGCACATTTATCAAAGCAGTCATCACGCAATTCCTCGTCCCTACCATAAATCCCGTGCCAAATCTAATGGCAAGTGCACTAATCCCTTCACAAATGGTATGTTTGGATGCTTTGCATTCTGCTTCCCTGGCAGGCTGAGGTCCATCGGCTTCTTTTCAGGAGTGCAGCCACAGAGCCCCTCTTGATTATGAGGTGACTTCAGAGCTAGGACAGAAAAACAAGCTTCAGCAGCAGCAGCGTTGTCTCTCAAGTTCAGATGTCTGGCAATAGTTTGCTGCAGCACTACTAAAATTAATTGTTTCAGGACCTAAAGTGTCCTGGCGCCAACACAGAAGGAATGAGACGGTGCCAAAAACGTCCCACCAGCCGATCCCCTGAGAACTGACTGTTCCTGCATCACTCAGCGTGGTTTTCAGGACAAAAAGGATTTACCGGTAAACACTGGTTTTACAGTTTATTTAGCTTTTCATTTTCTCTAAAAATAAATATGTGATTACTGCCTTACTGGTTTTCCTCTTTTGTGGCTCAAGCCCAGCTTTTCTGTCTCCGAGTGCGTTTCAGGCCAGCGTTTTGCAAATGATAGTATTTTACATGCCAGTCCCTTACTAAGCTGATTGTTTCTTTCCCCTCTCTCTCTCCTCAAAAATGTTTTATAAAGAAGCAATAATCTTTCAGAAAGAAGACATTTATCACACGCAGATTGGAAACACTGGGACAAAACTGATAGGCGAGAAGCAAAATTTAGCAATATGAAAAAGCCTCTGTACGTAATCTTCCCCTGTTGGTGACTAGAATAAATATCAATGGTCCAATTTTCCACTGTGAAAAAGCTCACAGGAAAGGAGGTGCCTGGTGATGTATGCTGATGTGACTGTGCCAGAGTCCTACTTTTTATTTATATCTCTCCCATTTTATGCTAGGTTTGTGCAAAAGCAACCTCTGTAGTGTTCATGGGGTTGGTGTGACCCAAGTGCAGGACCTGGCACTTGGCCTCATTGAACCTCAACACCATTGGCCTCGGCCCATGGATCCAGCCTGTCCAGATCCCTCTGTAGAGACATCCTACCCTCCAGCAGATCAACACTCCACCCAACTTGGTGTCACCTGCAAACTGACTGAGGGCGCACTCGATCCCCTCGTCCAGGTCGTTGATAAAGATGTTAAAGAGAACCAGCCCCAATCCCGAGCCCTGGGGAACACCACTCGTGACCGGCCGCCAACTGGATTTAACTCCATTCGCCATCACTCTCTGGGCCCGGGCCTCCAGCCAGTTTTTTACCCAGCAAAGAGTACTCCCCTCCAAGCCATGGGCAGCCAGTTAAGTCAGACCTTTTCACATAAGAAACTTGGGGCTGAAGTATTTTATTTTTCACAAGTGTTAATAGGCTTCAGTCTTATTTGTAATTAGTATTATTTTCATTTCAAAAAATGTCGAGTTCATAGGAAATAGGGTAGGAAATGCAAGATGCTTTGAGGAAAAAAAAAACCAACCAAGCCCACAGTTTTATCCTGGCCAAAACGGTGTAACATGCTTGAATAATTTTGGTTTGGGGCGGAGTTTTTTTGTGAATTTGGCTCCTTCTAAAATCTTTCCCTTCCAAATCCGGAAAATGGATTTTGCAAGATCTGCTATGGATTTGCAGAATATTCCCATTTTTGGTTCCCTTTTAATCATGTTATTAAAAATCGGCCCTCTGTCAGTTCCTCTCTGAATAATGCAGAGCCTCATGTCTCAAATCCCCGCCCCTCCCTGCACCCACAGCAGCAGCCATGACCCGTGATGATGAAGTTCAGCTGGATTCAACTGAGCGTAGGCAGGGAGGGGGCTGATATTCCCCCATGGGGGCTGCCTTTCTGGGGCTGGCTGAGGACACCCCGGGGCTCATCAGCCTTAAGGGCACGCGTGCACTCCTCTCCCGTGCAGTCTTTCTCAGACCTGACATCAGGGCATATAACATCTTTGGAGCTTGAGGGCTTTATTTTAGAAGAATAACTGTCCTACTTTAAATAGAAGAGCTTTGCTGTGGCTAAGACTGACTTTTTTTTTTTTCTTCATGACATTCTTTTGTTATTACTTTTTTTTTTTTTTTTTTAATCCAGAAACTGCACTTTCTCTGGAGGAAAAAATGCATGTATTGATATCAAGGTTTTATTTTTAATTTAGATCCTAGTGTTTTCAGTGGAGTGTGGCTTGCTATAAATGAGAGTTAAACAATTGTTGAACACATACCTGCAAATGAAAAGGTGTGTGTCTAGGAGCGTGGGGGAGTATGTGCGCAGACTTTTCTCTAGATATATTTTGCTCTCTCAGAAACATTAATTAATAGTCAAGAATAAATAGTTGTATTAAACCTAAAATGATAAAGACGTTAATTTTGATGCTGCTTAATAACTTAAAAACCAGAAAAGTGTCTGCTAGTGTAATGTTCAAAAATGGGTTTGCTTTGTGATGACAGCCCGTAACTGCCTGCTCTTTGAATTAGATGTGCCACTTTTCAAAAGTTTTGTTATTAAACAGATTAATGAAGCAACTTATATTACTTACTAGTCTGTCTCAACGTTGGCAAGTGGATTGCATTTCCTAATTAGCATGTAAGGAAATGGATAATAAAGCTTTTCCCTAAAAAATGTATTGCCAATTTTCACACCTTTATTCCAAATTTTCTCATTTTTAACCTGCCAAAGTGAAATAAATGTCTGTTGGGGGTATGAAAAAAGTAATTACTTTCCTTCTCCTTTAACTTCCTCTTAATTAACTTTTAATGTATGCTGTTACTCAGGGAGCATCCCTTAATACTAAATGTGTCTAAAACAGAAAAGACAGAGATTTAAATGATTTAGATAAACATCTGCCTAACATAGAGGCATAAAAATTACAGATTCAGAAAAACAGTGGCTTACTGCCAACATTTGCAGACAAAAAAAAAAAAAAAACCACAAAAAATTGCTTTCTTTTTCTATAAATCTTCTTCCCTTGTGCATATGGGCTTAGGGGAAATGATCGAGCCTTCAGGTGCAGGCAGCTTGGGTCGCAAATAGTGTCTAATAATATAAGCTTTCTGAATATCACCAAATTGCTCTATGAGCATCACCAAATTACCAGAGATTATGAAGGAGGACATATTCTTTCTGGTATAAATCCAGTGTTTTGACTTGTTCTACAGCAGCTCTCTTCTTCTTAATTTAAGATACGAACTGGAAAAAGACTTGTGCGTTCTATCCATAGTTTCTGTCTACCTGACTATATAATGCTAATCCATACTGGTATTAAATAATTCTGTTTAGATAAATTGGTTCTCTATTTAGCAATTTAGAACAGCTACGGTAATATGCAGTAAGAGTGTATTAAAATAATTGCCTGCTATTTATTTTCAGCAATATTGTACTGTCAGAAATGGCATCATAAAAGAAATATTTTGTCAGAATCTCAAGATTTCCAATAGTTGAATCAATAGAGTAAACACAATTATTGTTGTATATAGCTTTCCAAATAATGACAGAGACTAAAGACGTGTTACAAACCTAAACACAAAATCTCTCTTAACGTTGTTTGAAAATTATCTGATGAACAAGAATTGAATCATAAAATGCGGATTGACACAATTACTTTTGTGGAAACATCTTTATTTCACAAGCTTCTTTTATGTGCTAGGTAGCATCCCAGTAAAAATTTCCTTCATCCCCTGGGAAAGCAGCAGGAGGGTCTCAGTGCCAGCCCCCCCAAAAGGGCTTCTGCGGTGGGCAGAGCACAGAGCTGGGCGCCTGCAGTGCTGGCACGGGCTGCGCAGAGGAGCTGCTCTGCTGCTGGAGACTTGGGGAGCCCAAGTATGTCTGACCGGAATTGATAGTCTCAAAAAATTTATCATAAATAGAAATTTGGATCCCTATACCTTGTATGAGATGCATGAAATGAGTCATGCAGGCTTTTTTCTTTTTATTATTTTTTTTTTTCTTTTCACTTCTTGACTTCAGCAACTGGAGATATACCAAAATGGAACAAACTTAAGTAAAAAAACCACATCCTCCAGCATCTCACTGTGTTTCTCAGGAGTCTGAATGAGTTGTGAGGGGACACGGTGTTGATTCCTTTAGCCAGACACATCAAATCTCAGCTTCAGTCTTTGCTGTATACGCCATGCTGTTTTCACGGCACTCTCACGCACCCCCGGGAAGTGTTTCCTCTGCAGTCTTTAGCCCACTGCTTTATGCTCTTGTGTTATTACAAAAGTGCTACTCTCTGGCTGTGGTACTTCATACGACAGTAGAACATGACTGACTGGAACCGAGTTGCGTAGTCTATCTTACACTAGTGGTGGCGTAACTCAGGAGTGGCGCTTGCGATAGCTGCGGTACTTGGAAATCCATAACGGATGTTTCATGCAGGGGAAATGCTGGTTCCGAGGGAGGCGTATACAAGTTCTCTATCCTAATTTGGGATCTCTGAGCACTTCCTGGGAGGAAGTGGGTTTTCAGTAGCCAAACACATTTCTGAGATTTAAAAAAAAAAACTTCCAACTTGGATTAGCATGACAAGTCAATAGTTTGAAAACTCTCTATGTATCAATACATGGATACAACCAAACTGTACTGTCACCAGAATTTTGAAATATTCTCCTTTGACAATTTTGATCTCTTTTTCAGTTTCTAAAAATCTACTTAAATCTAAACTTGGTAACGTTTTAGGACAGAAAGTTGTTTTGACTCAGTAAGGTAAAGCTTTTTAAAAGGTGATTTTCAGCACCTTTGGTGTTTATTTTACCAAATGCACATCAGTTGATTTATTTAAACTGACCTGCATCTCGATCAGACTTATTGCTTAAAAAGTCTTTATTTGCCCCCAATAAACATATTGTCAATACTTACCTCGCTTGTTCCAGTTGACAGCACTTCTGTTGATAAGAGGACATGAATTAAAACATGAAAGAAAGCATAAAAGCAAGTAAAATCAGACCTGCGTGCTGGGTGTTCAGGACTGTTCTCGCGTGAAAGCTCTGGAATAACTGTGTGTTCTGATTTCTTCTGGTGGGATTGGACTCCATCCATGATCTCCCGTATAAAACTAATGCGCTGATGAGAAGTGTCACCTATGGCAGCCATGGCTTCAGTGCCCAGCAGTGGGGATGTACCCTGACGTAGGGCAAGCTTTCTCTGGATGTTTTACATTGTGGCTGAGGGGCTACTATCATCTTTTGCCAGACTCTCGGTTACCTTCTCTCGTTATTGTGTGGATCCTATCATACTAAACCCAACGTCCTGCTATGAGCAGAAGCAGTCAGAATGATACATGAGGTGGCTTTGGGACAATAAAAATTAGGTAGACCTTGCTCCGTTCTCTGTCAGCGTTACTGTCCCATTTTTTGAGACGAGGGATCTGGGTGTGAAGGAAAGGGAGGATGACAGCATAGAGTAGAAAGACCATGTTTTACTTCCATATCAGGTAACTACGGATAGTGTAGTAGGTTAGCACTGAGAAAGATGACAGAAGGATAAAATCAAGTATAAATGAGAAATATGTACTAAGAAAGATGGAAGTAAAAGCAGTGACAGAAAAGAAAGCAGTGGTGTCAGGAGGAAGAGAAGGCATAAAAGAGCTTAAGGAAAGGAAACAGCAAACAAAAAATCAGGACGTAATATATATTTTTGGTATCTGTTTTCTACTCGGAAGCTTCTACCAAATAAAAGGCTCTATAATAGTGATTGATTTGTAATCTCTAGTGTCATTGCCCTCACTTCCCCCCAAAGCCATCTGGAGGCTGTCTGTAGACAGCCCATTGAAAAGTATGAATTGCAGCAAAGAAATTCTGCCTGGCAGAAAGAGGGATTGGTAATCAATTCCCTTCCTGCCAGGCAAGGCTGCTTCGCTCCCTTCGCATTTGCTCTCTGGTATCCTGTCTGCAAAATGCCGTCAGAGATGGTACCCGGGGAGGAGCACAATGATACCAGGGATTACAAATCAATCATTCCCATTGTTGCTGGAGCCTGCTGTTGAATGCTGAAGACAGACAACACGTCTGTCATTCGATAATTTAGTTGTTTCTAAGGATGAACAAAAAAATTGGGTGGCTTTTTGAGATTCGCTGCTGTCTCTGGGCCGCTGGTGCCCGGGGGAATGGTGGTGCAGCCTGGCTGCCCGCAGCACGCGCCTGGGGGGAGCGGTGGGACAGGCGCGCTCCTGTGCGACTGCAGAACCCATTCTTTTCAAAGCCTGCATCTTCCTATATTTTCTCTCCTTTTTGTGTGTCCAAGGAGCTGGGCAGGCAGCATTTTGATGAGAAGCGTGTACAGTCTGCTCGGAAGTATAAACAGAAAAGGCTGGGACCTATTTGTAATGAGGAAGGGCGGTACTGGAGTTGAGATGTAGGTTCCACGGGAATGGTATCCTCGGACAACAGAGCAAGGTTGTGGGAGGAGGGAAAAACAGCCCCAAGCTGAAAAACCAGAGGAGAACTTTGGGGCAAAGCGCTGAAGCGCTGGTAGCAAAGAGGCAGCACGTTCCCAGGTGTGAGCTCTTCCCTCCTCTTTGGAGGCCAAGGTGCTGGGCAAGGGCCTACAGCAGCTGAGGAGCAGGCAGAGGAGGTTAAGGTCTTGGGTAGGAGGGTTGTCCTTACACCCTGCTGTGGCACTCTGAGATGGGATACGGGCATTTAGTGGATGCCACATAGCCACTCCATACACGTTGCCCGGGCAGAGAGGGTGTGCGGAAGAGCAGCCACGCGTCACGGTGGAGGCAGCAGGACCGGGGTGGGCCTGTCCCGCTGCCGCACAGCTTGGGCAAGGCCCTCTCAGCGCTCCTGCTAGGGATACAAAAGGAATAAATAAAAATGTAGAAGAGGAATTACTAAAACTGTCCCTTGATAACTAAATGGTTGATCATAAATTGGAGTGTCTATGCAAATGAAGTAAATAATTAAAAACTCCAAGAACAGCGCTGACTAGGTGGTTGATGGCTGGCAATTATAAAAGCTGAATTTTTAATATGCATACATCTAAGGAGCCAGTAAAAATTAGCTCCTAGACTAATGGACTTGCCTTTCTTCCAAGGCAGAATTTTAATGAGAGCATTATTTATAGCAGAGCCCAAGAACGAGCATTTTCTTGCTTAGTCTCGTTTCTTCTTTGCTGACACTTTATTCATTAACCTCTGGACTTCTTTAGAGAAGAATAATACTCTACACAGTGGAGGGCAAAGATCACCTTGACCCCCTGAAATTAGTCATGGGTCATATATTGTTAGCAGAGTTACTTCTTCTAACAAATAATGTTTATAAAACCCTGTTGGTGATATGTCCTCATTTCATGCTGGTTTCTGAGTCATTTATTTGCAGTTCAGTTCACTGAAGAGAAAGTGAACATAATGTGATATCTCATAGTGCAATGCTTCTTGTGCCATCTTGTCTTGTACAGCGGGTAGATATACATCCCGAGGAGACCTGAGAGGCTATTCTGGCTGTATATTGTTACCGGGATAAGGGGTGCTGTGTGTGGCTTGAAGACATGCAAGGGCATGAGTTTGGTTTTGAGCTCAGACACTAGCTCTGCCGTGCCATTGCAGTGACCCTGCTGTTCCGCAGCACAGCGGGCACAAAGGGCAGGGCCCTGCCACATCAGGGATCGCAGACCCAGGCCACCCTCTGCCGCTGTGGAGCGCCTGCTGGCTGGAGGGGGAGCCCAGGGCATCCTGCTTCCTACCGTTCCCTGCAGGGAATCAGGGTGAGAAGGGCACAAGCCCAGCAGAGCTAGCTGCAAGGAAAACCAAAGCTCTTTGGCTGAGATTTTAAGCTTTTATTTGCACATTTGCAGAATGGAATGCAAGTTGTAGGTCATTTGCATTTAAAGTGCTTCATGTGTTTTCCTTTTAAGCTTCTTTTTGTTAAATGCATAATTATTATTTTTTTTTTCCACAAAAGAAAATATCCTTACTTGTGTTTCTTTCAATAATCAGGAAAGATGTGGTTTAAACTGAAAAATTACAAACCCAATAAAATTAATGAAAGAGCTTTACTTCTCAGATCTAGGAATAACTACTTATACTGGCCCTAGTGATGAAGGAGACAGGAAAGGAGAATGGGCGAAAAAGAAAAGTGTTTTACATTTGTTGGGACTGTATAATCAAATTGCACTGAAAACATTTTTTTTTTTTTAAATATAATGGTGTCTTCTGAAAAGACAAATTTTTAGTTGTATTTCATTCTTTGCTAGTTGAAATCATGTGGTTGAAAATTTTGACCTGCAAAACATATATAATAGGCTGAGTCATGCTGAGCTCTCACTGCGTCTGAGAAATGGCATGAAATTTTGTTTTGCCCTGCTCTGCTTGAACGTAGTGGCAGGGTTCCTCCCGCAGCTTTCAGTCACGTATGCCGGCCAACCTCCTTTTCTCCATCATGTAAAATGGGCTCTAATTCCATTCTCATTGGAGAGTAAGGCTTCAACGGAGGCTCAATCTGTTCCAGGGTGTAAAATGCTGTGTAAGTAGTACTTTTTATTTATGACACTTCTTATAACAATGTTCTTGAAGCTTGGATGTTCAAATGATCAGACACTGAGAGCACTACATAAGAAGTCGCATTTAATTTGGTAGATGCCTTAATGTTGTTACGGAGCAGGATTGTTGATGTGCAGGTCTAATGCAGATAATTTTTTTTTAATTAATTTTTAAAACTCTTTGCCAATAATATCTGCTCTCTGAGATGTGTCTGTATATCTTAGGAAGTTATCAGGTCTGTGTCTGACTCAGATACTCCCTCATCTTGCTGAGCACACATGACAACACTCAGAGCGATAGAAGGGGGTTTGGGAGTGTTTTAAACTTTCCATCGCTGGAGCTGTCGGCAGGTTTGAGACACTAAGGCCAAGACTTCAGCAGGATACAAAAGCAATTGGATATTTCTATGCATAATGAGACCACACAATGTGTCAAACATCAAATGTATTTCATGCATTTTGAATATGGATAAAAGGTTTAGATTTGAGAACATGAAGTAACATTTATGGACAGCATAACAGCCTGTTCCATAAGAGAGCCTTCTTCAGAAGTAACTGGTTTTGTGTGCAACTGGATAGGAAAACTGGAGCAGATCTACTGGGGCACAGCACTTCCCACACTTTGGGAAGTTTCAGCCGGGGTGGAAAGGACTGCCTGTTATCCAATGTTAGTAAGTAGTGTGGAGGTGACCTGGAAAATGACAGTGAACCCTCAGCTGCCAATTAGTGGCTGAAGTATTGTCTTGGTTGTTTCACTTTCCTTTGCTGTCAGTGTACTGTCCGTATGGAGCGCATCAGCACTGCTGACTTCCCCTTTTAGGAAAACATCCGCTGGGCAAAACCAACCAGCGCAGCACCGCTGCAGCACTGTGGGAAATAAATGAATGAACGGAACGTCTGAAGCACTCCTCCGTTCTTTCCTTCCCTCTCCTAGCCCTGGTGGCGTAGCTCAGAGCTCAGTGGTGTAACTGTGTGTGTACCATATCTGAACACAAAACTTCTCCACTAAGCCTACTCGATGTGCCCTAGTTTGCGTTTATTTTCCAGTCTTTTTTTCCCTGCTTCTGGGTTTGCAGATATTTCCTGAAAATGTGCTTGTTTCACTCATTATACAAAGTTCCACTGGAATTCAAGCTTCCATAGGCTCAGTGAAAATCCCAGCCATTTCATCTAATGAAGAATAAGTGAGAAAGTGTCAACATTTTTCATTACAGTTAATAGAGAGCTTTAAAAAACTAAACTTTGTAGGTGCTCCCTTCCATGTATGGTTAGTTCCCATTCTTGTGGTTTTCTCAGGTTCAGATATTCATCCAGAAATGACAGCAGCTCCCACAGTCATTATTAGTCTGTGCAGAAACCCTGTGCCTTTGCGCACAGCTCTCAGTGGGAACATGCTATAAATCCAGCTCCAGCGCCTGCCAGCTGCCTCGGCAGCCCCTTTGTGTTCTGGGCCTCGATTCTTCATTGTCTGCAGGTTCACAAGGGGCAGGGGCTCCTGCTATATAAGGGTTTGTCCCCTAGCCCAAATTTATCCCCTTGCCTAGCTCAGCCTCTGTGTGGACTTGCTGTGTCAGCAACAGCACGCACAGGTTTTACTGAACGTACCCCCTCCTGCAAGACCGTCTCCAGAGGACCTTTCACAAAGGAGCTGGGAAGTGACTGCCTGAGACAGATCTCTGCCCAACCATGGCTCTGCGCCTTAACCCAAATGTGGGTTCTGCGCGAACTCCTTTCATCCACTAGTCAGGCAAGGCGCTGGGTGAAAGCCACTCTGCTCCCATTTGAGTTGGAGGCTTTTCAAGTTGTCTCTTGTATTTTATTTCTACTCTGATTATTACATTTTTATTCATCCTGTCTTGAAAGACACATTGCTTATTGTAACTGCATGTCCTTTTTTTTTTTTTTTCTTTCTATGAGGACTTAATTTACTTAGAAATACCGAATATATTACAGAATAAGTAAAAGTAGAACGTTCTTTTACCCTCAACCAGCTGAGGGCTTGGCAGCTACAGGGGCCCAACGCATTGGAAATATGAGGAAGGAAAATATAATGGCAAAGAAAAATAAAGAAGTGACCTTCCGTATTGTAAAATGTTGCAAACGGACACATTTCATATTTCCCCCGCTGTCGGTGTGTAAGCATTCAACAACAAATCAATACGGCCCAGCGGTGAGTGGTTCTCTTTCTTCGTTTAAATCTGTGCAGTGCATCGTGGCGGCAGGAGTGCAGCAGCGTCGGAAAAGGGAATGATTTTTACCAGGATTGTGTTGCAGCTGCCCCACCCTCTTTCCCAAAACAAATTCACGGGGGCTTTGAGGCTGCAATTTTACTCTTCAAGAGTCAGAACACAGGCGTTTGTTTTCTCCCTTGCTGCTTTGTATTCCTCCCTGGCTGCTCCTCCCATCACGTTGCTGAAGGCTGTGTTCTTCTCTTGTTTTGCTTCACGCTTTAATTTCCAGGGGCTTTGCCGTAATGCTGTGGCTTCTCACCATAGGAGGGTTGCCATTCCTGGGGCGGAGGAGGTAGGAAGAAAAAAAGCCCCAACATCAGGTTCCGAGTTACAGTGGTGTGCGTTAGAAACCCATCTATTCAATCACTGCATTGAACAAGGGCAGATTTTCATCAAAAGAAGCTCCCGGAGGGGTTACTTCCTTTGAAGGAAATACATTAATTAAAACACTCCACAAAATAGGGGGTGAAGAAATGCATAACATTTCAGCTAGGTTTTATGCTACGCTGAGCACTTTTTTGACCTTCGTCTCCAAATGGTAAATGGAAATGTGATTTTGAAAGCTTTCGTACGTACTAGCAGCACAACTTCACTGTTTCCTCTGCAGTTCCTCCTAGGAAAAAAAAAGCAGCAAAAATATGATACTGTTACCATATTTGCAGCTGAGGCTGTTTAGAGCCCAGGCAGACTAACATTAACAAATGATGATAATTAGGCTTGATTTGCATATTAAAATGGTCTTAATTAAACACTGATTCTGTAAACGTTTAAAGGCTGTAATCGATCTTTTGCAGGCTCTCGTGGTTATTTATATGATCTAATAAAGGCTAGAGGCTTTGTTAATGAGACCTCTATTTCCTAACTTGTATGTGTCAATGAGATTATTTCACTGACAATTACAGAGCAGACTGCCATTAATAACCCACAAACTCCGAATGCTGGAATTCTTTTGTCTGAGGCTGCGTATATGATATAACCCCTTTAATGGGAACCTGCCGTTTACATTTGCTTCCTGCTCAGACAGGGGCCCACGACACAACCCTTACTAGGGAAAAATCCCAGGAAAGAGATTTAATGGGGAGTTTTTGTCAATGTAAAATCAAGCTCATGGTGTCCTGTGAGCTGTTTGAATAATGGATCTAATATTTATACAGCATTGAGCTTAGTCATAATACATTTGGTCCCAGATCTAATCCTGGCAACTCTGAGAGTTAGGCTGAACTTTGTAAGAAACTTTTTTTAATTTAAGAGGTAATGTAATCATGCTGTGATTTTAGAATAGGTCTCTGAAAGGGCTTCCAGGAGTTTTCCTTCTCTTCAGTATTGCTGCGGTCTTGTGCCATGGTGTCAGCATCTGGGGAAAATCGTGCTAAAACAGATTAAGAGCTCTCGTTTCCCAGATGCTGAATGTTTTTATCCTCCCTGCCCCCAATAACCTTATTACCACCAGACGAAAACATTTTGGGGAAAGTGTTCATATTGCTTTGGAATAATTCTTTTCAATGTTTTTATTATTTGGCTGATCTTCTTGCACATGAAGGACTATGTATTTATATATGTATGTACATGTTTATAACTTTTATGATATTTGTTTTGTTGTGGGATATTCCCAGTAAAGATGTGACCCAAATGGACCAATTGGGTGTTCCGTCCCGCCTGCCATGCTCAGTATAAATGCGGAAGGATGAAAGGGGTCCCCAGTGGGGTTCTTCTGCAGTGTTTCTTCTCCACTGGACTGCTTCTTCAGTGGCTCTCTTTCTTCAGTGACTGATGTCTGAGGAGGGCCCCGTCAGCTCATCTGCCTTTAATCCCCATCAGTGTGTTTCAGTTCCCGTTTGTCACTGGGTCCAGTCTGGAACTTCCCCCATGCCTGCCAGTGACATCTCCCTGGGAGCTTGATACGGTTTTGTATGTATTTGTATATATTGTATCTTTTTCACTATTTCCCTTTTTATTTTATTGTTAATATTTCATTAAAGTAGTTCAGTTTTTTCGAAACTCATAGATCTCTATCTCTCTTCTTCCTCTCCTTGGAGCGAGAGGTAGGGGACAGCATCTGCCACCATGTCATTGGCCAACCCGGCCTAAACCACGACATTTGCCCAATTCCTTTCCCACTTTGTTTCTCTTCTCTCTAGAAAACCTCACTTCTGAAAATAGTGACGTGAATTTGATTTTGAATACTTACAAAATTCTGAATTTGAAAGTGCAGAAGATTAGGAATATTTTTGATAAGCACTTGCAATCCTTTTTTCTCCTGTCACTCAGAATATGTGGACAGTGTAGGCAGGATCTGGTGTATAGAATCTATGGAGAGTGTGTTTTGTAAGAGCTGATCTCAATGTTTTCTCCACTTCCACTGGTGATATTTTTTTTCCAAATTTTGAAATCTAAAGACTTTTAAAAATGAATCTTTCCTCTTTCCTCTTCCTAGATGCATTTGATGCATAACGACCGCTGGAACAAAATTCACAGAGTGAATGCGGGAGGCTTACAAATTCATTTACAGCAATAGAAGTAAACGCTCTCCAAAAGACTGCCAGACAAGTAATAACTCTGATCTTATTGGCTTACTCTTGATTTGTACTGACTCTGAAGGGAAGAAATTCTTCAGCTTTTTCTTTTTTTCTTTTTTTTTAAACTTTTGGACCACCTTATTTGTCTTAGTAATACTCACAGTTGCGTATGTACCTGCTTTTGGCTCTAGACTGTCTTTTTCAATTAAAAACACTTAGTTTTTCCTTTCTCTTGTTAGGAACAATAACCAGTGTTCTGGTATGAATTCACATTAGGCAACATTTTGGCATTTGGGCCAAAACTGGGCTTCAGGTTTTAGGATCACTAAAATCCTTCAGACTGATACTGAACTTCTCATCGGCAGGTAAGATCAGAAGACAGGGCACCACGTTGTTTTGCTGAGTTGCTGGTTTCTTAAGACTTTTGTTACAGGAGCAAAACTGGATTAGCAGGTGCAGAAACACAGTTCTGGAGCGCAGACACTAAGGGCAACGCACAGGCGTGGTGGATTCAGAGGGGGAAGCTGTATGTGTGCAGACGCTGAACTACATACAGCCAAACAGCTTCTCATGCCTTTTGTAGTTTTCTTGCAGGCCAGAAGCTGTTCATTTCTGAACAGAGGAAAAGTAAGAACTTGCCAAGCATGAAACTTAAATTTCAAACCCTCTACCTTTAAAAGTGGGAAGAAAGGGTTTCCCGTGTAGCGCTCTCACTTTTTCTCATGTATAATTAAATTATGTATTCATTGTTTATTCTGCTTTCATGTAATTTAATTTTCAAAGCCAACAGAAATTCTTGCTTATTTCTTTTCTGTGCTTTCAGCGCACTCACAGCTTTTTCAGTTATATTCCACCAGCAACTTCCCCTCATTCATAATTCATCTTTTTGATCTCTTTTACATTAAAGCAATAGAGCTCATAATATTTAATGTTCGTCAGTCCTACTAGGTTTCTGTCATTCAGGCAATACATTACTCTCCGAAAATGGTTGGTATGTTTTGCAAAGTATTGGAATACCAAGTTAATTTAAAGTAAACTCTAGTTATGGTAAAAACGGGCTGCCTAATTCCGTGGAGCAAAAAGCTGTATCCCGTGCTGAAAAGTCTGCAGTTAATGGGCTTCAGCATCCGGGATTTCCCTGTCCCTCCCTGCTCTGGCACTGCTGATCCTTCCCTCGCTGGAGCATTTAAACTCCAGGAGTTATATTGAATAGGAGGAATGCAATTACGGAATTTGGCTTTTTTGGTGCTGACAGGGTGATGTATGTTCACCTGCCTTACAAATCCTTATTAAGATGCAGTAGCTTCTGTTACTGAAGCCATCTGCCAATATCAACCAGGGGAATAATATACAGGTCTGCTTTTAGTGAAAGAATTTCAATATCTTTGAGGGATTTTTTTTTTCCCTATTTATTTTCTTTTACAGGAATGATGTGTCCAGCAAAGAAATTTGTCCCTCCCTCTCCCTGGATGGGCCGTTGTGGCTGTGTAGGTGGAACCGCGCTCCTGTGTGAGCTCTCCAAGAAGAGATGACTTTTCCTCTCTCTTCACAGAATAAGGTACAGGAAGGTATCTGCTTGCTATATAACCTTTTTTCCTCCTTATATAGTTAGAAGTCTGATGTCTCTTACAGGAGTTTAGTGGGGAGAGAATCCCACACAGTCACGTCTGTTTAAATACTGCCTGTGGTTACAGGCTTCCGCAGACTGCAGTACAAAAATCCAAGTGTCAGGAGAAGACAAAAAGATAATTCACTTTCATCTCGAGAACAAAGCTGAACAGAGGAGCTTTTTTCCAACTTTTTCAATTCATGAAACATTTATCTTAGAGTCAGGTTATATTATGCTGGCAAGAATATAATCTGTCAGCATTTCTAGTATAAACTCCTGTTTTTAGTGGTTTTTCGGAGAGCCTTAGAGGTTCACTTTGAACAGATTTAACAGACAAGGTCTTGGCCTAGAAACATACTTTTCCTACCAATTAAGAAAAATGAATATGACTGTATGTTCAGTGCAAAAGACGTATTAATGCAACACTCAGGTGAAAGTTCAGATGCAGAAAAATGAGATAATTCAGGAGTGTCCCAGAGCAAGGTTACTTTAGGGTTTTTCTGTATTTTTAATAGCAGGTGTTACTAACTCTGAAGTGAAAGGAAGGCTTGTCTGATGAAAAGCACAGCATTAGGCTTAGCCGGCAGGCAGAGCTCTATTTCTAGTTTCTATTACTTACCAGCTTTAGAAAAACGCTGCTTCTCAAGTTTTTAAGGTTTCACAGTATGAAAGTTGTTATATAAGTTAATGCATTTTAAAGATATTCAAAGTTCTTTTGCATTTCTTGAGGAAGATGTAGTGAATAAAGTTTAAAAAAAGAGACAGGTTGGGGCTGTCTGTGAGAGAGAGAGAGATGTCGTAAGAATAGCAAAGAGCCCACGAGCTGGTGCACTTCAGCTTTGGTTTACATGCTTGCGTCTGTGAAACCTTGTGTAATAAGGCACACAAATGACCGTTGCAGTTAATTTTGTTCCCCAAATACAGGATTACAAAATATCTGAGTAATGCCCTGGCCTCACCCTTGGTCTAACATCAAGAAACCGTATTCTCTGCATGATTTTTTCCCCCTGTGGGTCTATTCCAAGTCAGGAGAACAGAAGCAAACTCTGTGCCGAAGGTTCTGCGCTTGAGCTTATATCAAATAAAACCTGTGGTGACAGATGGTAAAACTGTTTTCCAGATTTGTTCGTTGCTTAATGTACAGATACTGTATGTCATGTGCTCATAAAAGCCTCTGAGAGAGTAGCTGGGAGATGGATGCATTTTTGCCTTGCTTTGAGTGGTGCCCTCTGGCCGAGACGGGATGGGGCAGATGGAGAAGAGCGGCTCTTGCTGCGAGCAGCTGGGCTGGCCTTGTGGGGGCCACGCACAGACCTCCTACGATGCAGGAAACTGCTGAAGTGAGTTATTACAGACGGGGCTGAAAGGAGAAGCTAAAAGAAAGGAGCTGCCTCGTGAAAAGTAGAGGGGGGTAGGTGTTTTTAGACTCTTTCCTCCAGTTTTTGTGTTTACCTGTCACATCCCATGAAAATGTGTTTTCTCCCTTTCAATAGTTACCTTGTTATAGCTTGTGCTCTAATACAGAGATCCAAATCCCCTTTGATGTTTCCAGCGCACCTACTTCAAGGCAGCAGTGCAGGCAATTCCCCTGCAGCGTGTAGTGACTTCAGAGCCCACAGTCCTGCCGGGAGATGTCACGCGTTTCCTTCAGAGCTTGCTAGTGCCTCGCTGATGTGAAGTACAGGTAGACCAAGCAGACAGACCATGTCTTGAATAAGGCAAGGATTTGAGGAGTTGCGGTTTTAATTTTGTGCTTTGCTGTAAAAAGCAAAGCCCTTGGCCGGATTCAGCAAGGGGGATGGCGAGAACGGTTAGCCCTTCCCCAGTGAGTCCATAGCCAGTAATCATGGCACACGTAACGTGAGGCTTTTTTTAGGAAACGTTCAAGTCTGGCGAAGGGAGATTTCTAAGCATTAGATTATTTGACTTTCTGGAAAAATTTTACCTATGTAAGATACAGACATTTCATTCAAGATACTAGTTTTTTTCCCCCCAAATAAAACTTAACCTTTCATGAAAAACTGTTGGGAGGTTTTGTTTGTTTTTAATAAAGAGAATGAGGTGAACGGTTCTTCTGTTCAATGTTCCATGGTTTGAACACTTTTCTTAGTTCAGTCCTTCTGGATGAACATATTTCTTTGAGTTAATCTCTAAATGAACCAAGAAATTACAAATAAATTTTATCTGAACGCTGTTCAGATAAATCTCGTATTCAGATGTTGTGATCTAAAACCTCATATCGTATAAAACTAATAAAGATAATTATGTATCACATCTACTGTATTACGCTCAGCTTGATCTGATGGATATGTTATTTTGATTTTTAAACTTGGCAAAGTGAGTTTGTTTATGTCAGATTTAATGGATAGCAGGGCATTCAAGATCCAGAAAAATAATCAAAAAACAGCAGAGTTTAAAAAAAACATGAGTAGTTTTAAAATGACACTCAACAGTTTTTGGCTGTGTGCTTTTCCAGAGGTGCTTGTTAGGTTTGGGGGTTTTTTTGTTGTTGCTGCTAAACTAGTAATTAAAATCAGTATAGGAAGATTCAACTGCTGTGTTACATAGTTAACGGTTGAACTTAATTCTACTGATGCAAAGAAGCTGTAGTGTATTAATTATGACTGTCTTCAGCCTGTCTTGTCTTGCCTTGATATTTTTATATCTATATGGACACAATAGGGAGGATTTATAGCAGAATTTCACTATTGATTCCAAATCTTGAGCTTCTTTCCTGTGAAAGTAAGAATAAAAAATCATTTGAATTCAGGTTCCTTGTTTAACGACTTTTGCGGCAGGGTTACTGTTCACAGATCTGTAGTTCCAAAGGTCAGGCTGCTTTTCTACAATACTGGGTTGCATTTTTAAAAATAGAAATGTTTTCTCTATCTGAAGTCTTTTAGATAGTTCCAGTCCAAGGCAGGCAATTAATGTCTGTGCTCAGTGAAAGCCGGGAGGCTGATAGGCTCTGTAACTTAATGCCACGGTGTTTCTAACCGCTGATTCTAATGTTAATTTGTGGGTTTCAAAATGGAAAATTATATGTCTGTGTGCATGTGTGAATAATCATTTTAAAAAAAGCCTCACAATGCAGAACACTTCATATTTTGTTTTCTTTGAACGTTGCTATTATCTGTGTCTTTTCCGCAGAGGAAGAATATATGGTTATTAATGTAATCGGGCAGTAGCTCAAGGAGTGAATAGAACTGAGATTTCCTCCGTTAATATTTCAATCAAGACCTGATGATTCAGTTAACAGTAATAATGCATTCTCCATAATTTACCGCCCTTTATATTGCTAGGGTGTCCTATGCAAGGAGACCAGATAGACCCCATGGGTTAAATGTGGAAAAAATGGACCTTTTTACAGCTGCGGAGGTCTGCTCTGATGTTTTGTTGTTTCTCCAACTCCCGATTTGTGATAATGATATCTCAGGGTGGTAATGGTCAGTGAGACCTTGAAGGTAGCGGCAAAGGAGCATAGTTTTCCCTAACTGACAACTCCCCTAACATTAAGACAAGCTCCTCCTTTTTCCTCTGATCTTTTCCTCATGATACAAGTCCCAGATGTTTGCCCCTGCATGTCTTGAACCTTAAAGAGCCTCAGTTAAATGACAGATGTGTACAGCTGGTTCCTGGGTGACAAGAAGCTGTTAATAAGCCAAGGACCAATTCGCAAGGCACTCCAGGGAAATTCCCCTGAAGAAGAGATGCTCCGAACTTCGCTCCAAGGGAGATTAAACCTGGGACTCGGACACCCTGTTCACGCCTGGTTCGGTTCCACGTTGAATGAAACAGGGGTCCTGGTGGCATTACAGTAGATTATTTTATAATTAAAGAATGAAAAGCAGAATGCATGTGCAGAAGGAGTATGATTAACTTACTGCTGAGCTCTCGATGCTGAAAGCTCAGTGCTATCTTAACATGTGATATGATCCAGAGAATATTTATTACTGTTTGATTTTGCTGGGACATTACAGCTAAATAGTAACCTTTCCGGTTTTGTTTTTATGCCACTATATCTACAAAACTCAGATTTCCTGCTGTTGGTAGAGAAACGCTAGCCATACATTGAATAAAAATACAGTGGCACTTTGGAAATTAAGTTTCAGCAATAATATTGAGAAACACTTAACAGAACCATTGCCTTTGTCTAGCTTTTATTATTGTTATTATTACTATTATTAAAATCCTTTTCAGATGGTTTATACTGAATTCAGGTGAATTTATACTGAATTATGGAAGGGGAAATAAGGAAGTTCACATTCATTTTGTGGCATGGCATCCATGGGGTTTTCTTTTTGTACATTTGTGGAAGGGTTACTGGGTATATATTGGTATTTGAGGGTGTCTGAGGGTAAATGCGATGCCCTGCTGAGCAACGGCAGGTATTTTACAAGGGCCATTTTTTGCATGCAAAACACGTACCACCATTTGGTTTGTTACCACGGACTGAGTACACTGATACTGCTGCTAGATTTTATGTCCTTGGAATTTTTAGACTGCTCGTATCTGTTTGGTTATCTTTGTCTCCTATTATGTTATCTTTATCAAGTTTAATTTATCTGTCAATTTTGTGTAATCACATTTATATTCCAACTGTAAATTTATAATTGGATAATAATTACTTAAATTTTCTTTTTTATCAGGAGTTATTCATTCATATTTTATTATCCAGAAATCATGTAAATATACAAGGGGGTTTGGGTGGGGTTTTTTAGCACTTTTTCCCCCCTGTAAGTCTGTTGAAAACTGTGGAGGGCTCAAGAACTGCTCTCTGGCAACATTTGTAGGCTTAAAGTGGACGTCATGCTTGTTCTTTAAAGATAGTGGATGGCTTTTAATAGTCCAGAGCCTTTTTTTCTTGTTACGTTTGTCTTGCAGTCGTTCCATGGGAATAATGCTAATTGCCTAGTTTGATCTCAGTAGTACATGCGGCCTTGAAGCAGAGACTACTGAAAGACAGAAAGGTAAGTGAAAAATACAATAGGGTACAAAATGGCACTTGCCAAAGTAGCCTGCTGCCTTTTTTGGTGACCTTTTTTTTTAAAGAAAAGGAATTCTGTGAGGCATTAAATGCTGGGCTTTGTCAGAAATTTGTATTCTAATGCCATATGAACAAGACTGGAAAGAGTCTCCTTGGTCTCCAAGTTCAGGCAAAAGATTACATGCAGGAGAAAGTCATTTATTTCCAGACTTTTCAAGCAGCTTCTTACAATTAATGAGAATTTTTTTATCCCCAGTGCTTGGAGTGGAGGGGAGTTTTTGTATCACACTGTTTGAGAACTGTCTTCTGATTTCCAACTGAAATTTATCTGCAGATAATGAATACCCATATGTTCCTGCATCAACACTGCTCTTCAGCTTCAATAGCTCTTTCCCCTCTTTGCTCTTAACCCCTGAGATATTTACAGCAGCAATCTAATCGCCTTTAACTGCTGTTTTGTTGGACTGAGTTCTCCTAAATGGTTCAGAGGTGTAATATGAACTACAGAGTATTATCGAGTAGTGTCACTCCAGAATTACTTTGTGGTCAAACCTCATTAACTACTTTCCTGAAAGGACTTGTTGCAAACGGTGAGACTATACTGAGAAAGCATGCTGATGATAAAAATGTGGGAGGTTTTGTCAGTGAAAAAGAGAATTCAAATATCTAATGTCGGAGTAGGAGTGATTTTTTTGATTTTATTTTAATTTTGGCGGATTGGGAAAATAAAAATGGAATTAAGCTGATGGTATAAACTCTAAAAGCATGACAGAGGTACGATTAATCTATGTTACCCCTCCTCCAGAGAGGTTGATTCAAGCTGGAATAAGTACAAAGAAGGACTACTAGGATGAGTAGAAGAATTTCAGATCTTGGTTTTGTTTTTCTCCATCTCTCCAGAAAAATGCAACAAATTGTCTTTCAATTCCAGTGTCAATAAAATGTTTTCTTGGAGTGAAAACTCGTTCTTCAGGATGTAATTACACTGCTCAAAGCTGGGTTTCACTTTTGATAGAAAGTATTTTTGTTGCTGTTACCAATGAAGCCAGTGATTTTTATGAAAACAGAGAAGTGCATCTATTTTTTAATACCTTTGTCTTCCTGTCTTGAAGACTTTGGGTTTTTTAGCAGGAGATACTGTGGTTGGATGCCTCCTGTATTGGCAGAACAAGTCAGGTATCAGTGATGACATCTGACATATGTTACTGGACTATGCAGGTCACTTACGGCCTAATGTGGAAGATGACAAAAGATAATTAATTTTGATTTCATGCTTGTGATTCCTTACGGAAGACTTTAATGGTGTGTGTGGAATATCGAGAGACATGTACTAAGTCACTGCCTAAGAGCAAGAGCTCAGTCTTTTGGAAGCAGTGATTGCACCTTCTAATTCAAACGCCCCAGCAAGCGAGGTGGCTTTTTTTGGTGATATTTGAAATGCACCTTTTCTGCTAGCTATTACGTGAGGTAAGGATGTGTATCCTTAGTAGTTGTGAGAAATGTGTTCCTCTTCTAGCAACTGGGTTTTAGCACACAAAGCGCCTTGGTTTGCACACAGCCATGAAGTCACGGTCTTTCTATTTATAAGGGTATAGAATAATTTATATCACTATAACTTGTTTAATTGCTTTTTCTGTTTAATTCCTAGGGTCTCCGTGTTTAGACATTCTGTGGTCACCTGCATTGCTGTAAGCAGGCTGCATTCAACGTGAAGGTAAGTTCTGCCTATGAATTTCCTCCCCCCTTTTTTTTTTAAAATCATTTTGTTTCTTGCTCTGATAAATACTGTCATGCATTTTGGTGACATAGATACTTCTGCGGCTGAATTGAGTGTTAGTAATGACTTCTAGAGCTGTTCAGTGTGGCCCCCTCCTTGCACCTACCTCCTTTCTGCTTTGCTCAGTGCATGATGCCTAAGCCGTTCTCCTCTGTCATGAGCATTTAGTTACTTTGCTTAAATGAAATTTGCTGTTGGGTTCTTTTCCTGGATGGTTAATTTTACAGTTGTTGTCTAAAAAGGATCATTTGGATTGGGATTGGTGACAGACTGTGGTCCGAATGCCTGTTAGTTTTGGAAGGGAAATAATTTTCCCAAAACGTTACTTTGAGGTGATATCAAAGATTGTAGCAAGAATTCTGAGGGAAATACTATAGCACTGTCTTTAACGTGAATATTTACAAAGAGCCTCATGCTCTAATGTGACCTATAGTGATTAACAGGAAGCAGAAAGACTGTGTGCTGATAATCTTCCAGATAAGCATGTTATTTTCATAAAGAATATTATAGTTGGCATTAAACTCCAGACTAAAATCATTGGTTGACATTCTCAATGATTGAATTAGTAAAAATGGAAACATCCAGGGCAGCATTGATTAAACTGAGAGAGGAATATAATTTCAGAAGCTGTAATTGCAGTTCTATAAATTAACTCTGTATGTACTGGAAAACTACTGAAAAGAGGAAGCAGTTAATCCTGAGTTGTACAAGTTACAGTTGTCACATTGGTTGGCTAGCAAAGCAAGTACTGTATTTCAACCAAATATAGTACCAAAGAGCTGTTTTCTTACCCTCTCTAGAGTTTGCCCACTAAGAAATTAAAATATTCCACCCTAACCCAACTAATTAAGGTGTTTTGAGTGATTTTATGGGTTTTTTTAACTCTTTTTGTTAAAAGGTGCATGCTTTATGAGGAAAACAATTTTTATAGGAACATTAGTATTCTCAAAAATAGTTTCATAGGAAGAATTTTGGAGATTGAGCGTGGGGTATTTGAAGAAAGGTGCAACATCGCTTCCAGAGTGGCCAACAGAAAGGCTAACGGCTAGACCTGGCCAAAGAAGCTTTACAACCAGGCAAAGATTTGTTGGAAAAGTCTGGTTTCTTAAGTCTGAAATGGCCAAACAGAAGGCTGCTTGCTGACAGAATCCTACCTGGATATTTTTTTTTTTTTTTATTTTTATACCCTAATGTCACTGATCTGCAGATCCCAGGCCTTGTCAGAATTCTTGTCTATAGGGTCAGAATCTATGGCTGCAATGCTTTAAAGGTGAAAAATCCCAAGAGGTTCACTCATTTTTCTGCTTAGGGTATAGGTCAGTTTACGTAGGCTCCTAAGTCACTTCAGTGGGCTTGTGATGGTTGTGTCTCAGGCTGCTTGGTGCCCAAAGGAGTTTTGAAAGAACATGAAATTCTAATTACACAATGTCCTGTAGAGAAAATACAGGGAAAAAGGAACATATTTTCCAGTTAGAATGCAGGCAGTGTGTCCAAAAATTAATGGATATTTTAGGCAAAGAGTGTTGTATGAGGAAGAGGGGAAAAAAGGAATAATACATTTATACAGATTGAAAAAATCCTCATTGAACTCTGTGAAACTGATTACATCTGAGTTATTTACTATACCATGCTTCTGAAAAAGTTAATGTTTTTTTGTTAAGTGGGTGATGTTTAAGTTCAGAGTCCATAATTAGCAATTTTTCTATGGAACATATCCGCCAGTTTGGCACCTGAAACGTGGCTATTTGTTGGGGCTGCCTTGCTGGGACACGAGCCCTCCAGTGAGTCTGGCGGGTGGTCGTATTGCCCTGATAGATCCTCTGCTCTGACTTCTGTAGTTGTGGTTCTGTCAGGACAACCGCTTTCGGCAGTGTCCAAATTCTGCTTTTTTTTCAAGTTTGTTCTCTGCCTGTGGAAAGTTTGAGAAAATTTGAGCAAAATCAATATATCTGCTTTTGAATTGAAGACCTAGAAAAATGCATCTTTCCTCCTAAAAGTTAATGTTACTGTCCCTTTTACTCCCATGTCCCCAGAACACAACTAACTTTGTAGAGAAAAATGTTTCAGATGTTTCTTCTCCACTGAGGGAGAAGAAGCCTTTGAGTAGAAACATGTGCCTGTGCTTGTATGGATGGTTTTTTTAGAATCTACTGTGTGTGCTCCCGTTCTCTTCAAAGGCTCTGGGTGCAGTAAAAGACACGTGTGAACATACCTTACCTGGGAAAGCAAATACACGCGCTCTAGGGAAACGCGAGAGAGCCTGCATCTGACAGGCACGGAATTTCCCCAGCTTTTGAAAGTTACCAGGATTTGAGGGTTCCCCACTTAACTGTTGGTTTCAGTGTGACTGTGCAAATGTAGGCTTATGGTGGGCAAAAGGTGACGGAGGGAGCCCCTGTGCTACCAGAGTGCCTACAGCTGGATGCTGTAGGCATCCAGGGGTGGATGCAGGGATGTCCGAGTCAGCCCTGGCAATCTCCTCCTCTCTTCTGGATGCTGTGGAGAGGTACTACGTGTCTGTATAATTCGTGTAAATATGAAAAATCAAACCACTAACATTTTTACATTAGTAATTGGTTTTTTACCAAGGAATGGTGATCTCTTCTTGAACATTGGCAAACCTTTTCTATAGTGTAATATAAAATCTAAGTGTAGCCTACGTAGCGTTTGAAATAAGTTTTGAATGTACTTCGCACAGCATTTTGCCAGCTTGGCAAATCACTGTATGGTAATGAAGTACAAAGACTATAGATGCTTGGTTGCATCGTGACTTTAAAGTAGAATGAAATTTGCTCCCTTATGTGTATTTGTATATGTGTTTGTGTTCAAATAAGACTATGATTATCATTCAGCTGTGTTTGTATCTGCCATACTGTGTTTGTATGATGTTTGCATGTTAAGAAATCATTACAGAGGTTACCAAGTTTCCTTAAAACAAAAAGTAGGTTTGGGAATTACAGTTTATATTAGGAAAACCTAATAGACTATAAAAAATGCGCTTGATAGCAACTGCCCAATTTTACCTCCCCAAGCCAAAATGCAAATAACATTTAGGTCATTCTTCCATTGATTTACTGAAGGACAAATAATGTCAGACAGTTTTTAAATAAAAACAAAATTTCAATTTTGTTTACCTCCTCAGCAGTCCAGTTGGATGTCAGCTACCATTTAGCTGGGCCAATAATATTGATATTTGATGTCAGTTCTTATTCATTACTGCACCCAAACGATGCAAAAGTCAGATCTTTCAGATGTTTCTATGGATGGCCAAATAAAGCCAGGGATGTCTGACTGCATCTAACAGACACAAACAAGAAAAGAACAGAATACAAAATCAAAAACCTATCTGCTCTTATTGTTATTTATGTATTCAAAGTGTTCACCTCTTTGCATAAACTCAAAGCCAGTTACTTACAAAGGTTACCTAGTAATATCAAACGTGTTCAATTATACATGCAAAAGGGCTAATAGGTTCTTCCTCTAGTTTATTTCTGTCTGCGTGCATAAGAAATATAATTACAGAACTGAATTACATTTTAAATACAGATTTTAGTATCATTAGTTAACCATTTTCAGGCCATCAAACATTGTTAGAAGTAAAAAGATTAATCTATTCTGCCTGTGTCATGGCAAAGAATAAAATCTGCATCAAAATACTTTCGTTTCACTTGTTGGCAAAATGCTCTTTCTGATAATAGGGAAATTCTCAGAAAACTGTGCTAGAATCCACTTCCACATCCATTCTCTGAAATATTCATGTTATTCCCTATTTTTGGAAGTACTTTTCCTGCAGTGCTCTCTTCCCTCGGCCAGGCATTCTGCTTAATCACTTCCCATTGTCTCTGATGCTATTGGAACTCGCAGAGCCCTACAGTTAGCACGTATGTGCCTGTTTCACACATTAGGTGTAGACCAGATAAGGTCTGATATCAGAGTCTTAACATAGAAGACTGGATAAACAAGTAAGAATACGTCTACCAGATATCCCAGAAGTAAAAAAATTCCTCTAGCTCTTTCTGTGTTCTTCTTCCTTGATGGTAGGTTCTAGGACAGTATTTCAAACCCATCCAGAAATGGAAAGCAAAGAATCTTACTGTAACATTGATCATTTCTGAAAAAGCCACTGCCATGTGTTCGCTTTTCTTGCTCTGCCGTGGAAAAAAAGGAACATACTTTTTCCCAATAATGATTAGAGCCATCACTTTCGGCTGTCTCTGTCACCAGGCATTACAAGATGGATACCTGCCTGTCTGCAGGTACTACCTAAAGGCCTCACGTTCTGTAAGAGGCGTTGCGTTCCTTCCCGGTCAGTCCTTTCGGTCCCCTCTTTGTGGCATGGGCTCTTTGCTGGATCCCAGTAGTTCTGCGTGGTCTCGGTGCTGTGAGTGCAAGCCATACCTCAGGTTATTGGGGTGTCTACGAGCAGCTGGACTCTGTAAAAATGAAATAAGTGAGGGACAGCTGCCCTTCCTTGGGAGCAAGCTGTGAATACCACGATGCCTGAAAGTCTCCAGCCGTGATGACTGAGACTTCTGTGCTCCAGAAGTAGACTACATGAAGATGGTGTAGATGAGGAACGTGGGGTAGGAAGCAGAGCAAGTGTTGGCCGTCGTACGGTCTCATTCATTGGTTTTGAACCAGCAGTAAATTAAATATTCAACATTTCTCATTGAAGCTTTTAATCAGATTTTGCACTCTTAAATATTTGCATATGATGAAGCTTTTTCTCTACTCTTCATGATAAAACTTTGGGGTAACACGTAGATATTTGGATTTTACACAGTTCTGTGAAGCCTGAGAAGAGAAAATGTGGCATCCTTTTTAACTAGCTTTGCCATAATTTGCTTTTGAGTAACTTTAAAAAACCCGTATGTTTTAGACCACATTGGCCCTTGGAAAGATCCTCAGCAGAAACTGGTAATTAACTGACCACACAGTATTTTCTTATATGTTTTCAGACTTTATATTTACAAATATAAAAATATTGTTATGTCCATTTGCTCGTAAGTATAACTGAGAGAATGAGATTATCTCCTTCAATGTGATTTTGTTTGCTTAATTGTATGCTCTGCAGTGAATGTGACCCTCTGTGTATACAAGACATGAAGCAAGCGCTGTTTAGCATGCAAAACCTAGCAGCATGGAAAACTTTGCCCTTCTTTCTTAGAGGAGAAGAATTAATTTGTGCATCCTAAGGAATAAGGATTTTTTAAAATTGCATCTCCTGGCCCAGCACGCCAGGCTTTTCCTGGCAGGTGTGTGCTGTGGGTCCAGCCCCCAACATAATTAATTTTTTATTTTAACAGCTGTTTTTTAAACTTGTCATCGTTTTGCAAAATAAACAAAATCAGAATGTGAAGATCCATCTAGATTATTTTAAATCCAATTTCCCACCTGCAATGCAGTCAAACTTGCCTCTCTCTGTGATATGTCACAGGAAATAGTGTTTTAAAATACATGAGAAAGCAGCATAGCATCCCTGCCCTCTGTCCTGCACCTCTCTCATGTGGCAGTCGTTTTCTCAATAAATTGTGAGACTTTTATCCGCAGTGCTGCTGGTAGGACTGACTGGAATGGGAATGATAGCAGCCGCTCAGCGCCGAGCTGTGGGGCTGGGGCTGCAGTCGTGGCTGCTCACGCTGAGTCTGCTCGCCCAGCACGCCCAGCTTGCCCAGCTCACCCAGCACACCCAGCTCACCCAGCACACCCAGCACACCCAGCACGCCCAGTTTGCTGGGGTCAGGTGTGGAAGGGGGGCGCACGTTACATTAGCCAGGTCACCTCTTAAAATAGATGCTATCGGTACGGTTTTGTGTTGATTACAAGCAGAGCGGCAACACCTCTTCCAACAAAAAGCACGTTTGTGCAAAGTTAACTCTTCAGAAGGGCTTCAGCTAAATTTGGGTTAGAGAAGTGGGTTTAGTTTAGACCAATGATTTGTGTTTGCTAAGAGGACTCTCAAACTGTTTCCCACTTATCAAATCATGGCTAAAGGGAAATGGGGCGCTTGAAACTGTGCTGTATACGTGGTTGTGTAGTACCTGGCTTTATGCAATACAAAGTTGGATTTAAAAGGAATTTATGCAGGAGTGAAAGAAGGGCCAAATTTGGAAAGGCCTCTCTGTTATGAAAATGCAATTAACCTGTAGTTGAATAAACATCGCTGTTAGCAGTACTTGAATATCAGAATGGTTTAATCTGAAAATAATTGAGAATGCACAGCTGAAGTCCATCAGGGGTAGGAATGCAGATTATTCTATTGTGATATTTAGCTGTTTTCTTGTGAGGTACTTCTTGAAATAATGGGATGAGATTTGTTGAACTGATCGTTCTTTTGCCTGAAAGACTTTGAAACTGGGAGAAACATCCATACACTTCCCAGGGTCCAGAACTGGGCAAGCTTCTTGAGTCCATTTTATATATTGTTGATACTTGTTCTCTATGCACTTAGTTTCCCTTAAAAAATGCCCAAAGACAAAATAAAGAGCTAAATAAGAAGTTGAACTTTTTCATTTTACACGTTCTTTTGATAGTTTCCATTTCAAAAAAGCACATGTAGTTTCCTGTCATTTTCTTTCCGTGACTTAGATGTTCTGCATTTTAAAAGGGACAATTTCACATTTCAGCAATAGATCTATTGCCACGAATACTAATACAAGAATTTATGAAAGTACGTATTATATCTGTGTATTAACATTGTTGCAATGGATACCACCCAGATTTTTAAAATGTACTTATTTAGACTTGAAGGAACTGAATGACAATAAAATCCCTGCACAGGAACATGGTGTGCCCTAGGAATTTGTTATGCTTCTCGCTCTCAGGAGCGTCTAATCAGGTAATGATGGCACCTAACTTCACTCGAGTCGTAGTATCTCTCAAAATTCTGAGAAAAGCCAGGAATGGCAATTATCATTCATCTCCTCCTCTCACGGCACAGCTCCCAGAATTCAAAGGCACTTCTTTGATAGTTAGAAAGGAAAAAAAAAATTGATTATTTTAAATCTCTCTGCAAAAGATACTGCTCTCTTTGCAGTAGTGTTTCAAGTGCAATGTCAACTATGGCTAGCAGTAACTCTGCAGGGAGTGCAGTGATCTTGGGTTTCATATGTAAATTTATGCAAAGGGCTTCTGCAAGCCTAGCATGTGTTGTTCTCCTCAAACACCACAAGGCATTTCATGCTACTTGGTGTGGCAAAGGGAAGAGAGATTCCCTCTGTCTCACACAGCAAGAGGAAAGCCTGCAGAGTGCATGTAAACAAACAAGAGACCCGTGATCCGTCATTATTTTTGAAAGTCGGTAGAACTGGAAATTCTGCTGCAACAAAGTTCTGCCATTTACATTGATTATTTTTAATGGAGCTCCTCCTTTGGAGGACACCAGGGGTGTTCTATGAGAGTCTCATATGCTCTGAAAGAATAATATTAATAACCTAGAAATAATATCATTTTAGGGTATTCTTCATCTTGATCAAAATCACTGAGAAAATGAGGATAAGAAGTAAAAAAATGATATCTTTATATCTTTAAGTTTTTCATATGCAATGGCCTACATACCCGTTCATTTGCTGGCACAGACATCTCATCCACATCTTTTTTTCCACATCCTGATCTATTTGATTCTCCTTGGTTTTCTAATAGCAATAGACTTTTGGTCACTGATCACATTAAAGAGGCATCTTTAAGGTGCTTCTACCCTTCTGCAATAAATTTCCTTTCTGCTCGAAAACTCTCCTGAGGACTGTCTGGTTGTTTCCTTTGCTCCGTTTGGTTGTTTGCATTAACCGCGCTCACCCCTCAGTCAGCGCTTCTCTGCGTCCATCTCTCTCCGCTGCATTTCCCACTGGGGCTTGGCGTCTCCAACTGCACTCTTCCGAGTACCTGCAGACAGTCCTCATGTTACAGCCGAAGCTGGTCAGGCCCCAGCACGTACCACCAGTAATTGCAAAGTGTTTAATCCTGGACCATGATTTAGAGTGGCTAATTTGGAGAATCCTACATTTTTACAGCACTTCTGATGAGTTAACGTTCTTCCCCCTCCGTTGCAGTAAGTGATCAGTATGCCTCTCTTCTGGACTGCAGCATCATGTGGAAGAGGAAAACGTTGCCACAGAATTCCCCTAATATGTTTGTAAAGCGTGTTTTGACTTACCACGTTCATTAGGAACCCCAGCTGCTGGGGCACCTGAAGGAAAAAGAGCCAGCAAAAGAATTGGAGCTGGGACACACATGATCCCTGCTTCCCACAAGCATAAAACATCCGTTATCCTGAGGCCTCTCCTTTGAGCTAGTGGGGTAGGTGCTGATATTGCCGTGTAAGCGGGATTAAGAGAGAGCTTGGAACGGATTCTTGTAGTTTTGAATCCGTAATGTTTTTTAATAGTAGATAATAATAATAATAATAATAATAATAATAATAATAATAATAATAATAATAGATATTGTATTGCCTGTTTGTTCGAATGCTCACGGTGCGTAGAGAGCTGGATTTAGGAGGAGGAGGTTTTTGCCCCAGAGCACGCACAGTCAGTACGCTCTCAAACCCTGCACATTGAACAATAATATCAAGGGATTGCAGTGGATCAGTAATCACAATAGGTACAGCAAAAATAACCAAATTCTTACAGCAAGTTGTACCAATTTTGCACAGTGCAAAATTAGGAGTTGTTCATTGACAACTGCTAATAAAGTTGGAGGGTTTTTCCGTAGAAACCAACAGTGAAGCTCTGAGAGATGATTCTTTCTGCGTGAATGCCTTGGATTCACCTCGCGACCAGAATATGTGGTGTCTCACCATTGAACAGACAAATGTCACAGGGGGTGAGGACCAAACCCCAGTTGCTTGAGGTTTGGGTGTTTGGTTGCTTTGAAACATAAATGGTCTCCTTTGTCACTCAGATCGCAATGCAGAAGTCAAAACTAGAAAAGGGAAAAGCTAGTAAAAAAGCAGATGGGAAAACACTGGTGCTGCCTGTAAATAACTCTTAATCACCCCTTTTCCCCTCTTCTTGATGAAAATAATTATTAAAACCAGACCACTGCACTTTCAAAGTGGTAATCGGTGTAGCTCTACATTTTTGCTGGGCAAAGTAATTCCATGTCTTTCTAAGAAGATGCTATTTTCATTTGAAACTGGGATGATTTAAGTCTGATATTTCAAAAATGGGTGGTGATTGATTAGTCATCAGTCTAATAATGGACTACATCTGCATTTTTTCCTCCATCTTTATCATATTTTACATAATTCATGTGGTTTAATTGGACATTAAAGTCTTTTTGCCTGTAATGACTACAGCAGATTCACCCGCCCCTGCTTGGATTGACTTGAGATCCCTCTGCCCTTGCTCGCTGCTGCTCAGAAAGCCCAGTTCCACCCTGCAGGATGGGGTGGCACAGGGATGGGACTCTGTCTGCTGTGCGTGCCCCCTGTTATTTTGTGTAATTAGTTTTTGCATTACAGTGTAGTTAGTTTTTGCATTACAAGAAGGCCTAAGATAATAACTCTCATCAGGTTTCTGATGTGCTTCATGCTGTAAATGTGGGAGGTAATGATTCCTTCTCTTAAAAATATTCACTTTAACGCATATAAAATGGTGGTGGAGTTAAGTGACTTAGCATGTGTCCCACAGGGAGCATCTTAGAAATGCAGATTATTCAAGTCTGTCTCAGTTTGAGGTAGCTGAAGCTATTCCTCATGTGTCCACTTTGTCTTCTGGCACTTAATGGCAAGGAGTTTCTACCACGCTTTATGCACACACAACAAACTCCTTTTGCTTAGTTTGGAGACTGGTAACCAGACTGGTAAGACTGGTAACAAGCTCACCAGCCCTGTGTTATGCCAGAGGTCAATCAGATTCCCAACAGTAATGGAAAGGGAAAGTAATTATCAAACTTCTTTCTAGTTAGCAAGGGGCCTAGAGCTTGAATCTGTTTCCACAAAGGTTGATGAAAACCTTAGTCTAGTGTCCTGGTTTAGGCCGGGATAGAGCTGACTTTCTTACTGGCGGTTGGTATGGTGCTGTGGTTTGGATTTGGTATGGAAACAGTGCTGATAGCGCACTGGTGTTCCTGGTTGTTGCTCAGCAGTCAAGGCCTTTTCTGCTCCTTACGCCGCCCCACCAGCGAGTGAGCTGGGAGTGCACAAGAAGCAGGGAGGGGACACAGCTGGGACAGCTGACCAAAGGGATAGTCCGTGCCATATCACATCACGCTCAGTATATAAAGCTGGGGGAAGAAGAAAGGGGGATGTTCAGAGTTATGGCGTTTGTCTTCCAACGTAACTGTTTCGTCTGATGGAGCCCTGCTTTCCTGGAGATGGCTGAACACCTGCCTGCCCATGGGAAGCAGTGGATGAATTCCTTGTTTTGCTCTGCTTGTGTGCGCTGCTTTTGCTTTACCTGTTAAACTGTCTTTATCTCAATCCACAAGTTTTTCTCACTTTTACTCTTCTGATTCTCTCCCCCATCCCAACTGGGGGGAGTGAGCCAGCGGCTGCGTGGCCCTGGTTGTTGGCTGGGGTTAGATGACGACATCTAGTCATCATGAGTGTCCTGTAAAATACATTTCATACAGCTACCTCTGTTTTGAAAACAAAGGACTTGCGAATTAGTAAACTTGACTCATTTGATATGAACTTGCCATAGTGAAAATAAGTTGCCTGTTCGCTCACCATTTTGCCTTTTTAAAAATATTTACAAAAGGTCATGAAACAACTCCCAACCTGCCTTCAGAATTAAGCTTTCAAGAGGATACTCCTGGGAGGAGTTTATTGCAGTCCAAATTAGATAAAGCCACTTGTTGCAGTTCATATATTATTGATCTTTCAGCAATAAATCCAGAGGTGTGCTCACAAGCAAGAGACATAATTATTCAAATTTTTCTCCTTATCGCTGGTGTGAAACAGCAGTTTTCAGATGCCTAAAGTGTACCTGGTGATTAGCCCCATTGTTAATCATTATTAATATTCACAACAAAAAATAGTACATTTAAAAAAAAAAAAAGGAAAGAAGGAAACAGATTTTTAAAATGTCCTGGAAATGATATAAATCCGTTAATTCCTGATGTTATAATTATTTGTGTTACAATGGTTTTGCAAGTGCTGATTGGGATTGGGATTATGATGTATACAGAAATGAGTGTACCATTTTAATGGGAGATCTTCTGTAATATAAAGATATTTGTTAAATCGGCAGGGAAGGGAAAGAGTGGAGGGTGGAACTGTAAAGGCAATTAAAGGACTTGCAAAAGTCCTTTAAGTGGAGCCTGGAACAGAACCAGTCTTTGAATCCAGACTAATCGAATCCTGGTATAAATTCTTTAATTACTTCGGCATGCACACACAAAAAAGTACCAACTTGATTATATAGAACAGGAAGCAAGTCTTACCAGTTGTATGAATTGTTCTACATGCTCTTTGATTAGAGGAAGTAACAGAACTGAGCTGTGGCTGCTGCAGCATAAAATGTAGTGTAAATGAAAATCACTACAACGGGAATCTGCTCTTGCACGTTTTCTTCTTGGATCCCATTGTCTCCTCTTTTTACATGTAGGAAAATCGGTCAAGCCCTGATTGTCCACTTGCTGGTCAGTAAAATATGTCATCAAAAAGACACTGTAAAAAAAACTTCAGTGTGGCAAGAAACAAAAAGAAAACAAACAAACAAACAAACAAAACCAAACAAAAAGCAAGGTGGAGGGCTCTTCCATTAATAACTAAAATAGTAAAAGAAATGAACAGCCAGAAATGGCCGGTTGCTAGATGCAAATGAGTTCATTTAACATATGACTTATCCCTTTCCTTTTCTTTGAATGACATGTAGCTTCAAATTATCCTTTAGCTTGGTTACATTTCCTGGTTTATTTCTTTCTGTTGAAAAGTTGTTATCCCGCGTCTCCAGCTCACTTGATTTAGAAAAGGTGTGTAACAGAGATGACATCAAGCGAAGAAGTGGTGAAATGTAACAGCCTGCTCATTAACAACATCCTTTTGGTGTGTTTTTAGTGTAGCAGCTGCCTCGGTACCAGTAACAATTAATGCATTTAATACTGGGTCTGTGGACAGAGTATGCTGAGGCTGATAAAACACCCGTTTGCATGTGTTGACGTGTTACCATCAGAACCCCATGTTTTCTTAATTCCGTTTGCAGATGAGGTTTACTTCCTTCTTCCTGGAAATCAGGCAACGTATCCTACTGGGTGTTGCATTTCAGGCACACTACGTTTATACCAGGCATCTGGGGGGAAACTGATAAAGAGTCGGCAGACTTTTGACGGCCAGAACTGGTTGATCTGGCTAGTGAGACAGCTTGTAGACCCTTCTGAGCAGGACCGTCTTCTCGAGCTTGTTTACGCAGTAGCTGGCAGAGCGGGGTCCTGCTCCCGGAGCGGGGGTCTCCAGCAGTGCTTCTGTTCAAACAGTATCTGCAGGGGTCAGGGGGGGGCTCGTCCTTGCCGATGTGGCCACAAATCACCTTGTGAGAGAGAGCTTAAATAACAAGTTAGGGTGGTTCAATGTATCTGGTACCTACTGACGATTTGATTGGGTAAATTCCCGCGGGAGGGGAGGTTTGTTTACCCTCGTGTTTCTTAGGGATGTGTAGTAGAAAATAAATATGGCAGAGAAGAGGATGGCGAGATTGAAAGAGGATGGGGCACGGATCTTTGCTTGTGGTGTGCCAGCTACTGTAGCAAAATTAATTAATAGAAGGAATAACCTGTAATAAAAGTAGATCAGATTGTTTTCCTCATAATTATGCCACTAGTAACGATCCCTTAATCGGGGCCAGCGGGAAGGTCAAAGTCAGCTCTCAAGTTGCAGTCACTGTGCAGCAGGGACTGTCTCTGATCAATGTTTGCATAATATCTATTCCGGTGAAGCATTCTTGGTGCTGTTATGATCTATGAGCTGGACCACGCTGTTACTTAAGAGAGAAATGTCATATTGAAAATCCATGGCCACAACTGTTGGTGTCATCAGGAGGAGTCACAGAGCGCCCACTGGAGTGTCCTCTGTACCGACGCTGAGCGGGTTACACACAGTCTCATCCACACGGGCTGCCCACTGATCTAGCTCAAAATTGCTGAGTTACCAAAGCTGTAATTAAGGAGCATTTATTGAACTGAAGTATATTGGACACATACAAAACAAGTTTGAAGACAGGCATATTCGAAAACAAAACAAATCAAAGCCAACATCCCTCCCCCTCTCCTCCCCGCCCCCCCCCGCAAAAAAAAAAGTATTATTTACTAAAATGCCTCTATGGATAGAAAAAAAAAACCAGGACTAAAATGCAAGAATATGAGAAGAGAGAAGGAAGAGCTTCAGAGCTTCAGCTGTTTAGCCCAGAAAATAGTGCCTGAGGGGGGATACAAATGATGCTGTAAGTGAAACGCATCGGGGCAGGGAAGAAGGGAGGAGTATTTCTGAAAAAAAAAAAAAAAAAACAAAACAAAAAACAAAACAAAACAACCAACCCTTGTATTTACTCTAAAGGATATAAACTGCATGGGAACAAGTCATTTTAAACTCCCATTTTATACTTGTGGGCTGAAAGATTTATAAATAGAAGGACAGACAGGTTCTAGCTCAGCGGCGCGGGGTTGGATGGGGGAACCGCTGCTAATCTGGAATTCAGGACTTCTATCACGGCAAGTGTATGAAAGTATTGCTTGTAAGAGTAAGGGACTGGATTGATGATGTCCAGTCTCATATCCATGATGATGCTTTTTTTTTTTTTCCCATTAAAAATTTGCTTTATTGAGATCCAGTTCAAGCCACGCAGCAATTTGGAGCGTAGCTGCTGCATTTGGGGCCTTTTTTGTTGTTTTTTTCCTGAGCGGCCCGCTTGACCGCGTTGTTTGTGTAGGCTGAACTTCATGAAAGGAGCCAGACGACATGAAAGAGAACTAGGCGGGTACAGCTGGCGAGATAGTTAAACAAACAGCTTTCCCGGAATGCTCAGCACCGCTGCTCTGAGGTGAGTTGTACCTGTGGTTACGGAGCTTTCTTGCAAAACAGCGAGTGCTCAGAGCTTACGCCTTGCGGGCTGAACTCTCCAAGCCGTGATTACTTGGTTTCTTGGTGTTACTCTGCATTAGTCCCTGTGACAAGCCAGAATGGAGTTTTGACGTTTTAGATCTCCTCCACATGAACCTAAAGATTTCATTATATTTAAACCGTGCGAGTGTTTCGCAGACCATTACTTTCTACTTGAGAAGGCAATGGGTATTTTCAGATCTTAATTCCTCTATTTGCTAGATAACTCCACACATTTTCTTGCAGATATTATTTACGTGAAAGACGTGAAAATTAACTGAATATTAAAAAAGTCACGGATGCAGGATCTGACCCATGTTTTACCCGATTCTCAGTTCCATACCATTGCGATTCTCCTTCAAAACAATATCCTTTAATCTAATCTTGCACTCTTGCATAAATCGGAAAAGACATTGACTTTGATAACTCTGAGTGCACACCAGCTGAGCTGGTTTGGGGATTTTGAATCTTTATTCAGGAGGTTAAAATGAAAAGTAAATGTTCCTACATTGGTAGCTAGGGTTTTCTTTCTGTTATGGTGGCAGGAATTAGTTAAAGTTATGTTTGGGCATCCTTTATGCTGCCTCCTTTGATTTTTGCATTTGTTCATACGCTACCTATTCAAAATACTTCTGTCACTTTTTTTTTTTTAAATTAATATTGAAGGGAGACACGGACACACGGTCTTGCTGTCTTTCCTTGCATGGATAATCCCTGCATGCTTCTGACTCGCTGAAATGAGTGAGATTGTCCGTAGCATGGCTATTAATGAATGTTCAGCAATGAAGGAGTGTCTGTTCTGCTCTAATCTTATGCTTTGCACAGAAAACATGGGTAGACAAATTAAAAACCAGGGCTAAAGGGCCATTCCTGTGTCTCTGTGAGAAGAAAAGGTATAATCACAAGCCATGTTCTTAGGGACACTGGTATCAGATTTCAAAATAATCTCTTTTCTCTTTTTTAGTGACAGTTTAAAGTAAAAGTTATGTTGTGTTGTATTGTTGCTATTCAAGTCAACACAGTTGTTAAGAGACGGTGATAACCTCACATATAATAACTTATATTTATTCAAATACATGCAGTTACTATACCTGGCATCAGTGGGTATCCAGCCCTGTGTCACGTGCTTTCTTCTTTGCAGAAGTGCAGACGTGATGCCTTTATTTTGTTTCCAACATTGGCAGGGTGATACGATTGCTTCCTGTGACTCCTCCAGAGTGATGAAGCTCTGGGACATTCGGAAGTTGGTCCCTATTTTATCGGTAGATGCAGGGCCCCATCCTGCCAACCAGGTCATCTTTAATCGCTCTGGTAGGATTCTAAAACAACTTTTTCTGCCTAAAATGCGGATTATTTTGAAATCTCTCCAATCTCTCTCTGGTTCTGAAGCCAGATAGCATGTCTGAAACAGCATAAATGTGTTAATTTTAAAGAAGAGGTATCTCATTGTGTCAATGATTGATACAATTATTTTCTATGGACTAGACTGGCAAATTGGACTAATGGTCCATTTTTATAAAACGAAAAATGTGCAATAACACAAAGTGCAATTAATTACAAAAAATATTACATAAAATAGAGTACTGATCTCTGGGGGTAGAAAGCTTAGTGAGATTACTTATGTTCTAGTGATGTTTATTCTCCATTACTGTTTGTTCTTTTATTTGCTAATTCTGTAGTTGTATTTCATAACCAATCTTACTAAGTCCTCTTATAATTGCCTCAGAACTTCATTGTGTTGACAGGATTGCTTACTGTGCACAAAGAACTGAAGTAACCAGTTATTTTTCATCATCAACCATGTATTACCATGTCAGCAATATTGTGCGTGAAAGTGCATTTTCATTTGAAGAGGGGCTGTTGTGAAACATTTTGGTTGTTGTTTTAAACCCAATACTAATCTTCAATTCCAAAGCACAGACAAGCATTCATGTTGCAGCACAGAATTAGATCCTAGCTTAGGAAATCATTCTTACTCAAAGGTAGTACAATATATGATATGATATAATGCTATAATATACAATGTAATATGCAGAGATATATTGAAAAATATGTATACATTTGCATTATATGTTATGTGCATAAAATATAATGCTTCAATAGAATATGAGAGATGATTAAGGAATCGTTAAGCAAAACTAATAGTGTGATGTTTTGTCATAATGACCCACATACTGTGGAATGCGTAATATCAATATATTGAGTCACTAGGCAGAAAACTTCACTGTCAAAGTCTATATTATTTGTATAGTGATTTCACAGATCTCTCTGCTGTATTATTAAATCAGGTACTTTCATTTCCAAGGGAAAAAAATGCATTGACATTGTCCATTTTTGACAGCTTCCCAAAGCCAAATTTAATCACTGTTCTATTTTTGTGTGCAATTTGGAATAAGAGCTCATTTTTTGTTCAGGAGCATCCGAAGAAGTTTGGCATTTTTGTTTCTGGAGTAGAATGGTGGGTCATTTGCAAAGGAATCGCATCCCTGAAAAATGCTGTAGCAATATTTCTAGCCAGATGGGAACTTTCCAGTAGAAAGGTTATCAGCTTCAGGTGATCTAAGTGGGCAATTTTTTCCATCAGCAGGGTAAAATCCAAAATTTTCTCTGCAGGAGTAACCACACGACAGAGATATCAAATTGGGATGGATGATCACAATGAGGCATAATGCAACAGGATGCAATCGCACCGAGCTAAAGATAGGGAAATATCCAGCTACATGGGACTACCGCAGTTCCTCTTGTTTGAAGAACGGTAGTGCCCGTGTCACCTACCAGCCACTACCCGCACGCACAGACTGAAAAGGCAGTGCCTGTTCTGAATAGGTACCTTGTAGAAATACAAGCACACTAATATTTAATGTAATTGCTGATTGGCTGGAAGGAACGGATTTTCCGCACGGCGTCTGGGGGGAATGATGCGATATTGTTTAGCCAACCTGCCCTCGCTTGGGTCCAGCTGGTTGGGTTACTGCCAGCAGTGCAGCGGGGCACTCGGCGGGAGGTGAATACCTCTGGGACCCTGGGTTTGTGCATGTTTAAATTATGCTGACACCATGTTGTCATAGCTTGCTTTTTTGCTAATACCAGAGTTGCCAAGCTAGCTAAGCCCGAGGTAGCCTGAGTAATCCTAAACTGGCCCATGATACACCCATGCGAGAGGCCAAACGATGTGCCTGTCTGCAACAGCAGAGGGCTGGCAAAGTGATCCAGCACGTTCCTGCATAGTTTGTCTAAACAGTAATTCACGGATTTGGTCAATCTAAACTATTTGGTCAGTCGTTTGAGTGGAGTTAACCAAAAATAATAATCATGTTGAAATACGGCAAACAGCCAGAATACTCCAAAAATAAATGGTAACGGGAGAATATACCCTATGTTTAACTAACAGCCTGCTGGGCATGGGGCATCTGTCTCATTTGGGACCTCTGTCTTTGGAGCAGCTTGGGTGGATTTTTCTGACCTTACCGAAGCGTGGAAAAAGTTCAGAAGTATAAATTGTATTTTTAAATTCATACGTGCCTAGTTGAGTATATATTCTATTTCTTAAAGGAAGCATAAATAATATTGATTTATTATATGGCTGTCTCATTTATTTAGAGGTTTGATCTTGCAGTGAGGTGCCCACTCAATTTTCTCTTTGATTTCCTCAGTTTCGGTTGCTATATTGGCTGCAAAGACAAGCTGGTACAGAGGTGCCAGGTGTCTGTCTTTTCTCCTTCCTTCCTTCGCATTTTTGGTTAATTGATACCATTTACGTGGCACGGAGTAGATAAAGCTTCATCTTGGCAGGGTGAGGGATTTTTCAGAGGTGGAAGCAGCTCTCCTTTGCTGGGAGGCTGGACAGTGGATTTCGTAGTTGGCGGATGGGTGTGGGGAGAGCAGGGGATGCACCTGCCCCTCTCAGCTCTCGGGAGGGGACTGTGTCCAGGTACCAAGAGAACCAGAGCAGGACAAGATCTTGACTTTTATCTCACTTTTTTTTTTTTTTTTTTTTTGCAGTTTCTGAAGCTTGCTTTTCGTATTTGTCTCCCTCTTGCTTACAGTTAAAGTCATGCTTGATGGGAGAAAAATCCTCTAGTGCAGAATTTACCACAGTAATCTTTTTAGCAGCATCTGATTTTGTCCATATAGTGCATTTATGTGCTGACATTAATGTGCGTTTTTCCCTATGACCCCCATTTCTGACTAAAAAGCTTTTTTCATTACAACACTTTATTGCTCTGTGTTCTTTAATCTCCAAGGCAGATTACTTGATAACATAAATTGATTCCTTAGGGTGCTTTTCCCCTTGTGGTTCAATGCCTGAGTCCCTACCTCAACTCTCACTGTGTATATGCTGTCACAGGCAATGCAGTCTCGACTTGGGAAATTTTTACTTAGTTTATGTTATTGCCAATTAACGCAAACTTCTGATCACTGATTCTGGGTATTGAGGAAAAAAAGATAACATGAAGAATTAAACAAGCGCTTAAGTAAATGCTTTTCCCTTCCCAGTCTCAGTTTAAGGTGAACATCTCACCTCCCCCATTCCTAGTTTCTACTTGCCTTGTTTTTGCTGTGGGCTGCGCTCCATCACCCCAATTCCCTTGGGGTGGCAACAGGTGATGCGGGAGGTTGGGGTTGTGTGTGTAATGGCTTCTATCTGCCGCTCCTCCGTGCTCCTTACTGCTCTTCCTCCACCGCTCCAGCCCGTCGCTGCTTCACTGTAGGACACCCACAGGCCACAGGCGGCCCTGCCCCGACACAGGCGAATATCCGTGCATGGACTGATGGGGCACTCGTGTAAATTAATTGAGGGCTTATGTGTGAATTAATTGAGTGTCAATGCATAAACTGATGGGGCACACATGCATGAACTGATGGGGCATTCATGCACAGGGTAATTGGGTGCTCATGGGTGAACTAATTGGGTGCTTGTGCATGTATTAATCGGGCACTCATGCATGAATGTAGTAAACTCTGCAAACTGGTGCCCGATATGCAAAGAGAGCTTGATATATAGATAGATAGATTGAAATAGATATAGGTATGATTCTTTGGATTTGTCCTGGCACTTGCTTTTCTACACAGAGCTCAGACAACTCACAATTATGGTGATTAATCAGGTTGGACTTGCTACAGTGCTATAGCTCCACCTAACAGGGCGGCAAGGTGATCCATCCATGTTTTTAGAACACATCTTTCCAATTCCTTTGAAACATTTGCTCTTTACTTAGAAAACTGAGACTAGTTCTTCCTTATTTTGCTGCCTGCTTTCCTTCTCATTCAGGCTTTTCTCAAGTCTAGTCATGAAGCGTAAGCTACAATCTTGTACATCACTTGTTCCTCTCCTTTCTCCCATTGTTAATTGTTTAATGTCTGTCCCATCAGACCCCCTTCCTTCGCTATGGGTTCAGCACTGCAAGATCTGTGCATTTTCACTGCATCCTTACACACCCTTTTTTAGACAAACTAAGGATTCACATCTTCTGTTTCTTTTAAATATAATTGATCCACATTCTTACAAGCTTTGCTTGATGAGCACAAATGCAGCCACCCCCATGTCTTAGTTCTCCATTTGGTGATCAGCGTTTTTAGTTTGGTTTTACTTTCTTGGCTTCAGCTTGTCTCCAAGTGCTGTGTCAGTGCTCTGTGTTTGAGCGCTGTTCTCATGCGTGCCGCCTCTGCCAGGCCAGCGCGGGGGACACTTCTGCAGAAACTGGGCCAATTAGCAATCAGACACCAAAAACTCTTCTTCCTTTCTTCCAAAATGGGATAGGGCTAATCGCCCAAGTCAGGCCTTTTACTTTACGCTGGCAAGTTGCAAGCAGTGGTGGGTCTCCGTTTCTCCTTTGTCTTGTCCATCTCTCTCTTTCTCTTTTTCTTATTACTCCAAACTTGAGTGTCCCTTTATAAAACTTTTCATAACAAAGGAACCATCAGTCAACAGTCAGAGAAGGATTACAGGAAGAATGGAAGACACTTTTAAAGTCTGTGATATGTGTTTGGTCCATGTCTGAATGTGCATCCCTACTTTAAACTGATCTGTGGGAAATAAACTTTCAGGTCCACCATTTGTTGACCAAGTTGCTTTCGTACAAGCAAAAGATTTTCAAAAATTATATCTCAGATAGAGGGTGGTGGGCTGGTTCACCTCGCCCACACTAGTAGAAAGGTTTTGCGCTTTGTCCTTCAAGCTGAAATCCCTCCTTTGGCAGAGCTTTGCAATAAGCAAATGCTGTTGGCCCAACTGTGTGCCCTTAGACAGTGCACCAATATTGAGGTTTTGTCCCTAGGTGACCTGCCCGGCCTGTGTGTTTGAACTGATGAATCCATTAGTGGCCTCCCTGGAGAGATTCCCGTGTGGCCTGAGTTGGTTTACACAACCTGTGACCTATTTTCTAGTCCTGATCATACTGCTTAGTCTCGGAAGTCAGATCGGCAACACGTCCGTCTCAGCCCTCTTTCTCTGAGGAGTCCTTACAACATCTGTTGACCATCCTTAATTATTCCTATGGTCAGCATGGGAGTAAAAGGATGTGCTGGAAGACTAAATTATTCAACAGTAATTCCTTGTCTCCTAATTCTCACTTCTCCCCTCAGTGCTGCTGTATTTCATTTTTCTTGTTCTCAACATTTGTTTTCCTGACCATAAAATTCTCTAATTTGGAGGCAGTGGGTAGATTGGAACTTAACACAAATACAAGCTGATTGACAGATCGTTTTCTCTCCTTGTTTCATGGGGGTATGAAACTATCACTCTCCTTATTTCTGACTGTTGCAGTTTTTCAAAAGGGAAAAGGTTGGCAATGAATTTTTCCCCTTTGTTGATCAGGAGGAGAGTTGTGCCACATAGTATTTCTGTTGTGTCGTGACTGTTTTTCACTATGAGCAAACTCCACACTATTTAAATATGGTAGAAAGAAAAGAAAAGGGATTCTTAAAATATATTACTTTATTTTCAATACACACATAATTTAAAATGTATGAAATATTTGTCCTTTGCAAAGGAAAGGGGGTTGGCTTGAGAACCCCTTATTTTACATTTTTGCCCTGGTTGCAGGATAGTATTTTGTCTCTGGCTGTGTTTTCTTTGTTGAGCTAACGAGGGTGGGGACTGTGTACTACTGCAGGCAATTGCTTTGAGCGCTGAGCACTTTGAAGAGATTAGCCCCATTGATATTCCCTTCATCCTTGTTAGAGAGGAACGCTTCCTTCCCTGGAGTGCAGGAAGATGGACAGCTATTTAATGGAGCCAGCCTTTTTCAAGTAGATACTGTAGTACTAAATATTCCCATCTCACTTGCCTGTGTATACCCAGCATAAAAACAATGTTCTGGAAGCCAGGGTTGTGCCTCATTAGAGCAATATATTGACCTGTTTGGATTTTTTTTTGAGGACCTCAGGTTGAATGGATTATTATCTGACTGGTTAAATGTTATTCTTCAAGGAGAAGCAACAGTGTCGGCTGTTCAGGCAGTCAGCCAAAGCACGGTGATGAGCAAATTGTTTGTTCCAAAAGTAAATGAAGGGAATGTCCACATGATTTTTGCCATCCTTGTATTAAACTAACAGAAGCTGAAAATTGGAGGTTTATGCATCCCAAGTGGTGCATAGCTGATCACAATTTTGATTCTCCAGCAGTTGTCCACAAACTGAATTAAAATGGTTTGCAACAGGTTGGGGTTTTTCTAATTCCATTTAAACCAGGCACAAGTCTTAAAATACTAATGTATTCAACATCTCATCTCTAGCATTTACTGCTTGGGTGACTTTACTAGGTCCATGTGTTCTATTTTACATTTATTGTTCGTATGAATTCCAGCTTACAGAATGCTACAATTAGCAAATTCCCGCTTTGAATGTATTTAGAGCGATTGAATGAGAAGTCCTTTCTTTCACTCAGACTGCACAGCTCCATCTCAAGCCTGGCTTAGATACAAGAGCTTCATCTCCTGATTAGCTTATTCCTGCAGACAGTCAGAGAGTAAGGACCTCTGAAGGTCATCACAGCCTTTCTTCCATGAAAGCTCCTCTTAAATATCGACAGCTATCCAGGTCTTGTGTTTTGAGCAAAGGACCCGTATTGTATGTAAGGAAATGAATCAATACTGCATTCATCATTCATATCCTGTAATAAAAGAAAGGGATTTTTGAAATAGGATATTATATTGATCTAGTATTTGGGTGTACTTTCTATATGTTAAACATGCAAGATAGAACAGCTGTGGCATTCTCTGCCAAGGACTGGATAGGTCAGGGAATCTGTAAGGGGTTAGCAATTTGCATCTTCATCACTGTTGAAATTAGATATACTTTCATCACTAACCAAGAGTCATTAGTTAACTGGTGCCTTTGTGGATGGATCCAGAATTGTGCTGGGAGCACAGAAGATATCCTTATGAAAAGAAGAAATTGGGCAGTTTTGTTTAAGGTAAGCGAATACTTAGCGAGACGAAGACAGAGTCCATTGAGATGGGATGCTTTGGAGAAAAAATAATTCTTGTGACAACCTAAGTAACTCAAGTATGTTGTTTCAAACTTGAGAATAATTTAGGTAATTTTCTCTGTTTGCCCACCATTCTTTTCCCTTTCAAGAAGAAAAGTTCATATTTTGAATGAAAACTTTTAAATCGAATGTCAGATGCTTTCATGTAAAAATGTCTTTAAAACAATCTGTAAACAGTATTTAGCTTTCCATTTTGGGGGGGCTAAAAACTATGCCAGTCTATGTCGAGTTTGAATAACACACTTTCAGTAAATCAAAACCTACATTTTTATCAAGTTTGCTATTTTTCCAATATTCATTTTTAAAAGTAACAGAACTCTAAAAGAAAATTATTCACCTCTCACTTAGTAAACTCACCATGGATACCTGTATTGTGATGATCAAGAAAATTTGGTTCTGTTGAACAGCTCTTCCACTTGGTAGATGAAATATATTCATGAGCCAGTTCTTTTCAGGGCTTGGAAAGTGGCATCTCTTTTCAAGAAAGAGATCATCTTTAAATTAAAAGTATGCTGGGTTTAGCCTTTTTTCTTAATTATTTTTATTGACAAATTGTCACAGGAGCTAAAATGCATAATCATCGATAGCAAGTGATCCATGGGGCTATGCAAAATAAATTGATTAACAATATAATCTCCATGCAGATGTCCTAGGAGTGCTTGTTATTTTTTATGAACCAATCCGGGGGGCTTGCTTGCATTTGATGGGCCAGGTGGAAAATGGCGGGTGAGACAAAGTTCAGGCCATCTCTGCAGTTACTCCGTTGCTGCTAGCAGTCGGAACCGGCTGAAATGGTGGTCTAATGTACAAGGAAAGGCACCATGGCTTCTGAAAAGGAAAAAATGCTAAAAATTTGCTCCTGCCACAGTATCTGCCAGCCTCTTCTTTTCAGGCCTGCACGCCCACAAAACGAACCCAGGGGCTTGAAATGAATTCGAGGCCTGAGACAAAATTCCTGTTGCCACGAAAGCATGCTTTTTGTGTCTTTGTTTTTAATGCCATTCTGCTACTAAGAAAATCATGATTTAGATGCCTTCGAGGCATTTAACTTGCGTTTATGCAGAACTATTCCTCAGAGGAAATTGGATGCAATTTTAGGATTAGATAACTGACCTGGGAGAGAGAGTGCAAAATTTGCACATCCACTTTTTCCAGCTGGATATTCACTAGGGAGCCTTCAAACTGCTCATAAATATTGCCTGTCCTTTTGTAAAGGCCCACACCAGCAAGTACATGGCCATTTCCTGGGCAGAAAGACATCTTATGTACTGAGACTTTGGGGCAACAAAATAAAGTATTTTAGTTCCCTTTCTTTTTCTGTGGCAAAATACCATACGTGCTGGCGAATGAGAAAATAAGGAAGAAAAGAAATTCTATAAACAGCCTCCAAAGCCTGGCTTGGATGTTTGAACTGTTTGTTTTGGTTTTGACTCTGGAATGAACTTTATGTCTTTGCCTGTCTTTCAACTTGTGAAAATATCTCTTATGTAGAGCTGTTAGCTCTCCGAGTACCACGTGCTCTGGGGGAGTCGGGTAAAAGCTACTTACCTGTGGTCTTTCCTCTCTGAATTAAATTGCGTGAAAAAGGGAAATTCCTTAATTAATCCTACTTTTTCCTTCTAGAATAAAGCAAAAAAGGGAGTGGTGGTGATGACGGAGAGTTCTTTAATGTTGGGTTCATGTCAAACATCATTCCCCTTTTCACATTTTACATTGTAAATGAATGCGCGTGGAATGCCTCAGTGATCCTGCCTGGGAACACCAAAGATAAAAAATGGAGCGTTTCTGGGTCATAGCAAAGGCCTGTTGTGCCAGTACCCCGTCTCCGGCAGGGGGCAGGACGTGAGCTCAGGGAAAATAGATAAAACCAGAGTGAGTAAAGACTGAGGTTTCTCTGCTCTTCTCCAGTGCCCTGTGGATTAGAACCTCCCAGAGCTGGGAACCTCATGCAGTTTGTCTGATGTTACTGGATCTCTCCTCTGGTAAACTCGTCTGATCTTTTGTTTCGGAGCTTCTTTATATTTCAGCCTCCAGCAGATCCCATAGCAGTACTTCCCTGGCTTTGCTTTAAATCTCTTAATGATACATTCTTATTCTCATACTGTGGGAATTATTGTATAATTGTTCCTTGTTCAACCTCTTCATGCTGACACATCTTCCCCTACTCTCTTTGCAGAGCTGAAGAGACCGTGTCTGTTTAATCTCCTAGATACATACACCCTTCCTCATCTTTCTTCATTTGTTGCCTTTCTGTAAATCTTGGTTTGGGCATGTTCTTTTAGAAACAGAGGAAAATGATGAGGCCTGTATGATTTGTTTAAGATGTCCTTAAATCATGGTTTTAAATAGAGGCCTAATGAGGTTTCCTGGTTTTGTTCTCTAGCTCTTTTTTCCCCCACAAATAAATCTTGACATTATATCAAGCTGATGTTTTCAGAGAAGTATCCACAGTGACTGCGAGATCTCTTTCTTAAATGACAAAGGGTAGTTTACAGTCCACTGTTGGATTTGTATAATTAAGGATATTTTTGTTCATTTGAATCATTTTGTGTTTCTCAGAATTCAGTTTCATCTGCCACTTTATGACTTAATCTGGTAGCATCCTGAGATTCTTCAATGAGTCTATGAAATATGCTGTCGTCTTGAAAAACATGAATAATTTTATACTATCAGTGAATGTCACCTCGATATTCACCTTCCCACCCTTTAAAAAAAAAATAATTATTAATATGCTGACTAGCACAGGTCCCAGAATAGATGTCACGTTCTTCTGGTAATCTGTTCCTCTCTTTTCCTCACTATGTCCTATTGGAAAGCTTCGTTTTTTTTTTTTTCCTCTTTCGCTCCCCCCCCCCACTTTGGTTGTCAAAAACTTTTAGGAATTCGGGTATCTTACATCAGTCAGGTCACCCTTCCTCCTGTGCTTCTCAGCACCATTGAAGAACTGGAACAGGTTTCTGAGCTGTGGTTTCCTGCTATGAAAGCTATGGTAACTCTTCACTGTGGTGTCACCTTTCTCCGTGCATCAGCAGTCGGCTCTCTGCATAGTTCTGCTTGCTGCCGTGGTTGAAGCTGGGTGGATAGGGTTGAAATAATGTATAGGTAGCTTTGAAATCCGTCGTAGAATCATAGAATCGTCTAGGTTGGAAGGGACCTTTGAGATCATCAAGTCCAACTGTCGTGGTTTAGCCGCAGCTGGCAACACAGAACCACGCAGCCGCTTTCCCAGCTGGATGTGCATCTGAAATTGGATGGTAACATTAAAGTTGGATGTTAAGATCAGGAGTTAAATTGTTAACACTGTGCTTGGAGTCCAAGATTCATTGGATTTGAGAATTTAATTGTGCGCTCCATAAAAAAGCAGAGCTTAAAACATAGTCTGTTAAATTCATTGCCTTCCCTGGCTTCCTTGCCAGAACTGTAGTAGTAGTTGATAACAGGATATTCAGGATCATCCCTTTCTGTATTCCAGACTGCAGTCACATCTGTCTACTTAAAACTCTAATATACAGTTATGTGTATTTGGCTAAACAGGTCTTTCCTTACATCAGTAGAATTAGCTCTCTCCATTTTGTGTCCAGTATTTGGGTTTCTTTATTTTTATTGTGTATTCTTTTTCCTTTGATTTCATACACCAGCCAGTTGGCCTGAATGACGCTGGGAATGTCTCTGATAGTATAATGGACATTTATAGCAGTGACGGTAATTAATGATTAATATTTCAGCTGTGCTTGCAAGCTAGGTTTAGGCACTGGCAAAATAAAGAGTTGCCAAGGGTCATTGGCTGATGGACCAGCAAAATAATGGGCCTCATTTAAGCAGATGAATCCTCTGCGTCATACCATGGGGAGGGCGGATCCGTGCCAGTGCTGGCCTCGCTCAGCACTGTGGCCAAGAGGGGTCCTCCACCTCCTTCCCTGAGCGGCTCCAAAGGCCAGGACTGGCTTTAGAATCACACAGCCTTCCCGTTGCAGCTTCCGCACCTCATGCGAAGCATTGGAATCTGGGACTGCTGAGCCTTATGATGCAGGTATTGTGATTGAGGTAATGCTCTTGTAATTTTTAATTTTGAATTAACACATTAATTATAGATTTCCCTCAACATATTTGTGTAAATTAGTAGACAACTCTGATGCTTGATAGGACATTGCAGGAGTGGTAACACAAAATCAAGGAAAACAAGGTTATTGAGTACAATGAACACTTCATCCCTGGCATCAGAGCGAAACACAGGGGAAAGGAAACAGGAAAGGAAATCAATAAGGAGAACAAACCCCACAGAAATTATTAAACATTATCTTATGCAGAACCCCCCAGCAAAAGAAAAAAAGATGCTTTCCTGAAATATCACCCAAACTCTTAGCTAATAGATAGATCTGAAGTTTGGAGAGAAGACTGATATTGTTTGCTGGGAAGTGCTGCGCGTCCCCATGGCATCATGTACCTTGTGCAGCAGGTTCTCTGTGGCAAGCGAGGACTCAGTGGACCAAGGTAGAGGGCATCTCGAGTCTCTGTGTTGGTCCTTCCAAGGGAAGAGAAGTGTGAGCCTCAGACCTCCAGAGAGGATTTCTTCTTGACTTCCGTCACACTGATACAGCATGCTCTGCGTTGCTGTTACTGCAGTCCAACCTAAGCAGCTTCAGCCAGCTTCTGTCCAGCAGGCACCATACTGTCTGTCCAGGACATTTTCTGGGATGTTGTAGGGGACCCCACTAAGAAGATTCTGTCCGACTGCTGCAGCAGGCTGCTCTGCTGGTTAGTGGTTCATTAGGTCAGACATCTCAGCTCCGTGAGGTTTTTCAAACACAGCTTCACTGGGAGTCCTAATTTAACTTTCCTCCGTGTGTGCGTGTGGCTGGCCTGGGGGCTCTTGGGGCTGCCTGCTTCAAACTCTTACACTAGCCAGGGACTCTGTTACATATTTTATAACAACTCCTTTTCATTCATTGCTCATTTGTTTTCTGTTATTATTTTCCTTTTGCTGCTATAGAAGCTCTTCTGTTCTTATATTTGGTGTTCACTTCTGTGGTTTGTCCTGACGTTCTCTGCGGTTATAAGTGTTAGTAGTACCGAGGTGAATGTCTAAATAATTCAGTGGAATGGATCCAAAGCGACACAAACCGGGTTGCTGAATAGATGAAAGCACCATCACACCCGTTAACATAGAGCTGACATTCACTTTATGTGCAAGTTACGTGCAGATTACAGTCCTTTGGCTCTGTACAGTTTTGCTGTTAATGAATGTATTCACAGTTTGGGTTTTTTCGAATGATGTACCAAGGTCTGGACAAGGAGGTTTTATTACCAGAAATGACCCTCTTAGGTGTGCGGAGGTGGGTTTTGTGTAAAGATGTGGCAGAGTGACCATTAGGATCCTGCCGTTGGTTCTGTCAGCTGCGCTGTAAGCACTGTTGTACCACGTGTGCGTGTGTTGGAAGTGTGCTGCGCTGGACTTCTCTCTACTGTTATCTGAATCGTTCTTTTCTTACAACTGGTGGAGGAGAGGAGAGAACCGTCCCCCAGTATAGCCTGGCCGTCAGCATGGAAACACAACGCTTGCCGGTATGGCCTCTCCAGAAGGGGAACGCCGGCAGCCGTTGCTGTACAGAGCATACGTGCAGTGTAGCCCAGTGAAAATGGACTCAAGCATTTCCTTTCTTTGGTTGTACTGGACCAACAAAAGTAAAAACGCTTTCATGTGCTCGGTGATTGAAAAAGAAGCGAACACACCTCAGCCCATCTACCGCCACATACATAATCAGTTTTGGTATTTCTAAGCAAAACAAATGCTTCCGAAGGAGCTATTGTGAGCAGATGGGCTAACATTCATAAAACAGACAGTTCCCTTTGTAAGTGGTTGTTTTGAATAAAATGTTATTGTTTCCATTGAGATTTAAACTACAATTTGCTTAAATTATTTTTATATTTGGCCATTGTATTGTCAGCATATGAAATGGGCAAAATGTTAAGAATAATTAAGCAGAGTGGTCCTGAATACCCTGGTGAGTCTGAAAAATCATATATAAAAGAAAGCAGCTATCTGTGGAGCTGCCAATTCTACTTATAGAAGCCCATCTGTTTACATCTACGTCTGTTCCCTACAGAGGAATACATCTTATGTGAGGAATTCCCACCAGACCCCTCAGACATTTTATCATTCAGGAACGTTCTTCCTGTTTGTTCTCCCTCTCTCCTTTACAAGAAACTATAGAATTAATGTTTTTGGTGCTGTCTCTTAGAACACTTAGAAGACAAATACTGTGGACGTAGCAAATAAAATTAAATGAGTTTGTTCTTTTCTGATTCCATAATGAATAAAAATGGTTGCCAACCCTGTACATATTCCTTTGACTCACAGCGGCTTGTAGTCTTGTCTTCAGTTTCTCTCTCCCCTCCTACTTCTTTATTCTCCTCTTGAATCCCTCAGACCATCGCTTGTTAAACCTAAGATATAAGTTATTTTATATCTAATTGATTGTGTGGAAAGTCCGTTTGCTGTTTATGTGGTATCTGGTCAGTGAGAGATCATAAAACTTCTTGTAAAAAAAGAAAGAGGTATCCATGAGCTCCAAACCCTTTGTGTTTCCCTGTATCCCCCAGTCCCAGAGTTCTGCAAATACGGGGCTGATGTTGTACTGCTGAGGAGCAGCAGACGTATGTACCCTGGCTTCTGTTCCATCCTCACAGCTACTTCAACAACAAAATTACCTGAATAACACCAGATAGAAGCGTGTGGACTTTTTTGATCTTTTTATTAAATCCTAGTATCAAAGGGGATTTATCCACTCTCAAACATAAGATGGGGGGAGGCCAGCTTTTGAAGATCATTTGAATTTCTTTCATTTGGTGGCCTAATCTTCTTTCTACTCTATTGAACTCCTGTAAATTGTGTTAGGATTCTTAGAACAAAAAAAAATAAATCTCTAAGAGTTCTAACTTCTGATTTCATTATCAAAGTGTAAATTCTTTACGTAAACTTTGGCGACACAGCAAATACAAAATAAAATGAGGTCAAGTCGAAAAAGAAGCAAATTCAATTAGCCCCTTCGAAGAAATCTTGACTTGAATTTGAGTTTTGAATTCTAGATTTGGAATAAGGGTGGGGTGTTTTTCTCACCAGCTTCTGTAGAACTGAATTACCTGTGTTCATCTCACACCTAACAGTAAATTCCCAACCAGTTTTAGTGGTTCAGGTGCTTGGAAAGCTGTTAACTCAGACGTGCTGCTCTCTTCCCAGGTAGGTAATTCCAATCTGACCACCAAAATATTCCTTATGCTTTGGGCTCCTAGGCCGTTGAAGGTAGGAGGCACAGCACTGTGCTCTGCCCGTGTTCTGTTCAGAGGGGTGTATTTCGGGCAGACCTGATTGCTCTTTGAATCCCACCCCCCTCTGCTTCAGCACGCCTCCGCCGGAGCCCAGCGGCCGCCCGCACCAACGCAGTCGGGTTAACGTAGCTCAGGCAGAGCAGTGTGTTGCACTAATTCATTAACGCTTTTGCGCAATTGAAGTTGTCTAGAACCAGATGCAGTCCCCAGTGAAATTCCTTTTGCTTTAGTGGGAAGTGAATGAAGCACCTAAATGAAGGTCATATTAGTAGAAAGTTGTAGCTCTCAAGTATCCATTATTGCTGTTCAGTTTTATGAGCTTTCTCTTAACATAAGCTTTCACTTGAAATGTCTTTCTTCTGTCCCATGCTCTCTGCTTGCTGAGAGGCTGCTGCTACTCCTTTGTGGGCCTAGGTACATGATATATATCTCATACGGAGAAAGGGGGCTCTGGCATCCTTTCCCAGCATACACACATTTATACTCCCCAGCCTTTCCTAGCAGAGATTTTCCATGAACTTCCATCTTTCATTGCCGGGGTGATACTGGGGTTTCTGCATCACTTATGAGGAATGATTTTTTACCTAATATTTGTTGTCTCTCTTGTAAACAGTGGCTAGCAGTGTTTTAAGTCAGTCAGTTTTCCCATGGTGTCCTGTTTGTGGCCCCAGATGCCTGAGACAGAAGGAAATAGAGGGCAGTGCCCTTTCCACAGGGAATGGCTAAAGGCAGCTTACGGGATACGTTCCTGGTGCTGTCTCTCCGTAAGTGCTGGGGTAGGATGTGGCGTGTGAAGGACCCATCGTCCAACACTTTTGTGGGGTTTGATATTTGTGTGGAAGATGACGTGGACTGGTGGAACGATTGATTCACTTGAAAACCTTGAGGGGGTTGATACATTTTTTTTTTTTTTTTGCCCGTGAAGGGCGAAAAAAAAGATCTGGCAGAAGCAGATCAGATATTTAAGACCAGTGAGGTTATGGACCTAAGGGCTGTATCTGGGGCTCTTCCCTGCAGCGCAGACAGCAAACCTTAGCCAGTGCGGATTAGTGTTTGATTTCTTCATGTGACCAGCAGCACGCTGAAGGGGTTTTGCTGGTGCTTGAGGCGACGGGCCCTGGTTCCCCTGGCTGCACCGGTGCGCCTTTTCATGGCGATCTTCTTGGTTGTACATGAAGTGGGCTACGTGGCGCTGTGTCATACAGAAGCGGTACCTGAGGGCGTGCAGGTGACATGTGAATCATGGGAAGAAGTGCATCTAGAAGAACAGACAGACTACCCCGGGCTTTCTTCCTCAGTAACCCGCCTCACCTGACTTTCCCTCTGACCATATTGGAGTTAACATAGTGTTAGGAGGTACTGTTTAAGCTATTCTTTGACTAATATTTTTTTACTATGTTAACTTTTGCTTTAGTAGGTATTTCTTGTCAACAGCATTCACCTCTTTCTTGCTTTGTTTATTGTAACGATGTCTTTTCCAGACAGATTTTAACTAGATGTCTCTGTATCTTTTTAGAAATCTGGATATAGTATTCTTCAACTGTTTAGCTGTAACAAAACACTTTTCCCAACCCATCCAGTTATTCCAGCAGTCCAAAGCAGGGATTAAAGGAGAGGTTTATATTTTAGAATTGATCACAGCTAAAGAAACTTAGAGTATTATGGGATTCTCTGTCGAGGCCTGTGAAGATATTGTCTAAAACACTTTTTAACTACTTGGCTCTATCAGCTGTGGGGGAGTTATCATCTACTATTTCCAAACGGTTAGCAGATAAAGTCTTAAAGGCTTGGAGCAATCCTAATTGTACGGTGAGTCAATTTATGGGAAAAGTATCTCTTGAATCAGTAGTTAAAACTTTGTTACAGATGGCTCAGATATTGGGCTTGATTTATTCTTTATATCTTCTCTAGTGACATGAATGAATTGTCTACAGAAAGGCCACATCATGCCCATTACAGAATAAAGGGCAAATAACAAAGGTCGTTGCTTCTTCAAGGGCCCAAATCACTTCTTCCATTTTCAGCAGAACAGAGAACGCAGAAATAAATCAAGATTCTATTTAGGTTGTTGCAACAAGTTAACACCACGTTTGTTTATGCTTGGGATGTGTTTGAAGGTAGTTTATATAAATATCTTTTATACCTACCAAAGGAAGTTGTTTCACCTGATGATAGTATTTGACTTGATTGTACACCTCCCTAAAACTATCAGGCATTAATTTAAATAATGCAAGGCAAAGAGAAGGAAGATCTGACTGATTTTAGTTTGGTTATATCTTACCAAATTTGCTTAGAACTGAAAATTCGTTGCACTTTTGGATACTGAAAGACTTTCTTTTACTGTGAGACACCTGAATATTTGCACTAGATATGTCTCAAGGAAACTCATATTTTCAAAAATTTCTTAAATTGATATATAATAGAATTCCTACAGCCACCATCATTGTTTCACCAGTTTCTTCTGTGAGGAGAATGCACGGCAGTCCATGCAAAAATTCTTCTGAGAACACATACTCTATTTTAAATTAAAATGAAGAATGTACTGGGATTATAAGTGGGCTGCAGTGTTTTATTTCTGATTTTATTTTCATGGTCCATGTAATACAGGCCATAGTTTAGGATTATATTTTTTGAAGGACAGACTTGATTTCAAAATTTTTAGGTAATAGTGAAAAATTAATGAAAAAATCATAGCTGAGAGAATTCTCGTCATCCATACTTTACATGTTTGAAATAAAATGAAAATTGTAAAATATCTTTGAATTAGAACTGGTGAAAATAGTTCTCTTGCGCACACATGACATAAGTGAGAAGTATTGCAGAAATAATTTGTTGAAGTCTTTTCCAGTTTCTCTTGACATTTGATAGCGTTCTCTTGACTTTTAGATTGCTAAGCTGGGGATCCTTGGATCAAATCCAGTCTCTATCTTGACCTTTCAAAAATATCTGTGCTTTAAAGTTTGTAATATCAGATGTTGCAAAGGAACGTTGAAAAAAACCCACCGGGCGATTATGGAGAGATCTACCCAGTACGTAAGCTGTTCTCAAACCAGCTGCTTGTGACTGACTCATGAGCTGGTGCGTGAAGGTGTGTAACCAATACAATTTTTTAACCTGTTGTATTTTTAGAAAGAAAGTGATTGAATGGCATAACGCGACATTAGTGCCCATATCAGTTAATAAAATAAATGCGATGCTATTTTTCTTGGTATTTTAAGAATAAAAATCATTGACATTGTATGCATAAAATAGATGCAAATAATGGGAGAAACTATTAGACTCTAACTTCAAAAATATCCAGCAATTATGCAACTTAAATTAGCAATTTTAACTTACCCATATGTTTACATATTAATGGTCCTAAGTGGTAATTGTAATTGCCGCTTATCATTGCTTCCTTTGACCCTCATTTTTCAAATAAGAAATATGAAAATCCATTAAGTAACATTAATATTAGAAAATTAATTTAAGGCAATACATCATCAATTAGCGAACCCTTAACACATCTCACTATTTTCACCTGATGCTTACTTGAAGAAAAAAAGGATAATTATTTTCTGCATGGCAGAATTAGAGGATATCATCTTATGCACGTATGACGGAAATGAGAAATAAAGTATATTAACTTTCCTGGCCTGGATCCAGTAAAGCATCAAAATTCCTGTTGACTTCTCTAGACTATTCACACGTGGCTGATGAAGGGCAGAGAGCTCTGCGGCGCGGGGAGGCAAGGCCAGGGCCAGCATCTTATGACTGGTAAAGACTGTGCTTTTGACGGGGCTTATCTTTAAGCCTGGGCGCATTTTCTTTTTTTTTATGCAACTAAACCTTCTCCCAAGTAAGCAAGGACTTCCTTCTGATAATTAATGCATCTAGTTTATCTTTACACCGTACCTTACAGAAACGATTCTCCCGATTCATTCTCCTTCGTGGGGAATGACATACCCACGGCTGTTCTGCGTTATAGATCAAGATTAGAAAGCGGCATTTGCATCTGGCCAATAGGTCTTCAGTCATCAAATCGACAAATGGAGCTAATGTAGAATAATAATGTGTGAAGTTGCTTCCAAGTACTGAAGACTAAAACACATTTTACACACTGTGCTGCTCTCCCAAGAAAAAAAAAAAAATTGCAAAAGCCATTAAAAACTAAATGCCTCTTATTTGTCATGTCAGTGAGGCTATCATCATCTGTTTCAGGACATTTATGATTTTCTGGACTGCAAATGTTACTGTTGTCCATAAAAGCGAGAATGATTTTTGTTATTTCCTTAAATGCCAGCCATGTAAATAATGTCTCTTTTTTCCACCTCTTTTTCAAAGGCCACGTTTTCAAGTGTTTTAGTGTTCTTTGAAAAGCACTTACGTTGTGAGAGTTTGTCAATGGTAAAGACATTATTAAGTTGCCAACTATGGAACATACTATAAAGGTACTTTGAAGAAAACAGGTATGATTTTCCCTCCTTTTAATATGAATTTCCCCTGGTTATCCATAGAAATATTGGACTGGGGGTTTTGGGCTCTGTGAGCTGGGTGGTTGAGGGAATACTAAGTGTAACCTGGAAATACTTTGACCGAAGCTTCCACTCTTCATGCTTGCAGGTTTTAAGGATGAGTTATGAATCAGAACAGTTTGAGATCTGGCGTCAGTAATGGTCTGACTTGGTAGAGTTTCAAGGTGTAATTAATAAATTTCTGTGTGAGAATTAGCTTCTCCATAGCCTGATGGCTGAGCTGAGGATGCTCCGCTCTCCTGCGCTGCCCATCCACTGCTCCATAAACCTTGTCCTTGTGGGACTATTAAGTTTCTCGGTTCTATTTGTAGGAGGATTTTGTTTTTCTTGTGACGGATGCTAATTAATTCAGATTCCATTGTCCTTTGAAAAATCTCAGAATCCAGTTTATCGCTAAGATTTAAACTGGCTGTAATCAACAGATTGATTGGTGAAAAGAATATCGGGTAGCAAGATTAGTGCAACATAATGAGCCACTACCACCGTGAATGATGACAATGTGCGGAGAATATATTAAAGGGAGCAAAGACTTCTGTTTTTTTGGAGCATGTTAGATCAAGTAACATCTCCAAAATTACACCCGCTGGATACAAAGTTGATGAAAACCGGGGGCAGACTAAGGAAGTTTGCTTTTGGCCTTTATCTTTACATGCAGATCTAGCAGGCAGAATGAATTACAGTTCTATGCTGAAATAGCTCTGGGATACACAACTAGCAGAAGAATGGTGTAACTGTCAGCGTGAGCCTTTGCAACATTATTCAGAGACTTAGAGGCAATTAACCTGACTTCACTCAGCTGAGTTTTCAGGGAGGAAATAAACAGCGGAACTTCAGAATGGGAGTTTCTGATTTTTTTTTTGCCTATATTGCATATTCACCGTAGAAAGTATTTGCACATTAAAGATAGCTGTAAAACATTAAATTAGGCAAATAAACCTTATACACGGGAAAAAATTGAAAGTAAATTTAGCCTACCAAGTCCAATTTGAATTGATTTTCATATTTTAAAGTGCTTTAATGGTCATGATCCATAGTTACATTTTTGTAGTTTGGCTAGCTCAGTTCTTATAACTAGCATGAGCTTGACTCTTTCAGAAAACAAAACTTTTCTTCGTTCAGGTGTGAAATGTAACTTTAAGCAGGACAAAGCTGAGGACTCTGAGCCAGCGCCGTGGGGGTAAAGCTGAGAGAGGCTTCTTCGTTATAAAGGCTCCACTGAGTGCTTTCCCCCAGCGTCTCGACTGCAGGACACAGGCCGGCACAACTGCAGGGTAAGGGCTAGTAAAATGAACCTTTAGGAGGCAGTTCACCGTAGCGCTGTCATTTCACATAAAGGTTTTGTTTGCGTGTCCGCATGCACTGGTGACTAGGGCAGCACAATTAACCTTAAGATAGAGCCTGATGTACTTCTGCAGGAGAGAGGCAGCGAGTGGATCGTGTGTTTGTGCAAAATTGCCACTGCTTGAAATTTTGCCAGGCAAAAGCACTCAAATGAGGTGGACTAGGACTTGCTAGCCCCTAACGCCACGGGTACAGGGGGTTACGTGTATTCTAGTGATGAACTGGTTCGTGCAGTTGGCCCCGATACAGAAGGACCCTCGTGCAGAAGGGCCCCGATGTAGAATCTCCTTTAACAGTACTCTTGGGCAGGGCATTGAGCAGCCTTGTCCTGGCCCTTGTCCGTGTGGCTATGGAGACTGCATCATTTAGCTCCCAAGACCAAAAATAAAATAAAGAAATGGCGTTTGGTTGTAGGTGTTAAGGAGATACATCCATGCAGTGTTTTCATCCCCTTTCCTCTGCAGTATTTTGTTCGTTCCTCTCCTTGGCAGGTGTTTCTGGTCACAGTCCCTTACATGGATTCTGCTGAACGCTGCCTTTCGGGGATGTTGTTTCTTTAGCAAAAGGAGCAGAAGGTGCCTCTGTGTCCGACAGGTGAGAAAGAGAAACAGGGCAGCAGAAGAGGTGGAGCTGCTGCTCTTCCTCCTGCATGGAGTGAGCAAAAGCAGGGGCTGGGCAAAAGAAGAGGAAGGAAGCCGGAGATTTAGGAAAGAAAGCAGGGACAAGCACGTAATGGGCAGAATCAGTAAAAAGAATAGGGAAAAGACATTTGTGTAGGGAGATCTGGCTGTATTTATTGACTTCTGGGAAAGCAAAGTAATGTAGGGTCTGAAACGGACTGTTTTAGGAAAGGGAACATATTGATTGTGGGGGAGTAGGTAATTGATGCTGGAAGAAGGGAATTTGCATGTACAGCCATAGCATGCAAAAATAAAACATGTTTGCTGGCAACAGCAGTCAGACATTTTGAATATGCAAATGTGAGTTTGCATATACATGTGCAAGTGTTATGTATGCAACAAATCTCTGAGTAAAATTTGCAGGTTCACTTTGTGCCTCTGTTAATACAAAGCTACGTTGAGCAGAGCTTGACTGGGGAGAGAGCAGTGAGGGGGATCTCTATGGGACCGAAAACAAGGAACATACTGTAATTATGTTAAAACCAAGCATTACAAGCAGGAAATGCAAAGTTATGATTACTATTAAAAGAGACCCAGGCATGTTAATTTATGGAAATTAGCAGTTTAAGGCATCTAAAAAACTATGTACTGACATAAAATTCTGCTATAACATTATGATTACAGCATTTTCCTGTTTGTGGCCCCGAATTAGTTTAATTTTTAAAGATGCGTTTTCTCTGCGTGATGCCACTTCAGTGAAGGAAGCGAGACGTTCAGTCTGCATTTCTAACTTCACAGGAGAGGTGTAAAGCAGGATTATGTTGGTGAACTTAGTCTCTGCATTTTTCTTAATGGATTATTTTGCTCATGATTTGAGGGCCGACCATTGTCGATGCTGTTACTTTTTCTTAATCTTTTGTACTTCATTATATTATCCATGTTTAAGTGTAAAATACTCAATGCGGTATGTTTAGGTATATGAAGAAAGAGATTCAGAAGTGAGGACAGAGCTGTTTGAACTGAACCGTGTGACTATTTTCTCCTGTCATTTGCTTAAAAAAAAAAAAAAATCCAACTCTTCAATTGAAATACTTTTGTGTTGGGAAAACTCTTAATCCCCTACATAGACTTTTGTGTTCTTACCTTGAAGTGAAAGCAATTTCCCAATCAGCCCTATGTTGTAGTTATTAGTGTTCAAGGCCACAAGGTGTATGTTAAGTACTCTTCAACTTCCGCTGACAGTTCTTCCAGGAAATATGACAAAAGTGGTCCTTTTTTTCTTTTTTGACCATTAAAAAAAGAAACATAGACACATTTTTGCTCTTACTTCTCTCTTTGTGACATAGTTGTCATAATTTCAACTGGCAAAATGACTTATTCTGCATTAGCGGTAATAAAAACATGGTACTTGAACATTTCTCTACAAGGTAATATCTGAAGGAGCTGAAAAGAAAACTGAAATCTTACTTGTAGGAAGACTTAAAAATAGAAGATCATTTATCATGCTATAAATAGGGAAATATTCATGTTGGAATAAGTAATAGAAAATGACTAAGTATAAAAAATCAAATGTATCTTTTTAATATTAATTTATGTTTTAAACGGGTGCTTAAAATCTGGAGTAGGGTACATGACTGTACCTAACAGGGACATAATTCTCATTTGCCATCAGTGGAGCTTCATTCCTGAGCGACTGAAGAACCAGTGTGCATATTGCGGTATGTGCTGTAAACAAAGTTCGAAGGCTGGCTTTCATTCCCCAGTGTTGGAGGATTGGCTTTCGGCTCTTGGATCACAGCTGTAGCTCCATGAAGAGTTCTGGCACAAGTTCACAGTGCCGCTTGCAGGGACGGACGCTTCTTCTCTCCCCTTCCCTCTTCCTGGCGTTGGTGCTGTGTAGCTGCTTTGTGAGCCAGACCTGGGAACCACTTCAGATAAAATCCCCTCTGAAAAATGGGAAGTCGCTTTTCAGCCGTGTTTGTTTCCCACTTCAGCTCACGGCATAGTCACAAGGATGTTTGTATTGGCAAAAAAGAGAGGAGCAGAAACGCGTTCCTGGGAGTGGGCTGGAGAGCAGAGCCACCGTTCATGTCAGCAGCACACTTGCTGCTGGGATAAATAAACTTGAAATTATACCGTCAGAGGCGGGAGGAAATCTTAATCCTGTGCAGCCATAGGCAGCAGGTGCTCTGACAAGAAACCAGTTTCATGGCTAATTGTAACTATAAGAGGCAATTCTGCCCTCCTGTTTCTTCTTCTCTCCTTGTCCCTTGCCACATTCTCCCTCTGCTTCCTTGAGCTGTCTCTGGCCTTACCTGACGTCTCAACGAGCCAGTTCAGGGAGTTAAACCTACAGAAAACTAACCCTACAAACAAAAAGGTATGTGGGGGGTGTTCGTAATCCTTTGGGTTTGGCTCTTTAGCGTGAATGTGGTGTCAGAGAAGGGGCAGGGACGGGGACGGGGTGTAAGGTGGGCTGAACGCTGCCCCGTCGCATGGATTTAAAGATTGCGTTAGCCATATCACCTGACAGCAGTCATAGCCAGGGGGAATAATCTGAATTGAACATATAAAATGGAAAATAAGGATGATGTTAAATTCAGAAATCAACAGCAGGATGAGGCAGGGATTTCCTGAGGACGTTAGATGTGAAGTTGAAATTCAGACGAGTTCCAACATCTACTTCCCATAGGCTCTTTTGAAAAGTTGAGATTAAATTCTTTTACCTCTTTTATTATAATTACTGAAAGCTTAATAAAACATTATGTGTTTCGGATGAAACTCTGGCCCCGCTAAATACAGAATTGAGAGTTTAACTGCTCCGAGGCCAGCCTTCACCATACTGGGTTCAATGAAACCCATTGGATATGTTATACGCTATGAGGCTACCGCGTGCTTCAGAAGAAAATTCCACAACTTTCATTAGAGCAAACCGAATATGTTTAGCACTCTGATGAAATAAGAATAACACTTTTGAAATAACAAGTGCAGGATGTCAATTGATTTAATGGACGATAAGAGGTAACGCTTGCAATTGTGTGACTTTAGAAATCCAATTATTTCTATTAATACGCTTGCATTAAAGAGCCATATTTCAGTGCTGTCCCGTGCCTCGCTTGTCTTGCTGCCTGTTATCAAACTGAAGCCTTTAAAATCTCCTGTTTGCATTTTAATTGGCTTTGGGAATTAGCAGGAAGAGAATAATGGAAATAAGTGGCAGAATTAAAGTAATGTTTTTGAGAATCTGGAAGCATATAACAGGCATGTAACAGATTCTTTCTCACTGACATAAGCCCCTACTTCTGATACACTTGCATCTGAGACATCTGAATCCTTTTTGTCTCATCATTTAAGAGAGGGGGGAGGAGGCTTTTTAATTCTGAACATGCTCTGTGCATGTTTCGGTGTTAATATCACAGTTGGAGCCTGGAATGATATTCACTAAGCTCTGCCTGTGTTTCAAGCCAGCAGGCTAAAGTGGAGAATTTAATTCACACAAACGTTGAGAAATGGAGGCGGCAGCGGCGGGAAGTCTGCAGGCAGAGGTGAGTGCAGGCGCTGCCAAGCAGAGTTCCCTGGCTCGCGGGACGCCGCTCCTTCACCGCTAAGGATTCAGCCCTCTGGGGTCGTGCAGCTCGAGCCTCCCCAGTTGTCGCTGTGCTCCCTTGGAATAAAATGCAGCGGTTTTCAACTTTTCAACCTCAGCTCTTAGGGGATCTGCCTGGCAATATACAGATCGAGTTTTCTACCATCATGTGGTTTACAGAAATGTTTTTTCTTTCTTTCCATTTTTTTTTCCCTTTCAACTACTGCATACCCTGATTGCACTTAAGAGACATAATGGTGAACCCTGTAATCCCGTAAATGATGAATCCTGTCACAGACTTGGTTGAATCTACTGAAATGCTGAATTTCCAAACATAGTGATACTGAGATTGGTTCAATTTGTGTACATGCTCATTGCATTGCCTGACATTAGCATCATTTGATGGGACGAGGGGCAACGGTTTAAACTAGAGCAGGGCAGGTTTAGATTAGCCATTAGGAGGAAGTTCTTTACACTGAGGGTGGTGAGACACTGGCCCAGGTTGCCCAGAGAGGGGGTGGAGGCCCCATCCCTGGAGACATTCAAGGCCAGGCTGGATGAGGCTCTGAGCAACCTGGTCTAGTTGAAGATGTCCCTGCTCACTGCAGGGGGTTGGACCGGATGGCCTTTAGAGGTCCCTTCCAACCCAACGCGTTCTGTGATTCTATGATCATGATTGTAGATCTTTATAAAAGGCTGACAGAAGGTCGCAGTCTAGAAACTGTTTCTGTAACCTGGCAATACAAAAAGTCACAGGGGTGAATGCAGCCTGTGAGCTGTATTTAGCTATAGAAAGCACAACTATGTTGTTATTGCAAATTAAACTCTCTGTGCGTCCCTTTCTCTGTAGATATAAAGTCCCATGCAAATCGACATAACAAATTAAAACCAAACTCCTAAACTGAAGTTAATGCTGACTGAGCTGCAGCCGCTTTTCATAAGTCCCAGTTACTACAGACGCTCGAGACAGGTTAGTGATTTGGCACTGAACCTCAAAAGCCTTCCAGCAATTTAAATGTGGGTATGAATGGTTATTGTTTTATTCAAAAGTTACCACTCATGTGGCCTACAGTATGACTAGACAAAATTATTAATTTCTGGAGATTCTAATGGAAAGAGGGGAAGGGAATTTTATTCAAAGAACTCATTTGGAAACCAAAATGTCATTAGGGTGTGCAGGTTTCCAATTTGGACTGAGCAAAGAATAATACATCAGCTCTTTTTTCCCTTCCCTGTCATATTCTGTTCTTAAAGCATGAGTGGGATGCTCTCCAGTTCCAGGTGGAGGGAATAGATTTATTTTATGCTGAAAATAAAGAGCTTGTATGTGTTTCTGTGTTTGGTTGAATGAGAGGCTTTTGCATAAATGGCTGTTTGTATTCACAGGCCTCTTGGCTGAGAGCTGTAGATGATCTGACAAATGGCCGTCAAATACAATAGGCTTTTCTTAGGCTGTCAAAGTTTGGGGAGTAGAAGCGACCGGAGCAAAATGTATGATTATGCTTAGAAATAAGGAAATCCTAGTTTTATTCAGGCAGGGGAGGTCAAGTTGGATCATTGCAGGCTCAGTGAATAGGGTGCGTGGGGAGCTGCTGGCTTCTCTACCTCCCGCAACGGCGGTTTCTCTTAAGTCCCTGATGGAGCGGGGGCCCGGTCTCTCTTGGCTATGACAGACACGGAGAGGGTGTGTAATCTGAACAACAGCCGACACGTTGAGTGCAAGGAAGGTTTTTTCTATTATATACCAGTGCAACATCTCGTGAAAGCAAATAAAGGTGCAGGCAGAGGCTCCTGATTGATTTGCATCATTTTGATATGTAGCTTTTTGCTTTGCTTCTAAAAGAACCCCAACAAACCCATCCCAATTTTTAAGTAGAATTCAGGATGACTTTAGAGTATGGCTGTTTAAGTGAGTTCCAAAGGAAGAATTTGCTTCATTTTATTTATTCATATGCTGCTGCATTAATATCAGGGAGCAATAATGCTTGAAATCATCTAAACAATTTTCTGTTTAGCACTTGAATCTATCAGGAAAAAACTGTCTGTCTTAAATGAGCATAAACGTCATTAATGTATTTTCCTAAGGGAGGCAAAGTCTGGATTTTATATAAATTGCTTTAAAAGTTTAAACACACATCCGACGATATATTTCAGAATATCAGATGGCTTAATAAGCATTGTTTAATGTTCTTTCTAAAATATGTGGGGTCTTATGGTAAATGAAATTCAGCAAGAATATCTGATCTGTTGTGTTTTATTTAGCTGATATTTATCTATATAGCTATAAATGGGGCTTGATTTGCTTTTAAATTTTAAGTGCATCTTACTGGATGAAATTATGTCCTTTCTTGCTAAAAACCACAAGCTGCTATGTTTTCCTTTTGGGTCACTCTATAATTTGCTTAGTTTTCCTCCTCTGCAATACGAATGGATAAAAACAGGGAGCGCAACAGAGAAACACTAGTAAAAAAAGCACGAAAACGTGCACCAACAGGAAAAGCAAAAAAAAAAAAAAAAAGGAAAGGAACACACCCTTATCAGTAGCTGAATAGTAACTGCGAAGGGAAACCTTTCTGATGGTTTCTTTTATCTTAGCCTCAGTGTTAACATATGTCTGCACCCAGCAAAGTTTAAATATTCTTTAAGATTGGCCTAGAATCAGAGAGGATTCGGGATCTGAACTCCGGGAACTCTTGACAGCTCAAAGCTATTCCTGTGCTCTATTAATAGTACATAGCAGAAGCTTATTCCGAGCACATTACCTCCCTGTAGTTCCTTACTCAGGAAGGTTAGAGGGAAGTTAGCTGGCTAAAAGCATGGGATTAAAAGGTCTGGTATATATAAAAAGGAGAAAAGGGGGGAAATCCCTTAAAAAAACCCTCTTATGTTGTGTGTCATGGTAGACCCTGGGTCTGACATTGAACACCCTTGCGTTCTGCAGTGAGCTGTGCTAGTGCCGTCTGCTTGGCCTACTTGTTCCTCCCCAGCCCCTGAGAGCAGAAGAAGAAGATTACTACCTTTTGTGAAAATACGGCCCGTTCCCTCCAGGAGTTCAGATCCACCAGCAATCATCGTAACTCACTATTAGATTGATTCGGCACCATGCTGGGCCTTTCTCTTACTTTCCACCAATTATGGAGGCTGACAGAAAGAAGAAGAAGAAGTATGCTGCAATAAATGAGAAAGAAAGTAAGGAAAATATTGGCATTTCCTAAGATTTAGGGCACAGTCACAGTAAATCCAAACACTTAATAGGAACCTGACTTTAATATAAGAAAAACACCAGAATCACTCTCCAAAGGCAAATAATTTGTGTGACTTCTCAATTCCGACAGAAATGCTGGCTCTTCATGTAATTTGTCTAGAGATATCGGTGAATCTTAATCTGTGGAATATGGTACAAGCATAGTTCTTAAATGTTCTGTTAACCATTTTTCTCTATTTAAACTGGAATATATTTCGAATTCCCACAATATTCTTTCATAACCGTAATTTCACACGCTGCAAATGTGTACCTCAATAGAAAGAAAAGTGGAAAATCATCTCAAGAATTGTGAATAAGGCTTTGCACCCTCAAGTTTGTATTACAGGCCTGAAGGCAGATTTGCAATTCAGGTATTTATTAACACAGATAGATTTTGTTCTGCAAGCTGGCTTGGCCTTTCCACACTCAGCTGGTATTAGACATCTTTCTACCAAGTGCAGAGGACTAGGGGTTTTTTGTATGTTAAGAATTTTGTCTTCTTGGCAAGAACTTTTCTATGTTAGACTTCTTAGAGCCATTCCTCAGAGGCAGATTACGGGGAGCATCAGGGATGGAAACCCCCCAGCTAGCAGAGGTTCATCCTGTGTACGTGACCGTGCGGTTTCTCCGTCTTTCCACTGTATAAATTCTACATTAATTCTTCCTAAGACCTGGCGTAATCACAGTCCTTCGCAGCATGGCATCTTCCCAGAGCAGAGTACTCTTTCTGTGGCTTGATGTATCCCACAAAAGGCTATTTCTCCAAATGGCCCATCTCTGCCTCAGGCCCGAAGGGACGGACACGCTGAACTCTGAAGCTTCCATTTATTCCGAAGTCACTGTGCCTGAACCTGAGATTTCCTCCTTGTGAAGGCCCTTTTTATATGTAGGGCAAAGCATAAGCTCTGGTGGATTTTGGAAGCTTCTGAAGTGAGGGAGGAGAAGAAGTTTTGATGTGAGGATTTCAATGATCAGCTTGCAGTAATTACAGGATCCAACCACAGCATCATTTCAGTGGTCACAGGACTAGTCCCATCCATTGATTCTGTTGCTGTGCCTGTTTGATGTCAGTGTCTCTAATATTTGGTGTTACTGGGGTGGTTTTGTACAAGCCGGGAGTCTGCCTTAGCACTGGAGATGCTTCCATTTGAAGGGATTTCTCCAAGTGATAATTTTTTTTCTTGAATCTGACGCCCCATTTCAATCTAATGTTTTCCCTGCTCTCACAGACAAGCCTAAGAGAATCGTAAATTGTCTCTAAGTCAGGGAATCTATCAGAGTTACAGAGAATGAAAAAACCTCCGTGTATTGGACAAGTTTCTCTGTGCGCTTCTCTGTGCTGTTTAATTCTCTGAATTAAATATGGATTACCTCCTCCTAAAATTGTGCTCCTTGGGGACAGTATAGGTTCTTCTCTCAAATCAAGTATTCGGACAATACCTTCACCATCAGAATGGTACGCATATGTCTCTGCGGGGATTGACTGTAAGCTCACTTTAAAATCCTTGAAGCTTTTTTTTTTTTCATTTCATCCTGCCCAGGAAGGTATTAGAGTCTCAGTGGAGGCGCCTTTGGATACAGTGCCTGAGGTTTTGAGGCATCTTGCTTTCTGTTTAGCTCTTCTTGGAGATAACTCAACACTAGATCAGCACCAGACAATGTCTGCTCTTTCACCTGAGGCTTAGAGAACTGAAGTTTCATATCCATCTCTTTCTATGTCCCTTTCAATTATAGCATCTCTTTATATATAGTCTATGAGCTGTTTGCTTTGGGAAAGCAATTTTGCCATCCTTTTTTTTCCCCAATTACACGGCAAGTTGTTGTGCTTTTACAGCAATGTTCAGAATTTTACATAAAGTGCATAAGGGTCACACTGAAGAAGGACAGAGGAAGATTTCTCATCACTCTTTTCTGCTAGCTCACACACCTGGTTGCTTTCCTATTTTTCTCAGAATTCACTTGCCTTAAGTGTTGTGGGGAAAGCAGGATCATAAGGCAGATGGGGTTGGAAGGAGCTGCTGGAGGCCTCTAGTGCAACCTCCAGCCCAAAGCAGGGTCAGATACGGCATCAGACCAGGCTGCGTGAGGGCTTTATCCAGCCTGCTCTTGAAAGCCTCCAAGGATGGAGAGTGTACAGTGTACAACCTCTGGGCAGCCACTTTCACTGCTCAGCTGTTGTCATTGAGGAAAAGTTTCCTTTTGTCCAATCTGAACCTCTTTTGTTTCAATTTGTGCCCGTTGTCTCTCAGTCTCCCACCTCACAGAGCAAGTGCCCCCAGCCCTTGGCCATCTTGGTAGCCCTCCACTGAACTCACTCCAGTTTATCAACATCTTTCTCATATTGGGGGCCCAAAATTGAAAGCAGTATCTGGATGTGGTCTAACGAGTGCCTAATTAAAGATGGGTTAACAGCTGGGCTTTGATTAGTACAGCCCTGGATGATGTAAGACGACTTTGTTGCCACTAGGAAGAATTTGGGTGACTATCTCAGTTCTGGACTTTGGCTCCTAGGAACATATGGGGGTTCCCAAAGTACTCGGAGAGTATTTCAAGGAGAAGCTTGGACTGATAACTTCCAATTCGAATCATTCTGAGTCTGTGGGTCTATAAGGATTTTCAAAAAATCATGGTGACCAGTAGCCTGGTAAACTTTCCTTCATCTGCTCAGTGTTTGAACTTTACTGTTGAAAGGAAGGCTCTGCATGTGCTATACCTCATTTTTTAAATTAAAAACATTTTCAACAGTATCAAAATAGCAAAGTGTCAAATATTAAACAGTCAAAATATAGAAAATATTAAAATATTATCGACCAAAAGGCACATTAAATTTTACGAGTTAAGCATTCAGATTTTTTTATTTCAAATATTTGCTTTTAATTCCTACATTTATTGCTTGTTATGATTTTTTTTCCCTATATGTACAGTATGTATAAAAAAACAGGATACGGGCTTTGATTTTTTCCTGAAATTCCAGAAGGAACCAGGTGAACAATGAAAACATACTTCTGAGTACTTTTTACTTTATTGCATGTAATAGAAATATTTCCTGAAGTATCTAAGTGTTTAAAAAGACACGAGCATTTAAATGTAATAGAAATATTTCCTGAGGTATCTAAGTGTTTAAAAAGACATGAGCATTTAAATCCCTATAGAACTTATACTATACCATATAATAATTTGAAATCTTACACAGGCTTTCCTCCTTATCTCACCACTTTTTTAAAATACAGTAAACAATTTTACTGCGGTTTTATCCTTGTTTTTACGGGCAGCTACAGCAATAACCTCTCTTTCTGTTCTAAGGCTTCTTTTAAAATGCAGAATAGGGCTTTTATTATTTATTGCTGGTTTTTGTCAGTACTTTAGTACAGAGTTTATCAGTTAATATGGTGAATTTGGTTTATTTTTGTAAGAAGGCGGACGAGGGGGCATTTTAAAAAGGCACTTGTTTACACTTGAGAAAGCACTTGCCAAATGGGGCGTGTTATTCATCGGCCTCCGTTCAGGGACTGGATAAGGACACGGCAGCGGTGCTCAGCAAGGGCAAACTCCATCTTCTAAGGCCAGAGGGAGCCACTACAGAAATACAGAAATAATAAGAAATATTAACATTTTGAAAGAGATCTTGAGGTACCAGGAGATACCCAGGCTACGAGTATCTGTATTAGTATATACAGACCCTAGACTTTTTCCCAGTAGTTCTTCTGTAAAGCATCTAAAAAATTCCAGTGGTGCACCACCATTTTCAGCAACCATCTCAGCATTTAAGTGCACACCGCCATGAGATCGCATCTTTTTTAGGACTGAGTTTCTTTGGTTTCCAGAGAATGTGTTTTATTACGCCTTGAGCTAATAGGACTGACAGGTTCCCTGCGATCAGTCCCTTAGGCTGCTGTGTGTAAGCTTACACGTGTAGTAAGGTCACCTTTCAGCCTTCGTTTTCATAAGCGAGAATTACATTTTGTGAATCTGAGTGGGTTTGCACCTGCCCAGCTCCTGGTCCAAGTTGGAGCATATTTTAAACTGCCCTTGGTCCCCTTGCTCTGGACGTGGTCATATGAGACTGCTGAAGCGTAGGAAAGCCAAGTCATCCTGAGCCCACTCTGCTGGGAAGCAAAGACCGAGGGAAGTTTCTCTTGTCACAATAACTGATGTTTCCATACTTTTCTTCTGTATGAATTCTAAAGTTAAAATCAAGCTGTAATTATTGTGGATGCGATTTTATACCGTGTTTTTGTGACGTGGATTCTCAACATGCTCTCCCTTCCGTTTGAATTCTTATCCTGACTTTTCTGACTGTATAAAAGCAGCGCATTCACTTTTGAACTCCCACAGGTCCCTGCGGTTGTTGTTCATATTGTAGAACAGAAGGGCTCAGGGCTGAGCTGTGGCGATTATTTTTGTATCGGTAGCGATGAAGTGTGGCAGGTACGATCACAGCTGGTGCATACACAGTGTAAGAGACGGCGGCTGACCGCTGGGACTGAGACGTGGCCACGGGGGCATTAGGTGCCTAAGTACCTTTAGGGATCTAAGCTGCATAATTTACGAAGCCAATACAAAGGAAGATGGGCAGAGAAACAGGTCCAGGGCACTTGTCCAAGGTTATACAGCAACACGCGTCACAGAGCTAACAAGCAAGCTGGGTGTCATTCCCCTTGCTCTCAGGGGGTCTTCCCTTTTTTTTTTTTTTATGCAAGATACCTTTTGAGGTCAGACAGAAAAACGGAAAATTTGGGGGTGAACTTTTGTTGCTGACTTTCTCCTTTTTTCCACCCTCTTCCACAGTGCCCTATTTTTAGCAGTAATGCACAGTGCCTGCACGCGCCACAGCCGCTGGGCGCTCCGCGTCTGCACGGAATAACTCTTTATAGGTTGCTCAAGCTCAGCGAGCGGAGTGAAATATTTCCCTGCATTATGCTTTCTGCAGATCTTTTCTACAACAATAGGACAGGTAATTGTAATGTAAATTATTCCGGTCTGCATCGTAACCCTCTGCAATACAGAAAAATGTTTCCAGCGATTCTCATGTTAGATACTGGTTTGACTTTACCGGAAAGATCTTCTCACTTTCTAAGAGTTTAAGAAGCAGGAAGGCAATGAATGAAAGACTCACTTGAGGCTTTTTACCATCAGAAAGAGTGGGAATTATAGCTGTGAGGGTCAGGATAGTAATGGCCCCCAGTCACCTGAAGCTCAAGTTCCCCCCATCAACATTCGCTGCAGTAATTGTGTTGCCCTGAATGAAACACCTATTCTTTTCTAAGATATTGAGGCGCAAACTTCTTCATGTAAGTGAATTTCTAAGGAGAGTTGCTTAATTATTGCTGCAAAACAGAGTGCTGAGAAGGGCTGTGGCAACTCCAGCATTTTACAGCTCTAAGAACAAAGATCGGACACAAAGAGTTGCAGTAAAGTTGATCTTGCCTTGACATGGCAGAAGGAGTAATGACCTCTTGAGCATCCCTCCAGCCCTGATTTCTGAGGTTCTGAAATGCCTGCTGGATTTCCAGGCGCTACAGAGAAAACATCTTGAGCAGCTAAAGCAGAGCAGCTCCCAGAGCTCTGGCTAGAGGGCTGCTGCCGTGTATTAATGCTGGCTGGCCCCCAAACTGCTTTTGCGTCTAATGGAAGCTCATAATTCATTACAACAGACGGAGTACGCGGTGTTAGTTCTCTTGCTATTCAAGACATGGTAAACGAGGCCACTGAAATGAAGAGTTCTCGTTCATGTCATCTTCCCCAAAATTAGGGAAAAAGCAAAATGCACTCGCTTGGGGGGGAAGCATGACCGCACTGCAGGGTGACGCTGTTTTCTCAGGAGTGGATGGGGGAGGCCAGGCCGCTAATCCGGCACTCCCAGGCCAGCTCTTCCCGAAAGCTGAGAATTAAAGGAGACACTGCAGAGCTTCAGAGCTCCTAGAGATGCTGCTTTCGGAGCGAAGCTGCCAAACCCAGTTGTGTCTCAGGCTGGATACGCACAGGTTTCTGTGCGTTCTGCGGTTGCAATGCTGCTTGTGGGGAGGAACAGGAACAGGAAAATTCAAAAGAAGTAGCTGACAAAAGCAGAGGCTCGCCTGCTGCGTTCGCATCAGCGAGCAGATGCAACGGTGCCTTTTGTCCAAGCCTTTTGCAGCCAATTTTCCTTGGAATGACAGCAGGATTACTGCATGAAGTCCATCAGCAAGCGAATGCAGACAGTCCAGCAGTGCATTAGGCCCGTTTCTGATCAGGCGGAGGTCAGGGCTGAAACTATTCCCGAATTCCATGATGTAATGCTGGCCCCAGTATAATTGCAGCCCCCTTCTTTCCCCTGCAATGGCAACAGAGTTTTGATTTTGTTTCCTTACATAGATAAGGAACGACTGAGACGATTCTGCACGTGCCAGTTCAAATACATGAATACTTACTGGCAAATATCCAGTGAGATTTACACCATGGTTCGCTCTTAACCTCTTTTCTTTGCTTCCTACCTTTTCTCCTTGTTGCTGCCGCTTTATTTTTTTTTTTTAAGCAATATGTGAACTTGACTCTTGCATTGTGTCACGGCTACAGGCAATACTGTGCAGAACGGCACCTCCATTGGTGTTGGAGAGTCCTTGAGACTTGTCAGCCCCATTAAAATCTGGAGACGCTACAAGAGCGTAACCTGTCAGGCTTCCTTTCTTTTCAGCCGCATCGTAATTGCTGTACGTGGCACGGAAAATGTGGTATAGTAAAAAGCTAATATTTTGACAGAGTAAAAGATCGATGGAGTAAAGGCATTACTCAGCATTTTGAAGGTTTGCCTTGTCTCAGTGCTGCCTTGCTCTCTAAGGCTTCTGATTTATTAAAGCAGAGTTTTGAGTATTTTAGTATAAATTTAGGGGATATCCTCTCATAAGCAGGGAAATAAAACAGGTGGGGAGAATTTTAATAATTCTGTCTCCATAACAAATCAGTGATTGCCCAACAGCGAAAAAAGCAAAAATTCTTGCTAATAAATTGAGATAAGGGAAAAGCTAAAATTATAATGTTTAATTGTTATTAAACACTATTTCATGTCTTTCATTTTGATTATGAACACCAACAACTGACAAGACCGAAAGGTGAAAACTAAGCTTTCCTTAAGAGTTTCTAGTAGAGAGAGGCTAAAGCCAGACCACTTAAAATTTATGGTTACATCACCAAAATATCTATTTGAAACACTCTGAAATCTTTGTTGAAAAGCTCCGCACTTGAGTAGATTTGTTTCCAAGTCATACAGTAAAACTACTGTTGGATTCCAGTCACTAAACTCCAGGTGAACCTGTGGAGTTGGAAATGTCCCAGAGGCTGGCGCGTAACATTTTCTGGTGACACGGGATAACCCTCGCTGCTGCCCAGACTGTAAAACAGCCTCCGAGAGAACACTCTGCGAGTCCTTGCTTTTCAAAGTCAGACGAAAAATCCGCTCTTGTACGCTAATATGTTCCAAAACAAGACACAATATTGCTGGATTTATGTGTGTGGCAGAATGTGCAGCATTTCTGCTGCAATCAGGAAAAAAAAAAAAGGGGCATTTAAAAAATTACATTAATATGTAATTATTTGACGTAATGTCAGGTCATGAACATAGTCATTTCTTGTAATGCATGCTTGGATTTTATGAAGGCTTTAAAAAACCTTCTCTCAAACAATATCAGAAATCACATGAAAACAGCTGCCAAACTCAGAGTTAAATAGAAAAATTTTGCCTTATTTTAGCCAGTTTGCTGAGAGATTGCAGAGGTCTCCAAAGAGAGCTATATCCACAGGGCTACTGGAGATGAAAGAGCAGAGCACAGTAGGATGGGGTATGGGCTGCCCTTCTGTTTTGTCTCGGAGTGTCTTGGTCTCTGAGATCTGTAAGTTCAGATCAAGGCTTGGCAGAAGAAATGAAGCTCCATCTGTCTTACTGAGCTGGTTTTGGCCATTAGGAACAGAGAATGTAGAAGTAAAAGGCGGCTCTCCTGGGTGAGCATGTTTACTTCTCTGTAACTGCAGGAAAATATGTCAGATAATCCTTTTTTTTTTTTTTTTCTAAAATTGGCCTTAAAAAATATCAGTTTTTAAAAGACTGTTTCAGAACCTTGCTCTCCGGAGAGTTAAAAACTTTATTCTGAGTCCCAGCCCCCTTTTCTTCTCCTGTGTATATTGGCCCTTCTCTCCTTGTTGGTATTTGATCTTCAGCAGAATTTCACTGAGCAATCATACCCTCTGCCAGCCTTTGTTGTGTGGAGCTTATAATGCCCTCTCATAAGGTCGTCTCTGCCGTGTCCGGACGACCCTCACGCTAGTACACCCCATCTTCTAACTTGATGCGATATATCCTCAGGTTGCATCACCCTGATGCGTGTGGCTGTATCACCCTGCAGGAGCATCATCTTCCTGCGGCCGGCCGATACTCCTCCTGTGCCCTCAGTGTATAGCAGAAATTTGTATTAATCTGCAGGGCAAGACCTTGCACTTCTTACTATCATAATTTGTTTCATTTTTGTTACTCGCGTCCTTCATGTCACCCAGCTCTTCTTGTATGTGACTGTGATCCTCATCAGTATGGTCACTGCCCTCTAACTTTGTGCTATTAATGTTTAATTAGTTTGAGTCTTCTATTTTGTGCCAAGATAACCGACGAAAATGCTAAATAAAATGAGTTTTGGGACCAGTCCTGGAGATTTTGTATTAATAGGCCTTTCCCCATTTGATAGCTTTTCTTTTACCACATCTTCTGTCATCCCCTTCAGCTATGTTTTTTTCAAAAGCATGTTTTGGTGCTAATTCCAATATTTTTGAGCTTAATAATTTTCCCATGTAGCAGTTATTTTGACACTTTACAGGAATCCAGCTAAAGTTTATTTACTTTTCTTTTGGTCAACAAAGATCAATTGTCTTTTCACAAAAGGGCTCCATCTCTCTTGCTGTGGTGGTAAACCCACTCCAGACGGTGTTCAGTTTTCCGTGTACCCCATGTTTTCAGGGCTTTTTTGAACTGATATAATGTATGATGAGAGGTAATGTCAAGTGTGTCGATGAAAATAACTATTTCTAATGTTTGTACTTTTAAAAAAAACCAAACACCACAGATCTCTAATTTAAAATATTTTGTTCATCCTACAGCAGTATGGCAGAGCCCCTCATTACGTGATAGCAGTGACCTTAACGACAAACTGTTTCTGTTCCAAATACACTTTTGAGAGCGTTAACCAGCTTATGTCACTTTTTTAATACAGATAAATTCCAATTTCCTTAAGATGTATCAAAGCTCTTTATGATAAACCTTTAATTGTTAATATATCCTTTACATATAAGCTACCAGCAATTCTTTCTGAGGATACATCATCCCGGGAGAGTGAGAGTGTGATAATGGTAGAAACCACCGGTGAAGAAGCAGCGACAGCTGGTGTCCTGAACACACACGCTCCCAATGACGTGATCTTCACCTGTGGATGAGCTGAAGCCTGAGCTACGTTTTTTGCTGCCATTGCTCCCCGTGCTGCCGAGGTTAACAAAACCTGTGTACACTACAACCTGCTCTACTCCCACCTCCCTTTTTACTGGGAGATGTGCTGGTGTGCCAAGGGCTCGGCAGCTGCTGGCGTCCTCAGGGCAGAGGTTAGGAAATCCAGTTTCCATGCTCTGTGCTCATGCCCGTTCCTGTTGGGAGTAGGCTATAAATTACTGCTGCTTAGAGAAGACAAGATCTCTTCGCTTAGTTCTACGAGGGCACAAGCCTCCCAAAATCTCTGCAGTTCCTAAGACGCTAAAAACATCTAGGAAGAAGTGGCAATGTCCACTGCATTATAGATGTGATAGGTGTTGTATAGGTGGGTGGCTGTATCTAAAGTCTCTTTGGAGAGTGTGAAAAACCCTTCACTGTCACTGAGTGGCATCTTCTGTTTATTCTACCTGTTTTCTAATCGGGTGTTTGCTTATGCCTGGCAAAATCCTGATGGGGATTTTTTTCATGCCATCCCTGCAATGTGCATAAACTCCCGCACCCCAAGTTGTGAGCCTGAGGGGCGAATCAGAGGAGCCCCTTCAGTGTCCACGTGCTCTTCAGGATCCACTTGCTCTTTCGGGATCACATAGGCACGGGACTCCAGCTGGAAAGCTTGCACGTTACGCAAGGTTCTTTCCCTTTGATGCATCCAGTTAATGCATCCAGCTGGAGGAGTTAGCATGGGATCTGTTTAAATATTACAATTATCTAATCTTATTTCAGGGAGAGGAAATAATTAAATGTGCAAATCGTACTTACTTTTTCCATCTCTTTAAAATTTGGTGATGATCTGATGTCTTTTCCTGATAGCTTTTCAAATTCAATGAATCAAAAAATGCTATTTGGATTCGGGTTTGCTCCCTAGTCAGTGTTGTATTTAACCATTCTTAGTTTATCTCTCGAGATTCATTTTAAAATCTGTAGATCTTACTCATACCTGTGTTTGATTCCTACTGCATAAATACCATCACTGATCTCTCTTCTGCTCTCTCTCCCATATTGCTTTTTCTTTTTAAAAACCAAACCATCGAGAAATGTTTGGAATTTTCATTTATTTCACAGGAATCCAAAGCACTTCCCATTTTCTTTACCAGGTTTTATGATACTGTTTTATATCTACACACAGTGAACTTGGGGTGGGGGACAGAAATTTGATCCAGCTGCCATATTTCTTATCAGTTACATATTCTCTTTAGAAGGTAATACAGCCTGACTATAAATAGTCTAAAGCATTGTTTAAGCAGCTGCTGTTTTGGCACAAGTTGAACTTGTATTTATATCTATTGTCAAAAAAAAAAAAAATGTAGCTAAGGGTTATTACCCCAATCTAGAGGAAACATTTCATTTGTTCATTGTGTTTCTTCTTTTTGTTACTTAAACTCCCTTTGTGTGCGCAAATTTTGCACATGTGTACTTTTTGCTCCTCTAGTCTTTTTTGCTCCAGATGTTGATTATATACTTTTGTCTTGGATTTTGGCGTTTAGGGCCGGGTTGCTGTTGCCTTATCGATGAGCTTCCTGGCACAGAGGAATACACGCAAGCTGAGCAAAGCCCTAGAGCTACCTTATATCCCAGCCTGAGCCTGACTTGCCCTTTTGGAGTACCATAAGCCCTCTGGGAGTGCGCGGAGGGAGCAGTGGCCCTCCTTGGTTTCAGACAGCTAGACGCATCGGGAAAAGTAGGAGTACTTTTTTTATGTTCCATCCCTGTAGAAAGATTTGATTCCTTACTTTGATAAGACACTAAGCGTATGAGCCTTTGCTGGATCATACTCTAAAGCTCGGAAGGTTTGATTGGGTTTTCTGAACATTGCAGGTGTTCCTCTGGATAACAGACCTGCAAATAACAGTGACTCCTGAAACCGGAATAAAATGATAAGTGTCCAGCATTAATGAATGCATTTCCATTAGTAACCCTGCTAAAAGGTGCTGATTAAGAGTTATAATTGCATTTAATCAGAAAGTTTAATGTAATAGCTTTTTTCTTTTTGTTAAACTAACGTAAGCTTTATTAATACTGGTAAAGTGAATACTCCGTAGGGTAAATGAAATACCAGTTTTATAGATTATGTTGCATATATGTTCAGTACCATTTGTGTCTGTCCAGCTGACCTTCTCATTTGTCACTCTCAGTGCCAGCTAGTGCTTTTTTCTATTTCAATGAACACTGGTTTTTTTTAACGTTATGCCACCGTGTTTTTTCTTTGGCAAGAGAATGTCAGTGTCTGCAGAGTAAGAGCTGTTCAGAGCACTTGCTGGCAATCAGGGTATTAATCATTACTATGATTTGCTGCTCACTATAAAATCCTCTCTTTAGAAACATATCTTTGTAGTAAGATTGAGCATGTAGGTTCAAAAGATTCACGTTGTGACTCTGAGAACTTGTATTTCGGGTCAGTGAAATCCACAGAGCGAGCTGATATTTGCGTGCTAAGGCGGCTGACATCTGGCCTTGATGAGTTCGGTTGTTCCCTTTTTCTTTAGAAGATAAAAAAGGCAACTACTTGTTCATTTGTCTTTGTTTGTGTGCGGAGCTCCTGGAAATGCCGAGCTGTGTACTTCATACTGGTTAGCATGCATCCCCGGTGCTGGCCTAGGGGAATACCTTCGCCGGGATCTCCAGGGACAACTATAGCCATCTTCAATAAATGGGAGTCTGAACATATCTCCCCGCCTCAACAGCCTCTCTAAAGCTCGGTGGTTCCCCCCAGTAACACATAGCATTGCCTTTCCTTGTGGGGGCTGTCTTTGTCCAAATTCTTTCCCACGCTGTGGGGAAGCAGCGGTGCTGTATGACCTTGGTCAGTCAATCTGGGGCTGCCAGACAATCCGGGTATAGACTGGGCAGAGAGTTGATCTCTGTCTCACCCATTAGCCTGTAGAATTCGCCTTTGTAGATCATAACGGGGGCTAAAGCTTGGATGTGATTGACAATAGTGGTTTGAACATTTTGCTTCACTCCTCGGTCTGGTGTTAGACTGAATCAGCTGGTGTTTTCAGAAGAACATCAGAAAGTCATCATAAGGTCCTTCTGAGTAATTTACTGCGCAAAGCTGTACGAGTTAAACCATTAAGAAATTGATTCACATTTTTGCCTTTGCATATCTAATTATGGATTTTATCATCATGTGCATTACATAAGATATTGTTCTATATGATCTTTTGTGTGACATTTTGTATTATTTACAGTATTTCTGTATTACATTTTTGTCTTATTCATTACCTGTTTTGATCTACTCAGAGTTCAGTAACGTATCTAATATAATTCTCTGCTATCCGTCTTTCTCACATCTTTATTCAGGTAGCTTCCCTAGCTCCCTTTCAGCACAGAATCATGATTAAAAGGTAAATCTTCATTATTTCTATTGAAAAATCCTCATTCTTTGGCTCTTCCTTAACTTTGTATGCTGATTATTGTTCACATCTTTGCCCAAAGCCTTATTTTTCAGGTCAGGTAGTTCACTTCATGTACTGTTTGTGTCCTCTGCAGTTTCTTGGTGTAGATGTTTCTCTCATTTGAGAAAACAGATGAAACTATATTATACTTTCAATATGTTTAAGGTCAAACATTAAAAATTCCCTCTGTCTGCTCACTTGAGATGAGATACTTGGAGCATTTCTTTGTTCTGCTTTATACAATCTTGTAAATCTCTGTGAAGGACACTGTTATAAATCAGTAAATAACCACCAAATTTGCAAAGTATCTACTGGCGCAACAGGTTGCAGAGCTGAGCCGGAGAGGTTCACTTGGGGTTCCCTCCTTATCTTACAGAGTTCAGGAGGCATTTTGTAGGTGACAACTCTCTTCTAGGGCAAGAGGTTGCCATTTCTCTGCCGATCCTCCCCTTCCTTTCCCGTCAGAAAACTGTCTTAGATGGAAAATGTCAGCCCTGTCAGATGTGTTCCCTTTTCGTCTGGGAATTGACTGCTTTGGAGAAGCGGCAGGTTGGATGGAGATGCAAAGGTGCCTCCTGTCTTTGAGAAGAATGGCGGGAGATGAATCTCGCTGTGCCTAAAAGCAGCTTTCAGTCTTTGAGCATTGATGCAACCCCTTGGCATGACACAGAGTTTCATCCAGTGCCTCCCACTGGCTAAGACTGAGGTCACGTGCAAGCCAGAGAGGTGGCACACTGATGGAAAAACATCATGTTTCTAGCTGAGCTTTTCTCCTTTGTGATTCTTACAAATGACCGTGATGATAATTTAGAGAATTTCAGTTCTCTGGGCGAATTCCTTGGTGCACTTAATACTCCTTTTGTAAGCAGTTTCACTGTTCCTGCATGGTGTCTGTCAGGTTTTCGCTTGGGAGCAGCTGCCCCCATCATGAAAAGGTATAATTTGAAGTTGCAAGTCATGTCCTGTGAGTATTCAAGCTGCTTTTAAACTTGCTTTTAGTTTACCTTCAGCTGTTTCGTTAAGGTTTCTCAGCTGCCTCTCGTACTGCTGGTAGTTTCTGTCTGTGTAAAATGCACAATAATGCCAGGAGGCTTCATTGCTGCATTTTAAAAAATACCCTAAAATCTGTCTTTCAGCAGCAATCTCCATAACTTGACAGCCTGCTCGCATTTCTCTGACTTTCAAAACCCTTGGATCAGAAGAAGGAATTACCAGTAACGCCGCCTTTCCCTCAGATTGGCAGAAATGATACACCATTGTGCTACTTGAAATTTGTCCATCTTCAGAAGATTTATATAGGAATTAAGCAGTAAATTGACCCTGTGTGTTCATGGAAGCGAGTTTCAACCAGCAAGAAATTCCTTCTCCATGAATAAATCAGAATTTACTTGCTGTCCTTGAAAAAGAGCATAATGGTTCTGCCTACGCAGTGTCCTATAACATGACGTGTTCCTTACACCAGGGCAAACTGGATGTAAAATATCCCTCTGCTTTGACGGTGCTTTGGTTTCCTTTGCAGCAGTGCTTGATAATCTGACAGCAGAGAATTGGGACCTTTTAATTTTAATGAAAAACTGACCCACGTTCTTACTCATGAAGTTATGTATCATGGTAATTTATAGGGCACATCGTACCCACTCAGAAAGCTAGGTTGGTTGATAGAGCAGGAAAAACTGACTTCAAATCCTCGAGTACTTCAGAGAGCTTGTAGTGATAAATGGGTTTTAATTAATTTAAATATAGTTAGAAGATCAGATGAGGCATTATTTTAATGCGGTGCCAGAAGAAACTACAGAGATTTGGGATCCCTTCATTTGTTATGTCTTCTGACATGCTAACATGCAGTGGAGCATACAGAAAGGATCTGGCCATCACAAACACGCTTCAAACACATGTTATTTCAGAATAACTAGTAATTTAATGGTTCTTGTCTGGTTTTAGCTTCTATTCAGTAGGTCACCATCAGAATTACATAGACGATTATATCACATAGCTGACTGGTGACTCAGTACTGTGCGTTACGTAGACACTAACACTCCCTCCAGACATCCTTCCGAGTGACATCCTGTTGAACCAGAGTGGAATTTTAAGCAAATTTAATGTTTCCATGAGCTCCGTAGCACAGATTGCTTAGTGTAAGCTGGCATGGCTGTATTAGTGAAGAGTAATTTTACAGGCTAAGCTGTACAATTACTGTTGTATTTTACAGCTGACCTCAACTGTTCTTTAAAATAGCTGTTATCAAAATGAATAGATTATGTTCCGTTTCGAGTGGCTCCGTGTTCTTCCTGTTGACTTCTGAAACCATGATGGGCTCTTGAACGAGCAATTTGCAATCGGATGTTGCGGTCATTGGAGGTTTCATGTCTCTTTCAACTCTACTGCAGTCACTGGCCCCAGAGATTCAATGGGATAGACAGACTCTTGATCCAATCAAGATGCGTAAGAAAGCCAACGCAAATGGAGTCACTATGGTTATACCGGTTTAATCTGGAGGATTGCAGTCCTCCTTCCCTGTGTCTTGTTGACACAGAAAAATTAACAATATAGAATTTGGCCCTGACCTTGAGGAAGTCCCAGGGCTAAGCAAGCTAATGAGGCTGTTTTGCCGTCGTTATGATTTGGGTCCGTAGCCCGGTCACTCCTCTGGTGTGGAATACAGCACGGAGTCAAGAAAGTGCCTTTCACCGTTCACTATAGTTTCACCAGGCCCCTGACTTTGGATTCTCCCTGTTTCCAGCAAACAGTTCCTGTGTAATCCTTGCTGTTTCTTGGGCAAGGGAAAGCCGTCTGAGGGAGCTGCAGGCTTAGCTTGTGCCTGCTGCAGTGTCTCCTCCGGCAGAGGGGGTTCACCACGCGCCCCTCGGTGAGATGTCTCAGTCACGCATGGCCAGGGTGGAATCTTGACCCCAGTTTGGAACTGGAAATACTACATAGCCCATAGCGTATATAGAAACGAACTGGTGAAAGAACTAGCTAATTCTCTGCGAAAAATATGGTGATAGAAAGCTTATGGAACAAAAGGTCTATCAGTTAATTAGCATGAAAGCCTGACAAATAATTATGACCTTTTTTTTTTCCTTGAGCTGTTCTTCAACTTTGTTTCTACTCTTGCTTGTCAGTTTTAATACATTTTTACCATATAAATATTTTAATGTGACCAAAAAAAAAAAAAAAAATCTGTCTTAAATATACCCACTTACCTGATGAGTAGATTGTTTGGGTTTGTTTCCTTCTAGCACATGTGCTATCCTGCGAGTGGAAAGGGGTAACACAGTCCCGTGAGCGTGAGTAGACGAGGGTGAAGTCCATTAGGAGCTTGAAGGATTTCGTTTTCCAGTTTTTGATGGGATTTCTGTTAATGCTTGTACAATATAGACAGCTGCCACAAATATGAAGAGAGAGGAAGGATTCCTTGAAAATATTTGGTGAAATATCCTGAAGGATGTCTTCCAATGACACCAAGAAACGAAGAACCAAGGCCATTTTAGTCGCTTCCGTTGTTAGATGGAAATAATTTGGCAAAAAATTCTTCTGAAATGCCAGCCATGAGATAAATTTAATGTATGGATGAAAAATTTGCATGAAATTCAGGACTTTAATTTACTAATAATTAACTTCCAATCACCACTAAGTAGCTTTAATTGGCACCATGGCTGAAAGTTTACTTGCAAAAGTGTTGCTAATGAACAGAACAATCATCATCGGAGGCAGCATGAACAGTTTCTCAAATGTTTCATTATAGCTCCACAAAAATGTGATCGGGGATGACCATGCATCTGATTTCTAGTTTATTCTCTCTGTTCATGGAAGAATATAATTTAGTTATTTAAATTGTAAATACTGAAAGTAGTTTATGCCCAAAGGAAGAAAGTTTGTAAGATGAAATAATTTATCACAACTGTTACTTTCCTGACTTGTGCAAGTGACTTCAGCATATCGCAGTATTTGTCTGTATTTGTAGCAGGAAAAAAGGTTATTTTATTTGAAAATACTTGTTTCTTCTGTCTCCTGGCAGAGAGTTTGTGTTTTATACACGTGTGGAATATCACCAAGTCACTGCACAGCCAGTGTGGGGACATAAACAGCTGCTACAAAATAACTCCTTGAGCATTAAAAGCCCCTGTTAGGTTTTGGTACCGAAGCACATCCCGAGGTGACGCTGTGGCAGCTGCTGCACGGGGCCCAGGCAGTTCTTCGGGGGTGCTGTCGGTCAGACGTTCTCTGCAGTTTGGTGTCATCCCTGCCAACCTGGCGGGCAGAGACCCTCTTTTTGGCAGACTTTCTGCCTGTTATTCCATTCACTCGTCCGATGATTGTGTCCCTTTTCCTGGTTTTGGGGCAGACTGGACACTAGCCGTATCGTTTCCACAAATGGAAAGGATAATGTTCCCTTCATCCTTGGCCACCTCCCGTCCTACTCAGTCCAGGACCGCAGGTCTGCAGAGTATTAGATCTGTAGGATGTGATGTTGTAGACAATTGCTGTCACTTTCCTATCTAGATGTAGCAACTATCAGAGAAATTTGAGTGGCTTTTTCTACTGTTGTCTAGAGGAAGAAGAAATAGTTCCAGTTTTGTCTTCCACCCCAGTGCTATCGGATCAAGTGAATGGAATGGCTCTTGGTGTAGTGTGGGCAAAGAACCGCTGTCTGTGAAAGCTATGGAAGTATATACTGATTTTTTCACTAAAAGTCCTGGGAAGTTAATGAAAAGCTCCCCCCCCCCGGCATATTTAGCTATCATTAAATTCAGACTGTACTTTGAGGAGAGATCAAAGAGACAGAAATTAAGGAAGTCTGAATGGTGACACTAAGGGGACAAATGCTGAATAGAGCTGCCTGAGATCTGTCTCATGTTGACGAGTCCACCTGCATTTGAAAAATTACACATGGCTTTTGTGGCGTCTGGATTTAGGATAAGTGTTCTCATAGCCTTTCGTATACACGCCTTAATCAGCATTCCATAATTATCGTAAAGGAAAAACTGTGGAGACTTGAAATTAGTGTAAAACATGCGTTAAATTTAAGACACGATGTACATAATCCATTGTGATATCAGCATAAGCAAAATTCAGGCTTCCCAGGAGATAAGAAATACAGAAGTAACTGCATGGCATAATAAATTTGGACATTACTAATTACAGTATGGCCTCAAAATAATCTAGCCTTTATCATCTTTTGGTAGAAAATGGAGATTTTTAAGATAACAGAGAATTACATAGCACAGTTATTTGAAAAGTAAGTAAAAAGAGCAAAATTATGCTTTTTGTTTTGAGTACCTTTTTCTGATCTACTATGATATTGATGTGCCAATTCGTAGCTTGATATAACACTGCTTCATAGAATAAGGCCTTTTTTTAATTAACATACTCTGAAAAACATAATGCTGAATGTACATATTTGAAATACTTGGATTGCTTTATCCTCATATGCAAGTGAGTGAAAACCCGTGGTTTGAATAAGTGGGAACAAATGAACGAGGGAGGATTCCCAGGCCTGTGAAATTGTCGGTGTGGATTGCCTACAGTTTTGGCACACGGCAGTTTTCAAACATTGGGGGTGGCTTGGAAGACAATGACATGAAATGAAATTTGGATGAGCAAATACAAATTAGGAAGCAAAAGGCTTGTGAGGCTACGTAGGGAGAAAATTAGAATACTACAAGTAAAGTAAACACCGTGATGTGGGAACTGTCAGCGTCTTTAACTGTTTGTGCGCCATGTACCTGTACCTGCGGGACATCGGCTGTTTCAGTTTTGTGGCTTTGGAGCTTGTAGGTAAGTGGGGTCCGTGTGGAGCTACTTCACTTGTGTGGGTAAAAAGGGTATGGATGCAGTGGTTCAAGTCGAAGCAATAATTCAAGTCACAAAGAAATGTCCTGTGCCCTTCGGCTGATTTTGTATCTAAATGCATGAGTTGATAGAATACATCTGTATGGACGCGTGTAAGAGTGGTAAAGGATAACTTACTTTAATGATAGTGGCTGTATTTTCAAGCTGTGCTTGCTTTAAATTCTGGTGAAGCTGTGTCCTGCTGGCTAATCAGATTGTACTGCCTCAAAGAAACAACAGTTTAGGTTTAAACTTTGCCATTTCAGCAGAAGAGTTACTATCAGCTTTTTAGTTTAAGTGGTTACCTATGGGCAAATGCTGCTTTTTTGACTTTTCAGCAGCCGCATTCGGAAATGGCACTGTCAGCTTGTAGTGAAATTCCTTCCTGCTAATAGGAAAGCAGATGTGAGCCAGGGGCCGGGGGAGGGAGGGGGTGGAGTGCTGAGCTGAGATTCACAGGCCGTGCCTCTGAGCGGGACTCCACTCTGGCTCACCATCGGGCTGGGCTTTACGGACTTCTGGATTGGCGCTCGTTCGCGTGTGCGTAGAGCAGGTCTGTGACTGTTGCACGCGGCATACGCGTGCTTTGAATTTCTCTGGGCATCCCTGTCCTATGGGATTAATACCCTTTCCCCCTTTCAAAGGTGAATGGTGAAAATAAATACTAAACGCCAGGTACGCGGATGCTGTGCTGCTGGCCATGTGAGGTGGCTTGTGGGTATTTTGGAACCTATGGCACTATCTAATCCCTGGGAGTAACGGCCTCAGCATCTATCCTGCTATTTTCAGTGGACCTACCCTTGAGTTAAAGGACTTGTGAAGAAGGGCATCAGAATTTCTCTTCAGATAAGCAGAAAACATTTCCAAACCCAGGTATCTAGGGCATTTTTTTTTTTTTATTTCGCTTTTAAGCATTTATTTTTAGATGGCGTGGCTCCACTTGATAGCAGAGTGTGAATTTAAATGTTGTAAAGCAATATAAATGGCCATTAAGTTAGGAAGCACAGTATGACCTTTTTGAAATATTATGCCAAACATTGTGTTTGCTTTGTGAGCTAAGTGGAACTTCTGGAAGGCTGTTGCTGATGAAAGGCACCGGCTAGGTCTCTAGGGAGAGAGCACATTATTACAAGATGAATCTGGGGATCTGACAAAAATAACAAAACAAAGCTGTAAGACGGGGTTAGATTTTAACAGGAAGAAATTCAGATTGATTGCAGTGACTTTCGTATGCCTTATTTTTCCAGCACACAATGAATGCTTTTTTTTTTTTTTTAAACTTTACTTTCCAGCTTTAAAGGTGTGCTATCAAATCCCGAAATATGCTAGGAAGGGGGACTGTGGGGGGGGACCATTTGGCTAAACTTGCCAAGTATTTATGCGCCTTCATTTGTAAAATTCTGGTTGTTATTATTAAATATTAGAGCAGCAATTAAGAGCCCCAGCCAACGCTGATGTCGCAGTATGCGATGTGGTGGCGTGAAAAGGCTGAGGAGGAGCAGGCGGGGCAGGCAGGGGGTACAGAGTAAATAGAGTTGAAGGGGTGCAAAGGGAGGCGCAGAGCGACTGGGTGACACGGTCACCGAGTGACACAACGGGCGCCGAGCCCCGCCAGCATTAAGGCTGGGGCAGAGTCTCATCAGTGACTTTTGTGGCCTAGGGGAGCTATTCTGAGTTGTTGGATATTGACCTATTTTATCTAAAATACACCCTGGAATCAGCAGGAGGCATTGCTTTTGTGTCTTCAGACGTAGCCTCAAGACTTGTCTCTACAGCAGCAAATAGAGGATTTGGATTCTTTCTGTTGGTGCAGAAGTGGCTGATCTTCTTGGCATCTTTGTAAGGGACATCACCGCCAAAAAACAAGCAGGGATGGGGAATGGTTGCTGATTTATTTAAGACAGGAAGCATTCAAAGTAAAACTGTAATCTCATCCCAGTCACTCTGTTTACAGCTTCTTCTGTATCTAGTCTTTAGTTCATGCTTCGCCTTAGTCAGTAGGTTTGATCTTGAAGGAGAGCAGAGTACCCCGACACTAGCAATGAGTTCCAGTAGAGTGTCCTATCTTTATATGTACCACAAATAAATAAGTGGTTTGCAAATCAACACAAAACTGGCTTTCAGTTCTGGCTTCATTTTTGAAGCTTCACAGTTAAAAGAAGCAGTTTATGTACTTCCATTGTGGCCAATTGGAGTAAACTTGCATTAGATTTATGACCACAGGGCAAGTATTTGTCATTGGCTCCGAAAAGCTGTGTAAGGTGCTGTGCTGGAACAGGTAAATCACAGATATAACATTTTCATTTTGCAGAAATATGTGGTTTAAGCCATTGGTTCTCAGCTGGAGAGAAGCCTCTCCCTCGGGAGGCATCCTGGCTATAAAGTTTAGGCACATACTGTACTGCAGAAAAAGTGCTGAACGAACGATTTCAACATTCAGTTTGAAGAATGTTCATAACACCTTTTTCCTCACCATTTCATAGAAGACAGAAAACTTGTATTTTACAAGTACGTCTGGATTTTACCCTTCACTTGGCTCAGCATTGTCATGTGTCTTGGTAAGCTTTTCAGTTCATGCATGCATAACCTCCGCACTACGAAAATAACAGAGTCTTATTTGCATCTGTTCTTGTTACACGAAACTCACAGACCAGAGGTAGGATTTTAGCTCTTCTTTTTACTCCTATTTGCCAAAGTACTGGGTTGTGCTCTAAATTTGAAGGAAATTTTAAAAAGGTTGAAATAAGTTCAAAAGCTTAGCTTTGTATAACATACCTTGGGTGCTTCAAAATACTGGTTTTTCTGAATGACATCTTGACAGAGGATAATTACATATCTGTTGCAGAAGACATTGCCTCTTCTTCTGAAATTTTTTTTAGAAAGGTGTTAATTTTTCCATCTGAATTGGTAGACAAAGTTGGTGAGGCATTGCCAGACAGCTAACAAGCTTGTCATATTAGCAGGCAGTCATAGCATCGAGTAACCTTGTTGTATTACACTGTCATTCATCTCAGTATTTACATTAAAATGATATCAGTTTATATGAACATTTTTCCCACGTGCGAGACAAGCATGTTAGAAATAACAACTTATGTAGAGCAGTTCCAAATCACAAGCAACTTTCCGAAACTTTCAGAGTATTAAAGAGTTTACAGGAAAAAAGTGTGTTCTCTAAGAAAATGTTTAGCACCTTTTCCAATAGCCTTAGCTGAACAACCTTTTGTGCAAAGTGAGATGGAGACAGGCCTGCTTTTCTCATAATTAATGTTTTTGATAGAGCTTACATACACTCCTGGTTGTTCCTAAATAAAGCTCCCTCCCTGTCTTGTATTCAGTCAGTTGGGCTTCTTTCTAAACTGCATCTTGAAATTTGATTTTTCAGTAGGAAGCCAGTGTCTGTACCAAACCAACAGCTGTGCGAAGAAAGGTGTCCTGGAACCCTAAGCAGTTACAGATTTGTCTTGTAAACACAGCACCAAGGAACAAAATCAGCGTGACTGTTGGGCCCTGGGACAGGAATCAAGCCTGAGACACCTCAACACGGCCATGCTACCCCTTTCCGGCGACGTCTCCCTCTTGCAGCTAACCCCAGCGGTGGCTTGTGTTCGCCGGGCTAGCCCTGCACAGCAGCCCAGACTGCCGCATCTGCCGACAGGCATCGTTTTAACATTTTCGCTACGTAGCTGAGGTGCTGCTGGTCGGGCGGCTGCAGATGACAAGGACTGGGCGCACGGGGGGCTGCTCCGCGCTGCTGTAGGCTGAGGGGTCGTCACGGCTGAGCGCCACAGCCCGCAGGGAGGCCGGGTTGGACGCACCCTTCCCCGGCGGTGCCGGCACAGCCCTCCTCTCTGCCTCCCTCCTGCGCCTCGACGGCAGCTTTGTGATTTGCAAGCTAATACTGTTTTTGGCGCAGTTTTAGCTATGGAACAAATCCTTGTTAGCGATGATTTCTGAAGCACAATTTTAATAATGACATTCTTCACTTACATGATGTAGCACTTTTCAGAGCACTTAGGAATTATTACTGAAGTCTCAAAATACATCCTTAGGGTAAGTTTAGTTCCAGCAATTATTCAAATTGAGAAACAGAAGCACAGGGGTTTAAATAACTTGCCAAAAGTTGTAGAAGTTTGTAGTAATGCTGAACTGGATTCTTGGATCCCTGCTGTCTATGCGGGACAACACGGCTTTTTCCCAATCACCCTTGAAGCACTATCCTTTGTTATTTTCCTTTCTTTACTTTTTAAATGAAACCAATCTTCTAGAGACTGAATTTTGCTTCTTTTCTCTTTTGCACGTGTCTGTTAAAGAAAGCACATTTCTTCAGATACCATTTAAGTTGTAAAGGGCATTTGTTTCACACCATACTTCTTAATTGCACCTTTCCAGGTAGGACTGCTACTACCTTTGGTAACGCGAGTACATCAATCATCTCGCAAGCCGTAGCAGAATTATGAATTATGAAACACATTATATATAAGCAAGAGGCTGAAAGTACTTATTTGGGAAAATAAAAAGAATGATTATATGCATTGCCTTAAACAGTTGAACCTGGGTCGTCAGGCGGTGTAAATCACCATAGCAACATCAAATTCGGTGAATCTCACTTTGCACAAAGCAAAGATCTATTCTGTTCTTCATTTTTCCTTCACCCCTTGAAGACTTCAACAGTCATGCACAGCTTCTTTGTCCTTTACCTCATCCTCGAACCTCTTGTGCTCCCTTTATTACTCCCTGGATCGTATTCCCAGCAAACCCTTTCTCCTTGGGCGCTCCTGTCATTACAGGGCATCTTGAAGCTCCAGGTAACGCTCTCTCCTTTCGAAACCAGCTGCCTGCTCTGACACATATCTCCAGACCTCATCACCACCTTCTGCTGCTCATTCCCTTCCCTTTCACCTCCCGTACAGCGATCTCTTTTGTCTCGTATTCCCTTGCTTCCCCACCCCTTCAGCCACCTACCCACGCGCTTTCTCTACTCAGCATGATTCGTGTTCCTCATGGTTTGTCCGCTTTTCAGCCTGGATGCCCAAGGAAACAAGGCTGACATATATGAATTGGTCCATCTGTCAGGCCCTCCGTGTCTTTGTCAATCCTCCTTTAGTAACTTGGAACCTGTTTGCTAATTGCAGCTAAACCCGAAGGAGGGGCAGCGCAGGACGAGATGGCAAACTCCCTCAGGTTTCATGACAACGACTGATTAGGGAGAGGACAGAGAGTGTGAGTGGTGGATGGAGGAATATACAGTAGAATTCGGCCCTTACACATATTTGGCAGAAAATGAGTGTCCAGCTTTATCCATTCTGGAGCTCGGTGCTGTTTCTCGCCCATGCTGACCAAATGGAACAGGTGGTGTGAACTGGGCAATTGTGGCAGTGAGGGCAGGGCAAGGCAACAGAAGATACAAATCTACCCAAAAGTAGACAACATTAATGCCATGGATCGCAGAATAATGTTTTTTCTTCTTCAAGCTCCTTGTTCTGTTTGATTTTTTTCTCCAGATTTTTTCTCCTTTCTTTTCCCCTCTCCACCTGTTCTTGGCTCTGAAGTTTTCCTCTTTCCTTCTTTTTCCGTCTTTCCCATCCCTGTCCTCACCCTCTCTTCATAAATTCCTTTTCTCCTAAGGAATGCCTCAGTAGTAATTTCAGTCTTGCCTTTAATCCTGCACTCCCCCACATACTTTCTTGTTACTGCTAATTGTGCTCCCTTCCTGGACTGACACTGCTTCCCGAGAGGAAGGAGAACTGCCGTAATGATTGGTGGCAGCAATGTCTTAACCATCTTCTTAGAGCACAAACACTGTCACAGTGTTTGAAAAGCTACATTAATTGAACATAGATTTGTTCAAGCTGCTCATTGAATGGATTTCCCTCGTGCCTGGCTTGTGTTACAGCTTATTTTAGCTATAGACTGAATCCGAACAATAGTTATTACTCCTGCCACCAGCCGCCTCCACCAAATGCCATACCTGACTTGATCTGAGGGCAGAGGACACTGCACGTAGCCGCGCAGAGACTCAAGCAATCATGAACACCAACAACTGGATGCTAAGTGCAATCCTGGGTTATCCAACTGCGTGCTTGGAACGGAAAAAAAAAAACCTTTTCACGGCATAGATTTTACTTAAGATCATCTTCTGCAAGGAAGTTCATCTGCTACCTGCGTAGCACTTTGGGGATTCAGGTTGTGTGTGTCCTGGGGCCAGGACTGCTAAAGGGGCTGGCAGGGAAAGGGGGGGACATTGCTGCCGCCGAGGCTCTGTCCCAGCTACCATGGTCTGTTTCATTTGTGTGGTGGCTTCGACGACTCTGTGTGCGATTCCTCTGTGTTGTGCACTGTAGAGGTTCGAGTACGCTCCTTCCCACCTTTAATTCCTTTGGCTTATAAATCATCGTCCTTCTGTTTCAGCCTGCTGCCGGAGCCCCTGTAGAAGCGGCATTGCCACGCTGAGCGTTCCCGGGAGAGGTATCTCACCTACCTCCTAGCCCCCAAGCCCTTCTCCACCGCTTAGGCTGCTCTACAGCAATTTGTTGCAAGCCGAATACATTGGTAGAGAAGTAACTCAGTACGTGGAGGTTTGCTAACCCGCAGGCGTGGGGACATTTTGATCCATGCCCATCCATGGACAACTCAGCCGTGTAATCTCCAGGAACTGAAAGAGTGCAACTGCTAACGATAATTAGGCTATAGCCAGGCACTTCTTACAGCAGTAGTGATTTCGTACTGTGACAACCATCGCCCTTCAGTGTGACGCAAAAGCAAGGACATGAGACAGTCTCTGAGAGAAGGACTTCCAGCATCTTCCTTCCATTCCCAGTGTTAAAATGTCTCAAGTCTGTGACTGGAAGCAGTGTCGGTAGCAATCGGTGCTTGCCTGCACGTCTTTGTTTTCTAAATACAGTGTGCTGCTGGTGGTGTGCTCTACAGAGCTGCCAAACGCCCGCAGTTCTGGTTAACATCAGTAGGGACACCGTATCTCTGGAATTTCACTGCTGCATCCTCGGGCTCCGCGTGCTGCGTTGGGCTTGCTGATTTAGTGCTTTAGCTCGGGCACAGGTGCAGTGGCCCCGTACGTGTAAGCACGATATATTTGCATTTCATCTCTCTGAATCAGCGCAATTCCCCTAACTACCCTCTTCAGTAAATTCCTAATTGCGGGCAATTTATGTCTTTACCTATTTATTGCAGCTTGCAAAGTTTGCAGTAAATTTGGCTTGTGATTTTGTGTTTGTGCGTGTGTGTAGCAGTTAAATCATTTATGTTCTGAGAACTTTAAAGAAACATATGCCTTAAAATCAGCAAAGCATTTACTGCTTTTGCATACATGGTGAAGCCTATTTTATTTTATTGCGTTACATTACTAAATAACCTTGGTTGTTATTCTTCAAGGTCTCAGTGTGTTGAGCCATTAACAACTATGGAATGTATCTAAACTGCATTATAGCTGCATAACTACAAGCTAAGGGGTAATCGAAGATCTGTCAGGCTTAACGTAAGCATATGGACAGCCCTTCACTTACTAATGTAGGAAAAAAAAAAATCCACTTAATTTGGAATTTTTAAGCAGAAGTCTCTAAGGATGCTTTTACCTACATGATCTTCAACTTATACAACGCAACCGGAATCACCAATGTGGGAGAGGAAGGAACTAGGAGTTACTATGCTCTGACAGGGAAAAGGAGCACGTGAATATTTAATCTGTGTATATATATAAAATTAGTACAGCGATAAACAATGTGATGAGTAATGATGCATATACTTAATTCATAGTTTTATGCATTTTTAAAGGAAATGTAAATAGGTGGAAGATGGAGCTTAATTAAAATAGCAAAAGAAGCATTCAGACCAGTTTATTCTCTGCTAAACATTGAAACACATGTGACAACTTCTGAAAATCACAGCGCCTGAAAGGGAGGAACCAGAAGAATCTGTGAGATTTAACGGGAGTTCTGGTTACACCGTGGGCAGCGGGCTTTGCACAAAATCTGCAGAATTTGTGGAAATACGATATATTGAACCTTTCAGGCGCTGCCACCAGCCATGCTTTTCATCATGGGAGTAACATCAATGCCAGAGTTGTGGAAGTTGTCAGGCGTTCTGACACTACGGTACTATTCTCTACGGTTTTGTGTGGATGTTCTAACTCTTGTATTACTAAGACCAAGATGTGATTAATACAAAGAGAAATGTGGCCCCGCATGGTGGAAAATGCATTTTTCTTCTTAAGCCACTGTCAAGCAATTTTTCAGGAAGAATGGCACAGTTTAAGAAACCCAAATCTTGAATTCAAATTGACTCAGAGGGGGATCCGACAAGAGAGAGATGAAGTTTTAATTTCCAGCCTAGCTGTGTGCCGATTCAGATCCAGCGGAGGTTAGAGCTGAAACCAGTGCGATGTAAGAGCTGAAAACATCTTCCGAGGGGCAGCAAAGCAGCTGCGAATTGCTGCGTCCCTCCTCCAGGTACACCCACACAGCTGGTCAATTGGTGTTTATATTACACAGCAACGCCTCCAGGCTGTAATCGGAATGGGCACGGCGTTTTTGCTGGTCTTACCTTCATCCACATAGAGGTGGTTTTTTCCTTCCGAGGACTTACATAAGCCCTGAGATTTTATATAAGCATATACAAGTGACATATGAAGTATGGGAATGAAAGTAGTACAATCTAATATATACCACTGGGATATAGTATAGTAAGAGGTAATATATATGTATCCATAAGAGAGAGGCTCAGTGAAAGAATTACTAGAAGAAGTTATTTTGCTGGAATCAAGATAGATCTTTGCCATAATGTGTTTACCAGCGACTTCTGTATTGTGATTTATTGAGCCGCTCCGTTATTGCTTTTAATTTTGAAAAGTCATCTATAACCTGTTCACAGGAATGAAACTCAAGAAAACCATATGTTCAGGATATTGTTGTTAGTGTGTTATGTTTTATGCTTCTTCGAGATGTCTTAAATGATTTCTCTGTTGGCAGGTCGTTATTTTCTGGGTATTGCAGCTAGCTCTAGGCTCCACGTACATTAAATCCTGTTGTGTTGCTGCTACTTCTTCAGAAAGCCAGCTGTTTAACGCCTGTCTATATGGGAGAAACATCATGCAAATATACCAGGTTTATTTCCTGATATTGCAAATGTTATTATTAATTGTTTTCTCATAGTCATTTTGAAATAGGGAGGTCTAAAAGAAGTATGAAAAAGGCAGTGTGGTGGTTAACAAAGTAATTGAGGAAGGCAGTTCCGCATGTGCAGGCTGCAAGGAAGGAGGAACAAAGAGGTTTGTGTGAGAAGCTGATAAGCTCCTGTGTTGTTAGGGAGGACACATGCAAAATCAGGCTCGCCAAGCCAACCCCCTGTCTGCTCTGTCACAGCTAAATCTCGGCACAGTGTAAGCTGTCCACAGCATCAAAACCCAACCAGAAGTGTCACATTTTCTTGATTTCACTGACACGCGTTGAACGCACATGTCATGTCTCGCTTTTTCCTGTGTTTAGTTGGACAGTTGCCCCATCGCTGACACTGAGCAGAGAAGTTACAGGGTCTGGATCATACATCATTTACTGGAGTAGCATTCTAGAGTCCTTCATAAATTCTCCCTTGGTGTTACGAAGGGCGTGTTCACAGAACAAATGAAAAAAAGACTTTGTTTAAAGGTAATACTCTCAGCATTGTGACTCTGAATGCGGTTCCCACGTAGCAGCCTTGCACGTGTGTATGTGCTGCACGGTCCATCTGGAAATACGAGTATCTGATGTAGTTGTGACATTGCTCTACCAGCACTAACAACCTGTGCAAGTCCGCCTGATGCTGTGTGCAGCTTTGGAGCTAAGGGGGGCAGGTGCCGGTATCGCGCGTTCACAGATGACTACAGGCATAACTTCAGTTAGCCCAGTAGCCTACCGGTATGTTATTTCCTCGAGGAGAGGTTAAATGCATAGCTGTTGGTTGACTGTCAACCAGTTGCAGATCTGGAAAGTCCTTCCAGAATCAGATACGCTGTAACTTGATTCACTGCCGGGAAAGAAAAGAGGAGTGTGTTTTACTCAGACATACTGGCTGGCCTAAGGGATGCTTAGGTGGGTCATTAAAGCTAGTAAAAGTGGCGGGTGAATGGGAGTTATCCCAGATGGTTTCCTGCTATTCTCCAGGAAGCCCTCCTGAACATGAAGTTAAATCCTCTGTGGAAAGGGATAAAAGATCTCGTCTATAGCTACATGCAACTCTTGCAACAATCAAGGAGGCACTCTTGTTGGAGCTGTGCTTTGGCCTCTGAAGCGCAACAGGACATTATTGTGGACCTCTGCGTCTGTGTGGAGAAATCCAGCTCAGGAAAGATGAGGTGCGTTTTACAACCGGATCTAAATCAGTAGGTTGTGTCCATCTCTCCTAGAAGTGTGTATGCAAATGAAGGAGATAAACACCTTGCTATGCCTGCATATAAATGTGCATTTCAAAGGTTTTAATACTTTTGTGCCTGATCTTCTCTGGTTCAAATTTTAGAAGTCATCATGTTTCGTTGTTGGGTTTTTTTTTTTCCTTTCCGAAATTAGCATATCTCAGGTTGTTAGGGAAATGCATGCAGTACTTTGTCTGTCGATTGAAGCATTAATTGCCTTAGGCCTTCATGCTGTAGCAACCTGAATTATTCTTTCATGTTCCCCTTCAGTTCTCTAGTTTGAGTGCCTTAGAAATGGTGAAAGCTGGACTCGGTCAACGTGCAGGAGAGTAAGGAGAGTTCTTAAGCCCTGGTTTTCAGTCCATGAATTGACACGGCTACTGGGATAAGGGGACTATATCTTTCCACTTCTCTGAAGTGCTTAACTCACTATTTGTGTGCCATAAAATAAGCGGCAATAACAATAATCCATGTCTGACCATTCAGAGGAGTGAATCCACCGTGCCTTCAAGCAGTTCACAGCCAGTAAATGGGATCATATAGTGCATATCATCTGCATTTAGTGTGACTGCCTGCTACAGAGAATATTGATTATTTTTCCGTATTATCATTCTGAGTTTATATCTTCATTTCTTTCCTATCACAGAACCACTCTTGTAGCCCAGTGCGTTTCCCAGCAAAGAGAAACCCGTGAAAGGTGTGGGTTTGGACTGAGTGGGGCTGGTCACAGTGCTCGGGGCTCGGGGACGCCCATGCTTCTGTATCCGATGGATCAACACAAACAGGCATTTCTGGCAGGAATACTCCTGAACTTCTGGTTCCTGGGGACTTCGCACTGCTTTTCGTATATGCTGACCATAAGAACTCAAATAATGTGGCCATTCCTAGATGACAAACAACATTTTTTTCACCAAAATGAATTCTGAAAAGCACTTCAGATTCTGACATCAAAAGTCTTAGGTTATTTGCTCTACCTCTGGATTACTGGATATTGTTCATATTGCGTAAGAACTGAAGAGGTTTTCCCTTGTTACACAGGAGACGTTACTTAGCTATTTTAAGAACTTAAATTTAGTTCCAGAGGAAGCTAGAGAGGACATAGCAGCTTTTGAGGGAGAGATGAAGGACCAAGGCTGGTTTTCTGCCTTTCATCTTGATCTATTGTGTAACACCAACTGGACAGAGCAAGACTCACTCTAATGGAGGCAGCACGCTTTACTTCAGGCTGATGGGATCACACGTTTGCAGAACGGATGGAAATTCATCCGAGGTGATGAGGTGAGCCTGCGGCAGCCTGGGGATGCTGGCTAAAGATGCTGACAGTCAGTGCCACTACGTGTTCCTGGATGCAGACGGGAACTATCCCAGCCAGGATAATAGGTAATCAGATATGATTTGATATTGTTGTGATCCAGTTACTACCTTGGATTTTCCTTAACTTTGGATTGTGATGTTTCTCTTCACCCTTTGCCTACTGAATTGCAGGATTTGTTTTTTCCCAACAAACATAGGTGAATTTGTTTTGTCGGTACTTTGTAAATTATTCACACGCAACCTAGCCCCTTGAGCTCAAATGGAATAAAAAGCTTTATTCCAAACCAGCGATGCATTAGAAGAACATTGGCAGCATTTTATATTGCTGCAACACTTTGTGTTTAATGAGGAAAATGCTTTAAGTGCGCACGTACCATTGTGGCACAGAGGACGAAGATGTTTGAGCAGGCTCTGTTCACATTTGTGATTGTTTCAATCCTGTTCTTTTTGTTTAAGCAGCAATTTAAATTAACATACAAATAAAAATTTAATATGTAGAGCTTTTAGTGAAGTAGACACACAAATTATCAGAGGGAAGAAAAAAGATTCAGTGAAATACAATTAATATTAAGCTTAGCGGGAGTTTACTAAGATGCAGATTCATTAAAACCAATTGTTAATATGAATGCTGCTTCTTGATTTAGGAGCTCCAGGGTTCACCAGTTCACCAGGGAGACCATCTAACTTCTAGAAAAAAGCGGCAAATGTGCTGTCACCTCTGCTTTGCAGGATTAGAAACACGTAACTCAAGGGATGCTGCAGCTGATACTGAAGAAATCAGGTACACGCAGGCTTGCTCTTTCAAGGTGAAAAAGACATTTAAACCAACAAACCAGAACCTCAGCTGAGGTTAAGCTGTTAATTTTCACTTTCTCGCATTGAAAAGTTGGGCCCTGGTTTTCTGTGCCATTTTCCTTGCTGGAGGGTTGACATTTGTGTAACTCTAAAGCGTGTCTACTGTTGTATAACAGCTGAAGCTCTGGTTCATGATTTTTTGAGCATACCGAGAAACAAACCTTTATTCAACATGCGGGTACCACTCTGTGCACACACCAGGACGTGACCCGCAGCTGCTGGAAGTCAAATTAATTCCTGTGCTGAGAAAGGAGTTATGTCCCAGCTGCAGCTCTGGCACGAGCTCTTGACAAACATTTCACGTGTGGAAAGGCAGTGATTTTGGTACTGGGATATACTTTGTGGAAAAAGTAAAACCCAAGGAAAGTCCAGTCATGTTGACTTTGTGGATGATGGGAAGGGAACAATGGGAAAACCCGACAGGGACAAATACTCCCTTTCTCTTCTGCTCATTTTTGTAGTGGAATGAAACAAGGACTGGAGAAGACTAGAAATGATGAATAGGGAAAAAAAAAGGGGGGGGGGAACTGCTCTCATTGGGCAGCTGCTTCAAACAAGAGCGTCCTCAATGGGAAGACAAATAATTCCTTCCAGTTTATACCAGCTGTGAGACTGACTTCTACTTGTTACTTTCATATAATTTTTTCTTTTTTTTTTTTGTATTAAAGATTTCTCTTGTTTTCTTGTTTTCTTTTAGTCTCCAGGAGGAGCACCTGCCCAAGAGCATAGTTTTAATGAATCCTCTGTAATTTCATCCCAAAGCAATACTTTCAATGATAAATACCAATGGACTGGTTTGCCTTTGGAAAGGCAGTTCTGGCTGGATTGACTAATGTATTGACTGAAAAAATATTTCGAAGACATGCCTGTTGTTCATCCAGAGTTACTTTGTGGAGAGAATAACCCCCTTTTCCAGGCAGCCCTCCATCGGTACATTTTGTCTTTGAAAATTTTCCCCTTCTCTTGATTGTTATTCAATGCGATGTCTCTTGCCTTTTCTCCTTGGTAGCTGCACAAAGACAAATTCTGCCCATAAATTCAGGAGAAGCTTTCTTCATGTTAAATGAATTTCATTTAATGCATCTTGGGGGGAAGCCTTTAAACCACGGTATTGCTGAACTTTGCCTTTCTCAGTTTCTTTGTTAGAATGACCTGTCGTTCCTTTCTTTTGATGATTCAGTAAGTAGTTTCCCCGTGTATTTCTAACCCTTAATGTTTGGCTCCATGCAGTTTCTCCAGAATGTTTCTTTTTCCGTCCTCATTAATCCCTCTATTAGTATGCGTCATTTTAACGGAGTACCACGTAACTCCAAGAGCGTACCTGTCTGTTTTTTCCCGTCGTCTTCCCCTTTTAACTCATGCTGCAGCTGGTTTTGCTCTCTCCAAGGCCAAAATTCTAAAACCAGATCTCTTATTCTGAGTAACTTGTTTAGAAATAAATCACTGATCTCTCTTTCCTGAGTCAGGAAAGGGAATTTGGAATTGAAACTCCAGGTAAGCAAAAGATGCTGCTGGCTATTGCAGCCTGTACATTCAGATATAAAGCATTTAAACTTTTCCGGGTGGAAATGTTTTTCACAGTAATCAGACTGAACACTCAAATGAAAGAAAATAAAAGCTCAACCTTTTTATATTGGTCCTGTGAAATAAGTTGTGATCATATCCGTACCTCTGGAAGGGAAATGAGCGTGATTAATGAAGCAAATCATACATTTTAACGTTTATGATAAAACAGTTACTCCAAAGAGAAAACAATATCTTTAGCAATTCAAAATATTTTAATTTGCACCTCTTTTTAATCTTTTTCTTTTCATTGCCTTAAAATTCAGGTAGGCTGGCATTTATTGCCAAGATGCCACTATTTCAAGTCTTTCCCTTCCTATTTCTCTTTCCATCTTCTGCGCATATAATGTCTGTGTCCATTCCCTCTCAAGCTGAAATGCTTTTTCTATTGCATGCTTTTCTAAGTCTTTCTGTGGATAAATTAACCACATGAGGGAACTCTGCAGCAATCTTTCCTATTGCTATTCTGTGGAAGTTAATAGGAATGCACCAAGGGTAAAATATGTCTCTAAATGTTGGATCCATTAACTTACCGACCTTTAAGAAGGTTGGATGGCAAGTGAACCTTGGCATGCCTAGTAATTTTCAGGCATTGAAAACTAACGAAACATATGAACATATGAACAACTAATGAAATACTGAGGATGCATGTATAAGGTATGTCTCGTATTCCACTGAAAGTGCTGGAAAACCACTGGTTTCAGCGAGCTTGTGCAAGAGGCTAGTATACTTCTTACCTTATTGAAACAGACTGACTTTTCCTGTGGGCCATTATTCTGTCCTCTTCAGAAGTACGTATAGCGTACTGGTTTCACCTCGGCTCCTGTTGAAGACCAATTTGTGTCCTAAACCACAGATGTTGTAGCGTCATTCTTAGTGTAGCAGTGATGGATGGTTTTCTTCTTCATACGTAAAGATTCAAGCTGTTTTTAAAAAACCATTTAAGAAGGGGTTTGGTTTTTGGTTTGCTCCCCACTAATTCTACTGTAAGGCTGCTTAAAGACCTCACATTTCTAATGGTTTTCATTTCTAGGTTACATTCATTCATACTTGGTCAATTTGTAACCGAATTATCTTCCTCTGTGTTTTTCCTGCACTTCAAACGTCATGCTTACTCTTATAGCTTACACTATCACATCACACTTATCCTCACTCAGACCCTATTTTTGATGTGCTACATTACATCTTCTGGGCTCCTCATTTCCCTGATCTCCTTGGGCTTGCTGGCTGTTCCACCTTAGACTAAACTGTTAAACTACAGTTTACACGGTATTCCAGATGAAGTTTCATGAGAAATTTGAAAAGGGCATTAATACTCCTTCACCTGCATTGTATATCCCCGTTTATCCTATGATCAAGTGCATCTTTCTCGGGCCTGACACGGAAGCAGGAGAGGTAGCAGGCATGATCAGTGGATTGGGTTGCTGTGAAATCGTCGATGAACCATCTGCCAGTCTGGAGACCTTCCCCAGTTTCTACAGAGAATTTCTTCTGTGTTTAAGGTTAATTGTGTCCCCCCAAATGAGGAGAATAGCAGTTCCTTTCAAACATATCCCTTAGTAGGGATTTGTAATGATCAGTGCAAAACAAATGAGTTCAGAGTCTTGGGAAATGCTCTGAAGTTGATACGTAAGGTTCTGATACTCAGAAAGGTCATTGGGCACTGCAAGATAACTGCAGTATTTTGCCGTAGTCTTATTTTTTAATGAGCTAAATGTGGGAAAGGAAACCTCTTCCTCCTGCTATTTTTCTGTACCCTGCTTTTCTCCATGCCAAGCTGTCCCCAGTTTCCCTATGGACAGCCAAGCTCCTCGGCTCTTGGCATTGCCCACTCTCTGCTCTCTGGAAGGTCTTGGCCTCTCATTTACTACCCAGACATCTATGACAAGTTAAAATGGTACCACCTTGTGCTGCTTGCCATTTCTTCTCCCATGGACAATATAAGGTAGACTGCTAGAGGCGTGGCCGTTTCTGGCAAAAAGGCAGCCTGCGTGGCTTCAAGCAGTTGCATCTTCCCATGACATGGTTATCTGTAGCGGTCTGTCTGTCCGTGCCTCTGCCCTCATGCCGTGGTCCCTGGGGGCTGACCACAGCCAGCGAAAGAGGACCACACTGTGGTCCTTCACCTGGGCGTGGAACTGAGTGTGCTTACGACGTGTTCACCTCATCCCAATGTAATTGTTCCTTGGGAACACCCTCTCGTACGTCTGTGCCCGTTGCTTTGCCTTTCCTTGAAGCATCTTTGCTTCTAATATGGCCTTTTCAAACCAAGAGTGACCTCACCTCAAGTGTGTCTTTTCAGACTCTGAAATGCCAACATTTAATACATATTTTGTACAGGAACTTCTGTACCATGGAGCCCGCAGGCTGGTTTGCTGGTGTGAATGTTGAGGTGTGAATTACTGAGTTGCCTGCAATGATTCCTAGGTCTTTTCTTAAGAGATTGTAACACAATTTAGAACTCATTTCTGTTTGCGTTAGGAGTTTGATTGGAATAAATATGCAGTAAATCTTTGTGTTAAAATCCATCAAGACATCTTAATGTTTAACCCAAGCAAAAAATGTTTTTTGCTAAATTATTGTGATTTCATGAGAAAGCTAATTCCACTTTGACATGTTGTGGGAATCTCTCATTCACAGGAATCTGTAATCTGCATCCGTAATCTAACAAACGATCAGTATTAGGACGACAACTACTCAGTACTGTGCAGCTGCAGATAGTAGGGACTATCTGTACCAGACGTCTGTTTTGAGTTCGGATCAACTCATAAGGAACACTGGCTGTGCTGTTGTTACTTCAAGAGTAAACTCATCGATTTAAGAGGGGCTTTCTGTAAAGGGAGACTTAGTTCAATATGAGTAAAGTAACTGGAATCTGGCCCTTACAAGACATATTGCTGTTGATCAGCTGTAACTGGAGTTGCTTTGAATCTTTAAATTCCATCTTTACAGACCCAGATTATGCAATATGAATCCCAGTTTCCACAGTTGCTGTATCTATTTGGATTTGATTTTGAATCAGAATTTTCTTATTCTTTCTCTATACTATGTGCTCATTTGACTTATATGAAAAGCCTTCTCTAGTGTGTATCCTGGGTGAAGTAGCAATTCCTCGGTCTTTCCAGAGACAGATCAAAACCTGTGCAGTTTATCCAAATTCAGAATGTCAGTGCAGACTTCTACAGACCTATCTGATGAATGAATATTTCTGAATTGTGTTCACCATACTCCTTTATCAAAGCTCTATTGCTTATTTTATATTGTTGGATCTCTCATATTTTCATGTCAGCTGTAACTACATTTCCTCAATTTTTTTCTCCGCCAGGTTTGGCTGTTAGACTGAATGTGAACAGATTGTTTTGTGGTATGAAGATCAGTCATTTAAGACTGAACGGGTTACTGATTACAGAAGATTTTTTTCCTGTGAACCGTGCATCTTGTGAGAAAGAATAGTATTAAAGGTGTGTTTTTACGTTTAGAGACAACACCAACCTATATCTGAGTGCTTCTCCACAATTTGCCAAATTAACATCAGTACTTCAAAATAACAATACAAGTTCCTTCTCTAACTCCATTCTGTTGTTTAAATATGTTTAAACAAAGTCAGTAGTTTGCAAATAACAGCCAATCAACATGTTTCCATTGAGAATCAGGTGAAATATTCCATTCCATTACATCTTCCTAATTTGTACAGTTTGTACAATTTCTACATCTACCTGTGAAAGACTCCATCTCAGCTGACCCTAATCATCTAGAAGTTGCTCCCCTCTGTGGTCTCTGGAGAGAGAGAGCTATTTTCTGAATGATGATTCATCTTATCCAAAAATAGTTTAAATAAATCACAAGTATAATCTAGACATATAACCTGCAGATAGCTCAAGTGCGGTGAGATGTATCTCACCTTTGATATGTGATACTGTAGGAGTTTTTGTATGTGTTTATGAAGACTAAAGATTTGTTTAAAATGACACATCATGAAGATCAAGACCATGTTCTATTTCTTGCATGTTCTGAAGTGATCCATGTCCATCTCTCAGGCCATTCATGTTTACATAGTTTAGTCCTGACCTTCTGCCTTCCACAGCTAAATAGCATGATGGCAAGAGACTGGAAGGAAAAGGTGTAGGGTGTCTTGTTACTTCTGAGAGGACCCTTTCTCCTTGTCCTGGTCCAGCCTGGCCTTTCTGCTTCCCTGGGCACTGCCTCGTGTGCCGTAGGAAGTGTGCATCAATAAAAGCTTCAATGAAACTCCTCCTCTTAACATAGTGCTTGTACTTGCAAGGTTCCCACTGCAAGAATGGCAAAGGCTGGAGGTGGCGTTTGAAGATGAGGTTAGTTAAGGAGGGGGAGGGAAATAAAGTTTAATCCGCTGTTATGGGAACAAAGAGGAGCTGAAGCAGGTAAATGATGAGCAGGAGGGAAATGAGACAGCAAGTACTTAACAGAAAGGAGTGATTGAGAGCTCTTAGGAGTGCCAAGGCGCTGGGAGGAAGAGAGCTTTGGAGAGTGGGGTTTGGAGAACAAGTTCTCATCTCATTGCCATCTCAGGAGTGTGCACTCTGCAGTGCTTTTCATTCCAATGCGTGTCTCCTGTAATCCACTTCAACACGAGCAATTTGTGTCGGGGGAGCAAGCTGGTTTTATCCTTTTCCCTGTGCGACTGGTGCTGTATCCAGTCCTGTACCTTGAATTACCCAGTCTGCCTTCATTCATAAAGCTTGAGGTTTCTCTGTAATAACAACAGTATTCTTGAGCTGATTCAGATGCGTATCTAGTTTATCTTTGGATCCCAAGACTGCTTTAAAATGTATCTTAATACAAACTTCTGCTAGTGGGTAACTGAATGAACCTGGTTTTGATTCAATATCCCCATGATCTCAATCCCAATAGCTTTATTTTATCTCTTTTTTTTTTTTTTTTTTAAGCGCACCTTCTATAATAAATCCACAGCCAAAAGAAAATGTGCTAATGCTCTGAACAAAGCAAGCTTTGATTTCATGGTTTAGCAAATCAGTCAAATTTTATCATTGTCGCTAGTTGGTGCTTCCACAAACACAACCTGTAGCAGCCTTTTCTTGCTATTGGAAAACTTCCTCACAAACTACCAAATTCCCATTGATCAAAGCAAGAAAGAGGCAAATCCATTTCTATCAATGACAGATGGATTTAAGATACTACATTTGGGTCCTTTTAGAGTAAATAATCTCTATATAAAATCTCTCTGACTTTGGTTTTAACTGGATTTCCAGTATGAATTTTCTCCATGTTGTAGAAGTCTGAAAATAAAGAAAGAGTCAAAGTAGTATATATATATACTTACATATCACGAACTCACAGTGGTTTTGGTGAATATCTGTGACCTGCAGGGAAAAAAATAACAGTGCCAGGTCTCATCTGACTTGATGGGGAATGGCTGAAACCCTGATTGGTTGTTGTAGTGCTGCTGCCCACTCATAATGTCACGTTACTGCAGAATTATTGCTCCCTTAAAGTTAGGCATAATGATTAGGAATTTGCAAAATTGTCTCTTTTTATCTTTACTCTTTTCATGTTGCCAGGAAATACATATTGGGGGGAAGTGGGCACCGGTGGCACTAAAGATGTGTGATCGCACATGCTTGAATTACCATGGTAGTACCGTATCTTTAAAATGATTGATTTGCTAAATTGTCTTAACTAAAAATAGTGAGGCGATAACTTAGCATAAATGAATTATTAACATTTATCCTCTCTTTAATAGCCAGAAAAAGATAATAAATAAATAAATGTGGGACCTAGCCAAAAAAAAGATGCAGTCCAAGGCCAATCAGAGTCAACTGAAAAATAGCTACGAACATCAGTGGAATTTGGAATTTGCAGGATCTGTGAAAGGGAGAATGGTCAAAATTAGAACTTCAAAAAGCCAATTACTTCTCTAAGAATCTGCTCCATCCCCTTTCCAGTGCAGACTTTTTCCCAAAAGTACATTTCAAGAGTGCAGAGGGCCAGGCAGGGAAGAGAGAGAGCTCACAATAGAAAGCTTTCTCGTAAATGCAGTGTGTACCCAGAGGATATTAGAAGACTTTTGAGTAAACTGTGTGATTGTACCCTGGCTGAAAAACACAAGAGCCTGTAATTATGCTGTGTTGTATTTATTCACTGGTGAATTCTTTTAGCTCTTTTTTCCCCCATAGGATATCCTTTATTTACAGGTCGTATGTTTTTGGGTGTACTTCATTTTTAATACCGTCCATAATTTTGTTTTGGAACCACGATATTTATTAGAACAGTATAGCATATAAAAGCCACCTTTTTGCCTTTGTGCAGCTAAATAAATAACATATATAATACATATCCTTCTCAGTGCTGAATATATTAAGGCACATTCACAGTACTGTACTTTTCAACATCCAGCTCTATGATTTAACTCTGCTCTGTACTATTTTTTTATTAAATCAGGCAGATTGGTGATCTGTTTTGCAGTGCATGGAATGTAAGCGGTCCCTGGTACTCTTCATTCTCTGCACACCCTCTGTTCTTTAAGATATTTATTGAAATGGGTGGTGAGGTGCAACAAGCCAGACATAACATTCCCCTTGCCTTTTGTGCGACTACACTGTAATGAAGAATTAATAACAGATTCCTGAAGAATATTAATCATGCTTTCACAAGCCAGGAGGGAACAATTTAAGTGCAGGAAAATTAACGTAATGGTCCAGCTCATAGGCCCATGCAGAAAGTCAGAAAAAATGGGCCCTGCTAAAGGGCTTTCCTTCATCTCTGATGCAGTGAAGCATTGGTGCAACTCGTCGCACGCACCACTGAGCTCCGGCCTCAGCAGATCTTGGCCTTCCGAAGTGTCTGTCCGTGTTATCAGCACCCCTCCTGCGTCTTCTGCACAGGTACTCCCCGAAAAGCCCTCTCTTCACAGGATGGAGAACAGACCTAAATGGAAACCATTCATCCCTGCCTGTAAGAACAGTCCCATGTGAGATAAAAGGTGATCTGACAATCTTCGTACGTTAGCATACAAAAAAATCTTGTGGCCAGTGAGAACATCTTTTCAAAATATTTATTTTTGAGGTCTTAAAAATACTTCACTACAAGCTTAATTCTTTTTAATTTTACATTTTGCCTTTTTGGAAATAGACGTGAAATTAAATTTCAAAATGAAAAGCAAACCTCCCTTTGAGATTTCTCATCCCAAAGACGTCAGAGTGAACATTCCGGCTATTCCAAAATTTTTCCCAACATTTTTCCAGGTCTGGAGAATCATCTGAAACCTCTTCATTCAGGAGAGCAGTTTCGATTTTGACAAATGGCTGTTTCTAGCGGAAATAAATAATTCTGTCAGAGATGGTCTGACTAGCCAGAGGGCAAAGTTCCCAATGAGGCTTTACAATACCACGTTTTCTTGACGTGATAGATCTAGGATAATTCTGCAGTAGTTAGTGCCTTCCATTTTTGCAAAATGCAGGGTCAGAAGCTGACCCCGCAAACATCTTTAATGAAAAATTACAACAATCTGAGCATAACCTGTAAAAGAATTAATTTTTCAGATTCTCTTAAAATATTACACAAAGGGTAATCGTGTTAAAAGAATACTATTAATTAGATGCTGTGTTAAAATGAAAAAGGCTTTATGAAGAAGACTGCAGTGTTTCACTGCGGTCTTGTTTTTTAATCAGTATAAATTTACTACATCAGAAAGAGCTATATAGAATCACGGAATTGCCCAGGTCGGAAGGGACCTTTCAGATCATCGAGTCCAACCATCGACCTGACTCTGACAAACCCATCACTAACCCATATCTCTAAGCACTGTGTCTGCCCGGCTTTTAAACACCTCCAGGGATGGTGCCTCAACCACTGCCCTGGGCAGCCTGTCCCAAGGCTTGACAACCCTTTCAGTGTAGAAATTGTTCCTAATATCCAGTCTAACCCTCCCCTGGCGCAACTGGAGGCCGTTTCCTCGTCCCATTGCCTGTTCCTTGGGAGAAGAGCCCGACCCCCCCCGGCCACCCCCTTCTTTCAGGGAGCTGCAGAGAGCGAGAAGGTCTCCCCTCAGCCCCCTTTTCTCCAGGCTGAACACCCCCAGCTCCCTCAGCTGCCCCTCACAAGACTCGTGCTCCAGACCCCTCACCAGCTCCGTTGCCCTTCTCTGGACACGCTCCAGCACCTCAGTGACTGTCTTGTGGTGAGGGGCCCAAAACTGGACACAGCCCTCGAGGTGGGGCCTCACCAGTGCCCAGTACAGGGCGACAGTCACTGCCCCAGTCCTGCTGGCCACACTGTTCCTGACACAGGCCAGGATGCTGCTGGCCTTCTTGGCCGACTTGGCAAGAGAGGACCCGGCACTTGGCCTTGTTGAACCTCATACCATTGGCCTCGACCCATCGATCCAGCCTCTCCAGGCTAAGATACGTCCTAATGCTAAGCATAGCAGCCCTGCCTTTGCACTTAGTCATGGGCCGTTGTGCCATGCTGTGAGGAATTTAGCCTTTCTGACAAACTGTAAGTGCTTATAAATCTGAACTGCGCCAGGAGGATGTGCTGTGGCTCAGGGGAGTGGTGTGTGAAGACCTGCATTAAGCCAGCTGAACCTGGCAATGCTCTTCCCCCTCATCGTTTGGTGGGGGAGGGCCTCTATCCTGAATTCTGTGACAGCGTTATCACAAAACATGGGTTCGGGTGATTCTTCGTGCCTAGTCAGCCAGCTAAAAGGGTCCCCTTGCCTCACCTAATAATAAAGGTGGCAGATGTGGCATGTGTCCTTGGGAAAAGCCCCCAAATAATACAGTTTCTAGAGACTCCAAGGCCTTTCAGATTGCTCTGATTCTTGCTTAAATATGGGGATGAGGACATGAGGGTATTATACCCTTTTATGTTCTTCTTTAATTCACTTCTTTGGGTACACATGACACCACCCCCCAGGTTAAATCTCCAGAGATCACACAAGAGATGGAAAAGAGACATTTTGGTCTTCTTGCCCTTGCTTTAGGGCAGGAGCATCAATGGTCCAAAGCATTCAAATATTTCTTCTGAATGTGCATGCTGGATATACATTTTAGATCTTTCAGGCAAAGGAGGAGTGACTTTGCATGTTGAAAGCAGGAATCAAAATGCAGCGTCTGAATTCAAGCTCTGATATAAACGCTACAAAAAATCCCAATCAGCTCCTAGCAGAATTTCATAAGGGCACGCAAGGAACACCTTGATTAAACCAGTGGTCTACTGAGCCTGCTTTCTAACTGCTTCTTGTTGTATTAATTCAAAGTTTTTCTCTTATTGGAAAATTAAGTAGCAGGTGTAGTTTTAATGAACTGTAGCAGACTGGGTTTAGTGGTGTGGTAAATAGGTTGTGATATTCATTTCCAATTAAAGTTCTTTTGCAAAGATCAATGAAGCACATTCTTATAAATTGAATCACAGTAAACTAATAAACAAATTTCTTTCAGCTTGCTGATGGCAAATTCCTATTTCCTTAACATGTTAGATCACATCATGGTATTAATTATATGATGTATGAGCAACAAAGAAGCAATCATTTATTTAGGAATAATTTTATATTTATTTTTACCTTGGAATTAGCCTTACGGGTAATTCCATACCTATAGGTAAGGAACATTAAGCATTAGAAAAAGGAAATTTCAAGTTAATATTTTTAATGCTTGACTTCTGTCTGTCATCCAAAAAGATTTTAAAAATCTTGTTAATGAATGTGCTGCATTATTTGTTTTGTTGATTAAAAGGGCCACTACATCTGGAAGGGTGTACCATAACCTTTAAACTCAATTAGTATATGAGACGTTCACATCACTAGCACCAGTGTTCATGAATAATAAAGCAAAGGCTTAATTTTGCATCTGTAAACACACTGCTGTAGTAATTTAAAAAAATTAAGATATTAATTTACCAATCTTAAATGTCAGCAGTATATTCTTAGCATATAGTAATGGTGCGACAGCTTATTGGGATCCTGCTCTCACTACATAAGAACACATTTTGGTGCTGAATAGAGCTCTGATCATTGATTGAGGTCCCTGGGGGGATACCAGCACACAGGCTAGGCTAATAAAAATGATAAAATAAAGCTCTCACTGTATAATAATGTAATTTCTTGAGATCCTGTCATTATTGTAGGCATGTGAGATGCCTATCAGAATGGATTAAACATCCCAGAAGGAGCATTTTTAGGCTTCTGCTACATGAGGTTACATAAGCTAAGCTTGGGTTTGGGAGGCCAAACTCTCTTCGAGCACTTGTTAAGCTGGTGGAGACAGATTGGTTTTGCTGGAAGCCATTCAAACCTCTGAGGTTAGACTTCTCCGGCATGTTCCTTGGAGAGGCCCATCTCTCACCTTCAGCTATAAAGAGAAACGAGAGAGAAGACTGAAGCTGATTTGGTGAATATCTTCTATGTAAGAAATAGGAATTTGTGAATCTTTTTCTGAATAGATCATTTTAAGTCTGGACTTACTCATCTTCTGCAGTCTTCTTCACGGCATTAATGCATCCACAACATCTTTTCCTTCCACATAAGAGAAGCCGCTGCTTTATTGCATTTTGGGATCTTTATTCTGATTTTTCCATCAGCTGTTTATCTCAAGCTAAGATTATTGCGAACGACTGACTCCTCCTAGTTAATAGTATTGAAATGCATCCTGTAAGGACTCCCCAGGTCCTGCAGAGCTACCTAGGAGTTTGCAAGTGGAAAGCTGTCGTTTCCTGCCTTGGATAGGCACCGACTGTGGAGAAACCCAGTTCTGAAAAGATAAAACCTGGTGGTTGCCTTTGTCTTATTTTTAATGCAAAACGCGTCTTGAAATTTTGCAGTCAGCCAAAAATCTTTTCCAGGCTTAAATATAGTCATTGTGCAAGTGCAGGCTCTCTGGAAATCCAGCATTTATTTTCCTTATGAGACCAGAGGAAGAGATAAAAGGGAGAGATTTAGGTCACATAAAAGGGAAAATAAAGTGGCTGGTAACTTTGTGTAGCTCACTCGTGTGTCTCCTTTTCTGTGCTGCCCTTGTCCTTGGGTTCCTTGTGTTCCTTGTGTTTGTCTAAGAGGTGAACTATAAAGTACAATCACAGTCATTTTCTTGTTCTTCAGTCCTCCGGCAGATAGCCGCAATTCTCTGGTGGTAACATCTTTTCTGTTCTTCTTAGTGATCGTTTTACAAAAGCCTCCATAAATGTGATTATGCTGTTTCAGTCATAGTGTTAGGTTTCTTGTAGGGGGAAGGGGAATGAAATAACAGAAATCTGACTGTAATTATAAATCATTAGGTTTGCAATATGTGACGGTTTCCAGAGTGGAGGTGGGGTCTGTGTGCGGATGTGCCAAAGTGCTACTGGTGACACAGGGTGGCCATGGTCACTTGAAAGGTGTGGTGCCAGATGGTCCTTGCAAGAGGTGAAACTCCTTCCCACTTCACACCGAGTGGAGTCTGTCTTCGGTCCTAGCTCTGTCTTAGCTCCTAGATCTGCCTTAGGTCTTTTTGGAGTCTTTTCCAGAAGACTTGAAGTTGTAATTCTTCCAAACAAGCAAAAACCCATGTTATCTTCAAGCTGTGGATATCTTTGCTCAGCATGTAAATGCCTGGACCTTTTGGCTCACTTGTGCGGCATCAGAGATGGCCTGAGGCCGCGGGTTCACACACGTCCTCTGGAAGTGTCCCTGTTACAGCTGTGCATTGCAACTCGGTATTGCCCAGTAAGTTTTATGAATGAGTAGGAATTAGTTCTGATCAGGGGAAGTGCTAGTGTTAATCAAATCCTAACCAAAGATACTCTAACCACTGTGAAGCACCTTTCCCTCTCATGCATTCAATTTGAGTTATTGTATTAAGCTAGTAAGTTTGGAAACAGAAGGAAAGTAACCGTTCCAGTAGCGTAACAGACTTGAGATGGGAGGAAAATTAATCTGCAGCTTAACAGACTGAGAAATACTTACTGTAGTGCAAAATAAGGTTTGCAATATGATGAATTACTTGTTTGGAGCAGGACATGAGGTGAGAGAAAGTCCAAACACGATTTTCCTGAGACAGCAGAGTTTGACTTGAGTTTGTTTGATATTGTCATCCAGCATCCCTCCTTCACAGAGAACATGAACAGAGCCAGCATTTGTCTAACTGTTAACTGGGGTGAATTGGAAGTCATCTAGATGTGTGGCTGGCTGGATGTATATTTTCTTATATTAAAGTTTGAAGAAAGTTCATATATACATAAAGGGATTTACTTAATGCATACACTTGACTGTGTGCTTAGTCACCTCAGTTTTGTACGTGAGGAGGAATTTGCTGATTTTGCTCAGGGACCTAGTTAGATTTCCCACCTACTTCGCTACAACACACCGATAGCAAAAGTCTGCACTGAAGTCAATGATGGCATTCCCACCAACTTAACAGGACAAGGACTTCTGCCTAGATCCTTAGGAGAGAGGATAAATTTCTATATGAATATATTTTCTTCTCAAATGTTGCACAGGAAGGATATGGACCTGTTGGAACGGGTCTAGAGGAGGCCACAAAGATGATGAGAGGGCTGGAGCCCCTCTGCTATGCAGACAGGAGGAGAGTGTTGGGGTTGTTCAGCCTGGAGAAGAGAAGGCTCCGGGGAGCTTATAATGGCCTCTGGCACCTGAAGGGCCTACAGGAGAGGTGGGGAGGGACTCTTTATCAGGGAGTGCAGCAATAGGATGAGGGGTAACACTTTTAAACTGAAAGAGGGGAGATTTAGATTCAATATTAAAAAGAAATTCTTGGCTGTGAGGGGGGTGAGCCCCTGGCCCAGGTTGCCCAGAGAAGCTGTGGCTGCCCCATCCCTGGAGGGGTTCAAGGCCAGGTTGGACGGGGCTTGGAGCAGCCTGGTCTGGTGGGAGGTGTCCCTGCCCAGGGCAGGGGGTGGAACTAGGTGATCTTTAAGGTCCCTTCCAACCCAAACCATTCTGTGATTCTAAAATAAGAATCAGAGCTATGTGTTGGTAAAAAAAAAATCAATTGGTACTGGAAATACTAATTTATTTTTGCATGTGAAACACTTATTTTTGATTCATAAACGCTCAGAATTATTAGCATACGACATCAGCATGAGAGCTGTTGTGCTGGTAGAAGAGGAATGCATGTAGTGTCTCTGAAATTAGGGCATCTTTCTGTGATCTGTATCAACAGAACAGCAAGTTCCCTTACTTGCTCCCAACCCTTCCCAAACCTTTCTTCACAGTCATCTTAATTACATTTGCATATTTCAAAGTTAAGCATTTTATCTCTGGCCCGAATTAGCATGGCATCCAAGCCACTCATGGATAAAACAGAGATGGAGATATTGTATGTGCTAAAAGCTTGTGTTGGTTCAAATCAGCTGGATGGACTCACAAAAGAAAAATCCAGAAATCCGGTGTGGGCTGTTAAATAAAACCAGACTGCTCTGTCTCAGGAAAGCTGCGGGTTGCTGACAGTCAGGAAACTACTCTGAGGAGGTATCACTATGTTCCTGCCTTGTTCTTACACTCTTTCCCAGGTAGGAAGATTTAGATTAAATGGACCTTCCGCCCCCATCTGTATGGATTTTCTTATATTCTTAGGTTTTTATCTACTATACTATTCAGATCCCTGCTTAAAATCCACTTATTCAGACTTTTTTCTTCCTTCTTTTCATGTTCTTCTCGCCTTACACAGCCTCTGCATGGATAGTGTCATCTTTTATGACTCTAAAGCCTGATGTAAAACTGTTACTTCGAAGTATTTTTAATCTTAAAAATAGTTCAAGGTATCTGACAAACTGGGGAATAGCTGCTGAAATGGAAATTACCCGTGGAGATTTGTTTATAAATTTAGGCTTCTCTATTCTCTTGGGTGATTTGAGTGATTCCAGCTTACACAGAGTTTGAGGGCTTCGATCACCAGGTAATGATGTGGTTAACAGAAGATTGGATTTCCCGCAAGAAGCAATTACCTTGATTGATAAGAAAATTTGAGAAAATTCGTTCAAGACTTAATGAGATTGACAAGGTCATGGTTGAGCCAGGCATCCACCTTGAATAGATAAGGTTATGTGTTTAGAAGAAGTAATCCAAAGACAATAAGCTCCTCAAAAAATGGATCATTTTTATCTGTGCTGAGATGATGAATGAAAACATTAGACTTGTGCCTGTGACAGAGAGTCTGGGGTGTGAAGATCAGGAGAGATTCTTCACAAAGTCATTTATAGCACTAGTATTGCTGCTGTCCCTTTTTTATACCATTAAAAAGAATATAAAAATGACTTTCAGAATCTTTGTGGCCTCAAAAATCATCCCAGACCTTTTATCTTGCAACTCTGTAGAGGTGTTTTGTCTGTCAAGAAAACTGGAGGTCATAAGAGAAGGGACATCATTCCTGACTGCGTGCTCAGCTCCTGCTCTCCACACTGGGGTCCCTCAGGGCTGTCAGTGAAGCCAAAAACGCTTTTTAAATTCATGAATCCTGGCTCTTTCTTAGCTGGGGTTTAAAAAAAAAAAAAAAAAAAAAAAGTATTGCTAAGATAACTAAATAAGACATTAAAAGGAGATAGAAATAGATGAAAAAAAGGAGATGATGTATTATTTCAAAAATGCTAGGAGTCATTTCTGGAAAAATATGTTTACAAGTATGTAGTTTCTGTCTTGAATGGATGCAGTGGATTTTGTTATTTTATTTTCTGTTGCAAGTGGTAAGTGGACGTGGCCAGTAACGGTAACTAATACTTTTTAGCGTACTTTAAATATGAGTGTTTGACACCACGTGAAAAGTAACACCTGTGCTTTAGTCCTTATCCCAAATCTAACTATATGGTGCGCTTCTGCCTACTTTTTCTTGATGTGTCATAAGTATTGGAACCAACTAATTCAGAAAGTTCTACCTGTATCTCCTCCTAACTCCTGGCTCATTTTCACTATTTTTTTAATATTTACTTGTGCATAGTGATTCCAACATACAGCAGCCTTTTAAATGCACCTGACTTCACCCTTGGGGTTAGTCTGGCACAGAAACCTCTAAAAAGGCAGAAATTTTGTTCTGGTTTTATTACTTATGCAAGATCCTTACAAGCAAAAAAAAAAAAAAAAAAAGGCACTTCAGACTTACTTGGAAGAGTTGTATCATTCTATTTCGGAAAAGTGTGTTCACAAGAGCTTCTATTTGCTTATATCATATTTTTTAAAGAGTTTGCGTGTAGTGGGGGCAAATATGTGAAAGGGAAAATAATTGAAAATGGAGTAGGAGGGAGTTGGATATATTCAATATGTAGCCTGTGTTGCACTGTACACACTTTTCTGTATACTTCGTTCAGTCTTCATTTAATAGATCACCCCAGAATGAATTCAAGGCAGGCAAACATGCATTCATTTTTCTACGGAGTTTGTAAATCAGCACAGAAACCTGCAGCTCCCGATCCACAGCAGGGAGACTAATCCTGCTTTCACCCAGCCAGTGCCAAGCACCTGCCCCTTAATTTTCTGTTCATTTCCCTGTTTTTACAATTACAGAGAGTAAGAAGTATTCTCTGCTCACCACAGCAGGATTTCTGAATCATTTCTACAGAACCCCATTATGCTTTTACAGAACACTTTTAATTTAATCTTTAATGAATTCTGCAAAAATCTCCTAAAAAGCCTAAAGTATACCTTTGATGAGGCAGTGGTTCTCTTTCCAGCTTTCAGTAAATAAAGTATTGAAACTACTCACACTTTATAAAATTTGTTTATATTGTTATCAGTAACCCTGCATGAAAACACACTTGAAATGCTAATAGATCATCCTGCCCTTAGTTTGGAAGGATCCTACCGCACTCTTAATGTTATTAGGAAGATTAAATTATGAGTAGTTCTACAGTCAATGGACAGGATTCTAACCTGATTTAACAGCTTTTAATACCAGGGCGTAAGACATAATGCAGATATAAAATTTAAAATGATGTGGAATTGCTTCTTGTGATGTAAATAACCCTTTTTTAACATTTGCCTGTTGGTTTTGCATTTCTAATGGAACCGTTTTTTCAGCAGTAAGAGTGAAGGGGTGTCCTCATTGGCGGGTAAGTTGCTGTGGCAGAAGGACGTTTTTGAAAGGGGATTCAGGTGAGAGGGGTGTGTTGGGCAGGCGCAAAGGCGCCGTGCTCTCAGGGCAGCTGCCTGGGCTTCCTGCTGCATGCTGCAACTTCTTTCTTGCCTCAACGGCCTTATGATTTCTCCTTTTGTTCAGGTTATGACTGTTGACAGCGTTTTTCTTCCTTGTCAGTTTGTGGAAATTGCACTCCTTTCTCTTACCCACATTGCTGTTCTAGACAGCTTGGGTACCAAATCCAGCAAACGTCTGTTTCTGCTCTATGAAAACTCCCTAATTACAAATTGTTACAGAGACAGGAACCTTTAGTGCTGTAGCTGTGTTTCCCCAATGACAAGCATGGGACATAACTATGGACATGTTACAGGATCTTAAAGGCTTGATGTACTGAGATTTCCAACATATTCTTAGTGGAGCTTGAATAGACTGGGATTCCCTTAGAGTTTTTTTCTGGAATTACCAAAATGGTGTTAATAATTATGTCTTTTGCCTCTTGCTACTTGCTGAGTGTCTGCAACAAGGGTAGAGTGCTTAACTATCCCATACATCATGGTGTTTCTCGCTCCCATGCAAATCTACTCAGAAGTTTAGTTCTGAACCTGAAACCTTCCTGAGACATCATGTATTGACACTGTCATCCCTTAGGATTTGATTTGCCAACATTAGCCAGCTTAAAACAAAATATTTCTCACAGTTCTCAGCTGAAATGGAGGGTATTGAAGTCTTCTGAGAAGCGTTCCTATGCTGTTTGGTCTTCTCTTGTGGCTGTGGTTTCTGGTTATATATTCCGTTGTTAGATTCTGACGCTGAAGGTGCCCAGACCTTTAGATAAGGAAATTCATCAAACTGGGTCATGCACAACCACCCAGCACTTTCTTGCTCAAATTTAGAGTTCTATTGCAGAGGTCATTCATTTTTATGCAGCAGGGGGTTGTGATTCCTGATGTATTCATTAGGGAGAGCATCTGGGGTAAAAAATCAGACAAGAGCAAGTCAATTTGTCTTCTTTTATTGATGGCAAAACCATGAATCTCCTTGAGCTGGAGATCTGCCTTGGATTGATGCCATGTTGAACCTAAGCTCGCTGAGAAAAGCTTCATTCCATTCTTAGGGTTGAAAGACAGTAATTTTGTGTCGTTCCTCTTATTGCATGGCCTTTCCTCTGCAGAAGAGGAGAACAGGTTAAGTCGATGACAGATGTGAAGTCATCAGATCTCCAGAACTTTGCCACGTAGTCATTCAGCTTCATGCAATGCCAATGTAGAGATGACATAAATCAGAAGATAGGTTGCATGCCAGTGGGTGGCTGCGTTGATAAAAGGGAGAGAGAGAGAGTGGCAGCCTGTCGGGGAAGTAATTAATAAAAGAACCAGAGCAATAATAAGTAATCTGTCCTTCTGATCTATCTCAGTATGGTGAGGCAAATGCTTAACTTTCCACGTATGGGTAGCTTCTTGGAAGTCGTTCCTTCACTGGAAGCTGACGAAAATATTCACATACTGAAAATTTATATACCTTTAGTTAAGTTATAGCAAAATATTTCCTCCTCCCTTTATGTATTTCTTTGTGCGTCTGTCCGAACGTGTGGATCTTTGTCCCTGCTGTCTGGCAGTTCATGCAAGCATAGAAAAGGTCATTTGTGTTTCTTGCTTTGTGAAGAAGAGGAGAGCTTGTAATGCTGTAATGAAAACACCAGTACAGAAGAACGTCCCCCCTTCCCAAAGAGAAGGGAATTTAATTAGCATAAGTCCTCCCTCTTCTGGAGGGAAGAGAGATATAACTCCCAGGTTTTGCAGGGAAAAAAAAGGACTTGGGAGATCTGTAAATGATCTTATCCAGCATGTTGTAAAACAAAGTATTTTGATAAAGTAGTAGGAGGAAATGGCTTTGGATTGGGAATTATTCATTCTGACAGACCAAGCTGGCAAAGGGGAACAAGACATTTTCCTCACATGTTCGTGTATGTTAAAGAGTTCTCCAACGAGAACCCTTCGCACTCTCTCTTTTATGAAGATGCCAGAAATTTAAGTTGAGTGAAATCTTCTAAGACATCATTTTCAAGTTTGGTCGAGTTCCTGTTTTCTTGATTTTCCTCCTCCTCCATCAGTGTTTCCACCAGCTGTCAGCTACAACGTTCAATTTGGCCTCCAACTAGTTTAGCTGGTTAAGATTTAGTTGGCTTGGGGCTTGGGAGAGGCGAAGACAAGGGTTAATCGACTTGTGTTTCTACTGCTTGTTTAACCTTTAAAATCAGAACATTATAGGCTGTGAGGGATTTGAAATGAAACTTCCATTCACATTACGGTGACAGCTTCAACTTGACTTTGCTTTACAAGGATTTAAAATCAAAAGAGTTTTCACTTTTTTGGAAATCATTCCGTATCCTGTTTTAGCTTAAACCCCAGGGATAATTTCTCATTGTTCTTGATAGGAGCTCCTTTGGCACTGCCAGCCTCGCTAAGTTAGCATTCACCCAGGCTTTCCAGTTAATGTTTTCTTTACTATCAGGAACTGTTGCAATCCAGGTTAACCTTTTCGAGGGTTTGTCACAATGCACCACAAGAGCAACTAAACAGACATCAAACTAATCTCAATCCGGTGGGATGGGCTGTCAATTGACGGGGAATACCTATTGCCTGACATTATACTGTACCATATAATACGATTCATATTAAAATGATTTCCAGACAAAGCCCTTGATCCTATGTATTAATTATCATAGTCACAAAATATTCTGGGCAGGTTACTTTCCTCTCTTTTTTCCCCCCAAGTATTTCTACGAGCTATTTTTGTAAAGCAAACCATTTAGCTGAAATGAAAATTGAGTTTAATGTAGACATTTGTAGGAACACAGAAATTGTCATAACGCATCAGAGCAATGGTTCACCTGGAGCTGCTTTAAGGTGTCTTGCCTTTGACAGGAGCCAAGACCAGATGCTTCAGAAAATGGTTTAAAACCCCTGTAGTGGATAATTCGGCAATAACGTACCGGGAGTGGGGGGGTGGTTCTGGCCAACCTCACGCAGGTAGAAACCGCCTTAACGTCCTGAAGTACGAGGGCTGAAATCCCTTAAACACTCTAACAACCCATGTTATAGTGACTGCTTGTAGAAACTTACTGGGTCATTTAAATGTCATGTTTCTCATTTCAGTGAACACATAGATTTCGGTTGCTTTCTCTGAAGCTTCATTTTCCCAGCATTGGACTTCCTTATTTATTTACCCTCTACACCTCTGCCTCAGCCCACGTCTTTCTCTCTGTCTCTATGTAGGGACTTTATGCTCGTTTGAATAAGAAACAATCTTCTGGCTTGCAGCTTCCTGCAGATGCTTTTGAGCACTTGACAAGTCTCTGCGGTGCCACAGCAGAAAGGCACTCTCATCCATCCCCGGCGCCGTAGATCCTCTCAGCAACAGTAGCGTGTGCTGCCAGGATACTACAGAACATAAATCTCTTGGTAACAACAGCTCTTCCACGGCCTCTCCAGTCTGCGGCGATCAGAAACCCAGCTTTGGACAACAGCCATTCTTTCATTTAACATTTGGCTGGCTGGCTGGGTTGATTCCTGTCTACCTGGAAGTAGTAGGTAGGTCTAAATTGCCTGGAAAAACCTCCCCCTCTCCCAGTGTGGACATGAAATTTCAAATATCATCTTTAAAAGAGAATTTGGATTGCAGTCTCCTTACAGAGTAGTGTGCAGTGCCTGACTGGTTTTTATTCTGGTATCCAAATGAATATACATCGAGGGTGGCTGGGCAAATTGGTGTAGAATCCTGTCTGTGTTTCAAATGCACAAGTTAATAGGAATTCTGCACGCAAAAGGACCATGAGATGAGAACTGTGAACAAACCTGCCTTACAGTGTTTTTTTTTTCCCAAGTGTTCTGCAGCCGGCTTTATGCTCAGATGCAAAGTTTGCGTAAATGAAGGAGAATACGCACCAGTTTGATCTCTTCCTTTTTTTGCCGCCTCCTCTCCTTCTGGTGGGTGTAAGGAGTAGCTAATGGCAAAGTGCTAGCTGTGCAGCAGTTCACCTTTTTTCTCTGGGGAGGAAACCCTTGGCTGCCTGTTTCGTGTCTGTGAGGTTCCAGGCGAGAGCTGAGACGCGCAGAAGAGAGAGGGACGGGGGCTCGATGCTCCTCCTCGTTACACTGGTGCTGGTTTGACGCTGCTGAAAATCAGCAGACGTATACCCATGTAGGAACTCAACGTACCTGCACAGAGGCATGGGGTGGGCTGACAGCTTTTCCTCGCTGACACCCTGAGACGAGGTTCTAAGCTCAGGGATCCTTCTGGCACGCTACGAGACATCTTGTCACGCTGCCATGGGACTAGATCCTGACAGCAGAGATCCACTCCCCGCTAAGATGGACTCAGCATGAGCGCTGTTAAATTAATTTGGCACTAGAATAGAATAAATACAAATATTGACCTTTTTCTTTTTTTTTTTAACCATTATATTAATCTAGGAGGATAACTGCCTAAATAAAAGCTGAGCTCTGTTGCATTAAATTATGTTTTATGCTGGCAATATTAAAATTAAAAGAATGACCCTCTTAAATCTGATCTTAATAGAAATCCCCTGATGTTTTTAATGATTTCTTTATTAGAGTTCTTATCCTGCCACGAGTAGCTTTTGTTTCTCAGTAATTACTCATGATTAAAATAACATGGTATGCAACTGCTGTAGTAGAGCTGTAGATGGAGTTTATTGAAGGCAACGTTTGTAGCTGTGCTGCCTTTCCTCCCCCACCTCCACTTTGTGCACGTTGTGCTCTTCCCGGGGTCAAGCAGATCTCGGTACAGAAACGGTTTACAGCTTAGAGGGCTTTTTTTTCATAGTAAGTGTTACCACCCTAATTTTTCTTTAATAGCATAATGTAATCCAAGGAAAGGTCCGTCTGCAGTCTGCTGCAACCGATGGCAGGAGTTCCTGCAATGTCAGTAATTCACTTCTGTGTACTGTACTTGACCCTAAAGTGGTGCTTTTATCTTTCCATCATAAACAAACAGTGGAAACTATATTTACTTGCACTGTATACTTGAGAAGGGGGAAAAAAATCAGCCAACTTTCTTCATCTTTGCTTTCGAAGACTCCTTTTCTTTTTTTAAGAAAAGTTTATCATTCATCTGTTTCTATTCCAAAGCAAGTTTCTTTAATGCTGGTTCTGGGAACAGCCAAAGCAGATGCAAATTCCCGTGTCAGCTTGCGATGCTACACCTGAGGTTTTCTATAAAGACACAATTTTTAGCATGATCAGAACCTCATTGCAAACATTATAAAGCATCATACATATGTTTTGTGTATTTAGCAGACTGTAAATTAGAGGATTGAGAAACTGTGGGATTCAGAGACAGATTAACATTTCTGTTTACAATGGAAAGAGAATCTACGTTCATTATGTTGGATAAAATGGAGATCTAACTAGCCAGCCGGCAAAGCCACCTTTGCTGGCACTTGACCTGTCAGTGGAATTCAGTCTTGTATATGCTTTTCTCTCCCATTCCGCTTGCAGAAATGCTCAGAGCAATCGTCAAGCACCAAGTCAGTTGGGTTCTGTTGATTTATAAAAAGAACCCAAGCCATTTTGCAGCTTGCTCTGGTTTTTTAACCATTTTTCAAGTGGATTCTTTGGAATTTTTGGACAGCCGATGCAAGAAATCTGGGACTGCCATCTTCGCCTCAATTTGGTTGACCAAGATAAACTTCTAGAAAGAAAAAAAAAAAACAAACCACACTGCAATTGCAAAAGAAAAGAAAATTAATGGAAACGTTTAAGCCCAGTACTGCCCAAACTGCAGTTATAGCAAAAGCTGCGTGTCGACAAGCCCTGGGATTGAAGGTCGAGGGGGAGAGCAGCCCTGCCATCTCCCAGCACGTCTCTTTGGGGCTGCGCGGTGGCTTGGTGTCCCGGACAAACACTGAATGGAAGTGCACAGAGACTTCACCCTGTCGCAGACTGACGCAGTGTTACCTCAAAGTCAGGCCATTTCTCTGAAGGCCGCCAGACCCCCCTAGTTGTAGTTTGCTGTGCTGATCTCAAAGTCAGTTCCCAGCAGACCTGCTTGTAATGACAACACATCCCTAAGTGCAAACTGTACCTTTGCTCCTTGGAATAGTGGCTCTTCCCTGTGAAATTACCATATTTTACAAAGCAGATGACTCATATCAAGAGCATTCTTAAGGGCCACTAAGAAGCAGAGCTATTCCTCAAAAAAATCTGCCTTTTCATTAAGTAGCAGCGAGGAAAGCTAGCTTCAATGCAGATCATCGCCTGCTACTATCTTTTGCCCATCACAGATGGCAGGAGGCACATTTGGGACCATTAATAACAGAAGCTGTCAGCAGTTCTTTTAACGATATAACCATGCTGCGTCCTCTAAACAGAAAATAACACCATTTGGGTCGCAAAAACTATTGCTCAGTGATAGGGACGTCACCGTCTGTCATTTCTGTTTGTTTTATTTCTACGGGAGCTAAGCAGGGAACTGGCGGTGCTTTAACCTACTACCAACTACCAGTTGCCGCCTTAACTTCAAACACCATGCAAAGCCAGCATTTGTTTTTCCTGGGAGTGATCAGTTCTTCTGAAATACATACAAGCTACATCTGCGCATTCAGTCAGTGGGATCCACAATTCGAGATTCTTAATTTTTCCCCAAAGATGCTTCTGAATCTACTGGGTCTAATTCCGCTGTGCTCTGAGGGGTTTCAAAGTCCTTGGTTGAGCCTGCAGTTGTCTCGTTCTGCTGCGTTGGCTCTGAGACACCGTAAGCCCAGATTTGATCTATTTCTTTTAACGCTATTCTAGACCTTCCCGTTTCCCTTGCAAGACTCCTGACGTGGGCTCAGCCCTTTCATGGCAAGTCTCTGCTAGAATTCTGGACTCTTGGATTGCTCACAGATTTCTTAACTAGTTTCTGACTCACCATCCCATGCCTGATGTAACGGGGGATCTGCTTTGCTACGTAGAGTCTTAATATCTCCCTGAACACAGGCCGGTCAGTGACACAAACGCCTAAGTGCTTTGAATATTTTCCCTTTTTGTTGCCATGAATCGTTGTCAAGGACATCCGTTTTCAGCTTGCCCTGTAGCTTGAGCTTCTTCTGAGGTCCTTAGAAATACCAGAACGTAAAGCTTCCCATCTTCAGCGAGTCAGAAAACGGTACACTTTTCTCCCTGATCTGATGTTTATCTTTTGTTTTCAGACATTCCACTGATGGACAATAATTTATATATACCTCTCTGCACACACCTAGAAAACAGTATGAAAGGGAGGTGGGGAGGAGAACATCAATAATGGTATCTTGCTTATTTTGAAGTTGAATCCACTGGGTTTGTTTCATATTGTTTCCTTTCATCTCAATGTATTTTTTCTAGCATGTTTACTTTTCCTGTTGACATAATATTTCCTTGATTCATATTCCTTAATCCTTTATCATTTTCCTCTTATATTCATTTCCCTTTTCTCTTTATTTGTTCTCTTTTCTTTCCTCCTCTTGTCATTTTGCCTTAGTGAAATTCCCTAACTTTTTCTCTGTTTTCCATCCTTTGCAAGATACCAGTCGCTCTTCGCTGTGATCAAACAACATAATCGCGCTTCCCCTGACACTAAGGAGATAACCCCGTTGTGCGCGTCCCTTTCTTGCTAAGTGATACAGACAACTCTCAAGCGATGACAAAAGCCCGCTAAGCGGTGATGGAATATAAACATTTTTTGGCACGCTGCTGAAATCTCGCATGGAAGGGAGGTGGTGCCATTTTGATTGATTTGCTGGTGGGATCCAGGGGGAGGGATGGAGCTGGCCAAGTGTTAAGAGTCTTTGCTAGCAGCACAGATGACAGACTTCAGACAAGCCCTAAGGAGTATGTCTTTGAAATTTAATAACATAAGAAGAAAAATATTCCACACTTCACTAGCAAATCTAATGCTGCACAGTAAAAGCATTATGAAGCGCTTTTTTTTTCTTTTTTTTTTTTTTTTAATTATTTTTAGAAAAAGGAAGAGAGCTGGTTTACGAAAGTTGATTAAGAAAGTGGTTTCCACACTGCTTCATTTTAGAAAATCATGCTGATGGCTGATGTATGTTTTCCGGCACGTTATAACTTTTGAAGTGTATTAATTTTCCCTGCTGGGGAAAATGTCGTTCAAGAAGATCGGGGGAGGAGGGAGGGGGCCTGACATCCTTATTATGCTGTCACATAAAGACTACTTCTTCAGACTCTTCAAGGTCTGTGTCTCTGGAAGAGTGACAGACTAATAGGTTCTATTCTTAAATTCTAAGTATCCTTGATAGTGCACCAAGCAATTTATCTTTAAAATAAAAAGTGAAAAAAGTTCTGCTGATACATAGTTGCAGAAAGTCACTGGGAGATAGCTGAACAAAATTGAATTTCTCCTATCTTGCAAAAATATAAACACAGAGTATAGACACGCTTGCCTCTGAGTGCCTGTATCTTCACAGTATAGCACCAGATGTAATTACCGACTTACTGTGATTTTCATTCCCATCACAGGATCTTGAGTCGGGAATATCATATGCTCCCAAGCCTGCAAGCCCCTGCGGTATTTCCAACGGGAATACTGACTTTTGATGACATGATCCACTGTGGCGTGAAATAAGTTCACGTTGTCACACGTATCTGGGTGAAGCGCAAACAAGATTTAATAACATAGAAATAAATCAAATACAAAACATGTATTTATTCTCCCATCGGGTCCCTAAAATCAGAAATCTGGAGTGGGAACAGAGAGACATGACTTTCAGAACTCGCTGATGCCGGTATTTTGCCTCTGATGTCATAATTTTTGAAACCAGCCGTAGGTTTCTAGCCACGAGAATGCAGTAAAAGGTTCTAGGCATGCATTTCAAAGAGTAATAGATAAGCTGCGTGCGCATATAAGAAGCACAAGCTTTGATAGTGCAGGGAATTTGCCTAAACAATTCAGAGAGTCAGTGAATTACCTGTTCCTGCTAAATGAGTAACTCTTACTTAAAAACATCCAGATTGGCCCCAGACTGTGCAAACTAGGCAATATAAATGCAGCTCATAAAGCTCAGCCACATCCAAACAAGACGAGCAACAAACCCGTTGGTTTTTAAGCAAATGGGACGTATTCACAAGACTGTCTTAGTTTTGGTTTGTCTTGAAATTGAGGAATAGGTGGGAGGGCAATGGGAATGCTGAATTGTGAAGTGGCGGCAAGAACATATGGGCAAACCAATTCATGGTTCATCTCAGGATAGCATTGCGCTTACTTGGGAAGCTGTTTTTCCAAACTCTTTCCTGATTATTCTGCTTAGCTACTTTTCTAATGACTAGTATCAATCATCAGAAATGCAGTTTCTCATTCCACCCTAGGAATCTAATGCAGTGGGAATTATCCATTGTCTCTGGAGGAAGCCCAGCCCACCCCACTGTCCCCCGTGGGTGACCCTGCATGACCGTCACTTTGGATCTTTCTTCTTTCTTTCTCTGTGACAGACTCCGGCTACGAACAGAGCTATCTCTACTTCAGCTTTGCTCCCAGAACCAACTGATACGCTCTCCATATTAACCGGGTAATGGCTTTGAATTCTGGGAGAAGCAGCAGACTCAGAACACGCCTGTACGTAGATGTCTTCTTGGATATTTTTTCCTCATGGTGCCTTTCTCCTACGTCCAGGCAGCAGCAGCGATTCGAAGGTAACCCCTGTTAGCTGCACCCCCCTGGGTGCCTCACTGCTACCTCTCATCGCCATCCCAGCTCATTTTAACCCACATAAAAATGCTAATTCTGAAATACTCTTCCATTGCTTGTTTGCTCGTTTATTTTTTTTTGACATCCTCTGGTGTCAACGGTGTTCATAGACACTACGTTATGGGGCATTCATCGAGAAAATGTTAACTTTGGATTTCTTCCAGTATGGGATTTCTCCTGTCCCACCCCCGGCACTGCTGTTGCTGTTCACAGCCTAGCTCTAGCTAGCCTCTGGCAGAGCCCAGCCTCGCCTCAACTCCCTTAACCATAGTTTGGTTTTTTTAACACCGCCTGTATTTTGTTCTTTCACACGTGACCTCTTGCTTCATTTGATACATTTCTTTATCTTTTATACCTGTGGCCTCCAAACAGAACTTCGCTCTTCTGCCAGCAGCTTATTGCTCTTAAATGATGCTACACACTTAAAAATAATTTGCCAGTCCAGATAAAATCAGGTTAATTTGAAATGGTTTCAGGTGTCTATGCTTGCCTTTACCATAAAATCACGGTGAGCTGAAGTTTAAGAAACAATCATTAGCATGCATCAACAAATCTCTACTCGGAGTTGATTTCTTTTAATTATTGTCATTCTTCAAACTTAGGCCAGGCTTTTAAACAATGAAAAGTTGTCTCTCCGATAAATCTGACTTTGAAACAAGGGAACTTCTCTCTTTCCATAGGACACATTAGTGGGATACAGTTAGTATGAATAAATAATATAAAGCTACTGGGGCCACATTCTGTTTTCAGACCACCTAAAGCTTGCAGCTTGAAGGTATCAAAAAGGAGACGTTGTTTTACCTAACTGAGGTACAGGTGAGGAATTTCCGTGCTTGATTTATAAATACATGGATTTATAATATGCTCTGAGAGGCAGGCAGTATAATACTGGGGAATTACACTTCTCCGTTTGCAAGCTTTTCATCTTTGCCATATATAATGATACTCTTTTTCATTCAATAATTAATGCAAATACAGTACAAGTTACTAATGAAACTAAGATTGAAATACAGTTGTGCAGAAGACAAATGGGTATACGAATTGCATATGCAGGCAATGGGCGATGCTAACCATTCGTAATAAGCCCGCGCCTTTCAGAGGAATTAAAGTCTTACTCCATGCGTCCCGTTGAGGCAGCCGGCGTGATGAGAACTCATCCGTCTAGCACTAAGAGAATTTCAAAAGGAGGTTTTCTGACATGATTTAATGTTCTGAGAAACAGATTGAGGTCCTAATCCTGAATTTGCCATTGATGACTTCTGTTCATTCAGATCCAATACTGAACAGTTTTTGCTGACTTAAGTATTTGAATTACGGATATTCAGCTACTAAGGGAAAATCTGATTCTAATGTCTAAGCTGAATCTCTCTTTAGCATCCAAAACAATGGAGTTCTGTCTGTGTGGGTTTCTCCCCCCTTCCTCCACGATTTCTTTAATTTAGAGAGGATTCTACATTTCTGTCTAAAACTTTAGACAACTCGATTCCAGATTTCCTGAAAAGTGTCAGTGTATCTCATACGGGCCAGGAGACACCTGCAGAAGCTACGCTGGTGTTGTGCACAGGATGGCTTGATTGCTTTTTCTTCTTCCAGCACCTCCAGCTTCAGAGGGCTGGAGCCCCTCTGCTGTGAGGACAGGCTGAGAGAGTTGGGGTTGTTCAGCCTGGAGAAAAAGCTCCAGGGAGACCTTCTAGTGGCCTTCTAGTACCTGAAGGGAGCTACAGGAGAGATGGGGAGGGACTCTTTATCAGGGAGTGTGGTGATAGGATGAGGGGTAATGGTTTTAAACTGAAAGAGGGGAGATTTAGATTGGATACCAGGAAGAAAATCTTCACTCTGAGGGTGGTGAGCCCCTGGCCCAGGTTGCCCAGAGAAGCTGTGGCTGCCCCATCCCTGGAGGGGTTCAAGGCCAGGTTGGACGGGGCTTGGAGCAACCTGGTCTGGTGGGAGGTGTCCCTGCCCAGGGCAGGGGGGTTGAAACTGGATGATCTTGAAGGTCCCTTCTAACCCGAACCATTCTATGACTCTGTAAATCCCACTAAAACGGCATCTGAGAAGCCTTTCTCAATATTACTGCTGCACAGAACCCATTCACCGCTGCAATACCATGTCTGCAAACGAAGGGAAGAGTATCTGCATGGTAGCAAGCGTTGTGGTTGGTGTTCACAAGCCAGCATGTTTTCAGTATCCAACAACTTTGTGAATTTCATTAGCAAATTAAATCCTATTGCATTAAATAATTAAGTGGATTAACTGATTGTTGTTCAGTTGTTGCCCCAGTTGTTCGGTCACCTCCACGTGAATGAGTTCTAATAAAGTCCTGTATCTGTTTTGTCTCTGGGATGTGCAGCTGATTCTTAGTTAGTGCACTCTTGCCATAATTGCTTTTTAATACAGTGGATTAGAAGATTATCTTTAAATTAAACTGTATTTATAACAACAAAAAGAGTCACATGAATTATATGATAATCAGTAGGTTCTAAGAGGTAAACGATTTTCTAATTCTAGTTATCACAATTACTTGATGTCTTTAGGACCTCAGATTTAATCGGTAATTTGCCCGTGATTTATTGTGGTGCTAAACCAAAATTATAAGGAATAAAATATTCCACCAGTAGGGAGAGAGAAACAGATAATATCAAACTATTTCTAGTTGTTATCATCTGTCTGATGGAATTCTCATCCTTGTTATACCAGACACATTAGCTCAGGAACACTGCAGTAAATACAGAAGCTAGAATTTTCCTTAGGCTGGATCCCTTTTTGAAACTTCTGATTCTTTGCTAAATGATTACTATCTGCAAAGCACCAAAGTCCTTATTTTGTTTGTTGTCTATAGGCAGGCCAGGGGTACATCTTTCAGGGAAAGCATCGCTTGTGCAATGGAATCGGGGCAGTTCTTTCTTAGTGCACCAGGGGTATTAACCCGAAAGGTCATTCAGGGTTGGATGCCAAATCAAAATAACTTTCAGCGGAAGGTGAGACTTTGGTCATTCTGAAAATCTAGGTTGTACCCTGATACTTAGGATGGAGCAAAGGTGAAAGACGTGACATGGTTGCTGCCTGTAGAGCTGTGTTCTTGATGTCGGGGTAAAACAAGAATAAACAAGTTGATACAATATAAGAGGCATTTTCCCCCTCTCTCCTGCCTTCTTGGTTTTGTGCTGATACATTTCTACCTGTTAAGCCGTCTGCAGCATCTGCCCCTGTTCAGACTTCTGAATTTGCAGTAAGTCCCATGGAAGGCTGTTTTCTCAACAGCCATTACCAAAAGCATGAAGAACAGTAAAGAACAGGTGCCTTTGCTGAAGCAGAAGGAACTCTGCTGAACAGCTTTCTGATTGAGGAAATTTGACATGAGTGTCTTCAATTGATCTTATTCAAGTCTTCCGTGTTTTTGAAGAAAGCGTCGATAAGTTATTTGAGTTGTGGAAGATCTCGATTTAAAGACTTCTGGGTGAATCAGGCAAATGAGATATTGAAAGCTAAACAGGTGGAAAGGAGGGAGTTGAAAAAAACCTAAACGAATGAGATGTCTTTGAAGCAAGAAGTTTGAATTGGTGTAGTTGAGGAGTGGAGGCCTTTGAGAGTGGTACGGTGGGAATAGTTAGCAATGATGATCTCAGTAGCTGGCGCTTTGCTGTGGGGAAGGCAGAATGAGAGAGCAGTACATCCTAGGGAGGACACTGTGAGAAAGAGCTGAAGGTGGTTCACTGGAGATGCCATGGAAGAAGGGATGAAATTGTATATATCTGGGATGTTTTGATGGAAGGGATTGAAGCCAGTGTTCAGGCTCTTGACCTGTTTACTGCTCATAAAGAATAAGGGAGTCTGGAAAAGGCTCCCTTACAAGCTACCCGGGTTATGATAAGATTGAGGCAGACCAGAAGCCTGGGTTGGATAGAGTTTTCATGATGAATTTTCCCAAAGAATATTTCATCTGCGCTCTGCTTTAAACACACTCCTTGATTTTACAAGCAGAAATGAGAACAAAGAAACAAACCCCTTAAAATCAAGCTTATCAGGCCAGATCTCAGTGCTAGTAGCAGTACTGGCATCTGCTGCTGCATTTATATCTGAAGTTAAAATCTTGGCCCTTAGCCTGTGAGCAGCAGTTTATGACCATTCTGGATACAGTTCAGAGCTATGCTAAGTGGTTCCATTTGAAAGACGTTTTTCAATTACAGAAAAACAATTTTGGGAAAAGGTTCTGTTCAAAAGTACTTGTTGAAATTCCATTTATGCAGCCTGGCGTGGTTGCTTTGGTTATGTTGCTAAAGCTCTTGTGAAACTGTACTAACTCCCTGGCAAATGTATTAGTACTGCATAAGGAAAACAGGAGCTGAATCTGAATCAAACCTTTGGAGAGATACATATGGGATTCAGAGAGAGTTTGGATATGAAACTGGAGGCTGTTTTCTCTCTTCAGTAATTGCTACGATATAAGCCTCAGTCCTGAGCATCTCAAGCTTTTGAGAAAATCTAGAACCAGATTTGAACCCTATCTTAAAACAAATATAGTTTAATGAAGCTCCATGAATTTGCAGCTTTAACTCTATGGCAGATTTGAAGGCTCACTTACAGTGGGAAGAAAGAATAGGTAGAATAAAAGTATCATCTAATGGAAATGTCAAATTAATTTAATCATTGAGGTTATTAAAAGTTAATGACAAATGTTAACTGCATTATGGGAAACATCCATTCACCTGGAGAATCCCGATGAAAGAGATCTGCATCCCTGGAAATGGAATCACGGGACTACAATGGAGCATTTGAAACAAAAGCTCTCCCACTGTGGAGGAACACAACCCAACCCGCAGTTTCCTTGTACAGAAAATAAGTCCCTGGAATCCTGCCCTGAGATCATACTTTCTTGTTTACCAGAGGAGAATGTTTAGAGGCCTTGTGTATAAACGAATTAAGAAGCCAAAGGCTGGTGGTTCCTTGGTTGGATGATAACTCTGTCCCACTGGACAGCCTAAGCTTTTCTTGGACCGGTACCTGGCTCTGTGTGCTGTCCCTAAACACACGGCACTGCAAGAACAAGACTTGTGCTTTGACAGTGAAAATCGGGCATTGTCATAGCTCTGGTTCCACACAGGACTATGGCAGTACATTATTAATAAGCAACTTCCTAATTAAGAATAATACAGAAGGCATTTAAAATTTGCGTGGAGCAATGGAATGTGTAAGTGATTTTCTGTATGATCATTTTTTGTGCTATCAGAATACTCATTTAGGTGATTTAGTAATCCGTGAGGTTACAGAAGCCCAGTCGCATTAAGGCGCTGGTTAGAAATCTAAATGAAAAACATTTTTTAAGAAATCATCAAAAGAACACGTAACTCGCAAAAAAAAATGCAAACCAATGGTTCGAGTGGGAAATGTGTCAGGAAAAGAGCAGGTTTTGTACAGGGGCTGGAAGAGGGGAAAGGATGTGGTTTAGCCTGATGAATGGAATGATGGGTGGGTAACTGGAAACCACAGCTTACAATGGGACCAGCTTAAGCACAGGTGAGAAGATGAAGAATAGGGAGTGTGGAGCAGAGAACTGGACTGATGCAGAAGATGGAGGAGGCCATGGGAGAACCAAGAAAGACACACTGAGAACAACACCTGCAGGCAGATTTACAGCTTTAGTACAAGAAGGAAAGTTACCAATGGAGAGGGAAAGGAGCTATTAGAGCACAGTGAACACTTTCAAAGAAAGGGAGAGAGTGAGGTACTCACTCACCAGGAGCTTTTTTGGGTAATCTGGAAGGAGACAGGAAGGTTGCAGAAAATTACATAATTAGATATGAAAGATATACATTGGGACTTGCATTCTATTATTCTAAGATCTTACAAGCTAGAATTACCTCCTATCACTGTGAGTTTGCCAGAATATAAAAGCAGAAAAAGCAGTGAGAAAAGCTAATACAACAGTGGAGAAGACTGCAATCTTCCCTCTCTCGGAGTCCATGACAGCCTAAATATTAGCTGAAGCCATCCAGCAAATGAAAGGTGGATGCTTCTATTTGACAGGGTTGCTTTGGAAACCTAGATTTAAATGAAAATAATTTAAACTATCCGTGCTTATGCAGTCCTAGGAAAGGGTTGGATTGGATTTTCAAAGCCCTGCCTCCATCACTTTCTGGTGTAACCGGCTCTGTGAGCACAGGAAAGAGCAACATCTCTAAGCAATCAGCAGTATTGCAAATGGCAAGTTCAAGGAAAAGCAACACAGCTCAAGGCACATTTTACATCTTAACCTGATATATGAGAGACTACTCGGGTCTAGTAGGACATTTTCGTTTTGGAAACTGTTACACGTCATGGACTACGGCTTGAAAGAGCAGTCAGTTTGTAGGGTCTGAGACAAACTCATTCAGACTTGACCTATGCTGGCTTCTTGGGCAAGGGATGAATAATCCATAAAGAATTAAAAACATTTTTTGGCTTTGAATAAAAGCAGTGATGTACCAGTCAGTCCAGGACAACGAGTGAAAAACAATTCATATATTTCAGACACTCAAAGCATAGGAGATGCCACGAAACAGTCAAAAGTGTTAACCCTGCTTAAAACTTTGGCAGGGAGCACTGTAAGGAGCTGCATTTGAAGTACCATAACTCTGCAAAATGCCTAATGTATCCTACTACGAGCTTTTTTTGTTTTTTAACTATCCCTTAGCTGTGGTATTACAAGATATTTTGTGTATACCTGAAACTATAAGACCTATATTAACTCAGGATTCCTTTTCAACACTCTCTAGCTACGTCCCATTACCTCATCATAGATTTTTATTGGATGCTCTCCAGTGATTCAGTATTAGTGTCATAAATGCCGTTATGACATACAACATTTGTTATACTCGACAGCAGCATTCATTACTGTACGCAATAGCAGCCAGACTGCATTTCCTTACAGTCGTTAGCCATGACTTGACGAGAGGTGAGAGTAATTTGGCAGCTGGTGGGAGCGGAGCAGCCCAAGGAAGTGACACCGTGTGTTATCTCCCATGGTTCAGTCCATGCCTTGTGTGTACCACGTAGGCAGGAGATCTGCTCTTCACTTACAGTGGCGAACACTTTTGTCATTATTTATGATTTTTTTTAAATAATGCCCGGAGGCTCCACTGGGCAAGCTGTGAGAGTTCCTGCCCCAGTCGGTCTAAGGAGATAAGCTGAACAAAGTAGTGTTTCTGTTGCAGCTGGGGAGCTGAGGCACGGGGAGATTAAGTGCCGTGCACTGTCAGGGAGCAAGGCGGGCATCGGAACCGATCTCCACACTTGTCCTGCCTCTGCCTCAGCCACAAGTCTGTTGATTCCCCACCAATGCGCTTGCGGGCTGTTTGTGGATTTGTGCATATAAAAGTTATTATGTTGCTGCAGCAAATGTTCTTTGGTAATTGAAGCACTAAAGACCTTTTGGGGTTTTTCCTTCTTCTCTGTGAAGAGAAACCCTTGGAGCACCAATAAAGGCACTTAAAGCTACATAAACATCCACCTATGGTTTCTGGCCGCTTACCTGACTCGTACCACCTGAAGGTATGTGCTTTCCTTATTGCTCTCTTAGTTCTTGCAATTGGGGTCTCCTAAATCCGTGGACCGTGTGGCTTCTGTGGAGCCGTGCTGACCCATTACTCATCCTCTCTGCGAGCAGCCCGACCGCCAGCAGCAGCGGAGACTGCTACACCACAGGGCAGCGCCCTGATCGGGGCGCTATGAAATCCTTTTTACCAGCTTTTAATTTTTTATTTTTGTATACAAAGTGGAACGCTAAAACAGCGGAGATTCAAAAAGGCCTATCCCAGGATAATTACTAGCTCAGCTGCGCTGGGGGACAACAGCAGAGCAGGAGCAGGAATACAGATACCCTCCTACTTGTGAAGTAAGTGCCACGAACAGTTAAAGGCCATTAACTGTTCTGGTCTGATTTACTCTTGTTCTTCTTCTCTTGGTTTCATTTCAATATCGAATCAAAGGAGTTTTGCATTACGGAAAACTTACTGCCCACCGAGCTCATCTGCCACCTTAGCGTACCTACAGAAAAAATGCTCTGGGTGCAGAGGGTTTATTTTAAGCAGTCGGGTTTCACCTACGCCTGTCACTGAATAACCGTTACACCTACTACAGCTCCCTTCTCAAAAAAGAAAGAAAAAAAAAAAAGTCATAGAAGAAAGTTTAGAGAAAAAAACTATATAAGGCTTCATTTTACAAATACAACTCCATGGGTAAGCGAGCCGGCTAACCTCTACGATAGATTTATGCCAGCAGCACTTTCTAGCATGGGACTCCAAGGGCATAAAAGTCAGGATTTCATAGTAGTATAAGGCTAATGATTAAAGTGCGCGTGATGGTAGTCACAGTAACAGCACTGAACAGGGAAGCACCCGCCTCTCTCTTAGGTGTTCTGACAGCCTGATATTAAAGACCTGCAAGTGTCAGAAGATGTAGGGAATCAACTGGCCTCTTTGACAGGTTTTACAGCGCAGTGTTTGTGCTGTCAAGGCAGTGAATATGACAACCCTGAGAAATGACAGTAATAGGAATGTTTAGGTAAGGGAACAAGCCTAATAGAGATGCCGCTGTTGACAATAACATGCTTATGTTAAAAGAAGACTCTTTGTTTGAGCTTTTACTTGGAGAAGATTTTATCAAGCCCATTTTTCTACTTCTGGTTTGGGTTTTTTTTTGTGTTGTTTTGTTTTCAGAGTCTTCCTGTGTCTCTGTCTGTTTTAACCACCATGGTAAAATACCATTTAGTTGTAACGTGGAAGAAAGATACAAGTCATTCTGAAATACTCTGTTTCACTTAAATGATCATGATAGTGTAGGCAACGTCTGAAGGATGCATTGATTAGTATTAAAAATCACCATTTTTTTATCCTGAAAAGTTTATAAACAGACAAAAGAAACCAACTTAAGAGTTGGGAGAGCTGAAGTTTGAGAATATTAAGGATGGCATTGAACCCATCTATCTGGCTACCTATAAACTGAGGTAATTTGTTCAAGCTACTCATGGGGCTACCTCTGGAGTGAATGGAGAGTGGGGGCCTGCAGAGCACGTTTTATTCCGCTCATCTCTTTCCAGTCATCACAGAAAATGCCCAGACTGGGCACGGGGAAGTCCGGTGGGTAACCTCAGGCTAAGCTGGAGGCATCCACAGCACAAACCAGGCTGGGCTTTCCCAGCCGCCTTCGGCAGTGCTTTAACCAGCTCCGCATCAGCCTTCCTCTCCAGGGAGCACTGTGTAGGGAAGGATTTTGCTTGACAAAAAAAGAGAATCCACGTACATAAGATCACGCTCTAAGCTTGAAATAATAATGATAACAACAAACTAGCTTTAAGGACAAAACAGAAGTGTTTCCTGATCTTATTTGCTTCGAAAAGACTGATGAGTGCAGGAAGCACTAGGAATCAACAGTGTTTACCCAGAGCTTCTGCTCTGCTCTGGGCTCATAAGGACACCAAACTTCTCATTAAGGAGCATGTTCAGATATAAAACATTCAGGCAGAACATTGTGAGGTAAAGCAAGATCAACATTATTTTTCCTCAAAAGTGCTTTTTCTCTGAAGCAGTAGTTTTCATGGCTCCTGCTTGAATTCTAGTAGAAGTAAACTGAAGGTTGGCTTCCAGGTCTGCAGCACCATGGGCAAACCCTTGTGTCTGAGTCCACCTTCATCTTGGGCTTTGATCACCCGCAGTGGTTATTAGCTGCGGTGGAAGAGCCGGCTCTTGGCGTCAATAGGTTTGTATAAACAAGGAAATGCTAATTACAGTCCATTTCAATAAGCTTAGAAATATAGCAGAGACAAGTCCATTATCTCCGAGTGATGAGGGTTACAAGGTGTTGACAGTGCACACGATCTGCTTTGTTACCAAATGATAATTAAATTATGGTTTGTTGCCACAGCATGTGAGTCGCACCAAACGATTAAGACTTGGGTGGTGAGGCACTGGAAGGTGCCTGGAGGTTGCGCAGGGAAGTTGTCAATGCCCCAACCCTGGAGGGGTTCAAGGCCAGGTTGGACGGGGCTTGGAGCAACCTGGGCTGGTGGGAGGTGTCCCTGCCCAGGGCAGGGGGTGGAACTAGGTGATCTTTAAGGTCTCTTCCCACCCAAACCATTCTGTGATTCTGTAGTAGAGGTCGTTGCCTATGTAAGTCTGACTTTCAGTGGTATTTAAGTACCATTGTGCAGGTGCCTTATTGCATTTTCAGAAGCTCTGGTATACCCAAGTCTGCCAGCAGTGCAAATTAGGGAATTCCTTTTGAAAATTTCTTTGAGGTGCCTGTTTGTAAGTTTTGAGCAGGATTTAATCTCACCCTGCCCCAGCTGTCTGAAAATGAGCGATGTGGAGTCCCTCTGCAGTCAGCGCACAGAGACGATCCCCTGCGATAGCCTTCTAAAAGAGGCAGGGTGAGCTCCTTCGAAAAGGAAGTTTTTCTCACTGGTAGCTGCAGAAGGAGCCCAGATGAACTAACTGCTCGTCTGGGGATGGCAAGGTTAGATGAGATGAATCCCACTCTGTGTCAAAAAACAATTACGCATCTGGTCATTCCTTTGGAGTTAATGGAAAGGATGATGCATATGCTGTCCAAGGGAAAAATAAATCATTGTTCACATCCTGGTCTCATCTTCTGTAACACAAGCAGATCCATCTTACCGTCTCAGAAAGGCAGGAGGATCAAAGAGGCTTTAACTGAATGACTGCAGGCACCTGAAAATAGAGAGTGGGGCAAAGAGAAAGAATAGAATATTAATAAAAAGGTTATCTTCTATTCTCTGAATGCTTTTAAAACGGTGTTTCCATTAGTCAGAGCTATGCTCCCGCATACCTGGAATTTTTCTTGTCTTTATCCATTGCTCAACGTCGCTGAATTCTTAAAAATGAGACATACTGGTACCTAAAATAGATACAGCTGCAGTCAAGTAGGAAGTTCAGAGGAAAGCATGGTTTTGCACCCACATCTACATTCAGGGACCTCACTTGCAGCAGAAACTAGAACAAATTTCAATTTGTGGTGACAGAAGTTTTGCTGTGACTTAATTTTTCTAAGTTAACCCATCAGTAAGTTTTATTTTTCTCAATGAAAATTTTTATTTAACGTAAGTGTGACTTTTTTTCCTCTCAGACCCTTGAAACACCAAGACACCAGCTAATGTATTATGGAGATAATATTGCACGCAGTACAGTACTGGATATACTGCGTCCAATATATAAGTTTAACAGAAGAGAAAAGCTTGTTCTTCAGAATAAGATTTTAGTGTGAACCTTAACTATGCTCTGGAGCGTTTGCCACCACACAAAAAGTCCTTCGGAAAGTTTCTTTGCAAGCAAAGCTTCAGCTTGGCAGCTTCTGCAGATAATTTCATGGTGATTTATTCCTTTCTGAAGCTCATCAGATGATACTGATCTTTCCTCTTTTCTTCCATTGCTTTCCCCTCATACAGCATTTTAAAATTTGACATTTTTGTCACGTTGCTGCCCTGGGCAGCACAAGCAGCACAAGCAACAACATGACTGATGTCACCTTCTCCGAAGTTTCTCAGCCACCAAGCGTTGAGGAGGCTCTTGCGAGGCTCCAGGCAGCTCCCCGTTGATGCAGCATCGCTGAACATGTTCCCCTTTAGTGGCAATATAAGCCCCAAACACTGCCTTTTGGGATTTGAGATTTCGGAAGAGCTCAGTGGGACCAAGGTCCCGCACTCGGTAACAGTCCAAAGGGTTTTGCCCGAATGCCATCTGCCTTGTTCCTCTCCTTTTTTTTTTTTCCCCTCAGGTAGATTCACTTGGAAATACAGACCACACACAGATATTCTAGATAACACTGAAAGCTAGACAAATGTGTTCCTATTATCTGCACAAAAATATCCTTCTTTGGTAGAAATTTTCATGAAAAAACCTCCAGTCCTGGACAGAAGATGGAGATTGCTGTCCCTTTAGTCTCAATATATTATTTTTTAATATATTCTGCATATATTCAAGCGTGCCTTATTAACACATCCAGAAATGTCCTGACATCTTGAAGACTCTGCTCCAAAAGTTTCTGCTTTAAATACTTTCTGGTTTGTTTTGAAAGTCTTTTGAAAATCCCAAATGCTACCAAAAGGCCAACTAAAATCTAATATACACAAGCTCAAGTCCAGCTGAAAGGTAGCTTTACACTAATGGTCTGGGTCTAGAAATCCTTATAAAAAGGCTTTAAGTTCTTTTATATAAAGGATTTTCTTCAGATAAATGCTTTCTTTGCTCTGAGTAACCTTCTGGTGATTTTTTGATTGAAAAAGGATTTGTTGAGTTCTGAGATCTGCTTAAGCTCTGGAAATAATGCCCCTGCACCTAGGTCACATTTTCCACACAGTAAGAAGTTAAGAGAAGTCCTCTTTTTGCACTGGCCAAACACGACTCCATACCTTTCCTCTTTTGAGGGAAACACGTGAGGCCGTACGCTGTCGCACGCTCACTTCTCATCCAGGACCCATCTCCATACGCAGGTTTTTAAAGCTAATAACTGCATTTCTATTAACACTCTGCCTGGGTAATTTGAGTCTTTCTGTGTTCCGGGAGAATCACTTTCCATCTTTGTAAATGTCTATTGAACAATTTGTCTAAGAAACTTCTCTGCACTTACGTTTCTGTTATTACCTTTTTCTAATACTTGGGTCTAGGAAACATGCATTATATGCCCCTACTCAGCTATAAAGCTGCCTCTCTCTTTAAAAGGTCTAACAGTGTACTGCTAAAAGCCAAATAAAAGTGAATTTGTTCATTATAAGACCTTGTGCTGTAACTCATTATTGCAATAATGAATCTCTTTGTGATGCCCTGATCCTGCCATCATTTAAGCACATGATTACACTGAATTGAATGACTTCACATGCATAAGGTGAGTCACGAGTTTAAGTGCATACTGAGATGAGTTAATTTTCCCTAATATACTTTGCCAAACCTCCGACTATTTAAATACTTCTGAGAAAAAAAAAAAAAAAAGAAAAAAAAAGTCATTACATTAGAGAATGACAAAAGGATTTTATTTTGGTACCAATATATTAAAAACCTATATCAGCAGATTGTTGGACCTCTCCTCTCCTTCCCAGCTTGCCTTTTGGTCTCCATTACTGAGAATATTTAGTAGATCGTTGCAAGTGAATTACAACCTGCTCAAGATTATTCTTCTATGCCTTCTCCTATGAAAGATCTAAACAAACACAGTGGGGAGGCAAAGGGAGGAGGGGGTTGCCATTATTTCCAAGACAAGTATATTTAGGACATTTTATTCACATGTGAGAATGGAGAACTTACAACAACATCAAAAAAGTGCACTCCTAAGCAAAACATAGTGTACATTTGGAAGACGAGAAATAATTGCTGTATTTATTGAAAGCTGTTTACAGAACAAAAAAAAACCAGTACAACATCTATCGTATGGTGAAATCAGTTGCTTGGTAAGTAACATTCTGCTTGGTGTGACAGTAATGAAGAATTTTATCTACAGCCACTGCAATCGTAGTTCGCAGCATCTGTTAAGCATTTTCTTTACTCTTATTTAGACGAGCAGACTAACGTTTGCACGAAGAACCTTAGATTGTAGTGTTTGGCGCCCTTTCCATCTGCCTTTCTACCCCCCTCAGAAAGTGTTCCTCACAATTACAGTTTTGTCTTATTTCGTACCAAGTCAAAAGTGTGTGTAAAGCAACGCCGTGCTTTCCTCCCATTCCGCAGGTAGGGATCCCAGCCCATCCAGTCCGGCTTTCTCTGCAGCACAGGTCAGCAGGTGATGCCAGCTCAGAAGCTGGAGGTCACGTAGCCACTGTCACGCCGTACTGGGTTCAGGCCGAGAAGCAAGTGGTATTTGCAGGCGGGGGGCGGGGGGGGGGGGGGGGGCACAAAACCAGCTGTCCTGCTCCAGATGTGCTCTATACGCCTGAAACAGCTTTGTACGGGTGGCGGTACCTGGTACCTCTACGTGGTGCAGTGCCCCGGCAAGACCGAGTCAGCTCCTGCTGCCAGGATGCCCATAAAACATTTAACTATGGGAAGGCAGCGTGATCAGGGCTAATTAAGTTTATAATTATCTGTAGCCTCGTCCTCCCTGATCTGTTTGCTGCATTCCTTCTTGTGGTTGGTTGTTTTCTTTAATTATACTTAGACTGCAGATTATTCACGGCAGGGACTGGGTATTTTTGCCTTTTACACCTAACCTGAGAGGTGCCCCGTGCCGAGGAGACTCTCTCGGTTCAGTGATTGTCGTTGATGATGCAAATAGTCGTGGCTCCAATAACGACAAAAGCTCTTAATTCAGCGGGAATGTAATCCATTAGGGCTGTGTGGTTTATAATATTATCATGAAGAGAAATTCCTTTGAAAAAGGCAATAGGAAAGAAAACGCGTTTGGTACAATGCGTTACGTAGGGAATTAGTCACCTTTGGTAGGTAAAGTCTGAAAAAACCCTTCTCTTAAAATGTATTCTATTGACTAACAATCAGGTGCCACAATGAAGCTAAATTACATTTTGCCTATTCTTGAATAGAGTTTAAGAGTTCTGAGTAATGACATTGGTTGAACCATTAATGTAAGTTCTTAAAATATAAGTAGTTTCTTGATACTTTCCACTTTGGGACATCTTTCTTTTAAAAAAAAACACACAACAAAACCAGATGCTGCTCCGCGTGCACTGGAGAAATCAATGGATGGGATCAATATTCCCTCCACAGGTAATAAATGCTGAGAAGCATTTCTGTCTATCTAAATTGATCCTAGAGAATTCTTTAAATTGGTTCTGATGTGTATAAAAATCATTTCCCTATTGATCAAAGCGTTTCTTTCTTTCTTTCTTTGATATGTTATTTCATCTCTGCCATCGGTAATGGGCTCAGGCTTCTCTATGCAGTTACGATAAACAGAATTTCTTAAATCCATGCAAGGTTATAATTTTAATGGAACAAGAAATAAGTGGGTTTATGCCTTTGAAGATGAATGCTCTGCTTACGGTTAGGCAGTGCAAGTATTTTTAAATTGGAAAAGTTACTACATCTGAATTATTTACAAGAAAGTCTAAAATAACTGCCGTGCTTTTATTAGAAGCGATTGTCCAAATGCAGCACCTCGACTCGCCTGTTTGCTCGGGGAGTAAGAGCCGCTGGAACAGAGAGGAGGGGTTTCCATCTTTCACTGTCCCTGTTCTGCTCTGCCTCTGAGCAGAAGAGTTAACGTTGGCTGCTGAGTCTATGGAAAAAAATTATTCTGAGATAGCAAGCTGCTAGTTATCAGTATGAACGTCCCAGCCTAATACGCTACAGTAAGCTGTGGGGTTTGTGACTTCTGTTGCCATACTGTTTTATTAACATTTAAGCAGCTAGACTACTCCAGGAACATTAAGTACTTGTCTGCTAGAACGGGAATTTTCAGAGTATTCGGTAATTGAACGTTGCATAATTTGTAAATGAATTTCGCCTGCAGAAAAGTGTAATGCTTCGCTGTGTCTATAAGCGGCTGGGATCGTCGGTGGGGGTTTGCTGGGACGTGGCAGTGCGTGTCTGCACCGAGAGCGGGATGCGCCGGGACGCAGCGGGCAGGTACGGTCTGTGGGAGCGCTGGCTCTGCAGAGGGCTCTCTCCAGCTGTTTGAGAAATCAGCTGCTCGACAGCCTTCACAGCTGCAGCTTGGTTTAAGATGAAATCTTAAGGCTTTGGCCAACATCATTTATTGACTGTCAGAGCCTAATACCAGTAAACTGATCTGCTTTTTAGGCTTTCCCAGTCCCGAGATATCACTGTTCCCAGCTGTTTGAATGCATAAAGCAGTAAAGCAGTACTTAACGTGGTCCTGGCAAGGTTTCATTCAAAATTCATTTTACAAAGATGACCATAATCATGGCTGTGCTTTCTGTTACGCTCTTAGGCAATATAAATTGTCAAACTGTCTTTTGAAAAGTACAGTTTTTGTTCCCTCCACCCCAAGTAATTGAGTTCCATCAACCCAGCAAATTAATATTGTCTAGTTTTGTCTTCTGAAGAAATGCAGTAACAAATGAGATGATTGCTTCAACACACCAGCACTATTTTAAATTTACCCAGCAGTTGAAATTAGGAGATGGATTTCATATTGTATTCACACGAGTGGCTTTGGCTTTGTTAGTATGAGGTATGCAAAGTTCCTTGTGGATGTTGCTTAATTATACGTAGCAAAACTGAGCTTCACCGAATGCGCTAACTGTGATTTTAAGCTCACGTGTTTAGGTCAGTGTGGAGACTCCAGAAAACTACTTCTTTTTTTTTTTTTTTTTTTTTTTTTTTTTTTTGCCAGATTCTTGATTTTGACACTTTATGGTTATGGCCTTTCTTAGGTCCGTAACTTTATGTACATGAGGAAAATTTACAGGGCCAGATTTCCATACCAGATAATTCATTTTAATTACCCCGTTCTCCAAAGTGGGGTACACACCTTAAAAGTAACGGCATCTTTTGAGGTACTAATTGATTTTAGTTCTGGTCTCAAAACAATGTAGGGATAAGGTTTTGGTATCAGGAGTGGTTTTTCTAGAAGGGCATGAGTGATTTTTATTGTTTTATTAAGTATGAATGTATTTCCAGCCCAAACAGCAGCACTGCGTCTGTAATTAATCAATGCCTAAGCCAAGAGCACTGCCAGTCTGGAACGGGCAGCCTGGCGAGGCAGCACGCGTGAGGTTAGGAACAGAGATCGTTCCCTGTAGGACGCTGTAGGGACTGGAAACCCTCAGCGGTAGCTTACTCAGACGCTGGGGGGAAAAGGGAGCCGAAGTGCAGTGATTGCTGCGAGGAAATTCAGATTCGCCCAAGAGGAGAGGTGACTGTTGAGAAATACCACGTCCCGAGCTGTGCTGCTCCTGACAGCCTCTCCCGCTGCCGCCCAGCTCCCAGGGCAGCGGGGATTCCCACTGAGCATTTTGATGGAAACTCCCTGTTTCGCCCACACCACCTGGGTCGTAGTTTGGGGTCTGACTCAGCTCTGGATTTCTCTGTGGGTCCCCAGGGAGGGAAACAGCAGCGATATCATGGGCTGACCGAAGCCTGAGGTTTGCGTATGGAGAAAGCGTGACCAGCCAAGTACACTTGAGTGCATAAATAGCTTTTTCTGGGGTGAGTTGTCATCCCTCTTAACGATTCCTTGCACAGAAGTTGTTTATACCTTTCCTTGCCTTTGCTGCCTTTCTCTTTCTACCTTTTCTAACTCGCTTTTTGAAGGAAGTGACCAGATGGTCAGAGCTTATGTTATTCTAAGGACATAAGAGGGGTACATCAGAAAAATTATTACCTATGTTCTAGCAATGGGCAACAGCAAATCAGCTGTAATTAGTACAAAGGCTGCTACCGTGGGGTCTGTTTGTCCTGGCAATGTGCTTTGTCCTGACTCCTCTCTGCCAGTTTGAGGACGAAGGATCTTCTAAGCAGGAACTGTTAATTTCAACGCAAATCAGCACAACTGCTGAGTTCAGTGAGTTTGCACAGACCAGCCCCACCTGACAATTTAGTCAAAGGATGGAAAAAAAAATTATCTCCCGGCTTTTATCTTCCTCTGAGTGTTTTATCAAAGTGCCTTTGTTAGTGCACAAGTAAGTATCCTTCATAAAACCAGAGCTTTGCATGACAATTATGTAATAGTTTTTGTTTGCTTTCCTAATTGGAGAACATTTTGAAAGAGCAATAAAACACAATTTGCTCCCTCTTTCCAAAATGAAGCATCTCCTTTTGGAAGGAAGGAGGGAGTAAATTTACATTATAATGAGCAAACTGTTATGAGTGCGTAGATCAGTGTTGACATAAAGGGTGACGGAAATGAGATGTTCTCATTTTGTGCCTTCCCCTCCCCTTTTGTTCCCTCTCACACGCATTTGCCTGCGCGTCCTGCTGCTGCCGAGCGAGGAAGTGGCTCTACTCATAGTCAGCCGTGGTAACACACCAAAACTCAGCTAACAAGAACTCCTATGACATTAATCATTCCTCGCCAGGGCTGCCTCAGACACCTAAACCCTTTCCCCAGCGAGTATTAGCAATGCAGTCAGGTACGGTTTACTACGGCGCCTCCTAGTTACCTGGGTTTTATTGTCCCTCTCCATTTTCCTATTGGTTTTGTCATTTCCCGATGCTGTTGGAATACTGGCATGGGCTGACCAGAGAAGAGTGCTGCTGTTTCGCTTCAGAGGTATGACATACCCAGCAAAGAGTTCAGAACAACACGGCGCTGGGGTCCGCTCCTGCCCTGCTGCCCAAGCGGGATGGGGAGGGGGGGCATTAGACATCGAAGCTGTCGTCTCAGTTATCAGTCGGTCCTGCCCTTGCTTTCTGGAAGTGAACTGCAGTTATCCAAATCTTTTTTTTTCCTTCCCATCCCTCTCTCTTTTGTAACGAGTGGGTTCCTTACTGGTTTTGAGAAGCTGAAAGTGACATTAACCCCCTGCCCAGCTGTTGCGGTGTCAGGGCTCCAGGCAAAATGGCATTTGTTTGGCTCCCAGAGAAGTCGTCCCAGCGATTGCCTGGAGAGTCTGGCTGCAAGTGAAATCCATATGCAATGCTTCTGTCAGCAAAGACTCGCTGGAAGAGAGTTTATAATAAATATTCACATCTGCTGCTTTGGACACTCTAATCCATCCTACAGATCTTTGCTGTGTCAGGCTTTGTTCTAGACGAAGAAGCCGGGTAGTTATAAAGGTTTGCAAATAGGGCATATTTATCATGGTTAGCTCTACTTTCTGGTTCCCTTTCTCGCACAAATACCCAGGGCCACACGAAGCATAACTGGTGATTAAACGTTCTCAATGCGTTTGTAAGATGTTTTAGACTGTGCGTTTCCTTTGGAAAATGGAGAAAGTGGCAGTTGTTTACTTCCCAGGATGTCAAATGAAGCCATCGGGTCTCGATGAGCAGAGCGGAGAACATCATTGCTATGAATTATTTTGAATGGAGGGACAGTATATTCCCTGGATAAACCATTCATCATATGGTTTATCCAGGGAATACGCCCAAGGCCCTATGGCTTGCACATGATTGAAATCAGGACAGATTCCTCCATACTAACTTCTGTTGGGCAATATGTTCCCATCGACTACTTGGCTAATAATCTGAGTGACTAAAAACAGCACAATATCTCCTGTTTTTCAGAATCTTCCCCAAAATGATGACCTCGGTGCCAGATTGACTTTGTCAGTGTCAATATTAATTATTCCTCCGCTGGTGATGTCTTTGCTTTCAGAGGGAAAATCCTGATACCTAAAAAGAGCTGTAATTATTCGGAGGGTGTATTGAACTTGCTGCTAATAGAAAAAGGTGTTTGACCGAGATCATGACTGGCAGTACAATGATCCCGTTGTTGGGAGGACCACGTCGGCTTCAAAATGAATGATGAATGTATTGATCCTCTTTTTTTTTTTTTTTTTTGTACGTGAAACTCATGATTATTATAGTTAATTTCTAAAAGAAGAGAGTCTTTATGTGGTGGCTGGATAAGTAAAAGGTGCTTCAAACATACCACTTACCCACTGTTACCGCTGCTTTTATTTAAGCAGGAAGATAATAAACTTAGAAACACATTCTGCCTCCTTGAGAGTGATGAAAACTAAGTCCATTTGGCTCGTAAATAAATATATGGCAACTGGGAACTCCTCAGAATGTTTTTTAGGTTCTCTTTTATTTTTTCTACTGTCAGACCCAATTCTGTACTAACAATTTCATTACGGTTGTTTTTTCCATAAGGATATAAGGGAGCAAGGCACTCAGTTCAGTTTGATGCCTGACCTCCTTGAAATTCATCTGAAAAACCTGCATCTTCATTTCTTACAAAGCTGTACAAGAAAAGTAGCGTTAAGAGCATGGTCTGATGCTGATTCCTCCAGGTATCAGAACAGCATCTACCTCCCCGGTGCTTGGTCAGTGTGTCAGAATCTGGCCCTGAATAATTGCATCCAAATATAAGTGAAATAGCTGTGCTCCTAATGAGTAGCATGCCAGGGTCTCCAGATGCACTTAATCACTTCAAATTCCAATCTCATTATTATCGATCTGTCCAACTTTCTGATAATTTATCTCAGAAAACAGGCGTACGCAAGAGTGTCTTCAAAGCAACGATCTCCAAACTTCCAGCGCCGCCCTCTCGCTTTGCTTTTCCAAACCTCGATAACTTTCCTCTGAATTTCAGGGGGTTCCGTGGCTCTGGCGAGCAGCGAGGGATGCGTTTGCAGTGCTGCACCTTGGAGTGTGGGCAGCTCTCCAGCCGGCGGGGCCGCGGGCCGCGAAGGGCACAGCGTCTTCTCCCATCCCAAGGCAGAGCGGCTGCTTCCCGGGAATGCCGAAGGTAGGGTTTGTCTCTGGACCCCAGGACCAGCACGCTGCTTAACGTAACCTTCCTCTCAAGGCATTGTGGAAAGAAAATGCGGTTTGACACCACAGCAGTGAGGGCTTAGTGAAGTGTTTTCGCAGTTAATGTCTGCAGAGGGAATAATCGCCCGAAAGAAGTATTATTCTGCATTTTATCCATGTAAAAATCCCCAGTTTCTCCCTCTTTTCTGTTGACACTGTGTTTTTCCCAACATCCAGAATCTCTTTCGGTGGCTTCTGGAGACATAGCTTTACAATGACGCCTAATGACAGAGCAGCCGAATTGCAGGGAGATGGATTTCTCGTGTAAGGCAGCCCGAGCCGCGGGAGCCGGGCGCCCCTTCCCGCCGCCCGCCCGGGGGGAGGATGCCCGCTCTCGGTCCCGCGGCGCTGGGGGGTCTCTCCCCGGCGGCGGGGGCGGCCGCGGGGCGGGGGCCGTGAGCGGGGCGGAAGGGAGGGAGGGGGGTGTGTGGGGGGCGCGGCGCTGGGGGCGCCCGGCGGCAGCGCGGACGCCGCGGAACCCCCGCGGAACCCCCGCGCCGCTCCGCGCCATGGCACGCCCGCGCTGAGGCCCGCCGCGCCTGGGCGCTCCGACGCGGAATTTGTTATTTATATTCCCCCCCCCGCCCCCTTTCCCCCTTTCCCTCTTTTTTTTTTTTTTTTCTTTCCCCTCCAAAAATAATTAATTATTATAATAACAGTAGCAGAGAGCGCGGAGCGGCGCGGGCATGCCCGGCTGCCGGGCCGGGGGGTCCCCGCAGGGGCTGCCCGGCCGCGGGGCTCCTCCGCCCTCCCTCCCCCGCCTGCCTCCAGCCTAACCAGCCCCCTCTCCCCCCCGCCTTCCCCCGCCGTGGCAAATCTGGAATCGCAAGAGATCCGCTGGGCGCGGGGAGGGGGTGTAGATGGGGTGGTGGTTTTTTGGTTTTTTTTTTTTTTTTCCCTCGTTTTCCCCCCCCCTTCCCCCGCCGAGACCTGAGGAAATCCAGCCCAAGTTGGCCGCGATGACTGTGCTGCTGGCAGCGGGGTTTCTCCGCGGCATCCCTGCCTCCGGACCGCGCCGCCGCTCGCCCTGAATCCCCGCCGCCCGCTTCACGCTTAATTCTCATGGTGCGGTCGCTGGGCTGCCGCTTCCCCCCGCTTTTGCCATGGGAGGTGGAGGAGAAGGGATTGTCCGTGAGTCAGCGCTGAAAATGTGATTAAGAGGAACTGCTTTCACTAATCTGTTTCTAACCTTTTAGTCCATGTTGGCCTGTGACCCCTTTCAGCTTTCAGATCGAGCCTGATTAGGTAAGTGTGAATTATTCACTTGGGGTGAGGGGAGGCGGATGGAAACGTTTTACTCAGAGACTCACCTGCGATCCTGGCCTCTCTGGTGATGAGAAATGATGAGAAAGTTCAGCTGTAAACTAATTCTGAGCTGAGCAGCATTTGTTTACTTGTTGAAATCTGTCCGCGCAAGCCGTCCGCAGTCTGTCTGATTCCCAGCATCGCCGCTGAGCCGAGGGCTTGTGAGTTGCTGTGGGACCATCTCGGATGCTGTAGCAAAATATAGTGGTCTCATTTATGATCTGTGGAGAACTTTTTTGGTTTTTTTTTTTTTAATAATTTGGAGAGCTTCCTCATCAAACTTCAGCAAATTCGCTTGATTGTTTCACATTTCCTCAGAGGTGATTGACTTCATTTGCTTCTGCTTGCTTTCTTTTCTTTTTCCCCTAAATGCCCACCGATCTGCAATGTTGCAACCTACCTGTAGCATTTAAGTGGGCAAGATTCTCTGCTCTGTAACGCAGCCCTATCTGCATGAATCACTGGATTTCCAAACAGCAGGTTACAATAGACACTGCTGATGGTAGTAACAGGGTGCATAGTCCTTGTGATGGAAACATAGCTAGTACCTCAATTAAGAAGATATCTTGAATTTGATAACGCTTGTGTAATATCCGGTGTCTCCCTCTGTTGTGGCTTTGCAAAAACTGCTTTGTCAACAGGATCCCTTAGCTGCTTCTCTAGGATTAAAGCTTTTTCTCCTCCTGCTGCTGCTTTTTTTTTTTTTTGCTTCAGTTAAGAGAGAATTAATTGCTGAACATCTGCAGTCCACCGAAAATCCCGCTACATAACAAATCTCTCCCAGAGGGGTGGCGGGGGAGTACGTGTTTGCCTGTGTGTGTAGGTTAGCGCATGTTTATCTGTACTGGGTGTTATCGCTGTGTGCACGCTATGGGAACGGAGGAAGAGCAGGAATGACACACGCATCCAAACAGTCCATTTTTGGTTTGTGCCAGCAGCTACCCCCATCGCTCCTCAATCCATACAATGCTAATTATCTCATCTCGTTTAAAAGTTTCCTGTAATACTTCCCCCAGTTCTCTTAAGAGAGCTCAGAAACCATGTTGCTGCTGGGGCTGGCCGGCAGGACGGTGCGTTGGTGGCAGTGATGTGGCACCGGGGGCAGCCAGTAGCGCACCCAGGACACGCAGACAGACGGAGCCTTCGCCCGGAGCTGCCTCTCCCGGGGGCAGCGCGAAGCTCCGTTCCCTCTCTGGGTCAGTCCTCGGCTCCCCCGCTCCGGCACAGCTCCGCAAAGCTTGGGCCACGCTGCATCGCTCCCAAAGTTTTAGAAAGGCTCCAGCTCCATCAGACAAACGCATTTCAGCGGCTCCACGCATTACACAGGCATTTAACGTCCTGCTCCCTGTGTTTCTCTCTGGGAATTACTGAAATGCTGAATAATGGAGAAGGTGAAGAACGTTTTTGCTTCTCTTGGGATTATACGTACCTGCCGCAGGCTGGGCTGTGTGGGTAGCCCAGGCAGTCCCCCTCTTCCTCCTCAGAAATGCTTGTATGTAAAATTCTGTGCTATTCCACCTCTCGCAGAGCAAGTGTAACCCAGCACCATCTTTCGTGTTGGACGCAGATCTACCTACAGAGTATGTTTATCTCATTTTTCAAGTTGGGTTTCCCACCTCAGCTTAACGAAGTGGGTTGTGCGCCGCGCGCGGCACAGAGGGACAGCGGCCACAGCAGGAGCTTAAGGCCGTGCTTAAACCTGGGTCCAGATCCCTCTGAGCTGCCCATCACCATGCCATTTCAGGCTGCTCTTTTAATTTCTGGTGCATCAGAAAACTCAACTGCACAAATGAGGGAAACAAAAACTGGGTGATTCTGTGAGCCACCATTTCTATAGAGATATTTTGTGGGCTTACGGTTAGAGGTTAGTATGTGCCTAGTTTATGTGTTTCATATGCTTTATTCTCTTAAACAGTAATTGAGAAGAGGCTTAATTCAACTGAAATGGTGACAGTTATCTGTGCAGTTTGAAAGCACCGATTTATTCTTGGGTGCTGGTTGAACCTATGGCCTTTAAAAGTCAATATTGCTTAGAATTTTGAATTTGTTCTCACTTGAAAATGTTTGCTTCCAGACCACAACACTGCTCTCCCTATGGAAGCAGCTGTCTCTATCTGGCATTGAGATCGCATGGAGAAGCCGAGGAGGGGGATGGCTCTTCATATCCATGAAGCCTGGATACTTCTGTTTGTAATCCCTGCTTTGGTCGCTCCGGCTGCCATCAATCATGAAGACTACCCCGCCGATGAAGGGGACCAGACCTCCAGTAATGACAATCTGATCTTTGATGACTACCGAGGGAAGGGCTGTGTGGATGACAGTGGCTTTGTGTACAAACTGGGAGAACGTTTTTTCCCGGGACATTCCAACTGTCCCTGTGTCTGTACTGAGGATGGACCTGTTTGCGATCAACCAGAATGCCCTAAAATCCACCCAAAGTGTACAAAAGTGGAACACAATGGGTGCTGTCCAGAATGCAAAGAAGTGAAAAACTTTTGTGAATATCATGGGAAAAATTACAAAATCTTGGAGGAATTTAAGGTATGAAATCCTTTCTTCAGTATTTAATATTAGCATGCTATAGGAATTGTATTTCTGCTGGGGACTCTGAAAGGCACTCAGTATTTGCTTACTGCTGTTAATTGATGCTGGAGCTGAAGTCCTTTTTAGCTGCAGTGCAGGTCCGGCACCTTCCCCCTCGTGTACACTCACAGAGGGCCAACGGTGAGTCAAAAGCCCCCGCGTGAAATGCCAGCCCTCTGAGTCTGCTACTCTGGGCAGCCTCCTCCTCTGCTCATAGCATGAGTCAGGTTGGACTACCAATGGTGTCTGTAAAAGCGGTGGTAAATCAATACTGAGTGCTTTACAAGAACCCCTTTTCCAATTTGGATAGCAAAAATTGATGACGTGGTACTGGGAGTTGTTACTCATAACTGTATGAGAATGCAAGTCAGTAGATCGCAAGCTATATTTAATATTTTCATTTCAACTGTGATAAGGCTGTCTAGAATGGCAGGAGATTGGTTCCTAGGCAGACGACCATCTCAAGTAATGAGAAGTATGTGTTTTAATTGTAATGGTTGAGTTCCTGTTAGGAATGTTGTAAGGAAATCCTGCTGGAATATATCTCAAAGACCAGATTTTCAAAAACCATTACCCTTTACACAACTTGCATCTCTCATTCGAATGAGTTGGATTGCACGTTCTCAGTTTTGCTAAGGAAAACAGCGTTTCACAATGAAGAACGGGTTCTGTAAAGGCAATGGGTATACACAAGTTCCTTCTCCCAGGTCATGTGGCTTTAAGATAATTAACGACAGCCTGCAACTCTTCATGGCTCTATGCCCGCTCTCATTATACACTTGCCAATTTATTTTCTGACAACGAAAATAATTCTCTGTAGGTCTGTGTACTTTGCAAGTTCTCGATAACGTAGATCACAATTTCCTTTTTCCCAGATATTGTCATTTTCAGTGAAGGTAGTATTTAGTTCCTTTCTTCTTTCATGTATGGTCCACATTCATCTTTTTTCTGTCCACCTGTAATTGCAGTCACTCGGTGTGGGCAAGACAGTTTAATGTCATAGACACGAGGCAAAACAAATATACGGGGAGCATCTCCTTGAGGGCCATCCTGATCGACCTGTTCCCTGCTTTGCTGAGGAGTGCGAAGACGCTGATCTTGTGACCTGCTTAAATAACGGTTTCTTCTTGCCCTAGGAAGGCCTTCATCCCACAGTCATACCTCAGTGGTCCCATTTTGACGGCTGCGCTGTCAGGTGATGAAGTGTCCCACCTCGGTGTCATTCTGTCACGTGGTTAGGTTCTTATAAGGGCTCTTTTTGGAGAGATTTTAGGAAGGAGAAAGTTATATGGACTCTTTTTGGAGAGATTTCAGTGGGGGAATAATGAGATGGATCTTCTCATTAAAGTACCTTTTGCATGTGAATGAAGTACAAAAGTACTAATTCCTTTTCCTGAAAGAAATACTGCACCCTCATAATGGATTAAGGGATAGAGACAGAGTTTAGAGGAGAAAGGCTATTAGAGAGAGTTAGAGCAATCTGGCTCGTTGTCTGCTGTGTTCAAAAACTGGGGGATGTTGTGTGGAAAGCGAAGTTCAGTGTCTTCTGAGAAACACAAAGTAGATGGTGGCACCTCAGTCCCACACATGGTAACCTTCAGTCCAGGACTAATGTGAGATCCTTCAGACCTAATTTAGTTGGCAGTGGAGCCTTTGACCTGTGTTCTGCTGAGAGCTCGATACCACGTGGAGTAGGGCAGAAACCCTTTTTTGCGAAATCTGTGTGTTTGCCTAGAATAAATAGTGAAAATCTTTTTTTCCTCTTAAGTGGTGGAAGAGCTTCAGGCAATGGAAGATTACTGTGCACTTCCAGGGGTGTTTTGGGGGGTAAGAAGGAGCACCCGTGAACTGGGAGTTTATAAATGCTGTAGGAAAGGCAGAACATCAAGACTGAGGAAACTGCTGCTCTGAAGTGAAATCTTGACTTCATTGGCACATCCAAGCATTTTGCTGTTTGCTGCAACAGCACAAAGACTTTACCTGCTGTCTCCACCGATGGAATTCTGAGCAGTTCATGGGCTTTACGGGCTCTGAGCTCTGCTCTTCCCTCTTCCTCTTGAAGAGGGAGCTCACAGGTCTGCAGACTTTCTCAGGTCCATTCCACACACGCTGAAGACAAGAGGAGAGGCTTGCTCCAGTCGTTTTGACTCACAAACAGGCTGCTTTCAGTGGAGATGGACTCACTGTTTTGTGTGGGCTCGTAACCCTTTCACCCACTTGATTAACTTTTGCTAATATGTAGGTTCCAAATCATCATCTCTAGAAGTGCTCATCACTGCTTCGTTACAACTGAAGTTAGCCTCCATTTAAAAATCTTTTGTAAGTGTGTGTCTGTGTGTGCTTGCACACAGACATTCGTACTTGCTCTAGTGATATTACCAGGACTGACTCATCTTGTAGAAATTTCAACTGCCTGATCTTTCACAAATTAGGGTATTTTTTCTCTAGGATACCAAACTCAGAGAGAGGTTTCCATTTGGGAAAATTTTCCTGTCTTGTTTCTAGGTTTCTGTTTAGATTTGGGGTGAGAAAACCAAATGCAATTTAATCTTTTTTCTTCTTACCACTGACAGTAACTGTGACTATCTCAGGGTAAAGAAGTCGTTATAAAGACCCGTTTCTTGAATATTTAGCTTTCTTCTACTGAACAGATCTTGTACCTCTGATTTTTTTGACTCATAACAATCATAAGTGCAAAATATAAACATGACAACAAGCCATCTAGCTTAGACAGCTGTCCAAATGTTTATGCTTGTTCCCCTAAATCATTAACACGTACAAACAACACGCTGAACCGGAGTTCAATTGCAAATCTAAACTCATTAGTAGTTTTTCAGGTATCCTTTTGTAAAACCTTGTGTCCCTGGCAGATGGTTTATTAGTAACCCTGTGTAGCATCTTCATAGATCTGTCCTGGGAGATCTTTGTGGGTTTGGGGCCCCAGCTGCCCATACGGAGCGTGCCTCATCCCCTTGGTTTCTTGGGACTTATCCCCAACTTCAGCTGAAGCTGTGGTTCCACCTGGAAACACCCGCAGGAAAGGCCAGCTCGATCTCTTGGAGCACAAGTCTTGTGAGGGGCGGCTGAGGGAGCTGGGGGTGTTCAGCCTGGAGAAAAGGGGGCTGAGGGGAGACCTTCTCGCTCTCTGCAGCTCCCTGAAAGGAGGGGGCGGCCAGGGGGGGTCGGTCTCTTCTCCCAAGGAACAGGCCATGGGACAAGAGGAAACGGTCTCAAGTTGCACCAGGAGAGGGTTAGACTGGACATTAGGAACAATTTCTACACTGAAAGGGTTGTCAAGCATTGGGACAGGCTGCCCAGGGCAGGGGTTGAGGCACCATCCCTGGAGGTGTTTAAAAGCCGGGCAGACACAGTGCTTAGAGATATGGGTTAGTGATGGGTTTGTCAGACTCAGGTCGATGGTTGGACTCGATGATCTGAAAGGTCCCTTCCAACCTGGGCAATTCCATGATTCTATGATCTCCCTAATGTGAATGAAGATCCAATATGTTTAATACGTAGATTACTGCCCAGTGTTCAGGATTTTGACTCCCGTGGAGCAGTACGCAGGAGAAAGAGGAGGTCTGGTGGCTTTTACTAGGATCCCTCTATCTCTTTCCCAACCTCATTTTCCAGTTCTTCCCTTGTCGGCCTTGAGTCTGGTCTCTCGGGTCTCCTCGGGTCCCTCTCGGAGGCGAACGCGGGGCGATGGGCAGCTGCGGTGGCTGCAGGGAAAGCGTGAAGGATGCTGCGAGTCTCCGGCAGTCTCTCTGTTTTCTCCAGAGAGATCTGGCGAGGACTCTCGGGGTCACTTAGCAGCTTGCTTTTTCTCCCACACACCAGCCGTGTTTTGATGTCAGTCCTGGAGGTTAAGGTCCGAGTCCCTGGCGCTCCGCACTCGCCTGTAGTAGCAGAGATCTTTCAGGGAGGTTGTTAACCCTCCCCTTTCTTCCCGGGGAGAGAAAACAAGCAAATAACAGCTCAGAGAGCAAACTCGGAGAGGAGGCTCGGTTATTGTGACTCTGTTTTAAATGAATGTTCACAGACAGCAGCTTATGTAGACTTAAGGAGACAGTGTACCACCAGCGTGATGGATGTTCATTGGCAGCTTATGGAGAAAACGTGCAAATGTCAGTGAGACAACAGTTTTTTGCTAAGGGCTGATTAGTTTTTCCTCTCTTGCATAACTGCCTGACAGAAGAGCACATGCCTACCCGGATTTGAGAAATGCAATTTACAGCATGGTTTAAGGTGCGTTTGTAGCCACAGTTAGGAGCTGTTGGGAAAGGGTTAGGTTGTCAGTTTGAAAAGTCCATAATCACTTCTGACCTTCCTAGATCTCTCATCACCCAGTATAGGTGAATAACCTTCTTTCTGTGGATCCATATGGATTCGTAGCAAAATACCGTCGCTAGGAAATGAATGATCGGTTCACAAGAGATTGTCAAGCTGACATCTTGAATATCCTCTTCATTTTAGACCCTACTGGCAGGAACTGCTCCCTGTCCCTGCAGGAGGGTGAATCCCCGTGACGTGGTTCTTGGTTCCATGGTGCCATCCTTCTCAAAGTCAATGGCAGAAATTAAAATATCTCCACTTGCCTGCCAGGGCGTTGGGTGAGTTGTCCTTTGGGTGGGAACACGAGAGGTTTTGGCATCACAGCTTGGCTTTCCTGGTAGTATTCATGTCAGAAGAGCAGCTTCAACCTGCAGTTGTGAACTTGAGCTTGGAAACAGCTCTGAACATGAAGGACATTTCTTGGGTGCGCATCAGTGGCCGCCCTGCGTTCTGCCAAGCACAGAGCTGCAATTTCTTCTGCCAGTGCTTAACCTCTGCTGCTGCCTTTCATCTGCCTCACGTTCCCAATGGCTCTTCCACCGCCTCGTCCTCTTCCCTTCCGCCTTCACTGCTCCCAAGCCCGTTCTCACTCACACAGTCCCTAGATGATGCCCGAATGTTTGTCCCTTGCATCAAGCCCAAGTGTGGAGGGATGGGAGAACAACCCTTGCCCTTGGGCAGCCCTCTGCGCTGTGGGGGAAACAAAAGCCAGGAAAGGGGAAATTTTAGCTTCATTCTAGGGCAGAATCTCCACTGACTTGAAAAGAGCCAGGATTTCACTGCTGGAGTTCTACTTTATTTTTCTTTTCTGTGTTTCCTGCCACTATATCTTAAGTTCATTGCTTTGTTTTGTCCACAAATCATCTGCGATCCTTCAGCTGGGGTTTCTGTATCTCGCTGGCTTTATGTCTTCTTGAGCAGCACTTTGCACAGTAGGGATCACAGCTCTAACAGGGAACTTCGGGGTATAATCAGAATCCCAAATAAATGAGGGACTATATGAGCATAGCATTATCATATACTAATTCTCAGCTCGTTATGGAAACCTTTACTTCGGAATAGCGGCACCTCCTTCTCCTTTTTTAATGCTCTTTAAAAATGTTTTATTAATGCAATTATCTCAATATAACTTAACAAAATAAGACCTCTCATCAAAAGGCATTAGCACATGCAAGGATGTATTCAGCTGCTATCCCGACGTCTCTCAGTCCCTGAAATGCAGTGTGTCCATGCTGCCACTGGAGAAAAGGAGGCAACGAAATCAAAAAGTGATTCCCCACCCGCAGAACCATGCCAAAAATAGAAATTAAGTGGTGCAAACTACAGCCTGGCTCTGGCCACTAGTTACCTAGCCTGGCAGTGCAACCTGATCAAATACGAATGAAACTCTTGAGACATTCCTGGAGCAATTTACTGATGGGATGATGCTGTTAGGTGAAAAGCAAGAGTTTGTTGCAGCTCTGGGTTGAAGAGGCAGGTGAGGGGGAGGAGTGTGTGACCGCGGTGGCTGGTGCGGGGCAGTGCGCTGCCCTGAGGGTCCCTCCGCCCTGCCCCGGGGTATTCAACTGCCTGGCTGCAGGTCCGGAGTGTGGATGCTGCCGTTCATGTCCGCGTGAGAGAACAGAGATACCTGAGGAGCTTCGTTAGGCCACTAGAAAAACAAAGTGAGGAGAAAAAGAAGGTTCTCAACTGAGTTTTCTTCTCTGTCATGTGAGCGTTCAGTTTCCTGGTGGATCTTGGAAGGCGCTCAAGTCACGGCAAGCTAAGCATGGCAAGAACCGGCATTACTAAAACCTTTTGGTAGTATACTAACCAGTCACCCAAATCACTAGTAGGTTTTAGACCTTCCATCTTAAATTACAAGAAGCTGATTACTAACCCACGCCAGCATGGGGCCCTGAGTTTAATATTGGCATTTTTCTCTCTAAGATACGTGCAGCAGGGTTTTTTTCCACTATGACTCAAGCAAATGGGGCCTGGTTTTTTTTTTTTTCCCTTCTTCTTCTTGTGTGTTCTGCAATTTCACGTACGGCTAGAAAATCATAATACAAAAGAAATTTCAATAACGTGCCTCTGCTTTAATAAAAGGTGCTATGAACAATGCCAGCTTTGAAGATAGCGTACAGCCATTGAAATCAGACAGGGGAAACAGAACATCAGTCAGATGGAAAAGTATGATTTATTATCTCCCTCCTGGCAAAATTACAGTGACAATGTCTATGCAAAGGAATCTGAAATTACTGACTTACTGTATTTCTGTCATAATTTGTAGCAAGAAAACATACTAAAATAGATAGGCATGTCATATATTGATCTATAGTGATACCTCTTTTTTAAACTATGTTATCTACTTAGCTACCGATTCTATAACCTATATATACATTATGCACAAGTATATTATTACAATAGGTGAAAGAGAATGGTCTATATTCAGAATTTGTCTACAAAAAAGTCCATGCTGTTGTTTTGCCCCGGATCCCAGTAATGCAAGTAATAAATGGAGGCCCCAAAAGCTCGGAGCTCCGTGGCGCCAGCTGTGCGGCACACGTACTCTCTCAGAGCTCCCCACTGAAATAGATGAGACCCGAAACTCGAGCATCAGCATGATTCAAAATCGCCAGGAATTAAGCACAAGCCCCCGTGTTTTAATCACAGTGCACCAGTGCGGGAGCACAACGCAGAATTTGGCCTGTACGTGCAAACCCAAGGGATTGGTATTTTTCCAGTAAATACGGCAGAGGAATGAACATGTGCCCAACACCTGTACCGTCAGAGCTGCGGCTGGGCTTTCAGGTGTTCGCTCCAGGAAAGAGCCCCTTGGCTCTGCTGCCTTCCAGAATTGCGGGCTGTCCAGAGAGCTGCTGGAAGAGAGGAGATACCTCGGCACAGCTGGGGAAGGGGCTCTGGCAGCCCCCTCCCCTCCGTTGCTGCTGGAGCCGTGCTGTTAAGAAAATGGGATGTGTAGTACGCGCAACTGTTACCAGCTCCTTCCAAGAGCACTGAATCAAGTCTGAGGGTTTATTGTCCTGCCAGACAGTGCTCGGTGGGGCCAAGGAGAGACGCGCTCATCCCTTGGCTTGCCCAGGGTATGTCCGTCCCTGTCACCCGAGGTGTTTCTGTAGGGCTGGAGAGCGTGGGCTGGAGAGAAGAAGGATGTCATCCATAGAAATGTTGGCAGATCACTGGCAAGAAGTTTTTCAGACCAACCGCTTCCTCCCAGAGCGAGGGGAAGTGCAGGTGTGTGTTTGTTGCTACTGGAACGTGCTTTATGCAGAATTGCATTCATTAAAAATAATGCTTAATTAGCTAATTATCCTAGTTATTGTTTTTAAGACTATAATTAGGTAAGCCATATAATGACAACACTCGGTCTAGTTGCAAAATAAAAATACAAGTAGTGTTAGGCTTCCTTACTCTTCGCCCTGTGGTACAGTTCAAAGGTAGTTCTCTGGGAATGACAGGAGAGTCGGTGTGCTGGGAGTCGCATTAGGGTTCCGGGCAGCTCCTCAAAGCAGGGAATCTCTCAGGCTGTTACCTGTGGTCATCCTGGGCAGGAAAACCGTTCCGACTGAGGGCTAACCCAGTGCGCTGCCTGCGTTAGCAGACCCCAGCGAGTCCTCTCGGCGCCGATAACCTACTCAAACCCGTTCTTGTTTCACGTCCTTCCCAGCTTGTGCTCAAAATCGAATGTGATAATGTCCCCTGAGGGACAGAAGCCTCCCAAACCCTGCTGCCTTTTCTCCTGATGGTTTAAGCGGTGGCAACTGGATACAGGGGGCAGACGGGAGAATCTGGGAATGCCTTCTCCATAGTACCCGCTATTAAAGACCTGCTGCATTCTGTGGGGCAGGTTCTCTGCTGCTGTGAACTGCTGCAGCTCCGTGGATCATGGGTGGCCCAGTGGGATGTGACACTGGTGTAAAGTTCGGTACCAGTTAGATACCCTTCTGTGGAGTTCGCACAATGCTGACCTGAGATGAGGATTTGCCTGAGGGAGCTCCCACGAAGTCTAATCCACCTTGCCAGCTGCCAGAAAGTCAAAAGTTAGGCTAGGCTATCAAAAACATACAGATAATGGAGAATGAGAGAGAAAAAGCAACCAGGAACAAGTCAGTGTTTCGTATGATCCGTTTGCCCCTCTCCCACCTCTCAACATGCAGTGAACACGGGGACAGTGTCAAAGCCCAGAGGCAAAGGAAACCAGGCCCCAGCAGACAAGTAAACCGTGGGGTTAACCCGCTGGTGCAGCCCCAGCTCACCGCTTGGCAGGACAGGGCTTTGCAGCAGGGCCTGGAGACAGTGAAGGAGAAGGGGCTGCGCGTGTAGATGTAAAGGTGGGCGCTCAGCACCCTTGAGCTCAAGTCAACTCCTCACCACTCCTCAGACGTAGACTTGGCTTCAGCCAATGTGTCTTTCCTTAGGAGGAGTAAAAGTTGATACAGCAGCAGAGCGTGTTAAGTAACGAGCTCTTGTCTCCAGCCGGAGGAAATCCTGAGCTTGGCAGGGGTGAGCAAGAGCAAAGCATTCAGGACGAAGCTGCTGCTTTGGAGGGAAGGAGGGAGCGTTTTGGTGTGCCAGTGGGACGCAGGAGCTCCCACTGCAGTACCAGGGAGGTGGGACCAGCTTCCCTTAGGGAACAAGAGGCACAAAACTGCGCGAAAAGCTGTGGGTGAGGGTGATAACAGCCCTGAAATCTGCGGTGTGGGGTCTACGGCAAGAGGAGCTCACACCTGCCCTTGGCTGCCGTGATCCAGCCAGGAGGCACCGACAGGGTGGTTATTTCCAGCTGCCTGAGTTGCGTGGGGACAGGGAGCTTGTCTTCAGAGAGAACAGACCGACTCCAGAGATGGCATTCAGCTCAGCAGTACAGCCGTGGTTCGGCTGTCTTGTGAGTAAGAGTCTCAGGGCCAAATCCATCACCGGTGTAGGTCTGCCTGGCCTGTACTGTGGCTACGGAAGATGCGTCTGATGATCCAGACAGAAAAGTGCGGGAGAAGGAATGGGACCAAGATCCAAATCTCCTCCCCGGTGATGGCTGGTTACGTTATACCTACCTCGTTAATACCAATGCGGTGTTTTATCAGGGCATAGAGCTGATCTCGCCACCTTCTCCCAGCTTTTGGTGTGAATGAAGAAGGAAGCAACAGATACAGGTATAGGGAAAACCCATGTAAGAGGGATCAGCTTTCTGACCAGCTCCTTGGTTTCTTTCCCCCTGCGCCGGGAGGCTTCCTCCTGGATGCGGCTCCTTCATTGGTAATGGCAAGAGCAGGCAGGGAGGGAGCGGGGGGCGGGACGCGGCCAGCTGGGCTCGCTTTCCCTAGCGGTATTAAAAGGAGCTTGACGAATGTGAAGCGCACACACACATTCTGGCTGTGTGTGAACGGGACTGCGCGTCACACGTTGGAGCCACCGTCCCATCTGTCATACCCGTATGATGCCTTTCGAAAGGAGTCCTGTTCCCTGTGCACTGGGCGTGTCCGAACTAAAAAACAATTGGAATAGAGTCATAAAAATCATCACCGAAGTAACAGAGACCTCCAGTCCCCTCAAGGCCCAGGGCAGGTGAGGTGCAACTACTGTCAGGAATAAAATGAGACATACATCAAAACAGAGTGTTCTGACGAAAGAAGTGCAAAGTCATGTTGTTAAAGAAAGCTCCACGGCTGCTCTCTGGGGAGAAAAACAGCCACGAGACTGCAGATACGCAGCTCCCGTGGAAAAAGGGCCAGGGCTCGGCTCGAGGGTGTCTCTCATCAGCTAATGGAGGAGTCACGCTCCAGACCCAGCCACGGTTCCAGGAGCCTTTTAAACCCATCAAGCTGCATGGTACATCGCAAATATCTGAGTATAAAGCTCCTAATGCCATCACAACCCTGAATTATCAGATGTGGGCTCAGGATACCCACGGTGAGGCATGTTTTCTGTGCTTCTCTCCCTCATCTGGCTTAAGGATCTGTAGTAGCTCCTCAGGAACTTTTACAAAAGGATGGTAAGGGCGTTTTCTCCAGCTATGGACAGGCACGGTCTGGGGTTGGAGGGAGAAGAGGTACACATGATCTGGGGGGATTACAGCATCTTTATGCCTTTCCATTTCCAGAATCCAAGCCTGCTCCCCAGCCTGCTGGAAAGACTCTGGTAGCTGTGAAGAGACAAGCAGCAGTTAGGGGTGGCTCCAGCTGAGCTGTGGTTGGAGAGCTGCAGCATCCCTAGGCTAAGAAAGGAGGCGAGTCGTCCTCAACCTCCTTGTGATGGGGCTGCCTTGAGTACAGGACGGAGTCCCCAGTTACAGAAAGTGTTTTCAGTGATGTATTTGTGTCTCTCTTGTCCTTTCAGCTGAGGGAGAAATCTGTCATTTCGTTTCAGTCCTACGTTAGTGATGCTCGTGTGCATGTTGGGGACTCCCTTAGAAATACAGCATCTCGGATTCCGCTTCTGCTGCTTCTTGGAAGCCAGCTCCTTGTTTCAGCTGAGCTGCAGTATGGTGCAAGCATTTTTCAGTTTTTGGATGGCACCGTTCATTTGTATTGCTAGTGCTCCATGTAAGTAGGACACAGCTCCAGTTCTTCACTGCAAATAAATTATCTAATGACTTAGTACTTTTTTCCTGTTGCAAAATCATTTGCAGCCTGGTGGTGTTTTCAGTGATTGGGCTCATCTATAATCACCCACTGGATTGTTTATTTGGGCGATTTTCCACCTATGGAAAATCCAAGTCATTACGGTTTCGGTAGCACAATTGATAGCTCTGCTAGCTGGATGGGTGATTTTTATTTTTTTGACTAAGTGACAAAAAAAGAGTGAAATTTTTGCCTCATGCAAGTTCTTGCATTGGTGCACACGCATGTACACACAAAAAAGGAGCCATTTACCAATTAACACAAGTTAGACAGTTATTTATGCTAATGGTAAAAGCAAAGCGAGCGGCCCGGAACAGAAACGGGCTGGTACCAATCTCGCCTTCGGGTGGGACTCAGGAGCCAGCCCCTGCGCCGCACTTCGGCACCTGCAAAATTTCTCAGTTGAAAGCTTTCTCTGAACTTCCCTGCAATCTCTGCTAATCTGCCTGAGATCACAGGCAATTTCAATAACAATGAAAATGATTCTAATTTCGACTTCGGGAGTATCTTCTATGAACGCTATCCCAGTTTCTTTTTTATTCATCTCCCCTGGTTTATGTCTTCCCACCTCAGCTTAATGCAGAAACCATTTTTGCCTCTGATTTTATTCATCAGGTCCTTTTTAACTTTCTTCCCTTTCTTGCTTCCTGCCAATAAATTCACCACCTGAAACTGTAGCTACAAAAATGATTTCCATCAGAATTGCCATTGTCCTTAGTGTCATTAAAAGTTACAGCTACTCTTAAGATGTAAGTGCCCACTTTGACAGACTTCACTTTGCATCTCTCCGCTTTTCCTGCTGTTTTATCCGCGTGGAGCAGGATGCCATCAGTCGAGCCTGTCTGAGGGGGGAGGCTGCATGTGATTATCCGTGTGAGCGCTGGCACGCGCTCTCCCGAAAACTAAAAGGTGGAGAGATTGGCAGCAGCGATGCTTTTCGTCTTTCCTTCCCTTGGAGTCCAGCCCTCGCAGGGGATGGGACGCATCCAGCCCTTCCCAGGGTCAGGCAGGCAGGCGGCGCCTGTGGATACAGCTAGTGGAGCCGAACCTAAAGCAAGGCGGGGACGAGTGTGTGCAGAAGTACCAGCTTGGATCCATCGCATTCAAAACTGCCTTGACGTCAGTAGAAACGGAGATGGTGGCATCTCCTCCTTTTTAAGGGGTTTGCACTTCTTTTTTCTGACATGTTCTCAAAGGGGGAGAAAGTACTGCAGCTCCGTATTCGGTAAAACTATCATGAAAAGCATATTTTCCCTTTGCAATATAATCTAGAAAAGGCGTATACTTATGCACCATTTCCTTTTTGGTGTTTAAAGGAGGTGGGAGGTAACATGCCTGATTCAGGTTTGCAGTGATATCAAGAGTCCTGGCATCTGCTCTGCATTTGCTCTGGTGTGATGGATCCTTGGGCCTCCGTGGGGCTCAGAAAGCAAACCCACTGGCTTAATTTCTTGGTTATGCACCACTTCAAATTCCAGTCAACCAAGGAGATTTCTCCAGTCGTTCTGCCCATTTTGTAAATACACCTATTTGACTGGGAGAAGCATCGCAGGCCCCAGTGGCAGGTGTCTTCAATTCAGTGGAAGTACTTAGATTGTCTTCTACCAACTTGAACAGCCCCTGCACGATGATCAGTACGTGTCTGTTGTTACATGATTAGATGGTTGTAAACACTTACATGAAGCTTTTCTGTTCCCTTCCTGAAAAGAAATGTCAAGTATTTGTGATATAATAGTTGTAAAGTTTGTATTGCTCTGTAGTTGTTGGCTAGTAGCTGTGTATAATTGATGCAGGGCTGTTGTGCGACAGACAGCACGAGGACACGGTCCCTGTGTGACCACTTCGTGGGACCTTGTCAATGAGATGAAGTCTTCGAGTGTGGGACATTCTTGTACGAATGCCCTCTTGAAGCTTAGCTGGAGAGCGTAGGAAGGAGGAGGCAGAGAGCAGCCCAATAAATCCTGATAACTGGATCTCAGAACAGATTACTAGGGAGCAATTGCAAGAATTTGCGGTAGCTTTGAGCAGCCTGTACACTAGCTCCAGCAAAGGTGTACACCTTCTTCCATGAGGCTGAAAATTCAGGTACGAAGAAAGTACCACGCGATTCAAAGTCTTTTCTTGAAAAAGGTGAGGTGTCCAAAGTCTCAGGAAGCGGCTGTGCTAAACATGCCTGGAGGAAATCAGGAGCCGGCATCTAAATTCATAGAGTGGGAAGTCTCAAGGAGTAACAGGTCTGTGTATGGTCTATTTTAATGATATATGATCCGTTGGCTCTTGAAGTACTTAGGTGCCAAATAACACTTGGCTCTCAGAAGGCTGCTTGGAAAATGGGCACTGTTTTCCCAGCTCCGTGAGGGGAATGAACTGCAACTCCTCCAGTCTGAGTGAAGCCAGGTGGATTAATCACAGCTGACCACAGGAGGCTGTGGCCTGAAAACCTGGTCTGAGGTCTCTTCTGAGCTGGGCGACAGCCCTCATAAGGACTGAAATGAGTGCTCTTGGAAACCGGCTGGCCTGGTGAATGTGACAGAGAGCAAAACCTGGGAGAAATTGCTCCTGATTGACACATCAAGCAGGTAAAGAAAAAAAGTATCAATCATCAGGTGTCATCTTCACAGGTTTTCATTAGTCTTAGGTAAATCACTCCCTTTCCACCTCTCTGGAGATGTTTATGTAGAAGCAGCTGAGAGCGATTGACAAGCAGATGTGTAGACAGTGAATCCTTATTGGAGGCAAGGAAGAGGAGGGCTGCAGTATAATGTTTCGTATATATATATGTGCTTTCTCCATTCACTCAAGGAGAATACTTAATTACTCAGTAATAAGCTTTTGTAGGGCAGGCCACGTGTTACAGAAAAATCTTTCACATGTTTGGGACAGCAGAGAGGCGGCTTAGGGTGCTGTAGCTGTGGATAAGGCTTGAGCAAAGGGTGGAGTACAGGTGAAGTTCAGGGAGTATTTGGGACAGGAGAATTTCTGTGCTTCAACAAGATGTCTCAGATGCAGTAAAGCAAGGTGTTGCCTAAAAACTTGAAGTTTTGTGTATTAGTTATTTGTGTGACTGTACCAGCTGCCTTGGTTTAAAAAAATGCTTGATTCGGATCTCTTCAGCTGTAAAAGAGCATAAAAGAGTAGATTTAGACACTGAGTTTTGAATTCAATTTTCCATTTTCTTTTCTCCACCTCTCCCTTAAGTTTGGGAAGAATTAGTATTTTAGGCTATTATCCTGAAGAATTGTTTGGTCGTGCGATCTCTCTGTCTGTCCACCACTCCTTCTGGATGACTTGAGGGCATGCTGGAGCCCCCAAGTGTAGACCTCTTAGAGGTACGAAATTTCTGTGGTTTTATGAAACCTAGTGCCTGACTAAAGAAGGACCCACGTGTTGCCCAGCCCCTTATCACTGTGAGGAGTAGCTGGATGACGTTAGCAAGCGTAATCCCTCCGTTTGCTTCCAAACAGAGAGTGAGAACGGTGGGGAGCTGGTGTGTAGGGGAGTGAGAGTGAAGATTAGGAGATACAGTATCCACATCTCGTTTGGCTTCGTGATTTCCGCTGCTCAGGGCCTATCTTGTTTCTCATTCTGTTTCCTTCGCTGCCTTTTTCGTTTGTTTGTTTATATCATCTATCAAGTTTATCATTATGTGCTTATGCACATAAAATCTTTATTAGCCATGCGTATTCTCTATTCTCTGTTTTAATTTTCCTTCCTTCTTTCTTTGTTAACAAACTCTGCTGATTGCAGATGTTTCCCATTTGACAGCACCTGGGACTAAGGTTTTCCAGCCACGCAGCCGAAGGAGTGCTGGCTCCTTCCTCCTGCCACCCCGCTTTGCGGAATGGGGCCATCCCCTGATAGAAGCAGGGAATGAGCCTGCCCTCCAGCCAAACCTGGGGTCACAGTCCTCCTTGAGGTCAATAGAACAGAAGAGAAATAGAAGTTGGGCCGTGATCTTAGGTGTGGTTATAACAGTGGTGTTCAGGGTCCGCATCCTTGTGCTTCTTTGGTCTCTTTGAAGCAACTGGCCAAAGGAGAGGTGAATCAGGGTCAGTGCTGAGACTGAGAAGGTCCTTTGTGCTGTGTCCCACTTCACCTGCTCTCAAACCCCCTTGAATGGTGGTTAGATGTTGGCCACATCTGCTTCCCACCAACTTGGCTTGACTTGGCCCCTACGCTGACAACAGCATCAAAGACCGTATAACCTCGCTATTTCTGAGGTGCTCTCCCGCTCGTTGCAAGCGAACATTGGGTAAAAGGAATTTCGTGTGCTTTGCACCAGTTTTCCCAAGTCAAAAAGCTGTATTGATACCTTCTACAGAAGGACCCAGTTCATTGCTCTGGTTTTAACGATAGGTCCATTTGTTAAAACATGCCTTGGACAGTAAGGGGCCATGCAGTTGTGTGGACGTGTGTCCGTGTTACGGCTGGGCACCGTGAACATCCTTCCCTTTCAGACAACGGTGAGAAAAACATTTCTGCACCAACATCTCTTGAAATCCTTTCTAACAAATCCTTCCCTGGAGAGTATTCTAAGAGATTATTCTGCCTTGGACAGGTGGAGAGAATAAATTGTCTTCTGGCTCAAGTCTTTTATGATCCTTTAATCTTAACACTTTTTCCAGAATATCAGTTTAAGGGACACCAATAAAGCGTTTGCACTGTCCATGTGGGAATGGCATCGCCTCTGATTTGTGTCCTCTCTCCTTCATACTTCAGAAACCCTCTGTATTTTTTCAACCTGGTTTTTCAGTAGGGATGAGAGTTTCTTTTCAGGAGCTGGTGTTAGCTGCTGTTTGAACTTCAGTAGCTACAAAAGTGGCAAACACCCCTCTTCCATGGGGGATGAATCTTTAAACCAGGAAACAAATCTCTGGGACATCTTTCACTGGTTCACTGTTCTTCCGTGGTTCCCAGTTTGTCATTTTGCCGCTTTGTCTACCTACTGCCTATGTAAATAAACAGAGGGCTTTTTTGGTGAATGTCCCACAATCGTTCCGCAAGAAGGGTAGCTCCAGGGAAATGAATAGCTGGGATGCAGAGCTCACAGACAACAGGAAAAAGATGCTTGATTAGTGTGCTTGGGGCGAAGTCCTTTCTGAAGGGGCAGGGGTTTGCAAGTCGGATCCCAAAGCACATTCCATGGGACAAGGTGCCAAGACATTCACAAACTAAGCGGACAGGAAGGCAGGAGTCACCCACGGAGGTGAGGGGCTGGGTAAGAGCCACGGTAAGGGGCGCTGGCAAGGGAACAAAACGGTCGGATAGAGGAAGAACCTGGAGTCAAGACCAAGCAGCTTGACCTTGATAAGATGGGGAAGAGGAGGTGGCTGAGAGAAGTCTTGTCGTTCATGGCAAATCAGCCTTTTTGTTTGCTGGCTGCTCGTTCCTTGTGCCGCCAAGGTGTGCTTTCCTCCTTTAATTGCGTGCAGTTCTTCCCGCTTGAAAAGCTGCTTTCAGTGTCGAGCAACATCATGGTTTATTACAGTGTCATTTTCAGGTTACGCCAACAACGCAAAAAATGTGTATGTCATGTCTCATTTACTCAGTTGCAGAGTTGTTCAGGGGCATCTTCTACTTGTGCTGGTCATCTTTAAGCCGCAGATTGGGCTGCAGTCCTGGGAGCGTCATGTATTTCTTAGCGCCGCAGCCATTGTAGTAGTGAAGATGGGGACAAGTCCTGAAGGATACGTCAGTGAAAGCTTCCACAAATCACAAGATCTAGTTCTACTGCTCCATATAATTAGCGATTAAAATGAGTAAAAACAAAGCAGCAATTTTCTTATTGATCCCTCAGCAAATAGTTCTGTCTATTTTCTTCTGTATTGTTTCTTCTTATTAAATAGCCCTGAATAAGAAATGTCAGTCAAATGAATTTAGATTCCTGGTGCTTCAGACAGAAATCAAAGCAGGATTGAACGAGGAAAGATAATTAGAGAGAGGAATTCCACCTCCACAGACTTCTTCCCTTGCTCAAGGAGTGCTGATTTTATCTAAATTGCCAAAGCTGTGAGCAAATGAGAGGTGATGGGAATTATAGACTGTAGACTCTGAGACAAAGCAAGGGAAGCTTCAATTAGTGCATTTTAAGGTAGAAATGAATTTCCTGGGAATAAATTATTTGACTCAAGACATATGGAGCTTCTTCGAGGCGAACTGAAAAGCTTATTACCTGCCAGAACCGGGGCTCACAGGTAGTATCTGTCTTGTAGAAATGAGTGACCCATCGCTGGGGTCTGAAACACATGGGGATGAATCCTCCTTTCCTTCGCATCTCACTTTTTTTTAATACGGAGGAATTCCCATTGCTGCAGATTCCTATCAGTGCAAAAGAAAGCAGAATTTTTTCCAATTTACTCGTTCCGGTGTTACTGTTGCTGAGGAATTGGGATTCACGTATCGAATCTACAGGTACGGAAAGGAAGTGATTTTTCTTTCAAATTCTCCTCTTATTCTCTTTTCTTAGCTCTGTTGTCATCTTTTCATCACACTTGCACACACATAAGGACATGGGGAATGTTAAAGCACTGACCTTTCTATTTTTCAACAGATTTCCACAGCTTTTTAAAGGGTGAGACAGTGACAACTCTCTGCTATTCGGAGGTGGATAGGGATTGCTGTTAGAATTGATGGAGTTGAAGCAAAACTGTTTAGTTGGGTGCTTTAATCCAGAACTCCCCGACTTCAGCAGGATTATTCAGGGTCTTAATTATTTACATATTCTGTGTGAGGTGGTTGCTCACAAACCGTGTTGAAACAGGCAGGAGTGGGGCCGGGGCCAGGCCTAATGACTGTTTTATGGGAGTACTTACAGACCTCTGATGCAGGTGCCGCAAAAACACAGAATAAAATGCTTGTGCCCCTCCAAGAGCAACACTGTTCTCCTCTGCTCTGAAAAGCAGGAATGACAGCGCTAGGGAAGGCTGGTGGATGGACAGGCCACCTCAGCACCTTTCCCACAGCTTGGGGTTTGCTGGCAGTGGTGGTCTACATGAGATAAGAATATGACAGGGAAGATCACCCTGTCCTGCCTTCCCGGGATGAACCACCTCTCGTGATCTGCCAAAAATTCTGCTCTGCTCCCGGCCAAATGTTTTAGATGACACCGGATGGGTAGAGCAGAGGTACAACCGAGTGGCTTCAGCTTGGCCTTTTTGATGAAGGGACCTGAAGTCTCCTGAAAGCTAAAAACACCCACACCCTCTCGGGAAAACAGTCATCGTGCTCGTTGGTTTTTCTAATGTTCTGGTTGCCTATTTCAGATGTTGCTATTTTGTCCCATAGGTTAATTTGTATTACCCATGATGAATGAATGCAGTCAAGAGGTATTGAACGCTGATGTGTTTATCTTATGGCAAGATAGAAATGTTGCAAACTTGTGAGCTACAGGAGGAAATGGGCTAATTTTAGATTTGTTCCTAGCCCTCGCCATGCGAATGGTGTCGCTGCGAGCCCAGCAATGAAGTTCACTGTGTTGTAGCAGACTGCGCAGTTCCCGAGTGTGTCAACCCAGTCTATGAACCAGAACAGTGTTGTCCTGTCTGCAAAAATGGTAAGAAAGTACTGTATTGGCTTTAACAAAGAGGTATAAAGGAAACATTTTATTAAAATGTTGTTACCGATGCATCGCCAGGAGGTTTGCTTCCATTGACACGGGTTGCCCTTGTCAATGGGGCTGTTGCTTCTCCTTGTGTGTGGGCTTCAGTTATGAGGTGGCAACTGTGAACACTAAGGCTGCCCTTCCTGGCCCGTGTCTTCACATGGAGGTTATGGGATTGCTGACTTGAGTAAGGCTTTATAGGGCTGAGTCCTGATGTCGGAGATAATCGTTTCATGTCTTTGCTTTTTTCTCATAATTAGTCTAACACGAAATCAAGTATATAAGAAAAGAGAGAGTCTTTGTCCCTAAATTAAGAAACCAATGGTTATTTCCAAAGACCAGGGGAAAACTCACTGAAATCAGTGGCAAAACTTCCACTGGGGCCAGTAAGACACCCACCGAGCCTGTAACGTTGTAGGTTGTATGCTGGAGTCTGTGTGTGTAGCGTTGGCCCTCGTTGTCCTGCTGAAACAATTTCATGAATTGGAGTTGGAGTCAGTAATACTTTCAAGAAGGGTTTTAGGATGACTGAAAGTACCTCTTTGGAAAATAAATCTGTTTCCAAGAAGGTTTCCCCAGTCTTGTACCACAGCCCGTACACACATATGTCTCTGGAAAAGCACTTTTCTCCTGATGTAGATATGAAGACAGATTGAGAGTTGAGCTAGCTTCACATAAACCTTTTCATGGCTTTCTTAACATATAAGAAATGGCTGCTCAGACTCATCTTCTCGTGTTTGGAATTCACTACCCATATGTATTTCCTCTTACATACATCCCTGCTGCTGGACAAGAGTAATGGTTGCTTTTGGATCTAAATGAAAATGTTTACAAAGAAATAACATTTTCAACACATTTTCTGCTCTTTAAGACAGAGAAAAAGCAAACAGTTGGAAATGCAAAATATTTTTACTAAAGGAATTGGCAAAATTAAGACCAGTCTGGAAAATTATACGAAAAATACTACTTGAAATCCTGAGTTTTACATTAAACCATGATTTTTACTCACAAATATTTTACAAGGTTTTCATTTAGAGTTTTATGCTTCTGTTGAAAAGCAGAAAATGTTCATAGGAAATTTCATTGTTTTGTCGTTGTTGATGATGATCTTCAGAGAAAAGGTATGTTAACCAGCTCTATCCACCACCTTTGCATAGGTCCCGCTGCACTTGGGTACGAGGTTTCCCATCGCACTCAGCAAGATTGATGTCTTGGGTTGATGACTGGGAGGGGTAACAGTGGCCATCGTCATGCCTGTCGCTGTAGCTCTGGCTCATTTACACCCAAACGAACGCTCCCGGGGTGTGTTTTGGTGTCCTTGGTGTCCTTGTTCCCATTGTGTATAGGGTACCATGCTGAATCCCCCCATTTATGGTGGCAACACTCGCTGATGTCTTCCCATCTGGTTCGCATCACACAAATCCAAACTGTGAGCATCGGTCAGGCTTCCCAGGAGTGCAGACTCAAAGGTGGCTTCACACAGGTCCAGGAGCTGCTGGATTTCCCCACCAGCCTTTCACCACTATCACCATTTCCCCCAGTAACAAAGAGTCCCCCACTTTGGGGGTTGGTGGCTTTCTGTGTTGCAGTCCTGAACATCCCTGGTGACCAGGAATGGGCAGCATCTTTCTTCCAAAAACAGGCAGGGTGCCCAGAGAGACAGGAGAAGAGGGAAAGAAGCGACTCCCACTGATGAGACCAAGAGCAGGAGGAAAGAAGGACTATCAGCCACCTGCTGAAGGGGCTCCAGGGCACAGTATAGTGATTGGATACTCAACTAGAAGCCAGGAGGTTTTCTCCATGGTGTTGCCAAATTTGTCTACTCCTCTCTTCGCTCATCTGTTGGAAATAACGAAGTTCTCTGAACCCTGTTTTAGGCAGGGAAGTATTTCTTAAGAGCCACCTATGGAGATCCTGGTCTCTGAGCTGAGAGAGACCGGGGCTTGCAGCTCAGCTCTGAGCCAGTGGTGGAGCAAGGGGAGAGGCAGCGCGGTGGCGGCGCTGTTCCTTGGGATGGAGGAGCGTATCTTCATGGGGGGTGTTGTGGAGGGGAGCTGAACCCTTTCTTCCATCCCAGCCTGGCTGTAGGGGTGAGATGTGGGACCTCCCCCCCAGCTGGCAGGGCTTTCTGCTCCTCCTGCTGCAGCCGGCGCTGACCGGCTAATAGCTGGCCAAATGGCTGTAATTTTGACTTTATCCTTCACAAATGAAATGAAATAATTCACAAAGTGATAGAAATAAGCACGCGCCAAGGTAGTCTCTGTTGTCACAGGGAATGTGATGAGCAAATTTTGTTATTGCTCTTGGACGTGGCTCCGAGCGTGGCACGTACCCCTCACCTCCGGCGTAGATTTTTTTGGAATTTCATGTGAAAGAGTTACAGACGTTGCTGTGTCTCTTGCCCCTCTGAATCCCTCTGTCACATCCTAATGAATGAGGTTCGCAACGCTTTAAGCTGTCTGTTCATCTTGAGACCAAGATTTTATCTTTCGGCTCTCCACTGCAGCCGGTCAATTAAAGCTCAGTTTCACAAGCGCATGAAGATAACACAAGCTGACAGACCCACTTAAACGACCGAAACCCCCTTTTTTTTCCAATTTATTTGTTTTTTTCCTTCCATCCAATAGCTTTTGCTTTCTACCAGAGTGGTGAAGACAGTTACAGTGCCATGTCTCGGTGTGATGAAAAGATTTTAGTTTAGTCTCGGTCCCTGTGGTCATCATTTTAGACTGGCAAACAGAAGAGCTCGAGGGATGCAGCTGTTGGGGGGGTGGGGGGAAATGTCAATCCCCAGAACAACAGAACAACATGTAGTGCAAATCCTCACTTCAAAAGCTGCTCCTTAAAATTTTGGTAAGGAAAGTCCTTGTTTTGGGTTAAAACACAGCCCTGCATCATTTGCTGCACTCCGCTAGCCGCGTGGCTTGCCTGCCTGTTTAGCTCTTGCTGCCGTTAATGGAAGAATAATTTCCTCTCCATACATTCAGATAGATTTTCATGCCTTTCTTAATTATGTCTTGCCAAGGGCAAAAGTGCTGTGAAGCAGTGAGGTTAATGCACAAATCTGTTGATTCTAACATACCTGACCTGAAGATTCATAAAAAGCCAATATCAATTTCCCTCCCTCTGCCATCATTTAAGAGCAGTCTGAACAAGTGGCTTTGGAGATTTATTCCTTATTGTCAAAAGAAATAGAATTGCTATCTTGTGCTTCGCTAAATGCGGCGTAACTCCTGCAAAGCCGGCTCTGCTGGGCAGGGGATACCACATTACACAGGGAGCAGGCGGGGTTCACTGGGAGGCTAAAATTCGGGAGGGAGAGAGGGAGAGGACATTTTATCCTTCGTGTCCTATCGTCCAATTTGTCAGAGTGGATTTTACGGGTGATGGCTCCAGGTGCTGTGCAGCATTTCTGTCGTGGAGATGAAAGGTCACTGGATTTCACGTTTCCTGGTAGTGACAGACCGCCGGAATTATGGCCCCGAGTTCTTAGTTCTAGTCATTGTGACTTCTCCAGACAAAAGTGTGTCAGCTGTTGTTAACTCTCTCCTCCGCGGGATCTAAAACTTGCCTATCACTGTTGAAATCAAGCTCGTGGCTGCCACCATCTGTGCTGTCCCTCCTGCCCCCAGGTTCTCCCGCCGTTCAGTGGGAGCATCCATCCACTCTGCTTACACTGCAGCCTTCCCACGCAAAAATCCCCCCCCCGAGGTCCTCGTCCTCCCGGAGGCTGGGGACACGCCTGTGTAGCGTTGCTCGTACCTCCCCTGGGTCTTCTCACCTGGCCATGAACTCTTCATTTCCTAACCTCTGCTTCTCCCTCCCTGTAAATCCATCTCCTGCTGCAGGCTGAGCCTCGGTCCTGGTGGGGCGTGTGGGCTTTAAAGCCCTTCCCTGCATCGCTGAAAGGTTGCTCTTTATGTTTCACGCAACCCTTTGGATGTGGCCTGGCAAGGATGCAGGATGCAGGGATGGGGGGGGGATCCCCAGTGTATCATCACTCCCATCTCTTAATCTGGTTTAATCTGGGATCCAGATTAAATGAGTTCCTCTTTGACAACTCAGAACAACTCTCATCTACCGCTGTTTGCAAAGGGAGAAATTCATTGTGTTTTGCCTTCCCCAGTGCTGTTTGTTCAGAGCCAAACCCACTCATTCCCAACGTGCCCTTTCTTGCGGGGGGGTGAGTAGATGTGCTCCAGCCCCAGGTGGCCTCGGAGGTCCTTCCTCCAACGCTGTGCTGAGTTAGCGACATGCTGAGCTTTGCCCGGTGCTCTAACAGGGCCCAGCTTCACACCCCTTGGGCATCTGTCCACTGTTTGCTGCTCCATGGAAGAAAAACCAGACGCAATTTCACATGAGCAGCTTTGCAGCTGCTCGGGGAAAGGCGGGAGGTGAGCGGAGGCCGGGAAAGGGCAGCGCAGGGTTCCCATGTTCTCCTGATGTTACAAAGTGCTCCTTCAAAATTGTATCCAAAAATAATCTCGACGTTAGCAAAAATTCATCATCATGGGGGATTTTATGGCACAGCTGTGTCGGGGAAATTAATTTAAGAATTCCAATAAATGCCGCAATAGAATTGTTAACTTTTTCTCCTCTCTAAAGTGTGAAATTCTTTTCAGAGCATTTCAAAGGCGCCTTCACCCATTTGCACATACATTAGCGCAATTGCTAAAATAGGCTTTGCCTTGGCGCTTTCATTTTCTTGAGGGATGAACAGAATAAGCGTTATAAATTTCTGGTTTGGGGTCTGGTTTTGCTTTTAATTTAATTTTTGTTGCCACTAATCCTCAACAAAAGGATTTGTTACCCAACAAGACAGATAAAAGCTAATGTGTCCACAATGAAATACTTCTGGCAAGTGTGCTTACTCACGTTAGCGTGGGCTTCTGGAGACATCCGTGATGAAATACTGGGCAGCGGGGAGATGTTCTGTAGATAATCTGTCACCGAGTCTTTGGTTAAAGTTTTGAATTATCACAGTTGATACAGATTTCAAAGCAAAGATTCTGATCTTGCCCTCCACACGCAAGTAAAAGATCCCTTTGACCTTCAGATTTTACAGATCTACCTTGGTAAAATAGCACGTATTCAGCAAAGCTCTTACGGGTATTTATTGTTATATGCTATAAATATTAATAATTCCATACAAAAGTCTTCGTCTTTGAGGACATGAGCACAAAAGTGAGTAAATAATGATTTATTGCCATGCATATGAAGCCACATTTTACCTAAGTTTCTCTCTTAATTTACTGAGAATATAAACTCGCTGCTCATTATTTCTCCGTCCAAGTTAATTTGAAATAAGCATTCCGCACCCTGGCCTGTTCCATCTGTAACACAGCGTGTTTTGCCCAGAAACCCCGTGGGGGTTTTCCCAGGCCATCGGAGCCGAGGGCAGCCTTTCCTTTAGCAAACAGATACGTGGTACACGTGTCCCTGAGGGAATTTTGCACGCCACTGCGTAGAACATCGCCTCGGGGGCGACCTTCAGGCTGCCTTTTCCGAGTCAGTGGTATGTAGAAATGTCTTTTTTCTAAGTGGGAGGGTTTTTGAAGGCCCCGAGGGCCAAAGGGGTGTCCCTTTGGAAAAGCTCCGCTGTGGAGGGTGGTGGGGGTTGGTGCCAGGCCGTGGGCAGGCTGCCCCCAGGCCGGGCTGTTCCTGTCCCGCCCAGCCACACGCCGGGAGAAGGTTGGTTAAGGAACTTCATTTACTTTAATAAATGAAGCAGGGTTAATACCGGTTACCCCTCGGGTGGGTAGACCTCCCAGGAAAATCTAGATACCGCAGAAAGAGGTGTTGGCGATGCAGTCAGGGACCAGGCCTCTTCCTTCTGAATCAGCGAGACCACCCCGGCAATGCCCAGGTATTGTCTTGGGGGGGGCAACGCGATGTGTTTATTTTGCAAAACCCTTTGGGATTTTGGGGGGCAAAAGGCCCCATATAAATGTAAATTATTTATTGTATTTTAGGTGAAGGTAATGGATTAACAGTGCAAGTTGTTAACCAATATTGACAGAAAGAACTTTTCCATGCGGTCTCTATTGTTCCAAATTATCAGCTATCTTGAAAAGTGCCAAGATTTTAATATCGAGTAATGCAGTGCCTGGATATTAAATTACCTGTGCTTTATTGCATAAATACAGCTTGTTATTTGTCTGCAAGGTGTTGATCACTGAATCTCCAGGTCATTGTTTTGGAAAGCATCTGCTTCTAACATGATCAGTGACAAAAAAAATCAATGAAGTGTGGAAAAAAATTACTAAAAGTTTGAGGAAAGAAAGGAAGGTTTTGGGGAGAGGCTGTTTTGTCTGCCATTTGATTATATACAACTGTTGCAGGATAAAGATGACACAGGAAATGTGGCAAGAGGACAAGAGAAGACTTCATATTCATTTACTTTATGGAAAACAGTGGTTTGGAGCCGTGGGGAAATTCCTTTAGAAAAAACAACTAAATAAAATTCCTCTTCTAATTTATTTCAGGAATTCCTGAAATGGCCAGATTTTAAGATTGCAGTTAAAACCCCTTCAGTCAAAGTCTATGCAATATGCTGATTGATTGTGCAGATGCAAGTTGAATGTGACCAGCCCAGAAGAAGACGTATCCCCCACGCCGGACTTTGCTGGACTCCACGATCCTCTTCGTAGGTCCCGGAGACAGAAGCTGGTAGTATAGCATAGCCACGTCACCCTTCGTTCTTGGCGGATGAAATAATCATGGCAGCCAGCCAGCTTTTTGGGTACTCGGTTGACCCCACCACTCCCACCCCATTGAGATGGCAGGCTGAGGGGCCACGGGAAGGACCTGCCGCTCTGCGGGCAGTGCTTGCCCAGCGCGGGGGGGCTGGTGGTTGCTCCACAGCCACCTCCTGAGCACTGCTGCGCTGATGCAGAGATGCCACCCCACATCAGGAGTCATCTTCCGTTTTTACAGAACCTGTAGAAGCTGCTGTGACATTGCCGTGACAGAGCCCACTGCACTGAGGCTGTGGGGCCAGCTATGACAATCAGTGGTTTTGGAAGGGTGAACGCAAAAACAAATTCCTGAGACTACAAATGATGTGGTTTTGATTGTTTGTTGGCTAATGTTCTTTGTGTTTACCAGCAGGAATATAAACTGTGGTGCCCTATTAGCTGAATTAAAGGAGTGATTTGATTACCAACAGAGGGGAAAAAGAGGATTGATTTAAAAGCTGGTGGAAGATCAAGACTGAAAACAAGATGGTATATTTGGGCCAGGCAGTCACCCACCTGACAAAATACTTTGTACTTGCTTTACTGTTCCTTGAAAAAGAAGTCATTTCACTGAAATTGATTGTCAGTGGAGCTCGCTCACCTCCATCACTCTGGGCCAAGTGGTTAAAGACACCAGTCTTTAACTAAAGACACGTAGATGCTGAACTTGCTGATGAGTATTGGGTACGTAAGCATCTATCAAGAGCCAGCACCTCCATTGCTTTTGGAAATCTCACGCAGTTGGATTATCCAGATGCTTAAATGCCCTGCTGACTCAAGACTGTGACCTGCTCCCTGTGGACACAGCTGTTGGAAGAGTTATTTAATAACAGTGAAAAGCTTTGGAAGGGTATATAGAGGTTAAACCTTCCAAAATTAACCATCCTGGTGCTGGATAGCATCAGGGAGGGCTGAGTTGAACGTTCCACCTCCCGCAGTTTAGAAGAAGGAGAGACTAAAGGAGGCGAGGGAGAGGAAAAGCCTTTAGAGAACAAAAAAGACATGAATTGAACACCACTTAATGTGATTAACTCTATCACACAGCTCAGTGCTCACAGAAAGTGGTAGCTGCTGGACTGTGTAGCATCAGAGAGACAGGGACGCTGCCGGGAAAAGCCCGATTCAAAGAGTGCTGCAGCAGGGCTCCAGCGGGATGGCAGCCCCTTTTGACCCAACGTGTTCATCTGCAAGTTTACAGGGGCTTCTGAGCACTTGTGGTCTCTTCCTCTGCCCAGAAAGCAAGAAAAGGATAATTCACATATTAAATAGGCAGGAGAAGATGCCAGACAGCCGAAGGCCAGGTGGGAGCTGAAAGCTGCTATCCTGAGTTTGTACCCCAGGTCCTGACCGTGTTGCCGTGCTTCCACCCCAGCAGAGTTCAAAATGAATGTCTAGAGGCACCCTAAAGAGAAGGGTCGGGGCGATTGTGAGAAGTCATTTGTTGGATGGGACTTGCTCCAGAGCTCTCGCTAAGCGGAAACAGCTCACAGACATGCGGGAAACACGTTACTGCATTGCTCTTTAAACTCAGAAATATTTATGAAGAAACATCTGCTCACCGGTGATTGTTTCCCCTTGGGAAAACATTGCTGAAATTTGTGTGCACAAGCCTATGGCGGTGGTAGTTCGAGATCCGCTATCATCACGTGGATCATCATATTGTAGAGGAGCGGGTGGGTTTGGGTGTTTTCTGGGGGGGAAAGTTTCTAGATTCAGGTTGGGAAACCAGGTTTCTTTTGCAGAACAGAAGCAGGCCGGGCAGTGCTGGAATGGAAGCAGGCATGGTGTTGCTGTTCCCCACCTGAGCAGATCCGTGGCGTAACTTAAAAGACCAAAAGTGACATTATTATCCAATTACATTGCTGTAAACCATTTTGCTGCAAGAGAAGCCTAAAGGCAAATCCTGAGTCCGTGTCACTTGGTGTAATGCCGGCAGTGTTGGTTTACTCTGATTTACTCCAGCTGAGGATCTGCCCTGCAGGAGCTAATACCTCTGGATGACTCCCAGGCACATTGCGGGAGGCTGGGGTGTTTTGCATGGCCAGGCTTTCTAAAAGGATTAGAGATGGGTTTGCTTGTGCTGCTCTAGAAGGTTGGGATTATTAAGCATATCTGTGTGAGAAGAGTGGCAGACACTGTCTTCATGTATTTCTAATTTAATGAATGTTTAATGCTTCTTTTATTGGAGCCTACATATATGTAGAGTAGAGGACTCTAACAAGGGGTTGACTTAAGTCAAATAATTGATGTTTGAGCTGCTCCTTTTACATGAAATGCAGACTTTACAGAGCAAAGAGACTGTAATGAAAATATGAATTAAAGATTAGAGCTAAGCAAGTCTGAGAAAACTTAGAATTAAAAAAGGCACTTAGAACTTTTCTCCTCCTGCTTCCTTTCCTTCCCACCACCTTTTCTACATCTCCATCCTCTCTGCTTCTGTGATAGGGTCCTGCATTTCAGCCACAGCCTTCTATCTCTTCTACACCTGCGCACCTTGCAGAGGAAATCAGTGCAGTAATCTCATTCTGGGTATTACTGTGTGTTTGCACATCATCCCAGTCTGCTACGCTTGCCAACCCACCAATCAGTTCGGCTGGAGAGACTAAAAAGTATTTTTAAGGTGTGTTTTTCTTCATCTCTATCCCTGCTTTGCTGATGGAGTGCGTCTCCTGGGCAGAATGAAAATAAGTGCAAGTTTTGTGGGTGCATTTGCCAGAGGGACCCACAATTTGTTACGGCCTGTCCAGGTGAGGGTGAAAGAGGGTAATTTATCTGTGGCGGTGGTGCTGCTGTGTGACAGTGGTTGAGCTATGCTGCCTGGAGAAGGTTCCTGTAGGACAGGCTCAAGGCTGGTACAGTGCCAAGGCTGGCATCAGATATTGCCCGTCCCTGTTGTCCAGAGATGCTCTTCTGCCCATAAACATCAGCATCCATTTCCTTCCACCCCCTGGGCCCACCCCTCTCCCTCTCGGTTAGCTGTCTTCATGCTCTGACTTCCCATGGGTGCTTTCAGCTCTCAGCGCAGGTCTACGAGCTCAGCTCCTGCAGCGTGAGGCTTTTCTCCCCTGGATTCCTGCAGCACAGGCTGCAAAGAGCTTGGCTGGTTGGGGCAATTTCTTGCTTTCTGTGTTTGTGTTTAGAAAACCCTTCTGCAATGGTGGTCTGATTTCATACCTAAGACTGAAGAGCTTAGGCTTGGTCATCAGCAAATAAAAGCCCAGTGGAAAAGAGGAGAATGTTGCTTTCTTTGCGTTGGCCGGTTGGGTTGGTGTGGTTTGGTTCCTTGCACCTCTGGCCGTATCGCTACAGCTAAATAAAGGAGGGCTGGGCAGAGCACTCGCCCATGGGACCCTGATGGCCAGCACTTTGTAATGGGTGGCCCAGCTAAGTTGCAGCAGCCGGCAAACTCGGCATGCTCCGCTGCCCACCCGTGTCTTCCCCCCACCCCCAAGGCACATACGACACCTTTGATGTTCAAGGACCATCACCCCGCTGGGCTGCAGGGCTGCCCTCCTGCTTGCTCAAGCAGTCCAAAGAAATTGCACACAATGTCTTAGGGTGAAGAGGGCAGCCCCTGGGCTCTGGAGGAGGTCCAAGGAGAAATGCTGGGTGGTGTGGATGTGGCCAGTCCTTGCCACATGGCATTAGGACCAGAGAAGAGTCTCATGCCCTGGTTTATTTAGCAGTATGGGTGCACTCTCTGTGTCCCTCCGGAAGGAAAGCTGCCGCTGCACTCTTACCCCTTACGATTTTTGTCTCCAGAAGCACTAAGCCACCAGGAGACTTCATGTGTAGAGACTTGAGGTGCAGAGCTCACACCTGAACTGGGGACGGGGGAGGAGAGAGGATGGGGAGGAGGGCAGCGATGCACCCCAGGTGGCACAGTAGGTCAGTAGCAAAGGCAGTGACGGCCCTGTGGTCCTCCTGACTTCTGTGTCCTGAGGACGTGCTGCTTTTCTGCCGGACTGAAGGAACACATCCCGTGGGGTGTAGGTATGCGTTAGGTGGGTCTCGTTGCAGAACATGTCACTCTTAGCAACCCTGTGTAGGCATGCCTGTATTCCTTACCGTGTCTTTGTACCCAAGGCCTTGAAACTTAAAACTGTAAAAATCAGCAGTAGCTCCTAGTAAAAACTCGAAAAATCAGGCTGACCCCCCTTCAAAACAGCATGGAAAACACCACAGACTGTCAGGCCTATCTAACAGAGTGAAATCTACCCTGTCTGCGATGGCACTCAGGGTGTGTGATATGATTGTATGTATGATTTAACCTTATTCTTGCACAAAAGATGTCAACTGCAAGTTATATTTCATCTCCCAGGAAGGTGGAAAGGCAATCAAAGCTCCCCTTAGGTATCCCAGAGCTCCTACACCCTCATCACACATGCTCTACACCATGTGAGCAGTAGTATATTTTGTGTGCATGGAGGATACACAGGTTTATTCTTTTCAGGTAAACTCTATTCCACTTGTGCCCATTTCCGAAATCATAATTGCCACAAGGAATTCAGTAAGTAGTTTTCAGGCAAAAAAAAAAAGATAGATATGGACCAGTCCCACAACTGATGTAAACCGGTATAACTCGTTTTACATCAGCTAAGCCGCGTTTTTGTCCCAGTTAAAAAGCTCACGTTTGTGAAAATAAATGGAGCGGGAGCTGATGTCCCAAAAAGAAGAGCACTGCGGTCCTGCACCGGGATCTGCTGGGAGAAATGTGCCTGCGTGAAGACGAGCACACAAAGTTCTCCCCGACCTTTCAAAGCTCAGGGCTTTTTTTTTTTCACTGCAGCCAGTGGAGTGTATTTGAAGAAGCCAGGAATGCGTTGGTCAGAAAATGCTGACTCACTGAAACTTCTCTGGGAAAAAGGCCAATTACAGCAAATTTGCTGTTTGTACGTTAAGAAAGGTCGGGGGAAAAAAACCTTGAAATGATCAAATGCCCCATTTTAATGCTTTCAAAATGAACTGACTCAAATCTGGGAGGGTGGAGGAGGTGACATGGTTTTGGATATGGATCTTTATTTTATAATTTGGAACATTTCAAACAGGGGAGACAGAAATGAAAGGGCTTTTTGCCCAGTGAATGATTTCAGACAACCTGCTCTCATTTTTATTAAAACCAAAAAGTGGTTGCAGCTTTGACTTTCTCTCCCTGTTTGAGTGGGAGAGGAAAAACAGAAATAGCTCCGACTGCCATGGGAAGTGTGCTCCCGGCTCCGCTCCCACCCTCACCTGGATAAGTGCTCATGTCCAGGATGGGATTCAAATACTCTCTGGGATGAGATGCCTTTGGGGCCACCACCTTCCACGCCTGGAGAGGGGCTGTGGCAGCCGGTGCGTCTCGGGAAGCCCTCCACACCTTGCAGGATCGGGCATGCAGGCTTTGCTATTTGCAAACCAGCACCTGGAATTGCACTTTCTGGTCTGATGGAAACTCATGGGAAATGTCAGGAGGCGCGAGCGGAAGAGCCCTCCTTCGATTTTGCTTCCATCCTCCTGAGTCTCATTAGCTCGGGTCAGTGCATTTGCCTGGTTTCTGGCTCGTGAGCTGGAATACCAGCGTGCTTTCGTGCCATCCCCTCTCAGCTCTCACCGCATACGGAAACAGTGACAAAAACCAGGGAGTGACTAATGTCCCATCAGCTCCTCGGGCTGTGTCAGAGCAGAGGCTGGGGAGCAGCCGGCAGCAGCCCTTGGGTGCCCAGCCAGCCCCGCGCGCGCCAGAGGCTCTGGTTTCCTGATGGCCGAGCCGACGCCGGGTGTTCCTTCCAGAAAAACCTCGTTCTCTGATCTCTGACTCATCGCAGCCACCGCTGACGTCCAAGGGACTCCTTCTGCATGAGGATTATTCATCTGAACCGGGTCCTCGGCGGCAGCCGATGCGTCATCCTTCATCTCCCAGCAAGCAGAGGCCGGAGTTGCCCGGGCGGTGTGGCCACCGGCCCCTTCCCGAGGGCACGGCAGTCGCAGACCTGCCCGTTGGGTTGCGGAGCGGGGCAGTGGCTGCCAGCTAGTCATGAATGAATTTGGCTGGCTTTTGTATGATGTGCCACCGTCGATGTGCGTGAGGCTCTGGTGCTACAGGGCAAGCGGCCAGAGAGAGGGTTTGGGTCCTTTTCAAGCCGTGTCAAACAAAAAAAGGAAACGTACTACAGGAAATATCAAGCGGTAATTATTAAGGATGTGGAAAACGGTGATTAAAAATGGAAACCTGTCCACAAGAGCAACAGTTAGATGTATTGGCTGCGTTTTGCACAGGTTTGCTCGGCTGCGCTCGTGCCCCCCAGGGGAGCAGATGCGCTGTGGTCCAGTTCCCGAGACTGGTGTGAACGGGCCTGGGGAAACACCCGCGCGTTCTCAGCAGCTGCGGGTCCGGCCATCTCGCTCATTTGTTGTAACAGCTCAATGAAGCTGTTTATCCGGGAAGGGATCGTGCTTGTCTGGGCTAGGAGGTCTGCACACATCCCGCCACATTGCTGCTCTGCCTCCTTCCGTTTGCTGCCTTTTTTTTTTTTTTTTTTTTTTTGGCCAAAAAATACCTTGCTACAATCCGAGTTTTGGCCTGAGAGACACAGAGGGGGCTGAGCTGGGTTCAGCTCTCGGGGTGCTCGGTGTGAACCTCCTAGAGCCCCTTCTTGAACAGTTTCACCCGTATTTGAAGGACTTCCCTGCCCAAATGGTCGCTTGGGTTTCCCAGGTGGGACAACCAGTGAAACAAAGGTGTTTACTTTTCTTTACGGATTTAGCCTAACTTAGATCTGTGGACCTAAAGGCTCAAGGAGTGGTGATGGAAGGGGAACAGCCTCAGAGGGAGGGATTATAAGCCCCCAGCAACAGAACCAGGACCTTCCTTTCTCCTCTGATGCATGTAATCGTGTTTTTTGCGGTTCGCGTTGCCCCTTCTCCCCTGTTTGCTTTCTCCGTCTCAGGGGAGAGCCGCCTGCGCGCTCCCTCCTTCGGTTCACGAGTGATCAAACAAAACCCTCCTCTCTTAACCGCAGCTTAAACAACGTGCCGCGACTACCTGTAGCCAGTGACGGGATTAGAGGCGAGCGCTGGCTAATTGGGAGCAGCGGCGGTGGCCGCGCTTGGCAGGTTCCTGCGGGATGCTGATAGTCACTGCGGAGTGGCCAGGACAGCCAATGCCCAGCCCCACGGATGCACCGGGGTTCCGAAGCGGTGTGTGAAAGCTTTTCCGTGTTGGAATCGGATTTGCTGGATGTGAAGGTGATGCTCAAGGTGCAGCAAGGAAACGGGTGCATTTTGTCCTCCCGACTGAGGAGCGGGCTTACCAGGCACTAGGCAGACAAAAACATGTGCGCAGGGAATTCTGCAGTAGATCAGGTACCGCCTGTGCTGGTTGAATTTCAGTTTTGTGGGGAATAGAGTCCTATTCCCCACAAAACCATGGTTCTCCCAATGGAACCAACCCAATGGTTCTCCATCACTGTATGTATTAATAGGCGGGGGGGGGGGGCAGTAAATGGGCTACACATCACTGGCGTTCTGTTTTCCACTAGTCTGCTGGGGGGAAAAAAATTAAATGACTCTCCACATAAGCTCTTTATGTCGAAAACTTTCACAACTGGTGGGGTCAAGGCGGCAGTGAGTCTGGCAGTGCTTGCAGCCATGGCACCTTTTAATGTCCTTTTAGTAATGACACCTTTGAATGAGGCGTTATTGCTGGCTTTGGCGGGGGGGGGGGGGTGAGGGGGGTGGGTCTGCTGCACCCCATCTTTCAGCGTTGCCCCCCAGCATCGCACTGGGAGGAGGGCACCTCTTTGCGTGGGGGTGGCGGCGAGTCTTGACCCCTCCGCTGCCGGAGGGAGCCTTTTGGGGGGGGCGGCAGGTCAGGGCAATCCTGACAAACGACTGCAGGCACCGCGTCCCCGGGCAGTGCCCATAACACGGCCGGGAGGCTGGAAGTGTCTAGTTGTGCATTTCACCCCGCGGTCGATGAATGTCTGCATTTCTCAGCTGAAATCAGCTGCCTCCGCTGAGGCTTTGGGCAGTGCAGCCCAGGAGGGCATCTCCAGGGCGGAGGAGCACCCCACGCTGGGACATCAGCAGCCACAAAGTCGCTGTTGATACTTCGGCTCCTCAACACGGACGGGAGGCCTGTGCGCTAGGGGCAACATTTTTTTTTCCCCTCTTTCTGGTGCTCCCGATCAATCGATGCCAGTGCGAAGCCCGTTTTTGTGTCACCCTCGTGTCATCCTGCCCTTGAGGTTTCACAGGACCCGCCTTGATTTTTCACCCCAAATTTTCCAGCTGAGAAATACCTTCGATAAAGACGGCAAGAGTTTTTTCACTGGGTTTGGCAATCACTTCGTGGCCCGGGGAAGAAGGATGCAAAATAAGAGGTCTGGGGGGTATAAATAGATGCTGTTTGTTCTCGAAAGCATCCGCTGGAGGTTGACCAAGCCCTGGCCTGTGCTTTTTGTAAGTATTTAGTCTCGCTGGCTGGTGGCTTGCTCTGCGATGCGGTGCTTAATGACCCCGTTCTGAGCATATGTGCTCGCACACGGATCACCTGCCGTTCCTTAGGGAGCTGGGTCGCCTTTGGCTGCCCGGCGGCAGGAGTCAGCTCCCCGCCAGCCGAGCAGGGCTGGCCGCTAGCAACGGAAAGCCCCCGGCCTCGTTTTATCACTCAGCATCCTAATTGGTGGCTTTTAATTAAGGCAGGAGGCAATGGGCTGCGGAGGGCGCAGGAGGGACAGGGGTGCTGGGAGGAATTGGCCGTGGTGTAAGAAGATGCTGAGGGGAGGAGGAAGGGAGGGCGTATGCAGCGAGGGTGCCCGGTGTGACAGCACAAATTGGCTTTATTTAGATATCGGTGCCCCTCCTTTCCCCCCGCTTTTTTCCTGCGAGTACAGAAAGAGACAAAAATAAACCTCCTTGGGTCCTACTGCAAGACCTCCGCTGTGGTAGGCGGGGGGGGGGGATCTGTCTCGAAAGCGCTGGGGCGATGCCGCCTTCAAAACAAACATTTCCCAGGCTTTCTTCTGAGATTAAAACCCTTTCTCAGACAGCGATGCTGGTTATTGTAGCCCTCTGGATGCTGACTTTCTCGCTGCGGAGGAATAAAGAGGAGAAAAAGAGGGGGGGGAAAAAAAACCCCACAACCGAGGAAGGGGAATGAATGCAAAGCCAAACTAATAGAGTAACTTCTGGCACTGGCGAGTTTTCATCTTCCAAGGTCAGCCCCGATTTCATTTAGAGAGCGCTTTGCTCTTTTGAGCAGTTCTGGCTGCCGCAGCCGTACGTACAAAGGACCATCTGGAAATCTGTTCCCAGACACCCGCCTGCCCTGAGCCCACCGTTGCTCGCCGGCTGCAGCAGCTCCGTGTTGGGCTCCTGCTCGTGTCCCCGACGCGGCGGGGAGCGGGTACAGCCCCGTGCGGGGAAGCCAGCCCGGGAAGGTGTGCACAAAGCCCTCCAGCTTCCCCGGGGATTTCTGCCCTCCTTCACTCGTGGTGGTTTGGGCTGGGCTGGATTTTAAGGTGCATTTTGGTTTTTTTCCATCTTTTTTTTTCCCCCGCGTGTAGTTGGTGAGCTCAGCTTTTGTTACAGGCATTCAGGAGTACGAGAGCGTGTTTCATTTTCCAGATTAGAAAACGCTCAGAGGTATAATCAGGTCCTTCCACAGTATTTAATTATCCATAATTAAAGGCATCTACACAAAGCACCGGATTTTCAAAGACTATTCTAGTGTTACATTGCTAATGAATTAACTAATTAATTGGCATTGAAAAAATACAATAGGAAACATCAATCTTTTAAAGTAAAGCATTTTTTAGGCGTTTTATAAAATCATTAACTTGTATCAGGTCAGTAGCTGTTCTAATGTCTAAATCCCCCTCCTGGTTTTAAAAAAAAAATTCTAAAGGACAAAATGAACGCAGGAAAAAGGAGGCAGGGAATACTTGGCAAAGAGCGTGGAAACAGTCAGAAATGGGGCGTTTCATTGGGAATTTGATGTCCATCACTTTGCTGCTCCGTCCTGCAGTCCCTTCCCCCTGCCGATAAGGTCCGAACCGATTCCAGTCACATTTGAGGACAGTTTGCAGCCTCAAACCTGTCGCGTTCCTGTGAGTTTTGTTCCAAAGCGCTGTCTGCAGAAGGGCCGAGAGTGACCTGAGCGTTGCCCTCAGCGGGGGCTGCTGCCTGGGGCGGCCTGGGCTGTCCCCGTCACGCAGCGAGTGCTGCGCCCCGTACCGCAAATACAGGGAGAGGAGCCGACGACCAGTTTAATCCCCCCAGTAAACCCAGTCACGCAGCGAGTGCTGCGCCCCGTACCGCAAATACAGGGAGAGGAGCCGACGACCAGTTTAATCCCCCCAGTAAACCCAGAACTACACATTAGTGGGATGACTCTATTGGTTTTTTGGGCTCTGTCTGTCTACAGGAGGTGGAACGGGGGTGGGGGGTCCCCGAAGCTGCCCGCCCTCCCCACCTCCACCTGGCCAAGCAGCACCATCGCCCCATGTCTCAGCACCGCTACAAAAGCCCCCGTGACCAAGCACCAAAGCTTGCAGCCCCCCCAGGAAGAGAGGAAAATGTAAGGGCTGCACATCAGGTCAGCACAGCGCTTGGTGCTTCTGCTGTGGGTTTGGTTTAATAACCCACGGCCCCTCGAGCAGGGCACTGCCACCGTGCCTCAGTTTCCCCCGGGCACTTCCCAGCCCCGTGGGGATGCTGTGATGATTAACAGGTTCTCGGTTGTGAGCCATTCAGATACTGTGGTGCCACCGAGACCAGACAGTGAATAATAGTTTTATCCAGTAATTAAGTAATAAAAACAGACTGGCAGAATGAGGGGTAACGAAGCATTTGGAAAATTTAGGGGGGAGGGATGCAGAACCACATCTATCCACTATAAATTTTCCCCAGCCTTTCATCATTCCGAGTCGCTACCTTACAGCGCAACACAGCTATCCTGTCCTGGCACATCAGCATCGTATCACATGGCATCTGCTGGAGTATAAAAGCCCACACAGATTGTGGTAATGCATTTTGTAGTGGCACCCAGAATTATTGGCAAAGGAAAAGACGATCCTTTTCCATTTGATGGTTTCGTTAAATGCAACTATTCACATGCAAAACCAGCACCACTCATTTTATTTTTATTAGCAACCTGACTCTTTGCACGGCACCATCAGAAAGCATTGTGGAAATGCCATGGATACCATTAAATTCAGGTATCATAATGGGCCCTCGGAAGAGCGAAACCTGGGGACAAAAAGTGGATTAAAGCTGCGCTCTGCAGCTATTGGAAAAATCAGGGCAGGTCCTGAAGGTTTTGGGGCCTGTTTGTTCCAGAAGCACCAACCCCTGCGTCTCCTCCGTCCGTCAGACCAAGGTGTGCCTGTCCTTGCCGGGGTTGTCTCTCCCCGTGTGTCCCCGAGGTCCCTCCGTCCTGCCCTGACCCTTCCCCTGCCTCCTCTGGTGGCAGGAGCTGCAGATTCCAGGGCGGCAGGTGGGGCCGGAGGGGAGGTGTTTGCCGTGTCCCGGGCAGGTAATTAACTTCCCCAAACAAATTAAGAAATTATGGTTTCTGCCATCGTGGTTTTTCCCTTTCTCTGGGTACTCAAGTGTTCGTACAGCTTGGCGTGGAAATGGGAGCAGCCTGACTGGTAGGTTGGGGTGGGATTATATTTAGCAAATTTATAATTTATATATAAGCAAATTTATATATAAGCAAATTTTATATTTAGCAAAAAAAAAGGCAAACCCAAGGGACGATGCCGCTTGGCTCTGTTAAGCATCCTCCAGAAGAGTCCATCCCTCGACTGGAAAGGGAACCTTTGGTGACTGACTTAGACTTTTAGCTTTTATACACGTACGTGTCCGTTAAATCCACCTTTCGCTTGGGTCTTACCCACCCGTGACCAGTCATTTCTGTGTCCGTCATTGTGGAGGCCAGGAGGGTGGGAAGGGTGGAGAAGGCAGCAGGAGACGGCCTTGCTGTGTCACGCAAATACGAAAATTGGGTTCTGCTCAAAACCGGCAGCAGAAAACCCAACTCAAACACAAGCCAGGAGCAGAAAGAAGGGGTTTCAGCAGCAGCTCTCTTCTTACATGAAAAGTTTTTGCTTTGAAGCTCCATTTCTAACACGACCCCATGTTCAAAACCTTCATCAGAAAAAACTGTCGCCAGGTGGGAAAGAAAAAAAAAAAATGGGACCGTTGCTAATGGTCTCAAAGCGTCACGTTTCATCTCAGGCTGGTGGAAAGGCACAAAGGCGTTTTTCTACCAATTGACACGTTCCCACAGCCGTCGGGGCTGCGATGAAGCTCTGGTTTTCAGACGGGAGCTGAAGGTTCCTCCTGAGCGTGTGGGTTCCTGCAGTTTAAGAAACCCTTCCGCCCTTCGGCAGAGGTTTGCTCGTACCGACGGGCGACCATTGCGGCGAGCACTGTGCGTGGTGGTGCCACTGTCATCGTGCGTCATCCACTGTAGTGTCATTATCCAACGATGGCTTGGGTTGGGTTTTCAGTAGACTACACATCTAAATGCACGACTACAAATGTGTAGTAATCCTGGTTCTTCTAACCCTCCCCCCCCCCCGCCTTTTGCATTTTTTCCCTCCTGTTTTATACAAAATTAGCACAGTCACAGTTCCCACTTCATTTATGACTGATGTGGAAAAAAACCTCACCCCATAAAACATCGTACACAGCTGTAGTGACCAAGTTAGATTCAATTCTGGCTTTATATTGAGTTGACGTGCAGCCAGCTCTCTTCCATACATCATCGGTGATTGCAGTTAAGAATAAAATACTGTTTTAATTCTTACACCAAATGTGGGATTTTTTTTCCGAAGGAAAAAGACATAAAAATGTTAAAATGGGCCATAAAAATCATTAAATTTTCACACCGAGTGCAACCGAGAGGTGAGTAAGTTGGCTAAAAGCTCAAACGACCCAGAGAAAAAGTCCTAGTTGTTATTCTTTTGTTGTTAACCTTCGCCTTTGAATGGAGATACCCGGGCAGAGGGCAAACACCTGGTACTTTGGCAGTCGAGGGCTGTTTGGCCACTTGGTTCCCTGGACGAGGGTTTCCCCTCACGTCCGCGTGGGCGCAGGGCCGTTACTGCCTGATGGAGCTGCTGCTCCCGGGGACGGTGCCTTGGGAGATGCCCCAACACCGTCGCAGTGGGCAGGATCAACGTCCAGCCAAGTCAGTGGCGGATTTTACCGCTTGACATCCCAGTTCGTTTCTCGGGTGAGCTGGGAAATAGCGGCTGCAAGGGCACGGTCGCCCGGACCTAGCCTGCCCTGTGGGACCCGAGCTGGCAAGGTGAGGGCAGCGGAAATGCAGCGGGATGTTGCGCCCTGCGGGTATATATTTCTTCACTTAAAGGTTTAGTTTCCAGGAGGTCCAACTTTTCCTCCTTTTGGCTGTTGATTTTTTCGGTAACAATGCCAGCCGATGCAGTATTTTAATGGTAGTTTTATTAATTGATTTCTTTTAAATGAATCTATTTTATACCAGCTCCGAAAAAGAAACCCACCCTTATTTGCCATGTTTGAACCATTAAAAGAATTAATGTACCTTCAGCGCTGTTGGAGTTCATTTTGGGAAATATCTATTTAGACAAGTTTTTAAAAGCCTATTACCTACCTGAGAGGTTATAACGACCTAGGAGTAGATTTCATCGCCTGCAATTAAAATCTACCTATATTTTTTAAAAAAATCTATGGTATTCTCCCAAAGCTTTATGCTGTCTGCAGAGAAATTTTTAAGAGCTAATCCTTTTCATTTGGTCAGGTAAATGTTGAAACGTGCATTTCTCACTGGAATAGATGGTTATTGCTGTCGTTGAGCTGTTGCTGTTTTCTTGCTTCAACCTTGAACGTACACAGTGAAAATCTGATGGAGAAAAGCTGTTTTGTATGCGCAGTCTCTGCCTGCGCAGTGCTGAGCACCTTGTTTTTACCATGAACTAAACTTTTCAGTGCTGGTGAAGGTATTTGCACACGTAGTTCCTTTTAAAATGAAGAGGAATTTGATGCGCAGATCCCATAGGTGACTTTGAAAATGCCAACCTGCATTTTATATTAAAAGGTGGGGTGGGAAACCCTATATTTAAGGCTGGGTCCGTAGTCCAGGTGTATTATTCAATCAGCAGAGCAGGTTAATTATTATGAATTTGATATTAGCTGTTGATTTGCACCGCAGCAATGCCTAACCCTGCTCGTCAACAGGCCATAACCCCCCACTGGGTTAGAAACCCGGTAAAATAGGGAAATCAGGGGCAGAGGTTTTGGAAGGAGTTTGAGTGCCCTCAGATGTGCTCCCAGCCGTGGTTTCGGTGCACTTGGGATCGGAAACACAGAGGCTGGATGCACCGGCCTCGGGGAAGAGCCCAGATGATGAGGCAAATACCCATAATCTAAAGCAGTGGGAAACGTACCACTTGCCCTGTTTTCTTTAGCGTATCCAGATCAGTTTTATTAGATTATCTGCACTAGTCTTGGATTGTTAAAAACTGATTGAAAAGATTAATTCTCACGGCTGAGACTCCTGGTACTTTATTACCGTATCTCGTAGAATCACAGAATTGCCCAGGTCGGAAGGGACCTTTCAGATCATCGAGTCCAACCATCGACCTGACTCTGACAAACCCATCACTAACCCATATCTCTAAGCACTGTGTCTGCCCGGCTTTTAAACACCTCCAGGGATGGTGCCTCAACCACTGCCCTGGGCAGCCTGTCCCAAGGCTTGACAACCCTTTCAGTGTAGAAATTGTTCCCAATATCCAGTCTAACCCTCTCCTGGTGCAACTGGAGGCTGTTTCCTCTTGTCCCATCGCCTGTTCCTTGGGAGAAGAGACTGACCCCCTCCCCAGCTACCCCCTCCTTTCAGGAAGCTGTAGAGAGCAAAAATATTCCTGCTGGAGGAAACGTTCAGCTCCTTCTGGGTTTTAACCCTGGACACTGCCTGGTTTGCCATCCCCTTGTACCTGCTGGCACCAACATCGGCTGTCGGTCACTGGCACCGCTTGTGGCTGATCCATTTTCTGCAGACACCTGTGCCGAACACGCGTTTCTCTCCATCGTCTCCATGCCGCCTTCCCCGCAAATGTCTAACCTAGAGCTTTGCTGCCGCCCCGGCGCGGGCAGTGCTGTGTGTTGGAAAGCAAACACCGGCACCGCCCGGGGATGGGCGGGTTGGGGGTGACCATCAGCCTGGGGCTCGGTCCCCCACCCTCACGCTCCTCCCAGGAGCGCAGCAGAGGAAGAGGGCAGCGGGGCTGCAGTTTTCAGCTGGTGCTTTTTAACTGTCGGAGAGCCGCTGTCTGTGTTTAACTTGCTGTGGGATAATCTCGCGTCTGTCCGCACAGCTCAGATCTGTATCGGCGCTGGGAGACGTCACCGCTCCTAAACAGACTGCTTTTAAATTGCACCCATAGATCTTCCTTGCACCGCAACGTTCCTGCTCCAGTATTTAGTGATGCCTGAAGTTATGTCTCCACATCAAATTAAGTAACTGTGCTATCAATAAGGAGGAGTAATGCGGTGTATTCCCTTCTGGATGTCTCCCTGTCCCTCATTTGTTTGCTGATCCTGATTAAGACGGATAACGAGCTACCAGTAATTTTCTAACCGCGGTGCAAAGCAGCGAGGATTAAATCAGTCTGTCTCACGGGGAGCCAGGTCATGATTTAGGGAACTTGAGCGGGGACCCCTGCACTCGTTAGACGCCAAAGCAGCAGATGCTTGGGGTTGCCCGAGCAAGGCCTGGATGATGTGAAACGTCTCTGCATGGGGAGAGCCAGAAGGTGCCATGGGGCCACCAGGAGATCCCCATCCTGCTGGGCTGGTTGAGAGCTGCAAGTGTGTTTTATCTCGCTTCTCGTGCCGGCTTCATCGCTGGCAAAAGGTCAGTGGAAAAGCTCCCGTTGCCCCGAATTTAGCTTGTCAGCTCAGTCTTGCCTTTTTAATGCAATTTTCATGATGTAGGGCTTGCTTAGAGTGAGCAACTTGGAGTTAGCCTGGAGAAGGATACTGCAGATATATATATATTTTTTTTTTTTTTTTTTTTTTTTTTAATGCAGAGATTAAATAACTTTTAGGCATCTTCAGGCACCCAGCAACGTGAATTACGGCTGGAAAAATAGCTCATGTAAATAGGCAGTGCTTGAGAAGGGCTGTTAGCATCCTCTTGTGAGGAGTGAAATCTGCAGGAAGGATGGAGAAAAGCTGCACATCAGCTTTGGAGGAGATTCGTTCTTTGGGGCAATGGTGCACAAGACTGAAAGCTCGTGGATGGCTTGGAGCTACCACCAGTTGACTCCAGGGAGCTTTTAGCCAGAGACAGTGGGGTTTATCCACAGATAAAAAAAGGAGAGGCTCACATTTTGCAATGTTTTAGGTAACAGAGTGGAATTTGGGGCATTTATTGGCGGTGCCATCTCTCCATGGGTGGCTGGACAAGGCGGCAAAGGCAGCATGAACCCTCCACCTTGGGGTCACCTCGAGGGGGTGGCGTCTGTTACCATTTCCAGTCCATTTCTGTCCCATTTCCACCCTTTGTGCAGGTTGGGTGGGGATGGACTTGGGCTATAGGGGAGTCCAGAGGGGTTATTTTCATTTGACGTATGTATTGGGAACGTGTGGAATGAATACATGACCTCTGATCTGCAAAGACCTGTGTCCTCCATAGCCTGGGGGACATGGACGTCACCTCCGGGAGCAGAAACACGGCGTGCTCCCCTCCCTCCTGCCACCACCAAGAAGCAAGTAGCCACAGACCAGGGGTTCAAGCTGGGCATCGTCAGGGTGCAAACTCACTCCCCCACACATGTGACGGTGGTGGCAGCCCCATTTCCGATGTGCCCTTGGGCTTCAGCCATGCTTCGAGCCGGGACCTTTGCCTTCAGCCTCTTTCCAAGACAACAGAGCTCCAGGGCTGTTCCCTTTTGGTGGGGTTTTCAGCTGCCCCCCCCCCCCCCCCTTGCAGAGCATCATCAAGTTTAATTTTCCATAAGGCAAAGCTCAGCATTGGCAGCTGACTTCTTTATGTCTCACCTCTGGCTTCAGTCGCTGCCTTCTCCCTGCCCCGGGGAGAGGGGGCAGGCAGGCACCGTACCAGGCAGCAGAAACAAGACTCATTCCCTCCTCGACTCGTTAATTAAAGCCACAAATTGAGGTTTTTTCTTGCAATCTGAAGTGATCCCATAAATAGCGTTGATGGAGCTAAGGGAACATTTTAAAAGACCCTGTGGGATCGGCAGAGCGGAGCTGTGTTAACCTCCAGAAGCAGGGGGTGGGGCGTCATTGAAAGCAAGACACTGGGTTTATCTGCCCCTGATCGCAGAGCTTGGCCTGGACACGGAACGTGTCGCAAGGTGCAGGCAGCCGGCGAGTTCTGCCCTGTGCACCAGAGCCCAGGGTCGCTTGTATCGCTGCCGTGTCCTGCCTCGCTCTCTGTGGGAGGGTCGGCCACGCGCATCCTTGTGCGGGGTCCAGGCTGTGCGCCTCGCCTGGCCGTGGCTTTGTGAGGGTTTGTTTCCGCCGAGCGACGCTGGGAGTGCTGGACGCCGGTGCTGGAGGCTACACGGCTGCGGCGTGGGATGGTCGTGCTGCAGACCATGTTTCATGGAGACACGCAAAGAAAAAATCCGCCTTCCCACTGAGAGGACATTTGGCCGCGTTCACTAGAACTGTCTCCCCCCCCCCCCGGTTTGGTGCAGCTTGCCAGCAGGGAGGGCCCATGCCCTATTGCATTCGTGGTCAGGCTCCAAAAGCAAAGTCGTCACGACTCATTCAGCTGAACGAGCATCCGTGGGGATGTTTTCAGGCTGTATCCATTCCTAAATACTGTCAGGAAACACCACCATCTTCTCCTTATCCCTCGCAGCTTTAATTGTGGGGCACATCGCGCAGGAGCCTGAGGGATGGCTGGCTAAATTGAGTTGCTGTTTAGCGGCTATCTAAACCACCCCTGCGAGGTAGATAAGTGTAGCCATCAGCACCTCTCTCCTTGGCATTATCCATTGACCGAATAAACTAAATTCTCTTGGAGACAGCCTTAATATTTCCTAAAGGGAATGAGGAGGCTCTTAAAGGAGTGGCAGGAGACATAGGCTTATCGTCAGAAAATATTTAACTAAGAGGAAAATAGCGCTTCTTGCTGAAATAGAAAGTTGTACCATGAGAAGTTCCAGTGAAGGTGATGAGCTTCGCGTGCTGCATGATGCTATTCAGGGCAAAGCTGAATGTCACAGTTGGCCTGAAGTGATTCGCGCTTGCTCGCGGTGCTTAACATTTGAATTCCTTTTATTGCTTCTTTGCACATACAAAGCTAAATTGAGAGCTGCTGTAAGCCACAGGCAAAGCCATTGACTTCAGTCAAACCCACTCGAGAGGCAACTGGGAGCAGCCCGCAGCCCCCGGGAGCCAGGCTGGGCTTCGGCGCCCAGCTCCGCCAAAGCATCGGCGTGAGGCTGCGCGCGTGTGGCCTTGGAGAGCATCAGGCCACGTGCTCCTGCTGTTTCCAGCTTTACCTCGCCCTCCATGCGGGATGCTCTTGAGCTCGGATGGTTTTCCTCCGCATCCCCATAGTGCTGCGGTGAGGACCGTGCAGATGCAGTCTGCTGGGGAGCCGGGGTGGATGGAGGTGGAGATGAGGTTTTCCCGCTGTGGTGGTGCCTCATCTGGGGGTTTCTGGGTGGCTTTGAAGCCCCACCGTGCCACTGAGTCCCGAGGGGACTTAGTCTCACACCCTTGGGTGGCATTGCTCACAGCAGGAGCGCATTAGTGCCTGCGGTGGGCTTGGACACGTTCCCTCTGTACCCGGGGCGCCGAGCAGCAGCGTCTGGCGTGGGCTGTCACCCAGGTATCTGGTCTTACACGTACGGCTGCACGATTTGCCATCACTCTTCCCAAACGACAAACCATCTATGATTTTTCTCTTTGTGCTGTATATCTCCCGTCAAAACAGCAGCTGAACGTCCCTAATATATCTCCATAAAAATCTTCACAGTTGTTCTAGCAAACAGCCTGGAGTGCTGAGGTCTTTTATGAGTATTAATTATGTTAAGCAAAGCAAATCTCACAATTATGTTGTCTGTGGGAGCAGCAAACTTCTCCCATCAGCCTCCCTGAGCAAGGAGAAGAGGGTGATTACCGTCCTGTTTTCATCGCAGTCGTGGCTTAAGATGCTTTTACAAAGACCAGGACGACAGCCCTTGCCCAAAGCAGCTTCTTGTTCCTACTGCTATTATCATAAATAACTTTCTTGATGTGCTCGACGTCATCAAATGTTTCTGAGCAGCATCTTCTTTGGAATAATAATTAAAGAAAATACTTTGCTGTGCTGTTCTGGCCCATTCTTTGTGATTTTTTTCTATCAGTTCGGCAGATCCCGGTCTCAGCCTGCTCCTCCTCCATAGTGGGAAAAGCTCAGGGCAGCGTGGGTTTGGGGCACGGAGCTTTTGGAATGTTGTGAGGCTGATCTAAGGGAGGGAAAAAAAAAAAATATTGGAGAACCTAAAGGAGCCTGATTAGCTCCGCTGAAGAGCAAAAAAAAAAAAATAAAAAAGGACTTGGTGGCTTGCGGTGGGATTTGGTCATGGCCTTGGGGGCTGCAGCTCCCCTAAGGCACAGCGCAAAGCCATGGAGCATCCCTGGTGCTGGATGGTGTTTCTGGCGATGCATTAACTGTTGGCTCTATAAAAGCCGGAAGCCACAGGAAAACTGTCCCTTGGGTGGGAAATGCCACCTGTCTGCAGCATATTTTCCACTAAATTTGAGCAATGCCATGTCCCTCTCCAAGTGCATCTTTCTCGTCCCTCAGCCATGGATACGATGCTCACCACATCCCGTTTTGGACAGACAGGATCCACTTTTCCAATATAAAGGTGGGAGAGGTTTAGATGCAAAAAAAAAAAAGGGGGGGGAGGGGGGGCTGGCTGATAGTGATTGTGCTGGAAAATGGGATTTCAGTGATTCCAGTCGGTTGAATTATCAGAAATGGAGTGTGGAAATTTCGCCTTCTGTTTGAAATCCACATTTCTATAAGGGCAGGGTGGGGAGAGAGGATGGAAAAATGCTCCATCTGGCTTGCTGTGGTGTGCAAAAGGAAACATTTCCCTCTGGCAATGCACGGGTGGCTATTTTGAGGAAAAGAGAAAAAAAAAAAAGGGTCCAGAGCAGTGGTAGTGTTGGCTTAAATTAAAAGAACTAAAGTCTGACAGAAGAGATGGATGTCCCGAAACGGCAGCAAAACATCACATAGGAGTGTGTCAGTAGAGCCCAAAGGTTTCCATCCATTTTGCTAAAAGCCAAGAAAAAGGAAAACAAACCCACTTGCTGTAATTTTCCCCTCGGTTCAGCCTCTGAATACAGCTCCTTCCGTAGGTGCGCTCGGGAGATGTTCCGCCGGCCAGCCCAGGGGTGCTCGGTGCTGCCTCAGCGAGGGCTGGTTTGGCCGCCCCTGGATGTTCCTCGCAGCCTTCAGTCCCTGTGATTTATCCAAAATAGCTGTAAATTTCCCTCTTCCCTTCACCCAGCCTCTTTGGGAGGGATGGCAGCATCCCAAGGATTTTCCATCAGACACAGAGGCACGTGCTGGGTCCTTCCTGGCTTGATAGATGCTAGGGATCAAAGGGGCAGATTATTAGTGTTTAATTATTATTTCTCAGACCTGCCCTCTGCCCTTGGCCAGAATGACCCCGTCCCCAGGATGAGTGAACCCCTCTCCGCCGCAGACCTCAAAGGCACGGGCGATGCTTTTAGTACATCCCCCTCATCCATCTCCTCTTTGCATTGTCGTCTCTGCTTTCTGCTTCTCGGCTCTGGGATAAGGGCCATTAATGAGGGGTGTTAATGATTTTTTTTTTTTTTTCCCCAAATAACCCCCCTGGGGGATCCCAAGAGGGAGAAGGGACCCGAGGCTGCGAGGAGGAGGAGGAAGGGCAGAAGGACAGCTGTGACCGTGATGGAGCAGCCACGGGAGGGACAGATAAGCAGGATGCAAGGAAAAATAAGCTTTTCCCCAGTTTGCAATTCCCCATCGGCCACTCCCGACTTATTTGCCCCGGGCTGATCCTGTCCCCGGGCTGTGCTCTCCCCTGTTTCAGCGCAGGGATGGAGCCAGAACCCTTCCGAGGGGGCGCAGGGTCCCCACACCCGGGCAGGGCAGCGAAGGTTGGCCCACCTGCGAGGGAGAGAACACGCCGGCTCCCGTCACCGCCGGCCTCCCGCGTGTTTTCAGCCGCATCAAAAGGGCCGGCGATGCTGTAAATCCGCCGTCGTGCAGCACCCGGAGAAAGCTGTGTCTGGAGACGCGTGGGGGTGTCGAGGCAGTATTGGCTTCTCAAATGAGATGATTAACTGGCAGCTGCAGGACAACAAGAGAGAAAACAATCTTCCCCTTTCCTTGCCACCCTAATGTCTGGAGGAAGCTTTTTTGTTTAAATTTTAATGAAAAGGATTTTTTTTGCTCTGGGAGCGCATAGCGGGCTGTTGTGCACCACCCTGGTCATCCCTGACATCGGCAGGCAATCGGAGCATCCTATTAAAGAGGGACAGGCACTTACTTCAACTTCAAATATGGCCAGCTCCAATTATTGGCATTTTCATTGCATTTGAGCCACGGTCGTTTAATGGCAAAAAAATGAGCCAACCTGATGGCGAAGCCCATGCTGGGTATCATCACACAACACCCCCCGCCGGACTTGATGAAGCAGAGGATTAAAATCTGTGATGAAGAGCGCAGGCAGCAGCGCGGCCAGCGCAGGGACCCGAAAGCCGTGGGAAGAAGTGAGAACTTCAGTGGGTTGCCAGAGAAATCCCGTGGTTGGGATCACAGGCTTTCCAACCGGGAATGTGTCTTCCAGAGAGGCGCCAACTTCAGAAATCGCCAGCTTGTGACCAAAATGGGCCATGACTTTTTCAACCGCATGAATGTAAAGAAAAACACATAGAGTGGATATATACGTGCATACGTAGAGTTTGGCTTTTCCGTATCGCTGTGTGTCCTTGGCTAGCAACTCCTGGCTTTGAAACTCTTTGCACCAAGGAATGCCTGAGGTTGGAAGGGACTTTTGGAGGTCGTCCAGCCCGAAGCCCATCTCAAAGCAGACTTAAAACATCCCCAATGCCCAGTGCAGTGGTCCTCAGCTGCCCACCGACCGGCGTAGCCTGGACTTTTCCTCAACAACTCATGTTGAATTTCATAGAATCATAGAACGTGTTGGGTTGGAAGGGACCTTTAAAGGTCATCTAGTCCAACCCTCCCTGCAGGAAGCAGGGACATCTTCAACTAGAACAAGATTTCCTCGTTTGGAGCAAAAGCCTGCTGCCTCCCGGCATCCTGGCTGACTCGCGTGCTGGCCGGGCAACGGAGGAGGCATCATCCCCCTGTCACAGAGTGACACAGACCTTCCCGGCGCCACGGCATGCCTTCCCAGGTCCTGCCTTCCCAGGTGCTGCCTGTGGAAGGAAGCAGCAGCCCTGGGGTACACCCACCCACCCCAAATTCTGGTACAGAAGCCATCGGAGGCACCTTTCTCAGGTCCTTCTGCCGTGGCTTCGTTAAGACCAATGGGAAAAGTTGCTGTTGAGCTGATAGGCATTGAAGGGGCCTTTAATGAAGGATTAAAACCTGTGATGAAGAGCGCAGGCAGCAGCGCGGCCAGCGCAGGGACCCGAAAGCCGCGGGAAGAAGTGAGAACTTCAGTGGGTTGCCAGAGAAGTCCCGCGGCTGGGATCACAGGCTTTCCAACCGGGAATGTGTCTTCCAGAGAGGCGCCAACCTCAGAAATCGCCTGCAGGCACCGTTTTGCTCATCAGCCACCTGAATTGCCTACATCTGGTTAAGCCCAGCCCTGTCAAACTCGTGGCCTGTTGAGCTCAAACACAGGGTCCTGAGGAGCATCTCGATGAAGTCAGGGCACTAATAAGTCAGCGAGATGAAATTAATAGTTCTCTGACACTATAAAACGTGAAACCCCGGCACTGGGTTGGCCACAGCTCAGCCTGTTTCCAGCCACGTAGGGAACCTATTTTCCCTTTCAAACAGTATTAAGTCTTATTTTAAGCACTAACAACTTGCCTGTAGTTTCACTCTCATCTTTGGAGTGCACCCAGGCACTTTGGAGTGCCCCGGAGGCAAAGATAAAACCGGGTGCCCAGCCGAGGGGTGACGTTGTGACGCAGCACCGGAGCCACGAGACGCTTTTCAAATGTCTTCACGCTTCCCTGATGCCACGAATGCCACTGACCTGGGGTTTTTTGGTTTTTTTTTCTGTGTGCTGCTGGCTCCGACATTAATTCCCAGTGCTGAGTGACAGAGGAGCGGGAGGGGAGGAGGAGGAGAGGGTTTGCAGAGGGACAGCCGGGCAATGGGCATTTGCTGGGCTTTTACAAGAAGGAGGACGATAAAATCCTCGCTGATTTGCTGCTCAGCTTTGATGTTGTGTCATAAAGCAGCCAAAAAAAATTACCAATAATGAGCAGATGAAAGGGATCGCCCTTGAGAAAAAAAACCAGATTTTATCAGAAAGCTTATCTGGGCGGTGAATGGCTTTTGTTAATTTGATGCCATCAGTCATTTATGGTTAACAGCCCCAAGCCGGGGGAGGGTCCCTGGGGTTACCGGGGGTTCGGGCACAGTTGCCGCAGTCCCGGGGGCGGGGGGGGGTTGCTCATTGCAGGCTCACCGGGATAGAGCAGCGAAGTCTGTGTCCCGAAGCTTGTCCTCACGGTCTTGTCCATCTTGGAGCCAGATCTTAGGAGAAAGCGATACTAAATTAGTGGGCAGCTGAGGAGAAAAAGCTGGGTGCATCGATGGGGCACCCAGTGCCATCCGTATTAGTGGGAAGGAGAAGGGAAGTTTCAAGGCCTTTTCTTTTTACCTGAGGGCACTAAAAAGAAAAACAAAACACCTGAGCGAAGTGATGGGTGTGGGGCAGAGCTGGGAGAGATGCTGCTGATTTCGGCAGCAGGACGTCATGGCCGGAGCAGAGCAAGGGGCTGGGGCTGAGTGTCCGCCTGCTCCCGGGCACTTGGAGCAGAGCTGCTACCCCCAATTTAAAATAAAATAAAATAAAATAAAAAAAAAAAAGAAAAGAAACAAAGAAAGTATTTATTTCTATTCCTCCCGTGTGTTTTTGCAGGTCCGAACTGCTTTGCAGGCACCACGATAATTCCCGCCGGCATCGAAGTGAAGGTGGACGACTGCAACATCTGCCACTGCCACAACGGGGACTGGTGGAAGCCGGCGCAGTGCTCCAAGCGCGAGTGCCAGGGCAAGCAGGCTCTGTAGCCGCAAAACCCCCTGCCAGGCACCGCCGGGCGAACCGCCCGCCCGTGACGATGACGATGAAGGCCCGGCTTCGATGCTGCTGCACACGCGTTCCACCTCCCGCCGGCTGCTACAGGGTCACCAGCAAAACCTGCGAGGATTTCACACAAGCAGAGATTTTACTCGCGGAGAAGGGTCTCCCTCCCTCTCCCCCCGCCCCAGCCTCCTGCTCTTCTCTGGCTGTACACACTGTGTAACCGGTATCTAGGTATCTACTCTGCTTTTGTAATTACCAGTGCTTGGTAGGGATGCGGTGGTCAGATTTGGGGAGGAAAAAGGAAAAACAGCCCGGGCAAGTTCTTGGACCTGTGACACCTCTGAGACACCAATCGATTCACCGCTCTCACTTTCTACAATATGTGGATTGCGGGGTTTTCGCATTTATTTATTTAAGGTCTTTTGCTATTGTGCTTTGGTTGTGTTTTTTTTTTTTTTTAAAGCCTCTTCCTAAGCTGGGCAACACAGCTGTAAGTGAAGCGATGGATCGTTTTCATCGTGTCTATGACGGGAGGGACACGGAAAGGACAGGAGGGAGGTAGAAATTAAAAGGGGAGGAAGGGGTTAAAAAAGAAACCCAGCTGGAATGTAGCCTGCGGAAGGAGGGAGGTAGATGCACAGGTATAGGGCCAGACACCCAAGACACAAGCCGCATCTGTGTTAACACTTTCCCCACTGAGTGGGGACAATAAAGACACCTACGCAGTCACCGTCACCTCGGCCAGAGCCAGCCCCGGCCGTGCGGGTGGGCGAGCCAGAGAGCGCTGGAAAGGCACCAAGAGAGCAGCACCTTCCCTGGGCTGTCTGTGTGATGCCCAGCTGGGGCATCGGTGGTGGACGGGAAGAGGGTCCTGGCTGTGCCGTTGCTCCGCCGGCTCCTGGGCTGAGCGGACACTTGCCTAACTTGCCCCATCCCTGTTTTGCTGGCGCTGAGGCTGCTCTCACTGGAGCCAAAGGCACTGTTTCATTCATGTCAGCCACAGCCGGACTCAGCTGCTGCCAGTCAAAATTAAATTATATCTAATGCCCCGGCTCTGCCCATTGCCCTTGGGGAGGTTTACAGAAATGTCCCATCACTGTGTCACCGCTAAACCAGCCCAGCTGGCGGGTAGGAGGCTTTGCTGCAGTGCCAGGGAGCTGCCCGGGCTCTCCCCCATCCCGGGAGCATCACTACCGCTGGGAATAAAGCAAGCCAGGGTGCACGGCGGGCTGGGGACGGGCTGGCCGTGTCCGCAGGCATCGGCTCCTGGGGGAGAGTCTCTCTAGAAGGCCATTCTGTGCCTGCCTGCCTAGAGGCGAGGTCCCTGTGGTCCCCACCAGCAGCCAAGGGTCCCCGTCGGGCTCTTCGGTACCGGCACCTCTTGCTTCCTCAGGCTGCAGCTTCCAAGCGACGCTGTGAGAGAAAAGCCACCAATGTCATTTCCCCGCTCTGCCCTGCCCGGGTGAGCGCAGGAGCCTTTCCCATCACTCAGTTTGCTGCTTTTTGGTCATGGCTGTTCGGGTGACGGTGCTTATTTTGTTCAGACTTCAGTGCAGCACCTGCTTTTAACAGCGATGGCAGCAAATCGTCCTTACAGCATCCCCCACTGAAGCGCATCAGCACGGTCAGTCTCGGTTTATGCACACTGTTGCCTTTATATTTTTATTTCTTCCCTTGTTTTTTGCGTTTGCTGGCGGGCAGGGGGTAGGACGAGCACTAGCACAGTGATGGCCGTACGTCGGCTGAGCATCGGCTTCCTGCAAGTTGAACTGGTACCATTAAAGAAGTCATCGCCACACTTCTTTGCAAGCTCTTGCCGATCAGTGACTATCTGGTTTCAAAATTTTCCAACAATAGTGTGCCTGAAACTAGTGAGAAAAAAAAAAAACAACTGTAAAAATAGGGGGGGGGGGGGGCGTGTCTAGAAACGATATTTGATGTGTAAAAGACTATATTATTAAAAAATTATTTTGTTAAATATAAAGTGTGTGAACCAGCAAAAAAATCCCCCAAATTATATATTTGTGGTGTATTTTACTCTGCTGATCTCCCCCCCTGCCTCAAGCTCCCAATTTCCCATCCCATCCCTTGCCCCGGCCCCTGACTCCCGGCAGCGCTGGTGAGTGTAGGGATGCAGCTGGAGCCTGGAAACAGCTGCCAGAGTCCTACGGTTGGGATGGGTTTTCCAGGGAGCTCCCAGCTCTGCGTTGTCACAGGGTACCTGCCAAACCGCCCTGCCCTTCTGGGGAGCTGTCGTGGACCTACGCAACTCCCAGGCTCTCGCTTTAACCTCCATATGTTTTTGCCTTTTTCTGGTGCCATTTTATATTTGGTGCCATTTCCCGAACATGGAAATTTGCTTTCAGTTCACAAACTCCATTTGGTACCTCCAGATGCATCATTATTTACACTGATTAGTAGTTACTCTAATTAATTACAGCTTAATTACTGTAGTTAATGTTTGTACAGTGCTTGGAACAAGTGCAGCACTATACGTGCCACATATTATTATTTTCTTCATTATTAATTAAGCACCATCTCCATTCCACGCTGTGCTACTTCGTTATTTCCCAAGGAGTCACGGCAGTGCCCTTATTCCCACCCAGGAGTGCTTTCTTCCCGGCTCCCCCCGGGATGCTGCGGTGCTGGCTGCCGTGCAGGACGGGAGAGGGAAGAGCAGTATCACAGAGTCATAGAATGGTTGGAGTTGGAAGGGACCTTAAAGCTCACCCAGTGCCACCCCCTGCCCTGGGCAGGGACACCTCCCACCAGACCAGGTTGCTCCAAGCCCCGTCCAACCTGGCCTTGAACCCCTCCAGGGATGGGGCAGCCACAGCTTCTCTGGGCAACCTGGGCCAGGGGTTGGTTGGTTGATTGGTTGGTTCCCAAATGAACAGGGAAGATTTTCTTCCTGATATCCAATCTAAATCTCCCCTCTTTCAGTTTAAAACCGTTCCCCCTCGTCCTATCACTACACTCCCTGATAAAGAGTCCCTCCCCATCCCTCCTGTAGGTCCCCTTCAGGGACCGTATCAACGGTGAGTGGGATGGCTCAGCAACACGGGGATGCTCGGATTTTCCCCCTCAGGGCATGAAGTCTAAAAAACAAATGGGGGAAAAAAAAAAAGAAGGTGATGGCAGAGGGATGCCCCAAGGACCACACGCGTGTGGTTTGGGTGAAATGAGGTGGGAAACCATGGCGATCCCATCGCAGACATTTCTGTGAGGTGTCCACGAGATGCTGGCTCGGGCTGTAGCAGGGACCCGTTTCACCCAAATCCAGCAGCATTGGGCACACAGTCCCTCAAGGCCTGGGGTCGCAGGGAGGAGCAATGGCTACAGACGGCCTTCGCTGGGGGTCTGGGTGGAAGAGTCACCAGCCGGAGGTGGGCAGCATTTCCACAGCACCTGGGGCACTTGGAGCAATAGCCCCAAAAATCATGGCCACCAGCACTGCTTTGTAGCAGCCCATCTCGGGCCAGACAGGGTGGAACCAGAACTGAAATCCCATCGAGCTCTCTCCACATACACTATTTTTTTTCCGACCTAAAGAGTTTCAGCCTCATCTCAATCTCCTTCCTTTCTGTCTTTTATTATTTTTTTTTAATGTTTTAGTTCATTTCTCCCTTTAATTAATCACAGCTCTGGGCCAGCCAGACCCATTAACTACTCTTCTCATTTAGACCTTTCCGAGATGCAGTTGCAGATGCAATTTAATTTGTTGATCCGTGATCGATAGCAATTAATACCATCTCTTTAATCTTGTTGAAAGGTTCGTCTTGGGCTTCCAGAGGCTGCCATCTCAAGGGAAAGGTGTCTGATACATATGTTATTAGATGGGGGAGCACAACCTCCTCTGCAGGCGCCGTCCTTCCCGTCCCCCCGGGCTGACTCTTGAGAAGACAGGAGGCATTCGTGGGAGATGGAGAAGAGAAGGTGGACAGAGGGGACAGAAGATGCTGAGGGCTAGAGAGAAGAGCAGGGGGGGTTGGTAGGGCAGAAAGTAGGGGCAGGTGGAGTTGATGGGTTGGAAAGAGGAGGGATGATAAAGAAGACAGCATGAGGGGAGTTAGAAATGATACAGCATGAGGGGAGTTAGAAATGATACAGCCGAGGAGATGTAGGTAGAAAAGGGAGAGAAAAGCTCTTGAACTGGAGCAAAAGAGCGGGTCGGGGAGTGGGTATCTTAGAGGCAACACCATCAGCATGAGTAACAGTGAACTTTGCAGAAGAAACACACCCAGAGCCAAGAAGGCGATCCTTCCTCCTGGGGTGCTTTACACCCAAGTCTTATTTTGATGCCATTTTTTACCCCCAAAGTTTAGCAGCTCTGTACAACCTCTCTCCTCCTCCAAGCAGTGGGAAAGCCCACCCTGAGAGCATCGCCTTTTCCCCATCCTCATTAATATGCCGTTACCCAAGATTATTTTATATATTTATTATAATTACAGGATTATTTCCCACACACGCCGGGGAGGAACTTCTTAGCTCCGTATCACCTGCAGAGCATCAGTAGGGCGATGCCGTTCTCCCCCAAGAGCCTGCAAGGCACACTCCAAACCAGGTTAAAGATGGGAAAAAAACCCTGAATTTTCGGTACTCTCCACCCTACCATCCTGCCCGGCTGGCTCCACGCAGTACGGGCGTGCTGAGCACCATAAGTCAGCAGTATATCATGGGTTCATGGCTTCGGTGGCATATAATGAGTTGAGCCCTGTCTGACGTGACCTTGCCCCGGCTCAGCTGTCCCCGCCGGCAGGGATGCTGGCTCCGCTGCAGCAACCCCTATTCAGCCACGGCTCTGCTAAATGTAAAGCCAAGGAGCAAAGCTTTAGCTCCCAGCACAGCGTGAGCAATAATGTGTTTCTTTCTGATGGCTCTTAAAGAGAAAAGAGGGCCCATGTGACTGGAGGGTGAATGAATGCCTTTTATATAGCAAAATTACATGTTTTTGCAACAGCAAGTCAATATAGAAAATGAAGAATTTATCAAAAATCCACCTTCCTTTGTAGTGTGGAAGGTTAGCTTTTAAAACACAGGGAACAGAGTGCATGGAAATGTATTTAATTTATGTATTTAATATATCATATGTATATATTTATATTTGCAGATATACTTCCTACATTTTCAGAAGTTGGTTTTTTAGGGAACATTTATTTGCGCCGGGACTAATTTCACTATCTAAAAGAGCTCTGCTCTCAGAAGATGCCAGTTCATGCCCCTACTCAGCCACACTCTTCCTGCATGACCCCAGCAGAGCCAGTAACACCCCAGTGCCACAGGTTACCGTGAGAGTTTTGCATCTGAATATGCTCAACATGGGACTATGTTCAACATGACATGGTGGTACTCACTTCCATATCGTCAGAGGAGCTCTGGAAACATGACTGTTTGGGATCACACACTCCATATGTGATGGAGATCCTCCAAGTTCTCTTCAAGGGGGTCCTTGATGCACAGGATTTTGCAGGATGACCATGAACTTCGTCCACCCTCCAAGCCACCTAGAGAGCAGCTGACTCGGCCTTGGAAACCCTTTAGCCATCGTGACCATAAATTGGCATCCAAATAAATATCAGAGGTGTTTTTTTCCATCAGCTCCACACAGAAAATGAAGGACCCGAGAGCCACAGAAACCCCCCTCAGGACAGCATCTCAGCCCAGGTAACTGGCCTTGGCCACTGAATTGCTCCTTTTGGCAATTCCCTTCCCTGTACCCGTGGACACGTGTGCTGAGAGTCCATGAATGGGGAGAGCAGGCAGGCCAGCGCCAATACCCCATAAGCAAACAACAATCAGACGCCCTGATCCATATTAAGCCATATAAAATATTATTTGGGACCTTACTGTGCTGCATGTGCATAACCAGCCCAAAGCAGGGAAGAATAAGCCGCTGCCCGGAGGTGGCGTGCTTCTGGACACGGGACATGCAAGCCCAGAAAAAGGGATAATTATGTACCAGGAAATAGGAAGGAGAGACAAAACCCGACTAAAAAGCTAAGTTGGGCTCCTTTGGGGTGGCGCAGAGCTAGACAGTGCCCCCACCAGCACTGGCTGGTGTCCTCCCTGCCGAGGCTCGGGGGACACGTGGTGGTTGCACCCTTCTGCACAGCCAGCCTCATCTCTTGGGCAGGCAGCCAGATGGGTGCTAGTGATGGCCGCTTAGCAAGAGGCGGTCAAAGCCTCTCCTTTCTCGGGAAGTTTGTGTCCTCTGACCGTGTTGATTCCTCTGGGGTCGCTAATTAATTAATCTGTGTCCCTGGGAGCTGCCAGTCGATGTTTTCTTGGCACTGGGCTTTCCTTAGAAGGCAGCAGAGGGTGAGTAGAGCAGCGACATTATCTGACAGTTTCAGGGCATCCTTCCCAACACAACCCTTCCAACCCACAGCTCATGCAGCACCCCTGGTGCCGGTACCCATGGCCACCTCAGAGCCACGTCCTCGGGGCAATGCGGAGTGCTTTCTGCTCACCTGGCCGACACGGTGCTCGGCAGAGCCAGCTCTCCCAAGGTCTCTGCACTTCAGTGGCCCAACCAGTCGGGCGAAAGGACCCTTTGCTGGTGACTTTCTGATGTTTGCGTCAGACACAGGAGATGGCGATCTGAGGAAAGGAGGGAGCGAGAGAAAGAGCGAGCCTGAGCTATTAGATTTGTTTCAGTGGGACAGAGCAGGATTTCAATAATAATTAATGCCACTATTAAAGATGCTCATTTAGACCGTAAGGCAGCTGGCACTGGAAAGGACGCAGTCAAGGTATTCTTGGTCATTACAACACCCACACAGTGTTTCATGCTGCTGTTCTCTTCATAGCGATAACCCATGAAAGCTTGAAGAGAAACCACCGGGCCACTCTCCCACCTGGTTACCCACAGGGATCATCCTGTTACCCACACGGATTATCCCTCCAGGTATAATCCAGCGGTGGCTTGGCTGTGTTTGGAGAAACAGCCGAATCCCAGCCTAGGGAGTTTTGGAAAAACCGTATGAATCTGAAAGGCAAAACTCTAAGGAAGCAGGCGAAAAACGGGGCTCGCCAGGCTTTACGTTGTCCCTCTACATGATGACAGGAGCGGAGACTGCAGACCATGCCTTGGAACGGGCTGCAAAGACAGAGGGTCGGCTGTGGGCAGCAGGCTCCGGCTTTGGGGACCGTGGGTCCTACCTCAAAGGACTTTGGAAGACGCTGCAATAAAGCTGGCCTGCTGAGAAGTGCTGTCCTCAGTGTTTACATCATCCTCAACACCGCCATCAAGCACTCGGTTAATAAAAATCATTTCAGTTTAATAGATAGGGACCGGTGATCTTTGCTGCTTTCATTACTTAGCGGGCTTGATGGATGCAACCTCTGCCTTGCTGGAACAGTTTTCTGGAGTTCCTAGAGCCAGGCTCGGTTCCAATAATTTAGCTGTATTTGCCATTTGTCTTTGTTTTTTTAAAGGACAAAAGTTTTGTTAGTTTTTACTTATTTATTAATTTCCTTTTCAAGATGGCAGAAAGCAGCTTCCCAGGAAAAAATAATCATCCTTAATATTCTGACACAGAGCTGTTCTGGAGTTGTGCTGTGTTAATAGACTGTCTTCATCCCGATCGCGGATGGAAGTCTGTGCTTCCAGGGGGAGCTGGGGTGGGGTGGGAAAGGGAAGAGATGAAAATGTGAGGAACTTGCTCTCTCACAAATAATCCACTCCCATACATGCTGAAACGCTCATTTTGCGGTCCGTTAAGCTCAAGTTAATGCAGGTAGAGCATGTCTGGCATCGAGAGGATGGTAAAGGTTTCGGGTTTTAATTTGACTCAGATGAAAAATCCTACACGTTCCTGGCTGGTGTCGGTACTTCTGCAGCAAAGACAACAGGCCCCGCAGGAAGCATGAGGCCAAGGTTAAAGTACTTCTAAGTCAAGATGCTACAATACCCAAAGAAGCAATTTCCCATTGTATTGCACATCTTCTGGCTCTTTATCGGCATGAATAGAAACTGCGAGCGAAAAGGGTGCGCGGGGACCCATTGGAGCTGCAGATGGCTTTAAATTTCCCCTAACTTTCTCTGGATTCAAGGTTATCCTCTGGGCTTGCTGCAGGCCTGCGCGCTTGGGCTAATTGCATTTCTAAACAAACAGTAGCGCTGCCCCTCCTCGCCCCGACAGCGTGAAAAGAAAGCAAATGGAGACGTGCCTGGAAAATAAAGCGTGTTTGTTATCACGTTGTGAAGCCCCACGGGACATTTTAGCCCTTGTGGTTTTGCTTAAAACATCCTAAATCCCACTGGTTTTGTCAGCGGCGTGAAAAACGACACATGGAAGGAGGTGCAGGCGCCTCAGGCAAGGGAGCAGGAGGCACATAGGGAGAGACAACCCTTTGCGACCCTTAGAATTTCCCTGATGGTGAAAGAGTCCCCCTGGGGTAGGGGACAGTGCAGGAAAAGTGGAGATACCATAAATCCCACAAATGCCATGAGACGATGGGGTTTCCCTGCCTGCTCCTCCTGGGTGCTTCCGAGAAGACAGCAGGCCGGTCTCCATCCAGATGGAGCCTGGGGACCAATGTATCATTTTCAGTCCCACCTCTCACCAAAATTGTTAGCGACAAGGTGGGCTCCGTCCTTCTGGATCTGAGAAAGTGGATCACAAACCAAACCCATCATTTCCTGGGCCAAACTCATCCAATGTTTGGATGCTACAAGTGACTGTGATGCCTTGCAACAGAACTACAAGACTTTTCTTCTGCAAAACCATGTCAAGAGCAGAAATAAGTAGTTGCTGAATGGGAGATGAGATCCTGACGAGCAGGTGAGGGTAGAAATAGCAATTTAGGTGGATGCATGTCTGAATTTCTGACCAGTGAAGCAGACACGCATCCTTTGAAGGAGTTACCCCAGCAGAGATAATTTCACTGGCCAGGCCCGGCCCATTGCACCTCCAGCCTCAAGCAGGGTGGAGAGGAGATTTAGAGAAATCCACGTGCACCACAGACTTGTTCTGTAATTTTGTCAGACACACTTTTCAATGAGTATTGCACAACAAGCGGCATTTGGCCTTAGTTTTTGAGACAGAATAAAAACTCCTGTAGGGATATAACACATAGCAAAGATTTTGCTACCTCCATGTGCAGGGGCAACCGGTGGGCACCAGTGCTGGAGCCCTGACCTCGGGAAATCTTTAGGTGTCACAGCCTTTCTGTTATCGATGAGAAAAAGAGAAACTAAGCATGTTAGAAAACATGAAAAGAAAGAAATATGAGAACAGCCGAGCCACATTCCCTTCAAACAAACATTAATTTGGACCAGAAACTGCTCCTGGAGAAGATGCAGGAGAAAAACTTCACCTCATGCAGATGCTACATCCGACACCTGGAGTCTCTTGCCGTTCCCCAGCCCTGATATTAATAGCTCCATTCACCACAGGAAATTATTCCCATGGGTACAAGCAACAGGCCTCTCAATCCCATTTTCTCATATCTATTTGGTGATAAATGTACGTTAATCTGATGCCGGCTAATCTACACCACCTCTCTGACCCTGGAAACTTGTGCCTTCTGCAGGTAAAAGTGAACTTGGTACTTTTCCAGGCGCTGTTATTCGGAGGCACCGTGTAACATCAAAGTGACAACGGCTGGAAATGCAATATCAGTAGGATAGATCACACCAAAACCCACGCCAGTTTAGTTATATTAAATTAGTGCATGGCCTCAAATTTCTAAGAGAAGCAGCTAGTATAAAAGCGATATAACTATCAATGCAACGTGTTATGAGGTTTATTCTTATTATCTCTTATTAACAAATTTTTCATTCTTCCCCTGCTGTGGAAATGCCACGCGATAAAGGGCGAGGGCTTGCTTACCTGCAAAACAGGCGCTGTATTACTTGTTCTGGAACAGATCATTTACAAGAAGAAATGTTATTAATAAAGTTCAGGGATAGCCAATTGCAGGGAACTTTTTCACGTCGCTGTGAGCAAGAGCCAACTTTGGGAAGGAAAACTAAATGCTAACCAAAAAGCCATTTCCAAGAGAAATAGTCCCACTGTACATCATCAAACTAATAAAAGCATGCAGTCATGTAACACAAGGAAATTCCTCCTTCTCCTGGCCACAAGTAACGTTTACCCCATTTCCCCATGTTCTTGGTCTCAGAACACCATTACAGACTTCTACCAGTTTTGTTGGCGAATTTATGCGGCTCTTCACTGCTCACCCACTACTTCTCATCTCAGTCTTTTTCATTAATGAATCACGGAAGCATTAATTAATGTTTAAGAGGCAGATAGTGGGGTTTTCTTTTGTCTGTGGATCACTTAATCAAAGATGGGCCTGTGTCATTCCATTGTAAGTGGAAATCCAGAAAAGGAGAACAGATACAGTTTCAGGTTTTGCTTTACATACCCAGCAGGAAACATTTTAATATAAAATTTGAAATGAAAAGAAGGGACCTAAAGAAGCATCAGTTTCCAGAAGAGGCCCAGCCTTCACCAACTCTCCTCCAGATGATTTACAAGTTAATCTTTTTGTGGAAAAATCAAACCTAGCGTAGTGACCAAAGAGGAACAGAGTTCTTCTGAAAACTTGACTCCGGGCATCAACTCTCTGGCAGCCTTGGCAGCAAATGGAAAGCAACATCTGCAGGTGGGGGCTGCTCTTTGGTCTCGGTGGTCGAGGAGTAGAAGAGCTCCAAGGTGGACTCCCATGTAGCTGCAGGCTGTGGGAAATGGCACCAAGGTCTCAAGAAGTTGGGACACAGGCATCCCTCAGCCGTGGGTACGTTCCCCTGGCTTATGCAGAAGTAGGTTGAATGTTGAGGGTAAACTGCTGTATTTTATGGGTTCATATCCAAAACCCATTCACTATCGTTGAAACAATAAAGACGGAGGGCTTGGCACTTCTGAAAAGTCAAGTCTGCAGTGTTTTTAAGAGTGACATCCTGAACTGAGGTAGAGAAAACCTAAGGACCCAATGCAGTTTGTTGTGATTTAGTCAAGGACTCTGGCACAGGACTGGACTCAGGGTGTCTCAGGATCCTGCCCTTGATGCCAGCCACCAGGATGAGAAGAGACACACAACAATAAGACTCAAAACAACGAAGGAGAGCTGCTTGGAGGCAAAACAGTCTGCCTCTGTCTTCTCATCAGACAAACCCTTCGACAGACCCTCCCCAGACACAAATCACTGCATGTGTGCCATCTTTCTAAATGAAATGTTGCTACAATAACAGATCTCAAGTGTCCCCTGAAGGCACGCTGTTCGGTATTTATAATCACTTAATAAACACATGAGAAATGGCACAGTACAGCCCTACATAATCTATGAGCAATGATCCTTGGTGACAAAGTGTAAGTGACCAAATCCCTTTCCAGGTCTAATGATATTTTGCTCTAGTAAGCCAGTGATATATCTCGTATGGCAAAAATAAAGCACTCATGCATAAAATTAATACAGTAAGCTCTGAAGTCATAAAGCTTTCAGTTTGTGATATATTAGATGGGAAAAATGACTAACCTGTAATTCAAGTTCTCCCGGTGCCTTACTCCCGACAGGTTGTAGGGTCACCTAGGCATTGCATGATCAAACCAGGCCATTTCAGGAGCGTATGAATTATTAACCAACCAGTTAGGAAGCCCATTAGGGTCACGCGCATACAAAGCCCTGCGAGGACACAGGTAGCAGCTTCTCCTCCTAGAGGTCAAATGTTTCTGTCCTTTCCAAACCTGCATGAGAAAACTTACAGCAAATCGCTTCCCTCCATGTTGCTCCCCTCACTCCTTCCAGAAGGGCTCGTGATGCCACCAAAGGCGTTTGGTCAAAGTCTACTTACTGAAGTAGCTGGGGCCTCTTTCTAGGCAAGCTTCCCTGCTATTTAACAGCAGAAATACAATTCCCATGTTCCCAGTTACATTGGAGTCCTACAATTTGCTAGAAATCCGCAAAAAAGCATGATGGCAATGTGCACAAGCAGCCTATGCCACGCATTGCTTCCAGAAACACCACCTTGATTTGCACTCCTGTGATCCTCCGGCCCATCTCACGCACACCAGCCATCCCAGTGCAGTGCCAGACTGGCTGCTGGTTATCTCTGAGGGGCTGGACCGTGGCTGGGCTTGTGTGCTGCTGTTGCGGACTCATCCATCACACATTGCACAGTCCTTTGGGTGCTCTGTCTTCTGTACCAGCGTGAACTGGTGTCAGGGAAAATTTCTCCAGCCACCTTGAAAAAGCGAGGAACTATCCAGAAGGCGAGAGCAGGGGTGGTGGTGAAGCAACCAGCAGCGTCGTGAGTCTGCAGCAGGAGTGAGGGCTGTGAAAACGCTTTGCCATTGCAAAACCTGTTCCACCCAGCACCTTGCTGGGGCCCAGGGGAACGCAGGGCGTACAGCCACAAACACCGAAACCCTTCATAACGAACGATATGCTCCCTAGGGTCAACTACTGAAAGTACCTCTTTGCACATGCGTCGCAAACCTTGTCATTGCTGATTGTAGTAACTCAGGGATCAGAAATCCAACCCAATGTCAAGTTTTCAAGGTCCTTCTATAAGACCTATATAAGACATTCTATAAGAAAATGCAGACACTTATTTCTCCTGCTGTGGCAGGCATCACACACAAGAACATACTGCAGACTCCATCGATCCGCAATCCATGCCGTGTATCAACCGGAAAAATAATTATCCTTTGCATGTGAAATGATCAAAGGGTTTTGAAAAAAATCAAACTCCAGCTCCTCAATCAGGAACGCTGCCAAGCTATCAAATCAATAGGTTGTTAGATACTTGAAGTATGGAAATATGTGAAAGCTATCAAATGATTTCTTTGTTAATAAACTGCTACAGTAATTACCATTAGAATAGGAATGGAAAGATACGGATCAGGAACGGAAAGCTGTGAATGGTTTCTCATTAAGCGAAATTAAAGCGCATGGGTTTTTTTTTTTTTCTTTTCTTTTTGATTCTGCAACATTTTGAACTGGTGTACCCAGAGCTGCTCATGCACCCAGCTTTGCGTACCCCCGTCTCACTTAAAGAGTTTCAAGTCAGTGAGCCGCCAGTAGAGGAGAGTGTACCTGGGATCTGGGGAACAATCGGTCACAGTCAGGGGCATGGGGATGCTGCACCTTGGAGAACCCAGCCTCATACACGGTGGTAGACCATCCTGCAGCAGCTCAGCCTCTAATGGTCACACTGGGGCTCAAATAAGCCCAATGCAGATGTTCTCCATGAGCCACAGACACAAATACTCAACCTGAATAACAACGTGGTACCGGGAAATAACAGTAGCAAGGTTCAGAAGTCAGGAGCTGCTGGTTCGCAGAGCAGTGAGGGAGCCATGCCTCATCTTCACGTACCACGTCTGCTCTGCTGCCCAGCCCCTCAGCTCTGCCAAGGGTGGAAAGAGGGATACCATGGAGCATGGAGAACCAGGTCAGACGTGTGGAGACCTGAGGGTTGAGTCCTGGTTTGGGGTGGGCAAGAGAGCTTGGGAAGACTGAGGGTGATGGTGTGGCTCTCCATTAGGGTCTGGGTAGATGACTCCAAGGGCGAGGAGGTTCAGCCCGTGCTGACTACACGCTAAATACAAAGACAGCCAGCGTGAGAGTATCACGACCCGAATTCTTAACTTTCAAAGGTCTGTGGTGCTAACACATAAGGTTTCAGTTGAAGAACATGGCAAGCTCTGCAAATCACTAAAACATGAGAAGGCAAAACAAATAGCCAGCCCTCCCTCCCCCTCCCGCTTGCCACTTGTGATTAGAGTGAGAGACTCTTTTCACTGAAAGCTTGACCTTGTCTAAAGTGCAGGGCAGAGAACGCAAAGAGATACACTTAGGGTTCAGCTTTGCTCCAATTAGCAGGACAGAAATCATCATGCCAGCTTTGGGGGGGATGAGGGAGGACCCCCTTTATGCAGGTGGAGGAAGAGTCTAGCTGTTAAAGCCAGCTCAGCTGCCCACACAACGGCCTGAACCACCCCGACCGCGCTCCTCCTCAGCTCGCCTGCACGAGCGGGTGAACGCACGGCTTCCCTCCTGATGCGGGAGATCCGCTCGGCGAAAAGAGCAGGTCTCCAAAAAACCCTACTCTTTTTATGAGGAAAAGAAAGGTTGCGGAGGTTGGGAAACACCTGAGAAGTATCACTCAACATCTGCAAATCCCACTTCACCCGCAGCGCTTAGGCAGGACAATATTAATAGCCCCACAGCTTTGCACGTACAGAATTTCAAGTGCTTCCAGACCCTCTCCAGACCTTATGTATTTACTGAAATTGGTTGTCTTCTACTAGAATATAAAGAAGAAGGGGGGGGGAAAGGACTAATGGATGTCCATTAACCTTTTGGTACTAGATTTCCCGATACTAGCTACTAATGCAAAAGCCATTAGAAGGGAATGTCTGGGAACCATGGTGTGTAAATGTTACAATGCAGTGAACAAGTCTGTAAAAATCTGCAGCAGGCACGGCGGGGACAGAAACCCATGCAAAGGTGGTCGCAAGCGCAAGATGATTAAAGCAAGCTTTCTGATTTGCTTTGGGCAGAGCAGCCCTGCAAAAAAAGGGTCTGGAGAGGTGAAGGTTTGGACAATTTTGCTGCTTACCTCAAGGGCAGAGCTTTGAAGCACCTGCATAAACCTCTTCCATTGCTACACACGCTTTTTCTTGCGTCTCTTTCTCTTCCTTTGCTCGCCCGCCTGTGCCAGCATCGCTCAGCGGGCTGGTGGAGGCTGCGGTAGGGGAGATGAAATGGCTTTGCTTGCTCCAACGCAGCTGTTCACCACGGCTGCCTGGCTGACGGGCAGCGCCCCAACGCTCCGTACCAACACGAACTCCTTCCCAAGTTCTCGTGCTGGCCTGGGCAGCACCAAAATGATGATTTTTCCATCCTCTGGGTGCCTCAGCTCCTGCCTGTCATGAGAAAAGTAGCCTCTCATCGCCTGCAGAAACACCACAAGAAGGTTTTTTTCCTAGTGAAATACAGGCTTTCTTCTGTGGGGCATCACCCCAGGAATAGCTGCCCGGAGAAATCAACTGTTCAGTCCTCCAGGCAAGTACAAAATGACTTTTTTTTTTTTTTTTTCTTTTCTTAAGATCACCTTTTTGAAGTTTTGAAGATGAAAGAAATACCAGGAGCAGCCTGGGCACAGTGTGAAGCAGGAACAGAAAAGGTGCAGGTGACCATGGCATTGAAAACACAAAAAAGCCTCAAATACCTTAATTTAAGGATTTCTTCACTTGCTGGGTGCTCCGCTTCAAAATTGTAACATTTAAGTGCTTTTCTTTCAGGGATGTGAAGAGAAAGGGGAAAGAATGAGACCAGAAGTGAGTATTATCATTTAATACACAAAGACAATTTCAATAGTTACCTTCACATGTGCACTAACTGGGTGCGGGAACACACAACACCTCCCACACGGGCTGGTTGTGGCCTCTCTCCCTGCTGCACTCAGGCGTGTTTCACTATCCACAGCCAAATGTTGTGAAACCAACAAAGATTTATCACCTGTCAGCACCAATGTGGGACTCCCTATGGCTGCCAGGACAGGAGCGTGGACCTGGACAAAACCTCTCTCCCTCTGGATGCTGGAGCTCCCAGTTCTTTGTTCACCTCGCAGCTCCCCAGGAAACCTCCTCAGGTCTCTGGTTGTCATCTCTGTCCTTTCCTCCAGCCGACTGTGAAGTCCTTGAAGGACTAAGCGTAGGTACGACAGGACATACACACCACCTGGAAAGCAGCTTGCACCTCGAATGGGATCAGAATGGGATTCTTTATACCTTTGCAATCTCCTGACCTTGGGGCTTTCTCTAGGGTGCCAAACAGCCCAGCACCTGGGGTGAGCACGAGCTAAGCAGAGTTATCTTCCGGCTACATCCCTCTTCTGCTATCTTGAGCTTATCTTGATCTTGTTGTCTGCTTAAACACAGAGTCAGCTCTCCTCCTGCCTCACCAGGGTGACCATTCTTTTGTCTTTGTAGGATTACAGCACGCTGTTTGCAGGAAGAAAGTGAGTGAGGGCTTCGCACCTTTGTGTGTTTGTGAAGACTTTTCTCTCCTTTTCTGCTCACGCTCTGTCACTTCTTTGCTCACGCCTGTAGTGCAAGTGCCATCTCCAGTTTAACAGATCCCTACGGTGCCATCCAGAGACTGATCCCGAGCCGGTGCTGCCTTGCCTGGCCTTCAGCGGGAACTATGGTTCCTTCTGACTTGTGGCTCTCAGAGCACTTGCCCTTTGAACGGCGTGTGCCACAGCCAGGGCACCTTAACACAGGAGCTGCTGCATCCCATCACTTACTCCTTTGTGCGTGAATTTGGGGGCTCCAGTTTCAAACCCCGGAACTCCATTTTGCATTCGCGGTCTGTCCTTGCAGTCCAAAGCCAGTTTAAAGTACCTGACTGCAGGTGCTCAAACCCAAGTGAGAACGTAGGGCTGTCTCCAAGCCTGGTCCCTACTGACACTGAGCTCGCTGCGCCTCTCCCTTGCGCACCCTGACACCGCCAGGACCTACCTGCTTCCCTGTGCACGAATGAGGTTTCACACTGAAAAGCCCTGTAAGGAAGAAATAAAAGCAAAGTCATGGCATTTTCCTTGGATTTGACAAACGTAGGTGGAATGCAATAAGAACAAATCAAATCCCGGTGGTCCCTTTCCTCCCCGCACTTTCTCTGCCTGTTGATGAGAGCATCCTCAGCGTCGGCAGAGATTGGCAAAAGCTCGCCTTGCCGCCGGGACCAGTTGTGTCCCGCGCTAGCCCAGGGTGCAGGGCAGGCTAGGTGCCACCACCCAGCTCCTTGGGCAAGTCTGGCACCCTGTGATGGGTGGGAGAGCAAGTTTGTCACTCACAAGGCCTGGGCTAGCTGGGGACATCCCACTTCCGAGCCGCAGATGTGTGCTGCTGCACAGACCGTAGGAACTTACAGTTCCATGTAAGCAGTTTCTCCGTCTCTCATTATTGAGTCAAGGTCGATGTCATCAAGCAGTTTTTCTAAAACCAGAAGCCAATAGTCCATGGAAACTCTTGATAGAGTCCACAAAAAGACATCTCTGTAAAAAAACCCAAATGCTTATTTTTCCAGGCTGTTCCCAGATGTTTTTACCACCCCTTGGTTCAACAGGTACGCAGCAGCAAAAACCAGAGACCAGAAAACTTACACTGTGCGTGGATTGAGCTGGGGAGAACATCTGCCTCCAATTTTTCACTTAAACAAAACTGTGAATTTTAATTTAATGAAAACCTTCAGCCTACAACCACAAACGGAATCATTCAGGCTTGGCTGAGTTTGAAACCAGAACCTGGCACCCCTTCAGAAGCACGTGAGAGAGCTCAGGGTAGAAAATCTTCCCATTTTGACACACGCAGCTGCTGGGACTCAACTGCTGAGAGCAGGAATGAAGCATCGCATCGGGCCCAGGCTCCAGAAGCAAAGCACACGGAGGCCATAGGCAATATTCCCATTAATAGCAACTGTTTGTGCAAGGGGCTTTAAAAACTATGCATGCCACTAAGAGCAGCTCTTTTGAATCCAGGTCACAACAGCCGTGCAGGTGACCCTGACTTTATACAGTCAACCCGAGGGCACGTGGCATTACGTTGCTGCACAGCATAAAAAAAAAAATAATAAAAAAAAAAAGATCCAGCACTGCAGACTTATTGAATTAAACATTATTGTGGCTAACGCGATCAATATGGCATTGATTGCGTTATCCATATTAATATTTAATTCAATTAAAAGGTCCCAGATCTTTTATGATGCAGGAAAAAAAAGTTAAATTTCAGCTGGACCCAAGCTATAGCTGATCTGGGTTTCCCAGCTGTTCAAAGCTGACCCTTCCAGCGGAGATGGAGAGAGCCAATTCCCTGGTCAGGCCACCACTAGCACCCAGTACGATCCCCGCAGTGAGACTGGGACCCCCACAGGGGAATGTGGATGGAGGGCACCGAGGGGGTGGGGGAATCGGAAAACCACTTCAGGGGCCTTCGTACTGCAACTGAGCCCCAGACGAACCCTGCCAAAAGAAGCAGTCTCACGCCTGCTTCCCCCATCAAGTACTTTTTTGACTTCTCTGGGAATTAGTACATTTTGCTAAACTAGCAGAAAACTACCCCAGCCCCACAATAACAGAAGAAATAAGTAATTTTTTTATCAGTTCAGCAAGCTGAGCAAGTCAGCCAGCTTAGCTGTCGCCACACAGCCCGTTTTTCATAGATATGTTTAACTCCTTTCTCACCGTGTATCTGTTTAGCTTACGGGCTTGTGAAGGCAGGCACTGCGCGTGATTGCACAGTGCTGGGCACGGCACGGCACGGCACTGCTCCCCACGGCACGGCACGGCACTGCTCCCCACGGCACGGCACGGCACAGCACGGCACTGCTCGTCATCACGTTTGCCACAAGCCAAACAGACGTAGCCCCAAAGTAAACTCAGACCTGGTAAAGGGCTGCTGTGATTTAGAGCTGTGCCCATCAGGGAAGAAACCTCTCTGCTTCTTAAACACACTACACGTCACTAGTGGGTGACTAGTGGGTGGGTCACTTCTCCCAGCTGCGGTGCACGAGGTTTCCAACATCCACCGGAGCAAGACATGGCAACCAACCCCTCCTGCATCACAAAACCCAGCTGCCCCGTGGCCCGTCACCGCCTCCGCATCTCCGCTCAGTGAACGACACCCGTGTCTCAAACACGCAGCGGGAGCTGATGTTTCTCTGCTACTTCATCAGCCCGGACCTCCTGCCAGGCATTAAATCGAAGCGCAGAAAACGCATCTTCTTCGTAGGGAAAAAAGAAGATGGAAAAAAAAAAAAAGAAAGGTGGGAACCTTCCTCCCCTTCCCCCATCTGATTACGCACAAAATGTTCTTCTGCTTTTAAGGGCAATTTAACACTAGTTAAACTACCGTTAATTTAAATCAAACAAGTCTGAAAGGATAGAACATGCTGCACTGCTATTAAAAACAGATGAATCTTCATTTGTTCCTTCCGAGACACCACTGCCCATTTCCTAGCCAATCCTACCTGGCTGTCCAAAGACCTCTTTCTGGAGTTTTTAAATTGATATTTAAGCCTACTTTGTTGGCTTTTGCAACACAGTGCGGTCCACTTTGGTATCAGAAAGATTCAAACCTTTCCATCAAGTATGGCAGAAAGCCAGAAAAAGGACACGGGGCCCAAACTGATTAATACCAATTAATCTGACGTCAAATTCAGTCCATTTCCAAGAGCAAAAATAGGTGAACCTCCAGCGCTGAAGTCCAAAAGAGCTTAAAGAGGGAAAAAGAAAAGTTTTGCTCTTCCATGTTTCGTAGACCTGTCCTCAACAGGATCCCAAGGTGCCGCTGCCCAAACTTTGCTGGAGATTCAGCTGATCCACAGGAACAGACGCTCCTGCCCAGAAGCTCTGTGGGTACTGCAGCGCTGGCAGGTATAAACTGATTTTTCCCCTTCCCTCTACCACCCGGATAGGAAAGGGGGTGCAAGGGCACGTAGCGATAGGATGAGGGGCAATGGTTTAAACTAGAGCAGGGCAGGTTTAGATTAGCCATTAGGAAGAAGTTCTTTACACTGAGGGTTGTGAGACACTGGCCCAGGTTGCCCAGAGAGGGGGTGGAGGCCCCATCCCTGGAGACATTCAAGGCCAGGCTTGATGAGGCTCTGAGCAACCTGGTCTAGTTGAAGATGTCCCTGCTCACTGCAGGGGGTTGGACCCGATGGCCTTTAGAGGTCCCTTCCAACCCAACACATTGATTCTATGAAAGCACGCCCACACGGATCAGAAACAGCACAGAACGCAGAGGCAGGGGGACCAGCCAACCCCTACACTTACCTGTTTTCTCCAAATAATACGCACCAATGTGGAGTTTTACAACAGTCTGTGGCTTCCGTACAGACATCTTTGTCCTGAGCGGGATATCTGCGAGCATTTCATTAGCCAAAGTGCTGATCTGCTGGAAGACTGCAGCATAAAATAGCTGCTCCAGGTTAAGTTCAGCCTTAAATAAGACACTGGACCTGGGCAGGGAATACAACCAGCTTCAGTTCCCTGCTGAGAGTTATTCCCTTCCTTGAATTATTTCCCTTCAATTGCTCTTGCTCCTTGTGCGAGCCTCACCCAGGCTGATCATGGATAACTTCGTGTTGGGTCCCTCACAGCCGGTCAGGTCCAAGCCCAGCTCAGACCCTTGTGACAGAGGAGAAGAGGGGCTTTTCTTCAAGTCTAACGAAGGCTGCGTAGAAGCCAGTTGGTCAAGCACTTGCTGACATCTTTGTTACTAGAATGATGCCAGAGATGTGACCCTCCCATGCTTGTTAGTTGTCAGGAAGAGGACTGCGAGACAACAGGCCCTGAGCACCTCCCAGACATGCCAGCTCTGCTTCCAGACCACAAGCAGTCACCGCTGGATGGTATCACTCTGTTGCCTGTTGTTTCCTTAAAACACTTGCAGAAATCACGCGACATCCAGCTCTCCTGAGTTGCTCTGCTAAGTTCTCTTCTCGGGCCACTTGCTTCTACCTCAGAAAAGTCACTTCTGAGTATTTCAAAGTAACAAATGAATCCTCAATGTTCAGCAACAGAGAACAGATTTTATTTTCCAGCTGGAGGAGCAAAGTCCAAAGAGAACTATTGATATTTTAGGGATAAGAAAAACCCATGAGAATTTTGAAAATAAGTAACCAAATAGAGGCAGAACCAGCCAAAAGTATGAGCTGTTCTACAACTATATTTCCCGGGACGCACCCAGGACAGTGATGCAACCTCCGTACTCTTGAGTATCTTTCACTTCAATACACACACACAAAAAACAAACCCCACACAAAACAAAACCAACAAACAAAAGCAAAGCAATCAAACAAACTGGCCAGGCTTCATATATTCTTAAACCGCAGCCTGAACTCCAGACATTGCTGCTGAAAGTGTTAGCAGGTCCCAGATCAACTAATTCATAATGAGATAAACAGATAAATTTCAAGGGAAGTTCCCTGAAAATCATTAGCCTTTCTGAGATTCACAGCATTTCTGAGGTATAAATCCAAGAATAATAAAAACATCTATAATCCAGATGACGTGTTGGACTCTTACCTCTTCAAATGCCCCAATCATCGATGCGCATTAAGTATATGCACTTCAGCAAGAGAATACCAATATAAAATCACGTTACAGCTAAGGTTCTTTACTACCCTTCAACAGATTTTCTTTGACGAATTCAACTACTCCTCGCTTCGGTCTATGCCAAAATATACAGCACCCAAACCAGGCTGTTGGTGCCACAAGCCTACTCGCACTGCGTGAAAGACCTCTGCTGCGCCGAGCCTGCCTCCTGCCACCCTCCTCTAACGCACCCTTGCTTCTGGACCGCAAGAGACAGCGAGAAACCATCCCTACGCACCCTTTACCACATCCCTCATTTTATAACCTCGCCTTCATGAGCCAAAACCCATCCAAGGGATTGAGGGACTTGATTTATCCTTACTGCAAGGCTTTTTTTAGACACGTTTCATCCCTCTGCTTTTAACAATTAGCAAGACTGAATGAAGCAGGGTCTGTCACCCACCTCTAGCTTTTGTGTACTTACCTATTGCTCCAGTAGTGTTTGACATCTGCTGCCATTCCGGCATCAAAGCCCCCTCACTGCAGAGCTCTCAGGCTGTTTAAGTATGTAAATCTGCATAAGCTGATCACACGCGGACTCTGAATTCCCGAAGAGACCTGAAGGAGATGGGCCGGAGTTAATCTTGAGCACACTTCAATGAGAAGTACAGTAAGGATCACTCCTTGGCACGATACAAAGGGATTCTTAATGTGATTTGATTGTAATTCTGCTTTAAAACATGACTTGATTCAAAGGAACAAGACCTTAGGAAGAGTTCAGAGTGTAGCTTAAAAAAAAAAATTAAAAAAAAATTGATGGCAATTTTCTAACAGTTTCTTTTTAGCTGCCAAGGAGCAATGGCTCTTAAAAATCTGTGTATCTGCTGCCTCTACTTCAGGACACAGAACTGATTACTGGTGGGCCAAATTTCTTCCTGGTACACAGCAGAAAACTCCATTCTTAAGAAATTTGCAGAGATTCACTGCTACTTCTGCACAGAATACCGCATTAGGCATATTGATGTGCTATGAAACGCCAAGTGAAAATGTGCTACAATTGTTAAAATAAATGACCAAGTCCACGCAGTATCGACTCAGTACCTTATTTGCTGCCAGTGTTTATCTGCGCAAAAACCCAAAACACATTCATCCCATGGCTTGTTCCATTTATTAATGAGCTTTGCATTTTTGCTCGCTCGCACAGACATGCAAGTACTTGAGGACCGCCTTTAGCGAAGAGCAATGATTCAGTCTAGCTTAAGTGATAGATCGAGATGCTCCAGCTACTGAAGTCTAGTAGATGCTATTGAAAACTCTACCTGTTATACCTCAAGTGCATGGTTCCAACTATAGAGCTTTATGCCCTATAGAGTTCTATAGAGCACATTGAAAATTGGCGTAAGATCTCTGGTGGCAATGGTTACAGAAACAACTCTCCTGCACTGAAGAGCTGCTCTTGCAGAGGGAGATGCTACCTTCACAGCTGGATCGAGGTCACAGAAAAGCACTTAAATTGCCATTTGCCTGCTGAGATACATAAGGACTATATAGTTATTCTGCAGCTAAGCTCATGCAATAAGATACTCCAAACTTACCGGCACCAAAAGTTTTATTATTACAAGCAATACAAAAGCAAACACAAGGAACTTTGTTTTATCCCACCGCCATCATTCTCACTGTATATTGTTTGAGGCACCATTTTTAAATTATGAATTCACAAACTGCGGCAACACAAAAGATGCAACACATGACATAGGAGCACAGAGTGAGGAAGTAAGATTCTGACAATAACTTATGATCCATTATAAGAAATTTTGTAACAAATATGAAAGCTCCAATATAGCAGGCTAAGTTTAAGTACAATTGTGCAAAGTGAGGCATTGTTCTTTTGACATGATTAAATTTTTTTCATTAAAGTAACCACAACAGAAATCATCCACATTTACAAAAATATTTTTTATATAATAATTTAATAAGGATCCTGATGCTTAAAAACCTTCAGAAAATAGAATCGAATTCGAGTTACACATTTACAAGCATGAAAGGACAGAAGTGAATAAAGGATTACTCTTGTTACAAATAAGGAATTTTAGACCGAGATTTTTAAAGATAGTCTTTTCAAAATTGTCTGTTTTCAAATTAATTCAGGCCATTAGTTCTACTCTAATTTCTACAAGGCTTATCGCATGCCAAGAATTTCCTGCAGAACTCAGTTGTAAGAAGTTATAAGAAACATCACACGTCATCTGACAGGAGAGATGTCTACACAGGCAAATGACTACGTTCAAATCCAGAGAGTCCTTTTTTTAAAAAATACAAAAGCTGACCTGGCTGGGAAATCTTGACACATACAGTAGATCCTTGTCAATAGGTATTAAGCACAAAAGAAACAGGGTCACGCTCTATCACCCAGAAAGGGCTGGTTTAAATCAAGAATGCAAAAGGTTCCATTTTGCAAAAATCTTAGTTACAAAGTGTCAGTGATTATTACAGTTAAGTTAAAGGCAAAAATAAAGCATCCTAAATAACCCAAGGCATATTTTTCAATGCAGTATATTTCTCTCTCTCCTCCATTGTAAGTTCATTTATTCCAGCCTATCAGTGATCTTAGTAACTCAATTAAATGGTCAAAGCTCTCCTAAGTGCAAAACATCAATCATAGCTTCAGACCAGCGTTTACCAGAGTGTTGCGACTGCTCAAGATTCACCACATTTTAAAAACCTTGCTCATGAGCCACTGATCTTCATTTTACAGGCAGGAGCTGAAATGACATGACGCAGTCTATAAGCCAGCTGGAGGGGGCCATCCAGACTTTGCCCTGACGAATTTTCTCTGGCTTGAATTTAGAAGACGCATCATAGATTACATACTGAGTGCAAAATCTCTGGTCAGAAGCAGATTCTGCGTGGTAAGCCACCGTGTTGATTGTCTGCGTCACATCACTGTCCGGTTTTGGCTGCCTAACCAGAATTTGTCCTCCTGCTGCTTTCACCAGCTCCACAAGATCACTCTTCTGGTGACGGCTGAAAGATCCCATAAAATAGAAGTAGCATCCATCAAACAACTTCGGCAGCTAAGTGGAAGGGGACAAAAAAAAAAAAAAGTATAAATACAGGACTGCACAACTGAGCATGCATGAAAAAAAGTGGAAAGGAACAATCTGTGCCTACAAAAAAACCCCAACAATTTAAAGTAACCAACACTGGAAGCTAGAACAGTAACTTAACATTTAAGGACCTCAGTGCAACCAAGAAAAGTAGCTTACATGGTAAATTCTTGCTTATGTTTAAATATTTTCCAGCACAACAGGGTTTAACTATGAGCTAAGAATATTTACAGCTGCTGTTACAATACATTTAATGAACTTCTCCAACGTAATCCAGAAAGTAATCAGAAATTAACCCAGTTAAATATAAGAGTGCCCCTATATGGAAACAAGTAGCAATAAAAACATTTTTCTTTCAACTTTCAGATAATTTCAACTAGGTTCTAAAGCTGAGCAGGGAAGACCGAAGCAGCATCACCTCCTGTCCCGTGCAGCTTCTTCCATGAGTGTAATACAGCATTCCCTCTGACAAGGTTATAGCAACATATCCACTCAGAGAGAAAAATGACAGCTTTATGGGTGTTCGCAGTTCTATCGATCACCTTGCACATAATCAAATTTCTGTACAAGACCACATTAAAATTTTACATCCGCTGCACCTGCACATGTGGCAAAGGGCAAAAATACATGAACCAAAGGTCATTGAGGTAATCTGTCTCAAGCAACAAAACCCACCAGCTGTTCTCTGTTGAGCCGCCCTCTTTGTGGGCCACCTTGGATTTCGTACTTCTCCTCTTGTTCTCGTGCTGTGGTTTGTAGACAGGCTTGCACCCCTACAAAAATCACAATAAGGCAGGCAAAGATTAGAGACCCCATGTTTTTAGAGGGGCTTGCACTAAAATAAAAGCATTACCCACAATGCAAAAACATAGCATCAAAGCTTGTGCGCTTTAGCAGTTTGCTTTTAAACTTGAAAAAATTTACAACAGTGGTTGAAGATGCAAGTTAGATGGAGAGAAGCAGTATCATGCTAAAATCAGCGCTGTAAACACTAGGAATTAGTAGCTTTTCCTCTTACCCACTAAAGGTCAACCACTTAATGTCAAATGTCAAATTGCCGATCATTTGGAAGCTTAAAGCCAGCGTGTAGAACCAGCTCCGCAGTTATGAAATGGAAGCAATTGCCTGATAAAGAGCAATTACAAAGCAAGCACAAAGCTGTTTCTGAACAGCTATGGCCTCAAATAACAAATCAGATAGGATTTCAAGGTCTCCAAGATCAGCACAAACTGGAGATTTATGCTAGGGTTTAACAGCAGCATTCGTTTTTGTTACCACTGCTGCATAATGAGATTGCCTTTTAAAGTCAACGTGGTTTTACCTTGTTTTAAGGCTAGTTATTTTTTCCAACACAGAATGCGCTGATGCTAATGTATCACTAACACCAGCTAAACGTACTACCTGACCTCACTTTGGCAAGAGAAATGGCTGTGGTCACCCATTCAAGGACGGAACATTTTGCCTGCACGTACATTGCACTTATTAATAAAAATTACCCAAGAAAGAAAGTTCGCAAAGTTGATTTTTGAAAACTGTTCCATGAGGACTTAGAATGTTGTCAAGGTTGTAACTTTTAAAGTAGTACCTCACTCCTTGCAGAGTGCAAGGCAACTTATTCCCACTGTGTAAGTATGAAACCCATAGTATTAAAAAAAAAAAAACCAACCCAACCAAAAACCAAACAAGTTAATGAAAATCAAAAGTAAAACGCAGGGGGTTGGTCCTAAAAAAGAAGAAAGCCCAAGACCATAGTCCTGTGAAGGATCACTGGATGCTCGGTACTTAGATCCCATGGCAGCCAATAGACAGGAACGTCTAATCTAGACGGATCTCGAAAGGCAGCTGTTAGCAATTTACCACCAGCTCGTACAAACTCACAAAATGCAATGGGAATTCATATTTTAGTAACTACAAGTCCTCCAATGTACTTACATCAAAAAAGATAAAGCTATACAGAAACCACAACTGGCTGAATACTGCGACAAGATACCTCTCCCTCCATGCTGTATCAGGTTGGTTATTCGCGCTTGTTCATTCCTTCAATGAAAATTAACACAAACTTGTACAAAACTAGAAGGGCAACCCTGTTATGTATCTTCCGGAAAAGCAACCGACATATTCGTTACTGATAACAGCAATGAATACTGATAACTTATTTTCAAAGTACTCATGACTCAAAAATCAATCTAAAAGTTGTTTTGATTTTATTTATTTTTTTTTTTTATCATCACAATTCGACAAGACTTCCCATGTCAATCTGCCTAACTTACACGGCTATTCTTTCCTTCCACGAAAATACAGATGTTAATGGGTGCCACTTACAATAAAGGAAAACCCATCTCATCTAGTCTCAAGAACAGAACCATCCATTCATTAAGAGCATGTTTTATTTCAATCTACCATCAAAAGCTCCATTTCAAGGACTTTCACCACAGAGCTGAGGTTTTTATACAATGAGTACCTCACAAATTGAGCATCCAGCGACAGCACCAGTAAATGAAGGAGATTTGACATGAAAGCAATAAAAGACTGAATGAATACAAAAGACTGAGACATCTTTTTGTACTGTTACTTCCCTGGGGGAAAAAAAAAAAAATCATGAAAATGACTAACGTCAGTGGAATGCCTGTTTTAGGAGAAAACACAAAATAGGTTACGTCTGTTTTGCATACATATGTATGTCCACTTTACACTGCCAAGTCCTCTGAGGAATCTGTAAGCCACAAAGTTCCTTGTCACACGCAATGACAATCCTCCACGCAAGCAAGAAGAGATGCTCATCTACATGGGTCCTGTTTTCACTATATCTATAAGAACCACAAGACAAACATGTTTCCTTGAAAAACTGGAAATATGCAAAGAGACCACTTGTCCAGCCAGCGACTGCATGACCAGCATCCTCATCCATCTGAGCTTTTCTCAGCCAGCTAGAATCAGAACTGATCTGCGTCTTAACAGATTTGTGGCACACAAGCTGTGTATTTCAGATCGGATAAAAAGCCATGACCGTAAGTTCTCAGGGCCCAGGTCAGCCACGTCACCTTCTTAGAGGAACATTCCTTCATTTCCTTTGGGGTATTTCACTCTTGGCTCCTATTATCTCAGGAGCCCCTGGTTCATCTCTGTAACCCTTCAAGTGTGCTGCAGTGTAGTCAGAGCAACAGGCTGTGGGCCCTCGCTTGCATCCTGTCCCTCCAACTGTTGCCTGTTGTCCCACAGCTTGTCACAGGTAAGCCTGATATCGCCCTCCTCCCTGCTTAAGCCCAGTTTAAAGCTCTGTCAACGAGTCCCGCTAGTTCGTGAACCAAGACCTTCTTCCCCCTTCAAGATAGATGAACACCATCTGAGGCCAGCAGCCTGGTGCTGCGTAGGCCATCCCATTAACAAAAAGCCCAAAGTTGTGGCGGTGACACCAGTCACGGAGCCATGTATTAACAGACTGGACACGTCTGTTTCTTCCGGTGTCCCTGCCCGCAACTGGGAGGAGAGAGGAAAAAGTAACCTGTGCTCCACATTCCCTTACCAACGGTTCCAAAGCCCTGAAAGTCTCTTTTGATCCCCCTCGGACTACAGGTGGCAGCTTCATCACCACACAACTTGTTCTCTTCCCTAAAGAGAAGAGGGTGATTATTGCAACTACGCTTTAACGGCCCTCTAGTTTAATCACAGTAGTTCTTGGATCAGTTACCCGCCCAAGGGTAAGACTTGTACCAAGGCGAGTGGCGTATTTCCATTTCACACGGACCAGAGCTGTTTTGCAATGCCCAGTTCAAGCGTGCACACACTCATTAATAAAGCTTGCCTGACAGAAGACAACACTGGGGCAGGACCACACGTGCAGAGGGGCCATGCAAGGCTTTTCCCTAGAAATACAGAACTGTAGAAGTTTAAAAGCCTCTTAGGTGGGTGATTTCACACTTGCAATTTGTAGATATAAACAAGACCATTTGCACCCGATTGTAGCAAAAACCGAGCCTGCATTAAGGTCCCTAGAAAATATTGCAGAAAAAAGGTTTTAGCTTAATACAACCGCATTTTAGCTTGATGTCACCACATTTGGCAAGGAGAATACTGCTCATTAGCAAGATCAGTAAAGCATTGCTACTTATACTGATCCTGATTACTTCACTGAACAGCTGCCCCTACCTTCTCACCTTCCAGTATATAAGGAGCAAGCAGGTTAAAAGGGTGTCCACTCTAACGGATCGTTAATTGACCTTTGATACAACCGCAGCTATTAGTACTGGAAATAAAGAAATCGTTATTCGCAAAATTTAAGATCAGAGCCCTATAATCCTCATTCATGTAAGTCTTATTGGTTTATAATGAAACTAACTGCATCAGCAAAAACAATTTAAACAGGATGAAGTCCAAAAAGAACTGGTTGCCAAGAACAAGTTGTAATCACCCACAGATACCCAGGGGTAGCTCTCAGTACCTCACTTAGCCTTAGTGGAGTTTTGCTGGATTTGCATTAATAAAGCAAAAGAGCAGGGGTTAGTCCCACAAATCTCTTAGAACACCTAAAAGTAATTTAGAAATACACGATAGCAACAAAGAAGATAAGATGCTACACATCCAAGATCTCGCAGAGAACGCAACAGAAACTTCCTCAGCTCGCTCTGCACTAAGTTTTAAGACATACATGCAGATTGAGTAAAGCTTGGTGAGATTATTTTCCAAGAAAAGGAGGGAATCTGGACGGAGAGAAAGCCTTAGGGGGATCTGGCATGGCTGCCTTCAATTTGTTTTCCATGAACAGTATTACTGGTCTCTGGTACAGCACAGAAAAGAATTTTTATACTGTCTCTTATATGCTTATAAAGTAACTTCAGAATCACACATTTTCATGGAGGTAGAGATCTCATTTGGTGAAATGAGACCGGTCTACTTTTCCAACACACGGAAATGACACAAGATGCTGCAGAGACTAAAATGAATTTGCCTAAGAATAGTAATTAACAAGTTAATCCAGTTGATATTTATTAAACATGATGGAGCAGATGCTTAGAAAGTCCTTACACATAAATTCTGAGAAGCTAGGAGCATGTAATATGAAAATCATTACTTCACTTAAACCCCCAAGTGTCCTATCTTCTTTAAGAAACCAGCATTTGCCCCAGCTGTTTCCTAGACTGGAGGCAGCCATTCCCAAGGTGCAGAGGGCAGGTACATTCCACTGGAAGTGCTCATCCTCGCTCCCGATCCTCTCACGTGCTTTTAAGTGGAAGTAGTAACATTCCCCACCCTTTGCCTCTGAACGGGCTTCCTTAATGTAAGGTTTTCTGCAAACCAAAACTGAATTAGAACTAAAGGAATCTCTAAAGATGATAAACGCAACATCCAGATAATGCAGAACAGGGGGAGCAGTGGAAACATGGTTTCCGTTTCTTCTAGACCTTATTTCAAAGCAGCCCACTTCCCTGTTCTGCTGACAAAGGCAAACACCGGATTGCAGCCATCCTCGCCCTCATTTTCTCCTCTGAAAACCCTGGCAGCTTCAGTCTAAACTTGAGCTGACTTTGAAGCGAAACTGTTTCACTCCTCATTTCCAGAAGGTGCAGACACTGTGGGAGTGCAGAGGCTCAGACCCCATCGACCTGAAACGTTCCCCTCCGCTGTACACGCAACACGACAAGAACATGCACACGCACCTGAGACATTTCTACAACCTCCCACAGAGCTGCGAGTCATTTCGTAGAAGGATGCAGCTGAAGCAAGTCCCCAGCTGCAAAACAAGCGTGAAACTCCAGTGATAAAAAGTTTTGAGCTGTTTTAAGGAGGGAGGGCTTTGCTGAGTTATCAGCCTGTTATCTAAAAGGTGTTGATGCATGGAAGAGACAGCCCAAGCCTGAGAAGCAGTCAGCTCAAACAGCTCTGCACTTCCCTTGTCCAATAGCCTAAAAAAGGATGGGCATATTGTTCCCAGAAGTTCAGAAAGACGCTTTCGCCTTGAAATGCCAGTCATGCAATCCTCTAGCTCTTCCAGTCAACTCCCAGTTGTTCTGAATCCTTGCAGGAAAAGCGGCGTTGGTTGGGTTGTTTTTTTTTTTTTTTTGCATTCTTTAAACCGATCTGAGCTGAATCACTGCTGCTGCTCCAGGTAAGCAAAACAGATGAAGGAATAAGCAATCAGATGCTTAGAATTCTGCCAGACTCTTCGCTGCAAAGACTGACACGAGCTTGTTTCAATGCATATCATTACCGAGACCATTTTTCATTCCCTGCTTTAACAGATGACAATCAGTTTAAGAAAAAACAAGCTGAAAAGCTATTAAAGACTTCTGCTGGTTTTAATTACACTATTCTATGCTCTACAAAAAGCAGAGAGGAAACAGTGATATTTGAATCTTTGTCTCAGCCTACTTGCAGAAGGATAATGATATGCTACTTTGTGCCCTATTACCGTCCCAGAAATAATGAAGGCAATAAAATAATGAAACCAATGAAAGATATGGCCAAGGGCAAGGAGCACAGTGACAACAGTGTCTCAATTGAATTCGGTGCTGCTTTAAAAGTGGATATATTGCTGACAGTGTATTATATATGGAAAATGTGGAACTGCAGCTGGTAAGGTGAAATTTTTCTTCTGTGAAGATCTAATATTGCTCAGTGGTAACATCCTTTCATCCTCATCTTCTACCTGAAGACAAAAGGGAACCGCAAAACCCAAGATACGTATTTAAAACTTGGCTCTCTAATACTTAGAGGCCTTAGATTAGGTCAAACTCTGCTGGAAATCCCACATTACCTCTCTACTGATACTAACGGATGCTGTATCGGTGTGTATAGACACATGGAAAGGGAAGCACCGTAGAATTATACAAAAGAAGGGAATTGCTTTTTATTTGAGAAACACATCTTGAAAGCCTGACGGAAGAGTTAACGTAAGAAATACACTCTCATATGAAATACTGTTTCCGGAAGCATGTGATGTTTTTTAAGAAAGTGGTGTAATTATGTGTAGGCTATAAATATAACTTTAGAAATAACAGTCAAATGCAGCTTACCTTATAGTAAAAAAATAATATTCAAATACTCACTTCTGCATAGTCAGCATTAAGTGCTACACTGAGCTTTGTTTTTTCAAATATTTCAGTGAAGTTTTTGAACATGAATTTACTTCAAGTGAATAGTTTAGAACACTGAACTATAAGCAACTCCTTCAATTTATTTGCAGTGGCTTTGACAGAAGTAAGCCAGAATACGCACTTTTGGAAGTTTATTTGCATAACATCTAAGGAAACTTTCCAAATAGAAGCCACAATAAATAAAGAGAGAAATTATGGAAAAGAAAAGACCTCTTTTTTCCTAGACAAATGTTCCATCAGCAGGAGTCCCATTATTTGTTATAACAATCTTTAACTTGTAATGACTCTGAAGAAGACTAATAACAGACTGGTGGGAACAGATGGAGTGGTGCTGTTAATTATAGGCACTTAGCTGCATCAGACCCCATGAGTTATTACTAACATTTCCCACTAGGGAGGAGAATCACTCGCTTTTAAGTAGTATGTTGCTTACTAAGCTGGGAGCATTAGCAGTCAGGATTGTACTAATCAGTACTAACAACATAAAATAAAACTCAGCTGCAAACAAAAAAAAAAAGAAAATATTCCCTGAATAACCCCTATGCTGTTTTATTTATTTTTTTCTTTTCCAATCTCTTCTAAATATAAAAGTTCTTCCACAAAGATTTAAACTTAGGTCTCACTAATTAAATCTCCCTACCACTCAGCTAAAGAAAGCTACATACCTTTACTGGCAACATTAGTTTTCTAAGCATCTGATGAGCAAGCAGATAAAATGAAATGAAGGACAACCACCCTAGCACATATGACAGAAGGTACGCACACCTCCTGAACCAAGTGAAGCCAAAAGCCCGCAAAGGGATTCACCACAGAAAAACATTATTCAGTCTTAAACAGGATATCATTTCATAGCACCTGCACTCATCCTTTCCAGTTACACAACCCAAACATCACTTCTAGGCCTTCTGAGCTTCCTGCAGCATCCCTACCTCCAAACAGGAAACCATCTCCCTTCTGCTTATCAACAAAATGTCTGGAGGTTATTAAATCCATCTCCTTGCTTAAGCATAAACAGTATTTCTCCATGTTACATATTCAACAAGAAGCTACTCCTATTTGTACGCATCACAGCACAAAGACAACACAATCATAGAATGGTTTGGGTGGGAAGGGGCCTTAAAGATCACCCAGTGCCACCCCCTGCCCTGGGCAGGGACACCTCCCACCAGCCCAGGTTGCTCCAAGCCCCGTCCAACCTGGCCTTGAACCCCTCCAGGGATGGGGCAGCCACAGCTTCTCTGGGCAACCTGGGCCAGGGGTTGGTTGGTTGATTGGTTGGTTCCCAAATGAACAGGGAAGATTTTCTTCCTGATATCCAATCTAAATCTTCCCTCTTTCAGTTTAAAACCGTTACCCCTCATCCTATCGCCACACTCCCTGATAAAGAGTCCCTCCCCACCTTTCCTGTAGGCCCCCTTTAGGTACTGGGAAGGCTGCTGTAACATCTCCCCGGAGCCTTCTCTTCTCCAGGCTGAACAACAGTCTGTCTTCATAGCAGAGGTGCTCCAGCCCTCTCATCATCTCCGTGGTCTCCTCTGGATGTGCTCCAACAGATCCATGTCCTGCTTATGTTGGGGGCCCCAGAGCTGGACGCAGTACTCCAGCTAGCATCTCACCAGAGCGGAGCAGAGGGGCAGAATCACCTCCCTCGACCTGCTGGCCACAACTGTTTCCCTTTTGCAAATGCTTATAAGGCCACAAACAGGTGTCGGTGCTACAGAAAACACTTCTGAGGGGACACCAATTCAACAGACCCTTTGAAAAAAGCCTGGAACAAGTCCAGTGACTATCTGGAAGCCAAACGAACACTGTGAAAAAGAGTCCAAGGTTCAAAGAATCTGATGATGTGCCTTATCTGAAAAACTACGATGCATCTTTTGAAGCTTGAAGCAGTGCCTTCATAAACACTAGTGACTGGAAAATGTAAAGAATCCTTATATTCTGATGTTTAGTCACACAGTAGAAAACTGGAATTAAATTTGTCTGTGAGTTTTCCATGGATAATTAACTCATTTGTAGTATACTTATTAGCTAAAAGGACTTAGCCATAAAGGTCAAGGGGAAGAAGATGGTTTTTACAACTACAATGAAAGCAGATACTAAGGAACACATTAGAATGAACAAATAAAACCCAGAATTTGGTGTGTAAATCCACAGAACAGCTGTATAAAACAAAGCATGCACTGCATAAAAACTAATTACAGATTGCATGAAGGATGACATCAAAACTACTGCCACGCTAAGGGCACACTGTGCAAGTCATCTTTCCCTGGAAGTTACTATTTTAGTTGAAGAACACTCCAGTATGCAGGTCTTGATCACACACCGCAAGTTCCCTATCAATTTCAATGGAAGCTGCTTATAAGAAATCCAAGAATTTAATAAACTCCGTCCTCCTCTCCCAGAATATTTTCTAATCTTCCAAATCCTTCTTAATGTAGCAATGTACAAATTCACTCTCCACTGACACTTAGAGTACCTACCCAGTACCTCTAACAATGAAATACACACATTTACCAAGGAAGGAGTAGTCGTATTTAATTAAATCTCTTGTCATTCAGGAGATTAAAAAATAAAACTCTAACACTTTATGTTGATAGTACTGATATGAGGGCAGTTGTTGAAAATTTTCTCTGGAATCCCATCTACAGTTTCTGGTTACAAAGCCCAAAAAACCCCATATATTTTATACTTACATTCAAACTTGAGGACCCAACATCCAGTCAGAACAGCCATCATACATTTGACAGTACTTGGCATTGGAGCATCAGGGATAACAAGATGAGTTACTAGGAGAAAGATTACATTGGTAGAAGCAAAGGCACGTAAAAATCAAGAGCCAGGCATGAAAAGCAATCAATCACCATTTAAATAATAAACAGACTATAATAATTTATGAACCACTCTTTCCAGCACAAGTATGTGATTTTTGAGGCTAATATACGAGTAAGTAGAAGCGCTATTATAAGTTTTGTGGGTTTCAACATATACTTGCTGTGAAAAAGGGAAGCCATGCTTTTATAGTTCTAAGCTAACACATAAATCTTCAAAGGAGGTTCTGGTTTACAGGATAGTACTTTTTTTCCCCCAATCTTTTTAAAGTTATATTTAACTCTGACAGGAATCCTACTATGGAATCTCACTGCTTTAACACAAAGCTAACACAACTCAACTCATAATTCTGGAGTATTAATCAGGGTGTGAAAGATGGTAGGGGAAAATTACCTTAGCATTTCTTTTACAAGTAGGAGAAGCAGCACTCCAAAGAAAAACTAATAGGAGGGATTAAGACAATGTTACCCTCCCCCCCAAAAAAAGGAACAAAAAAAATAATCCTCAAGCCACATAATTTGGCTCCATCATCTTAATGAAGAACAAAATCTGAAGGAAGGTAACGTGAGAAAAAAAATTGTCAACTTGTAGTCAGTGACATGCTCTTTCTAAAGGCAGCATCTGCCCAAGACTCTCTTCTGCAAGATAAAAACCTTACAGGATGCCTCATATGAGCAGAGACCTTCGTAAAAATTGGTAAAAGAAGTGTAAAGAGAAGAGGTCTTTGAGGAGAACTTATGGATTTTAAATAACAGATAATATCATGTCAAACTGCGGCTCCCCCAGAAGCCTCCTGCCTCACTAACCAGGCAGACTTTATATGCATTTACATGCAACACAAAACACCATCGTTCTACTACTGCTATAATTCAGGGATTTCGGAAACTGCACTTATTAGGAACAACAAAAAAAACCCCTGCTGCAGCTTGTATCTTAAAGGATAAAGTGCAGAACTGTAGTTACTTATATTTAGACACAGACATTTCAAGACGACCGCATACCTCTGCTGTTAAATTCTGTACACCTTCGAGCCTTCAGAACTGTTGCTAGTTTGATCAGCGATTTCTGTTGCTCGGAACTAAGACTGCTCCCCAGCAGAACAAGAGGTCCGTCTCTTTGCTGGCTGGGGCTCAGTGCCTGCAAGAACAGAAAGTCCTACAGTAAGCTGAATGTTTGGGAACATAAAGAAAGCAAATAACTTGACAGATTTATTTAATAAAGAATAAGCATTTTGAAAAACAATTCATGGCAAACTTAGTGGGCAGGGTCCATAAATAAATCTCTCTATAAAAAAACAGCTCTGGAGGAAAAAAGCTTGACATTAGAGGTACTTCATTTAGCTTATGCAAGGTACCAAAACAGTTGTGCATCAATTTTTTTCTTCCTTGCTTTTATTTTTTTTTTTTTAAGACACTGGTGTGCACACATTTAGCTGGTGGAACATGGTATAAACAGCCTCGCTGAAGCAGTAAAGCCTCCTACTTGTAGTGAAGTACGACCAACAGATACACGACATAATTAAACACCTGCATTTCCTTTTACTAAAACAGTCCCTACTCCATTGCCCTGTAAGTAATGAATGCTTAAGGCTTTTTTTATGCAGATACTACTAATGCAAAATAAGAGGAGCTGCTTGCTCAAGTTTTACGCTGACAAAGGTGTGATACTTCAGCTCCTGGGTGTTCATAAGTGTTCCCAGATTCCATATGGATCAAGTCATCCATAGGAGCTGGTAATCATCCGCTAGCACACACATCCCAACACAAATATAAATTGCGACGGAAGAGCTGCATCTTATATTTGCTACAGGTGGGAGGAACGGTCATATCCTTGCCGATTTAGCTCCACCAATTTACTTTTGGCCAATGGGTATCTTATGACCTCAACGAGGAGAGATCACAACAAGCTGTATACCCTGGAGCAGAACAGGACTACTTGTATCAGCCAGGTGAGTTTAATCACCATTCATTAGGAAGCACAAAGCATTTCATAATGCAGTAACTCATTAAGTCTGAATAACCTGATTTTGGTCAGGAACCCTGAAGCCTTTGGCAAAAAGGGGGGTTAAACAAAAACAAAACCCCCAAAACAATCTTCAAAAAGCTGTTTTCAGCTGGTGAGCTGACATCTTCATTGTTGGACAAAGGACAATACTGGAGCAGCTTTTTAAAGGCACACAAAAAGCACCTGGAGTAAAGACTGCTGCTGCTGCTTTCAGCCAGTTCAGCAAGTAGAACAAATTTAAATACGCAGAAAACAACAACAGCGTGTTCAACCAACAGTACTTCATGAATAACGGTGCTCGTTCTCCTAGAATGAAGCCACATTACACGAAGCATCCTTTGTTTTCCCAGATAAAGCTATGATAACACAGAATACCATAGCCTGTAAGCGTCCCGCATACACTCTAGAAATATTGTCCAAGTTAATACCCCAGCCTATTTAAAATCTCCCTGTTAAGGGGTGATGTTCTGTTCTTAGGTCCAATCCTTCAATACTTACAGGATAAAATTATGGTTTTTTTAAAAAGCAAACCAAAACAAAAGCCACACACGCTTACCTCACAGGGCTGGTTAAGTGAAAATGATTTATTCTTCGCTGGTAACATTAGCACAGACTTCATCTTTTCACTTTCCGCATAGTCCACAGGCCGCAGACCAAATATATTACTGGCAAAACAAGCACAGATGGGTTTAAGTAAATAAAATGTGACTTGATTCTTAACTAACTGGGCACATTAGCAGGGTAGCTTTCCCTCCCACTTTCTTATTAATATGTAATTTCAGCTAAAAACCACAAAGCTTCAAGTAAGAACTGCATCCAAGACAGATGGATACTGAATTACAAGCTGCTGCATCCAGCTGAGGAGTAAGGGATGTTCAGAGCAGTGCGTTCAGTTAAATAAACCACAGTCCTCGTTAAAGCTGTTTCCAGATACACTTTGTTATCATTCACAAGAGCCAGAAATTTCAGCTTTAAACTTTCACTGCGGTCCTATAACCAAGAAAAATGTATTTTTGGCTTACCCATTTGCCATAAAAGCCAGGTCAGAAGATTCTACGTGGAGCTTGACGTGGTTGTGCTTTTATGGGAAAAGCTACCTGCTTCCTACTGGGGAACTGCGACTCCCTTGCACCTCCAAAATTTGAGCGTGCATCTCATTTTCCCCTCAGTGTTCTATTCCACAGCGCACGTTACAGCCAATTCATTCAAATTTTAGTTGCTTTGCCAATTTTGTTGAACACACTTCATCCTTTGTGGCACCTCATGGTTATTAGATATGCTTCAAGACCCATTTCCTCCCCCATTCTTTTAGCATTACTCAGACAGACAGCATTTGCTATAAACACAGCACCAAGCACAGCCACAGCTTCTGTCTCTTCTTCACGCAACTTTGCAGCTGCAGGACAGGAGTGAGCAGAGGAAAGATTGAAACTGCTGAACAGGTATAACTGCCGTTAACAAACACGATTCTCTGCCAGTACTTTTTGGGAAATATTCTGCTTGCTTGGCCCTTTGTGAAAATAATGGTGATTCCAGCTGATCCTCTTCTCCCCACCTCACGTAGCTCTGTCTCTCAAAAGGCATAATAAGAGCTTGTTAGGAAGGGGAAGCTTGTCACCGAGAACAAAGCCCTGACTCAGTATCTGAAATCCAGCAAGCTTAGTCATCAAACAATGAAACATTTAAAGAGGTCAAAAAACCACTGCATCTTCCAAGCGCTGTCTCTTAGTTAGCCACACGTTGCTGCGCAGAGGAGGAATCTAGGAAGATTTACAGGGAATTTCACATACCATAACCCAATGCAGCCCGAAGAGAACCTCCAATCATTAAGTCTTCACTATGACTTAATGGGGGGCTTTGGCCAGTACCAAGCTGAAGGATGCATCTGCCCTTAGCACCTCTCCCTGCTCCCAACAGAGCCCTGCTCACTTACACAGCTTCCTGGGAAAACAACAATCCACAAAAATCCCACACAGAAGATTCTGGGATGGTCTTTTTACAATTGCTAATTTTACAGTATCACCAACGCCAAGCTCTTCTGTGTCGCTAATGAGCAAAGAACTAGCGTAACACAAATTCTGCCGACTAAAAGAGAATTGGTTAAATCTCAGCCCAGCCCTGGGAGTTGCAGCCCATTAAATCTTGTCATGCTGTTCCTGCTTTGTCATGCATCATCAGGGTAGCTCTTGCCCTTTCTTTAAATAAGGGCCATATTCGACTCAAACTGATGCAGGGCAGAGTTCCTTTGAACAATGCATCCAGAGAGGGGTGGGGGGGGGGAATATTAGCACATATACTAAAATCACCTTTAGACTAGATGGCTGACCTTTCACTGTGAACTAAGCAGGGGGAGGAAATCACTGCACATCAGTAGCAGAGGTTTGGGAGGGTCTCCCCGCATAAGTCACAGTAAGGTCCTTGACTGTTGGAAAAAAACACCCCCACGAATGTTTATCATAGATAAACATATAGGCCATCACAGTTAAATATAGAACATTTTTTGCCAATTAAACTGTCCAAATAAAAGCTCCAGTTACTCCCTCTGTATTCACTTAATTTTTTTCTGCTTTTTTAAGATCATTTCAATTGCCTCTTACCAGTGTACTGCAAAATGTTATCCTGCCATTATGCAGCATTGAAGAATTAATGGCTATTCGTAGGATGTTAAAGTTGCCATAGTTAAAGTAAAACGTGACAAACTTGGGAGCTGAGATCTGAAAAAATGAACAGCAGCCCAAGGGATGGGTTTAAGAGTTTTGAATATTTGCAACAACTATTGTTGAACTTTAGGAAAGTGAGAAAAAGTAGATGAAATGGGAGAAAATAGGGTTTACAAAATAAAAACTAAGAGAAGGAACACATCCTAGCCGCAGATTTCAAGTATGGTATTGCTGTAATTTACACATCCTTTCCAAAGAAAAAGGATGAAAACCAGATTTGTTCTTTTTAGTTAAGCAGCCACTAACCATCCAAAAAGCAAGTAATCACGATCACAAAGAGACCTCGCCCAGTCTTTGTTGAGCTGGTACACTTGGCAGTGCAGTTATTTGAGGAACTATTTTTAATATATTAGGAATGTACATTATTTTAACCCTATGATCAGCATCAAGGACCAGATCTATGCAGCCACAAGAACACCTGTAAGGCACAAGAAAAGGAAACAGAAGTTTATGGCAAAAACGCATGGTCAAATCTGTCTTTACTCAGCCAAGCTGAACGAGCGAAGTCCTCCACCTTGTTCAGAGTAAAAAATGAATTTTGATCCCGTTTGCAAAACAAAATTAAGCGAGACGTGCACATTACGTCCACCCTAATATACAAACGGAACATTTTTAGAAATATCAATAACTCTGTGTGCTCCTACTACAGGTCTGGGTTTGTGGAGAATGGGTCCAGCGTATGTGACTGCTTAACAGGACAAGTCCCACGCTCAGAAGGAAGACACAATTGTTTCTACAAGAGAGAAATAAGTGTCTCTTTTGCTTCAGCTAGAATACAAGGTCTTCTAAGGCATACTTCTCTCCACCAGAAAGCAAGTGGGGCTTTTTGCACGTTGTTTCAAGCATTCAAGAGTCAGATGTATCCTTTGATGCAAGTGGTCTCCTATTAGTCAGTCATTAAGGTACTGAGTAGTCAGTAGAGGGCTCTTACAGCTAGAACAAATTCCAATCAAAGAGCAAGATGTCTGTGCTGAGAACAAAGACGAGTCCAACGAAGAGCAACTTAATGTAATCTGCTGAGTAGGACTTCACATGAGATGACAGATGATACCTTAAGGACTGACAGATCAAAGAACTTCTTATGAAAAGCTTTAGAAACTGGATTCAGTTTATGGTGCAACATTGCTGAAGTCTTAGGTACGAGAACAACAGAGGTTATTGCTGTAGTCAAAAAGAAACTTAACGCTTACCTTCTAAATGTTTCAGAAACTTTTAGGCAATAAGCAACCAGAGGCACAAACAGGGCGACACACCCTCCTCAATCCCTGAGAAGCCCCAAACTTTCACAGTTTTTGATAAAAGCAAACAATGGCTGTATAATACTTCGTAATCAGGAGTTTTAAGCTGCTCCTTTTTGACACGAGAAGTTATTGGCTGTTCCACAGCCGAGTATAAACCAAGTTCTACCCCAGCCCTGCAACAAGAGTTCAGTATTGAATGGAAGCCCTGCAACCAGGTCCCAGCGCAGTAATGTATTTCCCGCGTGGAAATCTGACCGGTTTGGGGCTTTCTAGTCAGCACTCGCATTCTGAGAGAGTGGTAAGCAGAAATCTTTTTTGAACCTGACAGAAGGGGAAAAAAAAAAAAAAAAAATTAATCTGTGGAGCCAGAGAGACCATCTTAGATATCCAAACAGGGCCAGGGTTTTAATTAACCTGCCGTCAGGAGGAAGTTAAGCATACTGTCTCGCACTTACACAGCAGAGTCCTGCACTACCTTGACTTAGACAAAGCTGACAAAACTATGTCAGTGTCACAGGTCTAATGCCTCCCGGAATTAACTGCAGGTTGTAACAGTTTTTGTCCCTGTGCTATTCAAATTGAAGACCACGGTCTATCCCTAACCGTTTCCACAGGTTTTTTTTGTCCAGAATCAGACTCACAACTACTCAAAGACAACTCACACCTAAAAAAAAAAAATAGGGTAACACAACAATTTTTACTAATGCTAAACTTATTGTGCATGAAGAACTGGCGAGATAGCCCATTTGAATGAAAGCATTTAGGAAGTACTGTGAAATTGCAAATGCACAGATCTAATTTTTCAAATCACTCGGCTTGCTGTGAAGCAAGGAAAAGAGACAGAATTCAAGAGAGTGAGCACATGAAAAAAGCTATAAAATATAAACTAGCTATGTGTAGGAGATTAACTTAAAAAAATTAACTAGACCAGCGGGACAATTAATAGGTCCATTGGTCCATATAATATTTTTCATTTGTAGTTTGTACCTTTCCCAGTCAGTGAAAACTTCAAATGGCAAATGAAGTGCCACAAGTATTAAATCTTACAGATTTCCAAAAAAATTTTTTTGCCAAGGAATACCAAAATCCTACGATTGCTTTCTGGCAAAAAGAGGTAGCCTTCATCTGTATTCACCTGGTCCAAAAGATAAGCAGCTGCTTCGTACTGCATACAGTTACTTTCTTAACACAAGAAGTATGTACTATGTATTCACGTGCAAGGAGAAAAACAACTAGCCAGAAAGCCACTTGGAATGAGATGTACTTGATGGGTCTGTGATCTTGATGATCTAAATTTGAAATTGCGAAGTCTCAGCTGTCTGATGGCTAAGGTTATGCTAATATCTGCGCGCCTCATGAACTGAGGTCCATCAGACCTCAATTTGCTCCCAGATGTATCTTACATCCCTCTACAGACCAGTGGATCTCACCTACCTTTGGGCCTACAGTCAGTAAATATTGCACATCCTTAAAAAATATTTAATCTTGCACAACTGAGTATCACACTAAATTTCAAAACTACTGCTCTAAGCAGGCTATTCAACACAGGCTCTGTTTTTCTTCCAGTAGATTAACTCTCCAACACACAGGGGACATTAAGACACAAAACTGAGTTAATTCTATGGACAAAACAGCAGCAAGACATCAGTCACCTTTGTGGGGTTTCATGCTATGTATTTCATAGTGTCTCAAGTCACATTTGAATACATTTATCATGTTCACGTTTTACTTAGCTTAGCTAAAGGAAAAGACTTTAAGAAACCACAGGGAACTAATCAAACTTTCCTCCCCACCCCTGTGGGGTAATAAAGAATCATTGAGAGGATAAAGAGGGCCTTCTCCTGAGCTGAAAGTTACTTCACCAAGAGCCTGAAGAACCCACAAAAGGACTAGAAGCCACAAAAGGACTAGAAAGAATTTCATACACAGAAAAAAAAAAAGGCAAATTAAAATTAGACAAATGTATGAGTTTGGAAAAATTGGTTTGGTAAAGTCTTAGCTCAAACACCACATACCTCTAAAGTTAAGGCACTCCTTACATATATTCCTAACGAAAATAAACCTTTGAGAAGAGATGCAAGTTCTACTCATCACTGCTTAATTTCAACTTTAAAGATCCTAGAGGAAAAATATGAAGGTGAGCAGATCCTGCGTGAAGTACAAAGAGGCCAATTATAACTAGTCATACTGAAAAGAACTATAATTGCACCATCTTAAGTGATCACCCTGTGCTCACCTCCTGTTTTTAAAACCGTGGTCTGCAGGTCTCAGGGATCTAGGAAAAATGTCACTGAAGAAAATTAAGCATCTTGTCAGATGTGACTCCATTATAAGGGCACCTGCATCCACTACAAAAAGAAGTATTTAAGCCTTCTACATTAAAGGAGGTTCAAATCCACTTTCCTAGACAAATCCGACCACTGTTTAATTAGGACTACCAGAAGTGGCAGGAAAAAACCCTGTAATATATGCAAAAGCCATGCTCCAGGGACAGTTCATAGCACAATTCATTGCTGGAAGCCAGCAGGGCACAGGAAGGGAGGGAGGGAGGCACAAGATGGATTCTCAGAAGTCTTAGACATATCGTTCTTGTTTGTGTTGTTTCTTGGTAGTGTTTGGAAAAGCTCAGTAAAATCTTACTATTTAAGTCTAAACACTTTGCTTGTACATCCCTTTCTCTATGTTTCTAATGCTCTCTGTAAAAATGGGGGTCTGAGGAAATCCCAGCCTTTTCCATCATCAATGGAACAGTCACAGGCACAGTAGCATTTCAGCTGGAGACAGAGAGCCTACAGAAGATTTGGAAGCCTCATTTTTTCCAGAAGTGGAGTGTACAGGACTGGATTTTTGCCAAAGCACCTGTGGTTCCTTTTGCCAGACAAATGAAACAAAGGTTAAAGGCAGCTAAATTTGTTCCCAAAAAGATTTTAAGTTAAAAGAAAAAAATATATATGTATTTATTAACACCACACACTAGAGATTCCAACCACCCTGGAGATTAAGTCAAGAGCAGTGCATACTTAGAAGAGGGTTAGAAGCCATTTTTCATACTTCGGGCTACTGCAAGAGGTAGCTGGTTGCAGAGATGCGACATATCCTATGTCACAAGGTTTTAACACACAACTGACCATTACCTGTACTCAGTGAAAAGCTAAGCCAGAGCTTAAGGGTTACATACATCCTTCGTTCCATGATTAAAAAGTTTCTCTTTCAATAGGGAGTCACGTTTGCTCATGCATGTGGCAGAGACTAAGGTTATTAAGAGACCTAAAGAGTCCACTATTGGTCTTTGGAGTCTCTGCTGTGGAAATCTTCCAGTACCTAACTCCTGTCAGAACCTTCCATCAAAGCTGTTGCTTTGCAAAAGCGTTGCGCTACGCTTTCAAATACCAGACAGACAAGTGGGAAGTGCCACACAGCGAGTTCCCAATATTCAAGTGGCTTGAAAATGAGTTTCCGAAGCTGCCAGCTTTTCAAGGTGTAATGTGCTGGTCTTTGTTCTTTAAGAACAAAGTGAAGATGAAGAAATGATTCTCGTTTTACCTTTTCATGCTGAAGTTTTGAGGGATGTTTTGTTGTTTTTTAGATCCACCATAGTAAAGATTAGGACTGGTTTTGAAAACTCTATGCTTTTCCACAGAGTAACTTAATTCTGTGAGCTTCAAGAGCTGAAGTGATTAAGCAGAACTTGTTTATGCTTCTTTATGCGTCATGCAAGACTTCATCCTATCGTGTTATTATATACACACACCTATTGACAACATGCTTTGGACTCAAATTTTATACATACAGGCCCTGGCACAATACTACAAGACCTAAAGCCACATTTAGTGTCTGAAATAATAGCTTGCAGGGTTATTCATAGATTAACAGATACTTTAGCGCCTCCTATACACGAGTGCCAAAATCTTCAGGAGGCATAACTGTATAGAAGATTCAACTGAAAACATTTCTAAGGTTGGAGGGTTTTTTGAATTAAAAAGCGTACCAAGTGCTTTGATTCCGAATGGAAAAAATATAAAACACTCCCCAAATCCCAAATCTCAGCCTGTATTTATGCCATTCATGAAGGTAGAAGAGACTGGACAGAAACACCTTATGCTAGCAAGTAGTGCAGTAAAAGTAAAGAGACAAAAACCAGCTGTAGCAGTTCAAAACTCATCTAGCTCAGCATCTTAGACCTGACAGTAGCTATAACAAGATGCCAGCAGAAAAGCGTAAGAAGAGGGTAAGCATGTTTTGTTACTTTCCTAGTACAGTCTCCAATACTCCAGCTATCTATGACTCAGACGTCCTCAGAAAAGCTTAGGACAAGGCAAACCAAAGACCTACCTGGAAAAGGGGGACATAAGTATAGCAGAGCATATGTTTTAACACCCACCTCCTCACTTCAAATAAATCACATTTATTACCAGCTTTGCTTCATACTTACTTAACATACACCCTGGAAGTTGTAGCTGTAGCTAATGCCACCGTTAAAATAACATCCCACACATACTTACACTGCATCACGGGAGGCACCGTGCAAAAGCAGCAGCTCAACAATGCTCACGTGCCCATTCTTGGCAGCATCATGAAGCGGCGAGTCGTTCTGGTACCCCGTAGTATTCACTAACGCCTTGTATTGCAGCAACAGCTCCACCACTTCTTTGTGCCCGTGATTACAGGCCTCGTGCTAGTTGGGTAAATCCATAAGTAGTAAAGAGAGAAAACTCAAGTGAAACAGAATTCAGAGGAAGGACCTCTGTCACACCAGTTAGCACCACGTTCATTCTCAAACCCTTCTCAGTAGATGGTCGGAGAAGACGATGCAAGGATACTGCATTACATTCCTGACATGAATTAACCTTGGAACCTAGCGCTAATAAAAAGTACAGAGAAGAACTGAACAAAGGCCAACTGTGTGCAAATTAGACTACAGGGAACAAAGCCTCCCAGATTACAGACTCTGACAAGAGTATTCTTCAGGAGAGAAAGACGTGATGGTTGAAAAGAACCTTTTGTTTATTTTCTGTAATTCAAGTGAGTATTTTTCATTCAACTACTTGATATATTTCCAAAACGGTAAAAAAAAAAAACAACACTGAGGACATTAAGAACCCATAAAATATACGTATTGCCTGCAACTGATCATTATCTAGTTATCATAGTTATATTTTCTGCATTTGCAGAATCACAGGCTGATAGATTTCTTACCATGCCCTACTCCACCAAAGGAGAGTTGGATTTGGGCAGGTTGGTAGTTGCTAATAAATTCTTTTGAATTTATCATCACTTCTTCAATTGCGTTCACCTAAATGCATGTAAAGGGAACTAAAATAAAGGAGAGGAAAGGAGGGATGAAATGAAATCTGATCAGAAGACATATGACAGAAAAAAGAGTCTTCACCACTCACCAGTGGCGTCCAGCCAGCATTATCTTTGACATTCGGATCTGCCCCATTTTTCAGCAGCTCTTCAACAGCTGCTAAGTCACCCTACATAGCAAAAAACCACAGCTATTAAAAAATAAGATACACAAAGACAACAAAAATTTAAGAGATGCAGAATTATAAATTTAGCTGCAATAAAAAGGTAATGATACAAGTCTTCCGTTTAGGTATTGTCAAGATAACAAAAAGTCAACTGGTTTGGAGACCACAGTTTATCATTACTGCTCATTTAGATGCACCTACACATTTTACACAAATATGTATTTTTACATAAGAACAATGCACGTAAGGCTTAACTCAGAATAAACGGACAATTTTTTGCTGATTGCAATCTGTCCACTAGAGTCAACTGCAAGGATTAAAATCAGGAACATTTATTCAGAAATTCCTTGTCCTTCACACGGGATTTTTTTCAAACTAATCTAAATAACTGGCTAGGAACACGCAGAGGTGAAACAGATTAATAAGCCTGACAACCTTCTATAAATTGTTTTCCCACACGTCAAGAGGAAAAGGGAAAGAGTTTTATTTAACAATGCAATTATTACTCATGTTGAATCTCACCGACGTTTTCTCTGACAGTTGTTCTACCAAAATAGTTTTCATTTGCTTTTTGGAAGAACACTATATTCAGTTTTTATTATAAGCAAGGAAACGTGTGTGGAAAAGGGTGGAAACTGATGCAGAGATTATGGGAAGAGGCTGAGCAGAGACAAGGTGAAGGAAGCAACTGGACAGAATTAGTGAATCGGAGGTTCTGACACTCTTAAAAGGCAAGTATAAGAGAGAAAGTTGCTAATTAGATTGGAGCATATTCAGATGCAGCTATAAATAGGCAAGGAGACGACTCCTGCAGAAGCTGAGACAAGGAAATCTCTGCAGTGCAGGTTGTCCTAAAGCAGGTGGGAGAAGTAACCTAAAGAGAGTAAAACCAAACCGACTTTGACCCGCTTCTCCTTTCACAGCACCATCTGCACCCCCAGCACGTAAAACTCACTTTGTGCCATATCAGCCAGTTCCTGCTTCTGGCATTTGTTACTACAGAGCAGCAATTGCAAAGGTTTGCCCTATTGGAATGAATTCTCAATTCTGTTCCAAAATTTTTGCTGCAATGCCGGGAATCCTCCACAGCTGCAGGTACACAACCAATGGGGCCTGGCTGTCCCACACCTCTCAGCATCAGGTACTACCTCTCAGGCAAAGCACTGATTTACCTGCACCATTACAGACTAGGAGCAGTTACGCACCATTTCTCAGCTGATGAGGTAACTGGGAGGTTGTTGTCAAGTAATGAAAAAATGTCATCTAATGACCAAAACTACCTAAATAATGCAAGTTTTTCAAAGGCTAAGCTAGCATAGTAGACCTTGAGTTTCTGCATGGTTTGCCACCAATCACTAATGTCCCAGTTTTATTTGTTGGGCTTTTTTTGTTGGTTTGTTTTTGGGTTTTTTTTAGGATATCCCCCCTGCAACCAAGCATGTCAAGACGACCGCTGGCACTTTCCCTCTCCAGGGTATTGTGATCCCCAATGAAAAGGCTAATATACAAACTGGTACCTAGCTCTAGCCCTTGGCCAAACTTGCCATATATAAATACTAGAACCTGGAGGGGGGAAGAGAAGATTGGTCCATGGTATACAGAAAGCTCCGTGCCCTTAAGTGGTGGCAAGTCAAGGAATTCCTAACTGTTACTCCACAGCATGCCTTAGAAAAAGTGAGAGAACATTAAATTAAGCTTTAAATACAACAAAAATAAACTCCATCCCATTTTTTGTTATGAAGAAACACTTTGGAAAAACAAAATAATCTTTACTCTTTAGCAAAAATTTAGCAAAAATGAAGACAGACTGCTCAGCAGAAACAAATCCAGCAAGCAACAATTGTAAACTCAAAATTCACCAAAAAAACGCTGAGAATAATTGGCTTGACAACAGTCAAGCAAATTAACACATCAGAGATAAATTTCATGCATTATATTAACAACCTAGATGTCCCAGCAAAGCGTTACCTTTCAAAGCAATTAAAGAATACGCTGCTGTTAGAATACTTTACGGTTGCAAAAGACATGCATCAATCTGCAGAGTTATTCAGAGGCAGCTAAGACAGTGCTCAGCATTAGATCTTCTTCTACAAAGAGAAGATACAATTATCTATAATGAGTGAGATGTAAGCTTATCATTTAAAGTTAAGTTTGCAAATATGTACAGCAAGGGTTTGACATTTCAAGAGTACTCCTTTAAAGCAGTAAGAACAGTTAATAATTTGTGTGGGCATTAGGTAGTATCACAGCTTTTCAGAACAGTTATGTGAATGTTGATTTGTACGAGATTACTGCAGTTTCATCAAAGGAAACGTTGCTGGTGTGGACACCAATACTGACAACATTCACAGAATGAAATCCAGGTCTAACTCAGAATTAGAAAATTGGTATTTTGCTGTTTACAGAAGAAAAATATTGTCATCACCGCAGCTGTAAATGGAACCTGCGCCCTGTGACCAGTGCCTAGCAATGACAGCGACAGAAAGGGCGGGGAAGCTGTCACGCCAGTTGTACTGCGCGATGGCTGGATGGGTGCTGTCAATCAGGATTACAAGAGATAGGTTCATAGCTAGGAGAAGATGCCTTTTGTCCCCTCAGTCAGTTACTGTATTGTCAATATTTAGTTAAAAAAAGAGGAAGACTAAATGTCAAGAAGCAGAGCCCTAGCAGACACGTGTTAGGGTCCCTCCTGCAAGAGGATCACCATCACCTGATAGTGATCCAAAAAAAAAAAAAAAAAAGTGCAGTTAACGTATTGACCAGTTCTATCAGAGTTGATGGAATTACTCACACATTTAGAAGTTAAATGTTTTGCTCAACTCTAAACAAGAAAGGCAAAGCACCTCATAGGTGCAAGTCTCAGCCACAAATATCTATATACCATGTGTCTTCCCTCCACAAGTAAGAAAACAGAAGAGTCTACCCCTATACCCAGCTATTGCTTTGAGATTACTAAATCAAACATGCTCCATTACGTTGTGCTTTGACTAGTATTGAAATAGACTTCTCACGTTTAGCCCCTTGAGTTTCCTTGATCTAGCAATGCCAGCATAAAATCACCAGTCCCAAATACGGAGTTATAACCATACAGATGATATGACAAGGGCCCTCACAGATTGTCTTAGCAGTCTGTAGCAACAGCAGAGTGGAGACGTAACTGGAGATACTACTTGTTGAACAGTAGAGAACAGGACAAACACAAGGTAGAAAAACACTAACGTTAACAATTCACAGGGAAGTGTTTATTTTTAAATCTCATTATCAATGAAGGATTACAACCAGCTTCCGAAGAGGCAGAAACTACTGCAGAATTTAAAATTATCCGTTTAGAAGAAACAAAGCAAAGGACATTTTAAGCTCATAACAAAGCTTATGTATAGTGACAACACAATAATGCAATGGGGTTTGCTCTTCCTCTGCTGCAGCTTAAGGGAGCTCTGAGAACCATGGAAGCAAGAAAGGCATTGGGGCCATCTGTTGGCAGATGCGGCAGACAGCATTAGCTTACACAGGGAAGGGTATTTACACAGCTTTACAAACACCTCCCTCCCGATGAGAATTTAGTTCCTGCAGACACAGGTGGCATAAGCCCAGAAAAACCATCCTCACTTGGCTTAGACGAGGTTTTTTGGTTTGGTTTGTTGTATTTTTTTTTTCCAATTGTGTCACGATTTTAACGCAGACAGATGGTTAAGAAGAACTGCAAGTCTCCTTTCAGCTCTATTTTATAGGGAGGGGAGCTCCATTTTACCCTTTACTATTTCCATTAACCACAGATACCTTCCACCCAAAAATCACATTTAAATTAATGAAAACATATTCTACCAGTTCAAAAGAAAGAGATCCAAAGAATTAGGGCAGAAGATGAAGCTAAAAACCTGAACCACTTCAACTAAACATTTCTCCCTTTATTTGTAAAGGTGACCAAGCAACTTCAATCTTTAGGTCAATGAACAAAACCCCCATTTTCAAACCTAAATACATTTGCTTAAGTTATGTCAGGGGGGAGGAACACTAGGTTATTTACAACTCATTTAGAGCTCAAAGAGTGCAAATATGAATTACAGAGTGCTTATAGTAATTGTGAATGCTCCAACCAACTTTTTCCAGGAACCAGCGGGTTTCTCACCTCAAATTTCTCCAAATTAATTCCCTACCCAGCAGACCATCTATTAACTAACAAGCACACAAGTAGCTATGTTTAACCTTGAACAAAAGGAAAACACTCATGAAATTAAGTTTAACCCACCTCAGAAAGAGAAGTAACAACCAAGCATTATTGAAAAAAGAAATGGCAATTTGTTTCCAAGCTTTCAAATCAGCACTTGGGAAGACAGATTGCTTTGACTCATGGACACTTTGCGTATTCTTAAATTCTGCATCTGAAACCATTACACTGCTTCGTATTTGTCTTAAGCTACCTGTATATATGGATACTACTCATAAGGAAGCTGCTTACCATTCCTATACCACTTGGCTTTAACTTTAGAGTCAATGTCAAACTACAATTTCAAAGCAGGTGCTACACCTGCATCTGAGTCATTCTGCCAGTGTCTGCCAGCATCTCTCCAATGAAACAGATATTATACACACAGCTAAGTCACCTGCCACACAAAATCACGAGGTCTGGGCAAAAATACCTTGGACCAACAGATGCATTCGTTGGCTGTGAAGCAGCTGGCAGGAGTGATGCTGTCCATCCACTGCCGTTTGCTCAGGGCGGCTGGGAGCACCCAACTGCACAGCGGCACAACCCCCCTCTTGTACCTAAAGGCTCAGGAGGAAAGGCAGGAGGGGAGATGTTCCTTCCATGTATGTGTGTGACCCAACACTCAGCCATGATACATACCCATCCAGTATCAAAAGCAAGGAACTGCACAGCTGACTGGGTCAGACACCTAAAAAAAGAGATCTAAGAGGTATTCTGATGTTGGCCATCACACGTTCACAAAACCACAAAATCTTCTTTCATCCTCCTTTCTAATGTGTCATTAACTGTTAACAAAGCAATAAAAAGGAAGAACAGTCTCACAGGCTCAGAAGGAATTATCTAGTAGTTATTACAGCATTAAGTCTAATGAATATGAAGAGTCCAGCACAGCAGGCTAGCCATGGGTGAAGCCCTTACGCAGGCCCTCCTGGTCAACTGTCAAAAATAAAGGGTCCCTGGAACAGGAGGTAACCAAAACTGGTCCCAACGCTCCTCTTTTTCTTTAGACTAAGTAGACGCTCTGCATAGATGCAATTTCTTCTTTCCTCAGAACAGGGACAACTCTCTAATTGCTTCTAACTTGAAGCATAAAAATCAAAACCTTCTCCCAGCTACCCCCCATCCACTCCTTTGTAACGATGCGGCTGTTGCCACGGGCCTCTGTTATGCTGCTGCACTGCAGTTTGCTGTTCCTCTTCCTGGGGTGCGCAACGGCAGCGATTCCACGCTGTGAACCGCCCCATCATCTCCCTTCTCAATGCAGAAGAAACAGAGGCACAACTGAGACCTGAAATACTGTACCAAGAAACCATGATTTTATTTTTCTCTCCATAATAGACTGAAGACTATGTACGAACTAGTTAAGTAGTACTGTGCTGCATTTTTAATTGCCACAGAAGGGCTAGTCCTGTGAACAACTTGTTATTTTACTTGCTATTTTAAAAAAAAATTCCTATGTGGAGGTGCTGCTGAATGGGCAATTTCCCACCAGTTTAGAATATTAGGAGTGCAATAGGGTCACATTTTCTATTTTAACTAATTGGAAGTTTTTACTTTTAATAACTATGGAGGAAGATCAACATGACTGGCATTTGCCATGGGAAGAGCCAAATTTATTTTAAATTATGAGTTTAACTCAGCATTAAGTTCACCCACACTAGAACCTTTCTTGAGAACCATTTGGATTTCAGTAAGTTAATAACTAGTAGTAGTAAATGGGGACAATCCCTCAGAATCATTTGAAACAGCACAATACACTTAATTTTAATGCCTGATAATGTTGTTTATTATCTCTTTTAAATAAGAAAAAAGGGAGAACTCAATTAGCTTTAATTAAATTCAGGGTATTAGACCCTAACAGCTAATGAAAATACAGATTTATTTTTATAATTAATGAAGTCCCAGAGAATTAGACTTTATTTCACTTTGGGGAGAGGGTGGCAGCTACAAGTCTGTATCCCATTACACACATGGAAAAGCATAACTAGCTGTGGAAAGAACAAGAAAAAAAATCACCTATAGAACAACACTGGAAGAGAAATACTTCTTCCAGAAACAGAAAAAATTACAAGGCTATTTGGAAAAAAAAAAACCAAAATACAATGAGAATATACATACAGTATAAAACCTAGTATTTTCAAGACCATTTTCTTCAAGAAAACACATTTATCAGTTCCATAGCAGGAACTAGTTATACGAAAGATACTTGCACGCAAAAAAAAAAAAGGTTTTTTGCAATTGCCACACATCCCCAGCAGATTCATGGCAATTAATCACTACTATTTCTCATTCACTGCTCCACAAAGTTGAATGTTACCAAACCCCATGACCTTATAGCAGCCTTCCAGGACTTAAAGGGGGCCTACACGGAGAGGTGGAGAGGGACTCTATCAGGGAGTGCAGCGATAGGATGAGGGGTAATGGATTTAAACTGAAAGAGGGGAGATTTAGATGAGATATTAGGAAGAAATTCTTTGCTGTGAGGGTGGTGAGCCCCTGGCCCAGGTTGCCCAGAGAAGCTGTGGCTGCCCCATCCCTGGAGGGGTTCAAGGCCAGGTTGGATGGGGCTTGCAGCAACCTGGTCTGGTGGGAGGTGTCCCTGCCCAGGGCAGGGGGGTTGAAATTGGATGATCTTTAAGGTCCCTTCTAACTCTAACCATTCTATGATTCTATAATCCACTCTGACATGGACTAGGAACTGTGCCTACATTTACTGGCTACGAGGGGATGCAGCAACTTCTTAACAACGCCATAATATACCCATGATTAAGCAAGACTTAACAAGAACAAAGAACACTACAAATAAAAGGAGATAATCTATATAACCTCCTTTTACAGATGGGGAACTGAGGTTCAGAGACAGTAAAACAACTTTCTCAAGAGTTGCATTAGAACTTTTGTCGCTGGAAACAAAGATATGTGCAAGCAAGCTATGACCATAGCCAAAAGACCGCTCTCCCTGCCTTATTTTAATTACATTTCAAAGACAGTGGCACCTTTGCAATCACCCTGAAGCCCTACCTAGTTAAACAAGCCTTTACTAATGAGCACCTCAATGCAAAGGGAATTGACAGATTAAAACCACAGTCGAACTAATGTGGAACAGAAGCAACTTCCCATTTTAGCTCAATAATTATAAACATTAAAAGACAACACCAAAATGAACTCACACACAAGACTGAAGGAAGCGTTGATGTGTATGCCTACTCCACCGCCTACACTACAGCTGGAGGTCAGCTTTTCAGCCCACTGAAACAGCCCTATCCCCTTCTCAGAGGGCTGTACCAACGCCAACAAGCAGTGCCAGCTACACCACTGAACTTGAATAATCAGAACTTGTTTATTCTTTTTGTCTATAGCATGAACTGTTTGATTTTTACTCGTTAATCTTCAAAATGTTTTGCAATGAAAAACCATCTTATTGGCATATTGCGCTTTACTCCAAGTCTCACAATAAGCAGCAGAGATGCTCTTTTTTCTTAAGTGAAATATTTGTGTTCCAAAGAAATATCAGACACATTGCTGGAAACCATAACTGTGTGAAAGCTTGTCAAGGTAGATCAATTTTTTTAGAACCCTTCAGTCATGACAGCATTCCTTACAAATTCCCTGAAAATCATGGAAGGATAATTTGTAAACAGTGCTTTAATAAAGAGGAATATACAGGACTTAGGACGAGAAGTAACAAGAGATCTATTCTTTAATGCTCTTGAGTCCTGTGAGGACAATGTTTCATTTTCTCGTCCCACATTCCATATCAATGGCATCAAGTAAGATATTTGAACTCAACTCAGCTCAGCTGCCACTTCCATTTAAAAAGGTCTCGTGCAGCAGGAGCAGCTTATTAGAATGCCTTTGAAAGAGGACACAGTTATTTATCAAGAACAGCCTTTGTCTCGACAAACAGAAGTGATGAATAAATGTCAGGATGCTTGCAGGTGAATCAATTCTACCAGTTTAGGCAGTTTATTAACCACGTGGTATTTCTGTATAATGATTTAGCACAAAGTATACATTTAAATTGCCAAACTACTAGAAGGTGATGGTCCTACCTTGATGGAAGCAACATGGAGCAAAGTCTCTCCTTTGTAATTTCTTCTGGCAATTGTGTTACCACCGGGGGACTTCAACACAGAAGGACTGTGTGGTATTCCTACTCGATTACAGGTCTTAGAAGTAGATGGGGTAGAGGGAGGTTTTGAAAGTGAAGGACTATCTATTGCTTGAAAGACTGCAGAGCTTCTTGTCTTCATGACGGTGTCAGTGAGTTTTGACACAGAGGAAGAAACCTGAACTGGTGTCTTCTGTCCAGCTGCTGGGGAGATGGGGCAACCCTGAGGTAACTCCTCGGAGCAATCTGCTTGCCTGCCTGACTTCCCATCAGTGCTCCTCTCAGTTCTTCTTGGTCTTTTAGACTGAGAAGTAACTGGAAGTCTGGATTGCTCCCTTCCACGTTTTAAAGGTGTAGTTTCATTTTCTACTGACAGTGATGTCTCCGTAGCACAACTTTTTTCCTTGCTAACTTGCACAGGACACGCAGCCTCACTGTTACTTTTCTTCTCTGAGGATTTTACCTGTGGCGCTATTTCCACATTTTCTGTATTTTTGCTGGAGACCGCTTCCTTTATAGACTCCTCAGGTGTCCCTTCAGGGCTATTTGGTTCCGGAGTGCACAGAACTACCAGTTGACTGGAGATGGTCACATGCTTTTCCTTAGGAGTCTTCTCCTCAGCTCCTCCTTTCTGCTCAGGCTTCTCTAAGCTCCACACTTTGTTAATGTCTGCTAGACGTTTCTTCTTCATCTTCTTACTCTGCCTCTGTGGTGGCTTTTCGGTCTGCTTGGAGGGCTTTTCATGAGGAGGGGAAGGAAAGAAATCATAAATTGAAGATGTGTCTTGGCAAAGGTCATGGCTTTTAGTCTCAGGCTGATTCTTGTTCAGGATGCATCGAATCTTCCTACTTCTTGGGCTGAACCACATTTTTATCTGTTCCTTCTTACTCTTTTTTCCAAAGTCTGATTCCATTGGTGTGCACATATCTTCCATTGAATCTAAGTGCATCAGGGAAGAAGAAAAATAATTTATAGAGTACTCTTCAGTAAAACATCGCAAAGAAAAAAAGATCAGAATAACAACTGTAATAATTGATGAAGTGTTACTAAATGCAACCTATGAGTGCCTTCATTTCTTCCGAAGAGACACATGTAATGGCTTTAAAACCACTGGCCAGGCCATACACCACTCTGGAGTTCAGGGATTCCAGCGCCACTAAAGCTATCTACTGGGCAAGCGAGCACCCTGGTAGAGACCTTTCCTCGTGTCTGGGTACACAAGGCACACGGGCACAGAAGACTTCTGATCGCATTTACAGAGAGGAGAGAAGCTGCTTCTCTCGCTTAGCCCTCCTTGGAAATGGGTTTAACAAAGTAGTCTGCGCATCCACAAAAACCATTTTCTAAAAAGATATTACAGTTCGTCTGAAGATGAAAAGGAAGAATAACTGTAAGCAAGCAAAAATAACATCCTTATAAGAACGTTGAACATTCCTGACAAATTTTGACTGATTCCACAGATATAGCAGATGAATCAGAGGACTATATAGAAGATCTATAAGTAATTGTGTCCTATCACTTGATCCTTTACCCCTCGGTAGTAAATAACTCCAAGGAAGCTACACATTTTGATGATCTCAAACATTTCTTTAAAAATATGCAGGGAAGCAGTTTTATAAGTCACATTGTAGAGCATATTACAAATCAATAACCAAGATGACGGAGGAATATCCTGTACTCCCAACGCATGAAACAACAGTTGAGAACAAGGACTATAAATGGTGCCCTCAATGGCTTAAGAATAAATTAAGGAGCATAAAGTGACCTCTAAGTTAGATACTAATCTAATTTGACAACATCTCTTTCAGTGCAGATGAACTATAACAGAATTTTTTTTTTTTTTTTTACAGACTCCTTCTTGGAAACCTATGTTATTTTAGGTTACTTGGACAAGTCCTCCAAAGCAAATGCACAACTTTCTGTTGCCTCCAACCTCAGGGACTAAGCTACCATTCACAAAAGTCTTGGTGATTTTTTTTATTGCAACCAATCACAAAACCAATATTAATTTTGCCTAGTGAGGCAAATAGGGTATTGTTATTATTTTTAAACAGAACTAAGACCAAGATTAGTGGGGCGCTTTAAAACATTCTTGAAACTAGAACTTGAACTATATGAAGTCTTGATTATTAAAAGTGAAAGTCAGACCTCACTACAACAATGTATTACTTTCACTTCAGTGCATTAACTTTCTATGGACGGTGTCTTCTCCATACCATCTCTTCTATTTATGGCCTATTTTCCACAGCAAGCTGTGATAAACTCACAGATAGCAAACAAACTAGCCCCAATCCCTCAGCCACAAAAAAAAAAAAGAAGAGTCTGAAATTTCACTTAAAACAGAACTGTATAGCTAGTAATTCAACACCAAAACAGACATTTGCAGTTTTCTTTTAAAGCGATATTTCAAGGTTAAATGTTTCCTCAATCTTGATTTAAATTACCATACTTACCCCTTGAATTAAAATATGCTAGATATTACGAGATTTAGCTAGAGTAATACGTAAGGCATCAGAGTGTCTTTAAGAATACAGCTTGAGGCTAGCTAATCACTCATTTAGGTATCTAAAGATAATCATCAAGTACAGAGCTGCAGCTATTTGGCTTTCCTGTAGGGCTGAGCTTGGTGCCAATAGGAAAAAAAGTACTGAAATTGAGACTGAAATCTCATAACGAGCTAGCCTTTGGAAAGATATCATAGCCCATTTCATTCTGACAATAATATCTAAAAAAAGGAAGAGCTCGATTGCAAACAGATGCAAAATATAAAACACAGTTACTATTTATTTGTCTTGCCTTCACTATTTACACAACTAGCAGATTTCCTTCTAAAATATTTACCTTGCTAGAACTACCAGTCATCTCCCAGTTAAAAGCAAGAATAAAATCAGCTTGCAAAAGTAATTTGTGCAACAATTTTGTGATGTCCAGAATTCTTTTTGATGTGTATAGCACAGTAAGACTCTGAATTCCAAGTGACAAATTCAATCAAAGGCACTGTCCTTCAGAAGCAGGATCTAAAGCTGCATAACACAATTAAGTATTTACACTGGAAGCTATGTATATACCACTTCTGGCAGCAAGAAAGCTTGTGAAATATCAACCACAGGGTTCTTAAACTGAACTGTTCATTACTGGTTGCTAGCAGGGACTTACTAGCCAGGTATTAAAAACCTGCTGAAAATACACCAATTAAATATTTTCCCAGGATTGTTTTTCCTCACATGCAACTATTTCAGGTGTAAAAGAGTATGTTGCATGTTTTAGAACAGGGAGGCACCTGCCGAACATGATTAAAAGGCCACACATACTACATAAGAAATATGTCACATGGAGGGGCCAGTCATGCGCATCCAGGGCATCTCCACAGACTTCTGGGGAAGACACGGCAATTTCTGCCCGGGTGCGTGTTCTCTCTCAGCCATTCTTCAGTAACTCTACCCTTCAGAATACTCTGTAGCTAACATCAACTTTACCTGAACAGTTCTGTATAGCATCTGCAAAAAAGGTTATTCTTAGACTCTGCTACCCCTTTCCTCCATTTCCAGAGCGTAAAATGCAGGGAGTAGAAGTAATAAGGACAAATGGCCGATCTACCCTCCTCAAAAATCGAATCCTTTGATGGACACAGAGCTGCGAGAGGGAGAGAGTAGAGACACAGTGCTAAGAAACTGAAAGCAAGATCTTACGGTTTTATGTGTAAATGTTAATTTATACAAAGAGTAATACGTGGTAGCTAAGTGCATTCAGTTAAACTACCTTCAGCGAAAATTGCTCATGGAAAAATTGATCCAAAGGAATTCTTTGCTATCTCCAAGTTGGAAGTCAGGGCTTGTGTTTCAACAGGAATGACAAAAATTACTATATATGATTAAGATTTAATTGTCTTTTTAATACATAAGCAGTACCCTCCCAAAATTTAATAAAGCATGCCTTACTAATTCTATATTTTAAGCATTTGCAATAGTGTAAAGACTACCCACAATAACAGTATTAGAATCAGTTTATAATAAATGCAGTAAATTTACTCTCCATTACCTATTAAACATAACATTCACATACACGATATATTAACTCAATTCTTTCGAAATTAGATTTATTTGCACATAATAAGCACAAGTTTCTTAATGCTGATATTTAATAGAGTTGAATTTCTTCAGCATTAAAAGGGTTGAGAGCAGACAAAAATATTAGGAGATACACAGCGCATTGCGACTGGAGAGGTACATCTCCAAGTTCTGCTGTAGTGCAATAACAGGCTAGAGCAGAAAAAAAAAAAAGGAGCAATTAGAAAATGTGGTTTAGCTATCATTAATCTGCATCAAAGGAATATAATGATGCACATTGTGTGCCTTTCAAATTATTCTCTATTATGGGTTTCAGAACAGAAGTTGAGAAATCTCGTTGACAAACTAGTCCCTTATTAAAAATCAAAGGGAAGTGCTTTGGTACCATCTGTGCAACATTAGTGCCTTCGCTGAAGAATGATTATTTTGCAAGTTAAGCATTCAACACAGGGGGGAAAAGGGAGAAATTCCAGCTATTCAAAAACTCATCTTTAGCTATTATGAAAAATGTCATAGCATACATGAAATGCAATGTAATCTATTACAAAAGGAGTTCAACGTCCTTCCCTCCACATCAGTAAATGTGAAACTAAATTATGATACTATAAAGGCTAATCAAAAGTTAATCTCTCCTACTGTCCACCAGCATCAACATGAGCTTAGGAAGCTTTGACCAACACCTGCAAGGTCTAGCTCTGTATGAAAAGCGAGGAAGAAGGCTTTCGCTTTCACTGTGTTGGAGTGAAGCAGATTATGCTACAAAGAATAAGGTAAAATCATCTATAAATGGCTGTTGTGAAAATTTACAACGATCTTTTCTTTTTAAAGAACATAACACAGAAAAATCTGCCGAAGTATTTAGAAATTCACTTTCAAAGTCATTATTGTAAATCAAACTTCTTCATCTCTAGTATACTACATACACTATGTCCATGATTAAACAAGTTCTTACTAATTACCCACCTATGAGGTCCATCATCCTATCAATTCGAATTCTCAAGATGTCTTGGACTCTGCAACACTACAGCTAAAGGTTTTGAGGTGCAGACATCCCACCTTTGAAGCCTGCCATCCAGGTGGCTTCCCATTACCCTCATAAAGGTACAACACCAGGCAGTGAAAAGGTCAGGCAGCTCTCCTCACCTTGCCACAGACTAAGGATATAACATCTCTAACAAGTGAATTAATTTTGAGACTCAGCATTTGCTACCTACAGCGTGCAATTTCCAGCCAGTTTCAGGTTTGTTGTTTGCCAGTTCCCCTCCAGTCACCCCAGCACTATTCTGTAATGTCATTTGCTGTGCTTCCCTTTAATTTAAAAAGGAAAACATTAGCTGCTTTGTGTGCTCTTTCCTGAATGACTTGCTGTTGCTTCTTAGAACACAGACATAGTTTGGGAAAAAGCTGTCCTTATCCCAGTGGAGTCCAAAGCGATATCCCACTCATACCCATCATGGGATATCCCCCTCATACCCACCCGGGGGTACAGGGATTTTTCTACTCAAACTATTCAACACGTGAGCTTAACCCTGTCCTTTTCAATCACAGTAGTTCTGTGCGTTTTTAAAGATAACACACACAACTTACTGTGTTCTCTAGGTCTCTCCTAAATTTAAAAAACGGGCACTGTGATGCATTTGCATTAGAAACCGCAATGTTAACAAAGATACCAAACAGAAGTCTTGAGACAAGCCATGATTGTTTCAAAACAAGGCGTATAAAACAAATATGCAAAAGACAAAACAAATAAGACATAAACATGGAAAGATTCCTTTTTCAACTGCTTCTCTTCCTTTTCTCCACAGAAAGATTGATTTTTCAGTTTGTTTCGTTTACTGGAGCATAAAATACAATTTCTGACCTTCTAACAAAAAAGAAAAGAAAATGCTGTTGACAGGAAAGTGGCAGAAGTACAGTGCCATAAGAACAAGAAAGCAACTCCTTAACAAGAGAGGCCCTGATCCTCCAAAATCAAGCATATTTCACTTTGTATACATTAAGTTAAAGACATACGTCTATGGGAGGTGACAGATTTGCCAGAGATGAGTGACAAAACATCCTGAAGGATTCACCTCAAAATCTCTAAAGCTGCAGCATCCTGTGATTTGCCATAGTACAACACATCATTGCCTGTTGTTAGAGGTGTGCTCATTTACTTATGTATCCAAACCATTCCTGACAGGGAACCATCACCAACTCAGGAGGATTTTCACTTAACCTCAGTATGAATCCTGTGTTAATCCTTAGCACAGGGCAAAGACTACAAGTGATGGAAAGTCATCTCCCACATCAGTTCATAACTTCAGCCCCAAATAAAACACTGTTGTAAACTTCAATTTTGTGTCTGCTTTTAAGTCAGAAGAAGGAATGATAAGAACCTCATTTTGTTCAGTGGTTTAGCCACACCATGCAAATTTATTTTAGAAGAACTACAGGATTAAATGCATTATTCAACTTCTAGAACAGCTAAACATCAGACCAATTTTTAAGAGTTATTAATCCATCTGTAAGAGTTCTTCAAAATGGCTAAACAGTATCAATAACACTACCATGTTGTATTTTAAAGGCTTTATTTATAGCGTCACAAATAGCTCCTCTCGGAGATTCTCCTCCAACTATGCTTTTAAAAGCTTTCACCACTTAAAATGTTTCACTGAAATCCTATTTAAGCCATCATCTACATTTTCTATGCTCCAGAAGATTTAATCACCATAGGATTTTATAGCTATATAAAATGTATTCCTTTACAGTTGGACATAAGCTTCAGCCTCCTCACTTCAGTGTATTTTGATGTCAATAAAGAGCTACCCCATAAATGAACATGAAGGTGCTGATGGGATTACTCAGAAAAAGAATCTTTAATTTAGACAAACATATTAGGAAGCAACAATGAAGAAAAGAATTACCTTTTCTATATCTGACAGCTAAATGAATGTTTTCTAAAACTTGGTATTATATAAAACGCTCCTCTCTGGGCTTGCACAAGAGACATAAACTCACCTACTCTCATTTCACTTCATTTTTCCTACTTTGACAATCAGCCTAAAATTTGATAAAGAGATGAATTCCTGAAGTATGATCTCTGCAATCTTCTAGCACAGTCAGCAATGACAAAATTCCACTGTAGCAAACTTGTTTTGATTGTTAGGGACCAGAAAATAAATGAGTTGAGACTTACCCCCTTCCCCTTTTAGGCAAGGAACACAGATAACTTTTTTGGTGTGCAAAAACCCTAAACTAAAGATTACTGGGACAGCATGCAAATCTCGGTGCACAAATACAGAAGAGGCAACAGAATATATGCATTAATTCTTCAACAGGGCCCCTCTAAGTGTACACTGCAGAACATTACACATTTGTGCTCCACTAAGAGCACAAAATATGACAACTTGTGCCCCTGGTTCACGCACCTAACTGCCACATAACTTGGGAATGTATCACACTTTCATCTAATTTTGGAAGACAGATTCTAATGAATTATGGACTAACCCACTCATGCAGATTTCTTAGTAAAACAGATTCAAAGAACGAGCAATCCATACAGACAGTTCTCTTCAAATCAAATTTTCCAAACATGATTTGGAACAGCCTTTCAGAATCTTAAACAGGGCTGCGCTGCTCATTGTCTATAAAGCCTGTGAAATGAAACGGAGCGCTCTGGATTCACGGGTTCAGAGACACAGGCTTGCTCTTACCTGAGGTGTCCACACCCAGTAGATGCCGCAGTTTGCCGCAAAGCTGAATCATGTTATCTAGTTGCCGGTTTATCTGCGCATCTTGCACCCAGGCTGGCATGTGGCACACTGGGCACTCTGTGCCAACACAGTCACCCACGCAAGACCTGGAAGTCAAATGGAAAATCCATTATCCAGCATAAGTTATCTACTGTACTTGCTATCAACCCTTTCACAGCCAGATGCTCAGCAAGAAACTCTTATTTTAGCATTGACAGACCACTGTTGTAAAGCCCACATGAGTTAGTCACAAATGCAGGAGAGGACATAATTATCATGGCAAGTGACAAGCTGTAATTAAGCAAGCCAAGTCCAGAGCCTTGTCAGGACACTGTCATGAAAGACGTGTTATCGTGTGACTCCCACAGACTCATAAGCTGATCCAAATTTTCAAGGTATACTAAAGCTCCACTGCTGTTTGTCTCCAGATAACAATTAGGCTCAAACAGTTAGAACTCCACATTCTTTTATACCTCAGCTAGAGATAGGAATATTCTTCTGCAACCTTCATTTTTAAACAGATCTGTTCTCTGCGCTGGCATCTCTCCCTCAAACATCACACAAGTATCATGCCTTCAGTTAATTTCAAGACAGGAAATTTGGTACGTAAAAATTGCTGCTAGGTGAGTTTTGTGCTTTACACTGCCTGCTCTGAGCAGGTAAAGGACCTCGAGGCTGAGACACTGCTATGATCGGCAGAATGAAGTACAATTCTTGGCTCTGACATATTCTAGATGACATTGACAAAGCACTTGGAGCAAAGATAAGAACCGCCAGGTCTCGTTCGCTAAGAAAGCTGGCCTCAGGTCTCCCATGTCTGTAAAAGGTAGTGCAAAGGAAATGCAGAATGACTTTTATACCATGACATTTCCTAATTACTTCTAGCTGTTAGGTTTTTGCAGTCATTATCCATTAACTATAACTAACTTAGTAGAGTTACTCAGACAAAACTGCAGAAACTGATCTTAATAAATATCCTTGCCCATAATAAAACCCATGCTGAGGGAGAACCAGTTACATTATGTGTGGCCCGATTATTGCAGTTCGTTAGTTTCACATATTTCACTTCATGTATCAGAAGCCACCTCTGGCCATTCACCCCACTCCTTCCTGGGTATATTCATAAAAGTCTGTCTTAGCAATGGATCAGAATCAGTTCATGTCTAAATACTGCAGATTCAGTCCATGCCCCACCAAATATGCCTGTAAACAAATATCTAAATTTCCTTATTTTATTTTAAAAAATAGCCACTATCCAAGACTCAGTCATCAAAGGACATGTTAAATCGCTGACTAAAAGGCCAGGCACACAAAGGAGAAAAGATCAGGTATAACAATAACTTGGGTAAGAGCAAATAAACTCTTTTTCTGGAGTAAGAAGTAGCTGCTAATGAATGCTTAAGACTCCTATTCGCTATTCTTTCCAGCCTCATCAATGCACATTGCATCATCTTCTGATGTCTTCAAAATTTTTCTTAAAAAAAAAATGCTTCAACAAACAGTGCACGTTTGAAATCTACCACCTAGAATACACCGTGGTTATCCAAAATAAAACCACAAGGCCTTAGATGCTTGACAACTAAACAGTTATGTTTATTAAGGCACCCTTATGCTACCCTTCAGCAATCTACAATACACCTGAGAAAAAAAACCAAAACATTTTGTAAGACAGATATGAACATATTCAGCCTGGAGAAAAGGCTCCAGGGAGACCTTATAGTGGTCTTCCAGTACCTGAAGGGGACCTACAGGAGAGATGGGGAGGGACCCTTTATCAGGGAGTGGGGCAATAGGATGAGGGGAAACGGTTTTAAACCGAAAGAGGGGAGATTTAGATGAGATATCAGGAAGAAATTCTTTGCTGTGAGGGTGGTGAGCCCCTGGCCCAGGTTGCCCAGAGAAGCTGTGGCTGCCCCATCCCTGGAGGTGTTCAAGGCCAGGTTGGACGGGGCTTGGAGCAACCTGGTCTGGTGGGAGGTGTCCCTGCCCAGGGCAGGGGGTGGCACTGGTTGAACTTTAAGGTCTCTTCCAACTCTAACCATCCTATGATTCTATATTTCTAAATAACTTGTACAAGCTTCTGGGGGTTATTTTACCAATTACTCTGTGGATAGGTAATACAAACGGAACAAGTAACAAAAAAATTTGCTTCAGATGTCAGAATTCAGCAAATTAGAATACAGAAATTCATAGTCAAAGCTGGGAAAGAACTCACATGTTTGGATAAGTCCTGTGTACATCTTCTAATGCATCCATACTGGGTGGAAGAGATGCTGAGGGCATCTGTCCTATAATCAGTTACTTCGTAAAAAGCAAGGAAATCTTTTGCTAGTATTTTACTCTCCAGGCCTTCAACGCTTTAAGCTCCCATTAGAAACGTGCAGCTGAAGACAGGGTGTAAATACACAGCCGGGAGGGAGGGAGGGTTTTCCTCTGCTTTTATTGACATAGTGACTGCAGTATTAACAAGAGGTGAAGCTGACTATCTAGACTAGCTTACAAACAGCATTTGTATGCCATGAGGAGCAGTGACATACAGGGCAGCCAGGAGGTTCCACGACCTTCCCCAAATAAGGTTCTGGACCAAGAACATTTCAGACTCTGCCTGCACCAAAGATGCCCTAAGACAGGCCAAGTAACTACCACCTCCTCAGACCTGCCTTGTTAGCAGGATGTTTCTAACTTAGCTCAGATTATTTGGCAAACTATCAATAGAGGTACTCATGCTATCACAGAACGATAGGGGTTGGAAGGGACCTCTGGAGGTCACCTAGTCTGATCCCCCTGCCAGAGCAGGTTGCACAGGAACGCATCCAGGTGGGTCTGGAATGTCTCCAGAGACAGAGACTCCACCACCTCTCTGGGCAGCCTGTGACAGGGCTCTGCCACCCTCAAAGGAAAGAGGTTCCTCCTCTTGTTCAGATGGAACTCCGTATGTTCAAGTTTGTGCCCGTTACCTCTTGTCAACATGTTTGGATGGACCACGAACACAGGAACAGCTATGGTGGCAGACTGAAGGAGCAAAGCCATTAGCATAGCAGAAGGCCGAAGCAATGACAAGCAGTGCCCGATCCTCTCAAGCAGAGCAAAGCCCCCTTGGAAACAGGAAGCATCTTTCCAGGCGGCTCTTTTTGTTTGTTTTGAAGGGAGGAAGAGGTAGGAGTTGGAGATGACAGTAAGAACTGGACGCGGTTTTCTCCTCACCCCTCTACGAGCAGACACACGCCCCCACCACACCCAGGGTTCCCTTTACACGCAGCCAACAACCCGAGGCCCGGCCCAGCACTGAGAGGGCCAAGCCTTCGCTCTCGCTCGCCAGACACCCGCCCCAGAGCAGCGAGCCGGACCTGCCGGGGGAGAGCAGCTCCCGCCCTCCCCTCCCCGGCCGGAGAGCGCCGCTGGTAACCGCCTCCCTAAGGCGCCCGCCCTTCCTCCACAGCACGGCGGGCCGGGGCGGGCGGCGGGGCGGCACCGCGCTACTTACAGGCAGAAGACGTGCTCGCACTGCCCCAGGGACACGGGCTGCCGCAGGACGCCGGCGCTGTGGGCAGAGCAATGAGAAACGCGTCAGTTTTAACACACGCGGCCTTACGGGCACGCCGGCAGCCCAGCGGCCAGGGTGCAAAGGGGAACGGGGGGCGTCCGTTACCAGCGTGAGCAGCTCAGCGCTCTCTCCAGCCGCGCCAACGCGGCGCGGGTGCGGGCCCAGGGGGGGCCGGGCGGCGCCATGGAGGAGGGGGCGGCGGAGGGCTCGCCGCCCGGAGCCGGCCGGTTGCCCGAGCGGCCGCGCAGCGCCTCCCGCATGGCTGCCCGCCGCCACCGATCCGAATCCCCCGCCCGCCCCCGCTGCGCAGGCGCCGAAAGCAGCGCGCACGCGCGACCGGCGGAGCCGCCGCCACCGCGCTTCCCGCGCTCGGGGAGAGGGGCGGGGCCAGGGGAGGGGCGGGGCCAGCAGCGAGGGGCGGGCTGAGGGAAATGGCGGGCTGGCCGGCAGCCGGGCTGGAATTCGTGGTTGAGATGGGCCGGTAGCGCCCAGCTCGGCTGTCCATGGGTGCAGGCTGCTCCGAAGGGACAGGCGAGGAAGGGCGGGGTGGGGGGGATGGAGGCGTTGCCCTCTACATCAGGAAATGGGTAGAGCGTGAAGAGCTGTCTCCGAAGAATAGCCACCAGCGGGTTGGAAGCCTGTGTGGCGGAGGTGGAGTCCCTGGTGACGGGAAAAATGGAAACATTGCACCCATTTTTAAAAAGGGTAGAAAGGAGAACCTTGGGAACTCCCGACCTGTCAGCATCACCTCTGTGTCTGTGAAGATTGTGGAGCAGATCCTCTTAGAAGCTCAGTTAAGGCACGTGGAGGACAGGGAGGTGATTCGAGACAGCCAGCATGGCTTCACCGGGGGCAAGTCCTGCCTGACCAGCTAGCAGCCTGCCAGCACTTCACGGGGGCCTACAGGAAAGATGGGGACACAGTTTTTAGCAGGGCCTGTTACAACAGGACAAGGGGTAATGGCTTTGAACTAAAAGAGGGGAGATTTAGACTGGATTTAAGGAAGAAGTTTTTTACACTGAGTATGGTGAAACAGTGGACAGGTTTCCCAGAGAGGTGGTAAATGCCTCATCCCTGGAAACATACAAGGTCAGGTTGGATGGGGCTCTGAGCAACCTGATGTAGTTGAAGATATCCCTGCTTATTGCAGGGCCCATTGGACTAGACAACTTTTAAGGTTGCTTCCAACCCAAACTATTCTATGAGTCTATGAAATCGATCAAATACTCAAACCTCGTGCATCTATATATATCGTTCCAATTATAATCAACATGTCTGAGGCAGCAGAAACATCTCCAACCGAAATGAGGCCAGGAATGGGCCGGGGGGGGGGGGGGGGGGTGCGACATGGCGGTGCTGAGGGCCTGCTCCCCTCACGCCCAGCACACAGCCCAGGCAGGGCACCCGCCCCCTGCCGATGCCTTTCCACCCCGACTTTAAACATTTAATTTTCTTCCCTCTCTTTCACCTGTTCATCAGCTTCAGTCTGACGGAGACACTTCACCAGTCACTGTTACTTTGAGTGTCAAGGGTGTTTTTTTCCTCAGCCTGTGCGTCCAGTAGCACTTCAGGGTTCAGCCCAATCTTCCACATTTTACAGGTTGCTTTTTTGAGGCGGTACCTCCATAGGCGCAGCCCCCGCCTTCCCCATACAGTGTAATTACTGAAGCACATAAAGCAGTTATAGCAGGAATTTATCATTTTCAGGTAGAAATACTGCTGGCCAAATAAAAGATAGAGCAGGAATGCCAGGAGCAATTTATAACAGGCTTACTGACATTTTGCATCGAGAAGCTCCGCTGGTGAATAAGCATCAAGCCATAAATCTCGGAGCAAACATGATTAAAGCGAGCGAGTTATTCTTTGAGGGAACTTCATCATAAAAAGGATGTGGCGGCCTGGAGCCGCAAAATTTGGTTGGCGACAGTCGTAGAAAACAGCCATCAGAGAGGTGTCCCCGCAGCCCTTCTGAAATTTTGGCGGTGTTTCTCGTCCCGCGTCTGCCTCTGTTTGCTTCCTGCAGATGGGTGGTTTTCCCTCGTCCCCGCTCGCCAGGTGAAGTAAAAGCAGCGAGATGTCGGGTACCGCCCTCAGCTGAGCGATGGCAGCCTGACAACAGGGACTAATTTGACTGCTGCTGGCAACATGGCATTTTCCACAGCTCTTACCTCATCTAGAGAGAAGGGCTTCTACTCAGATAAGTGTTAAATCAGGGCTGAAAACATCTCTTAATAAGTTATCCTTGTCTTCCAAGAAGGAGTTTCTTCAGTTTACAGATTTCACACTCCTTTGCTTCAGTAGTTCGTTCCCTTTGTAGCTCCTGAACATGGGGGATGGTTTAAATTAGGATTTTTTTTTTTTTCCTTTATTTATGGAAGGTTACATATTTATCTTTGCTACTAACATTAGCCAGAGGTGCAAGGAGGTCAGCACCACGCCGGATGGGGAGTTGTGAAATCTCTCAGTTCCACTGATCTGAGAAAATTTGCTGCTGTCATCTGGGGCAAGCTGATGTGTCACAGGGTGAAACAACGTCACGCTGATTTGAACAGTGGCATATTCAGCCTTTATAACATCAATGTCATCGTATCTCCTAACCTGCTTGACCCCAGCAAACAACATCTTGGCTTTCTCTGTCTTCATGATAACTCATGAAAGTTATCTTGAGAAAGGAAACTGTGGAGGTGTATGGAGGATCCGAAGGGTTAAACAACAGCATGTCCTTTACAGGTGACTCTGTCCTTGCAGAACTGGGGCCTGAGCCCCGAGGGAGAGGGATGGATGTAGGCATCCCTACCACACACCCCATCCACACACCTGGGTTTCCTCGGCACAGAGAGGAGAGCTGTTTGTTGTCATTGACAGCACAGTAGCTGCATCTGTGCACTTGGATCCAGCTGTGAAAAGTGTGGTTGTATCTCTGTAATAGCCTGTTGTTTTCTGGTGCTCAGGAAACCCCCCGCTGCATTAATAACACTGAGCGGTGTCCCCTTTGCTAACAGCCTGTCATCCCCAGTGGTGGGGATCGGCAGGCCCTCTGCGGCGGAGGGAAGCAGCTCTGGGGAAAGAAACAACAGCCTCAGAGGTGAGCGTGGAAGTAAAACAAAACCAAATGCCAACCGCACCTTGTTAAGAGACGTGTAGGTGTCAGATGCTCCTGGGCGGCAGGCAGGCTCAGGTGTGTTTCTGGCAGGAGCTGACTGTGCAGAGCGGCTTCAGAACACAGCGTCCTCCTTGCCTATCCTGGGAATGGAAGGGGGCATGGAGAGGTGCCCTGGGCCCTGTCCTGCCCAAAGAGGAGCTTGTCCCTAAGCCCAGTGAGGTCGGGGACTGGTCCATCCCATGGTGTCTCTTCACGCCCCGGGTGCAGGTGCCAAAACATCTGGATGCAGGAGAGGGATGACAGCGAGGGACACAGCGAGGGCACCTTCACTCCTTTCCTCGGGCTACAGGGCATGGAGCTGGGACGGTGACCTTCTCCCTCACACCGCTGAAACCAGGATAAACTCTCAAAATAAACTAAAACAGTCTTTTGTCCCTTAAACATGAACAGTTGCCAGATGCAACCTTAACGTCCAGCTGTCTCTTACTTGGCCATTGTGCGCTTGTCCTGTGCTCCAAAAAAGCAGCACCTGGCGTCTCCCAGCGCAGCAGGGTTACTGGAAGATGGCAAAAGGCTTTGCTGCCGAGATGAAACTTTAACGCAATTTGAGGCATTCAGCGCAGGTTACAAACAACACTTGATCCATAGATCTCTTGAGTCAACCTGGCATTTATGTTCACAAAATATGAGATGCCGATATATACTGTATAGGACAATAAAACAGATAAGTACCTCGTCTTCCTTTCCTCCATCTGAAATATGTTTAGTGTCCCTCTCAATAAATCCACAGGTAGTCTCCATTGTGTGGAGACATTATGTGGGAATTTACAAACACTCACAACTAAGTTAAACTGAGGCAAAGCACTGCTCTGGGCAGCCAGCATCTAACAAATACTTGTGTTTGAGAAAGATGTAAAAGTCACAAGTGATTTATTCTCCCTAATTTTATAAAGGTTAAGGAGTTGGCGCTCTTGGAAATCTAAGAAACGTCTTCCTCTGCAGTGAATTACTGCAACCAATTGGACAGTCAGAAGCAAAAAAAATGATGCAGAGAACAGGGGGAAGCAAGAAATATATCTCTAAATTTGGTTTATGCAGTATTTAAAGTACAAGTAAAGCCATTCCAGGCAGTATAAGGCCCACACACTTTAAAATAAATTTGTTGCATGACAGAAACTCAGTAAAACGGTTTCAGTAGTGGTGTGATATAGTGCGACAGTCGCGTTTGGTACATGCATGAATCAGCCGCTCCATACCCCACCGAGGCAACAATCATCTTCACCGTGCTAAACTGATAATGGGATTTTCAAACAATGCGGGGCTTCAGAGCAAAACCTGTGCTGAAGGGTAGCGCTCGGCTTCCCGGCCGACGAGGAAGGTAAAAAATCCTCGTCTACCTCCTGCTTCATTTCAAAGCATTGCCCATCTGGTAAAGACCCTTTTATGTAAATACACCGGTACCTGATATTATATTCAGTAGCGAAGTTCCCCAGCTGTTTTTCAATAAATATACAATTATTACATGATTCATCATGTAACGGCAAGGAGCGTGCAGAGGGAGGCAGTTCCCTCAAGTCTCACAAGTCAGTTGTTTTCCCAGGGGTTAAAAGAGCCAAAGTGTCTGCAAGGAGGGAGGGTCCCTCTCCTCTTGCCCACTCAAGTACCGGGCACATCCCGAAACCACTGCGCCCTGCCAGGAAGGGGTGCTCAGCTCCAACGTGCCAAGCACCCACAGTAAGCAACAGGATGGATCCACTTAAGCAGAAGAATGAAAAAAAATTGGAGGAGGAGCCACCCAGCGCTTCAAATTCCCTCTTTCCCCCAGCATCTGAATCAAAGCCTTTAACAGGCTTAGTTTGCTCCTCAGGTAGCCCCGCTGGGGCCAATTTTGCCGCATGTCCAAAGCCCTGCAAGCCCACCATGGTCTCAGAGGCATCGTGGGCTGCAGCACTGACTTGAAAGACACGGGGCTGCTAAGATCATTCAACAGAGTAATTGGTTAGGGCCATCAGAATAGCAAGTTTTAAGATTTCAAATATTGAGAGATTTGATCCCCAAAAGGAAATAATAATAATAATAAAAAAAGTCTATTATGCTTTCAGATTAAGCAGCACAGTCAGCATTGAATTACACGGCATTAAATTATTAGTCGAGTCTCGATAGCAGGAACATCTGCTGGTGTTAGACATGGCATTTTTAATTAAAGGCAGCAGCAGAGAAGCCTGTGGTTCATCGGTTCTGCTTTCGTCGTGCGAATTGCTAAATCCAAAGGGCACTTGTACAAAAGATTTGGTCAGAGCACATGCTCTGGACCTGGCACTGCAGAAGCACGAGCGGAAAAGCAGCTGTGATGACAGGTAATTTACACCTGCGTCCGCCGGGCCCTTCACTCGGCGAGAGCTTTCTGTGAATTCCCAGCTGGGTCAAAACTGCGGGGGATTTTACAAAATTGAGATTACCGTTCTGTTTTTTCCAGACAAGGGAGAAGAGGGTTTTTTTTTCTGACAGAAAGGCGAGTAACAGAGTAAAGCAAAGCAGGAGGAAGCCCAGCACCCAGCGATGGAGCTGGGGACCACGCGCACACCTTTGCCTCAGCAGCTGCTGGTGCTCCCCTGCTCCCAGCGCTCCCTGCCAGTACTGGGGTGCATGAAGGAATGGCACAGACCCTCCATATCAAACAGTGTCCCCTTCCCAGAGTTTTACCTTCCAAAGGAGTAAAGATTTGAATGGGGAATAGTTTGCATCCCCATCAGCCACCCACCTAGCCCCCTGGCTCTAAACAGGTCAAGCAGGATCAAAAATCGCCGTCAGACCTGGACCAGGGTGGAAAATGCCCAAAGCCCCTGACAACGTGGATACATCCAAGAAATACCTGTGTGGATAGAGCCAACCAAAAAAAAGCCACCTTCCCCTCTTCCACCTACCACCATTCCAAGGCAGTCCCACAAGCCTGAGTCATCGGTAGGCAGTCTCCTTTGATGGGACCCAGCATTTCTATAATAAAATCTGAATTTTAAATCTGTTTGCAAAACGCCAGGTCCTAACTCAAGCGGATGGGCAGAGATGAGGAGCAGAGAAAACCTCTCGTCTCAGGGTAGGGATGGCGGAAACGTCAGGCCCCATGGACACGCGTGGCTGCCTTCCCGTTGGTGCGGAGGGGGCCAGGATTTCCCTCGACGAGCCCCGCAGATGGTGTTTGTTTGCTCAGCCACGATAAAAAAGGAAAATATTTGGTGCAATCTGCTAGCAGGCAGAGGCAGACATATGGTCGGTGCGACGCAAGCCTGGATGCTTGGGAAAACGCAGTCAAAGCTTTGCAGCGGCTTTTAGATGTTGGATTGCCCTTGAGTTGAGCACCATACAAGTCCAAGGAAACCGCTGAAGAATTTGGGTACAGGTTTTGTACAGTGGCTGCTGTGGCTTGAACCCTCTTATTATTAGCCCCACTCAGATTAGTCCTATTATACTATCCCTATTGTACTAGAGTTGTTATAATTAACCCAATTTTAATTAATGCAAGCCTCGGCTCTGGCTCAATGCTTGGAGAAATTCTCCCTGGTTCGATGAGTGTTCATCTGGCATATACAAAACACAGGTTAAAAGTGACAGAGGCAATTAAAGGCAATTGTTGGTGTGTTCGGATACAGTAGAATCAAAGTGTGGTTGTAGCATTGTGTTGGTTCTCTTTACTTGTGACTTATGAGCCTGTTGTTAAATGTGTCGTTGCAGCATCAAGCCTGTGAGAGATCTTTGGGCCACCCCAAAACATAAAATCCTTTTTATTTCCCTTTTAGTTAAATTTTAAAAACCCAAACCCTAATTTTTCTGATTTCAGTTTTCCAAATATCAAGGCCCGTTTCTTAATTGGGACTAACCCCCAGCTAAGACGGCACTGGTGACGTTAATGGTTTCAGCGAGGTTTCCTGGCTGTGCTGAGGGGGCGATGGGGCAGTGGCGCACAGCCCCAGAGCCGCAATGGGGCTGTGACACGTTCACCACAAAGTGACCCCGTGCCCGTTTTGAGTCTCCATTTCCATCCGATCCCAAGGGAAAACGTCAAGGGCAGCACATGCTCCACTGCAAACATTGCTTTTTTGGGTGTTGTGGGTTGGTTGTGTTTTTTTCTTTAACCGGAGAAAGCAAGAACATTTCCTTTCCGACAAGGTGCCTTTGTCAGGGTTTAGTTCCCCCTTGTACATCTCCTTTTGAAGACATACAGTCAAGTGTCCCTTTGAAGTCCGTGCTTTTAAATTTACCTTCTGGTTGCTGTGTGCTCCCGGAGGTCAGTCAGGGATCTCCACACTGCCGGTAAGGGCTCAGCACCTCAAGTTTCATCAGGATAAAACAGATTACCGGAACGGCAGGTGCTGGCCTCCTTTTGTGTGGAAATTTGCCATGACTTGTTAACAGCAAACCTGCCTCACTTTGAAGAAGTCAAGTCATTTTTGGGGGGTTGAGTGAACCCCCTGGCTACGCCTGAGTGCTCAAGGGCAGGGACAGATTCTGTGTCTGAGCACCAAGATGGGGAGCCCTGTGGGGTGAAGCTCTATCCCCACCGGATTCAGAAATGCTCTGTGGGGAGGGATGGGGCCACCTCTCCGGCCCTGGCATGAGCTTCACAACCAAAACACCAGGTATGGTCAAACTGGTGCTTCTGCCGGCCTTGCTCTAGTGTATGAGCAACTCAGCTCCACCTTTTAGCTTGAATAAAGTCAAATTGGGGGGGGGGGGAATAATATAGCAGCCAGGAGTATGGCTGGCATTTCTGGAGAATATGAAATGTGTGGGTAATGCTCCCTTAATTTAAAATGAAATGCTTCTTCCCTGCTAAGCCTTCCTTCCAAAGGCAAGGAGCAGAGGGCTTCAGCATCCCACAAAACCCATGCCTCACGCTTTTTAAATTTAAAAGCCGGAGCTGAGCTGCAAATGAAAAAAACCAGGAAAACCAAGGGGTTACTACAGTGATATGTGGATGCAGTGCAATACCTGGGAAACTCCAGCCCTGTGCCCTGCAGAGGGGCTGGAGGACGGGCTGGGGGCCGGCGCAGAGAGCTGCCCCTCCGAGATGTGTCAGAGACCTCCTGGACTTTCTTTTTCCCTAGGTGCCGAGTTAGCCCCTAATCGCAGGATGGATTTTGCTCAGCTGCAGCTTGGCCTGACCCATTGCAGACCCTCACGCGGCAGAGCTCACGCAGTGTGTTCCCCACTCTCTTCCTAGCAGGAGGAAACTAAGGACCAAACACCCAGCACATCTGTATGTGTTTACCAGCAGGGGAATGTATTTTTTTTAAATAGGTAAGAGTATTCTTTTTTCTATACTAATCTATACTAAATCCAAATTAACGCGATAGCAGTTCCTGGTGATTTATGTTATAATAAACAACAGCAACCGCATGCCGCTTAGCTGATGATTAATGATCCTTATTTACAGCGTGTTCAGCTCAGGTCTGCAGTTTACACTTGCAAACATCAAAGGAGAGTTCAGCTTTCCTTTTCTCCTGTATTTTGAGGCCGTGTCGTAAATCCTGTGTGAGCAGCCTTGATGGCTGCATTTTAATCCACAAATAGGATTGCTATAAACTGCCAGAAGAAACGCCAGCCTGACCCGAGAGCCGCGGGGGCTGTTTGCCTTTGGCCTGGGGGGCACAGCCATCTTCAGCAGCCTCTGCAGGGAAGAGTGCTGAAACCCGGGCGGCAGCCAACACCATCCATCGCACCCTCCCCTCCGAGTTATCGCAGTCTGTCAGTTGAACGTACCAAGCACCAACCCCTGCTTTTGTGCTCTGATTTTCTTACAATCCCTCCTCTCGGTTCACGTCTCAGGCAAGTGAGATGGTTTGTGAGCTCCTCCGCAGAAAACTTCCCCTCCCAGAACCTGTGCACACCCCCAGCCCCGCTGATGGGCCCCCCCTGCCCGGAGCCATCCAAGCCCAAAAGGCTCCTTTTTCCTGCTCCTCCCTGCAAACAGGCCCTTGGGGACACACGGATCCTCCCATTTTCATGAGATCACTGCTGAGCACCTCAATGTCACAGCCTGGGAGGATGGAAAAACAGTGTCCCATTTTTTAAGATGATTTCAAGGACTTGTATGACCACGTAGGCTGGCGTGCTCCGTTACACAAGCCAAGCAATCCCACCCGGTAATTTCTGCTTGAGCCGGAGCTTGAAAACGCCCAAGGGGATGGGAGGGAAACACAAGACAGCAGCTTCGGTTTATCAGGATGAGACTGATGAGTAACACAGACATTTAGGAGTCCTGGGACAACACCTATCTCTGCCGTTTAACTCAGCATGAGAAGTGGTGGTATATTGTGCAAAGGGGCGCTATGTTAACGTGTCATATACAAGCCGAGCTCAAGCACTGAAACTACCCCGTGTAGGATATTCATTCACAGTGGAAAAATAATCCTGATAACATCAAGACTCTCCAAGGGACCTGTGGAGGTTTCTTGCTCTCACAGGTCAGGGCTGAAGCCCCACTAATGCTCACCCAGTAACTACATTTTTTCTGTTCGCCTCCGGAGTTATGTTGTTTTGGCACGTGGGATTTCTGTGGCGGTTGCAATATGAACTCTGTCTGAAACTACATCCCTCGGCCCTGCTGCCCCCACCATCAGCAAAGCTGCATGGAGCAAACCATCCTGTCCCTCCTCCCAGCGGCCACGGCTGAGCCTTTTCCAGCATCTCCATCCCTGCAGGCATCTGGGGACCCAGCTCTGGCACATTAAAGGACCTTTGAAGGTTTGGGCTTATTTTTTTGTTTGTTTGTGTTTGGGGCGTTTTGTTGTTGTTAAACACCTTTTCCCAATTTAGAGCTGAAACTTGGCCGTTCACAAGCAGCCTCCCCAAACACATGCTCGTGCCTTAGCTGCGCATACGCCGCCTAGTTGTCAGCCCCAAACCTCCCAGTGAAGGTTCCCGTTGCTGCAGCTCCGTGGTATTCCCGAATCCTACCCAATTTCACAAATCCCAGTGTATGACCCTGAGGAGCAGGAAGCTCCGGTTAACCCAGGGAGCATCAGACTGACAACCAGGGTGGTTTATAACAAACATACAAGCTTTGCCTTTGCTGCCATCCACCGATGCGTGGCAAAGAGCTGTTTATGGGTAAAAAAAAGCTTTTTGCTGAGTCTATAATGAGGATGCTCAAATGCTGAAGGTGTAGAAAGCAGGTCAAAGGAGAGGCCTCACTGCCCATGCGAGGGAGGAAACCCGTACAGCCGCTCCGGCACATTCACACGGAGGGTTATCACAGCGGGAAGCACCAGCCCATGAGTAAATACTCCCTTGGCGGCTCTGCACTCCCTGGAAAAGCTTTAATAATTCCTAGGGAGGCTCTGAAGGCTAATAAAAAAAAAATGAATGAAGAAGTCAGCCCGAGCAATCGCTCTCTTCCTCTTTCACGGCAAGCCTCGAGCTGCCCTTGTCTGGCTGATCAGGTGCAGCTCTGATTTCCTGGGTTCCTGAGGCAGAACGGATTCAGCAGCATCGCAGCCTGCTTTGTGGTGATGGATGGGAACGATTATAATTGTTAATCTCATTAAGCCTGTGGTCTCAAATTTTGCTCGTCTTACTGACATTGAAGGCACTTAAAGAAACACTTGGGGAGGAGCATATGAAGATGTACGCAGCACGTGCTTCTGTGCACCTGTCAGTATTGATCTTAGGGCACAATCTGGTGCAAGGTGACGTGATTTTGCATTAAAATTGGGTCCCTGGATTATCAACATGCACCAGCCCTCAGGCTTGGTAGTACAATGGGGAAAAAAGAGCCTCCTTCAGCTTTGCTTTCTCTCTTTGACAGGATTTTAAGTAGGAATTTTGGGGGACCAAGATGTGATCCCACAGCCTGCTGCAATCCAGAGCAGCCCAACTATAAGCTTCAACAGGGACTTCGACTAAAGCTCAAAGCCAAGGACCACGCTTCTGACTTCCACCTGCTGCATCTGGCTGCTTTGAGGGTGTTGTTACGCTGAAGAGTAGAGGTAGAAAAGCATTTTGAGTTCCTATACCTCACATAACTCTCCGGAGATGGTTGAGGAACACCTAGAAATACTCTGGTGTTTCTAGCATTTCTTAATGTTTGCACTGTTAGTGTTTTAATGAGTTTTCTTATCAAACTCAAATGCTTTAGCTTCCACAGTTCCTGGGAGCGGGGCATGTTCAGTCACTGCGAGAGAGAAAGCCCCATCCACCAAAAAGGGTAGAAAAATCTCTTACCTTTCAGAAGCACCTGGATCTTAATTGCTTTGCAGCAATCATTTATTAGAGAAAATTGCTGGTGAAAATGGTTTCTGTGTTTTTCCTCTGCCTTGCTCCTAGGGCTGCCTGAAGATAAAGAAGAGGCAGCCCTTTGGGGTTGGGTTACCCAGCTCAGGGCCGGGCCCTGACTCAGCCTGGGAGCTTCTCCAGGCTCCCACTGCAGCCACCCAGCAGAGAGGATCTTTGAGAAGGTGATTAAGGGCTCTTGCTAACGAGCTCCATCCCTTGTGAGCCATCCCGAAGGAGAGCTGTCCACAAAGACATTCCATCGCCAGCCCTTGTGTGCTGAGGCTGCAGGAGCAAGAAGGGAAAAAGCCCTGGCGCAGAAGCACTCGCGGCTGGGCTGACACCCGGAGGAGCACTGGGAACCCTGCTCCTGGGCCAGGCTGGGCCACACCAGCAGCTCTTCCCCCAGTGGAGGAGCAGACCACCACTTAGCCATGCACACCCACGCGTAACTTCTCTGGAGCCCTCATGGATATGGGTCACCAGGCAGACTTCAGCTCTGTGCCAATGGTCCTCTCAGCACGTATCTATTCCAAACTGCACTGGTGTAATTAAAGGTACTCTACTAATTGGATGTGCAACCCTAGGGGAACTCCTTTAATTGCATTTCAGTCTGGTTGGTATCATTTTAACTTAAACTCATTGCTGTCTTGCGCAGGAATAACCCAGTTGGGTCTGGTTATGGAGAGGCGTATCATCCTGCTTCCTCCTCCCCATCACGCACTGGATGCACTTCAATTTGTTAGGCTCTGGCTGTGAAAAAGCCGCTGCACATTAAAGCGGAGGGCTGCGTAAAACCCCTTCAGCGGGTAACGAGGACATAGACACTAGAGGGCTGAGAGTTCACCTTAACCTGCTAATGGAGGTAAAAACCTCAGTTATTACCCTGTCTTCACTTGGATTTTATCTCGTGTGTGTTATCATAAATTCTGTTGTGCCCTGAAGGTGCCTTCTTTTGTGTCTTTCTTTGGAGTCAGTGGAAACCTGAGCTTTTTCTAAGAGATGCTTCATTTTTACCCAAAACACTTGTCTGTAGTGAAAGCTCCACTGCTTAAAATTCAAGAGCCTCCATTAAACTGGAGGTTGGGGCAGATGATCAGATCGTTGCTTTGAGCCTTAAAGTTTGTGGGAGCGCGGCCAGTTATTTCTCTTATCTCCCAGCACGGGGGCCCTCAGAATTGCTCTCCCCGGCGATGGCCTATTTCCAAAATTCTCTTCTAGTAGCAATTAGCAATGAGGTGGGGGCTGCACCCCCAGGACCTGAGTGCTGTTCTCTTCGCCCTGGGCTGAATGTGGCCACAGCGACTGTCCCTTGGTTTGGTGTGTGCCGGCTTTCAGGTGCTGCAGGATTGTACCATGACATGGGTCAGGCCTCAGTCCCGAAATACTGATGCCCCTTGGGGTGGCCTTGTGCAGCTCTCCCCGTGCTAGAGATATTTTGGGGTGCTGTGCTCCCTGCGCTGCTGTGAGCGCTGCGGGGCCCTTTGTCCTCCCTCATTACTGGCGCGGCGTATGCGAGTGGCGTGAGGAGCAGAGCCAACAGCAAGTTAGCGCTGGCCGTGTCCCATACTAATGTTGTTCTTACTATTTCAGTGCCATCTTGCTTATTTCCACCCTCTTCCCGAACAACTAAATTAATTAGAGTGATTTTTTTTTTTTTTTTTAATTTAAATACTGTCATGGAATAATAATTCTGGTGAATTCATTTTTTTCTTTGTCATTCCCCACTGCTTCTTTTCTCTGTTGTGCTCTCTTTTAATGCATTGTTGATATTTTGTTATAGCTATGCAAGATCACAGCTGTTGTCTGCAAAAAAAAAAAAAAAAAGAGAGTAAAATCATGCTATGTGCTGTTGCCATCCAACAACCATTTTTCTTCCTCCACCAGCTCACAAAAAAACCCCTTCCCCTATCAAGTGCAGGAGCTTACATTTTTCTTGGCTTGTATAAAGCCAAAAAACCTCACAGCAGCTTCAGTGAAGCTGCAGCAGCGTGAGGAAGCCGAAGCCCCTACGATGGGCTGGGGCCCCATCCTGAGCCTGTTGCGAGGCCGGATCCTGCCAATCCTGGACCCCAGGAGAGTCCAGGCAGGCGGCAGGTCCGTGGGCATCACCCGCTCCTGCGCTTCACTGGTCACTGACTTCTGCTTACCTGGACGCGTTCATTTGGCCAATAAACATTTTTTCTGACCACATCCCGTAGCCAAACCACTCCTGTGGTTCTCATGAAAGAACAAAAAAAACCCCATTAGACCCTGACTTTCTATTTACGGTAGCGGTCAGGGCTGAGAGAACCATTGCTTAACGGTGGCCCTTCTGGGCAGCTTTCCTTGGCTGCTGCCAGGCCTTTTCTGGCCCGGCAAGTTCAGCGCTCGGTGGCCGTTTGCGCGGGGACCGAAGCTGGGCAAGGCTCAGGCTGGAGAAGCGCCGAGCTCTCAGCAGCAGCACAAAGCCATAAAGGAAGGGGGCCGGGGTGGAGATCTGACTCGTCGTCTCCGAGTCCGCAGCTCCAGTTACAAAACTTGATCTGAGTCAGTCTCACAATCCACACAACCAGTTATGAAATTCCTCCTTGACGCCCTGGCCCCGGACCTGTTTAGCAATTGCACTGTGTACACCTTGTGTCTGTAACACTTTAGAGCATTTTTAAATTAAGCTCAGTTGAGGCCCACACGGTTCCAATTAACACATTCGGGCTGCGTGATCGCTCCGGCCGGGCTTGCCCGGTGCTGTTGCTCCCTGTTGCCTCGAACAAGGGTTATTAGGGTGGCTGAAGTGAGATTGCATTGAAGTGAGATAAAAAGTTTGTTTTCCCCCGGGCTGCAGCGTTCGCCTCTCGCTGCAGGAGAGGTGATGCACAGCGGTACGCAGAGCGCTGCTCTGTCCCTTCCAGGGACACCCGGGTCAATGTTTTCAATGATCTGACCTCCCTGCTCAGACCAAAGGGAGGACGGAGCTTGTTGGCTGCCTGGCTTTGTTTTTTTTGAAAGCAGAGTCACGTAAAGCAAAAATTTCTGAGGGGATTCAGAGGGGGGTGACAAGGGAGGGCAGCTGCTATTACGCCCGCACATCAGCAGGGTGAGGATTACTGCGAGCATCAGCCTCCACATTCATCCCCCCGGAATTGAGCCTGGCATGTGTCCTGCCTCCGGAGGGGACAGGTTCGGTCTGTGAGGCTCTGCGGGGAGTCGGGATATTTGCAATGCGGCGCAGGAGGTAATTCAGCCCCTGGTGATGTTCTCTACAATCTCCTCGCCAGATGCTTCAACCCCCTAAACAGTTGTAACCGCTTCTCCACAGGTTTCAATTAAACTCCCTTAAGTATGTAAACTTTGGCTTGTTTGGACCAATACCTTTGGCAATAACAGATGTTTTATCTTTACCTGCAAGTGAAAACGGGGAGCGTATATCATGGCCATGACACATTTTGCATGGAGCAGATGTTCCTATTAATGCCAGAATTGGGTGGAAATTCAAAGGATGCTTTTTGCTTTTTTTTGAAAACTCTATTTTAGCCAATTAAACTGCAACTTACTGAAGTATTCTGATGAATCACTTCCTTTTTTTTTTGATTAGTAGGCTCTAAAGGGACAAAAGAATAGCTTTGTATTGGTCTCCCTCAATTAAATGTGAAGTACATCTGGACAGAGTCTGAAGATCCATCTTTCACTGGCAGTTGCAAAGCCATCGACATAATAAAATGATACTCTGATTGGTATTACAAGGCTGCATTTAAATCATTGGCATTCATGCTCCGAGTCCTTTGCAGGGAGCACAAGCCCTCCATTAGAGAAAAGCTTAATTTTATACTGTGATCTGTATAAGATATGCAATGAAAATGAGAAAAAAAAGAGCTTTTGCAGAGCTGGAGACATAATAATAGAAGCCACAATGAATGTCTGGGCAGCTTTTTCAGTTACTTATAAACTGCAGGTGTCAAATGCATTCTGGAAAGAAGCTGAATTCCAGTTTTAATTACAGTCAGCAGGTTGAGGCATAATGCAGGGCTTGATGATACCTTCAGTCCGTAACAAAGCTCCTCTGGCTATCAAGAAGTTTACACCAAGGCCGAGGAGAAGCCATGCCCTCCTTGCAGGAGCTAACCTCTGACCGTCAGTACCCACTGTAAAACCCCGAACACCCGTGATATTCAAAGGGCCTGTTCCTGGCGTGGTTGCACCAGCGAGCCTTAGCATCGAATGGGAACTGAACTCGTGAAACCCCTCTGATGATGAGGGTGAGAAAGACATGTCATTGAAGCTCTCATCTAAAGTTTCCTTTGGCTCAAATTAACTTTGGGGAAAAAAAAAAGGGAAAAAAAACCCCAAACCCTGTGGCTGGAATGGTGTGTGTGAACCCACAAGCCTTCCCAGGTCTTGCGAGGCGAGTACAACCTGGCTTCATCCACAGTCTCTTTTACCAGCAACAGTAAGTTTATTGAGCTCAAAGAGTTTAAGTTCATTATGTGCTTGAATAGCACCACGTACATCAATGCCCTGACCCCAAACTGAGTCTTTGCAGCCTTATGCTGATACGTATAATAAAGAGTAATATTAAACATTCTACCCATTACTGATTCTGGGGGGAAAAAGCAGGATGTGCATGCTGGGGGGCTGCTGCTCTAAGGTAGGCAGAGGTCTCATTTAAAGCCAGAGTCTTTGAAGGAGAAGCTCGTTATGCCTTATATTATGTGGGAAAACACAGCTCTAGAGTTAGAGGGGCAGGTGCCAGGTGGGTGTTGAGGAGGAAGGTCACTGAAAAGGAAGCAGAGGCAGAGCCGCCTGGGGGAGGGAGGTTGGCAGAGGCAGATGTAAAGATTTCTGCGCGAGGGAGAAGCTCATTGCTTTTGCTCTGCTCAGGGAAACAACCTTATCCTCGTATCAGAGGATTCAACCAATACGCCTGCCTCGTACCATTCCTCTGGTGAGGGGTCTGGAGCACGAGTCTGGTGAGGAGCGGCTGAGGGAGCTGGGGGTGTTCAGCCTGGAGAAAAGGGGGCTGAGGGGAGACCTTCTCGCTCTCTGCAGCTCCCTGAAAGGAGGGGGCAGCCAGGGGGGGTCGGTCTCTTCTCCCAAGGAACAGGCCATGGGACAAGAGGAAACAGCCTCAAGTCGCACCAGGAGAGGGTTAGACTGGACATTAGGAACAATTTCTACACTGAAAGGGTTGTCAAGCCTTGGGACAGGCTGCCCAGGGCAGGGGTTGAGGCACCATCCCTGGAGGTGTTTAAAAGCCGGGCAGACACAGTGCTTAGAGATATGGGTTAGTGATGGGTTTGTCAGAGTCAGGTCGATGGTTGGACTCGATGATCTGAAAGGTCCCTCCCGACCTGGGCAATTCTATGATTCTGCCGTAATGGAGAAGCCCTGAAGAAGAAAGGAACTGGCTGATGGAATGATCTTGCATCGGGTACCAAGAGCCAGGTACTGTCTGGGACTGGAGGACTTACTCAAGGAGTTACATAGAGCTGGCATAAAGTACAGGAACAAACCGAAACCACTGCAAGTGCTGACTTTTAAAATAATTATATTCGCACCGACATAACCCACACATACAGATAAGCTGTATGTTATTACCAGAGATGGCCCCCACCAACGGCATATGTGACTCAGTACATAACACCTACGTCCTCGCAACACCCCTGTGAGGGAGGGAAAGGCCGTGAAGCCCATTTCACCATGGGGAACCTGTCCAAACTGAGCGACTTTCTCATGGTCCCCCAGAAAGTCCGCTGCTGAGCAAGGAGCAGAGCGTGGGCTTTCAGAGAGGGCAGCTTTTTTCTGTCAAACACCCTGCACTGCCGCCAGCTCCTCTGCTCCATCACGGCCATTTCTGCTGTAAGCCAACTGCCACGAGCAGCAGGTGATGTCAACTAAGTCCTCACAGGCATTAAAGTGATCATAAAACAAGAACTGGCGGGGAAAAAAAAAAAAAAAAAAAGAACCTGTGGAAAGACTAACCTGATTTGTAACCAAATGCCAGTCTTAAATGCTTACCATGTTCCTAGTAACAAAGTAAGTGCATATCAAAAAAAAAAAAAAAAAAAAAAAAAAGTAGTACTTTAAGAAAATGTGACTTTTTATCCCAGAATCATAGACCATAAGGCTGGAAGAACCCCGAGGGGTCATGAGGTCTTTTCCCCAGCTTCTATGATCCCCCGTGGTCGGGTCCCTTCAGTAGATGGAGCTCATGGTGCTGTCTTGGCTGCTTGTTTCAGAGCTGTCCAGTGTCACATCAGGGTCTGCATCCGCGCCATCGGGATCTGCTTGGTCTTTAGCAAAGTTGATGAAAACCTACAAGTTTAAAGGAAAACATTCAGTATGTGGCAGTACAGAGAATTTATACTATAAATTAATATATAAAAGGAATGGCTTTTTGTTTCACTGTGAGCCTGGAGAGAGTGCTCAGGAATGAATTCACACGGGCTTTGAGAACTGCAAATGTTGGGCTTCTATGGGCTAATGTAAGTAAGTAGATGTGCCACTCCTGTACTGCTGAATCGACACCCAGGAAGCAAAGGTGGACATTTCTGTACAAAACCTACTTGTCCTGCAGCTCATGTTTCAAAAGTAGAAACGAGGTAATACCCATGTGGTAGCTCGTTTTGATCGCAGTGTAATACAGCCATATTATTACTTTATAAACCCATCTGTCTATATATAATTGACATCCGTGCACGCACAACTGTGTATTATAGATACAGGTATATATAATCACACGTAAGAGTCTTTGTTTGAACAGTATCTAATGAATACATAAAATACTCTTACTAGAACACGACCTGCAATCACATTTGCATATACACAAATCCAAGCTGTCCTCCCACAACACATGACTTGGGGCTTCCTGCGGTTTGTCTGCCTGGTTCTCTCACCGCTGCCCCTTATTAAAACAATATTGAGGATCTCCTCCCCCAGGTCTCTGTTTAACAATTCGTAGGATTACGGGGCTGCAGTTTTTGTTCCTGCCTCTGGGACAGACCTATTGTATCAGATGCTGATGCTCAAACAGGATGATTTCTTCTGGATGGTCCTTGCGGCATCCTTTCAGCTGATGTGCTTCCGACAAGATTTTAATGCCAGTGGGAATGTTCTTCCAAGGGCAAATGGAAGGAACTTAGCCATGAAGCTAGGTTTGGAGTAATGCTGAATGAACTTACAACCCAAATACAGTACAAAAAAGAGTGAAATCACGGAAATTTCCAGGATTGGTGGGAAAAGTCCACCACTAGGAAGCCTAGCACTGGGCTCAGGGGTGATTCATGTAATCCTGCCCTTCATCCACACCCACAAGGCTGCTGAAATCAGCAGTCACGGAGGGAAGAACAGATCCTCTATGCTACAGGCAGCTTTCCATGCGCGTTTCCTAGCGCCAGCACAGGTATCTGGAGGCAGCAGTACTGATAAAGTAACCCCCGGAGGAACATAGATGGAAATCCCTTTCAAAATGTAGTCTATTGTGTGCAGCAGTCCATTATGCGTAACCATCAGTCTGCTCCCCTGTTAACAGTTTTAAATGGATGGCCACACATCTTTCATTCCTTACCTCCTCTAACGTTGTTTGACTCACTGAGAAGTGCCTGATATCGAAGGCTGCTTTGCTGGCTTCCAGGAGATCAAATATATTTGCTACCCCTCCTGCAGAGACCGGAACGTGATACTCCACCATGTTGAAATGCTGATCCTGTGGGGACAGGAATGACGGGGTGAAGTTAAGAGGTTGCTGCCTGTAAAGAGCCAACAGATCCAATGGCTGAGAGCAAAAGCAAAGAGGATCTGAGCCATGGGAGAACAAAGGGGCAGAGGGTGTGTTCTCTCCTTCTGGCTCCCAAAGGTGAGGAATATTATTGTTCGGTATTGACTGGTGTTTCCCCACGGGAAGTTTTTGTGGGTTGTGTGACTGGGAGATGATAACTAAGCCCCAGAGCTGGAAGCCTGAGGGTAGAACGCAGCATTTTCCAGTGCCAAGCCTGCTGGTTTGATTAACACAGAGATGGAGTTACGGACAATGGATGGGATTCATGACTCAGTTACTCTGGTTTTACAGTTATTCAGTTACTAGAAGCACCCGACCATCTCATTAGACCATCTCATTGTCCTCTGTGCAGTCCAGGCTTCAGCAGGGACCATTCACAGAGGCAGAGGGTCACCTAACAACCTGTTTGGCTGAAGTTATTTAAGCCACCAAGGAACGTGGGTGCTCCAAGCCTCGGACAATGTTGCCGACAGCACTGGGAAGCGTGTGTGTTTGAATCCCTTACACTCTGAGAGCATGGATCTACGTGTGCCGTGTGTTACCAAATGTCTATCTTGCCAGATCCTCTTGGTTAATTTGAAGGGATTGAGAGGGCCTCTCCTGAAAGCGTGTGTCCTGCTTACCTTCAGGCACGTATTTGGAAAGTGTGACTTCATGAACTCGGTCAGCATCTCGGTGTTAACTGTGTTGCTATTTAAGTGCATCTTCACAGTGAATCCTCTTCCAAACCTAGGGGAAAAAGAAAAATCCCAATTAACACAGTAGGAAAGAGAAACAGATAAAGAAAATCCCTTGGGAGTGCTGCACGGCCTCTTCGGGGACATCTAATCCAAGCAGAGTGCAGCCTGAATGGGGTCAGGGTTCTTAACCTGGAGTGAATCTTAATAAGCAGCCGAGCTATTGAGATAACTAATAAAATCAAAGCTCAACCCTAACACGCATTTCACATTTTCAGCGGTGAACAGATTACTTTGGGAAACACGTCTGGGAAAAAAAGGCTGTGAGAGAGGGGAAAGTGCATTAGTTAACGCAGAATTTCAATGGTGTAGTAAGAAACAAACCAGAAAATGTCGTTGTTTTGATGCCCTGTTAACAAAGGTCTCATGTTCTGAGCCCCCAGAGCTGTAGGTTAGTAACTCCACATGCCGTTCAGTAAAAGCGAACGGGTACATTTTCCTGACCTGCTCTTGATGTGCTGCAAAGAGCCGATGCACTGAAAACTCCCGTTCACCATAATAGCCAGCCTGGTGCAGAGGGCTTCACATTCTTCCATGCTGAAAAACCAACCCAGAAACTCAAAGTCATTGAGAAGGTATAAAAAAATATTAGTTATTTTCGTGATCAGAAACTATTACCTTCCCTAGAGCACTAAAGTGTTGTGGCTCCCTGTGGGCACCCACATCCACTCACAACAAACCCCCAAACCTGGGCTGGTGCCCTGAAATTCTGCAAGGACCAAGGGGGAGGGTGAAGGATGGACCTCTCCATACCTCCTGCAGACCCTGAAACTGGAGACCTACCTGTGGGATGTGAGTATCACCGAGCATTTGTTCTGCACTTCCTCACTGATGATTTTCCAAAGGTGGCGTTTGGCGTTTGGATCCATTCCAGAGCTCGGTTCATCCTATTGGGAAGGACAGGACTGAATGTAAATTTGCACTCCAAATCTGATCTTCCTAACACTTGTGCTCTCTTTAGGTTCATCGTTAGTGTTACGTTTGCTAATAAGGACCCACAGGAGAGCTTACAGGGGTAGAGGTCAGGGAGAAGGATTATCTTCAATTGCATTATGGATTTGACCGAGACGTCCTACGCTCCCTTCAAGCAGAAGCGAGTCAGCTTGACTAAGAGCTCCGTCCTCACTGCCCTTTGGAACTGTGCAGCTCTCCTGGCGACTAGTGGAGACTCCCACCCTTCCTTGGACTCTAGAGGAACTGATCGCGCCAGCTAAGATAACCCTACTGTGCATGTTATACCATGGTGTTTTAACTATCCGTGAACACCACAGGCACAACCTCGGACAAGAAACTATCAACTGGCGCTTGGTTCCCACGTGCACCTGCGCTTTGCCTCCTTCGCACATGCTGACGAAGCAAGGCTTGCATTTCTCCATTTAGAGGAAGACAGTAAGCCAGAGATGAAAGATGGTTTGCTATCCCCTGTCCTATACATTGCTGATAAAATTGTTAACCAATTGTTAGCCAAATCGTTATTGTTGAGGACAACGCCTTATAGAAGGCAGAAATAAAACCGCTTGGGTTCAGGCAGCAGTCAGTACAGAGGAAGTTTCCCCACCTTCTCTTTTTATTGAAATCTTTTTAGCTCACAAAAGCAGCTAGAGTGCTGGTGCGCGTGGTCAGAAGTAAAGGCAGCAGCGCTGGGCTCGATATCAGTTGGGGCAAGGGAGATTTATGCCCACTAGGTATAAAATTTAATACTGGGAAACCTGCTCACAGAGCACTGCACACATTCAAATCACCGCAAATGGTGAAACTGCACAAAAAGGTGTGTTTCAGCAATGGCCCATCTCATGGAAGAAATGGAATGTTCAAAGTGAAAGACCAAAGGTGAAGCCAAACCTAGAAAAAGAGTTTTCTGTTCTAATCCTGAGGGAAGTTGCTCATTTGCTTTCCTACAGATCTGGAGCCTTGGATGCCGCTTTTCTTGCAAGACTGCAGGTTAGTCGATACGTAAAGCCCAAGAAAGAGCTGGGAACGAGGAGAGTTTAACTGGTAAATATAGGATTGATTTTTGGCCTCTGAAAGGTGGCTAACAGAGAAACCAGCAGATTCGCCACTCATGCCCTCGAAGAAAATTTGGGTGCTTGCTGGAATCTAAACTTTCCTCTGATGCATGAGCTGTCAGGCTGAGTATGGGCGTTTGGGGAGTGTCCTGTAAGCTGCGCCTGAGGGGGTTTTGCTGGGCTGTGGAAGTACCCCTGCCAGCCCAAAGATCTGCTCAGCTTTCCCCCACCAGGGCCCCATTGCTCACCAGCAGCAGAATCGATGGATTCCCAATGAGAGCCAGAGCAGTCGACAGTTTTCTGTTGGTGCCATAACTGCACATGGAGGTAACTCTGTCTTTGTAGGCCATCAGATTCAGCCGGTACAGAAGCTGGAGTACAACCTACGGGGGCAAGAGCACTGCTTTTGCAACAATGTCCAGGCATAAATTACCATGCGCATATCTATTTCTCAAAAGACTAATTAAATCACTGTAAAGGCTCTCAATAACTGGAAAATGCTTTAAGTCAAGCCCCAGTGTTACTCACTCCTTTGATGTCTCTCTCTGGGATGCCGTGGAGCCTGGCGTAGTAATACATGTGCTCTTCCACTGTCAGCAAGTCATCCAAGGCATCTTCTTGAGGACAGTAGCCAAAGAGCGACCAGTGTGCCTCACTAATGTCGTTCAAGGACCTGCGTAAGGAAGTTGGCAAGTCATTTCAAACACACTGAATTTCCAATGCACTCTGGAATTAGACAGGGGAAAGAAAAACCCCTTTCTCCTGCTTCCTACCCTCTTCCCCAACCCTTGAAGGAAAGTGCTATGAATTTGCAGGCCTTCACCTTTTAGGCCCTCAGTTCTGCACAGGAGGAATTGCATTTGCGACGTCTGTTTGCCACAATGTCTAGTACAAAGCTCTCCAATTACCGCCAGCACTGCAGATGGCACGGCTGCCACCAAGCCTACTCCTCTTAAAGAGCACTTTGAGATGAGTCCTACCGGTCTCCAGATACCAGCTCAGAAGCGGGATCACACTCAGCTGAGGATACGATTCTGATCCCATTTGTAATGGAATGAAGTGGAAGAAACACCACCGAGAACAAAGAGGTACGACAGCAAAATGCAGACCCCTAGGGAAGCAACCATACCATCCTCAAAGGATGACATTCCCTGCCTTATTTATTTTTGCTCTGTTTTGAATGTTTTGGTTTGTTTCAGACTTTTACATTTCTTTTCCTTTGCCATCCAGCCTTAAAACCCACTCCTGGGCTGATTTGCTCGCGCGCCTTCCCCAGAAATCACATCCTCCATACCCAGAATGATCCTGGACCCGCAACTTTCCGCTGGATGCTCCGATGTCACCTGTCAGCATCTTAAAGATGGTCGTCTTTCCCGCTCCGTTCACACCAAGCAAGCCGAAGCACTGGGGTGTGGGAAAGAAAAGTAGAAATGTAACCATGCTGTATTTATAATGCAGAAATATTGCTCCGAGATGAGTGCTCAGTGCATCTTGTCTCTTCTTTTCGTTGGACCCTTGAGCAAGATGAATTGCACGAGAGGCAGAGGCACTCGGAGGAGATGAACATTATAATGGAGGTTGTTTATGGTGCAATACACTGCAGCTTATATTAGGACCGTTTGTTTAATATGGTGAAGAATCAAGGATGTGTCTCTAATAGAGTCATTCCTTTTACTGCAAGGTGCGTTTTTGCCGCAAGCTCATCTGACAGGCCAAATCCTCATCGTCCAATTTGTGCAAAGCCTCCCATTGACAGGAACGGAGCTATTCATAGGAATGAGGTGAGTGAGGTTTGTGCTGTCATTGGTAAAACCTTAATGCGACACCAGATTTTTGTCAAATAATCTCACTAATGCACTACATTAATAAGATTAAGAACTGGCTCCCTGTAGTGCAGTTCAGTAGCTGCTGCTAAAATCCATGTTTTATTGCTAAGGTTGGAGATGTGCAGTTGTGCGTTGCATAAGCAATCACCATTGGGCTGATAATTACTATTATTTTGATATGGTTAGTACAAACCAGCAGATGTGAAAATCCCGATGTGTTGGGACAACTGCGGATGCACAGCATCCATCCAAGGCTCTTCCCCACCTTGAGGTGCACGCAGGGACAGTATCTGTGCAGGGCCACGGCCTCTGGTGACACCAGCATCAGGCTGACTTTGGCCAGAAGTTAGAAACCTTGATGGCAGTTGTGGCTTGGAAAAAATCCTCTGCCGGAAAGATCAGCGCCACAACCTCAAAGCGAAGCTGCTGTCCTCCTGCCCAGCACCCGGCATCCTTTCATACGCCCAGTATCTCAGTGGGACCCAGGCAATTAAAAACATCGGTTACCAAGGATTACTTCCAAGCTTCCCCACAAGTCAGGTGCTCAGCCTGAGGCAGGATCTGGGCTCCAGAGGCCCCAGGAACTTCCCCCTGGGTCTCAGAGGTGCTCCCCGTGCTCCTGTCTTTTCTCACGAGTCAGTGTTTTTGCAGGTAACTGCACCGACGTGACCAAAGAATGATTTTTTTCTTTGGAGTTAGATTAAGTCCCGATTCATGAAAACGTGTTCAGCTGAAGTGATTTGTCTTTCCCTGATGGGAAAATACAAGCAGAGGAACCTGCCTCACTGGCTCCCATGCAGTTTAGGTGAATAATTGCAACTGGACAAATTCTGCTGTCTTCATTTACCATATGGTAATCAACAGCAACCCCCCAAGACTGCACTGTGCTAGGTACTCTACAAACACAGATGTAGACATTTTGCTCTGAATACAGCTCCATCACTGTCCCATCACTCTTTCTAGGGCCTTCAAACTGTCACTTGGCGTCCCAAATCCACCAGGAGCCATTAGTCACTACCATAACCCCAAGAATCAATAAATAAGGCAAAGGAAGGAAGGAGGAGGTGGTCAGGGCAGAACAAACCATTACAGTCATGCTGGGACAGTGGCAAGGACTGGGAGAGAAGATGACAGCAGGCCTGTGGATCTGTTCCAGTTTCCCTCCCCAGGGTGGAAGGTGCCCGCAGCCTTTTCCTCTCGCTTTTACCTCTCCAGCAGGAATCCCGAGACTGATATTTTTCACGGCCACGATGCGTTTGTGAGGAAGGTGGTAGATCTTTGTGAGATTCTGGAGCTGCACCACATCGAAGTCAGCTTTGCCAGACTCCACCCGGTTCCTCTCTGCCTGGACGTCCCCGTCCTCCTCAGCCGCAGGTGGCAGAAGCGATGCTTTGCCATGTACTCTGTCAAACAGGAACCTATGGGGAGGGCAGAGAGGGGACCTTACCCTCTGGCGAGGAGACAGCAGTGGGCTGTGTGCTTGAGACACTCAGGAGCCTTCCCGTGAGATCCCAGGGTGTGCGAACATGCACAGATAGACAGACAGTTTCTATTCTCTCCTGGTATTTGTACCATTTAGGGAATTAAAAAACCCAATGTTCTCTTTCCACCTATTTTTTTTTTTCCTCTTTTTCAGCTTCTGAGCTGGAGGAGGTCCCACCTGGTGGACACACTTGCAATGCAGGTGACAGGACTGTTGTTGCTCCTCCCTGCGTGCACCCAAACCAGAGGAGACGGGGAGATTCAAACACTGTCAATGGACTGACTCCTCTTACCAACCAGCTGAACATCAGCCCACCAAACCCAGAGCCCTGAAACGAGGGCCATAATCTCACCCAGCAAGGACTACCAAGGGACTCTGGTAACCACTATTAGTTAATACTCTAATTACCGGTAGGTACTGGGACTGCTGCCAGAGAAAACTTACTCCACATTTGCAAAGTGTCTTGGAAATTTATGGGCTTCATAATTGACAATGATGGTGCGAGAGCCCAGAAATAAACCACTGAGCGCTGGCTTGGTCCATTTTCATTGCGAGACTCCAGATGTTACTTACTGTAGTATGTTGTTCCAGACTCTCTGAATCATCCTGTCATGAACTGTAAGACGAATGACAAAAAACACGGTGCCCTGGATAAACATGGCAAAGAGCTTAGACGTGGTCTTGTCCAGCTCAAAGGTTTTGTCAGGGTAGTCCACTCCGTAGGCTTTCAAGAAGCCCAGCAGTGCCTGATCCTGCGACAGTTCAATCAAGCCATAGCCAAAGCAAAATTGTGGAAACAGAAGGAACGCATGGCGTAAGTTTTCAGCGAGATCACGCAAGCCCTGAGAAAAACAAAAAGCAGCAGAGTCAGTCACTGTTGTTATTCATAGAATAAATTCATAGGTTTTACTGTGGGACTGAAGTGTAACAATTACATTGGGATTTGCTTGTGTCTCAGAGCAGAGATAAATTGAGAGCAAAGAGCTCTGGAGACAGCTCGTTTCAAAGGCACAAGGTCAGAAAAGTCAAGGGGCGGCTCAGAGGTTGTGATCACCCATAGTAATCAGCAGCCGGTTCCCAACGCCGTCCCTCGCTGCTGCTCCAGCCGCCTCACCCTCCGCATGTGGCAGCCAGAAACCCACCCCCAGCCCCAGCCGAACCCTGCTCCGAGCTGCACTGTGCCTCCCAAAACCACACCGCTGCTGAACCAGCCCGCTGTGAAACACAGCCCACTCCCCCGCAGCACTGCCCTATCTGTTTTCCTCGGACAAACATCTCCATAAAACACAACATTTGGCTTTAGCAGACAGAGAAGGGCTTTTCCAGTTAATTCATGGCAAACCAGCCCAGTGCACAGTCTCACACTTACGAATTCTCGTACACAGAGCTTCGGTACCTTTCTAGCAGAAGGAAGGGTTAGCGCGCACAGCAAAGTCGAGAGGCGGTAAACTAGCACGGAAAGAGACTGAGTCCCTGCCACTGGGGCACAGAGGGATAGGTGATGATCGTAGTTCCACATCCCTAAAATCCAGGGGGTTGCTAAACAAGCACGGACAGAAAAATCCAACCCAGCTATTGTTTTACAAAGCAACTGCCCTTTATATAAAAAAAAGGAAAACTAAACGTAAGGTGTACATTGCATCCCAGTGACTCCCAAGTATATCTCGATTTAAGAGAGAGCTTTACTTTAGGGAATCATCACTCTCTGAGTCATTTTTCATCCTTGCAGGGAGATGATGCTTGCATTACAGATCACAGACAGCGGTGCAGGGCTTAATGCAGCACATGTCGGACTCAGGGCAACGACATCCAGTTGTCACTCTCCACAATGGTTTGAGGTTCCCATCAACTTTTTATCAAGCACCTACACCCACCTCCTGCCCCTTCTCCACACAGGCAGTTTTCTACCTCTCTTTTTGTATTCTTCCCTCTGTCACCATCATTTCCTTCTTTGCTGGGGGTGCAGATTTACAGACAAGCAAGATTCGCATTTGACTCATGTCCCATCAAGTCCTGCGACAAGTGTCCTCTGCTTGGTCTACCTCAAACACCTTGAAGCCAGCCAGCTGCTAAGGACCTGATCGAACCCACCAAACCCAACAAGAAGCTTCCTGATGTTTCAGCAAGGATTTAATATTAGTCGGATTCCTACCTGATCCGTGGCCTTCTCCTGGGAGAGCAGAAATACAACCGAATGAGTGATGATGGTATTGATGCCAAAGAACAAGTTGACGCAGACATAAACGATGAAGGCCATTCCTGTTTCTTTGAAAAACCCAGCCAGCAGGTACATCCATGAAAATGTTGCATATCTATAAATTGTCAACAGTGCGGAGAATACTACAGTAACTCAAAGAGCGATTGAAAACAAACACCTAAAGAACTCTGACAACGTAACAGTTCTGTTTCGGGATGTGACTAGACTTCCATATTGCAGGAGCTTAAAGGAGGAAAAATGGCTTTGTATCTGTAAGAATTTGAAGAAAAAGTTTATGATACATACTTTGAACATGGAGGCCCAACTGAAAACAGATGGACCGGGCCTGGACAATTCACAGCCAGGGAGACAGTTCTGCTAAGTTTTCCTGAATTGTGCTACCGGGTTTTTTTTCCCCTCTCTGATTTTGAAACGCTTCTATATCTTGAACTTTGCAGTAGTTCAATAAGCATCTGCTTACAGCTTGGGCCGTCACTGTGACCTTGAATATTTCATACCCTCACGTGGAGTTTGCTTTGAATAAAGCAGACACGACAACAGTCGTTTAGCTCGCTGCTCCTGGAAGGAGCAACGAGTCACCATTTGTAAAGTGCGTGTTGGAGAAAAAAGCCCCCGTATTCCTCCCTTGGATCTCGAATTGCAGCAGGCTGCAATATCCAGTTCCCCACCCTGTGCAATGATGTTTAAACAACTGAGCTCCACACTCACCCAAACAGTAGCAGCAGAAGAAATACTGCCAGTAAGTTACTGTTGTTGCAGAAAGCTGGTATCTGGAAGGATGAAATAACTCCTATTGAGAGTCCAATAGGGACCATAAAAAGCACCTGCAAAATGATATTAAAAAGATGTTATTAGGACGATAATTCTTAAACATTTTTCTAGAACTATGCAGAAGCAACAACGCCAGGTCTGAACCTGGTCCCACAAGCGCAGCTTGGATTTTCTATGGGAAACCAAGTACAGGTGGGGTCTCTGTCCTCCAGAGACTTTCGGAGTCTTGCAAATGAATTCCCACAAAGCCATTTTGAATAGACTAAGTCTCAACATTCAGGGCCGTGGGCAGAAAGTGCCTTAAAAAAAGGTTGTGAATGGAAAACACCCCTTTGGGTTTTCTGCTAGACTTGCAGTCAGACCACTTCATTGTGCCCTATAAATCTGGTCTTTATAATGTTGAGTCAAGCCAGGGACCTACCAAACGTCTGCCTCGAGAGGTTCCTCTCTTCCCCGCCTTTGGGATTTAACAGAATTTACTGGCAGGGATTCTCTGAGAAATATCAAGTTGCCGAGAGCGCTGGATTAGTTTCAGCCCACTGAACACTGATTGTGGCAAGGACCCTGGGGATTTTTCCGCAGGTTGATTTACAAATATGCAGTGCTGGAGCGAGGGCGCAGATGAGGGAAGCAGCGGCATCCTCACCCCTGCGCCTCAGCCAGGCCGGGCTGCAGCCACCTGCCCTCAGACCCCTTTCAAGCCCCTTGTGCAAGGCAGGAGACACTTGTGCGGTGTCCTCATCACACCAGACCCTTAAGCAGGCAGCTTAGGCTACTCAGTGGTGAGCACCATATTGTTAGGACTGCTTTGTAAGTGTTAGGAAAACACCCAGAAGAACACTTTCTGCTGTGCTCTGCAGAAAGAGTCCAGGCTCACATTCCCCAAGGGATTTCAGCCCTTTAACCCTCACTGCGTCAAAGGGGGCTGGCCACCCAAATGCCCCTGAAGATTTCATGTGTTCAGGAATGGATGATATCACTGGGATTTTAGCCACTGGCAGAACTGCATCAATAGAAATTTGTCAGATACGTAGAGCTCATCACCATTACAGCACTGCTGGCAATGCCAAAGCTCACAAGCAGAGATGGTCTGCACTTGCAGATCTCGAACTATGTGAGGGTTTGACATCGTGCACCGAAGGTAATTCATAAGACACAAAGCACTTTAGTCTACAGACACTGTGCATATTTATCCTCTTAGCCCAGTGATGCTTTCCAGCAGTGCTATTAACCCTCTTTACCAGGAGGAAACTTAGCTCCAGGGAGAACAAGGGCATGCCTACGCCACGTAATGCAGCACAGTGCTGGGGAGCTCAACTACCTATAGGAACACGGTGGTAAATCTATACAGCGCAGTGCAGCACTGTAGAAGGGCACTTGCTCAGGTTCTGGAAGGCATACAGCTGCATTAGTAGCTTTCCTTGGCTTAAAAACCTTCATAATATACAATCTTAGAGAGAGCATTCAACCCAGCAATGGATTTTTGCCCAACGGGGGACTGTCAGCTGTGAGATGTCAGCTAATGTCACACCCTGTACTCCCGGGGGTTCCAAAATGCCTGTAGCCTCAAGCCCCAAAGCCTTACCCCAGCTGCGTAAAGCCTGCACGACAGCGAATCTAGCCCCGCAAGCTAACAGAAAAGCAGCTTGCTGCTTGCATGTTAAAACCAAAATCAAGCTCTGGCCTGTTCTGTGTTGCTCTCATACAAATGTACTGAGTGTTTTGCATACACTCAAGAGAGAAGGAATGCCTTCGCTTAGCAAAATCCAGTGTTGCGGTTCACATTTAATAGTCTTCAATGTCTTGGAGAACAATTACTACATAACACTCTTGGTAGTAATAATATTAAGAAGTCTAGGCAACCAGCTTTAAATAAAGAACTTTTTTCTTCTGCTGTGTATCGCTACTCTTGGTGCATTTAAGAACATGAATTATTTACCAGATCATAAACGAAGTTAGTCACCCAATAGCTTGTCATCCCAAGGCCTGAAATATGCTGCAGTTGCTTGGCTTTGGTTTGATGTTCTTTGACCACATAGAGCACAAAGCTTGCCGTTGTGATAGAGTAGCCAACCAAAACAGACATTGAGACTATGATGTCGAGTAAGCTGTTGAGCCTGGGGAGAAAGTGGAGAAAGATGTATCTGGTGAGTCAAAGTGGCAGATCTCCCTCATTGCACAGGCATTGTTTAGAGCTCAGCAGCAGAGAGGTCCTGATTCTGTGCCAGCGTCTTTTGCTGATGGCAATTACACCCAGCTAAAAGGACTCACAGCACTGACTCATAACACCGTACCATAGCATTGACTGGAAAGGCCAAAGGGAAAATTATGTAATTATTATTATTATTGTGCCAAAGCACAAAAATGTGTGATGCTGTAACTGCGACCTCCACATCTATATGGGATTCTACAAAGAAAGCCTAACGGGGATCTGCAGCTCTGTGGCAAGCAGGATGCTATTCATGTGGAGGGGGAATGAAGACAAGGAAGAGAGCAGTTTCATTTAGAGAAAGATATTCAGTAATTTAGGCTGCTTTATGGTTTCCAAGAAGCTGGTTTGCTCCTTTTGAAGCTAAACAATTCAGGCATCAGCCAAATGAATCTTCTTACATTACTTGTTCTTGACTCTGTCCTCCAGGATATGGGTGAGCTGATAAGAAAATACCTACAAAAACAAAAAGAAAAGAAGTTGAACACGTGGCTAACTTAAAGCTTCCTTCACCAGTTCCTGAGATTGACAGTAATACAGAAAACTGTGAGTAGAGAAGAAAAGCAGATCAAAAGCTGGGTTTTGCTCTGTCATCTTGGTGTGATTTTGGGCAGAATTTTGAGCATCCCCATTTGTTCTGTGACTTTACTTCGATGCACAGCAGATCTGAAATACAAACCCCAGGCCCTGTTTCTGCATCTATCTGGGTGACAGTATCATTCGCTTCAATAAGAGCACTCCCACACCTAAAATTAGGCCCACGCTCATGGGTCCATACATTTTAAGTTGGATTCCTCAACACAGACGCATTCAAAACTGGTGGATATGTTTCACTTTAAAGTTGCTGCTTGCTGATCTCACTGCATTTCATTTGTTCTTTTATCATCAGAAACAAATGATTCCCTATTGGCTTTCTCTACAACTATTACCTTCCTATGATACGTCTTTCTCAATACGGACATCTGTTGAGATGCTACCGTAAACCCAAGTAAGCTACAGGCACTTTTGTTCCCAGTTTGGCAATGGGTTAATTCTGAACTATTCTGTCTTATGCAGCTAGGAAAAAAAAAGAATCATTTTGTCCACGGGAACTAGGAAAAAATCTAGTTACTGTGTTAGTAAGCCCCGTGTGATGTTTTCCAAAAAGATCCCTTAAAAATGGGTTTGTATCAGGCACAATTTTCTGCTCATGTGCATTATGTTCAGAAGATTTGGTTTAAGTACTTCTTTACCAAGGAGAACATCTATCCCAGAATATACTACTGTTATTCACTACACTGCACATGCTGTTTGGAGGCAATTTGTACCTATAAAACCAGTGTTTTCTAATAAAAGGAGGAACTTGGGGGGTTCTGGTGGGCCAGTTCTAACCTCCAGTGAAGGTCCCACCTGTGAAGGTCTGCCTTGGTCCCACCAAGACACCAGCCCAGACTCTAAGATTGTGGCACCTGAGAAAGGGTTTAGGCTAAGATGTTAACGTGCCTAAAAATCAGTATTTAGGCAACTAAGTAAATGCCTTGGTTCTCAGGGAGTGCTGGAGGAACCTCGAGCTGCTATTAAATCCAGAAAGATTTGCTAGAACACGCCACCTCTGAAATTTAAGCTCCTTACAGCCAGGTGCCTGACTTTCAGCAGTTATACGAGGAAGAACTATTCTGGGCTATTTTCCCTAAGAACGAGCATTCCGACATGGGAGCCGTAAAGGATGAGACTTGTGGGTTTAGCTGACCAAATGCCCTACTGAGCAAATAAATTTGAAAGGGAAGATTTCATAGGAAATTCATTCCGGAGGGGGAAGAAAAACTCATTCTTGTCATCAGTGAGAGAAACGGAATTAAAATCTTGGGCTGCTGATAAAGCCACGCACAAACAGCCAGGAAATGTTCCCCTTCTCTAAAAGAGAGAGAGAAAGAAAGATACCGCCTGCCTAATCTGTTAATACTTCCCTGTAAAGCCATTCTCCTTTCCTGAAGCTTAGGCTAGAAGTCACAATTTCCATTTCAATGCTTTCTCTTTTTTGCTGGTTGGGATTGAGAGAAGAGAAAGCACGATATACATAAGTCAAAAGCTATTATGATTTGCTTAGTGACACGGTAAAAAGCTTTTTATGTATTTTTTAAAAATATACACAGTCTAAGTCAAACCTTTAAAGCAGGACTGGCACCTCTTTCAAACTGCTGAAATGACAACACACTTTTATCTGGCCATTTCAATGGTTCTTAAACTGTCATTTATTTGTCACAACAACAAATAGATTTAGCTGCCAGGAACATACCACGCAGAACGTCTGTTCAATTGTATTTCAAACTGGATTTACACTACCCCGGGGGAGCTATCCTTGTCCATTCATTTTGTTTCCCGCATTCTATGGCTTGGATTATTAGCGGGAAGTGGAGAATTATCTGTCTGGTCATTTACTACTCAGCATTTCTTTCCAAAAATACATAAGCAGCAGCACAGATGGAGTAAAAACTGCTGCTGTTCTTTCCCACTGAAAATTGTTATTTTCCTGGTAGAAAACTTTCCCTGTGAAAACTTTCTGACTGTTCACACGAACTTCCTGCCTTTGCTCTCGCTACGGCATGTGTTGGGAATACAGAGACAGAGCAAGAAGCTTCACTGCTTAATAATTCAGCTGCTCTGGGACGTTCCTGCTGCTGGAAGTGCCTGGCTCAGGTCTCCTCTCTCTGCACCCGAGCAGGGGCTGCAGCTTTGTGATCCGCTTGTGCAGTGCACGCCGAAAAGCTTGAACCTTCTGACCTGCAGGGCACGCCGCAAATCTTGAAGGTTTTAAGGCGGTGGGTATTTTAGGATGGCGGGGGGGACGAGGCACTGATTTCGCTTGTTGTGAGGGGAGTTTCGGTGCATCGGGATGCGGAGGTGGGAAGAAAGACACGCTGTGTCGACTTGTAATCAGCGTTCTGCTCTTTCTTTAATTCGTGGCACGAAATGCAAAGCTTCAGACCAGATGCCTTTTCCATTACAGTTAAATTCAGACACATCAGTGAGGAATAGTCTTATGAGCAAAGAGACACTGTCACCTATGTCATTGTCACCTGGAGGGGGGGCCAGGCGTGACCAGGACACGGCTGGAAGGGCCCTATTTTTCAAAGCAAATCAATCGGTAGGGCATTTCTGCACACAATTGCTACTCTTGTCAGATCTCATAAATCTCTGTATAAGATTTCTCAAAATGCTATCAACATAAATCTTTCTCTTCTGCCTGCACCCCCTCCAACCTCTAGAGACAGGCTTATTTATACATAGACATATTTGTGCCCACGCTGCACCCGAAATGTGGCCTGAGCCGTAAATGGTAAAGATAGGGTGCCCTGGTCAGGAATTTGGGTTGCTGCATTATATTACCGAGGAGAAGCCATGAGAACTGATAACCCCAAATGGGCTGCTAAGACCCCTTGGAATCTGCGTAAGTCGCATGTCAGAGGGAAAATATAGCTGAAAATTATGTTTCTCACTTAATCTCACCCTCTCAAACACAAACACACACATACCCACGCATCCTGAGTTGCTCTCAGCAGAAGGGTGACATATTAAAATTGACTAATCTAAACCACCCCCTGAGATGATCTAAAGTAGCCTTCCCATGCATAACTAATGGGCACCTCTCAAGAGACAGCTATTTCGGTACCATGATGACAGGCAATAAATCAAATAGCAACCGTTGGCATTTTTTGGATGAAGGAAGTGTTTTACATAGGAGCTGGGGTCTTCCCTGTCCAGCTCCCCTGAGCCTTTGACAAAACCAAATGAAATATGTGATTTATTCATATTTTTCAATTCTGTTTTTAAGGGAATTGCATCATTGGGAATAAAGAAATGGCCTCATTGAAGTCAAGGTAAGTGTTGTCATCAATTTCAGCAGAACCAGGATATTCCCCCCAAAGGGGTGAAATTATCTGCTCATGTAAAGGGACGCTTACCGTATCTGGAAGTCTCATTTTTTGGCAAGTTAGCTCGAAGAATGAAGTTGTTCAAGCTGTTGAGATAGGCTGGAAGGCTGTGATAACCTTCGGGATTATACCACACCTGCACACAATTGAGAAATTGAAAGAATTTGGGAGAGAAACTGTTATTAATAACATTTTGGTTTGTTCTGCTTGCACAAGTGAATCATTCCATGGTTGCTATCTAAAGTCATAAGCTCTACAAGTTAATGTCCAATGATTAAACCACATCAAGTACCGAATGAGTATAAAAGCACATTTCACTTTCAGCACAACAGTCCCATCAGCTTCCCTTGCCTCTGGGAGAGAAGAAAGAAGCAGTAGCTGGGTATGTGACATAAAGCATACAGACACTTGTTTTCTTCTCTGTAATAAGCTGGTCAGATCTGATGAACGCCAGCGGTGGAGACCTCCCAAAGAAGGCTAAGCAGTCAAACGTCTAACATCCCTTGAAAGCCAGACCGAAAAAGGTTGCTTTTGGGCAATAGCCAGTCGTCACTTTTTCATTCAGCAACAGCCTTTCCCTCCCCATGATAACTTTTCTTACGTACACCACGGTAAACCCTGGGGACTGAGGGGAAAAAGTCAGATCAGAGGACATGCACTTTGGGGAGATTTACTATCACCGGCTTTAGGCACAACCCACAGCACCCAGGTTGGCGGCATAAGTTACCTACCCAAGGACAGAGAGCTTAGGCTATTAAGGTTAGAGGCTTAAACATAGCCCACAGCATCCACCTTTGCATATCCCCAAGTCCTGCGTGCTCAGTGATTTCATTCTGCTTGCCCGAGCAGAGCAAGGACTAGTGTCTGCCCTGCTTCCAACGCTGTCAAGGTTTCCAGATATTAAGTCTGACAGGTGATAAACAAAAAGCAATGCTTTCAGATCTAAAATGAAGCTGTAAGATTGGTGGGGTGAAAATACCTGCAAATTCATTACGTGAGCTCTGAGCGTTAGTGAAACAATAAACCCTGTGATTCCCTTTTCTTGGAGCCAGCTCTGAAAACACCACTGCTCTTGCAGAACACCCCCCTGGCAGGTTTTGCAATGGGATCACAGGACTTTGTCAACTCTCTTGCATTTCCCTGCTACCTCAGATTTCAGCCTCGGTGCTTTTAACACTGATGCATTACAACAGTTTCACTGAGCAGAAACAGAGAAACGGGTATATCGGAATCCAGCAGCCAGCCCTAGTTAAGGTACATACATTCTGTCATGAGATAAAGGTGCTACTAATTGATCTTTTCACCTCTGTATAATAAAATTATGACAGCAGAAAAATTGTCTCCTGCTAGCAAGATAAGTCAGACCAATAAAGAAGAACGGGGAGGAGAAAGGAAATGAACTACAAGTCCCTCCCACGCGAAGCTGCAGATTTCAGAGGGTTTTGCTTTATTTTCTGAAATAGCCCTGAACTCAACATCACTCCTCCTGGGTCCCACGCTTCCCATGCTAGGATGAGCAGGCGGAGGTTAGTTACCTTAGTCAATGTTCTGTTGGGGGGCACCGGTCTGATATCGAACCGGAGATCTGTTGTCAAAGGCAGCCCGAAGCTCCAGCCGCCATACCTGAGTGAAACGCAGAGGGAAATGCATTGTTACCCTCAAAAGCTTCAATACCTTCGGTTGGTGCATGTTAGCATGCCACTGTCACCCCAGTTAATTCTAGCTTGACTTCAAAGAACTTAACCCAGTACATAGCGTACGGCCAGGCCAACGCTGCCGCAGGAGTCCTTACTTGGGGGAAAAGAGGGAAACAGAAACTCGGCAGCACTATCACAAAACTGTGCTGAAAGCCTCCATTTGAGAAACATTTTGGAGCCACGTGAACTCCAAACTTGCTCGCCTACCACATTGGAATACAATGACTGCTTCTTACCCAGAAGAAGAGCAGCTCAGTTTAAATCAATGGCAGATGAACATGTTCCTTGACAACCATAATGTCAGGCTATTTTTGCCCCGAGACACGCTGCACAGCTGTGTTGCAGAGTCCAGACACACTAATAGCCCTAACAGCCCCACGGTGCAAGCAAACGTTCAGCCTCTCATTTCAGCAGAACAGATGCACTTGTTGAAGTGACGCACAGACTGAGACTCTTCAGAGAATCAGACTTGGAGGAAAGTCTCTCCCCAGGGTTTACTTCATGACAGACTGTGTCAGTTTCCTCTTTTTAAGCATTTCTGAGTCAGACAAAGACTTGTCTGTGGATCCAACCATCGGCTTACGAGGTGACTGACGGGTTATCCCTACGCTATCTCTGCTATGATCAAGCAGAGCACTTGCACAGACCTTTAACTCTGTAATTGCAGGACATTTTACCTCCTTTCATCAGATGCAGAGAGGCCTTTCTCAACCTCTACTGCACTGTCATCTCTTCAAGCCTAATGGATAAGACATGTATAAAAGGCTGCTCCCAGCACCATTCAAAGAAGAACTGGAGGTTTATGCTGTACCGTTTTTGCAGGAAGTCTTTGGTAGTTGCCAAAATGTAGGTCTCCACATTGTGCCCTGTGAGGTTATAAACTGTCCGCGTGGAGAAGGTCCTTCTGTGAGGGGGAGTGTAGTTCGTCTGTGGACACGTCTGAGTGGAGACAAATGAACAAGAATGTTAGTGTTTGTGTTTTAACTAAAAACCAGCATATCAGGACAAGGTTGAGAGCAGGCAATGGCGACATTCTGGTCCTGCGACTGATTCCTATAGAAGCTGATGATTTGCACATCAGGGTGCAAAGCCACATGGCATACATCCTGCGTGCTGTCCTGAACATATTTAGCAAGGTGCCTAAAAACAACCTTTGCTTAAATCTACACTTCAGTTCTACTGACATCAGTGAGACCTTGAAATGCGCTTCATGCTATGTTGGAAGATTTTTGCTGAATTAAGGCTGATCCTACTTAGTGGAGCATCAGAGTGACTGCACAGACAACAGCAGAGGGCACAACAATTCACGGAGCAGAAAACATCGTGGTAACCTCAAATTCTCATCTTGCATTTCACAGCAGCTACAGTCTACATTTTCACTTTACTGTCAGCCATTGGGAAGATTTTCCAGAGCTTCAGAGAAACCTTGGATTAGTCCTGAATACATAATTGAACGTGCTGAGGGGCAAAGTCACATCGACTGTTTCGTAAGGTTGAAGTGTCCTACCAGACAGTATGCTGGCTACTTCTTTCAGCTCATCCATAACAAACCCCCTGGCCCCCCCGCATTGTGTATCTCTTCATAACTTTGCATCACAATACACGAAATAGCTTCCTTCGCACTGAGGAACACCTGCCTGTGCCTGCTAGAGGTGAGAATCAGCTTCAAACATGATCCTGACTTACCAGAGAAATGATGCCAATACTTCTAATGATGTGAAATTAAGTGTATGTCCAGAAAACCGCATAAAATAGCTGCATTTTAAGGAATGACTAGGAACATTCAACTAAGTACATGCTTTATCGTACAAATGTCATCACGTTGCACCTTGAGTCTGATCTCCTACTGGAAAAAAGCTGAAGAGGTGAAGAGCACTGGAAGGAGGAGAGCTCAACTTCTAACTGGACTGTAAAATCATAACATCATTGGGGCAGAATCTGCCTCTTCCCCATGTGCACATGAAGACACGAAGCCCAGCAGTGCCCATATCTAGTCCTGTATGTACCACCATAATGCAAATAACTAATGTTATTAATCATTACTATTTATAAGAAGCAGCAGAGTAAAAGCAGATGGATCTAGACTTTGCATAAAGCTGAATTCTGAAGAGCAAACAGCAATAATAGCTGTGCTTTCATATAATGACAGTGCTTGTATAAAATGCAATTTTCCTCTTGAATACGTGTTTCACCTCTGCTAAATGGGACAATCATACCACATTCACAATCACCGTTAAACCTTTTCCCACCACGGGGAGGAAGGCAGATATATGAGCATGCGAATCTTCTGATGCTGTTTCCTTTCCTGTCCCCAAACTGGTGCAGCCAGTGGTTAACCAGTGAACAAAATCAACCAGGCCAAAAACAGACAGGAGGAATCCAAACACTGAGTTCCCCTTCGTACCATGCCTGCCCACAAAACCACTCCCAGCATACAAGACCCCCCAAAGTATCCCCCCAAACTCCCTCTCTTTTGGGTTTATTCAAATTACCTGGATGCCATCTGTGCAGTTGCAGGCAGAATACTTAGTTCTCTGGTTTCCACTGATAATCCACGGGCCAAGCATGTCCTCCTTTAAACACTGCCTGCAAATGAACACATTTCCCTCTGAGGTTCTCTATGCTCAGGTGTGCAAACGATGCTAATTGCTGTCATGTTTAATGACAGCAAGGATGGCAGCGAGCAGCTTCAGCAGCAAAGCAGACCTCCTCGTCAGCCCTGGGTGCTTGAGGGAATACCCATCCTCCCGCTGCCTTCAGTGCCTCTTGGCAGAGAGCCCTCGCTGCTGCTCTCTGTGCCTGGCTTTCTTCAGCTGATTAGAAGGAACCCGGACACCACTTCGTTCCCACAGTAGACAGCTTAAGGAGTTAGCACGCAAAGGCCAAAATCATTTTACAATGCAGAAATAAGGGCTATTGCCATTGCAACAACTGAGGAGTCCTGCGATGGACTGCATTGACTGGGCAGTCGCTGTAACTGCTCAGCATAAATATTTGCCTGCAGATACGCAACATGCATAAGCGTGCAAGTCTGCCCAGGGTTTTACTACCAATTCCTTGAAAATTTATCTGCAGAGCCCAAAACAAACCAGCCCTCATGGCGCAGCTTTTAGATACAGATAACAAAAGCTATGCTGAGAACTTTCCGGGTGGGCTCGGTGTTATAACTGGGATTATTGGGGAGGCAAGGCCTACATCCCAGATCCGAGAATAGTTTGCTCTCATCCTGGCATCCTGCCACCACCAAAGCCGCTCCCTTACTCCTCAAAGTAATAAAGGAGTCCACTCGTGGTGGTGAATACTTCTTAAGGGAAGCAAAAAACACCAGCGTCGAGGTCCTAGGACTGTGTGGAAGTCACAGTCTCAGCCTTAAAGCACAGTGTAGTTTTCTGGTTTCAAGAATATCTACAGTTCTGTGCTGGCAGATGCCAGCCTTCGCTCCAAGCCGCGCGGGAGCCATGTGGGCTCTCGGCAGGGCTGAGGTCTGCCTCACACCAATCGTGACTACACAGAACTGACTCGCATCGCCGCCTGAAGTCTGCGAGCAGCGCAAGCTTGCGCCTGCCTGCCAAAGGCCAGTTGGCCATCTCCTAATGAGCTGGAAGAGGCTGCAAGTCAATCTGAAGAGAGGCAGGAAAGGGGTTTTTCTTCTCTGCATGTGACACCAATGTATGAAAATTCTGCAGATGATGAAGGATGGTTATTAAGATCTAATGACTAATCGTGCTATGTCAATTCTCTTGCAGATTCAGAATTTAAATGGAAGAAAACCGAGAACTACTTACGAATTGCTTTCATTCATGCATGTGTTATCCGTTCCAGGGAAAGCAAGCATCGAAGCAACTAAAGCATCTGTGGTTTCATTAAAATTCCTAAGATTTAACAAAGGAAAAAGAAAGAACAAAGGAAAAATGAAATATGTTCAAGGTGCTTCCACTACCACTGAGCCGAGGAAAACTGTGTCTGAATGAAACAGGATTTATTTAAGATGCTAAATAAATGGTTGTTTGTGGTGCTGGCCCTGCAAACCACTGAAGTACATGCAGTACACGAGGGCAGTCACACGGGTTTAAAAGGACCGTGCATCGCTTAGAGCTGCACAGCTACTCCAGTCATTTGCTGCCTCTAGAGCTAAGCAAGATACTGACGAACTTTTGGACAAGCAAGATTCTGTTTCCAGGGAAAAGGTGTCTACTGCAATTTACAGGCACTATTTCCAGTTTTGTCTCAGTCAGCTCCATTTGTGAAGCCCGTTTGGTTTTGGTCATTCAAGAAGATGCTTCTTGCTTCTGACCCAGCTCTCTAGCAAAGATCCATCAGGGGAAGCAGAGAACATTAGGAAGAGAGGACTCAGACATGCAGTTCTGGCTCATTCCCTCATCTAGCAGGACCGAAGTGGAAAGAACATCTGAGAGCAGACATGCTTTAGAGCTAAATTTTGTATTTCTCACTTAAAGCTGAGAACCGCTGGAGAAAGACAGCAGTCCACATCGTGAAATCAGAATGATACAAGTTATAATCATTTTTGTAATAGGATTTTTAAGCACAATCAAATAATTCAGTGGTGACATCTTAATGACACTGAAAAAGTGCATGCCCTTCAAATGACTGTGTGCCTTGGACTAGTGGGGCCCGGGCAGGAGAGGGTGACGCAGACAGTCAGCCAGGTGCGTAGAATTTGATCCCAGAGCTGTAATGTTGGAGACGACTGACATGGGGACCTCTGTTTCACTTTGGAGGAAGAGTATATATATTAAGAAAATCCCCTTGGGGCAGTGTGGCTGTCACAGGGCCAGAGGACTCCAATGGGGAACACATAGAATATTCCTCACATTTCATAGTTAATTCCAACTGAGAGGTTGCTTTTCTAAAGCTTTCTGATTGCTGGTCTGAGCCAAGCCGTCTCCCTGAGAGACCCCTTAGGAGCAGGATTTCTATATGTTATCTGTGTAACAACTACACAGATAAAATAGCTACCTACTCTCTGTGTAACATGTTTACACTAGGTCTGCTTAGAAATAATCCTGATGGTAAACTGGCTCTTTATAAACAAAGGGGTTTAAGGATCACAAAGAACACCACGCACCCAAAGAAGTCTGCCTGGTCGGATGTGCCATACAGAGAGGGGGAAAGAATCAGCTCGGGATATTCGGTCTCCTTAGTTCTCAGTGTTCCAAGTCCCATCGCAGCCATGACAAAGAGGACCGGGAGGATGACCTGGGCGATGAAGCCTCTGACATCCCGCCGGGTATGGTGGAACCTCTTGATGAACAAAGCCGACGTCTTCTTAAGCAGCAACGGCAAACCCTGTAGGCTTTTGGATCTAATCAGGAGCTGATCTGGGTACAAAAGAAGAACGCGTTTTGTCATGGATCAGTATTTGTGAAACGCAGGGAACTGATGGTTATAGTACCCTGGGAATAGATTTACCTTCCTGCACTCCTTTACAGGTGGCAAATCAAAACTACTGTGGAACAAATGAAAGGGTCAGGCTTGGGACAGGACTCAAATTTTGGCTTTTGAGTCATAAACTCACAAAACACCAGGTTTTTTGTTTAATTTCAAATGCGTACATGTAGTGAATTCATTTTGAGATCTTGCAAGAGGAACACAGGCTTCTAGATGCAAAAAGTTACCTACATCCTACCTTCCCAGCTGCAACTTACAGGGAAAACATATTATTCTTCTATATTTGCAAACTGAAAATCTTCGTAATTTAGAAAGCAGGTCTAATAAGAGGATTCTTATAGTAATTTCATAATTACTATATATAACTATATATATCACATAATATATATAAAATATATATAAAACTATATATAAAATAATAATTTCAGAAAGCAGGCAAATCAATAAGAGAATTCGTTCTGAAACAAGAAAACAAGGCACACAAATGAATTGATCATTTGCATGGACTGGGTTGCGGCACACTAAAGGCAGAGCCAAACCCTGTGCAACCTATTCCCCGTTATGAAATATTAACCTGTATAACACAACATGAAGCAAATCCTTTTCAGTGCTCTCATGAGGGGTGACACAAACCACTTCTCTACGCGTATGAGTTACTGTTTACAGTAACATTTACAGTACAGGTCAGCTTTGAGAAACTACTATGAAAATACCTCTGTGTTGTCCCGTATCTTCTTCCCTAACTATAAATGGTATATTCGTAGGTAAAAAATATGTGAAAGGTTTGGGCCATGTGAAAGGTTTGGGCCATTTTTGGGCCATGCCACCATTTGCAGCTCTCAAACCCTCAAGGCTACTGCTTGTAGCTTCAGTGTGTTCTGAACATGAATTTATGCCACTGTCTGGTCCCCTCTGAGCTGGTTGAGTGTATTGCAGCAGCTGGGACACAGCAACAAGCGGAGAAGGACCCAGCTCAGAGCTGTGCAGCTTTTGCAACAGGCTAAGGGGTTTCCACAAAGCTGCTCTCCAATTCTACTAGCTACATAGAAATAATCCCCTACGTCAATTACAGCAATTACTTTCAGAGGTATACATTTGCTCTTTCACCCACACGTTGTATTTGATTAGATTAAAATCTGGATCAATTTAAAGGAAGGCGGATGCAAACAGAACCTCTCTGTAATTTATTCTGTGCTTCAGACTTTTCCAAACCAGTGGATCTAAACTGTGGAGTGTTGTACTTCTAGTGATTTATTGGTTTTGTGATTCCTGGTTGGGTGAAATGTGGTTTTCAACAAAGAAAGAGGACAGGGAGCTCAAATCAGTCCATCTGTCACTGTCTGCATCTGCAACAAGTCTGGAATAAAAGCTGGAGGAAATTTAGTACCGTCTCTTTCTGTGAAGGTATCCGTGCTCATAGATGTTTCGTCACTGCCAATTTGACCACTGGCTCCAGGCAGCTGTTGGGGCTGTTCAGCATCTTCTTGCTGGTCCTTCCCTAGCTCTTTTGTCAGATTGAGAAACACCTATAGAGCAAGAAAATATGACGGAAAATTGGTCCAAATGACTCCATTTACCAAAACAATAATCAGGGATCCACTCTCCTATTTTGTAGCTGTAGTTGGTGTATCAATTCTGAATTACAATCCTCTTTCTGTTCCCTTTGTGCTCTGCAGAGAAATTTAACTTTTTTTTCCAGTATAAAATTATTGTTGTCCAGCTCCCTGTCACACCCTGTCTCTTTCCTGCTGCAGCAGTGGATTCTTAAACCTTTGCAGCTGCCCCGTGGACTTACCTTGTCCTCATTCCACCTGCTACGTGACTGAGGAGGTGTAAACGAAGCTGCATTTCAGCTCCAGCCCTACATAACTCTCCTCCCTCCACACCCACACAGAGAGCAGCGCACCAGTGGCTCTCCCTGCACGGCACCAGGGAAGAAACAAGGAGAGCTCTTTCCCTGGGATGTTTTCCCCTCCAGCCTCTGACAATCCCGGCTACCTCCACGCTGGGAGCGTGCACCGTTGTGGCACCCAAGCTGCACACGGTACATGCCGTATAACTCATTCTCACTGCCTTAGGAAAACACCTTAAAAGCAAGGAAGAATTTCTGAGCAGCGAGGTAAAAATCTCCCTCCCTCCCTCCTTTCTGCAAGGCAAAGATCCTCACTGCTCATCATTTAAAGTTACTTTTTGTTTCTGACGCACCCAAATGTTTGTGTTTATTTGACCAGAGATTTCCTGAGCCCGAGACGCACACTGAAGTTTGTCACTTAGCCGGTTTGCTACCTCCCTCCCTGCTGACTGCATCTGTAGACAAACCCAGGTTCACGGAGACCAGGAGAAGAGTTCAATCATTGCCCTCTCTCCTTAGTCCAACTCCAGCATCTCATTTCTGGGTAAAATGCCAAAAAGCTTTTAGCAAGGTGAGACAGTGGTACACTTTGTGTATTAGTATATGTATAGATTTATGAATACATCTACACACTCACACGTTCGTAAGTGTAACACAGCGAACAACCAAACCCCTTCTTCCCCCGCCTGCAACTCTCACATCGAAAACACGCCACTGTCTAGCCCAGAAAGCAGAGCTACGCAGTGCTGTGAAGTTGATCTCCACAACATTTCATTAAATTGAGCAGATCCTGAGCTCATACCTCTTCCACGGTGGTGTTTGAAATCCCATAGCAACCAAGGCTGAGATCACTCAAGCTGGTATCGAGGGCTCTGAGAAGCGCCTGGTAGGCCCCTGAGACTGTGGACTTGAAGGGGGGAAGCACATACACGAGCTCTCCACCAATATCCTCCTTGAGATAAGCCTCCGGGAGGTGGGACTGGATCAAGGAGGTCACTGCTGCGGTGTCACACTCCTCTACCATGTTCTGAAAAAGGAGGAAAACACTGTGGTCACCAAAGGCTGCGAGGTCAAACTTCCTACCACAGCATTTAGCCCAAATCCTGTCCCATAGAATAATAACTGGGTGATCTCAGTCCAGGGATGCTGCAACATTTCACTTTCAATATCAAATGTAGATGAAAGTGGGTTTCTTGCCCTTGAAGAGGAGGGGGGTGTCCCCATCTTGGTCCATCCAAGACCTCTCTGGGCTCCCTCTGCCTGCAGAGATACTGGGACTGGGATGAATCGACCACTTTGCACTAGATGGAGGGTTTGTAGTGCAACAGAGTAAAAGCCTAACCACAAGAGAGCTAACACATGAACTCGGCTGCCAGCACAAATGCAGTCTTTTCCCATGAAAAATAGGGCTTGCACTGTAATAAATGCTATTAAGAGCAGAGTTTCCCCTCCTTGCAAGCAGAATATTTTTCCTCAGGCCAGATACTATCGATGGGTTCTTCCCATCTGCTTTATTTCTCTGAACTTCACAATCCCCACTCTGCATCCGGCCTTGCCTATAACCCTCAAGGAGACCCTGTTCTTTCTCAACAAAGAATTCCTCTTTCTTTTCCAAGGGCCACAGAGGCTGGTCCAGTGGTCCTGCTGGAGACCCTCCCTCTCCTTCAAGGGAGGCGGGGGCCACTCGTTCTGTTAGCAGTGTCCTCACATCCACATCCTCAATAGTTCTTTGGTACCACTACCATCCTTGGATCTGCCACTCAGCTCCTGCCGATGTAGCCATAAGTGCCTGCATCCCTGAGCAAGCCTTGATGGCCCCCCTCAAAGACAAAGGTGCTGAGAGCTCTAGCTCAGCTCCATGCCCGCTCGCAAACAGGCAAATCCCTGCTTCTGCCCCTGGCAGTGCCTGCTGCGGTCACCGAGCTCATGGGACACGAAAGGAAGCTAAGGTCCAGTGGGGAAAGGAGGATAAAAAGGACGTCATCATGCACCTGGGATACAGGAGCTCAAGTTCAGACCTCTGCCTTGTCTGTTAATGCTGCAAGGCTTTGTGTAGAAGGGCTGAAGATGAGACTCCTGTATTTTGGAGAACTCTCTATATAGGCTGTCTTTCTGAAGGAAAAATGTCTCAGTCTCTGGAGACATTCCAAACCCACCTGGACACGTTCCTGTGCAACCTGCTCTGGGTGACCCTGCTCTGGCAGGGGGTTGGACTAGATGATCTCCAGAGGTCCCTTCCAACCCCTATCATTCTGTGATTCTGTGAAACTTATTTATAAAAGAAGGATGTGAATACCAGCATGGGACAGGCAGAGCGTGGCGGAGAGCAGAGTGCACTGTAATCCAGGTATCTCCATGGTTGGGGCATATGAAAAAATGATCTTACTGGCAGCCCAAGGAAAGAGTCTAGCATATTCTTGAATGTGTGTGGCCAAACCCCAGGGTTTCAACCCAAAACACATCCCACTTTCACTCAGGAATAAAGTGGTCACATAAAGAAGTTATTCCATGAAAGTGAAATTATACTGAAACATCCACTCTACTGCACATGCCTCAGGTTGAGAAGAACTTTCTGCAGCATGCTTAATTTCTGTGGGACACTACAGCTTGCCACCTTCCTTCCTGTCATACGACTGACTCAGTTTCCCACCTGAGATGCTGAAAATTTAGGATCAACTCAGACACAAACCTTCTTTTTTGTGAGTGTCAGGTGGTATCCATCACCAAATGTTTCCTTGAGGTAGAAGGGTGAACCACTACATTTGAGCCCTCCATGCTCTAGGAAGGCAATTCGGTCACTCAGAACTTCTGCTTCATCCAAGTGATGCGTTGAGAGAATGATGGTTCTGCCTGGAAAATACAAAGCTGTGTCAGCCACCATGGAATAAACACGCGTGATTACATGAGACAGGCAAAATCTATGCTGAATGAGGGGGCAGAGTATCAGGTGAAGATCAACTGTGCTTTTTCATAATTAGTGAAACTGGATGAAAGGCAACATTAGAGAGAAGCTGAAAGTTACTGTACTGTAAATTGTGTATTACGGTAAAGTTACTTTTAAAATGACACCATGAATTTACAGAAACCAACCAGGATGCACCCAGAGGGCCTGCAAAATCCCAGTCTCCCACAATTCGTTCTTTGTGGTCTCCAAAACCCACAGTTCAAAGCCACTGATAGCATATTTGCAAAAGTGACACAAATCACCTTTGTCACTGGGCAGCATCTCATCACGGTACCTTTTTTATTCTTGGAGATAATTTCCCAAATACTTCTCCGAGAGCATGGATCCACCCCTGTGGTTGGTTCATCTAGTATCACCACCCTTGATCCACCCAGGAGAGCAATAGCTATAGATAACTTCCTCTTCATCCCCCCAGACAGGGAGCCAGCTAGCTTGTGACGATGGCTGTACAGTCCAGTCTCCTTCAAAGTCCTTGAAAACAAAGCAAAACCAACCCCCAAACGTTACCATTCAGGCATCTTTTAAAAGCAGGGAATCTGAAAATGCCCCCCAAAAAACATAACTGCAAATGAAAAACTGCTCAAGTATGGAGTGCTCTACTGAATGGTCACAGTGCAGGGAGATGATTCACCCTGTAGCTCAGTCACCAGGATTTTAATTTAAAACATTTTTTTAGAATGTTTTCAAAGTTTCCATCTGACAAGTCAAGGTTAAAGGCTCAACCTCATCAACTGAGAACACCAAGATCCAAACTTCCTGGGATGTTCTGACTGCTTCACTTCTCCGCAGAACCAATAAAGCCGACATCGTTTTTCTGACTGGTTGATTAAATCTCTTTCTGCAGAAAATTGTAAAGCAGCAAGGACTAGACCCTTAGGCCTATAAATTCATCTCCAAAGAATTGCCACAGAAGCTTGTAAACCCCCTGGACAAGAGACGTTGTCTTCTTACAGACACAGATATCAACACTCAATATGTTCCTCTAGTCAGACTAAGGCATTATTTGAACTCTACACTGGGTCCGGAGCAGTCCTCAAAACCATTCATTTGAGCTTTGCAGTGGCAATGGCACCTACCACACAATAATTTTGACAGCCCTCTCTCCCTTCTCCAACCCTGCTATTTTTTTACCTCTTCGCTTCTTGGTAGAGCTCCTGCTTACTCCAGTGAGGGACTTTGATGTACCCATAGAGCAATAGGTGTTCCTTTGTGGTGAGGTAGTTGAAGAGCACGTTGTGCTGCATACACACCCCCATGTTCTTCCTGATAACTTCCTGGTCAGTCCTGATGTCTTTGCCATACACAAAGATAGTACCTGATGATGTGGGGAACAACCCTGTCAAAATAGATCTGTAAGGGAAACATAAATAGAAAAGGAAGTTAGAAAAAGGAGAAACCCATAGGTAATTTTTTCACGTGGTCCTGTACATATCATCACTTTTAAAGTTTCCTTACACCACTACCACACCTCTTCCAGCCAGAGACCACTGAGCACTGCTCCTTCTGCTGTCTGCCCATGCTTTGGCAGAGCAGTGGCCAATTAACATCAAAGGACGTCCTCCTACCCCTCTGCGGGAACACAAGGGCAAGTACCAAGTCAACACACTGAACTCTGGCTGCTTTTCTCATGTACTTTTATCCTCTTCAGCCTTCCCCCCTCCCTAAGTCAGACCCCTGCATATCCTGTACATCAATACTCATGAATGCCCTTGACTTCCAATTTAATCACTGGGAATGCACATAATGCAGTTACTCTTCATTCTTTGAGGTTTATCTGCAGTATCCAGACAGCCTCATATTGCTAACCACAACAGAGATTGAAAACCACATCTTCATCTTACTAACCACATCAGAGCATGGAAACCCGATTTCACTGCCATTATTAACAGGAGATGGGAGAGGACTTCCAGACAAGACATCTCACAGTGGGCAGCACTTTCACTTGGTTCAAGCAAATAACTACCTACCTCGCAATACCCAACAGACCTAAGTCAAACCCTCTCTGCTCAGAATAACTACTTGCACATTACAGGTCATTGTTGGTGCTGTCCTGCAGGACTAAAGGGAGAAGACGTGTCTCAGACTGCCCTGCACCTTCCCAGAGCTTCTCTCCCTCCTGGGAGTTTTAGCCGTCATTAAAAAGGACAGGAGTAACTTGTGACCTTACTCAGGTTCTGAAGCCTGCACTAAGTTTCAAGAAGCTATTATACTTTTCTGCGTATCACCATTGCCTACACTTTGCAAACAGGATACGAGATGAATTCATAACGAGCTGAGATGAAGCACACATCTGTCTTACTGGTTTTGGCTCTTCTGAGGCTTCTATTTATCAGCTTAATGTTGCTTTCAGAGCGATGCACATACATATCAGTGGAGAAATCAAGTTCTACAGGTCTGTTTTAGTGCTGTTATCTAACAACTGAAATAATAATTATAAATGGCAAGGCTGAAAGGGCTGAAAGGCCAACATATTAACCCACCACCATTCCAGCCCAGCCGACACGTGACTTTGTACAGCTGCAGAATACCGTTATTAAGCTTTCTTGCTAATATCACTTCAGCTTTGGTGTGTGCACAAGATACCCACAGCTTTCAGAACAACCTAACCCCAGACACCAAAGCATCATGGAACGAAATGCTAGAACAGCTGCTGTGCTGAGTACTACAGGTATCCTACCAGATTAAAAAGCATGTTCCTAAGCAGAAAAGCACCTTTAATTCTAATAGATGAAGGGAATGCTGAGGTCATTCATGAGCAAGATAAAACTACAAGAGAGATTTGGCCTAATAAAGCATCTTATTCAGTCTCCCAACATCGCACAGCCCCACTTGGTCTTATTCACCCAATCATGCCCCACAGTATAAAAAAAAAAAAAGCAGCTTTAAAGGATACGCACATGGTCGTAGTTTTGCCGGCTCCATTGTGTCCCAGCAGGGAAGTGATATTCCCTTCATAGAAGTTGAGGCTGAGGTTATCCACTGCAGCTTTGGATCCATAAATCTTTGTTATGCCACGGAGGGAGACTCCCAAGGTGAGATCAGTGGGCTCCGGCTCCAGGTGGGGAGGGGGGGCACCTTTAAGGGTCAGAGGACAGTTACTGCACTGCAGCAGGGCTGTGCTACCTTTTGCACCTTACAGACAAGCAGGGCTTTTAAAAACAAAACACAGCAAAAGCAGGTGCCTTTCAGCTAGGAACGCAGGGAACGTTTCACACGATCTGTATCATTTTGAGCTCTCTGGGATTTCTCCTTTTTACTTCTGCAGTTTGTAATAACTCCTGACAATAAGCGTTAATCACTTTGGAAAAGGTATCATATTTCGATGTTTCAGGGCACCTCACTTAATTTATACTAAGCAAGCACAGAAAATTAGAGAACATACAGCAAAACTACTGAGTTATTTTCAGTTAGGTAGAATCAGCAAGCTTTTATGTGTGATCTCACAATATTTTACAGGCTAAATATTTAAAGAGATGAGCAAAGAAGCACACCTCCCTTTTGCCAAGTGGAAATCTGTATTTGCTTGCACAAACAAAAGTGTACTTCTACACAGAGCATTGTAGACTGAGATATATGCATCTACGGTAACTACAACTCCAACTACAACATATACAAGTACACATGTGAAAATCAGTACCACACCAAACAGGAAGAACAAGTATAATTTAAAAGCCAAATCTCCATTCACGTAAGTAACAGCTTCCAATTTTTCCTGTGCTACAAAACAAGGATCAATAGAGAAATGTGCTTTCTGAGCATGGTGCCTCTTTACAAATTTGGTTTTATTTAGTTAGTATCGCTACCCCATCTAGCATTCACATACATATCTTATTGCTGAGGGCTGCTTCTTTCTTTAACATCAGTTTGGTGAAGAGAAGGCCTTTTCGTTTCTCATTCCAGAAGGGGAGGTAACTGTTGTATTCGACCCAGTAAGACGGAAGGAATGGGAAATACCAGGGAGCAGCCATGCCGTATCTACCTGCAAGGAGAAGAGGAATCTCATTCAGGTTTCTGTTTCTGAGGAAGTATCACGATTGGGGTGCACTCAAAATAGCAAAAATAAACTCCACAGAAATCTCTCCCCTCTGGATATGCTCATGTACTACTGACACTTGGTAGAGAATTCCCCTGATTGACACAATAGGAAGCATTCACTAATTTGTTATTCTGAGTAACTTCATAGCTGCAGGGCAGGAGTACTTTACATTTTCCACTGGGTAGATTTCTGTATGCTAGTGGACTGCTTCATTAGGTGGGGAAGAAAAGCAAGAGACAAATGTACTGGCTCTTGCCCAAGGCAGGAATTACTTTTTGAAATCAAATGATACAAGTAACACAACACAAAATCACTCAACTGACAAATGCAGGCTAACGTGCTTTGTTCTCATTTTCACCCACCAGACCGCAAACACATCCTCCCATGTCCTTGGCTTCAGCTTCCTCAGGAGACCCACCTACCCATTTGATAAGCAGAGGAACCCTAATTCTCCCTTTCAATAACGCTCTCAGACATCCACAAGTCATGCTCCCTTTGATCTAGAAACACAGGTATCTTGTGTGCTCAGACTGTCTTACTACCTGAACCATGGAATCAGCCAGTGTTGTTTTCCAAAAGAGATGGTACAGCACCAGCCTCGATGCTTCGTATCCTTACCTGGGAAAACATTCCTTATATACCATCCCAGGATGAAGTAAATGAAAGAGTCTATCAGAATAAGCCAGCACATCCAGCCAAAGGAAGTGTTGTCTCCAATCATCGGGGACTTATACATGTTGTCCCACTGCAGACCTGCAGAAAGGAATTTAGAAATACAAACAGAATCCATATTAGTGAAATGTCACAATCACGGGAGCTCAAAGCCTGGTTTTGTCTACAAAGAACATACCTATGCCCTGTGCTTCATATCGAGCAATGTATTGACTTGCATAACTGAACGCAGTTGGAGACAACAGACTCTGTGGAATAAACAAAATTGAAAACAAAGGACTGATGAATTAGTCTCAAAGAGAAATCAAGTCAGTCAACCTATCAGGTACCTCACTGGCTTGGCCCAATAGCCAGCAAAATTAGCGTTTGGTCTTTTTTTCCAACAGTCACAAAGAGCACCGGACCAGGCTTATGATGGGCGATGCTTCTGGATGACTCCTTAGAGGCCTGCCTTCCTTTTGCTTCCACACCCAGGTTGCAACTTTCTCCCTCATACAGGGCTTTAATTTAGGCTTTTGAAATACAGCAGTGCCTTGAGAATTACCTGCCAGGTGGTTAATATTTTTACCACTTGCATTAATAATGTCTCTTCCTGAATTTGGTGACTCAAAGAAAACAAGTCTGGTTTCTGGAACCTAATACCTACCTGTTTCTACCCTTGGTAAGAAACAAGGCTTTACATCTATTTCCATGGCTAGGAATTTGAGATACATGAAACTAAAGGATGAGCAGAGCCAGCCCTCCTTCACAGCCCCGCTACCTAAACTCCTCACTGAGACAGCCTTGTTTTTCATGGTGGTTGAAGGTAACCCATTTTTCTTTGCAATTAGAAAGGCCAAAGTATGTAGCTCAAACTACTCTGATTCAGCTGGCAGGTGGGAACTCACTCACTAAAATTCCACAAATACTGCTTTCAGTCATGGGATTCAATTAATTCCAAAACAGGCCATGGCCAACTTTCCTGTTGTGCTCTCATACCTGTCAACACCCACTGATGGAATCTAGAAAGGCACCCAACTCACATATATTTGTGACATAAGTTACAATAAGAGCTGAAGTTTATTGAAGGTGAATGACTGCCCCTACACACATGGTTCTTGTTATTGAAAAGCAGAACTTACCAGCAGGCTCTTCACAGAGAAGCTCAAATGATTCTCGATGACGAGCAGCACGATGAAGGGGAAGAAGGTGAGGATGTACACGAGACTGCCCACCAAGGCTGCTATGTTGGTGTTATTGAAGAAAACGCTGATGAAGTAGCTCATGGCTATAATGGACAGGCTGTAGTCCATAAGGTACAGGAACAGGAGCGCTGTGTTTGTTTTGGGAAGGATGTCACCCACTTTTAGAACAATGATGAGGAAGGTGACAGTGATCAGAAGGAAGATGGCACACTCTATGAACCAGGCGATGAAATGGCTGCTGGCATTAACACCCATCATTTTCATGTACTACAGGGAGAAAGGTGAAAAAGAGAATCACAGATGACAACTGTTTATTAAGAGATCTTTCTGCTGATATTTTTTTTTCTTGTTTCAGTTTCTCAACAGGGCATACAACCAAAACATGCTCTTTCATACTTTGGCGTATTGCGTGTTGATAACCAGGGAGAAACCAGGCACTCACACTTCTGGAATGCCCTAGGTTTGCAAGCAGCCTATTGCAAAAGAACAGCACAGACAGCATCTGCAAGCATGAAGCATCACAGCCCACAAGCTCCAAAGCAACCTTTGGCCTTAGGTTTGTAACTTTTCTAAAGCATTGTGGTTGGTTGTTAAAATAATGCTAATTGCCTAGTGGTTTGAGTGTAAAAACTCTTCAATGTCTTTGAAACCAATTTATTTCTCATATATCCCCAATAATAGATAAATTACCATAGTTAAAAGGAAGCAATATTAATTTGTATTAGCTGATGATCAAGTCCACAAGACTTGTATAAAACTGTAAGTCTGTACTGCTAAATCCAAAAGAAACTATAGATACTAGCATCTTGTTGCAGATTATTATATGCCTAAAAAGATTACTGACACCCTGCTCTTAGGAGCAGGAACTCGGTTTCCTAAGCTAGAGCAAGGGGCTGCCAGCTGGCCACTGGGGTTCACTCATTTGCAGTCTCATCACAGTTCAGAGTGCGCCCTTTCTTGGAAATGTTTTTGATGAATCGGTATTTGTTTCCATGGTACTGGATAAAAACAGATCTGCTTGAGCTCCTGTTGCTTACTAAAGCTTAGTTTTACAAAAGTTCTGTGCTGCTCGTCTCTGTTGACTCTGTTCACACTGAAAATCTGAGTTAATTTAATAAATTCCCTATGTCTCAATGTCATTTCTTTTGCAATAGGCAACCTGAACGAAGAACTTCATTTCAGAGGAGCTGATGTAATATGTAGCACCTTCTGAAATATTAAGTATAATAACTTCAAGGATAGGAAATAAGTCACTTTTCATGTCTTTGTCCCCAACAGGTATGACTCAAAGTGAATTTTTAGAGAGCTTTAAATCTTCACAAAACTTGTAATTTTGTGAGGTCCCCATGTTTCCAGTGTTCGGAACTTCACAGCAATATTCTCACCACTTGAAGGGCAAATGCCCTGCATTTCTATGGTTTTGAGCTTGGTTACAATGTCAGAATTCAAACACTGCAGGTCAAAGAATAGGCATTTGGAATATTATTTTCCTAAATGCTTGTTTTGCTCCATTTAATATTGCACATGAGACATAGTACCCACTAATAAGGAAAATCTGTTCATAATTTTGCGCACCCCAGAAAGTTTGCCCGTACCTCGTAAAGCCTCAGATCTTTCTCTTGAACAAGTGTTTTAACAAAATCAGCTATAAACAGCACCCAGGCAGCCATCAGAGCAAACGGAAGAGAGTAGGTCACGCTGGTTAAGAACCTGTAAAAGGCAAATGCAGGCTTTAGCTGAATATGCAATGTTCTGGGGATTAAGTCTTTATATAGAATATATTTTTCAGAATAATACTTTGGCACAGGAAAAGACATGCTTATATTTCAAAATGTGGAGTATAATTAATAATTACAAAAAAAAAAAGGTTATTTTGGCATTGCATTAGATTTTCTATTCACGGAATTCATGACTGTTCAAAATCTTTTCTCTTTTTTTAAATCACAGAGGAATTTCCAGATGCATTCTGGAAGTTTTGCTCGGCAACACCGCTGGCAGGAGCAGGAACCACCGTGGACACTGCCATCTCCTGGCTCTCTGATGGGTTTCCATCCCATTTTGAAACGTCACAGCAGCCAGCCATAATTCCCATTTCTGTTAATAGATATAATGGCCAAATTTCGTTACCAGGTACTATTTCCTGGTGCCAGAGTCTGAATATAGGTGCTTCGTCTCAGAGTGTCTGGCCTACTACCCCCCAGGACAGGTATTGCAGATCCAGGTCTACAACGTGGACTTCACATTTCTTGGCTCCTCACTTTAGTTAAAACCTTCTTCCTGGGCCAAATTACATGCAGAGAAAAGACAACAATGACCAACAGTAAATTTCTCCTTTTGTGATGGAAAGCAAGATTTTATAGCAGGAGATTGACTTCGTTGTATCTACAGGGCTTGTGCTTTCCTCCCTCATTTCTAGACCTGGCTTAAAAAAACAATCATCAGTGTTATTCCTGGGAAAAATTTAATGTACTATAACAGTAAGAAATCAATATGATTACATTTGGTTTTAAATTTTTTTTAACCTGTAAAGCTGAAAATTTCCCATACACCAGCGCTTTCAGGAAATGCTTCCATGCAAATGAAGCCATATTTATAAAGAACAATGAAAAGGCATTTCAGTAGCTCTAGTAGCTCTTGGTTGCTTGTGGTTTTTTTTGGCTACCACCTTGTGCATGATCTCCAGGCTATTAAAAATGCAGCATTTCCTTACACCTTCTGTGTACTGGAATATATATTCCCTCCATTTCCCTACAGGATGGTAACTATGCACTAACAATCGATAAACAGCCATTTTATGATGACTTCTACTGCATCCAAAGCCTTCAGGTATTCTAACAGTTGAGCAAACTCATGTCCCTCTGAACCTGGCGTGGGGAGGGAAACCTGAAGGCCAGCAGTTTTCCCAGCAGCCCAAGAACCAGAAAAGCAGATAACGCTGTAGTAAACGCCTCCAGCAGCCAGTTAATCATTGTACAAAACCATCTCACAGCAATAATCCACGTATTTGCTGCAAGAAGTTGACACTTGGTTTGAATGCTTACTGCCTGCGTGCTTGCAGGCACTTTGCATGCTGTTACCTTGAGAAGAGATTATGGGTCCCCAGCTCTCTTAAGTGACAGGCCGACACAGGAGATTAATGGGTCTGCTGTAGCTCCTATAGCTATAACTCCCAGACACTCTTTTAGCTCACGCGGTAGACACGCAGGCTTTTCAATAGAAAGAGCTCCCATGTCTAATCTGTCCTTTTGGTCCAAGGGAGACCCTCACGTCAGGGCGGAGCGACCATCCAACCTACCAATACTATTTGCTGAACATCCTTCAGCGCTTTCTGATGGACGTTGAAATCCCTTCCCTGTGTTTTCCACTCAGTTTGGCTACCAGCTGTGGTCAGGGTAATAACTCTGGGGAAGTACCACGTTGCCAGCTTTCCAACACAGACCAAAATTGCCTTGCCAGAGGGGCAGGTCCTCAGCTGCGCGAGAGTTGCTTCCCTCTATTGCATTTGGCAGAGATGTGGTTTATACTAGCTGCAGATCTGGCTCAAGATGAGTGGAAAGGAAGAGGATCCAAAACTTTTTGATCTGCTTCACCATTCAAAACTTACTCTGGTCCACACACAGTTCATGCTGCACTACTCTGTATAACAGGGCTGTTAACCCTGGCAACTCAGCGCATGGAAAGCTTCTCTGTCCTCCATCGTTATTGCAGAGATGAGTGGTACTATTTCACCTTCCCTCTTATCCTTCTTAAAGCATCTGAGAGGCACCTGTATTGGGAACTATTCACTATACACTGCACATTAGCTAGAATCCCTGGAAGGAATAGCAAATACCGCAGCTGGATAGCAGTCTCTAGGAACAAAGCTCATAAACCTAGGGACTCTTTTTTTTTCCCCAATAAATAAATTTTCTAAGTTCTGCTGCATTGTCTGCACGTAAACACCTGGAGAACAAGCCAACAATCATATTTAACCCAAGTCCTGCCAACTCCAGTCTCAGTTCCACCATGTGTAGTAAAACAGGGACAGAGAATTTTACCTGCTGTAAAACCTATAGTTACCATGACAATTCAGGTACATACAGAGCACGGAGAACAAAAGATTAGGCAAACTAAACAGAGACCATTTATACCAGAGTCTAAAATGCTCTTTTTTCTTCAGACCCTTGGGGAAAAAAAAAACCAAAACCAAAACACAACCACAAAATGAAATTATTTCTATGTCATGTGAACATGGTATTAAGGAGACCAGAGCAGCTGGTGAACTCCACCAGTCAGACACGATAAGCTTACACAAAGCATGAAGACAAAAGCCACACAAACTTACATATCCTTATTGTAGCAGGGGTAAGGCATGGCCTGGACTTGAACAGCTATTTCCTCTGGCTTCTTGCCAGTCTGCAACTCAATAATGGCTCTTTCAATGCTGTCCTGGATATAAATAAATGCCCGGCTGTAAATCTGGCTCTGGGAGGTGGAGTTGTGTGGCCCCACTGTCCAGATGCGCTCCCTTATTCTGTTGGTGGTTTGTGTGATCCTGCTGCTCATCCGGATGGTGTAGTTGAGCACGGGAGGGAGGGGCGAGTCCCCGTGGACTGAGTGTCCAGGGCTGCTGTGGCTTGAAGGCAGCTTGAAAATGATACCTTGGAAAAGAAAGAGAAAAGGCTTTCCTTCAGAGTCAGTAGCACAGGAGCAGTACACACAGATACGTAGGAACTCCTCATTTTTATAAGCCTTTTCTACACTATAATCCATCATTTCATTTCTTTGCTGCGTAAATAATGCTCAGATGGTTAGGCTGCTTATCGAGGGTCTGGAAGTGGAAGCTATATATCACTGCAGCTACTCATAATTTCCAATGTGACCAACGATTCTAGGGGTGAAATACACCCCCAGACCCTTTAAATCTTTTCTCACTCAGCGTTCAAAAACCAAAGGCTCTCAAAATAACCAGCTGTATTTGGAAAAAATCTCTGCTGTTAACATGGACCGTCACGTAGCTGTTGGGTACGTCACTCAGCACACACCCCTCTCTTGAACGTACTCTAGCAATAGAGCTCACCTAGTAATGCTGTAACATAAACACCTCAGCCATGCAGTGTTCAAAATCCTTCATGACCTATACACGTATTTTTGTGCCCACGCAAATTCCTGCAAAGCTGTGACGGCTAAGAATACAAAAGCTTTGCAAGTTCCTGTTAGGAAACAGCATGCTGTAGATATAGTTTGATTTAAAATGTCTGTTTGAGCAGAGGAAATACCACAAAAGTTTTTCTCTCCAGAATATTTTTCCTGATTATTCCATATATAAAGCATATGACTGAATGGAGGGCAAACATAGAAGAAAACTGCTTTTATGGGAATAGACAAATATTATCAGGGACTGAAGTTCCAAGAAAAGAAAAAGTTTCTATCATCTACCCCTCAGTCATGAGATATGAAATCAAACAGGTCACAGGACTTAAGCAAATCCTAATTGAGGAGATATTGGTCGTTCTTTAAAAATTAAGACACATTTGTATCATTCCAATTAATATGTTTCCTATTCTCTACTCCCCCCTGCCCCTCTCTGCAGTCTGATCCGAAGCTGAATTCCAATCCCACAAATGTGAGAAGTGTGACTGAGAAGACCCAGTATAAAATCGCAGTGTTTGGCTGGAACACCTCAAGAGCTTTATGACCTTCTAATTAATTGAATTGTCTCATATTTGGACTCAATGATCTTAAAGGTCTTTTCCAACCTCAATGGTTCGGTGATTCGGTGGTATCTTTCTCGATTAAAGCGTCTTTTACCAGGGGAGCCTGAAAGAAGGCAGCTGTCTTGAAGATCTAAGTGCAGTGAAATTTTGCTCAAACTAAGAATTAACTGAGAGAAAACACTAGTTGACCAAAGGCTTTCTATACAGACCGCGAAGGTGTCAGAGAAGAGGAGGAATAAAAAGGAGAGTGTAAAACACTGTCATAAGGAGGTCTGAGCGTGCAGGTCCCACAGACACCAGGTGAGAATCGATAGCTGTGTGGTGGGGGCTGTGACCACAACAGTTGCTGGTGGAAAGCCAAACTTCTTATGCAGGACTCCCACCCGCTACCAGGCTAAGTTTAATTTACAGGGAGACTCAAGACTGTCACATACTTGCGAAAAGCTCGTTCTTCAGAAAGAGCTCTTTAGCCACCATTTCCATTTCCTCTAAGTTACTGACTGCGTGAACGCGATTAAATGAGACACAGGAGGACACATTTACAGCAAGGGTAGCTAACGTATTCAGCTGATCGACAATGTCAGCGTTGTTCTGCAATTCCAGCCGAATATCATCTGAAAAAAAACAAACACAAACCCAGTAACATCACTACATGTAGCAAGAAAATCCATCACAACATTCTGTGCTTTACACCACCAATGACACCAGAAAGGAAGAAAAAACCCCAGCATACTAAACATTAAGTGTAAAATACATTTCTGCACGTAGCAGTGCAATGAAGGCATGTTGTTGACCCAATTTTTATGTTAATCATTTGTAATACGCTCATGAGTTTGCCTTTGGGAGGATGCCAGCAGTGGGATGTGACAGCCATCCCAAATCAGAAGTTGCTACCAACCTGCTGAGGTTTTAGACTCGCACATGATGCTCGCCGTTCATTCCCCATCTTACGGTTTTTGATGTAATCAACTTGTCTGTTGAGCTGCTCTGTCTCAGGGGAGAATGTGCTTTATCCAAGAGCATCAAGGAAAAGTTATGTCTGTTGTGCTCATGTGTGCACTAAACCTGATAATGCAGCTTAATAAAGACACTGCTGTTTCCTGGCTGTTTCAAAAGGTAACTGCATAATGTAGTGTAACTAATATGGAACAGCTGCTGCAGGCACGATGATTTTATGGGGAGTTAAGACAGGAGATGCTACTCATGAAATAACACAGGGGTCATCACAAAGAGTATGTAAATATCCTGGCTGCAACAGACTCTTGGTTTATGCTGGGTTTTGCTGGCATAACCCAGATTTATGTTGACATCTATGGCCACTGATTGAAAAAGTGGGTAGGGACAATAAGAACAGCTAGGAAGGGACTGCGACACCGTGCTGTGCACGAACAGGGGATGTATCCACCACTGCTGTTAGCTGATGATTCCCCCAATGCAGATCAGCAACTCTCATCCTGAAGAGCCATACAAGACCACCAGAGAACAGCAAATTCCAGCAGCATCTCCTGTAACGATGCCTCTGGCTTCATCAGCCTGACTACCTTTATCTGATCCCTTGCTTTTCTGCTCTGGAAAACTTTTAAGTTGAACCCTGATGCAAGTGTGCTCTCCACAGTGCTTCCCAGCAGAGCCCCAGGTAGCTCATTTGAAGTGATAATTATGGCTAAACAGTGTCCTCCAGTGGCCACACTCAGCTGCAGAGATTCCCATCCTACTATCCCTTCAACACTCCAAAGAAGCGTCTCTTCATACAAGTCCTTTGCTTTCTAAGAGTCTTTACCCATAGACCACAAGGTTTTTGAATCACAGCTGAGATTGCCTTGCACTAAAGCATCCAATTCTGGCCAGAGAAGAGCAGTACCAGAGGATGGCTACAGTTTGGTGACTCTGGAGCTCCCAGACCTGAAGTACATCACATGTAGACCAACTTACCCAGTTCGTTTATTTGACTCAGCAGTTCAGCTGCATCCAAATCCACCATCAGCTTGATAAAAACCTGCACAAAGGGATTCTGCAGCGTGTTCTATCAACAAGCAAAAAGAAAAAGCATCAGTTTGACCAGAAGTCCCTTGAGCTTGCTCAGTGTATTTCTAAAATACAACAGACCAGCTGCCTTCACTCAGCATTTGTACAACCCCCTCCTACTCCTTTCCTGACCTTCCATATTTCACTCTGTGTATCAGGATGGGGAAACGTTAGCAATGAAAACCTCATATGGAGCCCTGTGAGTCCAAGCCAGTGTTTCTTCGAGTCAATAAGACGTCATTATTGAGTCTCCACCAGGCACTAGAGTCCCACGGAAAAATCATGGACAATTGTTGTTATTCTAAAAGTGCAGTAAATTTCATTTGTGTCTAAGTCCTGCGAACACAGCCAGAGCACAATGGGTAGGTGACCAAAATTCAGCTTGGAGACCAGCAGACAGACTTTGTTTGGCTGAACAGTTCATTATTCCACTAACGAGTGCAGTCAGCAGAGAATATTCCCTTTCGCTTTTGTGTATTCCACTCCGGATTTTCTCTCGGTGCCATGGAAATGACAATGAATTCCAGCCACTGAAACTAACTTCTAATGCTTTAGGGTTCCAGAGATCTCATTTTCGTAGTCTTGTAAGAAAAGGACACAGTTTTTACCGCGGAGAACAGCAAGCAAATATAGGAAACGTTACAGCCTACTGCTTTCTGTACCCAAGCAAGGCTAGGCTCCTTAGGAGGGGAAAAAGAAATTTTATTTACAGTCACTGAGGTACAAAGACATCTTCTAGCTCTTACGTGTGTACCCAGAGCTACATGCTTATTATAGATACTGTTTCATTTTCTGAAAAAGCCATTTCTTGCCTGGTCTTGGCTGGCTGGATCACTCCATCAAGCAGCAAGTTAATTTACAAACTGAAGAGCATTCCCTGCTCATCTTAGGCCTCCAGCAGGCCTCAGCATGACCAGTGTCAGGGAGCATATTACAAACAGATCATTTCCAAGGGAGGATTTGCATGGAAGGGTGTGTCAGGAGTATTTCTGTTACAGGAACAGGCAGGCACAGAAACTGTGAAGCCTGAGAAGCTGACAAAAGCTTGATTTCCCAGCTGACCTAAGATGTCCCTGAGGTCCCTGGAACCCCAGTTTATTTCAGTGAAGAAATCCACTCTCCCAATCCCCTCTTGCGAGAGGCACAGGGGAGGTAAGATCTCATACCTTAATCATTGGAACTGTCTGGTTTAACTTAGTCAGTGAATTCATGATGACAGGAGACTTGTCCAACCACTCCTGGGACTTCAGGGCTAGATCAGCCATCTGCTTCAGGGTTGCATTAGACTACAAAAAAGCCCACAACATGTAAGGATTCATTTATTCATTATCTTAAAGCTTCTTTTAAAAGAAATAAATCAATAAAACAGCTGAGGCCAAATTTGGGTTACTTCAGATTTGTCTGAGCAGCCTATCACTGTTCGGCAAGATATCCCGTAAAACACTCCATTTGGATGCAAGTACTTAAAAATATGGCCCCTCATATGTGACATTAGGAGCATGCCTTGGATATCAGTTTTCCTTCTACCACTGGTCTGCTTGCGCACAAGTACTGGTTATAGCATTCGTCCTGGGAAACATCTCTATTACTGGCTGAAAATATGGGGGTGAAACTTTATAAACTGAAGGCCTTAAAAAACCGTATTATAAATATACGACCAACAGCAATTTTTTGGAGGTAAGATTCATTCAGAGACAAAAGACAACTCATATGACCAGCAACACAACTAGGAAAAGATTTGACTGATTTGACTAATACTCTAACCAGTCAGAAAATAGACTTCTGCTTCTCAAGGAAAGAAGCCTGTGCTAGATAAATTAAAATCCTTTTCAGCGGGTATATTCTGATGTACTGTAAACGGAGCCATACCTTTTCCATGATTGCTCGAGTTCCTATGGTATCTGGTGTATAAAGGATCTTCCCAAGCACCATTGGTTTTAAAAAAGACCAAATTAAAGCTCCAGTTGGGGTCTTGACCAGGTCCAGGTAAAAGGATAAGCAAAACGGTGCTGCAAGGGGAGAAAAGCAAACAAATTGCACAGAGCACAAATAGATCAGACACAAGAAAGTTACCAGTGTATTTTTTTCCCATCTGCCCGGTTTGTTGCTGTGTCTGGTGAATGACTTTAGGGGCCTCTTCACTCACTGATATAATGTGTCTTGACAAAAGCAGTCTACTCTCAAGATCTCCTGTTGCTGAACTCAAGGCAACAAGAGCCTCAGCGTTCGAGCCAAGATTCTCTGCTTGAAGGTTAAACGGAGTTTCGTGAACTCGGAGGAGCTAACAATGTCAGTACAGGTGGAAAAACCACGCATCAAGAAAAAGCAGTGACCTGTCAAACCCTAAGACCAGATCACTGACAAATGGGAAAATGCGCAGTGTCAAGCACTGCTGCGCTACATAGGCTCTTTTAACATTTATGGAAATAAGCCACCAATAATTAGGGCAATGTAGATCTTCAGCTAGCATAAATCACGAGCTCTTACAGCCCTCCAGAGACATATGGGGGAAAAGCTCAGAACCGAATCTCTCTGGAAACGGTAGAGTTTGGCTCTGAAACATTTTTGCCTTAAGGGAAAACTAGACTTACTGGAGTCATGAGGAATCCCGTATTTCCTCATCATCTTTTGGACATAGACATCCTCCACAGAAGAACTGTTGCTTACAGGGTCTCCAAAATCTGGAAGCAAGGACTCAAAAAACAGAGGTGTGATCTCCTGGTTGCAGAGAACTTTTGACATGGACTTGAATGTGCCACGTGTTACCTTAAAGTTGTTTGGTTTAAATAATGCCTGCAGAAAAGACAAAATGCAAATAAATCCTGAACACTAAAAAACATTCCATTCTGAGAGAAAAACGAAATTACAGAATTAGAAGGCAAAGACTGAGCATTTTTACACTGCTTTCTTCCAAGAAGTTTGTCCCTACAAAAAAAAAAAAAAAAAAAAAGTATTTCCCAGGGAAATTGTGCTTTTTTGGCTAACGTTTGCTATGACAGAGGTGGCAAATTTCCAGGTATGAGATCCAGTGTGGGAATTGCCTATAAGGTGTGTACAGGAATTGCCTATAATGTGTGCCTGGTGACACATACGCACCCTGGGTTACAAGACAGACTTTGTCATACAGGTGTGCACATCCCCATCTAGTCCATGACCACATGTGCTTCTGCAATGTGCAGGCAAGGTGATTACTAGAAATGCTTCCTGTGATCTATGCTGTCATTGACTACGGATCGGAGAGAGACTGGATCCAGTGAGGATGAAGTTAGTGGCATGCGAAGCGACTGCAGCTGTCGGAGCAGGACTGGGTTTGTACTGAATGTTCTGGGCAGTCTTGATGCTGTGGGTGTGATCTAACGCACGCTAAAGCTAGAGCAAATTTTTGCTGTTGACTTACGCAGTTTTGGATAGCCTTTACTGGGCAGTTCTTCAGTTGTTTTCACAAGCTGACCACTTCCAGTATTTTGTTGGAAATCTACCCTCCTTCAAAACAGTTGTTCACCCCCTGCATTTTTGTTCCTACTGTCCCTCCCACAGCACGTGTTCCTAGTGTCCTCCCTGTCATGGGCACACGATGGTCCCACTGCTCCAAATCAAAGCTCTCCCAGGAAGGCAATGTGTAAGTTTGATAGAGATTCTTCTTAGAACACTCGTGCTTTAAAAGAGAATCAGTAATCTATGATTTAATGCACCTTTGTCTCATAAGGTAAGAAATTCCTGTGGAAACTGTTCCAGTGGTGTTTTGCTTCCAAAGTACATGCAGACTACACATACCTTAGTCAGCGGCACATTTCTAGACTGCCGGAGCTTTTTCAGGGAATGAATAGCTTGTAGCAATGGATCAACGCCATACTCAACCTGGTGTCTGAAATATTTCATTTTTGTCAGAAGGTCTAACATCTTGTCCACAGATTTCTGAAGTTCCTTAGGGAAAAACATCTGCAGGAGGCAGGAAGGAAATCAATTATGATTAGCAGGAATTTGTGAGCACATGAATGTACAAAACCATAGTGTGTTAATTCCAAGACAAAGATTGTGGGATTTTCAAAACTGTTAGGAGGTTTAGGGAGTGGATGTCCCATGGGAAATGAATGGGATTTGTATTCCTAAATCCCCAAGCGTGTTTGCAAACCACTCCCCTGAATTTCACATATTCTGAACAGTGCGCGTTTTCAAACACCTACAGTTGGGAAATGTGTATCAGATAGTGGCTGGGATATCACCCAAATCTCTAAGAGGCAGGATTTCACACAACAAAGACGTCACAAACACTATGGGTGACTTTTGACCTGAGCCAAATTCATTGGCATTCTCATTTAATAACTTTTTTCCCCCAGGATTACTTCTGTAGCATTTTAGAGAATGTATTCAATACGCACTTTTCCATGAGCGGTATTTATACCTGCTGTTTATATTGTCATGTGTGTGGGATATTTGAATCATTTAATAACTTGGCAGTGCCAACTAGACTGGGAAAATATATTTTCAGGACCTTTTCCAGGGCTTTGCTTTTCAAGGAATAAAAAAAAAAAATTTAGCCCAGTGCTTTACTTTTGGGAAGCCTGAACTCAGCTGGGAATGTTCAAGAGGTTGTGACGGCATACAAACAATACTAGCAGATAGGGAGGCATTTAGAGTAGGTCCAGTGCCTTTAAATGAGGTTTGCTGGTTTACACCAGCTGGGATCCTCATTTATATCCACACTGTCACAGCATGGATACGCAATAAAAATTACTGCATGAGCAAAGCCTGATCTGTGGCTTGTGTAAAACAGCCTAGCTTCTGGCCACCGCAATGATATTTTATGACCTTTCAGCCACTACAGGCAGCAAAGACTATAGAAAGCACTCTACAAATCCAGCACTAACCTTGTATAAGAAATTGTAAATGTCTAAGTGTCGCAACAGAGTGACCCCCAGGATGTACGTCTCGCGAGTCCTCTCTGGAAGAGAGAGATTGCAGAACTCCTCCGCTACTGTTTGCAGCTGTGGGTCAGCAGGACGGACGCTACAGGACTCCAGCTGGAGGATCTGAGAAATGAGCTGTGTTTGCACAAAGGAAGAAAAGATTTGTTAGTGGGTGAGACCGCTCACTCCAGTATGCATGGATTAATCTTGCCTTGCTGGTGTTCTTTCCACACTGTCATATTTCAACCCTGAGAACCAGAAAATGCCTACCCGTTACTCCTGCTCCAAGGGACAAATCCTACGGATTGTATTTTACTGCCCAGCTTGCACAGTAGTAAAAGCTTTTGTGGCTTCAGTTTCCCATTGACTGATGTATGTGAAGTTTGGAAAAGAGCACACTCTTTGGGTCTCAGTCCAGATGAGATGGTTTGGAAGCAGAAAAGCATCTGGAGCTCTGCTTGCCCAGGAGGCTGAGGAAAGCAAGCTCATCTCTCATTATGGGAGGCTATTTTTGGACCCTGAGCGCTCTCACGAATTGCGGCTAGAAGCGTGCCTTTCCATCTGGACTGCAGCGACTCCTCAGCACTGAGGACCCTACCGAGGACCCCACTCAGTCCTCATTAGTCTGTCACAGTGAACCATGCCCTTGCTACGGATCAGAGCAATCACTCACCAGGCAGCGCGTGGCTGCTCACCAGCTACTGGTGACAGCCAAGGAGACCATATGGCTCTTGGTCTCCAATGGCTGAACTGATGTCAGTGACTGCTCTTACTGCATTTCTGATGGCTGTTTTCATCTATAACATGCTATGCTGTCTACCCCTGTGGAATCACCTACCTCTCTGTGCTCTTTCATGCATGCAGTGTGACCTGCTTAGCTGCATTCACTAACATGTTCTGGTTTAAATGGTCTGAGAGGTAGGAAGCAAGAAGATCTCCCACCAGGATGACACCGAACTTACCTGACTGCTGTTTTCTGGGAGAGGTGCTTCCAGAAGAGCATCAATACTGGCTGTGGACATTCCTGTTGTGTTTTTGAGATCCTCTTTGAGCTGGTCGACATTTTTAAACACATCTCTTAATTTTTCTGTAAAGAACAATCAAAGAACAACTGATGTAACAGCTTTGTCCAGACATACAGCAATTTTAAGCTCACAGAGAGGACTTTAGGTAAAGTACGGAAGCAAGGTACATCACTGCTGATTAAAAAAAAAACCCAACCCTTGCAAAATACAGTCATATTTCCTAGGTTTTACAGTCCGATTTGTGGGCTGAAGTTGACAAGTCCAGTGATAGCAAAAGTTGCTCAACTACAAAGACGTGGGACTTTCAGCACATAGGACTATTTGGGCTGTACAGAAAACAGAGGGTCATCTAGAACAGCCTCTAGAATTACCCTAGATAAAGGACCCCAAGGACATTGGACATGGCGTATGGTTATTTCATGAATATAACATCTGGCGGCTAAGCAAGTCTTGGGATTTCCAGCAGAAAGTATGCTACCAGTGATGACGTTTACCAACATTGTAAAGTAAATACAGAAAACTACCTTGTTTGCTAGAATCTGTTAAATTCTCCGTGATGTTCAACATGGAATTCAAAGCAGTCATATACTGAGGAATCTCTTGAAAGAAAGCAATTTCTGGTACATTTTCTTGAAACCTAAATTGGAAAAAGAAAACAACCAACAAAATTGGGAATATGAAAAGAAGGCAAGAAGCCATTTCATCATTTCATAAGTAGAATGCTAAAGCTGAGGGAGAGCCTCACCACTCCATTTGTGTCTGGATGTTTGTGACATCCCCAATCAGTATACTTTGAAGCTCTTGGGAGATTCTTCTGTGGTTCAGTACATTGGTCACAACTTGATTGCTCAGTTCAATGGCGCGGAGGAGCTGCTCATGAGACTGACTTTGTTCACACAGTTCTCCAAAGCTAACAGTAGGGAGATGGCAAATCTGCTGTATTGACTGAAAGCTCTCGTAGTCACAAAGAAGTGTTGTCAGGTGCCGGAGGTGAGATATCTTCAAAAGAAATTTTGAAAAGGAAGACAAATGCACAAACACAGTTAGATGACAAAATTATAAAAGGCAAGTTTTAAAGAGTCCCCTTCCATTTTTCTGTAGGATTAACATTTTAATATATACTTCTAGTTTATTCAAAAGGTCTCCAATAGAACAGTTCATAACAATCATTCCTACCTGAGTTTGTAGCAGACCTGGCTACACAACATTGCAGAGAATCTAGTAGATCTGGCAAGCCTTAACGTATCATTTCCCCTGCCCAACACGCATACGCAGCGATACTCCACTTGGACTTACCTGTTGACCAATTCATCTTCCCAGACACCAAATAAATCTACCTTGTGCAACAGGTTTAGCCTTTCAGATACCACCTGGTCATCTCTACCACAGCATGTGAAATGGAGTTGGCTCGAAACCAGGAGTTGCGCATCTGCCAACCAGTGTAAAATTATAGTCCTGTGCCTGCTCTGCTATTATGGGCTTCCCTCTTGTCTGACTCACTATTTACATTATCAGTCTCTTATGGCAAAAACTGTTTTCTGTTTTGTGCCTACAAGTACACCTGTCACGCTGAGGCTCATCATATTATTGTTACAGATAGAGTAAGCAGAAACAGCATTGCATACTGTTACCTTTTTTTAAAAAGACTTTTTAATTCTATTTCTCATACAGAGAAATAGAATGAAGTGCACACATGCTCTTAGTGCAATCATGCATGCATGGTGTAAGAAGCATTTTATCCAAATGAGGCATCGCCAAATCCAAAGCTGCTGAGGGAAATCCATGACTTAATATTGCTTAGGTGCTTAATCTCAGAAACCATTATGGTGTTGTGAGACACTTAGGGCTAAGGGAGCACGTGGGAACTTGGACTCCAGCCACGCTGGTGTTGGTATAGCACCTTAGGCACAGTGGTAGCTAAGTTAATTGTGCTTATAACTGCCTATTGGGTATGCACAATTCCCGATTTTCAGCAGGGCACCGGTACCTATCTGCTATTTGTGCCTTCTAAAACTCCTCCCTACAAACTTCTCAAGTGAAGCTGAAGCATCCCAGAATGATCTCAGCTCTGCAAGGTGCTTTGCTAAGTCTCAATGTACTGAACTTTCAAACTACTGGTGCACTGATTTATGAGGAATACGCCGCCACTGCCAACCTATGCATTCCTCATCCTTTTGGGATGGCTGGTGGAAAACACAGGGGATTCTATCCAACAGACTGGGAGGACAGGAACACCTCTACCTTCTCAGAAAAGTGGGTGTACACTGGGTAGAGACTCTTACATGAACAAGTCCCTCAGCTCAGTTGTTTAGTGACAACTTTTAAATGCAGGCAGCAGGCCAGTTTCAGTCCTAGTTTTTATCAGCTGTTCTTTTAAGAACTTTTTTCTTTCCCATACGCTATTTTTCAAAACCTCTATTGCACATTCATGTATCACTGCGGGATGTCCTTCAAGTCAGCATTTTAAGCAGACTCACTTTTAGCTTGAGGAGCTCTGGTATGGATGAATGTTTCTCAGAGGTATTATTTTGCATAAAAGGGTTCTTTTTCAGATGAGCTTGCTTCAAAAGCAGTGTGATGTTTTCTGTGCAAGGAAGAAAACAAAAGTTACTCAAGACAAAAACGCCAGACTTGCAGAAAGTTCACAGATGAGAATATCAGCACTTCTATTCTGAGGCCTCCTGAGCATTACTATTTTCCACCAAATTCACGTGGCTCGGGACTTGTGAAATCACAGACCAAGACCTAGGTTGTAATTTGGATTATAATAGATCCAGTCCAAGTAGGTGTGCTGGTCCTAAAGAAATCCACCCCACTCTGGGAACAGGACTTCTGACAGCGCCCTTCAGAGCACTCACAATATCTCTATTCTCTGAACAGATAAATCCCTCGGGTTTTACAGGAGGCTCATACAATGAATGAGAAATACCATACTGCTGTCACCTTACAGGTACATAAAGCTGTGAAGGGAATATAGGTTTCTATTTGTGAGATTTCTTTATCTGAGTGTCAGCAGCCTGTCATCGCATAGCAAAGTGTAGACGTGCATTTTAGATAGAGTTGGATGGAAAACTTATATCCGCAATCTGACATAACTCAAACAAAAAGGACTCTGGCTTCCCAAGGTCTCACAGCTCCAGTTAATTGCCAGCGGATGAAAACACGTAGCATCATTCCTTCCCACCATTAGAGAAAACACTTTGAAAAGACAGGCACAACATATTCCAGCTGAGGTCCCACAACACTAATGAAATCATGATTACCTGTCAGTTTGCTGTCTTCAACTTCAGTGGCATTTATTAAACACATCAGGTAAGGGTTATAGCTGCTATTCACTGTCACCTGTAGGATGGTGTTTTCAAATTCTAAAAACAGAAATCTGAAAAATAAGATGGGATTTTAAATCAGCTTCTTTTTCAGAAACAAGGTATATTAGTGAGCAACCTGTCAGCTGTGTAGATGCTGTTCCCTGGCAGCATAAATAAGAATTCCAGATGAAGTCATTTGTCTCCCATGACATCTCCTAAGTGGGTACCCTCCCAATTTTATTTTATCAATTCTTTTTGCTCTTATCTCCCAAAGCTGTCATTCACTCTCAAAACACACGCGTAAGAAAACACACTTGAAAGGTTCGCTGTGGATGCAAGATATAGATGGAAAGGCACAACCTAGAGGAGACTGAGAATCAAAAATTAGAAGCATACCACAAAGAAGGGGTTTCTGAAGAGTTTACCACTTGTGGCAAGCCTCCTACAGGATCCTGCTTCCACTGTGAACTGATACATGCCAACACAGAAAATTTTTGAAAGTCTCACTTTTAGCTGTATGTTCAGTTAAAGGAGAAATTTCCTCTTCTTCAAGTAAACCCACGTTACACCTAATGTCCTAAATTATGGTGATTTCAGGCTTAAGTTACTTCACTGGAAGAAAAATACATAATTCTCATGCCAAAATGAGAATGCTGGTCACCACCCATAAATGCAATTTACAATACCCCAAAAGCAAACTCACCGCGTGATCAATCTGGTTGGTGACAGAGTTTGGTCACTCTGAGTCCAAGGTAGGGTCTTGTTGTACAGGGTTTCTGCCATGACAACAAAGTGATGAGCAACAATATCAATCACATTGTCAAAACTAGTTTCGTTGGAGAGAAAAGCCAAAATGGAACTTATATTGAATTCATTTAGCAGATCAGAGTTCAGCCCCTTGAGAACGTAGCGACTGGCTTCTATGAAATCTAGAGCTGACACATCATTGGCAGAGTTGTTTGCCACTGCTTCCAACAACTTTGCAAAGGCAACCACATCGGTTAGATTCCTTTCGGTGTTTAGCAAACTGTCAACCACATTCCAGACGCTTGAGTAACTCCTCCATTTGGTCAAGTTGAAGGCGCCTTGGAGTCTCTGCAGCAGGTCGTTCATGTGGAGCTCATCCTGTGCCACGCTAAAGAGCATGGACATGTTATTCCAGCCTGCTAAACTGTCAGAGAAATTCAGGGAGTTCAGTACTGTTTCGTTCAACATGAAAGGAATGAGCACGTCCAAAAGCTGAGACGGGAGCACACCCCCCACATCTTGGACTGGGATGGGGCAAGAGGCATTACTCTGCAGCAGCCCCTCCGTGAGAGCACTCAGAGCTCTCGCCTTCTCCTGTACCCAGGAGTTTTCCAGCTCGGAGACAAGGTTTAGCTTGGAAAGGAAACTCAGAGAAAACTGCAGAGACTGGATGATGCACGACAGCTCCTTGGAAAAGCGCTCACTGCTGTTCTCGTAGACGGCAGCAAACTCTGGAGACAGTTTCAGGTTTGTTATGGCAAGCTGGAACATTTTTGTAAAGGTGTCATTGGGCATCGTTCCACTCTCCGTGTCCATGGAATCAAAGAGGGGTTTGCAGGGGCTGCCAGCTAAGGACTCGCTTAGAGTGGTATTTTCAGACAGCATCTCGAGTGTTAGGTGGAGCACATCCCAAGCAGAGCAGTTCTGGGATGTCCTATAAACGTCGTCGCTGTTCTCAAGGAAAGGACTCAAGACTGAATGCAAGAACTCCCAAATTTTTGCCTCTAGTGAAGTATTGTGCTGTAAGGAAGGCTCACTGAACTCCTTCTGCAGCAGCAAATGTGAGAAATGATAGACAATGTCCATTTTTTCTTCAAATGTTTTGTTTGATTTGGTGTCATGAAGGACTTTCCTTCCCACTCTCCAAACTTCAATCAGTCTCTGGGTAGAGTTACTGTAAAAATCGAGTAATAGGTTGACAGTTTCAAGCTCACTGATATTAAAACTTTTCTGCAAACTTCTTAAAATGAAGATACTCCTTTGCATGGCTTGTGAGTATATGGAGATGTTGGTTCCCCTGGAGTCTTCTTCACCGTACAGCTCAAATATGGAGGATGCCATGTTTATCAGCTGCTTCAGTTCCTTACTGAAATGAGGGCTGGAGTAATTTTTCATGGCACTGAACTGATTTTGCAGCATGTTCAGAAGTGACTGGGAAGCAAGACTCTCTGTACTATTCCAGTTCACGGACTGGAGTACTTCAGCAATCTGCCAGAAAGCACGAAGTTTATTTCCCTGCTTTCCATCAAGAGAACTCTGGAGTTTCTGCATTAGCTTAGACAAAGAAGAGATCAGCAGATAATGATCACTCGTATTCACCTTTGCCAGGCCAGCAAGGAGCTGCTCAAGGGACAAGAGCTGTTCTGCAAAATTTTCAGAAGTTACAGGGGTCAACAAGAAGTCAGAAAATAATGATGACACTTTTTCATTTGTGCTGAGATAATTTTCAATGTCTTCAAGCGAGATTGCATGAAGCGCAATCATTTTGATAACCTCCCATGCTTTCTCGGTATTAAAGTGAGGCCTGGTTAAAATTATCTGATTCCAAATCACTGCAGCCATAGTTAGAACATCTTGATTTTCTCTTCCGTAGGGATTAGGGTAGAACAATTCTTCACTGTCAACTTCATACAGTAGAAGTATTTCTTGAAACATTCTTCCCAAGTCCAGCGTGCTGTTTGTAGCAGACGTTGAATTGAAGAAGAGTTTTAATGAACTATACAAATCATTCTGATCTGAGAATTTAATTCCTCCACTGGAATTATGGAAGATCTGATACGCTAATGCTTTTCCAGGAGCTACCCCAAAGTCCACAAGAATTAGAGCTTTCTTCATGATTTCCAGGAGTTTCACGTATTCGTCCACTTCAGTTAGGTTCCATTTGGTGGTCAACATGCTGCCAGTGGCGTGCCACAGCTGCGAGAAATGTCCCCACTCAGACTGGTTGGAAGCATTTCTGCCCACCTGTAGCAGTTCATATATACTGCTGTTCCTCATGGAAACAGTTGGTAACAGATGAGAAAACACAGGCAGCCTATGCCAGTCTGCTAAACTGTCAGAGAAATTCAGGGAGTTCAGTACTGTTTCATTCAACATGAAAGGAATGAGCACGTCCAAAAGCTGAGACGGGAGCACACCCCCCACATCTTGGACTGGGATGGGGCAAGAGGCATTACTCTGCAGCAGCCCCTCCGTGAGAGCACTCAGAGCTCTCGCCTTCTCCTGTACCCAGGAGTTTTCCAGCTCGGAGACAAGGTTTAGCTTGGAAAGGAAACTCAGAGAAAACTGCAGAGACTGGATGATGCACGACAGCTCCTTGGAAAAGCGCTCACTGCTGTTCTCGTAGACGGCAGCAAACTCTGGAGACAGTTTCAGGTTTGTTATGGCAAGCTGGAACATTTTTGTAAAGGTGTCATTGGGCATCGTTCCACTCTCCGTGTCCATGGAATCAAAGAGGGGTTTGCAGGGGCTGCCAGCTAAGGACTCGCTTAGAGTGGTATTTTCAAACAGCATCTCGAGTGTTACGTGGAGCACATCCCAAGCAGAGCAGTTCTGGGATGTCCTATAAACGTCGTCGCTGTTCTCAAGGAAAGGACTCAAGACTGAATGCAAGAACTCCCAAATTTTTGCCTCTAGTGGAGTATTGTGCTGTAAGGAAGACTCACTGAACTCCTGCAGTAGAAGATGTGTTAAGTTATAGACAGGGTCAATTATTTCTTTACCAGAAGCTTCCCTGGCACTTGTATAATGAAGGATTTTCATTCCTGTCCTCAGAAGTTCGGACAAGGTCTCTAAGGTTTTATTGTCAAAATTAAAGAAAAGATCTATAGATTTTAATTTACTGACGTTATAATTCAGCTGTAAGTCTTTCAATATGTACAAGGTCTTTTGTATGGCTTGAGTGACTAGTGAGAGATTGGCTACTTCAGAGTTTTCCCCAAACTCTTTAAACACGGCTGTTATAAATTCTGACAGCTGATCCAACTGTTCACTGAAGACACTATTTGAATTATTATTCAGCTTTTGTAAATGGCTGTTTAATACCTCTAAGACCTGCCCATAGGCTATGATGCCTGTGTTATTCCACTTCATCGATCGCAGTTTTTCCCCAATGCGCCAATAGGCATTCAACTCATCCCACCAGGCTTCCCCCATGGAGCTTTCTACTTCCCGCATCAGTTCAAACACAGGCATCAGCAGATACTGGTAACCTATGCTTGTGTCTGTCATTATAAAAAACATCTTCTGGAGAGCTAGGAGCTGGTCCGGAAAGTTTTTGTAGGACACGGGCTTAAGCAGATAATCGGAGAACAAAGATGGTATTTCTTGCATTCCCTTTAAACGGTCTCTGAAGTCTTCCAGAGGTGATGGCATGCTAGTGGAGAGCAACATTTTGAGAGCATCCTTAG